>RXPK01000103.1:3826340-5246985 GCA_004143645.1 Protaetia brevitarsis
TCTTTTGATAGGATAATGTACAAACGTAGCCGTTGCTTCGTAGGCAAACCCATCATATGATAACCGAGTTCCCCTGTAGAAGAAAACATGTAGCAGCTAAAACCGAATCCCCCGAACACTAATACATCGTGAATTACCGGCTCGCCGAAAATCGGGAGTGGGGACGTCAATTAATCTTCGCTAACAAGTGGCGCGTGAATAAGCGACAATCAATAAGGAGCTGCAAAAATGAACAGTTTTATTTACCGTATTAGGCGCCAACTATTCATGCCATGATTACATCCACTTATTGGGTGTACTTTTCCATAATTAGTCATGTCGTGTATTGATTGTACATTTTTCTTTAGCACTTGTTTGGCTGGAACTAATATTTTTTTTCTATTTTTTCCTTTTCACTTATTTTATAAATTCTAATCACAATTTAGCCCGAGATATTTTCATTACTTGAAACTTATTTTAATTTTCATTTCCGAAACCCGTTTGCTTTGCATTAACAAAAGTTCAAGCAAACCGCCAATTATTCTGTGTTTGACGTTTATGAAAAATATCAGTACGAATTACTAGCAGAAATAGGTATTCAAATATTAATGATGAATAAAATGAAAAACTAAAAGACAAATAATTTATTAGCGACTATTTCGAATGTTGGATATGCGATTATTTTTTTATTTCTAACTAGATAGGTAGGCACTAGGTAAATTTTGTAAATTCGCTCATCCTGAATGAATGCGTTGGGTTTCCCAAATCAGACTACCTCGGTACATTTCTATCGTCGCTTTAGCCAGCATAAGAGCGGCGCGCTTCGGGAATATTCGGGTATTCGCATTTAGAATAGCGCGTACGGTATATCTATACATATATATACTACAAACGTACTTGTTCTATAAAATAGCAAAATACATACATAATATTAAAGTACTTATTGTATTCCCAAATGGTTTGTGTTCGTGTTATAATTATTGCCAAGGTTATTGTAATAATAGGCCAACGCACTTTAAAAAGATTTATATCTTACTATTCGCTTATTTTTGATATATTGATCACTAAATAGCCTTTGATTCTATCTTAAATAATTGGCATTAATCATAAATAAATAATTTCATACATATGCATATAGGCTGTTTCATTAAATTATACTCCTATTAAAATATAAACATAAATAAATAATATATTAAATTATATTTAGCAATACAGAAAATCGAATGAAGGTTCTAAGTCACGATATGCCACACTACTTCAGTTATAATGTCAAAAACGGTTTACATTCCACATGCATACATACATCTAGTCGCATCGTTAATTCTAGATGAAAATTTTGCCTAAACGAGATAATTTTCAACCGCTTAAATTATTGTAGGCGTTAATGCGTGAAATAATAGCACTTCGTAATTCGAACGCAAGATTTACTTCGTGTATTTTTCTGTAGATGAGGTTAAGCCGATAAGCATAACATATCCTTGAAAAGATTCCGCATATTAGCATCGTTTTCTTTCTGCGTAGATCGTAATTTTGATTTGTGTTCCACTTTTTTGGTCTGCTAGTTTTGAATTGGTAAATTGAAATTAGTATTGTTACTGTTTTCGATATACTCGTGCTTGAAAAATAAGGTTATTATCGGGAAATGCATCATAGGGGTGGAAGGTAATTACCCCTATTACTCCCCCCCTCTTCCCCTCTCTTGCATACGCACGTGAATACGAATAAGATACACAGGAAGAATGGAATTGAAAAGAAGAAAATGTCTGCAACAAGATCGGTTTACATCAATGGCAGCGTCGTTTTTGGGAATGGCTATGCTGAAGCAGCATTAAATAATTACCAATGTTTTATATCCTGAGAATCAATAATTATAGTCCAACAAGTTGTGTATCATTTATCTAGAAATTGGAAGGTAAATGTGAAATATGTTAGTAAAAATTGTTTCAGAAAACGTACTCTTAATAAAAATATACAAAAAGTGAAATAGGAATATATTGGCTGTAATTTGTGTATAAAAAAAAGTTTTGTAAATTAATATTATAAACGCAAAGGGGTCAATATTACGGCAAAAAAACATAAAAATGATAAAGAACATTTAATATTTGGGCCATTGTTGATTTTAGATGAAGCATTTGTAATTATTATTCACTACTGCTTATTAAAGTATATCCATTCCAGAAAAACGACGTTACCATTGATGCAAATCAATCTTCTTCCAGAACACTTTTCTCTGTTATATCTTTGACGTATACATTTACATTTGCTTCTTCTAAAGAATTATTGTTATTTGAATGCATCCATGTGAATCTTATTCGCATTTATATTCGTTGTATTTCCACACAAATACAATAATGTAGATACTAATGTCACTTTTATTAGACAATACGTCAAGTTTTGACAGCTGTTACTCTCACTACATCCAAAAACGTCTTAAAAATCCGTCTCATAGCGGTTTTAAACACGAAACAAATTTTTCGAACCTAATAACCTATAACGTCTTAATTTCGACAATAAAATGCACAGTTTTAAATATTCATAAATATGGTTTAAGGATATTCGCCGGCAAAAAAGCCTTTATAGGTATAATAAAATAAAAATCGAAATATTAGAGATTAGAACAATTTTGCATTACGGATTACACTATATGACTTTGTTAGATGGTTGCCTACCTAAAACGGCTCCTATATTCGCATTTTATTTTTGACATAGTGTACAAGAAACGAGTTAATGTACTTCATTTTTGTGCTATACGATGACGAATGCCTAAAACAATTCAACATTTGGGTTTCATATTTGCGAATAAAACCAATTCAAAAAATAAATATATAAATTTGAAGTTATCTCTTAAGACGTCACTGTTTTGGCCTATAAAAACTGACGATTTTTGCATTCCCCATCATGTCACATATGTCAGGTATGATTTAACGGTTTTTGGTTACTGTGTAAGTGACATTTAGTATGATTATTTAATAATTGCCTGATATTTATTTGGGGATATTACAATATATTAGGCAATTATTATGTATTAACTAGTCTGTGAAAATACGGAATTAAGTTTTACAATTGTTGTTATAAGATTTCTAATAATAAAATAGGTCGTTTTACACAAACAACTTACATTAGATCCTGAATTTTAAATAGTTACTGACCAAAATTTACCATCTTTTGATGACATTCTGATTATAGAATATCTTTCAAACAAATCCAGATATTAGGGATTAGTAATTTAAAGCTTTTATTTCGTATAAAATAATAAAAGGAGTGGTTCCCTACCCTATTTAGGAACAAATGTCGGTCACCTATGTTGAAGATGTCACAAAACAACTGTTTTGACTGTTTTGCCACAAGATCGTTTTGCATTAATCGTGGAGCTGTTTCTTTCTGGAACAGATATACTTTTAAGAAGCAGTATTCAACAATTACGAATATTTTACATACTAAGAACCGTTTAATCCAACCGTTTATATGTAGAGATTAGAAGCTAAACTTCAAATTCGTCAGTTGGTATCAGATATTTAATATTTTATATTTGAACGTTTTTCGCAAATTAAGTTTTCTTGACATCGCGAAGAAATTCTTGTGAATATTTATGTTAAATATTAGTCGTCAATAAAAAAAAAAAACCATGCATTAATTAAAGAAGTTATAATTGCAATGTTCTGCCACCATTTTACATATAACCACAGGTAACGTGGTAATGTTACGTAATAGGCAAACTCGTGCAAGATAAAAATGTTTTACCGTCAAATGTTATTAGCGGTGTCAGAGTACATCGTGTAAGGACAATGTATGAGTCATAGGGATTCAAATTTTTAAACCGAACTTTACTTCAAACAACAGCTTCCCAAAATGGCAGTTTGTTATTGTTTACATTCGTATCTACACAAATTAGTTTACTCATCCGTTTAATCTACATGATTTACCTATTTGTTTTATTTATTTATTTTACGTATTTTATTAGTTTTGAATTACCCCTGCAGTTTTAAAATATTTAATGAACCATGATATTCTTGTGTAAAAGGTAAGATCTGTGGCCAGTGGCCATAACATTTACATACTTTCTTATATATTATATTGTTAGGTTTAAGTGAAATAACTTAAATAACCGTGAAAGAAGACACCAATGAGTATCATGTTGTAGTGCCAGTCACTCTCGCAAGATACATTTTGATGGTAACGATGGTCGCAGTTTCTTGCGATTTCCGAATGAAACTAATATCTATGACACGACAAGAATTAAGAAAGTACATGAATAAGAAGAACTATTGTTGTTGTGCTGAGATAGATTTGTTAGATACACATTTCAAGCTAGATTGCTATTTATCGCAGTAACTAACCTAATTCATTTTATGTTCACTTTTTAAAATTATGTAATTTTGGTCTGAGCTGCATTGTACTAGTATAAATCTTAATCCTCACATTTCACACTTATTAACATTATAGATAACTCGATATTATTTAGTCTACGTCTGAAACTCTATCCACTTGCGCAACCCCGGACATTATTGTTGACAACCCAGTGCAGGATCGGATGTTAGAAATGAAGTAGTCGAATAAAAAGGAACAATCTTTGTATCGCACAGAACGATATAGTCATAACTATTGAAACCTAATTAAAAGTTAATTGTGTATTTGTGTCAGAAATTTGAAAGTCCCTTCCACCGATGCTGTTGCATTTTTATTAATTTATTTGAGAAAGAATCACAACATATTTATTCCTAATAAAGGTTTGTTTCACAAAGAGGAAAGAATGTGAACTCAATTATCGTAAAATGCTTGCAAATATATGTACCTATCATTTAATCAAACATTATTTTACTAGAATCGTGTTTTTCATTACTATAAGCTGTTCAGAAATATTTGCAACAAAATCAGAATAAAAAATGCATAAATATGTGTATTTTTTAAATCTATTTTTCTAGTAACTTTAAAATATAAATTATTCCATACGTTTCAAAATTCCCGGCAACAGCTTTAAAAAATAGCAGCTGGGCTTGAAGGTCATTCAAAACGGACCACTAAAGAACAATGGATTTTGCGAGCTTGTCTTTACTCTGTTATACTGTGGCGGTGTCATATATTTGGAAAGTATATTATACTTGACTTTATCACAATAGTATTAGTTGGTACAAAATTTGACGTCAAGATGTGGTGCAGATATAACGAAGGTTGCTTGTTAGTTTTTAGCTTTAAATACCTATATTCATGTTGCTGTGACAGCGGACGTGTAAATCTGACAGTTACGGGCTCAAAAGACTGATAAATGTCCTTGATTATTTTTGGGGGGTTATGACAGATTGTTTGTCAAATTCTTCATCTTAATTGTAGTGCATATTTAATCATTGTTTTCAAAATGGTTTGGAATTGGAAGAGAGGTAAAAACAAATATTTAAAACATAAAACAAACTAACATAAATAATATTAATTACACATGTAATACGTCTCTACATATGTGCATGCACTTCCAAACATTGACCTAATTTTACCAACATTCTCAGAGGCTTTTTAGTCCATGTTGATGTATGTAGATATATCATTGGTATATTTACATATTATTGTATTACATGTGTCTCAGGATTGAGTATTATTAATCACACATTACTTTCACTTTTCATCATCGCCAACAGCTGATGTTTCTGTTTCTCTCCTTTTTTCAGAGCAAGATGGCGAAACACGTTTTACTTTTCTTCACCACTACTTGGCTGCTGAGCGTATACGCTTATGACGTAAGTAAAAGAACTTTCTTCAATTTGATACTTTGATGTCTCTGTTTCGATACGCGTTGTACAAATATGCAAACTTGTGTCTGATTCGGCGAAAAAATAAAAAAAAGAAAAATGGTGCATTAACGTACTTGCAAAACCGTATGCATCGATTTTAATTGCGAACGGTGATCCAGTTTATCAGGTCATCGTATGCGCATAAAAATTTATCGGCACCATAACTTGTGCAATCACAGTCAATTAGGTATCGCTTGAATTAAATCAATTAGGGCTTTAACGAGGAACGTCGCGCGATTTAGAGCAGTTTTATGCGGTGCTCATTGCAGATTTTAAGATTTTTCTAATACTTACACGGTTTAGTGTTTTTTTTTTGTACCTTTTTTAGTAACGGTGATAATTGTTCCATGTAATTAACCTTATGCAATATTACGTATGCTATTACCAGCTATTACTGAATAAAATGCGGCAACTCTATTTATCAACACACTTTGCCTATACGAATACTTTTTATAGTTTGTAGTGCGAACTTATTTGGGCTTGCATATGGGTACATAGCGATTTACTAGATTTCTCATTTTAAATGTGAGGCAAAATATACAGGCCACTTCAATTCACATTCAGAATTTCATCTGCAATGGATATCACCTGCGGTGTGCCCTAAGGTTCCATCTTAGGACCTACGCTCTTTGTCATATATGTAAACAACTTGTGTTTGTCATTATAGTTCATTTATTATAACAGACGAGGTACTCAGTTTGCTATGACGTCACGACCGTGTTGCAAATTTTCTATTCGTCAAAACGTAAACAAACCGTTAGGTTATTTAACTGTCAAATACTTCTGACAGGTGAATAAACAAACTCTTAAAAATAACATTTGCCGTTAAAAAAGCACAAGTGAGTACAATAAATTTAATCGGGACCATTATCGCTTAAAGTATTCACAGTAACGATTAGTATGCAAGTTTCTTCTCTATCCAAACCAGTCTCTCTGAGTTACTACTTTTAAATTTCGTTTCCAATATGTTTTACACCAAGTACGTCAAATTTCCAGACTAATTTATTTCAATCCGCTTTATACTATTGTATGCATCCTCCGATTTGCCATATTTCATCCATTGTTTCGTAACAAACTTCTTTTTCTTTGAGAACAAATAATATCTACCACAACAATGTGTTTCAACCATAGAAATGTCTTTTTTTTTAAGAGCACTGTTCAAAACGTTTAATGTGTTATGTTAGTCTGAAAAATGTATGTGAAAGAACCACTTCTGTAAACAATATTTGTATATACTCACTGAGTAGAATAATCAATTTTTACAACATTTATTTCATATGCATTTTCGTTTTGGGTTAGTGGATGTAATTCCTTGTTTACTCGTGCATAAAAGCTTATGTTTGCAACATGAATGTTTAGAGTACTCGTTACTCTCTAAAAGCTAAATACTGTTACTGTAAACAATATGACATTAAAAATATATGGATTTTATACTCCTTGCACGAAAGTTAACGGGAGTAATGGCCAGTTGTTCCCGCGTTCTGCGTCGAAATACACGATTAACGAAACTATTAATTCCTTCGATTGTTTACACAATGGTTTCGATATGGTTTAGTTGTAATAACTACTTATTTTAAATAAATTTATACCAAGTATAAACGTAAATTCCCACACTTTACTGCAAATGTAGAATATAACCCTTTGACAGTTGACAGCTATAACTAAATTGGTGGGAACACATTGGGAAGATGTGACAAGCATGCAATTTGAAAAGCAGTAGGCATCATCAGTATTTTTAATTGAACATGAATAAGTTATATGTTAGTTGGTTATTTTAATAATATGGTATTGCATGGCCCGAATTTGCAAGTAATGACGTACCTCGTCTGTTATAGTAAATGAAGTATATCTGCATGTCCTTTTAGTCAATATGCTGATGATACCAGTTGTTGTATCGCTAATTCCAACGCTGATGTCGTTGCTATCAGTACGACAAAAACTCGCTCCTGGTGTGAAGGTAACTGCCTTTTACTAAACTCTGGAAAAACAAAATTAATACAGTTTCGCGCTGGTGTTGATGCTATTAGCAGTCGTTACGTTCGATGTGATGGCAGGTCGATCGCTGAGAGCAGATCAGCTATGTTTTTGGGATTGGAGATTGACTGTCGCCTAAAATTTGAAGAGCATTGTTACACCATAGAAAAAAAATTGTGCAGCGTACTATGGCCTCAGAAACTTGATGACTGCTGTCGGTGTGGGCGATTTGCGTATGTTTTATTTTTCATATGCTGAATCGCGATTACGCTATGCAATTGTTTACTGGAGATCGGCGCCTTGGGCAAACAGATTGCTTATCCATCAAAAGTGGCTAATAAGATGCATGATGGGGGCATCAACCATTCCAATTTCCGCTTTTCGTTAGTGTCATTATATTTGCTAATATTTCAAATTCATTCCACTATTTACCTTCATAATGCGGTTTGAGAAACTTCCTTGGTTAAAAAAGGTTTGCATAATGCCCAAAGCTTACGTTTCAAAATATCTTACTTAATAATTAGCATAAATTGTAATTAAAATTGTTAAATTAGTCCATAAACACAATTCCGTTTTTTTCTGTGGTTTTCAAACCAATCGATCAGTTTGTTTTGCCTGTTGTTTAACAGCTGGGTCACCTTTCTGTTTAAATTAACGGCACGTTCACTTTAACATTATTATGCGCTAAAATTCAAATAAGGAAATACTAATTCAACATTTAAATATGTCCCCGTATCCCATGGGAGAAAATTGCCGTTTGCACAGTTTCTTATTAATGTAATGAATGAAGTTAACATAAATTATTATATCATTGTTATGCAGGTTGTAAAACTGTACGTATGTACATGCAGTACGTAAGAGCAAACATTGTTGAACTGGTAACTTTCATTTTAATAATTCACGTTGGTATTCTACACACCGAACGCCAGAGTAGTTCGTTATGGCAAATATTTGCAGTTTGCAGTTTCTCTAGCTTCATGGAATTCCGGAAGCGATATCGATTATCAAACATGGATGCTCGTATTTCTGGAATAGTTGTGTTCCCTGTCAACGCCAGCTTAACCTTGTCGGGAAAAGTGATTGAACTTAAAGTTGTGACGTAAGTGGATTATGTCTTAAAAGGATATAATTATGAACTCAAGGAAGTATAAATATTTTATATATAAACGTTTATGTTATTTATTTTCTATATTAAGAAACTGATCGGTGTGAATTGGCAAGCAACTTGATGAAAAAATAAAAAAAATCGTAATATAGTCCGATTATACTTCGTTAGTACCTGTTTGTAAAAAATAGAAATAGACTTTAATACTAGTACATAAAATACTTTTATTCGTTAACGAAAGTCTGTGTATGGGCATCTGAATATCATTTTTTCTGGTATAATAATTATGGGGTGTATTATTGTCTAGTATAAGTTGATCTTTATATTTATGTACAAAGATTCCCACTTCAACAATATAAAGATCTCCCTACACCCCTGTCCGTGGCGCTGCTCCAACTATCACTCGAAGAGCTCTCTTCTGAACGAGGAGAATTTTTTGAATATCTCTGCATACTGGAACCCCACATTGTAATGCCATACCTTATTCGTGATTCAATATCAATTGTATAAATTAATTTTAAAATTTGCGTGCTAATTACACTTTTCAAGTGTCGAAGTTTAAAGATAGACTTACTTATGACTGAAGTTATAAATTCAATATGTTGTTTCCACTTTAAATCTCCAGAGAAAACAATGCCTAACGATTTAATATTTGTTTTGTTTTTCTATGGTGGAATCACCGATTTGTAGGTGAAATTCTTGTGTTAACGATTGAGGTGTTGCAGAAAATACAACATAATTAGTTGTTAAGATATTAAGAAAGAGTTTATTACCAATACACTAATTATTAAGACGACTCAGTACTTGATTTGTAGAATTCTCTATATTTTTATCATCATCACTTACAAAAACAGTCGTATCATCAGCATAAATGGTCAAAAAAATGACTCTCAATGAAGTTACCAACATCATTAATAAAGAAGGTGAACAGCAAGGATGATAAGACTCCCCCCTGCGGCACTCCCACAGTACAGCAAGTGAATTCGATTCGCAATGTGTATCGATCGTTCAAACTGAATAGTGGACTTACTATATTCTCTTCGGAGGCGAGGATTGTATGAGAAGCATTGAACTATATAGAATATAGATCGTCATAATATCCAAGATGTTACAATCATGACGGGCTCGAAAAGTATTTTTGAGGCCCTGCGAAATAGAAACCAATTTTTAAAATACCATCCTCTGATATGGCGTATTCTTAGAAAATTTGATGATCTTGTTTGTAGGTTCATATTCATTAAGTTTTTTTTTTTTTTTGGGTTAAAGCTCATAGTGGTATAGCGCCAAACGAAACGGTGGACCGCTTAGCGAAAGAAGCGATAGGGTTGAACAGGATTGTGTACCAAGATTTGTATATACAAAACATCCTCGTTTCTACAAGAAAGCATTTTTTAAAAGAGACACAATGGCAAAATTTCCGTCAAAGTAGATTAACCCAATACGCGCTGATTCATCCATCAATATTTCATGACCGTTGCCATCATAAGCGAACCATTTCCAGGTGTTGCTATTCAACCATCGCTCATCTAAAATTTGGACCCAGAATATTTCCTGCACATCTGTATAGGTTGGGGCTTGTGGATTCATCAGTCTGTGAGTGACCGATTTAGATCACATTATTCTGGATTGCCCTAAATATCAACATTACAGGAATCAGCTGATTCACGATTTGGCGAACCTGTCAATAACGTTTCCTACGTTTTAATCATCTATCTTAATTTAACTTCAGTTTGCTTGAATTGAAGTAGTAGGTGTTTGGTCTTTTAGTCGAGCACAGCTTTAAAGTATACGAGATCTTGCTTAAATTCATTAGAAGCACGGGGACTCGAATTTAACAGTAGTGTATTAGGCGTTTTGGTACCTCTCCTACCGTTATTCTTTCATGTGTATGTCATAGTTCCTTAAACTTTTCTTTCGAACCGCTAATGGACTTTACTGTAAGTGGATAATGGGCAGAGATTCCGAAAAGCCAAAATAAAAAGAAAAACAATAAGTTGAATTAAAAACGCGGATAATGTTTAATTAGGTATTTTGAAATTCAAATATGCTTTTAAATAACTGCTAAAAGCATACGGCCTAATTATTCTGTAATAGATATGAAATAAAAGATTTTTTTTTCAAACTGCTTTATTAGTAGTAAATGCCGCTGTGAAAGATACAATGCTAGTAAAACTTGTTGGTGCATGTTTTGTTGAAATAAAGCAAAGATCAAAACAATATACAGTAGTGAAATTTGCAAATAAAAAAAAATCATAAAAATTGCAAAACGCTTACGTAAGCTCTTCTTATTACAACAGAAAGTATAATAAATTAAATTCCTTGCAAACCAAATCGCGTTATACAATGGCGAACTGTTGCGGTCGGTAATTCGATAGTGCCTACATACTAGCAACAGCTGTGGAGGTGTTAAAACTTTCATTCGTTTTGGTTGCCGAGGTGAAACCGAAAACACGCGCAAAGAAGTAAATATGGAATTAACGCATTTGCTAGCGAATTATCATAATTAAAGCGAATATTAGCTTTTCGATTGTAGTGTGTGTTTGCACCTAGCTAAGCTTTCAATGAACCTTTTCAATTTCGATTGATTATCGCCTGTTTCTGTACGCAGATATGAATATACATACATATGTGGCACAAGCCGAAAGTGGTGAACAAAATTTAACACGTCGTACAGTGGGACAGAATGATCTGATTGCGCTGATTAGTAGGTCGATAAGTCTAATGCTAGGTAACATAAAGCTTCTGTAACCAAGTGTTTAGTTAATCATTTGTTAGCACTAACAAATTGTTAAATAAATGTCGAGTAACATAAACTTATCAATTTGTTAAATGTTGACTAATTAGTTGACAACTGATTAATGGCTGTTGTAAACTAGTTAACTGTAAATTTACTAAAATGAATAGTTCATTTTCGTTCCGATAGAGAGCCCACTTGAAACTTTGACGTTTTCACCTAGAAATTCAGCAATTGAAGTTTTTCTTCTGGCTTATGTCAGTTTATTATATTTATATATTATGAATCATCGTTCTCCAATGAAACTATTCGATATATTAGACAACATATATGTTAGACGACATAGAGCACGACTGTTCAGCGAAGTCCATGTAAATATAAGAAAAAAAAGCAAATAAAACAATTATTTGGTCGTCTTGGTTGTTCTTTCTTCATAAAGTTGTATAATGTAAATAACTGCTTTTTCATCCTTAACCCAGTAGTACCTACTATGACAATTAAATTCAGATGTAATTTTTGCCCATACTTCGTTTTTTTTTTTGTTTAATAGATACTCCATCCGTTTTCTTATTTTCAACTACTTCTTTATAATTTTCAATGATCGCTTACAATGTGTGTTTCTCTTGTACCGTAAAATTTCTGTCTCTTCTCACAGCATCCTGCATTTTCCTACATATTACGATGCATAGTCTCAAATTTAGTGATAATATTGTCAGAAATCAAATGTTGAAATTACGCCTACCTAGCCCTCTATAATTATAAAAATATAATGTAATAATTACTAAACGTATTCTAAACTTATTGCTACTATCTTATTCCAAATTAATTGAACAGTGATCAAATTGAATCAAAAATAAAAATTCTGTCAAAATATCAAATAGATTTACCGCCTAAGCATTACTTGTTCCGCCATCTATTGATGCAGTCATGTACGGCAACTTTCGTTGGACATTCGGCACTTTTCGTACTTTGGTAAATGTTAACAAATGTGTAACTACCGGAATAGCGATGGTTAAGTTAACAACTGATTATCTGCTAAGAAACCTTTATGTTACTGAATTTTGGTTGTTATCTATTGATTAACTTTTAAATCAGTTGTGTGCCAGCGCCTTTAATAGATTGATTTTATAATTAATTGAATAGATATAATCAGATGCTAATCAGCAAAATCCTGTTTGGGTATAGAAAATACAAGCATATACGAATGTTGTAACGTAAATATATTCTTTTTTTTTCTTTTCACAAAATTTGTCCTTTGTTATAATACATTTTCTGGTGTATATTTTAGTAATTTTGTATTGTTAAATCTAGCGTGAACTATTTTTTTTGTTCCTGGAGGCCGTTTTCAATTTAAACACGGAAGTATCATGTTATCGAGGTAGTATGGACATAACTGGCACAAATAGCAGACAAGAAATTGAATTGATATAAATGAATGATTGTTTGAATTATGCTACAATGAAACTTTTACTTACAAGGGCTCACTTACTAATAAAATTAAATTATTCAAGTACTTTACAAGAGAACAGTAATATATACGTGTCAAAAATTAAGCACATTCGATTCGAATATCTGTAAACAAATTTGGAGAAATACTTGCTTATATTCGTCATATTTCTTTGTTACTCTTTTGAATGATTTTCAACCTATAAGTACCAATTCTTTTTTATTGTAATACGGCAAGAAAGGCTAGTAGGTTATAATAAGAAAAAATGCTTAGTAATCACATATTCCCATGTGGAGTGATTGTAACTGTTATGTGCTTATTTAATTATATATAGATATTTAATATTATAACTTACCTCAACAACTGTGTTTTATTTTTTTTGTATCCTAATATTGATTAACATGTCTGATATGAAACACAGATTTTTAAATCAATAGTACAATGTTTGTGACCGTAATGAGTCATTAAGGAGATATAATTGACTAGAAGTGACACTGTCACACACAGCAGGTGTACAGTGTACATATTTTTCAATGCTATATATATATCTTTCAACCCAGACAGTTTATTTTTAATTAGTCTTTACTAATAATAGACGTGTTATTGTCATTTACTACTATGTATCAGTGTTTTAATCATCTATCTTAATTTAACTTCAGTTTGCTTGAATTGAAGTAGTAGAAGCGATTTATTGAATTTGGTGGAGGCGCTGGTAAAATGAATTTAATTTCATAATTTGTAGGTTTTGCGTCTAAATGTTTTTAAATTTTGCAATAAAATTTGCTGTCTGGATTGGATGAGAATGGGTGGCAGCGCAAATTGTTTTTATTACCACCAGTTTTGCAACAAAAAGGCAATAGCACTTTAAACATTTGTCAACTTAGATTTTGTTCAACTATATCTCTTAATATTATTACCACTTTAAATTAAATTAAGTACTACCTGATATTTTATTAATTTTACGAAGTTTTTATTACTTAATTTTGACAAGAAAAGCTTGAATTATGTTTTTTTTTTCGCACAACTGCGCAAATAACATAGAAATCAATGCTTTGCTACAAATCTCGCCTACTATTGTTATGATAAATTGAGAAGATTTGTGGAATCTGGGCCGAGTACTTTCTTTTTTCAAAATATTTCTGAAATCGCAACAGCACCCAAACTTGATTGATGCTTCGACTGCTGCAGCGGATATCATGTTTGATAGAAGTATAGATTTTTCCGCAGAATAATTTTTGCAAAACATTAAATATTGATTCGTTTTTGGTGTTTGTTGTCCAAGTTCTTGCGATGAGCAATTCTTAATGAATTTCCTGGTCTGTAATATATAATATATCTCAATATTAAAGTACTTTTTCAGATCATATGCTGGTTTGTGTTCTACCTAAAACACGATTGTAAACAATTGTCTCATTTTGACGCTGAAGGTAACACGCTGTTCAGCATTGGTTCTCTTCTCAATTTTTTCATTTAGTGTTTTAAAGTAGGTACCTATGTTAAGTCTTTACTAGGTTAGTTACTACGTTTTGGAAGGAGAATCCCTCATGACTTGTAAGAAAAATGAAGTAATTTCTAAATACAAAAATAAAAAAGAAATTCTCAAATAAATAATAAAACAAACAATCCATCATGAAAATGATCAAAATGTCGCTTTAAATCGAACTTTTTACATACTTGTATTATCTTGCCACAAATAACGCACGCATTATGTCCAGATATGTTTTTGGAAAATAAAAATTGCGTTTCCCAATCTTTGTAAAAAACATGACCGTTTGCGCACGGAATATCCATTATATTTAACTCAACGCTCTACGTTTCAGTGCCCTCTCTGTGTCGTATGTTATGTTCTTCTCGATAAACTTACTAAAACGCTTGAATTAGTTAGGCGGGGAATGTAAACAGTTAGCTCCTACGGGCCACCTTGCCGAGCGCTGGTATACAATATTCAATTTTGTTGCACCGGTATTATATTTCGCCTCATTACTTTCCAAAACTTTTACTACATTAGATCATTTTTGTGGTAAGTGGAAAATCCCTGTATTTCATTAATTTAACACCATATTTTGAGGTACTTTTACCCAAAGAACCAAAATGCATATACACTTTTAAGTGAGTAAAGCTCCCTGCTCTCTTTAGAGTGTATTTGCTAACCAATATTGTGTGCTGTACCTATTTAGGGATGTTTGATAACGTAAATAATATAGGATGTTCCATGTAATATGTGAAATTTAATGTGTTAGCTTTTGCTAAAGCGCCCAGTGCATTAATATGTATTTTCCAAAGATGCAGATTTTACTTTACATTATACGCCCCCAAAAAGATCAAATTACGATCCAGTGTGCGATCCCCGTAAAAAAAAAATGGTCGTACTTATATAGCAATAAGTATAATGAACTCAAAATGAGAATTACATATGTCGTCATCGTAATGTCGATGTAGAATAGAGGAACTAGAGTCAAAGTGACAGGAGCATCCCTAAAGTAGAATAATAGACTCTTCCGACGATTCCAGCGCTCAAAACGGATATGACGACATATGTACTTCTCATTTTGGGTTCACTCTATGTCCATTTTCCACAATGCAGTAGCACATTGTGTAAAATCATTTGACAAAAATTTCTAATTCCATAAAGCATTCTTGCTTGCACTTGTATTTTCTTTTTGATAATTGTGAATGCCTAATGTAAGTAAATATCATTATTTCACAGCACATAAACCAGAACAATGAAAAATTTAGTGTCCACTGTTTCATGCACGAATTTGTTCTGCCTATAAAAAAAAAGACAATCGAAGACGTCATAAATGTTATTTATACCGGCAGGTTTAATTTTAGAACACTGTTACATGCCAGATTGGTATATATATTATGCAATAATTGTTCACGGTGTCGGATAATTTTATCGGCACTTGATATCTACACCGTGTATTTTTTGTTTCGTAGTGCGTCAACCTGACATTCGACAAATTTGTATCCTTTTGATAGCTATTAGTATTTATTACATGTGTATGTATGTATCAACAATCTATATTTAGGTGATCGCTGTCAAACCTGTCCACACACAGTTTCAGAATTGTATTTGTTCACTCGAACAAAAAGAGAATTTCCATATAATGCACCGTTAATTCGTTGACGTCAGAAACTTTTTTTTTTAATAAAGAAATCGGGACGGTAGAAAGGCTTAAGACACATATCCGTGTTTGGCAAACGCTTATTGTACTGGGTATTGCACGTTAATGTTATTGATAATGACGGGTTCCGGTATAGATAATTACGTATAGAATTAATTTATTATTATTTTTTGTATGTGTTGATTTGATTGAAAGAAAGAAAAAAACTATACGTCCCCAAACAGCATGTCTCCTTTAATAAATGTCACAACTTATTTATATATAACAATATACTTGGTTCATTGTTTCTCTAATAGACAATTGTTGGCAATATTAATTAGCTTGTTTTGATGTATTTTTGTTGTTATTTTTGCAATATAATAGCTTATTGTGATATTTCTACAAGGTGTTCCACACTACTTGTTCATTATTAATCTATCTCCGCTGGATATTTATATCAAGGTAGATGCACGAACAGTGACACAATATTTTTGAACATGTTAGGAGTAGCAGTCGTCGTTACAAACTCTATTATTGAAATGGGCAGTCATATAATTGCATGTTTATGTAAGGCAAATTTATACCAAAATAATATATGGCAAGTTTAGGTTAAACGTAAACTACGTACCAAAAAAAAATGTGATACCTTGAAGGAGCTGAGTCATAAAGCTGTAATTTTGGCAAGTTTCAAGTAGTAAATCATAACTACTAGTTTTCAGTAGTAAATCATAACAGTTGGAAAAAAAATACCGACATCAAAAATTAATCAATAAAATGTCACATCCCCACGATGTTTATGCTCTGAATGAGATGATCAATGGTATCTTGTGGGACCTCATCCCAGGCTTGCTGTAGATGACGGCGAAGTTCCTGCAAAATATTTGCTGCTTGTGGTAAACGCCTTATGTAGCGACCTATCATATCCCAAACATGGTTGATCGGGTTTAAATCCGGAGAGCGAGCAGGCCAGGGAAGAATTTCTACTTCCTTTTCGTATATGAAGTGCTGACAGATTATTATCAGCAACTTTTTACATGCAGGCAGTTGTTTTGTTAAGATTTCAGCTTTGTGACTGACCTCGTTCGAGGGTTGCAATTTTTTTTTTGGTACGTAGTTTATCAGTTCCGGTGTTGTCTTTAAGGATAAACTCTGATTTGTTCTTCTACATATATCAATATCTGGGTACCTCTGTTATACTTACAATAACGTTGTAAAACGCAATTATTTTAGTATCTTTCTTTTCATGAAATCGTCTTGACAAACATGTCAGTGGTTCTGATATTTTTACCAATGATATTTACTCATAAAGTTTTTCGTGGCTATAAATTTCATATTTTAAGGCAAGAAAATCTGTTTTGTTTCGATTTATTGCTTGTAGTAATGTAACATTATTGCTGTCATTAGTACTATTCATTGAAAATAAGTTTTCATTACCAAGTAAATTTGCAATTTTTTAGGTTCTAACACAACTATATATTACCTAGCAAGTACTTATAACATTCTTATTACCTGTTCTTGCTTGTATACGGAATCAACATCTTCAACCCGAAGAAGGCAACTCGGCCAGAAAGATCTATTGTGCTTCTAACTTCCTAAATTAGGTAAACAAGCACCTCGTTTGGTCATAGATATCTAACTTTAATTTAGGTATATTGGCAAGTATATCATACTTTATTTTGTATTTTGACATGTCGGCATATTAATATAGTGTGCTAAAATAAAGATAATTATCAAGTAAAACAGAACAATTTTATTTTTATCGTATTTTTGCAATAACAACCGATTCTACGGAAACGCATTTAATACAGTTGATACAATATTAAGTGATTTTCGGTTAAACCGGTGGTGATAATTTGTTCAGTATGTATAAAAAAATAATACTTAAACCCGAATGTATATTATATTGAAAGCATTTTCCAAAAACAGCCAATATACTTATTTAGTGAATATGATTAGTATGTAAAGAATATTTACTGTGTAATAATTGAAGACACGAGTGGATGAAGGTGTTATGTTACAAAATCAAACTTTTTCAGAAATATTTTTTTTATAATTATTATGTAATTTTTCTCAAAAGTAGTGTAACATAACCCCTTCATACATTCACAAGACTCGAGTGTTCTTGAATTTCTGGAATTTTCGATGGTGCTATGTGAAAGATGGGTATAAAATACTTTGATTCATGCAAAAAAGAGCACCTTCATCCACTCGTATCTTCAATTGCAATTCTATTTCTTTAAATTTAAAAATCAAACAAATCCAATACCTAGAATTGCCTAAATATCACACATTAAGACTAATAAACTTTTGAAAAAATGCTATAGATATACAACTAAATCAATGAATAATAATAATAATAATAATACATTATGTTTTTGCGCAATATTTCGTTAAATTAGAAATAACTAAAAACGTGTAGGTAAACAATCTGAAGGCAAATTCAATTAAGACTCTCGTCTTAACCTTCATCATACAAATACGAAACTCACGACCACCTCACGACTTGTTTGATGTCTTTGACAGTTTGCTTTATACGGCCTGTCGAATCATAAGCTGTAAGTGTTCATCGCTGGCGCCACTTACTGGACCTTTTTTGGAAAAATGCTTACCTTCCAGTTGGCAACATTGTGACAGCAAAATGTCAATTTAAATTTGAACAAATGTCACATTGATAAAATCCGAAGTTAATATTTTCGATTTTTTTTCTAATTAATTTGCTCGCCTCGTCAAAAACCGAATTACTAAGTCTTTTAAACTTGTGTTGATTATTTGAGTTTTATTTACTTAGTTTTGCTATAAGCCGGGCTATCATCAGCTTTGTCCACTATTACTATTATCAAATATTATACCAGTATACATATGGTCAAAGGACTGTTCCACTGGCGCACTATAGATGACACCACCAGCATTTTCTATTGTTGTGCATTTGTAGTGGTAATAAATTTCCATATAAGAGAATACTTGTGGTGTCATCTATAGTACGCCAGTGGAACATTTCTTTGACCATACGTATACTGGTATAATATTTGCTATTATTTTACATATCAACAAAATAGTTCATATGTTCCCAAATGCCATGCAGATGTCGCTGCTTACCGGAATTTGGTGTAACATTTAATTCAATGTAAATTTGAATGATTCAATAGGCCGTATAAAGCAAACTGTCTACGTCACCAAGTAAGTCGTGATGGAAATAATAAATAAATTCAATTCTTCAACTGATGGTGGGATCCTGTGTGTATCTGTAGCGCCTGTAAGATGTTCTGTAAACCTGTGAGCATGTATTATATATGCTTGCAGATTTACATATAACCTTACAGGCACTACAGATATGCATAGAATGTCATCATAAACTTGACGAAAAACAGAAAGCTCAGCCTATATATTACATAAATTATACATGCGAACATAACAATCCATGAACCATACCAAAATTTGCAATAAATACTTGTTCAAGAAGCGCATATGAAATATGACGGATTTTTTTTTTGGCTGAAAATATGCTGTAAATATGCAAAACTATCCGAAGCACCGTGGTAGGCAGCAGAGCAATAGTAAAAGTTCGATAATACAAAAATATGATATGAATTTTGAACGAGGTGCAGTAATAAACAGTAACCACCCGAGTTCTTGAATAGAGACTTAAGGTTATTATTAATATCATCCATGGCCCTATGCTGATCCGACGGATGGAAGGAATAAAATACCTAATTGACTACACGTCAATAACTATGAAGTATAAATTGCAAACAAAGTGGAACCCAAAATAGAGCCTTGAAGGACTCCACGTGATTATTACAAATGTTTTCATTATATTTAACTATCAATATATTCTTTTCTGATGTAGGGTACGTACACTGGTAAAAGGATATTAGTCCATCTATTTATTTATCAAAAGACAACAACACGTAATTCTAACGTTTATTTCCTCTACTTAATCATATTTACCGTATTAATTATTATGATGACATATAAATATCATTGCTTCACTCTGCCCGAACAATGATGCTATTATAGGAGTATCCTTGCATATCGTAGCTAATTATTTTAGTATATAACATACAAAAATGGTTAATGTGGTTTATATTTGCGATTTGACTAAGTTCTAAAAATACTGACCACATAGGGAATGACCAGACTGTGAGGAGTCTTTAGCTCCTAATTTAAGTCATAATTATTTGTGACAACAAAATGTATAGCTGTGACAAAACTCATCATGTATTGACTTTCTGAATATGTAAATATAATAATTGTCGTGTGTTGTTTCACCTAAAATAAATTCAACGTTTATATTCGATGTTCGTAATCATACGGATCATTTTGACCTTATTTACTTCAAACGGACACCCAAAAATGATATAAATGACATTGCTCTCTACTGTCTGATACCTAAGATATAACCTTGATATTAGCCATAAACTCTCATGAAAATATATTATAAATTACCTAATAAACATCGTTATTACCACCATATGTATATAGATTCGAGTTTTATTATCTAAAAGTTTCGCGAAGATCACCTCAATTACACAACGCTTTCAGAATTGAAAAAAAAAAATAGGGATCGGTTGTTTTTACGATCACCTCCGTAACAGGTGAATATAAAACTTGCCAAATAGGAGTTCCGAACATAATCAAATTCATGATAGATGTTTGTAATTCAACAATATTTTGCTACTATCTAGATTTATGCGAAAACCGAATGTAGTAGACACGCCTTAAACGCTTTAGTATTCAGATTTTCCTTTAAGTTGGCGGCCTTGGTGTACTGTACTGAGATACTTATATGGGGAAACGGATAAAAATATTCGAACGTTATACGTAGAACACGTTAGACCTTCATTCCGTTGCATTTAAAGCATATAATCCAATCCAGTCTTAATATCATAGAAAATACAGTTATGGAGACTTATATCATAATACTTTATCGGATGGATTAAGTATTCTACTAGTTTATAACGGTATTTTGTGTAATAGTATTGTAAATAGTTATTCTTCATATTACACTGCCAATGCAATATGTATAATGGTGCAAATATAATGCATAAAATAATTAGTTTAGGGTAGAAAACTTGCTCTGTTTCTTGGCCAGTTTAAGTAAAATAAATGAAAAGTCTTGACTTAGTGTATATTAGAAGTTTATTAAACGTAATACATTTAATATAACTGTAACGAAAACGGGTTTTCCTATCTGGAGACTTCTGGGGATGGCCAGCCCAAATTCAAATAAGACAATGCTAAACTCCGTCTCACAGATAACCCACACCTGCTCTTTTGACCGGCGAGCCACTGCTGGGAAACAAACTTTTTGTTCCGTAGCGAATGGTTTTAGTAATTTAAGCCAAAGATGTTTCCCAACTGTGGTTTCCTCCGTCAGTCGAAGCAGGGCCGTTAGTTAGCCTAAGGATTGTCGACTTACTCTTCTCGTCGGCTTTCTCTTTACTAGTCTGACTTCCTCTCGGGACTTCACTAAGGGTTCAAACTGAACTTCTTTTAGAATGACGAAATAAAAGAACGACTTATATCTTTTACAATTATATATTAAAGCTTTTATATTATTGTATAAGCTACAAAATTAAATGGGATAACAAGTGAACAACAAAAAAAAGTAAACCAAAACACAATTATCTTAATGAATAATTTAACATACTAATTTATTGAGAGAGAGAGAGAGAGAGAGAGCGAACGAGTTACGATTTTTATGTATTTGCAATGGTTAGTCTTAAGCAGAATTTTTAAACATCTTACCGGCCGATGTGGGAAAGATAATTCTTCACGTAAACCAAATTTAGGCACAAAACTTTGCACAACACACACAATCTTTTTAAGCCAAGAAAAGGGGGTAATTTTCATGAAACTAATCACAAATCGAAACACCTTCCGAGGAAAGCTTGTGCTTCCTGTTCTCGAATTTTAAGAGTATTTTGATTGCAAAAGCTAAGATGAGAAGTTTTAATTTTTAAGATTTAGAGACACTCAACGAAGGAGAACGCGAGCTTAATCCTGAAGCTAGTTTGAAGGATCGCGAACTAATTAATTCAAAACCGCTATGTTAAGGGTTTTTATAAACTCTAGTTGTGACGTCATTTTGCACCGATAACTAGTTCGTCCTCTCTTTACAGAAGGGCGCAAGTATGACCGAAGGCGTTATTTTTCTGACTTTCAGACGACCCATTGATAGCGTAACGTGGGAAATTGGCGACCGGCGCCTTGTAACATGCAATGAACAAGGTATTAGATAACATACATTGGACAAAGTAATAAATAACGTACAAAGTATTACCATGTTATTTTAATTACGCGGGCCTTAAAACAAAGAACGCTTGTTGTCTGCGGCGAGGCAGCGCTTGTTTTGCAAATGCCACGGTACTTATCAACTACGCATTAAGAAAATGAATTTAAGTACTTGCATTATACAGAATGGAATTTCGAATTCTTACATAACCATCGAAACCCCAAGCTCTACATAGTTATCAAGGAACCATCTAGAAATTAAGTTTTCCATATTTAGTGACAGAAATATTTGAAAGTTTGTATATTTATTGTGTTTAAGAAAAATGACATGCCATGGAAAAGAAAAGAAACACAATATTCGATAAAACATAAGAAACAATAGAAACGCTAAACGAATTAATTGTTCACAACAGCCAACACCTTAAATTTGCATTAAATGTTCAAAATGTTCATCATTATAATGGACCGACATACGACACCTTTAGAACACTGCGTAATAGTTGTCCTAATTTTGCGCCCCTCTAACTTGTCAAATACATGAATACAGTTCCAATAGCTCCTATACGGTTGCATATATGATCGCACATATATAAGATCTTTTATTGCTCCAAATATGTAGATCTTTTGCTTAATCAAAATGTAGATAACATTCATTTTTCTTTACTTCAATCACATCAGAAGAGATACGAACTAACTGGAAAACAAAGATACAAAAGATGCATATGGAATTTTAACAAGTTTTCTGAAGTATCTAGAGGAAGAGCTATGTAGACCTTTAGCAACAATTTTTAACACCTGCCTGCAACAAGGATTTTTTCCCAATGTTTTGAAAGTAGGAAAAAGTTATTCCCATACACAAAAAAGTTAAAACTATAGGCCCATCAGCATATCACCATCTACATCAAAAATATTTAAACAAGCAACTGCATCCAGATTTATCTATTTTTTGGAGAAAAATAACTACTTAACATCAAAACAATATGGTTACAGGAAGACACGCTCGACGATCAGTGGGATCTCACAAATGCTCCAAGAGATTTGCGATGCTTTTGACTCTGGTGCTCTCTGGTGCAGATGACATTATTGGATTTATCAAAAGCGCTTATCCAGTAAATCACGAGATCCTACTTGAGAAATTAGAGTACTACGATGTCAAAGGGTGTACGTTGTAATTACTGAAATCTTAATCTCAGCGACAGGGTGCAGCGGACGACGTAGAACTATTCACTATCCCTTTTTGGAGAAGTTAAGCGTGGTGTACCTCAGGGATCCATTCTGGGGCCTTTACTCTTCCTAATTTATGTCAACGACCTTCCATCCAAACACTCTTGGAAGGGTCAAACGAGTAGCGATTGGTGAGGCAGCCAGGATGGTTTACTTTTCGTATTTTCACTCCAATCTACCATATGTTTTCTTGTTTTGGGTGTCTACGGAGGCGGACGGGGTATTTGTGCTGCAAAAGAAAGCAATTAGAATTTTGTATAGTCTAAACTGCAATGAAAGCTATAGATCACATTTCAGAACACAAAATATACTTACTTTGCCGTCGCAGTACATCATGTCCGTCGTTACCCAAATGCTCAACAATAAAGAAAATTTCGCGTTGAATGGGGATAGCCGCCACTACCAAGCAAGAAAACGGGACGAGTTAAGGGTCCATATCACAGACTTACTTGTACGCAGAAATCGGAAAACTTCTGGAGAGTTAAAAGCTGTGCAACCATCTCCCAATGCAAATAAAACAACTCCCGTCTTTAACTTTTGTCAAGGGAGTGAGAAAACTGCGAATACTGAACAAAGAGCCATACTCGATTACAGAATTCTTACGTTCTTGATATCTGCTTTTACTTCTGTTTCGTTTACCATTCTTCATCTTCATTATTTGGCTTTGTCATAGACTGAATTCCTTACTTTTTATATTTTTTAATATTCTCTTTTGTTTATGATATTGTATGTGTATGTATATATCATTTTCTTGATTATTGTACAATGTACAAGATAAAAAAAAAACATTGACAATAAATCAATAAACTAGATCTTATTTTCTCTAAGAAATTGTAAATTTCCAATTAAAGTTTCATTAAAAGTAAATGTTATGGTGTGGTGATATTGGTTTGCAGCAATAACAACTCACCATAATTCTTCTAAACAGTTAAGATTTCTTTGGGACCGCAGCTGTTTATTATGGAAATTGAGTAAATTTACATACATGCATATATACAATGCATACAATAAAACAATTTGTAAAGCGTATTTCGTCGATCCATAATGTTTCAGAAAGTGTTTATTTTCATGGTAAATATTTATGAACCAAGCACAAACATTTAATCGTCTTTCGTCATCTCCAGGGTGCAGAGGTCGACAAACTGATTTTTTTATAAGGACTGTACTTATGTTTTGATAAGATTCTTAGTATTGTGCTTGATATTATGTTCATTTATCTGCGTGTTTTCATCAATATTACCCTTATTTCTGGGTTTCACAAAACAAGTTGTTTTAAACTGGTGTATAAATTCTTGAAGGTGTCTAGTGATGGTTGAGGGCGATCAAAATACAATAAAAAATTGCGTTCAGTAACTTGTTGACTACTTTTTTTTTGCAAATAATGTAACATTTGATCATGTCAAGTTTTACGAGATCTGTGTACACCATTACTAACTTTATAAAGCGACTAAAGCACTGACAAAACTAACTATAATCACTCTAATGAACGAACTGTCAATGATGAAATAAATATAATGCTTCAATTGTTCGCGGTTTCCATGGCAAGACATGATTTTTGTGTGCAATAGTGTATTGTGCTATATATATAGTAAAATAAGTGCTACGACCCTAACATCATTGCACGAACGAAAAACTGAATTATTAGCATATGTCATAGCCAACTATGGTTTCCATTAAAAAAAAAAATAGACTTTGCTTCCTAACTCAAAAATGCTAAGCAAAATTCAAAATTTAAGAAGATGTTTTTACCATTACATTCTCTAAAAATCATTTTGTTCTATTTTTGCAAATAAAAGATTGACAACACTGGAAAGGTTTTGGTGAATTTCGCAAATATCTAGTACACCATGCATTTCCTTAAGGGGGTTACTACATATCTTCATCCATCTGGGAAAACCACCATTACGTAGTGCTGTGTACTGACTGAATAAATGAACTTGCAAAATGAAATTAACAAGGAAAAAGAAAATTAAATTAGCTAGCTCAACGGATAAAATTTTAAAAGGCGCAAAAGAACAATTAATCTCAGAGTTATCCTCGCGAATGAAAACTTGATTTAACCACGAAAAGGAAATTGTGAGTGAATGAAATCTGACTTTCTTAAATATCCCAAAAAAATTGAAACGGTTTAATTAAAAATAAAAGAACAGAATTTTTTTTAACCCAACGAAGATAATTAACAATAAAAATTTATTTTTATAAAAGGGTTAATTACAATTTTTGCAGAAAAAAAAACCGTGAAGTGAATGTTTTGGCCAAAAATAAACAACTGCACTTGATTCTAAATTACAATAGGACAATGCTATTTTCTATACAAAGCAAAAGATTTGATTGTTCAGGAAGATAATCCAATATCTTATAATTTCAAAACACGTGGTTTCAACAAATTAATACAAACTAAATTAAGCGTGGACATTTTCTAGTAAGTAACAAAAGAAAAAAAATTAAATGCAAGCACAAAGCTTTCACTCACCCAAACCGAGGTGATTGATAAAATAAAATGAATCAGCAAACTAGAAAAACTGAAAAATTAACTCTTTAAACTATAATGAGAGAAATTAAACTGAAAACATATCCTCCTGCACAAAAATAATAAATGAGCTTATATCTATAATGTGCACACATCAATATAATAACAATTATTGTAAAGCGAATTCCTTGATGGACAAAATTTAAAAAAAAATGAAACGAAATTTACTATAATCAAAATGGAATACAAAATGGCAACAATGATTTACAAAAATACGTCTACTCACGCTAACAGTCGACCAAGGAACTGCCTGACAAAATTCTACAACGCAGTCGTAACAATACGAACAACGCAAACGCACAAATCACCGACAAAATCTAACAGAATAGACGTTGAAACAACCTAGCGAACGCTAGACAACTAATTGAATAGAATTAATTTTAAAAAAACTTAACACTAAATAAAATAAATTAAACAATCAACTCTTAAACTACAAATTACAAAAATAAACATTATTGTGAAAATTTCTCGGTCAAAGAATCAACCGAACAAACGAAGTAATCATGACAAAAGAACTAGGCAACTTAAAATACACTCAGCGGTAACGCGGGTAGGCTACCACAGCAGTAGGTCCCTTTTTCTCAGAAACGCCCTATCTGATCTCATTGATTTTCTTTACACACGTTATCTAGTATTGTCCCAACAGTTTAAATGAAAGATTTCATAAAATTTCTAAAGATGTTTTTTTTTTTTTTAGTTCTACAAAATCGATATTTTCTTCGCTTGTGCTCTTTTACATGTCCCGTTTTCTTGCAACCTGTTCAAAGTATCGCGATATATATATATTTTCTAAATGTAGAATTAGATAGAGAATATACTGAATGAAGCGTTTTTTAAAATAAACTTCTGCTCTTTAAACAAAAAAAATCGAAAATTTAAAAAAGTGACCGAAGAAAAACACAGTGACAAAAACGTACCTGGATTAAGCCTATAAAGATGCAAATTTGCTATTAAATTTTGCTATTTTACCCAATTTCTTATGGTTTTATTGAAAAAAGAAAACTCACCCATTATTAAATTTTTATTTTTTACCTATTTCCGCAGTTGCAGTAATGAGAAACTCATCAGCAATTCCTATTATTCACAAGACATTTATTTCGCAATCTACTGTGGATACTCAATTATTATAATAAAGCCACATAAAATTATTGTCTTTTACCAAACATATTTCTACATGCGTTCACTTAATCGCATAATAAATATCATTCATTTTCGTTTAAGGTGACATTTAAACAACAAAAGAAATTAACACTAACACGACAATTTACCCCAAACCGGACATTATTTGCGACATACGTGCATATTATGTACTTACATGTTTTTCGTGTTGTAGAAATATCATAATTATATTTGACATTCAATTGTTTCGAATTTGCTGAAACTCATTCAAGGTCGACAAATTAAGAGAACCATGTATTTTTGATAAGTGAAGGCCGCGAATACTCTCCTTAAAGGAAGAAAAGAAAACGCCTTCATGAATTTTTCAAAAGACATCTCAATCCTCACGCGCGTCCACGAATAACATTTGTATACCAATTAGGATTAACGTTAATCGAAAGTCAAACAAAAAATAAATAAATAAACATGTGCATGGTTATTTTTTTTTCTTATCTCCGGTTAAAGTATATTTAAATAATTTTGGGCTAGTCCTGTGCATTTTACGGCGTCAATTATGGGCATAAATTATTGTCGAATTATATAGGTGTAAAATTAGATATTTGTACGTATAATATTACAGATTTTCTGCTAAAGATAATGGTGATTAAGTTGGTATTAAAATTATAAAAAATAAATATTAAATAAAAGAAGGCAGTATTATTCAACAGTGAGTCATTAAACTAGTAGTATTTCTAATATTAACCATGTCAATAACGCTCAACTGCTAATTGTTTTTCAAGAATAAATTCATATTTTGAAGGTTCCACAAGTATTAGAAACACAATACACAAAGTAACAGACGTACTCAATACCTTGAACTATTAACACAGTCCTATTTCAGTTTACAAAAGAAGTACATCGTGAAAAGGCTATTTAAATTTAACGCAGCATGAAAGAATAAAGAACAGGTCCACTAATATCTCCATTATTTTCTTTACTACTTGGCAGTGCTGCTTGATTTAATTGGTGATTAGTTAGTTTGACTCATTAAAACGTACACCATCGAAATTTACAAAATATCGATGAAATTCCATAGTATTTTTTCGTTAGTAAAGCTACTGTTAGTTCGATATTTTGTCCCTGCTTACTGGCGTAAACGCGAAATCGTGTAGTAGGCACAAAGAAACAACATCCTGCCATTGACATATCTTGCTCGCAGAAGGAAGCTGCGCTTAATTACCGTGCGAGTAGTTCAAAGACTTAAACAAAGCCGACAGTAAACCTTCGAATATCAAAGCTCGAAGGCCGAACAAATATTTATACGCCCTGGTCTTTATACCGTTTTCTCATGTTACCGGAAAAAAAGAATTCTTGTCATACAGATATGAATTGTCTGATGCATACGTAATAAACAAATTATAATTCAGGCATAGTTGCTATAGACTAAGTATAGACAACTCGAGTAGTTTGCATATATACACATATATCATATAAGTATGTAACAACATACCTACATAAATTGTTTGAGAAGCATGTCAGAGCTTCTTTATGTTACGTGCAGAAGAGTTATTCAATGACAATATTTAGTCGCCTAATACCTATGTATCATTCTGTCAAATACTTCTTTCTTTTCGTAAAGATTTATTTTAGCGATCTTAGTAAAAGGTATTGTTTGGTATAATTGAGCAATAAAATATGTTAGAACATCCACGGAATAAGTGCTATCTTTGTTCTGTAAAAGTTGTTTGATTTTTGCGTGTTTTGTTGTATATCTAATTGTCATTACTTTTTGATAATAATTTGTTACTAAAATTAAATGATTATATTATTAAATTTAGTTTATTCTCTTATTTCTTGAATGTAATAATTTTAAGTCATTTAAGAGAAAACTTTTATATGATTTAAAATTATTTTTTTTTGATAGCTTCGATCTGTTTTAATAAAATACTATTAATTTTAATATTAAAAATATTAAAAAGGAAGAAAACATATTCAAATACATTATTTTATTTCCTGTTTTCGTTAATTTTTCATAAATTACGTTTCACCTACCTTCCCTCATGAATATTGACCGATTGTTGTTCGAGTACCATGATACAGATATTTACAAGGAACCTTCTTTGACATATTTGTTTTATCGCTGCGAGGAATTCTCTTTTAGGATATCTTTGGATGTATATTAACAAGAATTGGAGATATTTCCCATGATTGGTGTTAAATTTTGCGTGTAAGCGTCTTGCATTTCCTAAATTTTGAGGTTAACCATTCTAACTGTTATGACAATTTAAATTAGATTTTGAATAAGTACCTATAGCTTGATATGTTGAGGAGCTTGATTTAACATATGGGGGGAGCGAAAATTTGAATTTTGTTTTTAATTGAAATTGAAATTTGATAATCCAAAATATTAGATGGTGTTCAACTGGTAATTTTACTGTTGCAAATGAGTGTACCCACCTTGAACACTCTTTAATGTTATCGTCTATTATTATAAATTGTGCAGGCTATTGATATATACCCTCTCTTTATTGAGATAAAAGCAGATAATACATACTATAAATTTGTTACTTAATGAAATACAAGTCCTATATTACATAAATTCATAGTAGCCCTCACGGCAATCGAGTCACTACTTGTAGAAATATATATGTAAATAAAAGCATAAAAATGTAAAATTTCAAAATAAAAAAAAATACCGAAATTTGGTATTGTGGGTTCTTAAGTGATTTGTAACAACTTTTCTTAAAAGTTTAATACTGTTTTGCCTATTTTATTCGCTGGTTAGACATTACTTGGAAAAATGTTTTTTATTTTAATTATAATTGGCTAGATATTGACGTTATAATTTTTTTATTCATACAAAATGGTGCACTGTTGTGGCTTACACAACTGATAAAAAAATTACATTGATTTTTTTGAAAATAATAAAGTTATTTGGACAAAAGAAGTAAAAAAACTCTGTATGTATATGGCAATCATTATACTTAATTCTGTAAATGACAGGTGTTTTATTTATCTGCATTAATCTTCTGATTTAATTTAGAAAATAATATTTTATTCTTATTGTTGTGTTAATGTGATAATTTATTCTTAAAGATGATTACTCAACTTTTCAAACAGAAATGATGTACTTATAGGTCAGTAACATAAAGGTATCTTTGATTTCCTTTATCATAAGAATTGTTTTGTTATTATTGTTACTTTGTAAAATAGGCCCAAAACAATGGAAAAATAAAAGCACTTACTTAGATGACTTGTTACGAAAATAAACGTATGCCAATAGCAATTCTTAAGGACTTACAGAAACTTGAGTTAACAAAAAAGATCTCACTGCTTTGACGGGAATAGTTTCAATCATTCAATAGTAAACACAATTTAACCTTGACTTCACGTAATTTTTAATTTGTCACAAACGCGCTCAGTCGCGTTCGTAGTAAAATTTAGTAGACGCAACGCTAATTGTTACGGCAAATAATTAATTTCACAAATAATGCAAAAAAATACAATATTTAAGTAAAGATCTATCTAAAAAAATATGTTCTTCTCAAACGTTTCTTCTTATATGGTGTGATTCGGTAACAACTTTATCGTAACAGTGATGAAACGTAGTGTCTACTATGAAAGACAATATTAAGTATGTTATAAATATCATAAATAATTCTAGTTTCCCAAACATATTTGATTATTAAGATCACTTCCTATTTTAGATAGAAAAGAATACATTCAATCTTTTAGTGAATAGAATCCTAAAATTTCTCTCTGCATATTACGTTATATAAACACTTAACCTTTTATTGTAAATCTCAATAAACTATTAATCTTAACACAAAATTCTTTCACTTTGCAGAATTACATAACACACTTGGGAAAACGTGAATGGCGAATACTATAAGTACTAACATTTAAACTATAATGATGGTAATAAAATAGGTAAATATGTTTAGTGCAAATTATAAATAAATGCAATTAATTCTCCACGCTGCATCTTCTCTTTATTATCTTGAAATATAATTGATAATAAAAGTCAATCGTTCTAGTAGCGTATAATATGCAGATTGCATTGTACACATGCTAACTATTACCTGTTGTCGGAGCACTTTTATATTGAATTATGTAAGTACATATTATGATTACAATCAAGGTGTTAATTTCAATAAACTACCTATCTAAACAATAATCTGTTTGGTTGACGAATTGGCATTAACATTTTGTAATAGGACCAGTCGAGAAACCGGTTTTCGTCTAATCGCGGAGAATAAGAATTGTTAATGCAGTCGATTAGTGTGTAATCGATACATTGACAAATCCTCATAATTTAGGTTAAAACATTCATGTTGCATAAGGTACATATGTCAATGGGTAAAGGTAGTTGCAGAATAACCTTTCAATTAATGCTAACGTGAAAGGAAAACGCGTTTTTTTTTATGCTAGATACATGTAAAATACCTACTGAAAATGGTGATGTTTTTTTTTTTACTGGAAAATTAATGTTCTAATTATTATAGTGATCATGTTTTAAAATTTGTTATCGTATAGATCTTTCCGAAATTCTCCAGAAATTTGAAGATGATAACTGTTTAGAAAGAATTGAATGATCATAGTTAGCTTTCACGTGGCATTCTTTTAAGAGTGAAGGATATCAGCTAAACAGGTCCATTCCTCTGACTTCTAGCGCCAACATACGTGCTTTGAGTATGTTTTTTATTATATGATCGGTAGCTATCTGAAGTCAGAAATACATACACATACAGATAGTCAAAGGTTCCGTAGTCCGTATGCGACGGTCCTCTACATATGTTTCTACTTTCAATAGCCGATCTTCGACGGCCGTCTGACTCACTCGCTTGCCTACGGTGATAGTGGGGGATCCTTCCTCCACAGTGCCGAGCACTGACGTATATTGACGACGCGGACTCGATCAACCAGCGGGCAGTGGGCCAAGATACGGTTGACTCCACTTCAATGTAATTTTTGCGTATACTGTGTCTAAAACCATAGAGAAAAGCACTATACATATTATTGACATTTATCAAATAAAATGGTTGTGTTCATCATAAGCTGCTGGCAACCAATAAAATAGATTTTCTTTTATTATATGACAAAGAAATGAAAGAGAAATGATCATAGATTATAGTGATTACTATGTTGTTAATATTGGATTAGTATCGTACAAATAGTTTGGATTCTTTTCTTGCATATTGTGCTACTTTTAACAACAATAAGCTAGGGATAATAGTGTAAGTGGCTTTAGAATTTTTACGTTTCAAATGTAAAACAGGTAACTTATCTCCCATCGTTAAAAACACAATTAATTCAAGTTTGATTCTTGCTTAACACATTAAAACATGTACCTTTTTCAAACTTTTGTAAATCAATACTTAAACCTTGTACCGAACATGTTCCGCATAAGAAACCAGCACAGCTAATAAATGCAGCGTCCAGTAAAGGTAAAGGGTTGGAGGACAGATCTTCCGATGCGAAAACATTCACTTTGGGTGATTGCTATTCGGAATAGATACATATACAACAAAATCGAAGAAGGCAATTCTGTAACCACATATATGCAATATCCATTTATTATACATATTGAAAATAGCACAAACAATTTTAGCTTAAATTCTTGATATCACATTACTTAGAATTTACAATAATGCTAAATAACCTGATAAACCAACTAGAATCATTTCACCACATATCATAATAATAAGTAAAAACAATCGAATGCTACACCAAATACGTTCATTTATGCCGGTACTTCTTGTCATTTTATCCTCATTGGTTTTGCTTTTCCCTACTTATATTCACTTCATTTTCTCGTGTTTCGTGGTATTAACGGAAATTTAAAAAAAAGTTCGATAACAAAAATCTATTTATTGTGATGTTTCGCCAAAATACACTTTGGACTTTTTCAAACTACATTAATTTATTGTACGTAAATAAAAAAAAAATTTGAAATCTCTTTTTTTAGAATTAATTAATTAATCTTGGCTATATTTGAAATTTTTGTAATTTTGAGAATGGAGTTATATTTTTTTAAATGTTCTAAAATGTGTAATAATAAAATTAAATTCTTACCTTAAAATATATTTCTTTAGTATTGCATAGTGTAACGTAGCTGTTATAATAAATTTCATATGTTTGTAAATTCAAAGTTAAAACAAAAGTTTATTTCCATAAAAGTAAAAAAAAATGAAGTAACTTTGTATTTAGGTTTTATTTCTCATTAAATTTGTGAGACACATTGATATGTTAAATCGTCGTCGTCAAGTCAAAAGCTGCTATGTGGGATTTTTCCTCAAGATGAGATATATGTTTAATATCGCAGATTTAGACCCCATACACCTTCCTATACTGTCAGCTTTGTGATAATGTACGCGATTACCATAATATTTTAGCTTGAAATATCTGTTATGTGACTGGTAGTCAGAAAATATGCTATACGGAACTATACTATCCACAAGGCAGAAAAGTTAACTGCGCTTCCTACATCTCGAAAAACTACCATGTGAGTCATTTGCTCACAGCAGATATTCACAGTCTGAGCGGCTGAAAAATTTTGACTTGTGAATATATTCCCACGTGGATTATGTTTCCATCACGGCATATTTTTTCTAGTTCTTTCGTTTCTCAGCTTTTCAAATTCAATTAAAACAGTTGATTATATTTAAAGGAACATTTCAGTTTTTACCAGAGTATACCCATCTATTTAAGGGTAAATATAAGTCGTTTAAAAAATACTATTCTTCTCAAACCTAACCTTGAAATATTTGAACTAAGAAGTAGCGCGTAAGGAAAGGCTGTTTTGGAATATAAGCATCATAGTTAAAGCACTTTTGGGTCATTCTTAATTTGGATCGAATTGTTTTTGTTAAAATATATTTATTACAACAATACCTTTACTGCCAAAGTTATTAGCCGGTAATATTTCAGTTTTATTGTGCCACTTTACAAAGACCTCTTTTCGCAAAGAAAATTAAAAAAGAAAAGTTCGTTCACCTTCAGGAGGTAAAACTTGCACTGTTTATTAGAATATCATACATTTTACGATTCCCTCTTACATAAGTAACACACAATAGTTAGTTATACGAGTTAAAACAATATTTTTGGTCAAAATAAAGCGTGTTTTTCTAATTGGAATGTGTTTTATTTTTATTTTATCAACTGCTATGTGACATTTTTAAAAAGCAAAATCTGCTATGTGTTCTCAAAATGTTAATACCGATTGAAAATTGAATATATTAATTGTATTTTGTCACAAATGGTTTAATTTTGCACATTACCGTCTATCCAATTATTTATGGACTAATATTTAATATAACTGTAAAACTAGAGGATTTAATTAGTTTGTTGCTCCTGTAAAATTTCGTAAAACCCACTTAGCAGATTTTAACTTGACAACGACGAAATGGTGAGCTTGGTTCGTTTTAAATTTTATTTCAAGGTAACATCAAGATTATCAAAGATTGAAAAAAAATTACATATCAAAATAGAAAAATATAGATTAAATAAGTATGTAATTTCTTGTCGACCATTTTCAGCATTTATATGTTTTTAAGTTGAATGGGTTGTAATATACTTCTCGCTTTGTATTTGTTCTCTTTATTTAACTCGTTTGTTTATAATTAAAAGAATGGTTTTCATTTATGACATGTGTTTTTATTACGTTAATGTTGTTGGAGTATTTGTGTCCTGATCTGATAAATGTTATGTGGTCTTGTTGTTTTTTGTTTTGTCTGTGCTCCTTTGCTCTATCATCTTTTTTCATGTATAATTGCTTTTACAACATTGTCAATTGACTAACCTTTATGAATTCCTTGACAATGCCCAATGTTACCACCATCAGAGACACCACTTCACGATGAACTGTTTTTATTCGTTTGTTTAAATTTTATTTTTACAGATATGCTTAAAAAAATGATTAATTTTTTCAGTTTGAATGTGAAAAATATTTTTCTCTAAACTGCTTATTGTTTTAATGATTAATCGACCCTTAATTTATGAATTGTCGTATAACTACGCCCTTATTATGTTATAGGTACAGGAAACTTGAATAAGCAACTGTGTCAAATTTCAAAAGATCTCCATTAAGCAATTTTTGGGTTGATTTCATTAGATTAAAAACTATGAAACATTGTTGAAAGTTGAAATTCGATACATTCTCCTATGATGACAATGACTACTAACTTTTAATAGTATTCAATTGACAAAGCATATAAGCATGTAAGGTTATTCAAACAAGGAAATAATATAATGTAATATCACGGATAGTAAGATGTAGTTGATTAATAATTATCAAGTAGTTATAATTACTTCCTATATTGCATTCCCATAAATCACATTCACGTTTCCATCACTTCTCTTATTAATGTTAGACAGAAAATTTTGCATATTATCTAATCACACATCCAACTCCAACATTCATTGCAGCAAATCTCCGTTTTCTTCAATGTAGTTACCTGCTAATAAACGAGTTAGGCTGTAGTGAAAGTACGATTCGCCTATGTGTAAATTCATGTAGAGAGAATTCTAAATTGAGTACATCTTTAGTTTCTCACACTACTCGACTACGCTTTGAACTAATGACGCAAGGATCATATATTTTCTTCTGCGAATTTTTACAGTTTACATTTTTTTTCCGCCGTACACACAAAACCCGTTCTGCAAATGCTTAGACATGCAGTAATATACAATATACATAACGCGTGTTTATTTTGTGCTTGCTAGCAAGCTGTAATTGCAGACGACATGGGCAGCAGCGGTTATTGGTTGTGCATCTTGCGAAATTGCAATTAGGTTTACAAAGATACGACGCGATGCTCGATATATGTATCTATACGAACGTCTATATGGGCAAACCTCTTTGGTGAATAGGCATAGAAATTAATGACTGTGCTGTTGACTTTTTTTGCGGATTCGTTTGCATTTCGTCTGGTATTTCGATGCGTTCGCACACATGGTCGTTCGGTCGTTCTCCTTGCGCAAGAACGCATTCAAGCTGAAGCCGATACGTGCGGCATATAGCAGGTATTCAGGTTACAACGTTAATAAAACATTTTTATGTATAAGGACTTAAAAGTGATGATTAGTGTATTTGAGCGGTTTATATTGGATATTGCTTAATAATGCTTTCGGCTAAATTCGTTTAGGAAATTTTGAAAATCGCGCCGTAAAGATATAATGAAATGACTTCTCACGTGTTTTCGTTGCGCTAGAAATTACCTTAAAAATTATTCATATAATAGCTATAACTGCGCCGATAATTGAACTGCGGGAAAATAGAATCGGTTTGCGTTATTCAACAGCTAATTGCTGATCGTGATTTGCGTTATGATTAAGTAAACAATACAAACCCACTTTATTTCAATATTAATATTCTCCATCTACTTCAAATTCCCACTAATTTGTTATTGAATGCGTCGTTTGATTTCACGTGTAATTCTTTTAATCATTTTCGATGCATTTCATATTTTATATTATTCCACACGTTTTTTAGACAGTGTAGCAGTTGGCAATTTGTCTCTTACTTTGCAATGTATTCTTTATCTGTTTGTGATTATTGTTATTTTGTGTTATACAGGGTGATAGTCAATATATGCGACAAACTTTGAGCGCTGATTCCTGAGGTTATTTTTGATCATAAAAGCTCATAAGAACATATGTCCAAAACCGCTTAGCTCTAAAGTTGTACAATGTTTAATAGTAAGTTAACATAATTAATGTTTTTATTATAAATTAACAAAATAATGAGTAAAACAAAATTAACTTATACTAACTGTTGAAAATGACCGCCCCCAACTGCAATACAAGCTTCTATCCTCCGTCGTATTGACTGGCGAGTCCGTTCTAAAATACCAGGGGTATTTCGAATTGTGTGAGAAACAATTGATAATACGATTTCTCAGTTCATCGACATTTTCAATGGGAGTCGTATAAACTAATGATTTAAGGTGACCCCAGAGAAAAAAGTCCAAAGAATTTAAGTCTGGAGACGGAGGAGGCCACGGTTGTGGACCTCCCCGTCCTATCCACCGATCTGGATACGTATTGTCCAAAAACTCGCGAGCAACTACACTAAAATGCGCTGGAGTACCGTCATGCATAAAATACATTTGTAATCTTAATTGCAACGGAACTTCTTCCTCTTCAAGAAAATTGCGGTATACCTCGCCATTTAACCGCATCGGTAAAAAATGTGGACCTATCAAGTGATCTCCAACAATTCCGGCCCACACATTGACAGAGAATTGATGTTGATGACGGGCATTCACTAGTTCGTGCGGATTTTCTTCGGCCCATATGTGATTATTATGAAAATTAATAATCGCGTTTCTAGAGAAAGTAGCTTCGTCGGTGAAAAATATTTGAGCCAATATAGTCAGGATTTTGTGCGATTTTGTGTTTGCATCCATTGACAAAAAGCCACTTTTTGCGGAAAATCTGCCGGCAAAAGTGCCTGCACCCGTTGAATGTGATATGGATACAACAGTTGATCTTTCAATATTCTCCAAACTGTGGCCTGACTAATGTTTAAAGCAAACGCAATTTTTCTAGTGCTTGTGGTAGGATGTTCCTCAATTTCATTTAGTACCATTTCTTCAACTTGTGGAGTTCTCACTGTAGATGGGTGGCCGTCATCAGTCGTCCGCTTTTTAAAATTTCCCGTTTCACTAAGACGTTGGTGAAGGCGGGCAAATATTGAATGATGCGGGGTGATACGGTTCGGGTATCGTTTTTCTTAAAGACGTCTGCAGCACGCGAATTTCCATTGGCAAGACCGTAAACGAAATGCATATCACATTTCAGCATTCGTGTAATTCATTTTAGAAAACAGAAACTAGCAATAAACTGAATGAATACTCTGACAACTATTGACAAATATTGAAATGACAAATAAACAATTCCCTCTCAACACAATAGTTTTTGAAGAACCAACTGTGATATTATGTCGTGTTAGTCATTAATTATTAAACATTCAATAACTTTAAAACCAAACCGTTTTGGACATATACTCATAGGAACTTTTATGATCAAAATAACCTCAGGAATCAGCACTTAAAGTTTGTCGCATATATTGAGAATCACCCTTTGTATTAATATACTCATTTATTGTTTATTATCTCTAATATCCACTCATGGCTGAATGGACATTCACATAAAACATGCCCCGCTCTGTATCTACCCCACCACTTTCACAATGCGAATAAACAATGAAAGAAATCATTGTTTACATGAAATAATACATTAAAATTGGGTCAAAGAACGAGTTTATGAGATCAATGAAAAGCTCATGAGAACAATTCAACAGGCTTACAAGTGGTTATCAACAAAATTTTATTAAATTCAGATTTAATCGAGAGTACCTAAAAAACTAAAACAAGAAACTTTCAACATTCGAAATAAAATAGAATCTTTTTCTGTGTGCTTCATATAAAAATTCGCAGTCGAGTCTAATTAACATTCTAACCCTTTCTTGATCTTTTGCGATTATCTGTTCAAGCAGTCACCACATCGGAGTTAAATATTAATACTACCATTGTATTATTAAGAAAAAAGTAACAAAGCGAGAGAAAACGAGAATCATCAGAGAATGGAAGAAAGGATTTTGTTATTAGTTTAAATATCGGTATACATGACCTCATATTTAATTTCATTTCTTTTGTGTGTCGTAACTTTTAACGAGAGAATATTCGAGTTTTTACTTCCGTCCAGTTTATCACAGAACAACATCGTTAACTATTAACATGAATATGCGTTGCATTGTTCAATGGTAAATAACCAGTATTAAAATATAAATGGCCTGTTTAAATATCTGGAGAAAACACGTGCTATGTAGAGCAACGCGTTTTAAGGACCGAGACGTATGTAAGTGAATAAATGATAAATAATGCATATCACGGTTTGTTGTTAACCGTTCTGTTTTGTACGCATACTTAAATGTAAATACGATCGCCCGTGCCTGTGCTATCCGTATCACCACAAATTTGAAAGTAAACAGTTTAGAGAACGTTTAAGATTTGTTAGAAAACGGAAAAGTGTTGACCAGTAGCAAAATAGCAGTAATTCTGGTAGCTCTGGCATAAAAGATCGTGAATTGAAGTGTTTGTATATATCGTTGAGAAGAAAAGAGAGAAGAAATGATTCAATTATAGTTTATCCATAATTCAACAGACACCTACCTCGCTTCACTGACAATTTAATTTAATTGAAAAATAACTACATGCAATTATATTTAATAAATACTTGTATAAAAGATGTATCTATAAAAAAATATATATTCACGACTTCTTCAACTTACAAAAAGTAAGAGCTGGTTTCACTTTTAATTAAATCAGACGCTTCCTGCTGTGTGGGAAGTGTAAAGGTTCTGTTGTAACTGACACAATATTTAAATGGTCTTTTTATGTGTATATAAGTGTATATTACACAATTTTCAAGATGTGTTCTTATATTTTCCTTCTTCTGTTTCAGGTGCATAAACATATGACAATAGAAGAATTAAGGAGCACCTTTCACGTAGACAATCACGACTTAGGTAAGCACCATTATTATGATACAATAACCACGGTGTCGCTAAGGAAATAAAATCTAGGAATTCTTACCCTTTCGAGGTCAAAACCCAGATTCTATTTCAGACATTAATTTATTGCAAAATGATTGCAAAAAATATAAAATAAATAACTCTAAAGCAGATGTTATGGAACTATTACACCAAACCTCAAATCTACATTTAACAAATTATACTTATAAATTCAAATTATAAACCAAGAGATAAGGAAATAAAATAATAATTTCTCAAAGATTTTTTAAAGAATATTCAGGCAACCGGCTTCGCCTTCAACAAAATATCATCTGGCTAGAATTTTCAGTAGTTAAGACGGTCAAAATCTAAAATTATATCAAATAATCACTAATTTTTTACAATTTTAAATTTAAATCTAAATTTTGGGTTAGGTTGTTTGTCCATGGCTGCAGCGATCGATAACTCGATCAAAAACTGACAATTTGAGCAGTGATTGTGATTTTCTTCAACTGAGATATTTAATTTGCAATTATTTGTTCTATTAACTTGAAATATTTGCTTATTTTTTTTTAACCTTCTTCGTTGTTTTAGAATAAATACGCTTATGATATACCGTATTGTATTTCTAAATCAATTACCTGCCAAATGACACTTACTCTAATCTAGTTAATCATGAATTACTCCTGCGTAAATTAGAACTATACGGTTTGAGAGGCTCAATAAAATGTTGGCTTACATCGTATCTACCCAACAGAAAACAGATAGTCACAGTGGATGGCGTTGTTTCATCTGAACTTAGTGTGAAGTCAGGGGTGCCGCAGGACTCGATACTGGGGCTACTGCTCTTCCTACTGTTTGTTAACGATCTACTATGTGTAATTAATGACGATAATCTCGTAATGTATGCAGATGATATTAGTTACTTACATGCAGCTGCTAATATTGAGGAATTAAGGAAATATATGCAAAGTATGCTAAACATATTTGCAGTGGTTTACCGTCAATAACTTGCGAATAAACATCGATAAGACTGCTATCATGACGTTTACTCCAAAAGAAGAGATACTGACTGTAGCCAACTACTGCGAGTTGATGGGCATTCAATTGACAGGTTACCTCCATCAAGTTACTGGGCCTACATATCGATAATGACTTAGGTTGGTCACACACATTGATATTTATGCTCTAAATTATCACAGGCCTGCTACGTGATTTACCGATTAATGGAAGTAACAAACATACATATCACTAAAACGTATTACTACACATGTTTCGAAACTTGGGTGAGGTACGGTCTTATATACTGGGGAGCCTATTCTCAAGTATTCGCGTTTTCCGCCTACAAAGAGACCTATTCGCATAATGTCGAGAGTGCCACGTGGTCAGTCATGTCGTACTTGTTTAAAAGTTTAGGTATTATGCCCTTACCGACTTATTTATTTATGAAATACTAATACTTATTAAAAACATCGAACCTAATTTGAAACAAAATAAGGATTTTTATAACTACTTTACACGTAATGCTGATGATTTTTTATTTCAAAACATAAACTTGTTACTTACGAAAGCAATCCTCTTTATATTGGTATTAAATTATATAATTCATTAAAACCTGAAATTAAGTTACTCAATAATATTAATTCTTTTAAAAATGCCTAAACCTAGTTTGCCATTTACTAAAATTCAAGATGGCCATCTCCGATAAACATAAGTTACACAAAACATATGAGACTGATACAAAAATATGAGTATTTTGTTATAATTTAACTTCACCAAAAGTCAAATTTAAATCCCACAACACAATCCCTTTTCGTACCTTCTATTGATTTTTTTTATCTACTCCCGTTTGTATAGATCCGTCATTATGTGCATCTTTTCAATTCGTAAACAACGTCATTAAAATAACAACTCATTTTAAATGGAATTTACTTTTTCGCACTCGTAGGTCAGCATCAAACTAATAAACGGCAAATCGCGTTTTCCTGCCAATAATACATAACACCAAAACACCTTGACAGTTATATGACAGTTTGAAGAATTTAATATTATTGAACGTAATGTCACGCCTTTCTTAGAAAATCGGTCTCAAAACGCAAAGCTCTAATTTCCCTCCAAACTCTGAGTTACCGTAGACCTCGCTTATGGTAACCCTACTAGCTGCATTGAAGACGTGGTCCGAAGAGATGGCAAACAGGCGCCACTAGGGTTTAAATTAGCTACAAGGTACTTCGTATAAACCCAGAAACTGCGGGATGTTAAAGGAGGAAACTAGGAGAAATACACGAAATTGAAACACGATAAGGCTTGCTTAGGTCTTGTATAATCGTGAGTATCGGCAATGAGAAACCACAAAACATTTAACTATAAAAATGAAAATTATATGAAAATATTTAAGTAATTTAAAAAAAAATGTATCTAAATCATAATATAACTCAAATTCTGATCAAAACACTGCAAAAACAATATATAAAAGCTCTAGTAAGAAGGAAATAACTTAAATTGGCCCAGCTCTAGTAATAAAGTAGTAGTGGAGCGGTCACCAAAGTGAAGACAATGTGCTAAAATAACATAAAATATCGCAGCAGTACGTTCGGACAAACAAATGTATAAGTTGGAAAAGTTGTCTAAAATATACAGAAGAACGTAAGTTATCTGGCTCTCAAATACTTGTACAAATGATCGTAACAATTTTATTGTATATGAACTGTATAATTTGAAAATAAATGTAAAACTTAGATTTATCTATTGTAAAGAATGTTTAAATTTATGCCTGTAATTGAAGCGAGCTGCCACGAATTAAAATTGGCAAGGTATGAATACCTTGACTTAAATTAAAACTTCTAAGTTTTACAGTATCAATGCAATACTTTTGCAATACAATTGTGAACTTTTTTTTATAGTTCCGGAATACGACTTGGTACAATTTCACGAGGTGAAGCGAAGTAGGCGCAGCATACAATCGAATCAGGAGAATTCCGTGTCCGATAAGGCGACCGCAAGCGGTGACGGGCGAAAGTCGACAAAGATAATCCGGGTTCGCGGTCGTACAGTGCCAAATCCACGAACGACAGGACTAGTTTGAAGTTGAGTGCTTTCGGTAAACAGCTTCACTTAAATTTAGTGCCGAATCAGGGACTGTTCAAGAAAGGGGGGCTGAAAATTTGGACCGTGGAGCCGAACGCGACGGCGCAACACGGCGTCGAATACATCGAACATCCAGAGGTGAGTTAAATCTCATATACCTGAATCGCTATTTGATATATTTATATATATATAATATAATATAATATAATATTATTTTATATATTCGTCTGATAATAATGAAAACTGTCAAGAAAATTCTGTTTTTATGTTCTTGTTTTGAAATCGGTGATATAGTTTTTTTGACATTGTTTTATTAGCTTGTAATATTCTCAATAAATATAGTATAGTACTTAATACTATATTTTATTTTCCTTACAAAACAAAATTTAAAAACAAGACGATATATTGAGGATGCATAATTATTTCAACAATTAAACTCTGTCTAAAAACTGATGTCAAATTGTATATTTTCAAGATACAATTGTATTTAAACAAAGTAAAAGTTAAAGTCACTGTAAAATGTATTATTGCATGACATTAAAAGCAAATTTGTAAGTGTAAGGTATTATAAATACTTTTACGTAATTTGCCGTGAAAACATGTAATAGTTTAACTTTGAAGTAAATTTCCTTAAAAAACGAATTATTACATGAATGTCTCTAGTAATGGAGCTTGGAGTAGCTAAATTCATTGTAAAATTCTGATATATAAAAAATACATGACGATTGATGCATTTTTACATAAGATGGGATGTACACTGTCCTCCAGATCTAATGTCTCCTAAATGATCCTTGCAATATCGAAAACTATTTTCCGCATAGCAAGGTCAACTACTTTGGCTCAGCTCGGATTCGCAGGTAGAAAAAGAGCATAGAGGGCTATTATCATTCTTGAGCTAGATGTAATGTAAGAATGTAAAATTATATTTTCTGAACATATTTAAGGGACAAAGGAATTTTACCAATAAAACATTTGCATATATTAATCTTTTGTATTGTCTTGGTATTGTTTGTTCGTATCTGTATTTATTGTATACATTTATTTCTCATTTATATTGTATAGATGTTGCTAACCCGGCGCCTCCACCACTGTCGCGTTGTTACTTTTGAGAGGTACTGAGATCTGTACTCGGTAATTCTTTAGGCGAAACTTTTTACAACCACAAACAACTATGCATATTCTTTCACAAAATGTGACAATCGATTCTCCCGACACTTTCTTTTGCGGCAAAACCCAAGCCCTCGCTTCCTATGTCTTCATTTGCTGACTCAGTTATTATTGCTTTTAACGATCATACCACAAGAAACGAGGCTTCGATTTTCGCCTATTACAATATTTAACTTATATTTAGGTTAACCTTCAGAACTGAAAAAAAGGATAAGAGAAACAACGATAAAGTAAATAATAATAATAATGGAAAAGGAAAGACATCGCATTAGCAATCTGGGAACAACTTCTTAAAAAGCAAAATATAATTTTGTTTCATACAATGACAATAATAACGCAGTTGGGGTTCTTCATTATGAGACAAACGATTTCTAATTGCAATTCAGGTGCACCAATCCAATGCACGTCTTATCTAACTGGGGTTACTTTTATTAATAATATGTAGTAAAGTAAGAGCATCTTATCTACGAATCCTACACTAAGCTGCAAGTTAAATATATAATACAATATTCATATCTGCCACCTGCGAATCCGAAAATAGCTGAAGCGCACGGCTTTGAGAGCGTGTGGTAGAAAGTATAGATGCTTGGTCGCAATGGAGAGGCATTAGAAAAGAAGCCCACTGTACAGTGAAATACAAAATTCAAAATTCTCTCTAAAATTTCTTCGTGAGAGAAATGATATATCCAATTTAAACGTAAACATGTCTGAGGTGGCACTATACGAAAACTTGAGCGCTTAATGAAACAAGAGCCACATTTTAAGCAAACACAGACAAACATTATATTTATAAAATAGAAAGAAATAATATTTCAGGGAGACAGGAGTTTTGAATTTGACTGTACATTCATCATGACTTCTTACAGTGTACATTGAACCGCGAACAAGTCGTTCCAACCAACGTTTGTGATGGAAAAATAAGTTTTCTAGTACTGGGCTCACAGCGCAAATTCTTAAGTATGGATTGGAAAGTCAAATCATCTCAATGCCGTTAATTGCGCCCGAGAATGCGGGAATTAAAGTTTTCAACTTTTGTGGGGAAGAAGCAGAATTGGATCTCTTAAAGCACTAATAGACTACCGCAAAGACATCTTCTTAGTGGCGGTAGCCACCTAAACTCAATAAAACCTTTAATTATGGAATGTATTATTGCTTAGTTAAGTTCTAGCATATATTAAGTTTATAATATCTAGATAGTTAAAATACTCGGCTGGGCTTCTAGCCGCACGGACGTGAAGGAAAATGAAACGATGGACGATCTGGTCAATCGAGGTTCATCAAAATCATTCGTTGGAAGTAGTCGATCTTTCAACATTATCAAATCGCAAGTTAAAAAGTTCATTAATGATGGATGAGTAAAAACAGGAATATTCAAAATGCTATCAGGTTTGTTTTTTAACTGGCTCACAGTTTAACCTAGTGATGGGGCAATCGGATCCAAAAAGTACTCAATAAGCGTAAACGAATTTACTTATTACTATTTATACTGTTTATTTATTAATTTTTTCATTTTTATGTTACTTTCTTTAACAGACTAAACAGAAAATTTTATTATCATACAGTAATATTACTTCGATTATTTTATTATGTATTTCGTAACTAAACAAAAAAATATTTGTATTTATTATGCAAAAGCACCACCACTAAAATTTTCCTAAATCATATTAAACCAATGATAATGTAATTTTAGTTCCAGTAAAATAACGTATGCGTGTGTATTAAGACAATTCTATACAATATTATGCAGCTAGCGTATAAGAAATCGCAAAAAAATCAAAAGAAATATGCCGCAAATATGCTCGCCTCGGCCTCGGTGTCTACATATACATACATCGGCTCGACTATGTGATGCTTAAAGAATATTTTTTCTTATCGGCTACCTTTTGCTTAACGATTTTTTTCTTATCGACTACATTTTGCTTAACGATTCTTTTTCCTTATCGATTAAAAAGAATCGGTATCCGTATGAACCGATATTTGAATCGTTTAGAATCAGAATCGTTAAGAAAAAGTTTCGATTTTTCTTAGCGTAGTGACTACATATCCGTTTACGCTTATTGAATACTTTTTGGATCCGATTGCCCCATCACTAGTTTAACCCCCAACGCATATTCTTAAATAAAGGCACTCTCAAAAATGCCAAGTCTAACTAAGAAGGCAAAGTTAGGGAACGTTTTCTAGGATAAAGAGGACCACAATAGTTTAGAAAAGGTCGTGGTGAAATAGGTCCTTATAGCCACCCTAATATAATCAAATCTATTTAATCAAAGCCTGGCTTCATAATTGTCATAATTTCTAACTATACCAGGCGGAATATTTTGTTTACTTAAATTTGATTGAAAAAATGTATTTTATTTTAATGTTAACAACGATTATTGAGCACATATTTGCACAATTTAATGATGATTGTACACATATTTAAATAGCTGTGCACACATCCTAGAAACTAATTCGAAGAATACTCTAAGTAAGTAAAATTACCAAAGAAACAAAGTTTCTTTGCGTAGGTAGATAATGTTATGTTCTTAAACAAAAGCTTTGGGTCATATAACTAGTGTATCCCAACTCGTTCAAACAATGCCTTCTATTTACATCAAACCAAACGATGAAAATTATTAGTTTTTACACTTTGCTGCACCTACTCATATCCGTCTGAGCGTATTTATGCATTTATCCGTGCGTATGTGTGCCGCTAATAGACAGTTGCCGGTGATAAAATATAGAGACATAATTATTATTTTGCAATCGCCTATACCACGAATGCGAAGCGTTACGCAAATCTACGCGTATATGTGTGACAAAGTGTCATTTATTGTATATTGCCGCTCGTTCCGTTTGGATATGCGGTGCATAGGCGGCGCCCGATAAGTTTGACCCAAATTCACGGCGATCCACGGTCAAGGCTAACGTTGTTGCCTGCTACTGCGAATCGTCGTCTATATACATACCTAGTGTAATAACGCTGTCAACGCGTTATATAATTTTCAAGCCTCTTAGTCCTATGTGCGTATATACCTGATATATCTCATGTAATCCGACAATTATTAGTATGCATCGAGGATAAGAAGAAAGAAATGATTGGTTGCTTTTATAACTTATGAGAGCGGAGATATAGGTACCTACATATTGTAATGGTTTAATCATTTGATATTATTTAAGTGTGACACAACTAGTTTTACTTTTATGCATCTTGTAAATAATAAGGATATAACAAAAAAGGATATAAAATGTAGCAGTAGACAGCCAGACGATATCCAGGTGATGTAAGAGAAAATCTCTGCATTTGGTAAGTCCTTCAAGGACATTCTCCTTCAGAATGTTTCCTTCAGGAGATAAAGATGATCAGTGGTGAGATAACTACACATCCAAATTAAATATTAGAATTTAATTTATAAACATTTTACAACAGATATTGACAGATCAAAGTTGGATTAGATTTCAGTTCGAAGGTTTTATTTTTTTCACAGTGTATTGATTTTACTTAAATTTAGTCTAACAATGCTTTTATATTGTGGGGGAAGGTGGGGCAAGATGGGAACATTAAGCTTTAGAACACTGCATCAGGATTGCAAATTGATATACAAGGTTCTAAGTACTGCTGTGTAATGATGGTACCAGCATAAATGCAAAATGAAAAGAAAAAAAAAACGAAAATTAAATTTAAATTTACTAGCTCAGCGGATAAAAATAATAAAAGGCGCAAAAGTGCTCTCAAACTCAGAGTTATTTTCACAATTGAACTAATCATGAAAAATAAAATGTGGGCGTTTGAAAAATTGACTTTCTTTAAAATCCCCAAAGATTGAAATGGTTGATTCAAAAATAAAAAAACTGAAATTTTGAATGACATTAACAATCATTAAATATATTTTTATAAAAAAAAAGAAAAAAAAAACATTTAATTACAATTTTCACAGGAAAAATCAAACCTTGGACTAAGAGTCCTGGCCAAGATCAAAACCTGCTTGAATCTACAATGCAATCTGCGATGCAAATCCTTTAAACAAACAAAGAGGTAGATTTGTTCTAGAAGAAAATCCTATTTCACAAAAAATCCACGTGATTACAAAATTTAAAACAAACAAAATTAATTTAAACGTGGACAAAACAAGTATATTAAAAAATTGAAATTTAATCACAAGCACAAAGCTTCTTTTCACCTACACCAAGGTGATTAACTAAAAAAAATAATTTGAAAACTAAGAAACGGAAAAATTTAAACTCTTTAGAAACTAAAAAACAAAATCTTCTAGAACAATTATAATAACTGCTCTTACATCCGACATGTGTACACAATAAAATACAACAGCAATTATTAAAAAAAAAGAGTTCCTTGAAGGATGAGAAAATTTCAAATTAAACGAACTACATTTTAAATAAAAATGAATTTACCAACAATGGCAGCAAAGAAAATAAAAAAACATGTACTTACTCCGAAATCTTTCAAGAAACTAAGTGCCTCTGGGCGTGCCAAAGCAGCGCATGAATCGCAAAGAAAATTTCTTGAATAGAAACAACAAAATATACAATACTGAAGAAGGCAATATGTGCCAATTGAATGAAATTAAAATACACAGCTGAACAATACATTAAACTTACAAACAATTCTATTAACAAATCTTTTCAAAATAAATATTAAAATTGTGGAACTCATTGATAAAAGTGATTTGGATTAATTAAAAAATACAAATTTGAATTTCCGGAAACCGGGTGCCAGACCACAGCAGTACGCTTTTTGTAATCTGTAAACATTTATCTGCTGATGGATGAATTTACAATTTTTCGATGGGTACTCTTGATGTTATGAGAAAATTTTGAAAAGAAATGTGTAAATACACCATTTTGCCCCACCACTAGGGTTCAAGATGGGGTTCCAGGTGCAGTTTAAGAATGGGTCGTACCATAAAATCTAGGTTAATAGGTAAAAAAAATGATTCTTAAATATTCTTAAAAACATGCAGTAAAGCTGAAACTCTTTAAAGCGGAACTACTTAAAATAAAAAAAAAAATACCATAACGATAAGAATATTAAAATTAATCTGCACAATTGAAACAATAGAAGACGAACTCATCCACGTTATTCGCACAGCCTCCATGTACCCAACCTCGCCATCCATGGCATTGTATCAATACTACCCCTTACAATACTAACATGAGCATTATCTTCTCAACAGAAGAACTTGATTATTTCCTTGACGTTTTCTAAAAATCTATCTCTTTGCTTTCCTTAACAAAATTCGGCTTCTTGATCTCTTCTGTTTTCTTCTTTGTCATTTTTTTCTTCTTAACTCTCCCTCAGCATTTCTAGTTGCCTTAGGATTCTCAGACTTCTATTTTCTTGTAGCAGATTTTTATACGTAGTGCTTGTAAGATGTTGTCTTTCCCTTGTTACGCTTGATTGAACCTGTACTTTATTTCCTACATGAGAAAATCGGCCTTATGTCTTCGAGAAAGCTTAATGGCATATCCAGGCATAACGGACCAGACTGAAGAGTGAGATAGTGCATGTCCCATGTTGCCCCATACAATAGCCCATCTGCCTCCTTGGACATTTTTCTGGTTATGTTATAATATATATTAATATTTGAAATACAACTAGCGCCATATAGAAATACATGCAATGCATGTCAATTAATAAGCACAAAAAAGTGTAGTTGTAAATAATTTACTTATGCTTCCGATATTGGTCGTTGAAGTCACCATCAAAATAATAACGAAATTCTGGAAATTCACGCACAAACAGCAATAACTTTGTTATTACGACTAGTAAAGTTTCCTACATTACAACAAACATAAAACAGTCAATACTAGGACTGCTATTATTTAACAGATGCTTACTGCCGTTTCGTGGATAAGACGATGTCTCCATCATGCCTCGTGGCCCCATCTTGCCCCAGCCTCCCCTATTTGCACTCCAAATGCGTTGATATAGCAATTAAAAGACGTAAAATTGTTGGAATTCGGTTTCGTCGAAAATTGATGTGTATGCAAGGTTGCCTAGTCATTGGTCAGTTAATATTTTTAAGATTGTTAATTTAATATAGTAATTTGTATTGTAAGATTCACACCTACCTTTATTTTATAATGAATGGAAAGGTGATTTCAATATTTTGCAATAATTATTTTTTGTTCAATTTAGTGTAAACATTTCTGGTTCCATTTGGTCACATTCTCATTCTCATGTATTAAATATCCTATATGTATTCCCCTCACTTCGATGAAATTAACCGACGTCCTGAGGCAATTTGCAGCCCTTGAGAACACAATCGCAATCAGTGTCTGTTAGAAATTTTCAATTCAAAGCATTCACTAGCCAACTTCCGTGAGAGACGGACGTGTCTGGATTAATTTTTGTAAAATTTAACGGCTATTTTGATAAAATTCTATTTATTCCAAATCTAAAAATGATGATTAATTGTTAAACAGAGTTTATCATATTAATTTTAGCCACAATTTACCTAAATAACTATTGGGTAATTTTCTGCAACGACGATATCCCCAAGATATCCCATTCTTCGTGATTAGAAGTATGAGAGCCCCATTCGATGCCTGACGTGATCATACCTGCTGCTCTGATGCATGTTGATTTACTCCTTCCAAAGGTATTCTGCGTCCATATCAATCTAAAAATAAACGTATTATTTTAATTCTAATCTAAATTTTAATATACTTATAAGAAATTTCATTTTAACATGTTCGGCAAATTTGTTCGGTTAGAAATGTTCACTGGTGGACATTTTTTGTAAGGTGGTACTACTAATGTTCTAGTCAATATGTATTCACGACGCGAACCGAATATCCAGTAATTTTACCATCAAATGTTGGACATTCTGATTTGACTTGAGCCGAATTTCAAAGTCAAATTGCACCCCAAAAGTTAAAGTTCCACAGCAACAGATAGTATCTTTGTGTACTCCATGAATGAAACTTGCAAAGTTTCATTAGTGCTCTTGTTGATATATTGATTTATTAATTTTTATTAGTTGTAACATATATCTATAAAAATATACATTTAATTCTAATGTATCAGCTATGCCATTACATTTTTTACTATACTAATCCATTAGGCCTTGAAAAGAGAATACATAACACCTTTTATTAATTTTTATAATGGACATAAATGTTAAACATTAAAATTCATGTGACATCCGATACAATACCCAGTACATGTGTATTACATACCTATTATATTTATGATCATAATACCTATCTATACATATCTATATATTAACATTTGACGACGTGTCGGTGAATGAGAGAACCATTTTCAGCGATTTTGCTTTCGCTTAGGAATTACATAATAATTCTAAGACCGTGTCAGTAGTTGTGTCTGTAAAGTTATGTATGGCTTTTGTCCGCGTTACGTAAATATTGTTTTGAATATAATACGAACTCCTAGACGCTACACCATGGTTTTAAATGCTGTCAGTGTTCTGTCAGTCAAGTTGAGAATAATAGAAGAAAGCTAATTAATAGTGAAATGCGAAATGTTTTTCAATAAGTGTAATACTTATTTTATTACATAGGCTATTGTATTTACATGTCATTGTCATAAAAGCATTTGCAAATATTACAGGTATACCACGTATTTAAGGACGTTTTGCTTCACATTAATTCTAACAAGCTCTTAATAGCATTAATCAGCCCATAGAAAGGAAAAGCAACTATTATAAGTATCTATTTATAGTTCTGAAATAGAATAACTCAATCATTATAAATTATAATCTTTGTTACATATATATTTGCGGAATCCATTCCTAATTAAATGATAAATAAATTTTATGAGCTCTCGCTCGCTTTTGATTTCTCGTTAATCGTACATACATAGAATCTGTTGAAAATAGTCGATAATAAAATTTGTAACAAATTTTTTAGTCAATAAATAACACTGCAATAGTATTATTGCCAAACTTTACGGGTTTTGTGCTGTTAGCGGAACGAAGTTCTATTTTGCAACGTTTTTTTCTTACTGAAATAATACCAATTTAAAAAAGCCTACGCTTAATCTATTGTTACGTAAAGCAATCTAGATAATTACTTGCGCGATTTCGACAACTATATGTAGATCAAAACGTAAACGAGCATTTAGTTTGGATTTTAATTTGAATAATTAGCAATAAATTGACTAAATTAAGGTGGTTTTTTTCTGTCAATTTATAGCGGTTTACTTATGAAAGTAAATATACGTTAAATTATGTACTAGTAAATGCCATAACCACGCAAATTTAATAAAATAATTAGCTCTAAAGCACTAGGTTAAAGTTTTGTAAAGAAATAATGATCTGAAAGTTATAATGTTATACATCAACTCATATCATGATTAAATATATTTCAACAACAAGTAGATTTCTATAGCGCCTCTCGATCAAAAAAAAAATCTAAGAGCCTACAGCAACAGTGTAGTGGAAAGCATTAACAATAAGTATACTCAGTGGCATTAGAAGAGGAAAGCTTGTTTAACTTGATTTTTTGGCACATGATAGTTTTACATTAAAAATGAAAGGATAAAATTTGCAAGAAATTTTATCAACACGTAATACGAAAAAAAAAATTATAATATAATGTTTAGCGACTCCTTAATACACTCCTACACACGTCTAGGCATCGACAAAATGAGCATGTGACAATTGATTTGCTATTTGGCAAGCGTGAAATTTACTTGATTTGGACTTCTTCCCAGAGATGGAGTTAAAAATCCGAAAGAGTTTTTAAAGCCAGTGACAGGGAAGTCACAGAAAAAGTCATTGCACAGAAGTGCAATGACTTTTTCTGTAGTTATATACACAGATATTCCACGTAAGTGGTTCATTAAAAGTTTATGATGTTCTATTATTTACTTATATTTGAGATTTTGGAACCATTATCTGTTCGATTGGAACTATAAATCTGGAATACTTTAACGGAAATATCACTTCCGGTTACCGGAAATTCATGTCAACTTATTATTATATATATATCTTATATATTTTTTTTATTTATTTTTAGATTCTATGACCATAAATACGTCAGTCTTTATTAGCTATTCCTATAGCTACATGTTGCCGTTTATAAATAACTCTAAGTAATGGTACGCACACTTCACATTCTAACAAACAGGGTGTTCAAAACTGAGAAACAAAGTTACATATTTTCAAATGCAGAAAACTCGATACCAAGATATTTCCTATACACATTTAAGTATTTTATTTACACTTACGCACATTACATTTTCATTCACCTAAGTAAACATGCCTTAATAGCTAAACCTGTATTTAGTGATTTCTTATCATTATGTTTTTATACTTATTTGACTACTATTTTAACTAAATTTATGTGACTTTTTTAAAAGGTAATATTGTTTTTTATAACTTAATAGAAATTCACTTAATCATGTTGTATTTTTAAGTGTATTTTATTTAATTGTTTTTGTAATTAGTATTATCCTGATAACCTTTGTGTCGAAACCTGTCGCTCCTTTAGTAGTAAAGTAAATAAAATAAAATTATTTTGTATGGAAAGAACTATATTCATTTAGACTACTTGCCATAGAACAGTCTGTATTTTAATTCGAAATTAGGAAGTAAATATCAACCCCTATATCGACATTCCTTATACCTAGATTAGATTATAACAAAAATACTCCAAACTGTGGTACTGGTAATGCTGTAAACTTCTCCCAAACCCCTCACCACAAACTGCACTAAACTGGACGTACGTTTCGATAGCAAAGCTGTCAGTTTGTGGTGAGGGGTTTAGAAGAAGTTTACTAGATTAGATTAGATTAAAATTGGGGTAGCCTATGGACCTGTTTCACCGCGACCTTTTCAGATCTATTGTGATCCCCTTTTTCCTAGAGGACGCTCTCTAATTAGCTCTTGAGAGCGGCTTCTTTATGTAGCTACTAGCTGTGGGGTTCTCCTCCCCCATTACCAGAAATCTTGTCCTCGCCAGGCCTTCACATTGGCACAGCACATGAACTGATGTTCCTCCTCGTGGCAGTATCTGCAGGTTGCATCATCTGCCAGGCCTATATTGCACATATGCCTATTTAGTCTACAGTGACCAGTCAGCAGACCTGCAATCATTTTGACAGTCTTCTTGTCTTTATTCAGTAGATCTCTCGTGAATTCAGGCTTGTGGAGCTAATCGCTTTAAGTGTGGACTGACTGTCAGAGAAGATAGCTATCTATCTCTCGGGCACAGTCTACCTATACATAGATTTTGAGATACAAGCGATTTTTTCTTACAGACTAACTAGCCTAAACCCTAACTATCTCTAAATGTTTGTAGCTGGCTCTGAATGAGATTAATGTCAAATTATTCTATGAGTAACCATGTGAGAATGACGCTATAAGAATTGTCGTTTCCATTAATATTCTATTGTACAAAAGTGTAATTACGATGACATACATAAACATTCAATCTCGTATGGTTACTCATGCATAATATTTCAATTTGACATTAATCCTATTCCGAGTCAGCTACAAACATTTGAGGATAGGGCTAGTTAGTCTGTTTAACAAAAAGTCGCTTATATCTCAAAATCTATTAAAGATAGGTATAGGGAATGCTGATAAATAATATGATAGGGGATGATATTTACTTCCTAATTTCGAATTAAGATACAGGATGTTCTATTTAAGAAAATTGAGTTTTCTGCATTCGAAAATATGTCACTTTGTTTCACAGTTTTGAACTACCTGCATGTTAGAATGTGAACTATACGTGCCGTTTCTTAGAGTTATATCTACATTCATAACATAGCAGATCTGGAGTCTTTACTTGCAGTATTAACCGATATATTAATTTCTAAATAATGCAATGATTATTACTAAAAAGAAAGAAAAACTTAAGTTATTCAAAAACGGCAACTTGTAGGGCTGCGTTCCGAGTCGCGCTTTTTATGCGATGCGTGCATTGAAAGACATAGAACACTGTGAGCGTTCCGATTTACTTGTGTTAAGATCTCCTTTATTTAAACTCAACTAATTTATCAATTACATTACAACTTAAAAAAACAAAACTCTCTCCCTCACGTCCCTTTCACTACTACTGTCTTCTCCCGCCTTCTTGCTACCAACTGTCCTTTTTGAAATCAGCGCTGCCAACCTTCGGTAGTTGCGTTTTCCTGTTCCTAACACTTGTCATGCATATGCTACGCATAGACTGCATTACCTTCGTTACATCAGACACATAATATGCATTATGCGCGACTCGGAACGCAGCCTAGCTATAGGGATAGCTAATGAAGACTGATGTATTTATGGTCTTGAACCCAAAACTGTATAAAAAATTAGATCATTCTATTTAAAATAGCAAAATTGACGTCCATTTCCGGTCAGCCGGAAGTGATATTTTGGTTAAAGTATTTAACATTTATTGGTCCACTCGCACAGATAATGGTGCCAAAATCTAAAATATAAGTGAACAATAGAACATTATAAACTTTTAATGAACCACTTACGTGGAATACTTCGTATAGAGATATGTCTAAAATCAATTTCGGCATCAACTTGTCAAAAGAATAAAATAAATTTTATGCTACAAGAAACATTACTGCCAGCAACATTTTTAAATACGTTGACTTCATATCTCTGATCTACTCACACTCAACCTCTGTTGAATATTTTGATTTCCACTAATGATTGCAGATCATAATATGTGGTAACCGTTAGATAACAAAGAAATGCTTTTTTTTTTCCTAATTGATTTCGTGACAGTGTCCCCAATAGCATTGCAACATACAATAAACAACACTGTGATACATCTATGCATGAACAGATACGAGTAAGTACTTAATAGAATGAAATAAAATAGTTATCACCAGTCTTTATCTAAATGTATACACTTGCATTTTACCGAGAACGCTTATTTTCGAAAGACAACGGCCGATTGCGTCAACGAAATCGTGCTTCCGTAACCGAAACGGCCGATACAGATTTTTTCCCCGAAGGTGCAGCACGCCGTAAACATTTCCTAAGTCCAGTCCAGTGTGAAAGTATATTATAGTAGGTAGATATATCGTTCGCTATAGTTTACGCAACGTCGCCATACGATCGAATGGCGAAAATTCATTTCATGTCGAATATGGCACCCATATAATACGTATGTGGTCTCCAGTTAACAATTACCGTCCATTATTTTATCCGCAATTACCCCTACGAACACCAATTTAGACAAACAACGCGCGAAGAATTCTATACGGACGGAGTTTTTTCTCTCGAGCAAAACACGTCGATTGGGTTAATGCACCGCTGCAAATATTAATAATACACGACTATAGAATCCGTTCCACCTTTGCTCTATTCCTTCTGGGGTATAACCAATAAAATTTAACGTTGCGAATAAACCCTTTCTCTATTAAGCACTTTCTTTCGCTTATTACCTCCTTCATACTATTACGTGGCAAGCACGTTACTACCACTTAAACAACAACAATAATGGCATAACATAATTGGAAGCTTACCGTGTTATTAAAATGTCTGTATAGTAAATTTCTCGCCTGAATGGGCGGAAATTGTACGGGAAATTTGATGTAATTAATCCGCTCGCTATGCCCTCGTTGCTGCTCACAATCAATTAGTTTTATGGAATTTCTAGCGATAATTTCATCGTTAATTCAACGCCAACTGTGGAGTCGTTTAGGTTGCCGCATTAATACGGAAAGTCTCGAATTAATTATGGTGATGTAACGTGATGATTGCGCGTTACCGTGTAATTGCTAGTTGAATATAATCTAAATTTTCGACATTTTAGAGAAAATGTTTAATCCTTTCAGATGTGAATTTTGCGTTATTGATGCAAATTGATGTAGGTATACCTAGAGTTGACTATATCTTACATTAAAAGTTTGACGAATATTGGATCACCCATGAGGTGTCCACCACAGTGGACACCAGGACTGAGTGTTTTAAGTGACAGTTCTCAAAGAAACAAAGATTTGCATTTCTAAAAGAGTAGATTAGATTAACCCCATATTCATAGTTCTTCCTTAATGTGTACTGTTCCTTAAGGATCTCTTGACATACATTTTTTTTGGTTCATAGACCACATTTTTCCCTTAAGGTTACCTTAGATAACGAAAATCTTAGCTCCGAAGATACCTTAAGGATACCTTAAAAAATACTTGATATACATTTGACACGTTGCCATTTTGGATGTCATTAATCATTTATTAAATTAATTAACGGGATGCAATGGCAGATATAGAGGATTTTTTTGGATAGGGTCGGGCACCATTTTTTTTTTTTATTAGAAAATATACATTTTTAAAGGAAAAGAAGTTAAAAGTGTATATTTTTTTAAAAATGTTAGTCCAACGTCACAACTGTTCCGCTCAATCTGTCAATTGTGACATTAAGTTTGTTGGGAATTGTGTTTATAGTCCCTGTTGTTTTTAGAAAGACATCATCTCTAAAAATCTAGATTTGTTGGAAAAATGTTCTATAAGGTAAGGTCAGGTAAGTGTGTAACTGGGGCAAGTGTGTAGTTTGGCTATATTTATTTTTACAATTGAAATACGGACGTCCTCTTGTTATAATACTAAAGTACTAAACTTCATACTAGTTTTACAAATAAAAGTTCACATCTCCTAACGTATAATAACTTGAATATCTTGTGAATATATCATACCTTATTAAACAGGAATCAGTTTAGTATTACACTCTTGGCCGAACTAAAGGATAATGCTATTAATATATAAAATGCGGAAACATTTGCCCCATTTTGCTGGGTAAGTGTGTAGTATTGACAGTGTTTAGAATTTCTTTTTTTTCTAGTAAACCGTTGATAATTATAAAAGGCGTATCTATTGAAGGCTTACAACTGGGCATATATTACGTACAATATGTGTAAAATTTATCAAAATGTCTTATTATGTGAACAGTGTTACATTTTCTTCGCGCTATGCAATTTTTACTACACACTTACCTGACTTTACTTTAATCATAACATCATATAGATGGTAAATTTTAGTCAGTAACTATTTCAAATTCAGGTAAATAGTCTCTGTAAAATGACCTATTTGATTTGTACAAATCCTATAACAACAATAGTTTTATGAAACTTACGTCATCATTTTTATAAAATATTTTACTGATACTTACTAATTGGCCGCGTTCAGAGTACGTAACCGCTACGTAGCTGCTCCCAAACGGTTTGGGAACTGTTGACAATTCGTCTCAAAAACGTAACGCTACATTTGCGCTACATCAATAACATACAAATGGAGCAGTCGCCATTTTGTGATACTGATATGCATCGTGATCGTACTCTGAACGTGGCGATTGTCTAAGCTATTGTAATGTCACGTACTTATTAAATAATCATACTAAGGCCCGGTTGTACAATCGAACGTTTAACATCGGCTTTTCTAAGCTTCGGTTCTAGGTGAGCTTGAGCTTAAGCGTCCATCAGTTGTACAACTGCTTTTCGAGTGCCGTTTAGCTAAACTGTATCTAAACAAAAACAAGTATGAGGTTGGTAATACTTATGCTTGCGCAGTGACAGCCAGGTGACAGCTGTCTATCGTTTTCAAACCGTTCGCGCTGTGAATTCCCGGTTAAGAATGTTGTATTTGCCTCCGATTGTTATGTGTAGAAGACAATAATTGAAACAATTCGTTATTATTTGCAATTTATGTTGCTGGGTAATATTTCATAATAAGTTGTATAGTAATTACAATGGAAAGTGAAATCAGAAAAAGGTCTTCAAATTTTACTTCGCAGGAAGAAACTCGTTTAGTTTCTCTTGCAAAAAAGTATAAGAGCATTTTAGAGTGTAAAACGTCAAACACTCAAGTACATCAACAGAAAAGTGAATGTTGGATTGCAATAGAAAAGGAATTCAATAGTTCTTCCGGAGAAGTGTTTCGCCCAAAAAATGTTCTTAGGAAGAAATATGACAACATTAAGAAGAAAGTCAAAAAAAAGTTTGCAGATGAGAAATGCTATATTAAAGGAACTGGGGGTGGTCCTCCCAAAAATATAGTAATTACAGATGTCGACAATGACATCAAAGAAATGCTGGGTGTCCGAATCGATGGAAGATCATCTGAATTTGATGGGGATAGCGAATGTAAGTTTTTCTAAAACCAGTTCATTTATGTGTATATTTTAACATAATTTAACACTTTGTAGTTGCTGAGATTAACAATAATATCGTTGGAACATATATTGTTCAAGACGAGCTTCAGGAAATGAGTAAGTTATATAAAAAATATAATTATTTTAAAATAAACTGTCTATGTTTACAACTCATGGTTATTACTATTTACTGGATTTTTTTACTTTCTGATGATAAATAGCCCATCGTTTTGCAGATGAAATTGAAGAATCTGTGAATGAGGCAGATGCTTTTAGTTGACGATAATTACCTAGGCCCATCATAAATATAGAAAATGTATGTAATTTTTAATATGTGAAACATCAGAGCTATACTAAGTTTTATTTCTATTTACAGCAACCGACTGAAAATAAATTAACTATGAAAAAAAGGTGGATAGTGGAGAAAATGGTAAAATTAAAGAAGTTTTATAATTTTTATATTTTCAATTTTTTCAGATATAAAAGACTGGTCAAAATGTTCAGGCAAAGCTGCTCCGCTCAAAAAAGTCTTCTGTTTTGCAATTGGAAAAAGGTCGAGGCAAGTTATTTTATGACTGTAACGTCTTAGAAATTTTATAATTTATTTCAACTTTCTAGATAAAAGAACTGATGAAACCGTGTCAGGAAGAGTGTCACAATGGGCAGCTGCAAAAAGTGCAGTAGAAGATGCCAAAAAGAAATTTTTAGAGGAAGAAAACAATTTAAAACTGCAGTTCATGAAGAAAAACACGAACTTGAACTACTGTTGATGAAAAAACAGTAGAATTTGAAATGGAACTCAAGAAGGAAGAGCATAATTTAAAAATTGAAATTCTTGAATTACAAAAGCAAAGCTTAAAAAATAATTTGTTATATATGTATATATTGTAGAATACATATGTACAAACAATAAATATATTACAATAATTGGTTGAAATATTCATGTATTAATTGGTATCTAACAGCATTGTTGACCCCTCCATTATTATCCTGAATCCGATCAACATCAACGTTATTTGCCAACTGCAAAGCTTGTTCTTCCTCCGCAGTTAGCGCTGGCAATTCTTCATTGAATATCACAGCTATATTGTGTAGTACAGCTGTTGCAATTACAACAGCTTCAACTTTGTTCAACTTCAGCCTTATTCCAAATGCTAGAACGGGGAATCTTTGTTCGTATCTGCGATTCGTTAAATAAATTTTCTGCTTGTGTCATAGGGTGTAATAAAGGTGTTATCAGATATTGTTTTATAGCATAGCCCACTGTCCCCAACTAGAACGTACCGTCCAAATTCCCCTATTTTCAAATTTTCTACGTATAGAACTATTATTGAAAATTGTGCTATCATGAGATGATCCTGGCCACCTACATACAATATTTTGTATTTTGGTATTTGCATCACAAATTGCTTGCACATTTAAAGAAAAGAAATTCTTCCTGTTTCTATATATCTCTGCTTCATTACCACCAGGAGAAGATATTTTAATATGTGTGCAGTCCACAGCTCCAATGCATTTTGGAAATCGTGCAATATTATAAAACTCTGCACTGTTACTAAACATTTCTTCGTCTCTTGTTGGCATTTTTATGAATGTTGTGTGTAATCTGGCTATTGCTCTGCTAACTTTGTAAACTATTCGACTTGCAGTTGATTTGTCGATGCCCACAAAATCTGCTACGACTTGTAGAAATGACCCAGTTGCATAAAATCTCAAGGTAACGAAAATCATTGTTTCTGGGGATACTGCATTATTTCTGGAAAAGCAATGCATTACATAAATACATAGACAATGTTCGATGTCACAGATGCCTACCTGCCCGTGGGATGCGATATTTCTTCGGTAATATTTTCTAGTATAAAACGAACACCATTCTTTGAAAAGCGAAAACGCTGTAAAAATTCAAAGTCGTTCAGCAGTTGGAAATAATTTTCTCGATTCCGCAAAACTTTGCGTGCTCGTTGACGAGCAACAACATCAATAAGTTCTAGCATGTCTTCGTCATCAGTTAAAACTCCTAACAAATTATCCATTATTTCAAGTAATTGAATTATCCAGGCAATAACAAATCGGTTAGTAAATTTGAATTGACATAAAATTAGTGACGTAAGAGGTTATGTATTCGTTAAGCTGCTGCTAAGCCCCCACATTTGGCGGTTTAAGTTTAAACTAGACAGAAGATCTTAAACCTTAATTGTACAACGACATTTTTGGTTGAACTGTGGCTTAAGCGTCGCTTAGGGTTAAGCCGTGTCTAAACCTTGATTGTACAACCGGCTCTAAATGTCACTTAAACATTAACCAAAAACCATTAAATGATGCCTGACATATGTGACACTGGACAAACGCAAAAATCGTTAGTATTTTATTAGCTAAAGCAGTTATGACGTCTTAGGACATAATTTGAAATTTATTAATTTTTGAATTGGTTTTACTCATAATATGAAACCCACATGTTGAATTGTTTTAGGCATTCGTCATCGTATAACACAAAAATGAAGTACAGTAAGTCGTTTTTTTCTGTAACTTTTTGAAGTACCCGACCCTAGATATTATATAAATATAAAATATGATAGTAGTAGATAACCGAAAGGGTATATCAGGGACGTACAAAAATCCCATGAAATACTTTAGTAATGCAGAATTTAGAAAGATGTTTTAAATAAATTATTCCATACATTTTATTGCCGCTTGTTAACGGACGTTTACGAAGGATAGAAAATCCTGATGGTTTACCCATATCACTACTTTTTGCACTATTAACTTCTTGTACTTTTTTTGTTACTGATATACAGTTTCAAGGTAGGTGAAATGGTGGAAGTGAATCTAAGTTGTAATTATGAAATGGAAGATTGTTCAAGTGAAAAGGTGTCCTTACCTAAGTCATATTTTTCCTTAAGATTTTACATTCGTTATGAATATGGGGGTAGGATTTGGATAGCCGTAAGGACCTACGCAACGCTATCAGATCTATTATAATTCCCTTTAGCCTTAAAAGCGTTCTCTAATTTTGCCTTCTTGATTAGACTTCTTGAGAGTGGCTCCTTAGTGCAGCTATGTGCTCTGAAATTTTTGGAGTCCACTTATATAAACCTTGTCTTGCTAAGATATTGCATTGGGACCTAACTCAGATTGGAGTTTATTCTTTCTCTAATCAGAACCTACGTGTAGCCTTTTGTGTCAGGTCCATGTTATACAGAAGCCCATTTAATCTACATTTAGTTTTATTGTCTTTACTCCCAAGGGAACATAGTTAAGTGTGTGTCTCATCAGTTTATGAAACTTTGTGTGTGTTGTAGAATGATGTAGTGTAAGAACAACATTAAATTTCTTAGCTGCTAAATCTCTCGTTTATGGGGAGGGGGGGGGGGGGTGAAGGGGGGGGACAGTGGAGTGGAGCGTCGTATCGACAACCCATCCATCGGTATATCAGAAAAAGATATTTCGCTGTGGTAGTTTCCCTCTCACAATTACTGTTTATTGGTAACTAACCTCCACCACCATATATTTTTCAATTTCGAAAATTTTTATTTGCTGAAAAAATTCTAAATAAACCTAGTACTTATTCTGAAAAAAATAATAATAATATACTTATCTAAGTACCTTTAATACCTTTTAGAACATTTATCCATTATATCCCATTATTTATTTTTAAACATATTCGATTACCACATTTGATGCCACACACGCACTGAAATCCTATCACTATGAGATATTGCTGGCAAGCTGAGAAAAATATATTCATAACATTTTAATCTTTAGTGTTCATATGGTAGTTATTTATTATGGATGATATTAAAAAGATTCCTAATTGAAACCTTATCTGCAGATCTTTACGGGCAGATTACATGATTCATATACTATTTAAATGTTATCTAGATTAAGTACTTGAATATCTAACATGCTATAAATTCTTGCCCTTCTCCAAATGCCTGCACATGGAGCTAGAGAAGTTAAGAGTTGCAGTTCATAGGTTATTGACATATCGCGAATTGATTGTTGAACAGTAATTGTTGAAGACATGAGGATAAAAATTGCTAACGTTTTAAAGGTATTACAAACAACATTCCTTGTTGCAAATATCGCTGTTATACTCATAACATATCATTGTAAAAGGTCAAGGGCATACTTGAAGAAGAATTCATATGTTATTCTTTGAGTAACCATACGAGAATGTCGCTGTTCGAGTAGTTTTTTCTATTAATATTGCGTTGTATAAAAGTGTAATTACGGTGATATGCATAAGCACTTATGGTTAGTGAATGAATTTGACATTAATTCCATTCAGAGTCAGTTACAAACATTTAAAGATGGGGTTAGTTAGTCTGTTTAACAAAAAGTCGCTCTAATCTCAAAATCTATTAAAGATAGGTATAGGGAATGCTGATATAATCTGATCTATTTAAGAAAAGTAAGTTTTATGCATTCGAAAATATGTTACTTTGTGTCATAGTTTTGAACATCCTGTGTGTTAGAATGTGAAGTGTGTGTACTGTTTCTAGAGAGTTATATCTACATTCATGACATAACAAACTTGGAGTCTCTACTTGCAGTATTAACCGACATATTAGTTTCTCAATGCTGCAATGATTATTACTAAAAAAAAAGAAAAACTTAAATAACTCACTATACAATGTGCACTTGTGAAATATGTGTATATGTTACACTGTTATTGGGACATTTAGTCCTGTTGTGTAATTCACAATGTTTATATAAATAAATAAATAAATAAATAAACTCAAAAACAGCAACATGTAGCTATAGGAATTGCTAACGAAGACTGACGTAATTGTGGTTATAGAACCCAGAAATGAATAAAAAATTATATCATTCTATTTAAGATAACAAAGCTGACATTCCATTTCCGGTCAACCGGAAGTGATATTTTAATTAAAGTATTTCACATTTATAGTTCCAATCGAACAGATAATGGTGCCAAAATCTCAGATATAACCATTTATCTAGAATATCTGTATATTGATGGATTGTACATAACCCCTTATATTTTTTAGCAAAAAAAATGGATTTGAAAAAAAAATAGGTGCATGGAAGGTTGTTGCCGGTAAACTAAAATTTCATTTGAATCTCTGAGACACACTTATCTATGTTTCCTGTGTGTATATACCAAAATTCTTAGATATACACAAAGCATACTATTTCTAATGTCTAGGCGTTATGATGCTGTGAGTAACGGTCTTTAACAATATTTCTAGTTTACGAAATATTACGTATTCCTCCTAAAATTATGACATAACTTATAAATATGTATGCGCATATCGTTTATTGATATCGTTAAACAACATGTGGTTGATTATATCAATAATAAAACATCTTCGGTATTTCCTAAGCAGATCTTACTTTCTATAGAGAAAAGTCGAAACTTTCACATATAATAAAAGTGCAAATGCTTGGAAATTTGCATATCTCCGAAAACAGAAACAATAATGTTACAAACATTGCATGTGATAACATTAAAATACAAATTTTGGTATCAAGGATATGAGCACACTTTTTTTTTTGTCGTAAGATAACTGTTTCTATTTTTTTTTTAGTTAGTTTTACTCTAAAAAATCCCAAAAAAAATGTCACCTTAATCTATGACCTTTCCGCAGGCTAATATATTTTATGGCCTTTTTAGCACCATAACGCTGTGTTTTATTTAGATATTATTGAACTAACATTTAAAATATGGTATTTTTTTCTGAACCAAACCTATTCAATTATTTAAATATTTTTTGAGTAATTAATTTAGGATATCCTTACAAATACTAATAGACTATATGTATATATTTATACATATTATGTACCCATAAAAAAACAGCAGTTGCATTGCTTACGAATTCTCAAGGTTATATCTATTCTTAAAACATATTGAGTAACATTACGGAGCATCTATGGGAAATATCATTAACCTTAGATAATATAACAAAGCAATTAATCAAGCGGTAATTGTCTATGATTAAGTAGTATTATCCGAAAATGGATACGTGGTAAAAATAAATATCTATACAGTGCTTCCGAAAAGGTTTCTTACAAAGAGATAAAGCAAAATTAATGGTGATTTTTTTTCCGAAAACTGCAATTGTTGAAGTCATGAGGATTTTTTGAGAATTTTTTAAAAATCTCAAACCAGTAATAGATTCTGTAATAAAGTTAGAATGGAAAAAATTTATTGGCATTATGTATTATTGTTTGTTAAATTTCACCTACTGTCTTCCTGAAGACTACGCCTTCGTTATGTATTGAGAGCATAACGTGTTTTTTTAGCAAAATGCCATGTATACTGGACCAAGATATATTTATTTTAGAGGTATATTTTCAAAACGATGAACGAGGAGATGATGCGCATTGAAGATATTCACCTATGCTTCGTGTTGAAGAATTTATAAATCAGTTTGCCAACGTTGGAATTGATAATAAAACTCTCCTTCGACACCATCCATCGGGTATAGTCGATAGCTTGAAGAACTGAAGTATTTTGAAGGGAAAGTCATCCAGGTCGCCCATCAGTTCTAACCGGAAAATGTGGTGGAAGACATACGTGCTCGTTTGTATCACAGCCCTGGAAAGCTTACGGCAACTTGCCACAAACTGGTAAGAAATTTACACATATTAAACAGTTTAATAAAAAGGAATACGATTTTTTTTGTAACGTTCATCTTATGAATCAGCTCAGAAAGCAATAAAACCGAAAATCCTTATTATCATCCATATAGTTACTTACTGGTACTAGATTTTGAGAAACGTATGGAATATTGCCATTGGTCCAATACAAATCTAAGAAATGACGATGTTTCAACCCTACCTTTTTTCTTGATGAAGCCTAGTTTAATTTAAGAGGTGATGTAAATTGACAAAATATTAGGATTTGGCCCGCATGAAATCCTCATGCTATTTGTGAAACTGAATAACATCCCGTGAAAATCGGAGTATGTGCTGCAATGTTCATGGAGACGTATAATAGGATCGATATTCTTTAAAGATACAATAACAGAAGCCAGATATAGACTTATATTACATGCATTTGTGAAGCAACTATTTGATGACGAATTACAGCTAGGCTATTTTCAAAATGTCAATGCTGCTGGTCATACAACAAGAGAAACAAGAGAGTATTTGCAGGAATGTTTTTTTTTAATAACAGAGTTTTTAATTGGCTTTGGAGGTTGGCCACCTAGATCCCTGATCTTACACGCTTGACCTTTTTTATTTGGTCACTAAAAATAAACTTTATCGAAACCGATTATATAATATGGATCAATTGAAAGAAGCAATAAGAACTGCAATAAAGAATATTACAATGAGTTATTAATAAATGTTTCTGAAAGCATCAAGAAGAGGGTCGACGCTTGCATAAATAATGCTAATTCTCACTTTGAACAAAGTATGTAAGCAGTGCATGTATGTTAAAGTAACATCTTTCCAAAAAAATATAAATTTCTTTCCAAATTTATATTTTTTTTCTAAGGTAACCTTGTCCATTTAGTATCTCGTGTAAATTATGAAGAATGTCTGACATAAGTTGCGATATGACTAAAGTGTATATTTTCCCAATATATATTATTCAAAGATTATATACGGTTAATTAAACCTGATGTATTTGTTATCGGAAATATAAAGTGAATTAAAAGTGTTTATAACATCATTTTATTGTAGCAGTATTCAAATTATTTCATTGCAATAATATCTCATGTGCAATTTTGGTGCACTACCAAGTTGACATTGGTGTATATTAAGTTGCATACGCAAATATAATAAAAACCGCACGTTACTGTGATTTGTCAACTAATTTCTTTCGAAATAGTGGACGTAAATATGATATAATCTTCGCAGAAAGTAGAGCAAGATCAGGACAGCCTCATTCGCGATCTCACGCTATTATTTTATTTACCTTTATATCTGTTACACCCTGTATATTGTATACGTGCCCATTTTAGGAAAACACTTTAACAATGTGGTACACCGTATACCTCGACGGCATACCACAATTATAGTGAATCTTACTATACTATTTTCTCTTTGCAGAATACAACCCTTTAACCTCGATTTAACAAGATGAATATTTATACCTGCATGTAATTGCTTGGATCAACCATAGATTGACGTTTTTGAATTTTTTTAATACGGTTTAAAAATTCTATTATTTTCTTTCTATATTGATCTTATATTTTTTTATCTTAATCCACTTTATAGTTTGCTATAATTTCATGTAATTTTAGCAAATGACGTCAAAGGTATTTTGAAAATATTATTTCTCAACTTGTTACGGTAGTAGTTCGTAAGAACTCCCAAACTTCATTTGCATGATTTCATACAAATTTCTACATGTTACAATTATGTCAGCGCACACAAAGAAATTAAAATTCTAAACACACACGGCTATTGTATAGTGTTTAATTTCTGTATTACTGCATTGGTAGCCAGCAGGAATTCGGTAATAACTAGAGCACAGTAAAACGTAAATAATAAACATGTATCTGTGCATTTGAGCGGTAATATACACTTTAATCTATCGTAGTAGTATTCACTAAGTAATTATCTAATCCACCAATCGGTTAAGAGTAAAAGCATAGTATAGAAAATTTTGAAACCTATAAATCAAAGTTTCCTAACTCCTCAATAATAAGTACTTAAATGACGATTTTATTATACCTATAGCTTTTTATTGCATAATGCTGTAAGGTATTTAGAATAATTAGCAGTAGCATAGATCTGTGTAGGATTTATACACATTCATGAACAAAAAATTTCCAAACAACAAAGACGCTTTCCTATTCAATTACAAAGTGAATGACATCAAATTATGTTCGGGCGTTTTACAATCATATTTTGCATTCCCGACAGCCATTATCCACACACGGTTTTAGAAACGCACACTTGATCCCAATAGAGACAATACATAATAATCATTCGCAGTTTGCTTTTTTTTTCTCTCACCATAGAGTAAACCTCTGTGCTTCGAGTGTTGTAATGGTGTAATACCCAGCGGAATGTCAATGCATTACAACTCAAATTTTACGTAATATATCACTTTACGACTGGTCAGTACGTGTAATAATTACCTACATCTAACACTTGATCATTATCTCTGTATTTGTCTATCCAACTGTTTAGCTAAGACGCTGTTATGAGGGCGGTGTAAATTTTTGCAGATATTTTTACCGCTCAAAACAATTTATAGGAAGAGGAAGTTATCATGTTTATCAAAAAGCACACAGTTATTTACCCTAATTTGCTTTCAATCAAGAGACCTTACCTGCCTATACCAGTTGCATCTGCATCGGTTGAGTTTGACTATACACAATCCTCCACCTCAAGCCAATATGTTGATGAGGACTATGACTTTGAAGAAAATTTAACCAAGCTACATTTAATAACTCAAGTAGACGTAAACGATTTGGTTCGTGATTTAAATTTGTCAAAAAAGCAGTTAGAACTATTAGGATCTTGATTAAAAGGATGGAATTCGCTACATCATAAACCTAAAATCAGCTATTTTCGAAATCGTGATCAATGTATGTATGTAGATAGAAGGGTGATGTTACACTGCAACCTAAAAGATCTGTTGTGTCCCCTATTCTTGCTGCTTTACAGCTGGCCCTCCAATCCAATTCCTTTCAGAAAGTGTAGATGTAAGGCCCAGTCTAGGTAAGTCTCCCTCTTCGATTTCACATGCTCCCAGGTGCAACGCCCTCGATTGCAACAGTGCTATGCAGTTTGAGAGGAGGTGGATGGGTGTTTTCATCTGTTGCCTTTCAAAAATCTACATTCAGAATCCTTTTCCAATCCAAGCTTACTCAGGTGCCCTTTCAGTCTACAATGGCCTGAAAGTATTCCTGTTAATATGCGATCATTGTTCTTACTCAGGTTGATGCATTCTGTAAACCTCTTCTGGTTATAAGTTCCCAGGAAGAATTTTTGTACTTTGCCTCGTTCCCTGGAGATTTTCCCAGTAACTGGATTTCTCTGCTCCATTTCTGTTTTAGTTTCTTTAGTATTTGTACTGCTACTTTAACCCGCAAAAGGGGTTCAGGCCTACAAAAGGCATTCCAGCCCCTTTTTTTTGCGAGGTTATCCGTTATTTCGTTTCTTTCCACTCCTGTGTGAGCGAAATCCACAGAGGGTTACTTTATTTCTTGCCTAGCTCATTTAATTTCCCTAGCATTCCCAGACCATCTTGGAACTGATTTTATATGAGCTCAGCGCCTTGATGGCTGCTTGGACTATTAGATCATGATGATAATCTCCTGCTTCTGATAATTTCTACCCATATTTCTGCCGTTTTGGAGCTATCAGTATACCATTTGATGGCATTTCTATTCAAGTTCAAGACGGTGTTATGATACCCAACTCGCTCCTATTACTGAGGCTTTATGATGAATTCCTTACAAAACTGATTTTTTTAACATATCCGGGGCATTATCCCAGGTTTGAGTCACCGGTCAGGAGAATTGAGGCCTATGCCTAATCATTCCTTCCTTGACATTCTGAGTGTTGGTCTTTTTGCAGGCTCTCTCTACTACAATATGGAGGGGGTAAGATCCAATACCACTTCGTTAGCTTGCTGTTGGGCAGGTTCTCATAGCCCCCGTTATGCATACAGCATGCTAACTTTGCACTTTCGAGAGGTTAATTCTCGCGGTGGCCAGATTAGTTCTTTTGCTCCATGCTACTGATGCATAAGTGATGATAGGTCTCACTATCGCTGTATACATACATACAAGGCCTAGATATTTAACCTCCGTTCTCCAATCTATATTTTGCTCATCCAGTATTATAGTTTTAAGATTTGATTTTCTTTTCCTAGTAAATGCTACTAGAGTTGTCTTAGTGGGGTTGACATCGTGATGAATACTTCAGATCATATTTTTCTTAAGACGGGGGCTTGGTGTATTGTAGTGATATAAATGGGATAATGTAGATTTTGAAAATCGATTTTGATCCCTCCCGGTGGCGTTTATGCATTGACCCTTCTAATACAAGCCTAAAAGCCGTGTAACTGCATAACGAAAATATACTTGCTTCTGTATCTCTGGACCATGCTGCTAATATGAAAGATAGATATGAAAACATTAAATTATTACTTGAAAAAATCAAGTACAGTACATATTCTTTCAAAATCTTGGCGATTGACAGTTGGTTAAATTCTGGGTTGCTTTTTTTGTGAATGGAGAGTGCGAAATAAAAAAGCAGTATCATAAAAAAAATATGGCCTATGTGTGCATCCTTAATTCTGGACCAAGAGGTGAGGATTTAACCCTTGTAGAGCATCCGAACGTACTCTTCCACCATTGTATATCAAATTAGCCTTGATCAAAAATTTTGTAAAGGCAATGCATCGCAATAGGAGTGGGTTTTTGTATCTAAAAGAAAAATTCTCCAAAATAAGTGATACAAAGATAAAAGAGAGTATATTTTCGTAGGTCGTCAAACTAGTTAATAAAAGTTAATAAGAGATTCGGTATTCGAAGAGAAATTGAGCGATTTACAAAAACCAGCATGGAATGTCGTTGCAATTTTTTTGGGTAAGGGTCAGAGCTACAGAGAGTTGGTTAACGAGCTATTGTTGACTTAAGTATTGGGTTGCAACATGTCACTCAAGATTCACTTTTTAGATTCACACCTGGATTTTTTCCCTCAGAATTTGGGGGCTGTGAGTGATGAGCACAGAGAAATGTTCCATCAGGACATTTCTAATAAATGTTGCAGATAAATGTTGAACAATCAAAAAGGACCAACCAAGAGCTAAATTTGCTAGAAAATCTTAGATCTTAATTAAACTTTTTACGTTTTTGGTTCAGAAGGTTATTGTTTTTCGAAATATTTAAACTATTTAAGAGAATAAAATCCTTGGCTAACAGTTTTTTTTTAATGTTTCTTTCTACTGCTAACCACTTAATAAAGTAAAAAAATATCATAAAAGTCCATGTGGCACGACAAAGTTACAATTTTGTTTATAAAATATGTATTTGGTAAAAACATAGATTAGATCGATAAAAATTACACCATTCTGTTTAAAATAAGAAAGTTGATATCACCACGCTATATACCGAAAGTGTTGAAAACTTGAAAATATTTGCCTTAAACAGATCACAGATGCCATGACTACTCTGCAAGTTTCAAAATCAAATTCCCAATAGAAGTTCAAAAAAAAAACTATTATATATTAACAAACCAGGCTGGTGGGACACCTGTATAACTGGAAAAATGACGTTGTTTGTCACTCAACATCCTTTACAACTAAAATATGTGACCTTACATAAGTTATGGAGTATACTGGTTTTGTTATAAATGATAATAAGATGAGATACCTATGATAGCGTGTATATCTTATTAATACCTGCACAAAACCTCTTAATAACAGGTCAATGCCTTTATATATACATCATATGAAAACTTTCGTTTAATGTTCTAATGAAATAACATAGTGTATAGTCAGTAGGCGCCATTGAATAACACCCTCTCACTTTCTCGAGTTCGGACGCTGCTGCAATTTTCAATAAACCGTAATGAAATCCGATGCCCACATCTGATCGCGAGTACACATTCATCCGTGCCTACCTCTTATAAGGATTTGACTGATTGTTGCGAGTGTGGAGTTGCGTGGAGCGCGGAGCGCTGATTCAGAGGTGGACTGCGAATAAATCGACTCGAACTGGGCCAGAAGACCTCACAGCCGTGGCCAACTTTCACTTTCCACGTTAGCGCGTACTCGATACGCGTGAATGCCGGGAGCGAACGGGAATCCAATCTGAACTTTCTTGATGCGGCGAACAGAGATGATTGTAATTAGAATTACGCTGTTTACTTCCTGTATTGAAGAAGGTTTGAAAAACGTTGACTCCGACTATTGTAATCTAATAGCGAATAATAGAAAATCAATTATGATAAATGTCCTTCTTCTCTAAAGACGCACGACTTTCGGCTGTTTTGTGACAGTTTTAGAGCTTTTCTTATTGTTAAACCAGTTTTAGTATACTTGGGGAGTTTTATAACTGATCCACTTATTTGTTCTAAAAGTATTAAATGGTCTGCTTAAAGCAAAACAATTCGGTTGCTAATTATGATGACATATTTCTCGATGTCATCAAATACCGAAAGTATAATACCAGTGTCGAACTTGAGGATTTTCCAGTTAATTAACATCATGCTGTCTTTTCTGTTACCTTGACTCTTTTTAGTTTTTCAGCTTCTTCTTCGTCTATCTCGTCAAATATAAACACACGTTCAGACATGCTAACTAACTTTCTGCTAATGTAACATATTTGCGATCGGTGATTTTTGGATGAAATAAGCGTTAATATAATAGCTTTTTGGATAAATTCTATGGCTGTGTCTATTGTATATATATAGATATACTATTGTAGTACATACTGCTGTGTACTGATTAAATTAAAAAATGAATATGCAAAATGAATTTAAATATGAAAAAGAAAATTTAGCTCAACGGATAAAATTTTTAAAAACCCTCGCGAATTAAAACTTGAATCTAACCACGAAAAGTAAAATGTGAGTAAAAGCAATCAGACTCTCTTAAATACCCGAAAAATTGAAATGGTTTAAATAAAAATAAAAGAACGCAATTTTTAACCCAATCACGTTAATTAACAAAAAATTTATTTTTAATGTTATGGGTTATTACAATTGTGCAGAAACAAAACCTTGAACTGAGGTTCTGGCTAATTAAGACTGCACTACACTCTAATTTAAAATAGGACAAGCTATTTCCTATGCAAAGCAAATTTTTTTTTGTTCAGGAAGATTATCCAAAATACTACAACCCTGAATTTTTATCAGTGGTTTCCAAAACTAAACAATAACTAAGCGCGGACAATTACTAACAATTTACAAAAAAAGTAAAGGCAAGAACAATCTACTACTCCCCCAACAAGGGTTGATAATTTAAAATGCAACAGCGAAAATGAAAAAAAGAAATTTAACTCTTTAAATACAATGAGAGAAAAACTAAAAATATCTTCCCAAACAAAATAATAATTGATCTTATATCTATAAAGTGCACACTTCAATATATACCAATTATCCAAAAAGAAATCCTTGTTGGTATTCAAAGACAATAATGCGAAATTTACATATCAAAATGAATACAAAATGGCAACCAAGATATAAAAATTACGTCTACTCACGTCAAATAGTCGAACAGGAAGTCCTTACAAAATTCCCAATTGTTTACTTACAAAACTCTCTCTCAAATTCGAATAACGCAGACGTAACACATTAACTTATGAATAGAAGGCATAAAACAACACCATCGAACACTAGACAAGTTCATGAATGGAATAATTTTTAAAAAACTAACACTTAATTAATTAAATCATACATTAACTCTCAAACACAAATTATACCAAACAAAATAAAATTGTAAAATTCTCGTAAATTGAATACAGGCCGTTTAGCAAAGAAACCAACCATAACAAGCAAAATGAGTTGTCTAACCACAGCAATACGTAGGATGAACCACCAATCATAGTAGATGTAATTATTATTTTATGTACACACCTGTTTGTAAATTCAGTATAGAATTGGGTTAACTCACCATTCTAACGATCACCAATACTACACCAAGAAAAGTGCCTTGAGCTAACCAAAATTTAGTTAATTTACTATTATATACTATTTGGTTGTATATGGCGAACCAAAATTTTTTGTTGCAGGATGAAAAAAAAAATGGTAGTTTGTGTTAGTACTTCAAATTATCTTGTTTGGTAACTCTAGCAGCGGTCACTCGAACCTTTGAAACGTATCACATGAATGAAAATTTATGAAAATTAATTTTGTTAAGACAACTCCCTCTGTGTACGAAAGGAAAAAAACGATTTGGTTGCGTCAACTAAATTTTCTATTTAAAAAACTTTTACTACATAGTGCAAAGAAATTTTTTTTTGAGATCAGAAATAATTTTTTGAAATATTTCGTATAGCCAAATTTTAATCATTAACCAATTGCATGAGTTATTCAAATAATTGCTTCACTTTCGATATCATTTTATATGAATAATCATTCAATTAAACGAATTATTATAATCTTTACTCTTGTTTTAATAACGTACTTATTCCAGTGAATAATATGGAGGGGACTGGGTTTGTATGTAGTAACCACGCCAGTGTTGTTTCGCGCATTGTACTGTCGCAAGGATCACTTCGCTGCTGCTGTAGTATGCGGTTAAGGGAGTCGCCTTTCAGTTATCACGCTTCTTAGATGTTTATCTGTAAATTTACGAGATTATAATTATAATGTATTTACTACTATTTGTACTAGATATGTTCTGTTATTGGAATGAAATAGTAGAAGCGCCATCTGTAGGACAATTTTTGTAGTACATGTAAGGATTTAACGTATTTGCTGTGCTATATGAGGGAGAAACTACTACAAAATAGATGTGCCACCATCGTACTGATATTCTTTAGTTTCCACAACCTAAAACGTATTTGATTTAAGGCTTCAGATTTGTCTTAACCGTGTCTTGGACGCATTGAAATTATGTTAAATATACGTTTGTTAGTGTTGTGAAAAAGGAAAATTGCCATCTTTAGATATAAATAAATCAGCAGTGACAGAACGGGCACTACCTGACGACAAGTCTGTATAACTCTAATAATCTCTAAAACAGACCGATAGAATATAACTTATTATGAATTAGGATATGAAGATATCTGCAAAAGTAAATTATACAGGGCAAAATTTGCAAATATATATTTTGTTAACAGCGCCCTCTACATATAATTTGGTAATTATCATATTTTCAATGGATATGGGTAAAACAATATAACTTAAATGTTTTTTTTTGTATCTGCAATAGTAACGAAAATAAATAGCGCTCATAATAAAAGTAAACCCTGCGGGTTACGCTCGATTATTTGTTCTGTAACCAACAATTTGTATACAATATGCGGATTATGTTCAATATTAAACGAAGGTTTTTACTATTAAAAGTAAAAGTTCTTAATCACTAAACTACTATAAACTAGTCACATTTTTTTTCAATTGAGAAATATTGAAACAAGTACGTTGTATGTAAACTCTAATTGGGGAATCGTTCTGAATCAATCGTTCTATACAGACAGCTGCTCTTACAAAGATTGAAGCGATCATAAATATGACACTCCTTCCTCTCTGGCGTGAGATTCCTATGTGTTGCGTATTACAGAATACATCGCCTTTGATTCAGCCAATATCGGCCATGCCCCTTTCGAGAAAACAGGTCTGTAGGTTTAGTTTCATTTCCACTTCACGAAGGGATATGCATTAATGACAATAAATTGAACTTTATTGCCGTACATGTAATACTATGTATTATATACGTACGCTTTACTGTCATGTGTGTAATGGAATTTCCTTCTGAACACAATTAACACGCCCAATAAATTATTTATGTGTAGGAATGTCTTCCAATGGATATTTTTATCCGAAACTGCGCATTTGAAGAAGTGGTAAATTTGTGGAGGCGCTAGCCACAAAAAACAATAATACTAACAAAAAAAAAACCTGGTACCGTTAATGTTTTTTATGATAGAAACACCTAGCTAATACGTCATTTTACTATACGGAGTATGATTTCGCTTCTAATGCTATGTAAAATATCAAGGTGATATTTTTTCACATTTTTTTTGCCTTTTATAAATTGCGGCAGGTGAGACGCAGTTGTTCGTAAAAAGAAATGTGTGATAGGTAAACAATGTTTATTTTATTATTTAACATCTTAACTGTAGTATCTCGTTATAAGTTACTCAGAAGAAAGTCCACTTACGTCTCGAGTTGCAGCGCACCTGTGTCTCACACTTAAGAATTTTATATTTTGCTTGAAAAAATCTTGTATGGTGGCAGTTAACGTGTTAAATAATTTGAAAATATGGAGAAATATGAAGCTAAGTATGAGCACCAAAGATTTAACTGCTTGAAACCAGGAACTTATGTCAAAACTGATAGATTTACATTATGTCAACGCAAAATATGGTTATAATACCGGTATTCTATAATAGAACGGATAAGTATCAATACCGGTATAAGTTCCTGGTTGCAACAAACTAAGTCAAAAAGTCGCAAAGCCGCACAAGTGTGAAAATGGACTCCGAGAAGAGATCTATGGGAAAAATTTGCTATGCAAGTCATAAGAAGATAACAAGGTACAGAGCTTTGGATCTCTTTTTCTTATCTATAAGAAAGTAGACAATATTACCTCTCAAGGACGCTGTGGGTGTTAGGCTAGCTATTTGGACAGCAGACTCTGTGCAAACAGCTGAAAGTTCAAGATCTCCCAAGAGTTGGGATTCAGCGGAAGAAATGTTAAAACCAAAACCCGTACCAAGCACCTTTATTTTATTATTGTCAAATTGAGTATTATAAAAATGTTCACAAGGTGATAAAAATTATTTTGTTGAGAGCTCCTGAAGAAATTTTTTTTAAAAAAGATTAAATTCCGTGTTTTATTTAAATTTAAATGTTTTATGTGTGCTGTCATTGTGAATTTTGTTATTTACAGATTTTAAATATTCTTAAGCTAAAGATATTATTACCGTTTTTACATTTTTAATTTTGACTCCCATGATGTCCCACAATACCTTTATAATTTATTGTTAATTGTTCAATGTATATCTTTGCATAAGTAACAGTATTTTAGTTTTAATGTACACACCCAAAATTACTGTTAAATTTCATATTACCTATTGTTATCTTTATAATTGCCCATTCTTGTTTATGACTGTTTTCTTAACTGGCCTAATGATGTCCTTTTAAGGACCAAACCCTTCGCCGAAATATTATTAAAGGAATCTGTGTGGAATTAGACCATTTGTTATCCCTCCTTTCAGAATACACATATAATTTTTTTTTTAATTTTATTCATGAGAGAATTGGCGTTTCGTAAAATCAATCCTACCGCGTTTATTGGCCTTTTTAGATGCTTTTTTTGTTTTCACCAGTTAAATGTTCAACTTTGAAGAACTTTTAAATAACGACGTAGTGAATGAATATCCGCAAAATAAGAGTTAGAACTATGGCCTCTTAAGGGAGGAAAATTGAACTGCCAACTGCGGAAAAGATAAAAGAAATTAAATAATAGACTGAAAAATGATGAAAGCACTGGCGGAGATGAGATAACAGCTGAAATGTTTAAAAACGGAGGAGAAAAGCCAGTGGCAAAGATCAAAGTACTCTTAGATGAGATTTGGCATCAAGAACAGCTGCCGAAGAAGAATGAGGCAATTATGTGCCCAATATACAAGAAGGGAGATAAGACTAATTGTAAGTGTGAAAATTACCGACGGATAGCATTTCTGCAGGTGGCTTACAAAGTGTTAGCCATAAGTGTAAAAGAAAAACTAATGATAGAGACGGATACGATGATAGGCGAATATCAGGCGAGTTTTAGGAATGGTAGAGGAATAGTAGATCAAGTGTTTGCCTTGAGAGAATTTAAGCGGAAAAGTTTTGACATAAGGTACACCTGTGTTGTCATAGATATCAATATTACAAGCAATGAGGGAAATGCACATCTCGATAAATTAACAGCACTGACAGGAATGACACTAGAACAGACTGAAATAAGAGTAAAAATCCATGGAAATTTAATGTAAGAATGGGGCTAAGACAAAGGGACCCTTTATCACCAGGTATCTACCATGTAGCTCTGGAAAAGGTAACAAGGCAGTCAAATATCAACAGAGGAGGGTTAATATATTATAAGAGACATCAATACATTGCATACGCGGACGACGTCGCTATCATCACAAGAAGCGTGAAGGAAATGCGGGAGGTGATCAAACGCCTGGAAAATTCAGCGAAGAATATGGGACTAGCTATAAATGAAGAAACAATAAAATCATGGCCTGGACAGATGAAAAATTTGTGCAAAAGGTAACCACAGAAAAAGGAGAAGATTACAAGTTTGAAGAGGTGGAAAGTTTCCGATATCTAGCAACAATATTTAATAGACAGTCGGACATAGGTGAGGAAATAAAAGCTAGACTCGCTTTCGGGTGCGAGGTGTGGACCCTGAGAGAAGAAGAGGTGCAAAGAATGGAGATATGGGAAAGAAAGGAAAATATTTGGAGGAAAAGTTGACAAAGGTACATGGAAAAGAATAACAAATAAAGAGTTATATGAGGATTTTAAGGAACCAGGAATTGCGGGAGTGGTGAAAGCACAGGGTTTGAGTGGTGCATAGTAAGAAATTTGTAACACTAGAACTACACTACGCCGAGTTCATGGAGGTCCTTCTAAATAGTGTAATTTTTTTAACACTAAGAGTAGTGTTGGTAGTTAGAGGATATTTAACATACCTTAGTGTAAATATAGTACTAGTGCGAATGTTACTGCTTCTTAGTGTTTATCTAATTTTTTAGTGTAGATCGTAAGGCTACTACTAGTGTGCATTAAACAACATCAATAGTGATTGTTAACTCTAGAAAGAGGTAATTTCCTCTATTAAATGTTTTATCAATACTACTGTAACGGAAGGAAAGTAAATTAAGTTCCTTATTCACTAATAAATAAAGCAACGACCGTGTTCGTTCGGATAAAATGTAATTACTCCGACATACAAAATAATTCTATACATATACAGTACTTAATATAGTATAAAATTAAAACTCAAATATTGAACTTAAACGAATCGACAAAACACGAAACTAGTTTTTTGAACATGTTGAACATCTTATCATCCTTGCTATCAGGTGTTCTTCTACTGACGATGCAGCAACTCAACACTGCGGCACTTATTAATCAGAAAATTGATAAGAATCTCGACCAATTTACTTCTCTATTATCTCCCTTTCTGATGGTATCTCCTATAATACAATTCTAAATAAATGCACTGTTTATAACATATAGGCAATCACTTACCTTTTATTTTACTGCAGCACGTATTTAATACATAACCTAACTAGAATAGCATATTGGCGGTTGATGTACCTACATGTGTAGGTCTTGTCCACTGAAGCACTGAATACTAAACCGTTACAACTATTCTGGCTAATCAGAACGCATCGTAACTGATCATGAGTTATTACAGCGCGCGAAATACAATATGCATTCTAAAGGATTGACTATTGTTACACTGATAGAGTATATACTTTACTCTGCCAGTGTTGAATTGCACTAAGTAGGCTGTTAGTGCAATCATTTCACACTAATTTTTTTTTAGTGTAATTATGTACACTACTTTTTTTAGTGTTAAATCAAAGTGTATAAATACACTACAATTTTAACTCTATTTGATCAACCCTAACACCTAAGAACATTAACACTGACGCTATTTCTTACTGTGTGGGGCATGTAATAAGAATGGAAAACCATAGAATCCCAAAGGTGGTTATGATGCGGAGTTTGGGAGGAAGAAAAAGAGTTGGTAGGTCGCGACAAAGATGGGAGAAGGAGGTGGAAGAAGATATAAGAAGAATCAATACTAGGAACTGGAGGGAAGAGGCAAGAGACAGAGGACAATGGAAGAAGGACAAGCCAAAGGCCAACAGGGCTTGTAGAGCTTGTATATAATAGACAAATGTTCAATATGTTATTCAACTTTATTTAAAGTATTTCAGAATCTTGAAAATATCCTTCTGAACAAGGATTTTCATGTATTTTTATTTTAGTCACTATGACCATTCCTTTTGTTACATTCTAAAGTATACTGTTTTTTACAAACGCAAAATAATGTTTTACAACAAAAACATCTGTATTTGGCATGGCAGATATTTATATTTAATATAAAATAACACGACTTTTTATGCTGAGAAAATACCTCTTGAATATTGATTTAAAGTGTGAAACATTAAACAATTTTATTACCTATCTACTATGTTTAGTTTTCGCTGTAAAGCATACATCATAAACATAAATACATCATTTGCATAAAGGATTCCATTATGAAAAAAAAAACATTTTTGATATCTGGGAAAAATGTCTAAAAGAAGAGACAATTAGCAAAAAGATTTATGTGTTTATTATACACATTTAGAATGCATATAACATAACATTAATCTAACATAATATTGCAGTTTATTACGTAATAATTTTCCCATATTCTTCTTGTTTTAGACGGACGAACATCTCGGCGACATATATCAGGACGAAGCCAATCAAGCTGCAATTTTATTGCGAAACGACGCTACGAATGGTGCTTTAATAGTGGTGAGTATTCAATTAATTTCGGATTTAGAAGTAATAACTCACAAACCAACCGGGCGAACTGAGACTTACCTTTCACTATGTGCTCATGTTCATCCGAAAATCGCAATGTATCTCGTCGGAGTTTTTTTTTGTGCACTAATAAAAACCGATATTTCAAGATACATTGCGTACGAAATCGTGCTTATTTATTTGGAGTACCGGAATACGTAAAAGGTCATCAAGCTTTTTTTAACGGACTATGACGTATGAGAAATTTAATAATTTTTTTTTTATCTTAAGTAGGTAATGCTTTACTGTTATGCAGAGGATGCATAGTATAATAATGTAAGGTATAATTGGTGAAGGTCTTAATGAAATGAATGTCATTTATTAATAGAGGAAAAAAGTAATTTTACAATGGCGAATTATTCTAAGATCTGTGTCATTTGTTTCTTTTATATCATCATCGATTTAATTTATTTTCTTTCTAATATTTAGGTATCGGATACAAGGTTGCGTTTACATATAATAGATAAATAGATAGCCTTTTTTATTCCTATTTCTCTGACGGTCAAGGAAGGGTTTTATGTTATTATGTTCCCAAACAAAACCTCAATTACGCGCTTATACTATCTATAGTAACCTAGTTATTTTGATTGTTACGAAATCGATATTTTCAATGAATTGGAAAGTATTAATTCATAAAACGATTTCATGAAATTTTGATTGTAGCTACTTTATTTTTTCTATTTATTTATTAATTGACTATAAGGGAGTCTGAAAATTAATGACATATCGAAGTATTTTGAAAGTTGCGAAACTATTTTTTTTTAACAGAATACCTTGTATATTCTGATATTGTTGGAGGTAGAATTAAATTCCACGTCCATTTGCGGTAATATTCCTTAAATTACTCTGTTTTATTTATTAATTATTAAAGTTATCTGGTAGGCTATGAGTTTGATATTAGAATAAATTATTGTGGTTAGCAAATATTATTCTTACAATTGTTTATAGCTTTATTATAACATCAAATTAAAAAAAAAAGAACAATTATAGTACACGTTTAAGCACACAAGTAAGTATATTAAAACTAGAAGTCGGGCGTTCTCCTATAGAATGCGTTGCTTGAAGAGTATTTTGTTTTCTTAAGTCGGTCGATTTACCCGAGAAGTTTCCACTTACAGAATGTGCATTACGCTTCAAATAGTTTTCTCTTGTTTTCCCCTTGTGTAGATTTGTTTTCAATTTTTTTTTTCTATTGTTTAATTTTTTTTTAGCAGTGTTATCCAAGTTTTCTATATATTTTTTATATTTGTCATTTTTTTACAATTTTTCCATTTTTTTCACCTTTTTTAAACCTTTTTTTACATTTGTTGTTCTTTTAATGCTTTAAAGCCTGTTACGCACTTTGCTACAATTTGAACATAGAATATCCGAAACAACTTACATGCACGTTGGAATTAATTCAGTATTATCCGTTAAAAACTCACTAAAAAAAATTAGCAAACCAAACTTTGCTTGGTAAAAACCGCTTTTGTTGGATAATTTTCCGCATTCAATGGGGTTAAATGTACAAAATGTCTTACGTGAATATTAATGGAAAAATTTCTGTTTCTTAATAGTGTAATATTAGATACTAAGAAAAATATTAATATCTCAGGAAAAATTTACCATTTCTACACAATTTGGAAAATTACAGTTGAAAATAATATCTTTTATTACTACTAAGTACTAACGATTTTCCTAAAGAAACTATTTATTTTATACAAAGTCGGTACAGTTACTGATAAAGTAGTAGTAGATTTACGTCAAAATTGTATTACAAAACTATAAATCATTACGTCATGACGTTCTAAACATATAATAGCAAAATTTTCTGGCCTATAGTAGCAAATGCGTTACATCTATTCTACAAGTACAGAAATTGCCGTGAAGATGGCGATTCTCCTATTTCACAATACTAACCTAAGTTTTCTATCACCTGGCAGACTTAGTACTTGCCAGATAAATATTTCTTAGGAACTGCTATCACAACAGTTGCGCGATTGCAAACGGTGCATTAGAAATCTTAATGTTGTACTTGTCTCTTATGCATTAAAGTCTAATTAAATACACTCTACCAGGGCATTTTTATTTTGACGATATTTTCCTTTTTGTTAGGAAAAAAATCAGAAATACTGAACTTTACTTTGCAATTTTTACTTTTTAAACAAGTGAAACTTCTGCAAATTCTTCTACTTTAGAAATTTTACTTGTGAATATTCCAGGTTACATGAAATTCATTCATCATTCTCAGCTAGAATCTTTTCTCAGTGTACCTTAAAGTTGTAAAATTTCTTAGTGGTAAAATCGTAATTTTTAAATTAAAATGGCAAAATTAAGAATATTTAGCAATCGAAAATTTTAAAAATTGAAGAGGAAAGTAGGAAATATGAAAATGTGACAAAGAAGTGATAAAAATATCCTCAACTTGTAGGCGTATTGCTCTTCTCTTCGTTTTCATGTTTATTTTAATTTTCAAAATGGATAATTACAAATTCATCTTTATTTGTATCTATGTTCATATTAGGTAAGCCAATATTGCTTAAATGTTTTTGATAACTATCAGAATCTCTTTTAAAACTGAACAGAATACTGTATCCATAAATGGAAGCTACTTTATGATGGTCACATGAATATACTTTGGGAGAAAAAACTCATAGGATCTAGTCTTCTAGTTCTTAGTAGTAAAATCGTAATTTTTAAATTAAAATGGCAAAATTAAGAACATTTAGCAATCGAAAATTTTAAAAATTGAAGAGGAAAGTACGAAATATGAAAATGTGACAAAGAAGTGATAAAAATATCCTCAACCTGTAGGCGTATTGCTTTTCTCTTCGTTTTCATGTTTAATTTAATTTTCAAAATGGATAATCACAAATTCATCTTTATTTGTATCTATGTTCATGTTAGGTAAGCTAATATTACTTAAATGTGTTTGATAACTATCAGAATCTCTTTTAAAATTGAAGAGAATACTGTATCCATAAATGGAAGCTACTTTATGATGATCATATGAATATACTTTAGGAGAAGAACCTCATAGAATCTATTAAGACAGCTCCCAACAACTTCTAAATTGGTAAATCTTGTACTTCAATTCCACCTGAATGCAGTTTTAAATATAGCTTACCATGGAGGAAGATGAAAATTTTTTTCTGGTATTGAGAAAAATAAATACCTATTCTTACTGAGAACATTATTCATCCATCCTCACCCCCGGTAAAAAAGTAAATACCTGATTTAGTTTAGTTGTTAATTGGAATGCATTTTTCTCAACACTGAGTGAGGCAAATAAGGACTTGTTCTTTTATTACAAAAACACAAATGAAAAGTAAATTATTATAATTGATGTACAAAAAATGGAACAACTAGTAATAATTCAAAAAAAAGAGATAGTCTTACATTAGTGGATAAACAGCTCTAGTTGCAATACCGCAATGACTGTCTTTATTTCTAGCGATGTTTATGTAACCTTCATTACCCCAATCATCTCCCCATGAATTCTTGACAATCCAAAAATCTTTACCGTTATCAGAACCATATCCAACAACTAGCAGTGCATGATTGTATATTTCAGTACTGCACTCCGGTTCGTAGTAGATATCACCCGGCTCATAAAATCGAAATGACTGATGTGTAGCGTCCAACAGGACAGAAATTGGACCTACAGTTGCCACGGCTGCCTTCAAATCACTTTCGTTCCCGCTGCGTATCTTTCGATACCCAACGATTGTAGTGCCTGAATTCTTCGGATTATAGCGACATTCTTTTTTACCTGCCTCGTACGGATAAGAGCTTTCGGTGTCGATTCCGCCATTTTGTTTCACGTAGTCGAAAGCTCTGTCTATGAAACCTCCGCCACAACCATAATTACCGAACGTTTCGGTGCAATCAATTAGATTCTGCTCACTGAGGTTTACGAGTCTTTTGGTCTTCAAGAAGTGGTGACTTTCCAAACAAGCAACCTAGAAAAGAACATAATCTTATCTTTCATAAAATAGGATCGTATTATCTCATAATTACTGCACTGAATGCCCAGCAAGAACTGCATTTCTCTTGATTTTTCACGGGTGTCACAGCACCTTTCTCTCTCCAATCAAAGCTTTCTGGTAAATCGATATTTTCTGGTGGTACAAATGTGGAAGTAGCGTTTGCACTTAGGGTTCTTGCGTGTGCATTCATCACTGGACTGAACTCGTCTGGTGATAAATCAGCAAATTTGTTTTCTTTCATCCTGTTTAGTACTAAACCGTTTTCGTAAAGCCTATTGTGTTCTGTTATAAGGCGAATATTTTCCAGATAGATTTTCATACGAAATTCTTCCTCCTTTTCCGTCGGGTACGTTTTGTTATACTTAAGCTATGAACAGTTCATTTGGGGACTTTAATGCTTATGATCTTCAATTATATGTGAATTTCAGAAATAAATTTAAACGAAAAAAAATAGATACAGAAATAATTTAAGGAAATCAGCAAAATATGATTTACCTTAAAATCCTTCCATTGTTGCTCTGCCCAATCAACAGAATTGTTTTCTGCTTCACTCACTAAATTATCGTCATTTTCCAGTAAACCATGATACCCTTTCTCATTAACAGCGCTACTGACAAAGGTTATAAAAAGAATTATACCATAAATAACAAACATTTTGCTCTTAAGGATCATCTGAAAAAAATACATACTTCAAAAATAAAGACTTGAAAATCGATTTTAAAAACCGCTTTTGAAAACCGATTAACCGGTTTTAGTGAAACCAGTTTTAGGAAAGATCGGTTAATCGATTTTTGATATCTGGCGATTTTCCCAGCACTAGTGGATACATCACTGCTTTGTATACAGTTTGATATAGGTTTTATTTTGTATACATCTGTACTACTAGGTCTAAGTTTAATATTATTAAAAATATATTTATTGTTGCGTTGACTTTATGCATATACAGGGTGTATCCGATATAGAGGTAAATATAATAATATGTAGCAGCTGTAATCATTTACGATCAAAAAGTCTTAATGCAGAGGGGGTCTATCTGTAAGCATTAACGAGAAAAAAAATATTTTGTAAATGCCGTGGGCTAGAGCCGCACCTGTGCCCAACCTAAATGCTGTCCCGAGTATACCCCCACATACCGCTATCATTCAGCCATTACCGCTGTTAGTTTTGTGTGGATCGCCGCTTGGAGTGCAAGCCACTTCGAACATTTTATTTAAATTCTTCCCGTCTCGAAAAAAACGATCCTTTTCAGGACCATCATGATTTCATCTAAAGAAAATCGAAGCTTGATGTATCGGTATTCATTTTCGCGCGACATCATAGTATAAAGGCGTGTTTGCAAATTTTCTGTATCTACATTTATTTTTATGTAATTCGATTCAATTCATTTTGCGTTATTGGATTAAATAAATCCAAAAGAAATAACTCAGAATCATGTGGGACCGTTTATTAACAACTAACTCTCGATTCGACAAAGCGAAAGAAAAATATTTACGTTTTTTGTAACTACTGAAGTCGCATATCCGGTGAAACTCGAACGTCTTATCAGGATATTAAAAATAATACTTTGTAGACTTACGTAGAATGCTCTTAACAAATAAGGAATGTTTATTTTATAAAAAGAAGAAAATTAAAATGCCTCAGTTTTGCTATTTTTACAAGGGCACACTGGCCGATTGGCCTTTATTTATTCAGAATGACGTTAAATGAACTTACGGCATACCATTAAGAATAATACTAAATGAGTGCAATGTATTTATACATAATACCACGTTTAGCGGGTGCTTAACATGACTTTTCCTTGCATCAGGCCCGGACTAAAGAATTTTTGGCTCTAAATTTTACTTTTTTTTTATTCTTTAATGATGAAATCCGGTTTCGGTGGGTTTGTGCTTTATATGTCGTGTAGTTAACACCCAGGCAAAATTTCCTTTTTTATTAGATACACCCTGTATATACAATATACAGTCTGTTTGATGTTTGCTGTCACATCTGATGTCTCAGTTGTTGTTAGGACAAAATGTTAATGAAGAAAAGTTGATCTACATTTAATTCCTTATTATATGCCTTAGAATAAAAAAACAATTGAGCATTTTGTGTCAAATATAGCAAATACATATAAAATTTTTAATGGAATGTACCCAATTTTATTACTTATTTTAAAACTTATAAAAAATTATAGGTAAATTAAAAAGTTTGCTATAAATGCACGCTTAGATGAATTCAGCACATTCATTGCTTAAAAGGTTAGCGGTGAAAACAATTACTACAGGTTTAGTGTCAAACTAGCTGAGAAAATTCATATGTATCATTTTTCATCAAAAGTAGATTTTTTTGCGGGGTTTTCTGAAACAGAAAGTTTATATTACCTGTCCATAAGATCTAGACGATCTTAAAAATCGAATTCGTAGGGCCTGTGTCCAAATAACACAATAGATGCTGCAAAAAGCGATAGGAAACTTAATACGCAGATCTCGAGAATGTATTGAGGTCTTGTTGAACAGAAACTATAGATTTATGAACTGAAATTTTAATCTTAATTTACATATTAATGTATTGTTACTCTGTTCATGTTGTTATACATACTTATGTGAAATAGCATATGTTGTCAAGAGAGTATTAAGGATCATTGTTGAACTGGAAACTAATAAAAAATTCATTTGCTTCACCGCTTATTTGTTTCCGCCAGTAGGAAAATTTCCCTCAATTATTTTAGTAACTTCATCGTTGAAACACTAAATTACCAATAATTTTGTATTAGATTACTAGTTACTTTGTTGTCGTTCTGTTGAAGTTACTAAGAATAATTATGGGAAATTTAATTTTTGCTACTAGGGTCGATTAAAGCTTTCTCTATTACAGTGTGCATTTGTAACAAAGTTTTCAATTTATGAATTTGGAAATAATAAGGGCTTCGAATATCAGTCTTATTTATTTTAAAATATTTTTGCTACATATTTCGATGAACGATCATTCTCAGGCAAAAAACGTCAAAACTACGTGTAATATAAAAATGATGTGTCAGTAAACAGAACCGTATGTTCGTTTCGGTTCTGTTGTTTGTTCCTTTTAATATTTTAATTTATTTTAATGTGTTATTGTAAATGTGTTTTGTCTTTAATTGCCGATTTTAACTTAAGAGTTTTTTCTCATCACATTATAATAGTTTACTAACACATCATTTCTATATTAAACATAGTTTTGACGTTTTTCACCTGAGGATGATCGTTGATCGAAACATGTAGCAAAAGTATTTTAAAATAAATAAGATTGGAACTCGAACTATTATTTCCAATTCATTTAATGTTTTTGGGACTTTACTTATTATTTTCAATTTATGTTTTTAAATGATTAGGTAACTATAACATATGATATATCATTGTAAAGAGAATTTTTTAGAGTTTTAAAATACGTAACAAAGTTGAATATATTCCTTTTAAAATTTTGAATGTATTTGCTATATCTAACAGATTTGATGCTCAACTGTTTTTTATTCTAAGCCGTATAATACTGAATTAGATGTAAAACAACTTTTCTTATTTAAGATTTTGTCGTATCTTTAACAACAGTTGAGATATCTGGTGTGACAGCTAAAATCAAACGGACTGTATATTTACATTATTATATTTTTAGCTTATTCAAATAAAATTACAAATAATTTCAATTGATTATTCGAATAATTTTTGCTCATCTCGAGTATTGAAGTGTTTAGTATTGTTTATATATACTTACATCGGGAAATATAAAGACAAATTTAGTAGTTATATTATAAACAGTTAATTCTCATCATGCTACAGCCAAAATGCGTGAAATTTGAAATTCACTGTGGACGAAGCAATTTATCCGTAGTTCTTCCAAGTTTGACGAAATCACAAGATATATAACAAATAATTGCATAGCTTTCTCAGAAAAAAAGGCTAATTAATATGAAGCATAATATAAATAAAAACTAAAATTACAAACAATCAACCTATAGACCATAATACAGAGGAGAGCAAAAAATATATTTCTATACCGTACAGAAAACATTTGTCAGAGAATTTACAAAAAATATTAAAACAATCTAAGATCAACGTTGCCCATAAACCAAATTACTCAAATAAAATCTGGTTTACAAAAACTATAGAAGCTATAGAGTTTAATAAACAGATATGCACACAACATGCAAAAATAATTGCCAAGACTGTATTTTATATTGGACCATCACAACACATTGAACAAAGAATACATTCTTCTACACAGCATAAATACATAAAATTTCAACTCTACTGCTTTGACAAAACACGCACTGAGTAATAACCACAATTTCAGTTTTAATAAGACAAAAAAATTAGATACAGAAAATTATTATAAAACACTGTTTAAAGAAATACAGCATATAAAAAACAAAACAAAAATCAATCAACGACAAAAATGACTTAAATAAATAAGTTAAATTTATAATAGTTTAATAATGGAAAATGTTAATGAAAAAGGAAAAAAGAATTAAGTTGTCTCACACCTTATCTTACAATAGATTTAAGGTCGAGTATAGCAAATACTAGTATACTTTGATAAATAAAAACTTTATTTTTTAATTTAAACTGTTTTAACGGACATCGTTTGGTTGGGTAAAAATAGATATATAAAAGTAGTTAAAGTAAATTATAAGGTTCTTGTGATTAAAATAACTTCAAAAAATATTTCATAAAAAAATTAAACAAAATTTAAAATATTATGTAGGTATTGTAGGTTATAAAGAATTTTGAAGAAGCTAAAAATAAAATTCCAAAATGTAAAAAACATTTGTATAATTTAAAACTAGAAAACATTGATGAAGAATATATGAAATATTTTAAATAGTTTCAAGAAATATCTGTGGTTCTGCAATATGAAATTAAAACAGTAATTAGTCATCTTGCACGAAAACCCGATGACGTCTGATTAACTATTTACATTTACTTACAATGGGACTGTGACTATCACTAAATGATTGTCGACAGACAAATCTATTACTAATTTCTTAAGGAAGGTCACGTTACAAGGGCGTTATTATTTACCGCATATGACATACAAATACAAACGTATACATTCGCACACGTGTATTTACAACAATGAGAGATCTATAGATAGTTTTATGAAAAGCTTCGATATCTCGAAAAATATTTCTAATTAGATGTAATATACAAGTTTTTAATCGGGGTCAAAGTTATGAGTGCGTTCTTCTGGTATATCTCTGAAACCGTTCGTTTCTGTGTCAAACTCTGACGTGCAGACAAATGATTGTAAATCATTAAAGCTTAACCTTCAAAATTCTCGACCTGTCCGCTCTTTTACTTCTTGTCGTTTTATTTATATATTTGTTTAAATACAGGCGTATTGATTTGCGCTAACCTTGAAACACGGGTTAAAAGTCTGATCGAACGATGCGAAGTAAACATACATAGGTATTGTGTATTGTACCTATTTATGCAACAGTATGTTGTATCTGTCTGCGAAAGTGAAACGTTGGTTTTCTTGTTGAGGTGAGATATGCTGCGGTAAATTACTGTTCTTTTTTCTTTTGCAATAATTCGAAGTGCAACAGGAGGTTACTGGGGTTTAGGACACGATATCGTGATAATTATTATTATAGAAAGTTCATAACTTCGTATTGAATTAGCGCATGGTAGGTACTTAGTTCTTTCGAGCGATTTGCGCTTCGCATCCTGGATTGTCATATGTTGCGTAATTGTTAGCGAAATAACATTTATAAAGATGTATTGCGTATGATTAATGAGTGAATGAAATGTTTGTGAGTTGATTAAGGGTTGTAGATACCCACCAGAGAACGAGCGCGAATATAATGTGAAATGTAAAGCGAATGTAATAGGTACAGACTTGTTTTTGCTGTTACTCGTACGATTCGTTGTAATGTGGATTGGAATTGTGCGCCTACATATAATGGTAATGGAAGATTGGAATATGGAATGACGAGAAATCATTAATGCATATAACATGTGGTTACCTAGAAGTAAAAAAAAAATATGGTCACACAGAACAATGTTTTCTATTGCCAATTATGTACATGTATGATCTTAAAAAAAAATACGACATATAAGATAGTATCTTGTTATTTACATAGAAATTATTAGACTGAAGTAAGAAGGTGTACTTGAATATAATAAATATTTTCTTGAAATTTCACTAATTCCAAAACAAAATTTATTTGTGATAAATGATGTCTCTCTTAAAATAAGTAAAAAACTTACTTTTCCATGTTTAGAACAGAAAATTTCTTCAACCACAAAAATAAATTTCTTGAGATATTGAGAAACTAATTTACTTCGTTACGAAATTATTTATTTCGAACGAAAGCTGCTTCAGTTGATAAATTAACACTTGCCTGTAGAAATTACTTCTCTATGTGTATTGTAAAATAGGAAAAATAAGTGTAGTAAAAAGACAAATTAAATGTAGGACGAACATTTGACACTTGCATTACTAAATAATAATTTAGTTTGTTTATTTCTATCATACATACTGTGTAGAAAACGTCAAATAATGATTAGATTCATTAACGCTATCGAATAAAAGTCATTAAATGCGATTTAAGTTAACCATAATTCGCTAGAAAAATCTATGAAAACTTTCTGGATACATAAAATATCCGATCACTCCGCGCTACACGATTTATTAATTTGGGACAATTGTTTGTTTCGGGAATAATTACTCTACTTGATTATCAACCGAAGGCTAAATGAATTAATGTTGATATTGAAATTAAAATCAAAGGCAAATTATTATATTTTCTTATTATTATAAACATGTCGCAATAAGAAAATATAATAAAAAGGATTGGAACACGAATTTGACTTTGATTTTAATATCAATATCAATAGACTAAATGAATTAAGTAAACTAAGAAAAAAAATCTATTACCTAAACAAGCAACATCATCTCTCTCTAAAAAGGAATATATTTACAATTGCTTTTCTACGCCAAACTTGGCCCTTAGAAACTCTAAGAACTAGCGATGAATGTGAACTATCATACTCCCATCCATAACTCCATCAAAATTGACTGGCGGAAGGGGTGTAAACTTCCAGACAATAAGTTATTCAATTTTTTTTCAAATATATGATTTCGTATGCACCTCATTCTTCAGGTGATTACACGTTCTTCGTTACTTCAAGGTCTTCTATATGAATCTTATGTCCGATATCGTTTATATATTGTGCAACGCTGAATGATTCAAGTCTCCCATAGCGTTAACTTGTTGTGTGTTCCTTGAACCGAGTTCCGATTGCACGCTTTGTTTGTCCAATGTAAACCTTTTTACGGCCGTTACACCTGATTTTCATTGAGATGAGGTATATCTTGCGCTTTGTCTAAAAGGTTTGCCTTTTTATTTGCGAGGTGAAGCATATACGTGTCCAAATCCCGCCCTTTAAAAATGTTGCCTAATCCTCTTGAAATGTTATGGAAAGATAATTTAACATTTTTGTCGCGGTTTTCTTCTGAAATTAAAGTCGTGGTACTTCTTACCTAGTGCATATATTGGAGTTCCTTTATACTCCGGGTTACATTTATAGAACAATAACCATTGTAGGTCGCTACATTTTTAATGACTTGCAATTCTTGCTCTTCTCACCTTGTAAGATGGGAATTTTATTTCTCTATTGATTAGGAAATTAATACCGGCCATTTTACGTTGTCCACAGTTCCTTTTCTATGAACTCAATTTCTATAATTTTTAATTTCTTTCCTATAAATGTCTATTTGTAATTTATTAATGTTTCTTATCACTAAACTATTTAGAAAAATAAGTTGGTTGTTCATCTCTTCTTCTACAGTAAATGTAATACTATCGAATTTTGAATTTAATATTGAGACAAAATCTGCGATGCTTGTTTTAGTGGTGTCGAAAACTTTTTCAAGTCGGTTTCGAATTTACTCAAAAATAAACTAGCAATGAACGGGGACAATGGGTTTGCCATTGCTGTTTCTTGCGATTATTCAAAATATTTTCCATCTACTTTAAAACGATTCTGATGCGTACATAGGGAAGTTAATATCCTGTAGCGTGGAGTGATCGGATATTTTATTTTGTGTATTACTACGCTACAAATAAATAATTCGAAAATATTTTCCAAATTATTATTAGTTTTGTACTTTTTGTTCATTAATCCTATCACTCAGTAATGCAAGTCCGTAATGTTGATCTTATAAATTTATATTATTTATACACATGAAAAATGTAAGTTACTTCTCTAACAATTTCTGAAGTGGCGTAGCAGCTTTAGACACTCCAACCCTTCAAAATAAAGTCTTTATAATACCCCTAAATTTAATGTAAAATCTTAAGTAAAATCTTCCTTCAATCTGTTTTTTTTTTAAGTTAATAAAAATAATTGCTGAAAATTTGAATTTAGGTTAGTGGATTATAAGAGAAATTATGTTGGGAATGTTCTTTCGGTTTTCTAAAATTATACAATTCAAAGATTTCGGCAGACTTCTGGTAACTTTGTTGTTATTGAAGGTACATTTGATCAAATTAGCAAAGATTAAGTAAGTGTTCTTAGTTCTGATTAAAATACAACTCTGAGAAATTAATGAACAATTTTTGGTATAATTAGAAATGTTGATGATGTCGAAGCAGACAAGATTATCTGTAAGAATCCAAGAAGAAGTGCCAGGAGTTTGGGTGAGGCTGCAACAGATGAGTGATGATGAAATGATTGATGAAGCCGATAGAGATACATTTAAAAATTAAGAAATAAAAAAAAAGATATGATACGTCCGGGACGTTTTTAGCTACGATTTTGTGATATATACGATATACTTAATACAGTAACAACTTACCATTTTTTATTTTTCCAGGGTGGTAATGACAGTAAAAAATGTTCTTGTTTACAAATTCTGGGCACCTGCGAAGATTTTCGCTTGCTTTTTGTTCTTTTTGATAAATAAAAAGTGATTGAAAATGTATCACAGCAACTGTTAATTGATGCGCCAATTAACACGATTACTATAACAGTTATGCTCGATCGGTATTTATAAAGAAGCTAATCATTATCTAAATAGTATGACTTGACAACAACGACATCATACCATCATAATTATACTATTTATCTTATACTTGTAATATGGTTTTTTCATGTTTATGTTCCATATACCTGCGTCCTAATCAAACAGATGAAATGCAATACATATTTAGAATTCCTAGTTTCATCGAGATAGGTACTACATACCAGCACATCTTGTTTGGGCTCTCAAATAAACACGGCATAAAGCAAATAAGATTGCTTTATGCCGTGTTTACTACTAATGTTCTTGTTTCTATTGTTTGACGTTCTAATTAAAACATTTGTGGTTTTCCTTCATTTATATCCAAGAATAGGCATATCTTGTAAACAACTAAAAGTAGGAATAGTTGCATAAATTATATTATCAATGCTTGCAGTTTTAAATACTCTTGTTTACTTGGAAATGATCAGAATGTTTTCTTCTAAGGATTAACCGGGATTAAAATTATTTGCAATACACTTCAAAATCTCCGATTTCCTTCGGTATTTTCTGGTGTTAGGTGATACTCTGTTTCTTGAAAGTTGCTTACTATTTACTCTTTTCGAACTATGATATTTATTTCCCCGAAATTAATTGCTACGAACAAAATATATTAGACATAAGACAAGTAATACATCAGTGGCGGTTTCTGTATAGGAGCACATGAGCACGTGAACCCCCTAAGCAAATCGTCAATTACAAACTAATAAAATCTATTACTTGATCTTAATATATTCGTGAAATATAATGCAGCGAAACGAATAAACGACGCGACGTTCCTTCCTATACATATGTATGTACATTGCGAGCAAGCGACCGACGACGGAGCACGACGTGAGCACGAGTAGGCGGGATTACGTTGATTTTATCCAATGCCTAGCCGCATAAAGCACGTAGCGGATGTGGGGAGGGATACGGCAGATTCCATATGAACGGTGCACAAATTGTGCTTGCTCCTGTGCTTGGTTTCGTTGCGTTTTCGGGTCACGTTAATAAATCGATGGACATCAACGTTCAGATATCGTGTTTTACGGATAAACTATATTATATATGTTTTGTTTATGAATGACTCACCGTTGACAGGTCGTAACTATCATAAGAACTAATACTGTTTGTTGGTGACAGTTTTATAATGAAACCAACGGTGCGTAATTATTTTAATTTATTAAATAACATACTGCTGTAGTTTTTTATTTAAAAAAAAACAATTATCTGAATAAATTTCTTAATTTAATGTTATTTTCATTTAAAAATTGTTTTGATATTTTAGGATAACGGTGTATTTCTTTATACTTTAAGTTTTAACAGAATTTTCGTGACTATGTATAACATTATATTATTTATTTCACTATTGCTATATTTTTCTGTATTGGACGGATTTGTTTCCAGGTTTTTTGTTTGTTTTCCTGACTCTCTGCTTCGTACGTGCGAGCGAGAGACCCAATGTGATATAGATATCGGGGTGGCTCACATGTGTTGTTTTCTTTTGCTTGGAATTAAAAAAAATAATATATTAAATTATTAACTTGTTACTGATATTAAGCCAGTGCTCAATGTTTAATCACACTCGTGCAGGTTAGATGAGTAATTAATACAGATCTGTATTAAATTTAATTTTATATTTTAGTTTTAGGTATAAGAAGATTTTCAAAGAATTGTAGATGATAAAAGTTGATATAATTAACACAATAATCATGGTCGTAACAATTTAAATACTTAGTGTTAATTTATAAATATCTTAAATTTAACTTTGTAAAAAAAAGGAAATTAGACAATATATTTGTTAAAAAAAAAACTATTTATTTTATTTAACACACTGATTTAAATTTTCGTTTGAGGTACTTCATCTACAGCAATACGTTTATTAAACCCACACATAAAATCACAAACTTAAACTCGCAAATCTTTAACTATTCCCAAAAAAAACGTACATTTCCCTCAAAGATACAAATAATAATGGTTTTTTTTAGAAAAAACAAAAATAAATTGGCAACAGCGCTGCCGCAGTTAAAAACTACGCCGCATCGTTAAATCCCTCTGCAAAAAGCCGACAAAGCAAAGCCGCCATTAATGCGCTTTGGTGCAGCCGACAAACAAAAAAGAATATATATAGTACGTAAAAAAGTAATGAAATGAAATATACAATACGTAAAAAAGATAATGAAATGCACACAAAACAAACAAAGTAGTATTGTAAGTAAACACTAAACAATATATAAATAAGAACTATGGATGCGAACAGTTTTACTGTGCAATATTTGAAAGACAATTTTAATTCGTTTAGTTATGAACAAAAAATTCAAGTCAAAAGTATGGGCAGACCAAAACCAGAACTTAATTTGACGCAAACTACAAAGGGCAAATTTAGAGACTTTACAAGAAAATTTAAGAAGGACATGTACGAAAAAAATGATTGGATTTTAGTTAAAAATTTGCATGTTCTTGATTTTGTGAACACCCTACGTTTCCGACCACGAGCCGCCACTGTAATACATATATGGTATCATTTTTTGTTTATTGAAAAAGATTTGCGAACATCTTCAAAAAATATTCAGATACAAGTACATAAGTAGACTACCGAATGCTTACTTATTTTAATTGTTTTTACGTAATTGGGTCGTCTAATGCACTAAAAACATTCATGTGCGTTACCAGGCGTTATGTCATACATTCCTAGAATATTCATATTTTCCCAATACCCTCTTGCAAAACACCTACAGTTAGTAATGTCCCAGCGTGTCACGTACTGAAGCTTATTATTTAGAAAATAATAAGACACCGTTCAGCATTACGATCACGCCAGAGATATTAAACGAACGACTCCACAATACAAAGCACTTCTGACAATACTATAGGTTCGGTCATTAGAGGTTTTCCGAATGCTAATTCAAAATTGATGCAGCGTTAGCTGAACATTCCATACGCTTATGTTGGAATGACAACACACAGGTATGCTGATAAAAAAAAAATATTGATTAATATTGTTCCATTCGATACTATATTTTGCTATTGTTAACAAAATATTGTTAACCAGTCTTTTATGCTTATACAGGGTGATTCTCAATGTATGCGACAAACTTTAAGAGCTGATTCCTGAGGTTATTTTGATCATAAAAAGTTCATATGAGTATATGTCCAAAACGGTTTGGTTTTAAAGTTATTGAATAATAAATTATAAACTGTGACTAACACGATATAATATCACAGTTGGTTCTTCAAAAACTATTGTGTTGAGAGGGAATTGTTTATTTGTCATTTCAATATTTGTCAATAGTTGTGAGAGTATTCATTCAGTTTATTGCCAGTTTCTGTTTTCTAAAATGAATTACACGAATGCTGAGATGAGTGATATGCATTTCGTTTACGGTCTTGGCAATGGAAATTCGCGTGCTGCTAGACGTCTTTATGAAGAACGATACCAGAACCGTATCATCCCGCATCATTCAATATTTGTCCGTCTTCACCAACGTCTTAGTGGAACGGGAAATTTAAAAAACAACGGACGACTTATAACGGGCACCCATCTACAGTGAGAACTCTACAAGTTGAAGAATGGTACTAAATGAAATTGAGGAACATCCTACTACAAGCACCAGAAAATTGCGTTTGCTTTAAACATTAGTCAGGCCACAGTTTGGAGAATATTGAAAGATCAACTGTTGTATCCATATCACATTCAACAGGTGCAGGCACTTTTGCCGGCAAATTTTCCGCAAAGAGTGGCTTTTTATCAATGGATGCAGCACAAAATCGCAACAAATCCTGACTATTTGGCTCAAATATTCTTCACCGACGAGGCTACTTTCTCTAGAAACGCGATTATTAATTTTCATAATAATCACATATGGGCCGAAGAAAATCCGCACGAATTAGTGAATGCCCGTCATCAACATCAATTCTCTGTCAATGTTTGCCGGAATTGTTGGAGATCACCTGATAGGTCCATATTTACCGATGCGGTTAAATGGCGAAGTATACCGCAATTTTCTTGAAGAGGAGCTACCACTACTGCTGGAAGAAGTTCCGTTGCAATTAAGATTACAAATGTATTTTATGCATTTTAGTTTAGTTGCTCGAGAGTTTTTGGACAATACGTATCCAGATCGGTGGATAGGACTGGAAGGTCTACAACCGTGGCCTCCTCGGTCTCCAGACTTAAATTCTTTGGACTTTTTTCTCTGGGGTCACCTTAAATCATTAGTTTATACGACTCCTATTGAAAGTGTCGATGAACTGAGAAATCGTATTATCGCAGCTTTTCAAACAATTCGAAATACTCCTGGTATTTTAGAACGGACACGCCAGTCAATATGACGGAAGATAGAAGCTTGTATTGCAGTTGGGGGCGGTCATTTTCAACAGTTAATTTTATTTTACTAATTATTTTGTTAATTTATAATAAAAGCATTAATTATGTTAAACTGACTACTGTTAAACATTGTACAACTTTACAACTAAGCGATTTTGGACATATGTTCTTATGAACTTTTATGATCAAAATAACACCAGGAATCAGCGCTTTAAGTTTGTCGCATATATTGAGAATCACCCTGTATAATAATTTTAAAAATTAGATCATTGTAATGGCCCTTGCAAAACGTAAGTACCAGACGCCGCTGAATGATGTTCTACTGGCCGTTGGTCTGAACTCGTTGCATAAAAGTTTAACAATTTTAAAAGATTCGGAATTGCTGCGGGATCTTGCGTATTATTTAGATCTACAGTTATAACATCTAATACATAACGCATCATGTCTTTCGTTGAGATAAACTAGTACATACAATAATATTTCAGTTGACAACAGATTATCCTGCGATTATCATAAGAACTCTGCGTTTGTATCATAAGTGTCCACATTAAAAACGTGATTGCACATTTCTAACATAGTTACTGAGCAAACTGTATGCAATAATAAATGAATAATCTTTCTTTATACGGAATCGCCGGGAGTAGCACGAATTAAATTACTCAATAATAGCTTGCGTGCATGTGTGCTTATGCAATTTACATGTCTAAATAATAACAATAATAATCTGCCATACTTATTACACGATATGTAATTCCTGTATGTACGTATATATACATGTAATTCTCTACACCTTGACCGACATATTACGCGTTATATGCTCCGAACATATCGCTTAATATGTAAGAAGAGTCTTCCCACAAAGCACACAGCACATATAGTCTGTTGTGCGGTTATTGCACAGGTTTCGACCTTACACACATTACAGCTCGATTGTGTTACGAACTTTGCGTAGTAGCGTACCGGCTTGTTTGTTTTGTTTACCTAATTACTACGGCGAACAGTGTGAAATGAAACACTCGGGCACGTCTGTTTAGTTGAGAAATGAGTGTAAATGTATGATTTAAAACATTATTGATGCAACTTACGTTCAACGTCTATAATTACAGAAGCATGTCCATGATTTTCCACTCTGATTACGTTGCTAATTGGGTAAGTGATTGGAAAAATGCCGTAGATAGAAATTTGTAAGTAATGTGCAATCAATAAGTCAGATTCAGGTTGTTTCCTTTTTTTCTTAATTCTGTTATGTTGTAATAAGACCCTCATATTAGATTGCTGTCAGTTTCGTGGATATACTTATATTTGATTGCTAGGGTTGCAAAATCAGGAAGAAATAATCTTGGGAATGTTTCTAAAACGAAACTAAGTAAATAATTTTCTCAATTCATGGTAATTTATTAGATAAATGTCGTTATAAGAGCATTATATTAAAATAAAATTATACCGTACATAATTTTAAATTGACACCTTTGTAATCGTTCCTCTAAAGTGCTATTATTAACGTTAAAAAAATGTATTTCCTTTGCAAACAACGGAGCTTTCACAAAATGTAGCAAGTATCTGGAAATAGTGGTGACATATTTCGGCGTCACGTGACGTTTGCAAAGTCATATAATCAGTGCCGGTTTCTGTGTAGGAGCACATGAGCACGTGAACCCCCTAAACAAATCGTCGATTACAAACTAATAAAATCTATTTACTCGATCTTAATATATTCGTGAAATATAACGCAGTGAAACGAATAAACGACGCGACGTTCCTTTCTATACATATGTATGTACATCGCGAGCAAGCGACCGACGACGAAGCACGTACGGCGAGTAGGCGGGACTACGTTGATGTTATCCAATGCCTAGCCGCATAAAGGACGTAGCGGAGGTGGGGAGGGAATACGGCAGATTCCATATGAACGGTGCACAAATTGAGTGTGCTCCTGTGCTCACTTTCGTTGCGTTCTCGGGTCACGTTAACAAATCGATCGACATCAACGTTCAGATATCGTGTTTTACGGATAAACTATATTATGTATGTTTTGTTTATGAATGACTCACCGTTCACAGGTCGTAACTACCATAAGAACTAATACTGTTTGTTGGTGACAGTTTTATAATGAAATTGGAATTTAAAAATTTTAATATATTCTGTTAATTTGTTGCTGATATTAAGCCAGTGCTCAATGTTTAATCACACTCGTGCAGTTTAGATGAGTAATTAATACAGGACCGTATTAAATTTAATTTTATATTTTAGTTTTAGGTATAAGAAGAGTTTCAACAACAATGTAACAATTTAAATACTTAGTGTTAATTTATAAATATCTTAAATTTAACATTGAAAAAAAAAAGGAAATTAGACAATATATTTGTTAAAAAAACTATCTATTTTATTTAAGACACTGATTTAAATTTTCGTTTGAGGTACTTCATCTACAGCAATACGTTTATTAAACTCGCGCACATAAAATCACAAACTTAAACTCGTAAATCTTTAACTGTTCCAAAAAAACGTACATTTTCCTCAAAGATACAAATAATAATTGATTTTTTTAGAAAAACAAAACTAAATTGGCAACAGCGCAGCCGCAGTTAAAAACTACGCCGCGTCGTTAAATCCCTCTGCAAAAAGCCGACAAAGCGAAGCTGCCACTAATGCGCTTTAGTGCAGCCGACAAACAAAAAAGAATATATATAGTAGGTAAAAAAAGTAATGAAATGAAATATACAGTACGCAAAAAAGATAATGAAATGCACACAAAACAAACAAAGTAGTATTGTAAGTAAACACTAAACAATATATAAATAAGACCTATGGATGGAAACAGTTTTACTGTGCAATATTTGAAAGACAATTTGAATTCGTTTAGTTATGAACAAAAAATTCAAGTTAAAAGTATGGGCAGACCAAAACGAACTTAATTTGACGCAAACTACAAAGGGCAAATTTAGAGACTTTACAAGAAAATTTAACAAGGACATGTACGAAAAAAATGATTGGATTTTAGTTCAAAATTTGCATGTTCTTGATTTTGTGAACACCCTACGTTTCCGATCACGAGCCTCCACTGCACATAATGCTGTTCCACTTCCGTATGCAGTACGTACTTATATCTTATTGCAATTAGATTCGCAGTTATCAAATCGTCCAATCAGCTGTACATTTACTATTTTCGGTACCTTACTTAATATTTTAGTTTATTTATTTAGTTTAAATGTGCGAATGACAATGAAAATTACTTTGAAATTGTCAGATTAAAATACCCTATTAAAATTTGCTGAGAACGGTAAAATATATACTTAATTAATTTTATTGAGCATTATAATTTTATCTTCTTATGTTGAAACTATGGCTGGGAATAAATCAAAAGTCACAACTGGTTACGTTTCCGTTTATTGCAAACCTTTTCAAAACCATCTATCTAAATTAAATTTAATTACAATCCACATTAAAATTTGTGTTACACTTTGTATAAATCAACATGGTTTTATGTCATAATTTTAGGGAAACATTCTAAAATTGTAAACGGGACAAACACATTGTATAAAGTTACATGTTAACGAACAAATATTGAAATGCATTTCAATATTTGTTCGTTTGTTCAATCTTTTAAAATTGTTAAACTTTTCTGTAACGAGTTCAGACCGATGGCCAGTAGACCATCATTTAGCGGCGACTGGTACTTACGTTTTGCAAGGGCCATTACAATGATCTAATTTTTAAAATTATTATACAGGGTGATTCTCAATATATGCGACAAACTTTAAGCGCTGATTCCTGGTGTTATTTTGATAAAAGTTTATAAGAACCTATGTCCAAAATCGCTTAGTTGTAAAGTTGTACAATGTTTAATAGTAAGTTAACATAATTAATGTTTTTATTATAAATTAACAAACTAATTAGTAAAATAAAATTAACTGCTGAAAATGACCGCCCCCAACTGCAATACAAGCTTCTTTCCTCCGTCGTATTGACTGGCGAGTCCGTCCTTAAATACCAGGGGTATTTCGAGTTGTTTGAAAAGCTGCGATAATACGATTTCTCGGTTCATCGACACTTTCAATGGGAGTCGTATAAACTAATGATTTAAGGTGACCCCAGAGAAAAAAGTCCAAAGAATTTAATTAATTTTATTGAGTATTATAATTTTATCTTCTTATGTTGAAACTATGGCTGGGAATAAATCAAAAGTCACAACTGGTTACGTTTCGGTTTACTAAAACCTTTTCCAAAACCATCTATCTAAATTAAATTTAATTACGATCCACATTAAAATTTGTGTTACACTTTGTATAAATCAACATGGTTTTATGTCAAAATTTTAGGAAAACATTTTAAAATTGTAAACGGGACAAACACAATGTATAAAGTTACATGTTAACGAACAAATATTGAAATGCATTTCAATATTTGTTCGTTAACATGTGGATACCGAGGAATGCCTTGAAATGTTGATCGTAATTAAATTTAATTTACATAGATGGTTTTGAAAAAGGTACAATAAACCGAAACGTAACCAGTTGTGACTTTTGATTTATTCCCAGCCATAGTTCCAATATAAGAAGATAAAATTAATACCTGATTATTGGCTAAAAAGAATATACCAGAAGATTGAGTATTATACCATGCTTTCAAATACTTTTCTGATTGGAATAGGCCATATGCACGCAGTGATCACTTTGACAGTTTGTATGTCACCGAAATGTGTGCAAAAAATATGAAAATATCCATTCGACGTCGAATTTCGTCTACGCAATTTGTGGTTCGTCTTTTTATGTGCACCAGCGCCAGATTTACGAGTTACTGCCCCAGTTGGACGAAATATGTCAGTACAAGCATCAACCTTAAAGCTGTGCGTAAGTAACGACCAGATTAGAAAACTCTTGCTAGAAATCCTGCATGCACTGATTAATGGAAATAAACTCATTCTCCATTATCTAAATTTCGACCAGTTCTAAAGTAACTTTCGATAATTAATAAATGTTTTGTGTTGTAATTCTAACATGTAATTTTGGTTTCCCACTGATAGCTGTCACAATTTTAAAATAGCCCAGTGTTGCCAATATTACTAAAGAATTTGCTTAAAAAAGTATTTGAAAGCATGGTATAATGTAATTCACATTTTGGGATATTGATTTAGAAGTTGGAATGTTGTAAAATATATTAAATTAAAATAAATATAATCCTCTCGTTCTTCTCAACATTAGATAAAAATTGTTGCATTAACATACCTTAGTACCTTTTCTTTTGTGGAATGGTACATGTCTCTGCTGAGATTTTTCTCTTTTCTGCAACATCTTTGGTTTGTCGAGGAGACTCCATTCTGAAACACTTTGGGGTGTATGTTCGAGGTATTTTGTCTAACTATTTTTTAAATTTTTGTGTAAATAAGTATTTAACATTTCGAAAACTTCAAAGTTATTCTTTATATTTGTAAATGACAGTTGGAATTGAAGTTTTAATATGTATAGCTTGGTTGGCGAATTCATCTTATTATAGTGGGAGATTTAAAAGGTATTTTGAGAATTTAAAAATCTAAAATATACTGGATAATAGTTTATATTTGATTTAAACATTCCAAATAAGCGTACTAAACTTGAGTAACTGAACTTCTTACACTCTTTATAAGTTTTTGATATAATATGGAATAATAAATTCTGCATGCTATTGATATTTACACTGTTTTTATTAATAAAACAAAAACATTTGATATATTAAATGATAAAAATTAGACTATAAACTTAATATTTGATCAAGAAAAAGTCTAATACTATACATGTTATTGATTTAGAAGACACAACACGTACAGCCACCTCGGCAACCTACTTACTACTGTTATAAAAATATAAATATTTGTTGGTTATCCAGAGGGGAGATTACTAATGCGCATGTACTGCAGTGATGAATTCGAGACATATCGAGCATATTCATAAGTTCATAGCCATCTAGCGAAGGGGGATTGTATTTTCGAATATCATTAAACATAAAAGGATGAGTATCTGTAAAGAGAAGGCAGATTTAAGAATAAGTGTCTTTTATTTGTTGTAAAAAAAACATTAGCCGGGCAATCCATTATAAAAAATTACAATAATATATTCGTTCATATTCATATTATTAACAAAATTATTTATTAAACATATGAAAATATAGTGACCATAATAAATATTATCCATGGATTTATGTACAATATTTTTTATAATAATGAAAACTAATTTATTTCACTAATGAATCTTGCTATTACTTAATCAAAAATTGTAAATAATATTTTTATCATAACAATGACACATTTCATTCTGTCAATGAAAATTCACTCAAGGAATATAGATTATTGATATCACGTGTATCTTCTCTCTAGCTCGCTTAGATTCGCATTGTTCGGATACTTTTTCCTTCAAGTGTACTTATATATCTAAACGCTTAAAGAACATATTTCAATATATCTATGTACAAATTCTGATCTTCCGCAAACCGATATGTTTTGCATTAATATCCGTTGCATAAAATTAACGGTTACCACATACATAAATATGTACAACCTACCTACCGCTTGAAATTTCTGAATCACTGAAACGGAACAATGCTGTAACAAGCGATCGAAAGTAAGAGTAACGAACTGCTTTACTTTATTACAATAAAATTGGAAAGGCGTTTATTTCATACGAATCACCAATGCAAATATAGATATATAAAGAATAATTTTGATGAGAGAAAGGTATGTACGAATATTTTATTTGGAATATTCATAATGTCAAGTATGTATATAATTGTAATCTAATAAATTAATTTATAATATTAGAATCTATTTTTGTCTGCCACAATTATGTAATAAGAGAAATAGCGTTGGTTTACATATTTAACCCAAGGCTACAAATACGATCATATACATGCATGTTATACATACATGAAATTATTTAAATGATTGTATCCCGTGAGAAAATGCTAGAAATGATAAGGGGAAAATATTATTTTCTGATGCCGTCACCTTAAGTTGTTTATTTCTTGTCCATTCATAATCTACCGTTATTTTTACATGGTCAGATTTACAGGATAACTATCGATAATGCAATCATTTATATGGAATTCAGTCACTCACAAGGAGAACCTCTCAAATGTTTGGTTCCGGTTTTGTCAGTTGATAGTGGCAACCGCTTGGAGTACTTCTGTAAAATATTAGTCATAGATGTCCAAACTTTAATCATTTAGAACCCAATACAGTTTTACAACTCGCATGAGTATCTAAATATGTTACTAGTAACAGGTTTACAAGTCCGAAAATAGCATAGTGGAAAAGCGCCTGGTATGATGTAATCCGTATGTCTGGGTTTGAATCTGGCAACGGAATGTTTTTTTTTATGCTTTATTCTTTTCAATGAAAATGAAGGCACATTGTTTAAGTGAATGTATGTGAAAATAAATATCAGTAATTAGTAACATTTATAACAATAAGGGATTATAGAAATATTTCTTGTAAAGTAAGTATGGGTGATTTGTAACATATAATTGCAGTGATACTAGTAAGATTATAATTAATTTATTTCAATTATTAATTTTTAACATTATATAGGTGTGGATCAAATTTATCAATAAGCACTACTCAAAATTATAGATATTTGCTTTTTACGAAAGACTACAGATAGTTAACTCCATCCTGAATTACACCCCAGCTTTAAAGGAAATGTTTATGTACTTATTCATGCACTCGCCCAAAATAAATTTTAATGTTACTAATTACTGATATTTACTTTCATATAAGTATACCGAATTATACAATATTACCAACAGTATGTGTAAATGAAACCTTGTTTTATACCTGCATTAGCATTATAATGATGTCTGTTAACTTGGGGCGAGTCGGGAAATCACGCTTGATTGGACTATATTTCAGGACAAGTTTCCTGTACCGATGTTTATCGCGTATTCGGGTATATTTGGGATTCTCGATAGCTTCAAATCGCAAATGTAGAGATATTAAATGTGTCCCATGAATTCTTCGTAGCTATGAACATACAAGTTAAGATTTATTATTATTTATTATTATTATTATTATTATTATTTTATTATTATTATGTATTATTTTCCTAATTTTTGAACATTAAGAGGAATTAAGAATGATATTTTTTTAAATATTGGAAGGGGTGAGAGAGGGAGGAGAATGTTTCCTTTTTTATGATTAATTTAAATAAATTATTTTTTTATCACACCATAGGACAGAGGATGCATTAAAAATATTTTTAATATTTTTTTGACATTGGGAGTATGAGAGGGGAAGGAGATGATTTTTTAAATGATAATTTTTTTTTTTTATAAAATGGAGAGGAGCCTCGAAGGGAGAGGGGGATAATTTTATTTAAATGTTTTTTTTTTCAAAACGTCGGGAGAAAGGATGCATTAAAAATGTTTTAAATCATATATTTTTTTTAATATTGGAAGGGGTGGGAAGGGCAGGAAGATGAGTTTTTTAATAATTTTTGTTTGTCTTATTTTAAACACTGGGAGAGAACGCATTAAAATGTTTCAAATCATTTTTTTAACATTGGAAAGGCTAAGAGAGGGAGGGATATGATTTTTTTAAACGATATTTTTCTTTTTTTAACAACAAAAGAGAGGACGCATTAAAATTACTTCAAATAATATTTTTTATACAATTGGAAGGGGTGAAAGAGTGAGGGGATGATTTTTTTAGATAATTTTTTTTTCATCGGGAAAGAGGACGTATGAAAGTGTTTTAAATCATTTTTTTTAAGCGATAACTTTTTTTAACAACAGGAGAGAGGACGCATTAGAAATACTTCAAATAATATTTTTTAAACATTGGAAGGGGTGAAAGAGTGAGGGGATGATTTTTTTAGTTATTTTTTTTTTGAACATAGGGAGAGAGGACGCATTAAAAATGTCTTAAATGACACATTTTTTTTTAACATTGGAAGGGGGGAAGGGAGAGGACTGATTTTTTTTCAAAACATCGAGAGAGAGAATGCTTAAAAGATTAATTTTGTATTTTAAATACGAGGGGATCAGAAGGTGGAAGGGGACAAACTTTTTCTTTGTTAGAAATATCTTTAATGCAGATATTAATTATTACTAGGAATACTTAATAGGTAAGCGAAAAAATAAATATTTTTTTATTCTACGAAACATAGAATCCTATAATCAGCATGGCATCTACGAATAATAATATTGTTTAGACTTTGGTTTTGTATCTATATTAGAAGTTATCGGGATTTATCTGGAAATCTCGACCCGTCCCGTTAAGTAAAATTTCGGGTCGGAACGGGAATTCCCGATACTACCCGTTCCAATTTAACAAGTTTAATTATAATATTTAATTTGAAAAGAAGATTCCAACAGGTTTTCACTATCAACTCACAAAACCAAAACCAAATCTGAGTTTGACATTTAATGGGTTCTCCTTGTCAGTTGTTTATTCGAGTGATACGGGTTTTAACACATACATTTACGTTGTACTGTCATTAATGATATGGGAAAAATATATTATAAGACGTTTATGTTAGAACCAACATCAGATATGAATTCCTTGAAATATTGGTTTTTTTTAAAGCCCTTCAAAATGATGATTTAGAATTTTCTTAAAATGTATTACGCTAATAAGAAAAATCTCTTACAGGCTGATTATATTTGCAAAGATTACAGTCTTACAATTAAGTAGTGTTAAAAAATTCTAAAAAGAAAAAGAATATTCTATTTTAACATTTTTAGCTTATTTCAAGGATAGGTACCTATATAAACATATTAGTGACTATTTTTTTTTTGTTATTATTGAACTGCGACCTTTAGGTGAATGCATTGTGTTCTCTGTAAATCCTATAATATTAACACTATACACATGTTCTTTATACAACTGATTAATATGATTAAAAAAAAATCTGTATACATATAAGTACAGATATCTAATAGTATGTACGCATGCAAGGACTTTTATTTTCTCATGTCTGAGCGTTATGCTAATAAAAATGATACACTAATAGCTAATAAGGTCGAGGCTAAACTTTTTTTAAACGAAACTTGTGTACTATTATTGGCTATTGGCCTCTTTAGGTACCTACTAGAAATTGTGGAATACAGTCAAGGATGATAAGAATTGAGTTCAATGTTGTTCTCGATCGATGTAATAATTATTTTATTGTGATAATGGATTGTAAGCTTTTGATTTGAAATATTACTTGGAATGCTGGAATTGATGTCATGATCTCATGAGTAGAATTCTATTTGTAATCAGGAAGATATAGGCATACCTGTCTTATATAGGAAAATACCATTAGATCGTTGACTTTTAAAGTAAACGAAACTAAATATCTTTAATTCTTTTAATTTCCCATTCGTGACGACATGAGTTAACAGTTATTAATCCGTATTTACATGATTCCATAACCAAAGGTAAAAGAGAGTGATGGATGTAACGTTAGAACATCTAACGGAATATTTAAAGAATGGGTGATTATTAACATAAACGTGATATTAACCTGTAATTTCCTATTGTGCGAAAAGTTTACAATTCAGTATTGCACCACGTCTTATTTGATACAGTTAGATTTCGCACTCTTATGTAAGTTGAGGTATTATTCATATATGTATATATTATGATTGGAGTTTTTGAATGGGTGATAAATATAACTATTGACCATGAAAGTTTGAGAATATGTTGAACAGAAAATAAATGCAACATACGCAATAATGAAATAATTTACACATGTGAAATTCCTACATTTCTAGCATGATTTGAATCTTCTGAAATTAATCTGGTATTAGTAGTGGATTTCTATATACTTACGTTTATTTCTCATATTTATCTTTATTTCTTATTGCTCATATACAGGGTGTAACATGTAATAATACAAAGCTTTCGGATATGAATTCGGCAGACCAAAACAAGAAAAAATATCTCTAATTAAATATATCATATCGAAAAAGCATGCCATTGTACTCAATACATAGTGTGAGATTCAAAATGAATGTCGTAATAAAAAAAAACTGTTTTCTGGAAAAATTAATCTATACTTATTACCGAATTAATGAGCGAAGTTAGCTACATACAAATTTCATACAATAAATCAATTTTCTTGACATTTAGTGACATTGGCGTTCGTGTTTTATTTTCCTTCGTTTATTTATCTTATTAATTTTTTCAAAATGTTTATATTTGCATCAAATATCACCAACAATAGCATAGTAACACTGACTTAGTTCAAACTCTCATCTCAAACACGCGGCATATACCTACATCCTGCTACTATCTATAGGAGCGAAATGACAATCTTTTTGAATTTCACCTTGAATTATGCACGCCGAGTAAGTGACATCCGTGCTAATACATTTAACTTTTCATTAGCACGAATATTATTCGCGTGTTGTATTTATCTATTCCCACAAATCCTGTCTGGTGTCAAAATTTCTCTGGCGACACCCAATCAATCTTCATTGGCAAAAATTTTTACTTTCGACAAGTCGCATGACCATTCTACAAAATAGTAAACAATCAATTAAAAAGAAACAGAAAATCAGCCAACTACTTATTTTGATATCACATACATTACCTCATTTTCGATAAATCCTGGGTACCTTTGTTAGGAATCGTTTTAGCACCAATGTTTATTAAGGTATTTTTCCTGTTTTGGTCCCTCGAATTAATATATCCTGAAGCCTTGTACTGTTACATCTTATACCTAGTATCGGAAGAAGCAGGTTTGTTGTTTGTTTCCTCATGTCGAAGACAGCAAAAAATTGTCGACTTATTTAACCTTAAAATCCTGAGAAATGTGCTGAAGCATTCTCACGATCAGCTTCAAACTTACCCATAAAGAGGTTAGTTATAAAAGGTGTCTAGTTGCAGGTTTAAAGTGTCACTATAATATTCTTTGGTCCAATAATAGACCATTATACCCCAATCAGATAACTACCAAACTAGTTTAGGAACAACAGTCTTCTTTTTTCTTTGATAAATGACAAAATCAATATTTTTGTTTCGTTTTAATACAAATTTTTAATATATCTTTTCCTTTTATATAAAGATTGCGTTGTATTGACTTGCTTATTTAGTTAAATATAAAAAAAAAACGATAATAAATTTTGTAATTAAACACATTTCTAAAAAATATTGTTATATTTAGTTATAAAGTATTGAATTATATAGTTTTGTGGTGAAGTAATAATTTGTTCAACTTAGTTTTTGGGTAATGTGGTAGTTTTACACCGAAAAATGAAACGATAACATTTGCAAGAAATTTTATTAACACGTAATACGAAAAAAAAAATTAATAATGTGTACTCCGTAGCTGAGTACACTCCTGTACATGTCTAGGCATCAACAAAATGATATGGTCGATATCTACTTCGTTCCAAGGAACTTGAACTTCGTGAATTAACTGTGCCAGAGTCTGTGGAGGATGGTGCAAAGTGGACTCCTCCTCATGACATTCACTACATATTCAATGGGATCTTCTTGAGGAAAGTCCATAGTTCGACGAAAAATATGGGAACGTACGTTGTCTTGCTGAAAAAGGACGTGTGGACAGCCATCTAGATAGGGCAGTGAAGTGGTTTATAGGACATCATCAACATTAAGAGAAGTGGTGATCGGCTATCATAGGCAATAGCTCCCGAAACCATTACTCCAATATGCCTCTCAACAGCAAACCTAATATCACGTCGCTCTTCATGCTGGCGTCGTACCCTTCTACAGCCATCCAGTGTTGCCAACTTGGTGAATTTTTCACTAAACCTGGTGTATTGAAAGCACGTCTGGTGTACACAAATCGTATTCTAGGGGCTAGTGAAAAGTTTAGTGAATTTTCTTCAATTTTAGTAATAAATCTACTCATTGAACACGAAGATCAAATTACTTCAAAGTATAGGAAAACCAAGTCACTTTCGCCAAGATAAATTTCATTCGCCATTTTATTTTACATCGTATAATGTATGTTATGTATTCTATAATATGGAATTTAGATAAGTCTTTTGTAATTTAGCTTTTAGTGTTCTTCTCGAATGTTGAAGTGTATTTTCGGTTATATGGAAATGATTTTAATTCTAACATACACATACATTTTTAAAATTTCGCGCACAATGTACAAAACAAAATGGTAGAAGGTCACCAAAAACTTTCCCTAAGAATCTACTTATGAAAACGTGAGTGACGCTACTTGGTTTTCCTATACGGTCTGGTTTTAAGCGACCGCATCCATTACCCGTATTTTTCACATTATTTGTGCCTAGACTGCCTAGCGTTCGGACTTGCTATGATGCGCTCGCTTACAACCACACAGTATATGCATATATATTGAAATAAATAAAAGTACAAAATAAAATAATAAAATAAATAAGGATATATATTATGATTTTATAAAACACGGTTACAATTGTATAGTTGTATATTGTTGTAAATTATTAATATTTGACGACTACCTAATGTATGTATGTAAATAGAAGGGTGGTGTTATACTGCGACCTAAAAGATCTATTGTGTCCCCTATTCTTGCTGCTTTACAGCTGGCCTTCCAATCCTATTCCACGACTACCTGATAAATGTTGTATTAAATTCATATATAATAGACAAAATAAAAATGTACTTTGTGTAATAGGTTTTTAAAAGTAGCATTGTGCAAATTATAATAAAAAATTAAATAAAAGGCGATTTACAGTAAAAAACTATCAATTACATAAATATATAAAATATTTTTTTTGCTTTTCTTAAAATACTTTATAAAGTATTTCCTCCCCCAATTCTAGTGATTTTCTGGTAGAATTATAATCCCGATCTAGTGAAATATGTTTTTAGTTAATTGGCAACACTGCAGCCATTGTGGATACCTAGACAGAATTGCGATTCATCGCTAAAGACGACATTATGCCATTCTTCCTCCTAATGCTGCCGTTCTCTGCACCAGTTCAAACTTTGACGACAGTAATTCGCTGCCAAAGGAAGCACTAATCGTAGATGGTATGAAAAAATTCCAAAGGCTGGAATGCGGCGATATAATGTACGCATAGGAACAGGTCTACCTTCCTCCCCAAACCATTGGTCAGCGATTCGACGCCTAGTAGCAAAACGGTCTCGTATTAGAGCTAGTTGTTTGAAGCACTTATCCTGACGGTCTGTGGTACGCCTCGGTTGACCATTTGGTCTTCTTCGTGTTCCTCTACCTTCTTCTGTCCACACACATCACACACGCATTACCGTCATTGCAGTACAAATAACAAGGCGGCCGTTTTCGCGATAGAACAAACAAACATCTCGATAGACAACAATTCTATCACTATTGACTTTAATTAATTAAACCATACAGTAACCTAACTTGAATTACATATTTTGCTGTTAGATAAACATTTTCACATTATTTATTTAATAGTATTCATTCATTGTGTAATCTATTTCATTATTGTAAATCGTTCAATAACATTTATTAATTCCATTATTATTAGTTTCAATTGTAAAATACTTAAACATTTTTACCAATTTAATTTACTGGCAACAAGAAACAAATCATTTATAAACAAATGTTTTATTGTGTACGTATAATGGTGTGTTTGTCTATTATTTAATACTGAAGATCTATTAATAACCCTCATGACTATTACATAACGACTTGTTTACCTACAAATATTAATCTAGGAAAACGGTACATTACATACTCATAATATCGCCCAGCGTTTTGTTCAGAGCGCGCACTTCGCCAACAAAACCGAGAACATCTTCGCAACCAACAACGGTTTAGTCGTTGTGAAAGGACCCGGCGTAATTACACCTCCGGCCATTAACGCGTTACATGCGGCACATAAAAAAAAAAATGAAAAACGCCGCAATAAAAATATTCAACGCATGATACATATGGGAAATAATCCTTACAACACCGGTTATGTAATAGTGCACGTATTATTATAGTTAACCGTCAGCTTTTTCTTTTGCCGTTATAACGACCTTGCTGTTATATTGTTGTGTATAATAAGTACCTACATTTTATATTTTACATATATGTTTGGAACATTATTGGTTTATGATTTACGATGTATTATGTGAATAGATGTGGGTAAATTACCAAAAAAATGCGAAACGGATTAGATCTATTCTAAAAGTGAGAATTTGCAACAAGTTAAATGTTAGATTAAACCCAGATAAAACGTAAAAGTTGTTTGTCCGCTTTTGTCGCTTTTTTCTATATTTGAATATGTACATTCGTATGTAAGTACCTGCATATAGATATCTGATAATGTGCATTTAACGCCGGCTGATTGAGTTAACACTAATTACAACACCGGCAACATACATATATCGTATAGATATAATCTGTATTCCAATGATTAACTATTCTTTAGTTACTCCAGTGTGGGTAATTATTTATGTACACACTAACTTGCATTGAAACGTACAACTGGCATTACCGTCGTTTATTTGTTTATTCAATTCTTTTTTACCGCGTGTAAGACAGGGAAATCTTGGGTACAAAATATATAAATATTTATGTAATGGTAATAATCCTTATTGGTCACTAGATCTTTACAGATTTGGTTTTGTCGATACTAACGATAAGTAAGTATAGTACATTTCAAAATATAAGAACTATTACTAAGGTCACAATGTCATCCTAGTGCAAGACCTAGGTCTATGTGCACTTTAATCGTATTTTTTACGGCATATTCAACAATCCGCCGGTGATAATTATGAAATTTTATTTTCCCGTTATTTTAGGGCGCAGCTTTTGACGTGCCTTGTTTTATTTTACGCTTAGTCCTAGCAGTCCCGGATTCGACGGACGAGCCTACGGGGGCCTATCCTAGAGCTCAACAACTCGGGCGAGGGCGGGGCATTCGCAGCGCGAAATAATTGTAATTTACCAAGTTGCAAGAATGATTTGTAAATTGCATAATTTGCATACTATGTATGTTGAAGTATAACTATTAACTCAAAAATTTTGGGAATATCAAGCCTCTGTGGCTTATTTGCTAAAAGAAGTCAATGTACTTGAATTAGGCGTTTGAGTTGTGTACTAAAATAGAGGCTAATAATTGCAGATATTTGTATTTTACCCGAATTTTATTCAAATATGGTAGACTCTTTTTCAAAAAGTAAATACCGTAATTTTATTCGTCATTTATTGAAATAACTTTGACGTTGTACTATAGCTCAAAAATTGTTTGTTCGAGTGGCTTATAAAAAATTGCAGATGTTTGCAGATGTTGATATTTTATTTTAAAGTTGTTCATAGTTCAGTTGTGATGTGTATCTAAATTAAAGTGCGTCCGAGTACGAACGTAAGCGTTATAATTTTTTTTAGATGAAATGTTCATTGCGTAAAAGAATTTATAGCAAGAAATAAAGAGATGGTTAGATCAGAAAGTAGAACTTGCTGGTGCTACTGTTGGTAGTACAGTCAAAAAAAGGCCATTTACTAAAAAAACAATTTGGTTATTTGGTAGGTTCACAAAAAGCATTTGTGAATGTAGACATCAATAACCACTCAATACAAAAGTAGTACAAAAGTATTTATTTCAAAATCTCTTATCTTTTATATATTATCTTTCTATTTTCAGTGTTGTCTTATTTAATATGAATAAAAATTAAAGGTTAATATGTTGTCCCTGAGTAAATGTCAATAAACATTATTATTAATATTATTATTTGTACAATAATAATATCACAACTGCGAAGATTATAAATATGTAAATGTGGACTGGATTTAGACATAAACGGCAATTATTTCGCGCTACGAACGCAATCGGGACCACTGCGGGCCAGCTGGTCTTTCAACAATGAAACTTTCAAATCGTCGAGTAGCTGTTGATTCCTCACCATCCATGGGACCCCTACAATGAGACGTAACATGCCGTTCTGCAGGACCTCCATGGTGGTGAGATGCAACTTGGCCATGGTACAGAGGCCCCATATGTCAGGATCGGCCTCAGACATGCAGTATAGCGTACATGGCTAGATTTATTGCCGAATGTTTAGCAGCTCCGATCGGGCGAATAGAAGAGTACGCCGTTCCGACCCTCACAGAAAAAGTGCGCCCAGCTAAACACGAGTTTGATCATGCTGGGGCTAATGCCGATTTTTGCCACTTTACACAGCACACCGTCATGCCACACCGAGTCGAAAGCCCTCTCAAAGTCTAAAAAGACTGCCACAGTGGTACCGGTGTGAACTTGGCAAGCAACTTTATTAAAAAAAAATAAACGTAGTACGGTTCGATTGTACTTCGTTTGTACCCGTTTGTACTTACTTATTTTCAAATGTTTCTACTTCCGGTTTGGTGGAAGTACAAACGATTTAAATGGAGGTACAAACGGGTACAAACGATGTTCTTTCGAATAGCCTTGGCCGTTTTTTGATATCTTAAAAAATAGCCAAATTTCTCTCTTTGACATATTTTGAATTGTCACTACTTCCGGATCGGTTGAAGTACAAACGATGTAAAAAGAAGTACAAACAGGTACAAACGATGCTTTTTCGAATAGCCTTGGCCGTTTTCCGATATCTCAAAAATTAGCGAAATTTCTCTCGCCAACTTACTTATTTTCAAATGTTTCTACTTCCGGTTTGGTGGAAGTACAAACGATTTAAATGGAGGTACAAACGGGTACAAACGATGTTCTTTCGATTGACGTTGTCCGTTTTTGAATAACTTGTATTTGCTTGCTGAAATTTTTTTTAACCCTTCTATTTTTTTAACCGTTGAGGTACAAACGAAAACGAAGGTGGTACAAACGGGTACAAACAATGCTCTTTCGAATGGCGTTGTCCATTTTTGAATATCTTGTACTTGCTTGCTGATTTTTTTTTAACCCTTTCTATTTTTTTAACCTTTGAGGTACAAATGAAACTGAAAGTGGTACAAACGGGTACAAACGAAGTACAATCGAACCGTACTACGTTTATTTTTTTTTAATAAAGTTGCTTGCCACAACACACCGGTCACAGTGGTCTCCCTCCTCTCGAAACTATCCCTGATGGCTTCAGTCAAACGAAGGAGTTGATAGTCGATGGATAACCCCTCCCTGAAGCCGAACTGTTCATCAGGGAGAGGGTTTATTTCGTTCATCTCGTCACGCAAGCGTGAGAGGATAATAACCTCGACCATCTTCGACAGAGAGGAGAGGAGACTTATTGGGGGATAGTTCTGCAGATGATCTTTCCCAAGTTTCGGGATGGCAATGACGGCGGCATGTTTCTAGATTGTCGGGAAATAATAGAGAGATAAAATGGCAACGATGACTCTAGCGAGCGTCGAAACGGCGGGAGGGGGCAACTGTTTGAGGGCACGGTTTGAAATGCCATCAGGGCTCAAACATTTAAGCCCTTATGTCAATTACCCGAAAACAAAAATCACATAGTGTAATATCAACACTCTTATTAGGCAGATAGGCATGCTGGTATGTCTGGACAAAAGAGTATATTTTGAAAAAAAAAAAAATGATAAAAGTTCTGCAGCAACAATTATTTCAACAATTTTGGAAATACTTGAAAGTAAACTAATAACTCTATAAATGTCAAAGGAATTTTTATCTCCTTTCTTATATAAAGCTTTAACCATGGCTACTTTGAGCGTACTCGAAAATTGTCCAACACGAAAAGATAAATTAATAAAATACGTTAATACGTCACACAACTTAATTCGTTTTAATAATTTGAAATTTCGTCAGAATCACTGAGGGAAATTGCTTCTGCATCTTTTGCGAGTGAAATTTTTCCTTATATTGAATGGGCCAAAGATTGGAGTTTCCTAAATTCCACTTTTTTTACGAGCATTTTCTTTTAACCTTCTAGCAATACACCGTGTATATCATACATTTATCCAGGTGTATTTACATATCCACCTATTGCTTTATTTACTAAAACTTGTATATGTATAGTCACTAAAACACTGATTTTACGATTCCTTTTGTAGTTGTATCAAATGTCATATGGTGACTATTTATAAACTCGTTAAGTGCTCAGCTCTCTGTTACATAATTTGACATTATATACTAACACCTTTCTAGCCGGTACATGCGTATGTTTGTATACATACATCACATATCGGTGAGGGTCCAAATCCGTTTTGCAGAAAGGTTACTCATATCTAGGTAACTATACTAACTATATATGCAGCTTTTGTTTGTTTATGTAAATGCTTATTTTCTTCTAATTAGCACTGTTGTTGATTACTTTTATGGCATGGTTACACACTGATTAAAGCACAGATTAAATTACATTAGTATTTTATTAACAAAGTAATCCATCGCCAAAATTTCTGCTCCATAATAATCCAGTTGAGTAGGTGATTTTACTGGCTCCTCTATCTTGCATATTCTGAAATAATTCAATGGCTTTTGTGGTGTGCAATACCAAATTGCAGCGTGATATATTTTGAAATCCACATTCTGACGTTCGTAAGATCGTTCAGAACCTCCGGGAACAAGAAGACAATTACAGAATTTACAATGACCTAGTTCCGTTCACATTCCGCAGTGATTGAGAATTGCACACAAATCTGGGCTACAGAATGAATCTGCTACAAAGGTTAATATTATCTGGAATTATCTCGTGCATGTGTTACATACACGTATGTGTGCGTAATTGGGGGCTATTAACTTGTCGTTTTAATGAATCATTGCAAACCTTAATCTTATAAAGCATACGTAATGAAATGATTTAGTTACATTGCACTCGATGCATGCGTATATTATGGTTAGGTTTATAAATCGATTGGGTATTGGCTAAGACTAAAGGTATTTAATATGGAAAAGAAGAATGAAGTGAAGAATTCAGTGATAGCTCGTCCTAGGTGACTAAGGAAGCAAACCCTTCCCTCATACATTTAATAAAATAAATATCGTTTTGTGTGAAATGCAATAATGTGTAAACGGCCTTTACATGCCACAGTTATGAAAAATTTAACATAAATAAATGGAATTAAAATGCACCACCATTAATTTAAAAAAATATATTGATTGCTATATTGGTAACAGCTGGTCGACTAAAAGTGGGTGGGGCTGCGTGAAACTACTATCCCTGCGTCCATTTAATTATGGTTGACCGAAAGATATTTCATCCGCTAAATATTTTTTTGGATTATAAAAGGCAGTTATTGTCCTGTGCAAGAATAAGTAATTGCTAATTATTGAGATTCGAAGGGTGAGATTCAAACGTGTTGAAGTTCTTATTATTACTACATGCAAAAGCAACTCCCTAAACAACTACAAACTAATTAATTAACGACTACATTATATTTGCATTAATGAAAATGGAAATACTACCCATGATAAAATAAAAAGTATTGTCAAAATTTCATTTCTTATATAATTATTATTGAGTTTTTGAAACATTAGGATACTATTACATTGATAAATTTCAATGACATATTTCATTATAGCAAATATTATACCAGTATACATATGGTCAAAGAAATGTTCCACTGGCGCACTATAGATGACACCACCAGCATTTTCTATTGTTGTGCATTTGTATTATAGTGATAATATATTTCCATAGGTGAATACTTGTGGTGTCATCTATAGTACGCCAGTTGAACATTTCTTTGACCATATGTTTACTGGGCATAATATTTTATCATAGTTTCATAAGCAACATAAAAAGTGTAAAATAAATAAACAGAAATTCCAATAACAAATTAATAGTAAATTCTTCAAATAAAATTTCATTTCAATTTCAATAAAATTCAAATAAATTCGACGATAAAAGGTAGGTTAAAAGAAATTTAGCAGTTGTTTTTTTTTTTTATTTATTGTAAATCTACGACAGCTTGCAGAAGAGGAGGCCATATGTTGAAATGTATAATGTGTTTTCTGACAAACCTAATAAATAATTAAATGTTGCTATAGGAGGTTGTACACCGGAATCTGGAAATGTAACATCAAGGGTGCCACAAGGGGCGATCTTTGGGACCTCTATTTCTATCTTACTTGCAAATCACTTCAAATCTCAATTAAAAACGGAACGCATGGCCGTATATGCGCATGTACTCCATGCACCTCAATAACCGCATGCAAGGGAAGTCTGAAGAAGTTAGAAGAGAAAATTAGTGTGCTGAAATCGGCATTTTTCACAATGGTGTGCACGAAACGGCTTAAAACGAAACGAATTTTAAAGGATAATAAAACCGCGTTTGTCAGCTATGTGGGAGATAGACTTCCATTTGCTTCACCAGCGGTGTCGAGTTTTCAGGAACTGTGGTGAACTTCTGGCTTTCTTTCAAAGAGCAAGTTGATTGTGTCTGTAAAAAAAAAAAATGTTAACAAGCTTTAATTTTTCAATTTTACAACTAAAAACTTCTTAAGTATAGATTGAATCGTTATTAAGCTTTATTACATCATGTATTAGTATGAGGCCATGCCAAAAAAATTGCTATAGCTATGCTAATATGCACAAATGAGAGTATGTATTGAATTATCTTCAGTTGTGGACTTAAGTATTCATGCAGAACCGAGTTTACGAACTATACGAACCTAATGCTTTCCTCAATGTATGCTTTATTCCAAGACTTAGAAATATGGTTTTATAAAAAGCGGTTGTATCACAGCTGCAAATAACTTCTATATTGTCAGTACATGCTATCCTACGATTATTTATTAGTAAAACCTTTTTTTTCTTCCTCTTCAAATTGATTGCTCCTTATAGGTACCTAAAATGTACAAATCATGAATACTAACTTATATTGACATCCTGTACGTATTTATAGCGCCTGTAAAGTTATCTCTAGATCTGTAAACATCTAAAATCCACGTGGACTTGCACATAACCTTATAGCCGCTACAGATATGCATAGAATTCCACCATCAGTTTTATACTTTACGTAATCTGTATATTTTACATATTAGACACCTACATCTTCCTATTGTGGGATAAATTATATGTAAAAATGGTAAACCGAAAAGGATAGTTATGCAATGTTTATGGAATATATTCTTTCTGCAAACAGGTACTTTTCTTTTGCGCGAATTGCGCGGGTTCAATGTTTCACCGCTTTCTCACGCGTTCCTAATTAGAAATCTAAGTGTATACCCGCTTCCAGTCAGTTTAATAGTATAAAGCGTGAAGCATTCGACTTTTTGGCGTGGTGGTACGCCTAAACAGACCAAACAAAATTCCTATAACGGCAAAAATGGGAATGTTTCGTGGCTGTCGAGAAAACTAGTTGTGTAAAATAGTTGGCTAGAATGTGGAACGCAAGTGCGAGTTCCGCACACGCCTACGTTTTAAACGCACTGGTATCTGTATAATATGCGGAGTTTTTACACCGTATTAACGGATAGATTAATAACGTGATAATCATTTGGTTGCGTGTCGGTTTATTATTACACTGACGTAATACTCGTCTTGCGTTCCCGAAGGAGTTCTGATACGAGACGAAAATATCCAAACCATGGAATAAGAATTGGGTTTTTGTATTCTTAATACTTTTGAATATTTAATTTGTCGATTTAAAATGCAAAAAATGACCAATGAGTGTTTAATTTAATGAAAAGCTATAACGAATGTTCTGGCCGTTTGCTCTGAACAGCTGAGATCCCACAGAGTAGACTTTCGATTTTCTCCAAACGCTATTCACGTTTATGAGACCATTTGCTCGGTAATTTATTTTTATCCAGATAAAAGCAAACAAACTACTCGAGAAAGGATTACAAGCTTCGTTTGACATTATAACAACATATGCTAGACATTTTATGACTATTTTTTGAAAAAGCTTTCTTATCTTTAATAAACTTCTACATTTATTTATTTATTTATTTGTTCATTTATGGTCGTAGAATTCAAAAATGAATAAAAAATTAGATCATTCTATTTAAAATGACAAAGTTGACATCCATTTCCGGTCAACCCAAAGTGATATTTTGGTTAAAGTATTTCACATTTATAGTTCCAATCGAACAAATAACGGTGCCAAAATCTCAAATATGAGTAAATAATAGAACATCATAAACTTTTAATGAACCACTTACGTGGAATACCCTGTATTTTTTTTTTGATTGGGAGCGTTCGGAAACAGCCTCTTCTTTTACCTATTAAATTATAGCACCCATTCCTCTATCCTGGTACCCTCCACGGGATAGTCGATAGCAATTTTTGGCTTGGCAAAAATTGCTTGGCTTTTTGATGCAAAGCTTCGCATCCATGCAGGATGCGGTAAGCAGTCTTTGTTATCCCATTACACAGTCTGCAGTTGGTATATCGAGTGTTGATTTAAATTTTTTGTAGGTGTTCTTTCAGGAAACAATGTTCTCTTAGGAGACTCCCAATTTTTTGATCTTTTACTAAAGATCTTTCCATGAACTTGGATTGACTAACTTGCATTTTTTTTGTGTTCTTCTTTGACCCAACTTCTTGCTTGCCCTTGTGCTGTCTTTTTGGACGCTCCTAGCACAAGTTTTTTTATTATTTTAAGGGGTGGTAACATCTAAGCTATATTTTTAGCTTGTCAGGCCCACGCAGAGCCAAATGTCCCTCCTAATCAACATTAGGACCCTAGAAAAAAGCCGATTGTCGTAATTGACCAGAGCGAGACTTGAACCACTCGACTACCAGCCAGCCTATATATGAAACCAATAATCCCCTTTTTGCTAACTCATCAGCTGTTTCGTTGCCTTAGATGCCGAATGTCCAGGCATCACCAGTAAAGTGATCTTATTTGGTGTGTCAGGCTATTAAGTTCTCGAATACATTCCTAAATCTTGATTGTATCTAGTCTAAGCTGATATCTTAGAGGTGCTCTCAGTATCGCTGCGTCGAATAGTAGCTCGAGAAATGTGCACAAAAATACTTTCTTGATATGCAGAGCATGCTCAGCTCTTTGTACGAGGTCATGCAAGGCTGTCTCTCTACATTTTCCTGCTTGATGCGCACTGGTCTGAATGTAGTAACCGAAATGATAATATACCTCCAGTATCCTTCAGCCGCCAATAACAACCAGTTGTTGATAGAGCTAGTTAATACTAGATGGCAACATAAAAATATGTTGAAGGAAAAAAAAAAGCGTTAAAGCAAAAATAATTAAATTAGGCAAACGTGTATTAATGACTAAGGTCGGACATTAAGAAGAGCAAAAATAAGAATGAAAGCAAACCTAAAAAAGTTATTGTAGACAAAACAACGTCCTTTATGCCAAGAATCGCACAATGAAGACTGGATCCAGTGTGAAAATTGTAAATAATGGGTTCATGAAGCTTGTGCTGATATTTCTGAGTTATCGAAAGGCTAATATCTGTGATTTCTCCAATGTTTCACCATTCATAACACTGTGGCCCGTACCGACAGATCCTATCTAATATGTATTGCTGGGTACTGAATGTACCAAAGCAAATGCAAAATGAAAAATAAAAAAAGAAAAATTAAATTAGCTAGCTCAACGGATAAAAATAAAAAGGCGCAAAAGAACAATTAAACTCAGGGATACCCTCGCGAATTAAAACTTGAACGAAAAGTAAATTGTGGGTGAAAGAAATCTGACTTTCTTTATTACTCCAGAAATTGAAAAGGTTTAATCAAAAATAAAAGAACAGAATTTAGAATGACGTTAAATCACAATCAGAAATTTATTATAAAAAAAAAATGTTAATTACAATAATGCAGAAAACAAAAACCCTAGACTGAGAGTCCTGGCTTAAATCAAAAAACTGCTTGAGATTCTAATTTACAAAAAGGACAATACTAAATCCTTTAACAAAGCAAAAAGGTAAAATAGTTCAGGAAGATAGTCCTTTTTTAACAAATCAATCCACGTGGTTTCAAAATTAACCAAACTAAATTAAACGTGGACAATTCACGTGAATTTACATAAATGAAAACTAAAAGCAAGCACAAAGCTGCTATTCACCCAACCCGAGGTGATTAATGATTACCTAAATTGTGTACACAAGAATATAATAACAATTATTATATAACGAGTTCCTTGATGGATTAAAAAAATTCAAATAAACGAAACAAATATCTAAATCAAATGAAATCACAAAATGGCAGCAATGAATTTAAAATTACATGTACTTACACCGGTATCTTTCAAGGAACTGCCTCACAGGGTTTAACAATCGCATACATATAAAATTCTATAGCTGCGTGCGCTACGCCTCGCACAATGATCATAGAAGAAGAAAACTTCTAAGAAGGACCATGAGCTACATGAGTAAATACTAACAAATTAAAAAGTGAAATTAATTTAAATAAACTGAACATTTAAATAAATAAATTAAACAATCCAAAACATTAACTAAATCTTATACAAAATAAAACAATTTGAAATTTCTCGCAACATTGACAAAGGCTTATAGGATTAACCAAGAACACTGAATTTACGAAAACCGGGGTGCCAGGCCACAGCAGTATGTTTTGTTATAAACCGCATTTTTGACCATAATTTGTTTTTTTTTAAGTTGTTATTTCGCTATTCGTAGGATATATGCCTAATAAATTCTAATTTATGTTTCATATATTATTTTAACAATAGCTTGAGAAACCTTCTTCCAATTGCATTAAAACCTTAAGATACCAATACAATATTGGATGACTTCCTCCTACATCATCTCCTATGTGACTATCCAGCAGTTTTAAAAGTTTTCAACATAAATGACAACGGACTTATTGGTCTCTTAAGACTTTATTTCATTCTGTCCACGTTTTACTAGGGTTTGGAATAAAATCAACTCTAATTAACCTCCAGGCCATTGGCATGTATCTCAGTGCAAGATTTTCCTTGAGTGACATACTGAGCTTTTGGAATAAGCCTTTGTGGCATAATTGTGGATTTGTATGGTTGAATGAGTTAATTGTCCATTTCACCAGATTCACCATTTTCTTTGCTACCTGCCAGTGCTTCTTGGATGCCTACCCCACATGTTGCAGTTTTACAGTACTGAATGGATAATTCTAATGGTCTCACTTTCCATCTTGATGTAGCCTCCGCTTTCTGTTTTTATAGTATGTATTAAGTCGTGACGTTCTTTGGATAATATCCTAGTGAGTTTGGCACATTTCGAGGCTTGCTTCTTCGCAGTTGCTTCTCCAAAATTCTCTCTTTGAACCCTTAAAACTTTGTTATAGCTCTGATAATAACCAAAGTTCTTCGTGTGAAATACGAAAACATTACGAAGATACTTGATTATTACTGGAACCATCTCGATGCCATATGCACCAGCCATCGTTGACCTGCACGTCTTATTAAATACAGAAACATTATAGTAATCTTGATTATATATTTATTTGCGTGGGCCTGAAGGCAGTCACTTTAAACTCCCATTCATAACAAAGCCGCATTAAATAATTACTAACTGCCAACTCAGGTTAGACGTTTGTTTATTTATAAAACTAAAAAAATCCGTAAGTTGAAGGATTCATTTATTGTCGTAAGTGATAATTTCGCAAACAATTTGCGAGTCAATAAAATCATTAGCGCAAACCGTTGTTACAGGACTTACAGGAAGAGAATTTAATTATTTTATTGCCTCCAATAAGATTGTTTCGAATAGTAAACAGGTATAACCTCAATGCTAAATACATAAAACTAGGTAGGCGTGTTGATATTTGAAATTTATTCTTCCTTAATAATCTTGTAACGTTTCGGAGTCTTGACTCAAGGTATTTCCTACTATTTTACAAGCGATGAGTGAAATTTTAGGGGTAATTGAATTTCCAAACCGCAAAAGTCAAATTACCTGCAATTATTTTTAGTAATTTAAACAATGGAACGATGATAGACGTTTATATATCTGTTAGTATCTTTACGTTCAATTAAGTAACTAAAAATAATTGCTGAAAATTTGAATTTTTCTACTGGGCAATGATAATTTTAATTAATATTTATTTTATTGTTTTAGGAAGGTAGTATAGGATCCGATCTAATTATACGTCCACTGCCAGAAAGACTGATATCACATACTTCCAAATATAGTCATGAGAAAGAAAGCGATAGGAGAGGAACGCACGATCAAAATAAAACGCTTCCTTTAGTGGATGACGAAATGTTTTTAGACGCCGAAGAGAATCTCAGTGATGAAGTAGCCGTCAATAGTGGATTCCCTATCGGTCAAAAATCACCAATTGCACCCACTCAGCAACATATCATCTATAAACGGAAACAAAATGTACAGGAAGACCCTTACAGTGATTATGGTGAGTATAATTTATTATATATAATACATTTATTTTTTGTGATACCAGTGCTGCACTTATAGAAGCATTCATATGAGCATAATAATGATTACAGATCATTATTACAGGGGAATTTAGCGAGATTTTCTTAGGTTGGTCACATTGAATCAAACTTAAATGTGACTACTTGAGGTTATGGTAAATTAACCATTAACAAATATATCGCGTTAAGATTTTTTTGTGCAGACACAATTTTGTTAATATACCGACAAATTTGGTAAAAGATTTATCTATTAAAAAATAGAAAATATTTGCAACCTGTATTACATCGATAGCAAAAAACTGATCGGTGCCTGCGCTGAAATAGGTTTTCATTACTGTTACCACTGGGTTAAATCCACATATTTGTAATAGAATTTTGTTAAAAAAGGTGATAAATTGCTAGAAAATGTAATAGATTGACCTATGTGAAAGGTTCTTTAAAAGTACATTAGAAAAAAAATATTAATAGAAGGCACCTTCAGATAAATTCAAAAAAGTAATAGATTTTCGCAAAAAAAAATAATAAGATAATAGAATTTTCAAAAAAAGTAAAAGATATAACCCCTAATAGCCCAATTAAATTTCCGGCAATTATTCTTAGTAACTTCAACGTTAAAACATAAAATTACCCACTATTTTGTAGTACATTAATAGTTATTTTAATGCCTTTACGTTGAATTCACTAAAAATTTTGAAGGGAAATTTAAATTTGGCTATTAGGGATATAATTGTAATGGACGTGGTAACACTGGGTTCCATTTTCCTGTCAATATCTTTGACTTTTATCATTTTTTTGGTTACTACGTTATTGGATAACAAAGGGATAAAAGCAGCAATTAAATTCTATAAACACGTACCTAATCTCAAAATAAGATTGAAAGCACTGGCACATAACAAGTGTTCATAAATGGCTAAAATCAAGGTCAAATTAAAGACGCGAAATTTGAAATTTAAGTTGGTAGTAAAATAAGTTAACCCTATATTTATGTATAGCATAGCTTAGTTGTCATATTATTTATGTCACGTTCTTGTCTATTTTCTACTAAAATTAATATTATTTCTTATTCGTTGTTGCCCTTTCTTCTTGTGAGTTGGAATAATAAGAGATTCGAGTTCTAGTCTTATTTATTTTAAAATATTTTTTTTTGCTACATGTACATTCGTTTCGGTTCTGTTGTTTATTCCTGGGTTATTTTAATAGATTTTAATATGTGTTGTCTTTAATTGTTAATTTTAACTTAAGAGTTTTCTCTCATCACATGATTATAATAGTTCACTGGCACATCATTTTTATATTAAACAAAGTTTTGACGTTTTTTTTTGCCTGAGAATGATCCTTGATCGAAACATGTTGCCAAAAATATTTTAAAATAAATAAGATTGGAACTCGAACCTTACTTACTATTCCAATTTACTTAATACACCAATCTTTTTGGGACTTTACTTATTAGTTTCTCCTTGTCATTTTGAATATTATATTAGCTTTGTTCGCAATTACAAATCAGTTACACGTAATTTGATTGGCTGAAAGAATCGGCAATTTCAATCCAAGTCATTTAATTGGCCCTGACTGATGTGTGATTGCTGCGCGAACAATAAAGCTATTAAGAATCTGTTTTAAAGTTATCGAAGGCATTTTATTGTGTGTTAACTTATTATTGAATTATTTTATTACAAGTACCAATCAGTACATTTGTTTGCCTATGGTTCTCATCTTAATCATTTGCGAACACAGGATTCTACTTACAACATGCATGCATGTGTTACAAAAACTTCAAAATAAAACATTTAATTTTTTCACAGTTTTTGATAACAATCACTGTGTTAAAAATCGTCTTGCTAAACAATACTAAAGATTTAGTTTATTATTCTTCTCAGCATTAATTTTCATATTTCTTCGATCTTTTTAAAGTTATTTTCTAAATATTTAGTTTAGACTAATACTTTTAGTACTAGTGAATAGTGTTTCTTCTGCCATTATTTCATCTTTCTCTCTAATTTTCTGTATAAATGTTAGCCTCCATTGTATTTTTATTAAGCCTCTGTAGATTCTGTATTGAGTAAGTCAAAAATTTAAAATAGCTTGCCTTTTCTTTTGTTACTTAATACTCCATAAAATAGTTTTTGGTTTTCATTACTATGATTTTTCATTGGTTTTTCAAAATCTAGCCATGATTTTTGTTCTGCTACTCTCACTAATTCATTATTTTTCCCACATATACCAACAGTATTATAATGAATGGTTATAGACCACTTTTCCGTTTATTCTCTCATAAGGGCTTCGTACGTGCGTAATACCACTGATTTGTATTTGCGAATATCGTTTATTGAATTACAGGTAATCCATTACGCATACAGACTTGAGCTGTTCGTATTAAAATTTGTAGACGTTACCAATTGACACATAATTCCCTAGATTATCAAATTTCTTTTCTTAATGGAAGCTCTAATTATATAAAATAGCATTCATAACAAAATATTCATTAAAAAACTATATTCTTTCATTTTATAAAACTGTTTTTTTTTAATGCACTACTATTTTACATGTAACATAACTTAATGTTACATAAGTTATACGAGAGTCAAAAAGTAGAAATCATGAGCCCTGGAAACACGGAAAGGTTACCAAACAAAATAACAATATACTTTTAATAAACTATTAACAGTAACAGATGTGTGGCAAAACTATTTAATTCTATTTTGTACAATGATAATTTTAGGATTATTTAAAGCTATAAATATTATTAACATCGTAAGTGCTATATTTTAAGTTTCTTGTTTTGTTTGGAATGAACAACATTAAATGGCTGCAATTGACTTCATAACTTTTCTCTTAATATAGTTAGAATATCTCTTACTTCTATTTTGATAACATAACATACATTTAGAATACTTTTTATCTCTATACTGCATCCGATCAAGTAAAACTAAGCGCTTTTGTGAGAACAGAACTCAAATTCGTTCCCATATTATTCACTCGTAGTCCATTTACTTGATTATTAAACTTATCACGTACTCTACAGTGGCTAAATTATATCAAGCAAATGACATTTAAATCTTCCTGTTTCTTGAAAATAATCTTGAGTACCTATATTTACGTCCAAACACTCGTATATTTACCTGCTACGATTATCTGATACTATCAGTGAATTCAACTATTTGCTGTGGGATTGTAATTCTGTTCACGCATCAGATTTTTACATAGAAAAAGAGTTAGCGTTACGCATTTCGAATTACATGAATTTTTACCTGAACATAAACAAAAATCCTTATATCCGGTTTGTTTGTGATGCTGAGTGTGAATGGTTTACAGTAGTACCTTTTAATTACGATTTTTTTTTTTTTGAAAGAGATTGATTTATAACAAAATGCTATTACAAATCTTAATTGTCAAGAAGTTAAGGTTGCTTTGTATGTGTTTTAGGTGATTTTGCTTCGTACATACTATTTATATACCTAGAAATAGTTGAAATTTACGTTTTTATAATATCTTTCTTTTTAAAGCATTTATGGAACCAGATCACATAGGCAAACGCTTTAAAAGAGCAACGAGTGAATCGCGAAGCAAAAGGGAGGCACCTTACACGATATATCCAGAAATTCTAGTTATAGTAGATTATGACGGATACAGATTGCATGGTGGTGATAATTTGCAAATAAAACGATACTTCGTGTCATTTTGGAATGGAGTAGATTTACGATATAAATTGCTGAAGGGACCGAAGATTAGGGTATCAATTGCTGGAATAATAGTAAGCCGAGTAAGTTATCTTTTTTTATAATAAAAATACAAAATAGTACATCAAAATAATAACACATCATTAATTCGTTAACTCTACAAAAGTAAATCCAGCATCTTCATCCGTTTCTATGCCAATTTCTTCTAGAAGATGCTTTTTCGACTTTGGATAACCTTCGAGTATCGCGTCTAATATTTCTTTACACATCCGTTTCCTTTTCCTATATTCTTTTACGTACATTTCGTATTCTTGACTGATTTTTAATTTTTCCTCATTAGATATCGATTCAGTAGCACTGTCAGCGTACTCATTTAATTTATCGTTCAAATCTTCTATCTCCTTTTTGAGACCGTTAACGTTATTTCTGGCTTCCGTTAAAGTCATTTTCTTTCGCAAAGAAGTTAACTCTCCCATGTTCTGTTGAATTTCATCGTCAGTCGCCTTCAGATTAATCGAAACTTCGTTTATTTTCCTGTCTATACTCTTCAAGCCTTCATCAATGTTGGTGGTGTCTATATCTTCCTGGGTGACGCAATATACTGTTTGCTTTCCGTAGAGCTTTTCGAAAAGTTTATTTTTATTAACTAGTTGATTCAAAGCTTTCTGTACGGCGCTTTTTCCGTGCTCCTTTCCAACGTTTTGCAGAATGTCATTGGCAGAGAACGGCCTATTTTGGTTTTGCATGAATTTTAGAATTTCTTCCGCGGCCATTTTCTGCAACAAACAATAAAGCATCAGTTTAGTAAATATAAGTTTTTGATATGTTTACAGGGCCGTGACGCAACCCCGTATTTGGAGAGAAATCGTGTTGGTAGGGATGCCATTGACTCAGCAGCTGCGCTTACTGATATGGGAAAATATTTATTTAGGGAGAGAAGACTGCCCGTCTACGACATAGCAGTAGCAATTACAAAGTCAGTATAATTCTCATGTCATGTATGACAATTATAATCTTATTTCCAGGTATAATCCACGTGGCATTAAGATTTGTAGTGTATCATTGTATCGTATAGTGTATCGTAAAATAGTCCTTGTGCTATATTACGATATGTGCAATAGATGTTTAACTTTGAATAGATTATAGCAGCAGTAAGATTCGTCTACCGTGGACGGACTTTTTGATGTACCATAAATCAATGCAATAAACTTACTATATACATTGACTGTAGAATAAATGTCATCTAAACTCTTAATTGAGACTGAACGATGATGTAACAATATGAGTGATCCATATCAATGGTCGTATTCAGCAAAAATAGCTGTTGTGAAACACTCGATAAATCTTTTGCTAGACGCTACTTTTTGTTACGTCGAATACAACTTCAAGATTCTATAAAAACTGTTGGGAGCAACTTAGTGGTGTACCAATTGAAATCAAAAGTTACACGATCGGGCTAAACTGATTTTTAATATTTAACGGGAAAATGCCCGATACCTGCATATATTAAATCTATCCAGAATAGCAATACATAATACATATACTTCTAATATATGTATTGCTATATTTCTAATTTTATTGATGGTGCTTTTCCATAATGCTGTTGATATTTTAGTTATTTAAAAAATCATAAAATAGAGCAATATTATAACGTTATAAATTTTAACGCGGAATCTCCTAATTAGTATTTTGAGAAAGGTAACATAAATTAGAAAAATAGACCCATATTTTTTTAAAGTATTAAATTATTTGTTACCAACGCTGCAGCCGAGAGGAAAAGAAATTATTTATAATATATTTATAATAATAAATACACACTGAAGATGTTAACGGAAATTGTTAACTTCCTCTTGTGGTATCGACTAAAGATTCGCTTAGAGATGTCGGATGATTTTTTCCATTCTGATTCGTCCATCACTAGAGCAAACGGTCATGTTGTAGAGCGCACGTTTTTCGATAAGTTTAGAAAATGTCTACTAAAAATTTGGAATTAACATATCAATATGAAGATTGTCTTGTTATCTGATGAACTTTATGTTAAACAATCTGCAATATTTCTGATAGATTAGTAGCCTCTCTATTTTTGCTGTTGACTTCTAATTCTTCGATTACTTCGACATTTCAAATATCTGTGCATATAGCAGGAATATTATCAACCAATGACGAGTATCAGTTATACAGTGTGTCCCTGGATGGACTGAACAAAAGGGATTTTTTTTATTTGGGACTTAACGCAAAAATGTCATTCGTTGTAAAAAAAAAATGTGCTTGTCTCAAAATTACCAATTCTGAAAGAAAAATCTAAATATTTTTTTCGGCAACTGCGAAAATTACAAAAACACACTTGAGCTGAAGAAAAATTATTTTATTCAACGTGGTATCTTCCAACATCTACACACTTTTCAGCTCTACGTACAAATTTTTTATATACATTGTGGATCATGTCTTCAGTGACAGAATTTATCGCTTACGTATTTTATTATACACAACATCACACCACACATTAAACCTTTTTGCAATACTGACTTCTAGTTTAAGCAATTTTAAAATCAAAATTTGCTCTCGACCAAAATCTACAGTTTTGTAACTTTCCCAGTGGTTGTAAATGTCGATTTATCGGAAAAAAAACAATGTTTTTGTGGAAATTTCGATTTACAAATAGATTTTCTGCTACCCATAAGCAAAAGTCTAAACGCAAAGCATCACCAGCATTTCTTAATACATGTGCGAAAATCAAAAAATAAGGTTTAATTTTGTTTTCTTTAAACATTCTTTGTAAATTTAAATTTTTTCTAGAAAATTTTGTAAAACATTCGCACACGTGACGAAACTTCTATTGAGATTTTTAAATTCCAAAATTATAAGAGTGTTCTAAAGTTCGTATTACTATTAAGTAAGTTTAAGTAAAGATTCATAAATGCGTAATGACATTGACAAATAACACGAAACTTTATTTAAACCTAATTAAGGGTTACCATGAAAAATAACAGGATAATCTGATTGAAACAAAAACATGAAACTTAGAAACTTTTCTACTTAATTTTTTGTGTTTTTGTAATTTTCTCAAATAATTCTTTTCCCTCCTCTTCAGTCCATCAGACTATATTCCACCCCTGCTTGTTATTGATGTTTGCTATTTCTGCGACCTTATATATTGGTAAAGTTTTTTATGCTGTTCACAAAAATGGTAAATAATTTTGACAATTTAGTAAAAATATCTTCAATGATTTATATCGAAAAAGATTGGCTTAGATCAGCGCTTGTTAAACCTTTTTTTATCTATGACCCCTTTTTAACATCGAGGGTTAGCTCCCTCCCCCCATGAGCCACCGAAACCTACTTGTAAATCAAAATTTTACATTTAAAAACAAACACTCATTTTTCTTTTTTCCTTTTTTTATGTAATTATCCCTCCCATGTTGAAACTATTCAAATTGTGTATAAAAAGAGCACACTTTTTTTTTAGTTAAAATAACAATATAATCTCCATTACTCCTCCTACAAACTCAAGTTGTATACGCGCTTGACCGCGCTTCGGGTATACAGGAGGCTGTCTCATTATTGATTGCTCATAGAGTAGCCGCAGAATAGTTCTTCCAAAATATGACGATTTAACTTATTTACCATAGTAAGATACAATTGTTATAACCACTGTTTATATACATACTAGTTAGACAACCTTATGGACAAAATAGTTAACGGATTTTTGAACATTTTGGAAAAAAGCGGTAGATGGCGGCTCGCCGTTGATGTCCATCTCGATTTAAATATAAGCTTTATAGTTAGACTACTACATACAAGATGGCCCTCTTACGTGTCGGCAAAATATTATTTAATTGTAATAGTTACCCAAAGGTCAAGGTCCGTATCACGTCCGTATACATAGGAGGGTGGATCCGCGATGACGCTGTGATGACGCGCCACGCGATCATTCTCGTGTTTGTTTACATTGAAAGGTTAGTATTGGGGTATTCTGTTATAATAAAAAGAACTTGAAAGTATATTGCAAGACACGTTCTTGTTGACAAAACATTAATTGAAACATTTTCTAATTTAAGATTTTTTCTTAAAAAAATTAAAATTTAAACTGAAAACAAACAAAAAATCATAAGTTTCTGTTTCTAAATTTAAGTTTAAGTATGATTATACAGGGTATTCCACGTAACTGGTTCATTAAAAGTTTATGATCTATTATTTACTTATATTTGAGATTTTGGCACCAGTATCTGTTCGATTGGAACTATAAACGCAAAATATCTTAACCAATATATCACTTCCGGTTGACCGGAAATGGATATCAACTTTGTTATTTTAAATAGAATGATATAATTTTTTATTCATTTTTGGATTCTACAACTATAAATACGTCAGTTTTCATTAGCTATTCCTATAGCTACATGTTGCCGTTTTTGAGTTATTTAAGTTTTTCTTTTTTTTTAGTAATAATCATTGCATCATTGAGAAATTAATATCTTGGTTAATACTGCAAGTAGAGACTCCAAATTTGCTACGTTATGAATGTAGGTGTAACTCTAAAAAACGGTAAGCACACTTTACATTCTAACATACAGGCTGTTCAAAACTGAGGAACAAAGTGACATATTTTCAAATGCAGAAAACTATTTTTTTTTAAATAGAACACCCTGTATTTTAATTCGGAATTAGGAAGTAAATATCATCCTCTATCGCTTTATATGAGCGTTCCCTATACCTATCTTTAATAGATTTTGAGATATGAGCGACTTTTTGTTAAACAGACTAATTATTCTTTTTTTTTTAATAGAACACCCTATATTTTAATTCGGAATTAAGAAGTAAATATCATCCCCTATCACTTTATATCAGCATTCCCTATACCTATCGTCAATAGATTTTGAGATATGAACGACTTTTTGTTAAACAGACTAAGTAGCCCTATCTTTGCGTGTTTGTAGGTAGCTCTGAATGGGATTAATGTCAAATTCTACTAACTAACCAAAAGTGTTTATGTATATCATTGTAATTACACTTTCGTACAACGCAATATTAATAGAAATGACTAATTGAACAGACATTCTTGTATGATTATTTAAAAATAATACATGAATTTGACGTGAATCCATTTCAGAGCCAGCTACAAATATTTAAAGATAGGGCTACTTAGTCTGTTTAACAAAAAGTCGCTCATATCTCAAAATCTATTAAAGATAGGTATAGGGAATGCTCATATAAAGTAATAGGGGATGATATTTACTTCCTAATTCCGAATTAAAATACAGGGTGTTCTATTTAAAAAAATTGAGTTTTCTGCATTTGAAAATATGCCACTTTGTTCCTCAGTTTTGAACACCCTGTATGTTAGAATGTAAAGTGTGCTTACCGTTTCTTAGAGTTATATCTACATTTATAACATAGCAAATTTGGAGTCTCTACTTGCAGTATTAACCGATATATTAATTTCTTAATGATGCAATGATTATGACTAAAAAAAGAAAAACTTAAATAACTCAAAAACGGCAACATGTAGCTATAGAAATAGCTAATGAAAACTGACGTATTTATAGTTGTAGAATTCAAAAATGAATAAAAAATTAGATCATTCTATTTTAAATAACAAAGTTGACATCCATTTCCGGTTAACCGGAAGTGATATTTTGGTTAAGGTATTTTGCATTTATAGTTCCAATCGAACAGATACTGGTGCCAAAATCTCAAATATAAGTAAATAATAGAACATCATAAACTTTTAATGAACCAGTTACGTGGAATACTCTGTATAATAATAAGAATGTTTTTTTTTTTTTTATTAGGAAGAATAAATATTTAGTTTGATAATATATAATCGTTATGTTTTTGCCATTTTACTTTACTTTTTCTTAGTTTCTAATTTAATGTTATGCTCTACATATGTGTGTAGTTCCAAGTTTTGTGTTATATTTATATAATATTTTTTATTTGATTTACTTATGTTTACTATTACATAATAGTAGAAATTCGTTTTTTATTATAAAAAATAAATATGTAGTTTGGGGGTACAAATCGCCATTTATTTTTACATATATGCGCCACGTTATTAAAAACAGCATACATGATGACGCGTTCGCGTTCTTTCTCTTGATTGGCTGAAAAGTTACGAGGTAAACTTGTATATAGGGATCTTGCCCAAACTTTTCAGCCAATCAAGAGAAAGAGCGCGAACGCGTCATCATGTAATGGTGTTTTTAATAAGTAAAGTGGTGCATATATATAAAAATAAAAGGCGATTTGTACTCCCAAACTACAAATTTATTCATTATAATAAAAAACGAATTTCTATTATTATGTAATAGTAAACATAAGTATTTAAATCAAGTAAAAAATGTTTTGTAAATATAATAAAAACTATATAGATAGAGTATACATTAAATTAGAACTAAGAAAAAGTCAAAAAGTAAAGTAAAATGGTACATACATGTAAAAAAAATAACGATTTATAGTAGGCTACATTTTAAATTTCAAATTTCCCGCCTTTACACCAGTTGAAGTTGGCGACAGTACTGCTATACACGGAAGAAGCGAAGGTAGCAATAGGAGAGAGGAGGAGAATAAGGTTCTCGTATAAACGTTCGAACGAAAAACCCGCGTTTTATTAAAATTTTAAATATAAAAAGGCTATCGAACTACAGATTATATATTATCAAACTAAATACTTATTCTTCTTAATAAAACAAAAATTTTTTGATTATTATATAATCATAAACATAAGTAAATTAAGTTAACAAAATAACTTTTTTTTGTTTTAAGTTTAAATATTTTATTCTTAAAAAAAAACCTCAATTTAGAAAATTGTTCAATTAATGTTTTGTCAACAAGAACGTGTCTTGCAATATACTTTCAATTTCTTTATATTTATTACAGAATACCTCAGAATACTAACCTTCTAATGTAAACAAACACGAGAATTATCGCGAGGTGCGTCGTCACAGCGTCATCGTGTATCCACCCACCCTTTTCCCCGGGCCTCACAACGCTCATAACTCGCCAATGCGAGTAAATCACACATCACACCGATACGGGATTCCGTCGTTTCCGCAGATAGATAGAACACACACTCTCTCTCTGACCGAGGTACCTGTTATATTTATCGCGTTTCCAAATCAATTTACATTCACCGATAAAATGCACCACTTCCCTGAGCAATACTTTATTTTACTGACAATACATTACGTTGACTAAATAGATATATTTAAACAATGGTTCTAACCAAAAACAGCGTGTTTACATTTAAACAGGATAATTATGAAAATAAGTTTTTTTATGATTGAGGGATTAAAGTTAAAACGTTTGAGACAGATTAATGATTAATAACATGAGAAAAAATATCCCGTATTTTCATTTACTTAAAAGTTTAATTTTTTTCGACCTGCTCACTCGTTCTGGAAGCGCTGATCTAATTGGATCGCCAGAAATCTAGCAAACGAATGGACTGAAGCGCTCCATTTAATTTTCTTTTCGTAATTGGTATTTTAATATTTCTCGGTTGCAATATTTCTATAAGATCTTATTAATGACCTATGCTGTTACAATAATTATAATCTCATCTAGGTATGATATGTGTCGCCGGCGAAAAGGAGGACGCTGCACCAAAGGAACAGCCGGTAATTCAGGATTCATATACTAGTTAGAGTGTACATATACATATATACTATTTTTTCGAATTCAACACTAACAATTACACATGCATCCGTATCTGGTTCTAGGTGAACCATTGGCGAGTTACATCTAAATTTTTGGAACTGTACATGTACTAATAAGATTGTGCTGTATATCGCGGTGTTTTCGTTTCTGTTGTTAGTATTAGTAATGCCTCAAATTTGCCTCTCGTTGATGAAAACAGAAACGGAAATACTATCGCGCTGTCGACATCGATCTAACAAAAGGAACAAAACTCTTTTTATTTATGCACAAGCAGAGGGTTGGTGTGAAAGCAAAAGCGGTGGGCATCAAGTCCCGATTGACCGGGTGTGTTTATTATTTGCAGACTAGACATGTGCAGACGATCGTATCCTTCTGATGTGTGCAATCGTGGCACAGCAGGTACGCAGACAATGTTCGAATGTCCAAAACCACCTTGCACCCAGCACGTCTCTTTATTTTACATACATTTCGTACTCCTCTATTTTAAATTGTCTTTATGTTTTTTCCAGTTCCCAGCTGTAACACGCATCTCCAATTCGCAATTCTTCTTTGTTGTTGTGCATTTTATCTTCTTCTAATCAATCTACCTTATATATATTTATTTTTTTATATTATTTTAATGTTTTCACTCGATGGGTAAATATTATAAAATAGTGGATAAGAGATATGTGTACTGGGCTTATTTGAAGACACCAGATTTTATTTACATAAATTTCTATTATTATGCATTAAATTTATGTCCACTAATTAGACCTTTTTCGGAAGGACAGTTTGGAATATTTGACCATATTTAACTTTTTACAGAAAAAAAAGAAATTCTTATTAAATATTTAAGGAAGACCTCCACACAAAACTGACATGCATTTAGAAAAATTATATCATCAACATACATAATGATTTGCTTCTTGTCCTACTTCAAATGAAAAATTAAATGCTAATTGTTAAATGAAAATTTTGTTGAGTGGTTTTCTTCTAAAGTTTTCCAATATCTTTCCTATCATTTTCATAGAGCTATCATCAGTTTACATCATTGCCAAGAGTCAAATCGTTACTGGTTGATTAAAATTGCTCACAAAACTTGATTTATCCTGTCTTGTCAATTTAATATATATAGCAGAGTTGGGCACTGGATATTTATTTATTATATTATATTTATTCTAAATACATAATAAATAAAAAAAAAATATTTGTCATTTATTAAGTATTAGATTATTGTCAAAAAATTAACGTAATCCATTTCTGACTCTGTGTGAGTGAATCAATATGTAAATGAGGACTGAAATAATGGCCCACTTTTTCACAAATTCTTTTTAAACAAAGCAACCAGTTTCATCCAAATGAGGACATCCTCAAGCAAGCTATGGAAACAATCCAATCTTGGGAATTATACATTAAAAAAATAATTAAATATGAAAATCAATATCTTAAATTATTGAAATGAATTCGAAATAATTCAAATATTTAGATTTTTAATTTAAAATAAGTTAAAATTAGAGATAAGGATTAAAAAAATCAATACTTACAATTAAAAAAGCAGATTATGAATAGTCAAAGTTTAAAAATTATAAAAAAATGAATTTTACAATAAATAAAAGGCTTTGTAAAACACAAACACTAAGGGACTACACATTAAAATGTCTTCAAATAAATGATAGGGCTTTATCATAGTTTCAACGCAGCAAATAAAATGATTCTGGAAATCAAAAGATAAAATAAACCACTTAAAAGAAACACTCTAGAAAGTAATAGCTGGGCCAAATGTTTTGTGAGAAACTAAACTGGTAATTAAAGTAAAAAAAGAGAAAACTGTAGGAAGTAAGTTCAGAATAAAAGAAAGAAAAATATATAATAAGAATGGTCCTATTTTTCACAAATTCTTTATTGAGCTTGTAGCCGGTTTCGTACCTTCAGATACATTTTCAGACCAGCTAGAAGTTTACAAATTATTTGAAGTTACAAATAGAATATTTTGTAAAAAAATTATTTGATTTAGGGATTAAGATGCTTACAATTATTCATCAGTGAAGTTTTAGCCAAAATTTTAAAACTATAAGAAATTTAAAATTTTATTACATTATATAAAATTTGAAACAATGGCGTACGCCATTTAGCGAGTGCGTTTCGGTAAAAGAATTTTGTTACGGTAAAGGATCTTGAGGCGCTCGGATTTGCGGGCTCATAAAATGGCGAACGGGTGGGTAGAGTCGGTCCCATCGAACCAAGGATATTGAAAATTCGCGAAAGACTCCGAGAAATGATCAAATTCGCCGATAATTCTATCGAAACGAACCTCGCCTAACGCAAGTCACTGCGATTCCCCGTTAGAAGTTAGAAGCACGAACGGCGAGTTGGCGTAATCCTTCGCTACTCCTTTTTATTCGATTCCATTCCTTTCACAGGGCTTAACCCTCGGGAAGTCGCCATTTAGCACACTCTGCAGGAGCCTAGCAGACGTGGCGTACTAAGTTGTTTTTGTGCAGCTTTGATCGCCTACGAACGACAGAGAAACCTGTCGCTTCACGCTTGTGAACGGAAACCATCTTGGTTCGTGGTCGCGCTAAATGGAAATAAACATGCTTCACCTGGTCACTTAGCCGTCAAAACGGCACAGAAACACACATTTTTACAAAACGGTTCGATTTATACAACCATTTTTAAAGAATAATCATTCCTGGTATGTACGTAATTTAATTGTGTATTGACTAATTTAATATAGTATTTATCCATCATAATCGTTAATTATAATAATAATAACGTGCAAAATAAACTTGTTAAGTTAGTACATCAAAGAGATGTCTACGTTAAAATAATTCGCATTACAATTAACTTATAGCTGGGGTGAAGATGTATCTATAGATACTAAACTGGAAGCATGTTCAATTAATAAAAAAAACGTGAAAAATAGGGTCATTATTATTTTTATGAAGATGTATTCATACAGAGTCAATATCAGTTCCTCAAAAGGCAATAAGTAGTTTTGCTCAAACAATTATTTGCAAGCGTTGTAAATGGTCAGCCAGATACGTAGTTTGAAATTAGTGCGTGAAATTAATCCTTTCCAGCGATTACCAACTTCTGTTTGAACGAAGCTGATGTAATATTTTTATTAATGTTTATATTTCGAAAGTTTCTTAACATTTATAAATTTAGATCTAATTGGTTCTTGCAGCAAGCGCACGACATCTGCAGGACGCATACTTACGAGTTGTAAAATAAAACGCAATTCTTTTTCTCATATAAATCTTTAAAAGTTTATTTCTATTTGTCAGTGTTAATTTCATCTCTCTTGTCCATTATATTTGTTATACGAACCCGCCTCCACGCATCTTTCATTAATACATACTTGCAGCACGCCCTTTCTGCATATAAACAAGAAGTTCCTCTCTTCAATACATCCATTGTATATGTCTATATCAGTTTCGCACGCACGCAGCCACACATGTTCTATGTGATATATCCCAACTTCCACAATCTGTGAGTTCACCTGTTCTACTACTCGTATCTGCTGTATACTGCTGTCATCTTCTCCAGACTTTAGACTGACTGCACGTATACTGTTTTTTGTATGTATCAAAACGGTAAATTATCAATTAACCAGGATGCTTGTCTACCATAGAGAAGAGGTACTGCTTTTTGCATATACTAACTGCTGATTGGCAATGCTTTTATTTTTTAATTAATTCGAATCTGTATACATGCCAAATGGTGTGTTAAAAAGTATGCTACAGTTCATAAATATTTTCAATTGTATTTCAAGTAGATTGATAGCATTTGAATGCTTAACTCGTTAAATTTCGGAATAAATTCAAGACACAGCAGTTTTATCCCGTTCTATAGAATGAAATTTTGTAGATACAAATGCTGAAATCTCATACTGTATCAGATCAAAATGATAAATCCTCAAAATAAAATTAACTTTACCAGGACATTTATGAACTGCAGTTAATGCTTTCCAAATAATTTACTAACAATTAACATATCACCTCGTCTTTGTAATTTTTCGGTGAATAGTGGCTTTTTTTTTGTGGAGTCCTAAGTAATCTGAATAATTTATATGATGTATCTCTGGTCTAGGATTCGCTTACGTTGGTGGTGCTTGTGTTATCAATAAACGTCTGGAAAAAGTCAACTCCGTAGCCATCATCGAGGATACTGGTGGTTTCAGTGGGATTATTGTTGCTGCGCACGAAGTTGGACATTTGTAAGTCAAGTGTTAACATACAATAAAATTTTAGATATACAGCGTGGCGCATTAGTGTGTGGAAGCTCAATATATCTGACATTATAAAATTTATCAATAAAATATTATTAAGGAAAGGTATAGGCATTCTTAAGCTTCATATTTTAAAAATAGGGACACATATACAGGATGTTTAAAAGGGCGTACCAGACTTAGTTTATATTTTTTTAAATGGAATGTTATACTTTTTTGCGTTTTTAATTTCTGCTTACTTTTGCTAGCCTTCTCCTCATATAGGGTTTGCCATATCTATTCCAAGTGTGTAAAAAATAATTATTACTTTTATGTCTAAATTGAACTGAATTAACAAAAGAAATATTTCTTGTATACAAGGTGAGTCAAAACTCGAATCTTTAATTTTCTCATTAAACTTAAATGAAACCCTGTATTTTTTTATGATGTTTCGATAGATATTTATCGGCTCTTCCATTTTTGTTAACCATTCCCTATACCTGACTGTTTGGTTTTAGTGGATATTTCAAATTAAAAATGAAAAATTGCGTTATTATCGCAAAAACTTTAATTTTATCAGGTAACAGTAGCAGGACAAGCCGACCAATATCTGGTGAGAGCTGATGACGCGTTCTGCGCAAAACTCTGCATATTGATGCAATAGGTATGACGTTGGGCGACCAACGTTACGAAGACGTCAAATGCCAACTGAGCTTTCTGTTCACTGGTACTACTTCAGTTTCAATTCGTCCAACTACATTCCCCAAAATGCACCGTTTAGTTGAGGAATTAACAGATGTGATTTCGGTATTGGGAGAATGTTCGGAAACTTGCGTTCTTGCAACAAGAGTTTATGAAGCCAGATACGAAGACAGCTAAGAAATGAAACAAAGTGCCGCTAACAACACCTGAAGATATGATGGAAAGAATAAGAAAGCCTTTTTGTATCAATAACGGACAACGTATAACTTGTTAATTAATGAAATGTCAAAAACAAAACCAATTTTCATTTTTAATTTGAAATACTACTTTTATAATGTCAGATAGATCGAGCTTTCACACACCAATGCGCCACCCTGTATATTTTGCGATATACAGGGTTGGGATAAAGTATGGAACCAAGCAAATATCTTTAAAACGAAGAGGATGGTATTGACGAAACTGTGCAGATAAGTGTAAGGAAATATAATACATCTGATGTTGATTTTGTTGTTGTGACTGTACTTCCGGTTCAACCGGAAGTTCCCTCTATTTTTTTTTAATTTAAATGGAACAGCCTGTATATTTTTGCAGGTTATAATAGACCTTGTTTTTCTGAATTCGACCATACTTATTTTAGCTCCTTTATCTGTAAATAATGGGAGATAATTAGTTCGGTAAAATGTCAGTGGAGATGATAAATACAATAAGTCCATAGATGTCGGTCACAACCCGAAGCTTTGCCCAGCAACAAACAAACAAAAGTAGATAATCCAGTAGGTAATTGTTGACAAATAGTCAAGTTTATTTAATTCGCGTCCATCGAATTACTAAATGTACGGATGGTGCATTTAAATGAAAGAGAGCGTATTGAAACTTTAATGATGATCGGGTTTGGCGATCGCGTTAGAACTCATGAAGAAGTGTGTCACCTTTTTGATGATTTGCATCCCGAAAGAACTTTTATAACACGTTCAGCTGTTACTAAACCACTAAAACGTTTTAGTATGACTGGAACGGTTAAAAATTCACCAAAAATAGGAAGACCGCAGACCGCAACTAACGCAGTTGTTAGAGAAAACTTTGCTATTGAATCAGAAGAATCATCTCAAACTTCTACCACAACTTTAACACTAAACCGTGGTATAAGTCGTCGTTCTGTAGGAAAAATATTGAAGAGAGGAAAGTTCCATTGTATAAATATACATACTTCATGAACTGCCACATGATGATTTTGACCGACGCCTGGAGTTTTGCAAAAGAATGATGGAAATTTGTAATGCAGACGAACATTTTGCAACTAATATGGTATTTTCTGATGAAACCACTTTCTGTTTAAATTGAACAGTCAATCGCCATAATTCCAGGTACTGGTCCAATGAGAATTCTCACTGGATCTATGAAGCCCATACTCAACATCCTCAAAACTTGAATGTCTGGTTGGGAATTGTTGAAAACAGGCTTATAGGGCCATTTTTTTATAGAAGGAAACTTAAGTGGGGAAAAGTATTTGGATCTACTGAGAAACCATATTATTCCTGCACTTCAACACAATGGGAAGCTGCCTCAAAGTTTTTGGTTTCTACAGGATGGAACGCCTCCCGACTATGATAGGCGAGTTAGAAACTTTTTACGTGCTACTTTTCCAAATCGATGGATTGGACGTAGAGTGGCCTGCACGTTCTTCAGACCTTAGTCCATTAGATTTTTATCTTTCGGATTTTCTCAAATCTCGCGTTTATGTAGGCGACCAACTACTTTGCAGGAGTTGAGGCAAAGAATAGTCGACGAATATGATTAAATCCGTAGAGAAGTTTTGGAATAGGTAACTCAGGAATTTCGTAGAAGACTTGCATATTGTAAGGAAGTAAACGGCGGGCACTTTAACATTTTAAATGAGTTCGTTTATAAGATGATTACCATTTTGTTAATACTTTACAATAAATAAAATTAATTGTTCGGTAAATGTGAAGTCCCTTCATTATTTACAGGAAATGGTGCTAAAACCAGTATGGTCGAATTCGCAAAAACAAGGTCTATTATAATCTGCAAAAATATACAGGGTGTTCCATTTAAATAAAAAAAAAATAAAGGGAACTTCTGGTTGAACTGGAAGTACAGTCACAACAACAAAATTGAAATTAGATGTATTATATTTCATGATACTTATTTGCAAAGTTTCATCAACACCATATCCTCTCCGTTTTGCTTGGTTCCATACTTTATCCCAACCCTGTATATGCACGTGACGACTTTCTTGGCTAAACTTTTAGCCGTTTATATGCTGAATGCAATTTTTAAAACAGCATCTAAATAGTAGAATCAATTTGAACTCTGAAGGTTTTGTTTGCCGTTTATTACAGTAAAATAAAATTAAAAATTCAAAACTTCATATGCACCCTCAATTACCGCACCAATCAACACAAACTTAAATAACATACACCAATGTTGCCGCATGTAGTTTTTTTTTTCAAATCCTGTGAATACGGGAGGCAAAGTACAACATTAGAATATTCAGATTTCCGATAAAGAAATCAACAGAGAATATCGCTATATTTACTTCTGCCGTCAATTTATAAACAGCCTGTATTGAAAGTGAGAAATATGAATAACGATCCGCTATATTATATAGACTAGGAGCCGTCCATGATGGTAGTCCGCCGCCATCTTACTTAGGAGGTCCTGGAGCTCAAAAATGTCAATGGGAAGACGGTTACATCATGTCGGATTTGAGGCACACAGAAAGGGTTTTAGATGGTCACCGTGCAGTGTGGCCAGTTTTCATCATTTTCTTAAGTAAGCAATATCCTAATATCCCCATTACTATATTGTCATTATAATATTTCTTTGAAATTGCAGCGGCGATACTGCAAGCTGCTTATACAATCCGCCACACGAGGATGACAGCTTACCAAGAGTTCTCCCTGGAAAGCTCTTGACATTGGATGCTCAGTGCAGGCGGGATCGTGGGACAAGCGCATGCTTTGTAAGATATCCGATTGGTGCAATATTTAAAGTAAAATAATTTCTTTTGTTTTTTTTTTAATTCGCTCTAAATAGAAAGATGACCGAGTATGCGCCCAGCTGTTTTGTTTTGACGCGGGTAGTGGGTACTGCGTGGCGTATCGACCAGCCGCAGAAGGGTCATCGTGTGGTGATGGACAGGTACGAAAATATTCTTAGCAGTGAAAGATAAAAATTGCCTATTCCCTGTTCGCCAACGAAATCAACGTTGGATCACGAATACAATGTGATTAATCTCAACTATCTATCTGAAACCGGCATTAGAAAGGTGCAAAGGGTTGTTTATAAGCAGGATTGCAATTTCTGTCGATTTCGAACAACGATAGTATGCACATTTACTGTCCCGAAAGTCCAGAGGCTGCGTCAGAATGCTTGTCTAGCTTGTGTGTCTATTTCTTCATTTTAATTTGTTGTTTACTTGTTTCGCACCGCGAACAGTAAAAAAAGTCTTCAATGTTTCGACGAATAAACTAGCACAGGAGGGCGATTATGTGGATCATAATTTCCGCGAAATGCTGAGTATTTATTTAACAAAGTTTATTTTGATCAATACTTTTGGATAATAATCAAATGTTCATGTATTTAACGATATTGATGGCATAAACGATACCTAGTTGCAAAATCTTTTATTATGTGACTTGCACTATTGATTTATTTAGTCACTGGGTAGGAATAGTGGTGATAACTATCGATAGCTAAGCCAACCTCTGTGTCTTTCCGAGTTTAGTAATAGCCGACTTCTGCTTAGTCTTGGTCCATAGGTTGATATGGATCTTACCATTGCAGTGTGTAATCAGCGTGGTTTCAATGACTTTCCAATTTTTCTGCAGGTTGACATTTATTATTTATTCCCGTTTAGATTTGTCTGACATCTGTTTAAGGTGTTGATTCCATTTCAACTTCCAGTCAAGAACTATTCCTAGGAAGTTAGCATTTTGAATGAATTCTACCGTTTCATTAAGAAGATTAGTGTTATTTTTCCTAGAATTAATCTTTAGGTTTTGCGTTAATACTCAACCCTTCTGTTGTCCTCTCTGCATAAGTTCTGAAATAATTCTTGCATTTTTTTCCGATAAACCCTCACAAGAGAGGAGGACAAGAGAGAAGAGATAGTACTCCTCCTAGAGCTGGCAAATCTACAGTTTCTGCATTACTAGAAATATATAATTGTGTGTTACTGAACATGGAATCCAAAACATATCCTGTCGCTGTCTTATGCGATCTGTCGAAAGCATTTGATTGTGTTAATCATGATCTTCTATGTGAAAAGCTTTACTCTTTAGGATTACGCGGTAAAGTGTTGGAGTGGACTACTTCATCCCTGACAGAGTACAGTGCGTGGAAATAAATGTCACTAACGCTAAAACGATCTACAAGGTGACATCATCCTTATTGTTCAATAACATAGGTGTCCCTCAAGGGTCTGTACTTGGCCCACTGCTTTTTTCATTGTTTTTGAACGACATTTTTGAATTTCTTTGTGATTTCATGGTTGCATGCCACGCCGATGTTATCACCGTAATAATTTCGGAAAATGAAAACAATATTGAAGCCCTTACAAATATTATGCTGGACAAATTTTTTGCATGGTTTTGTGCTAATAAGCTATCATTAATAATAATAACTCAGCACTACAGGCCTTGAAGGCCCTTGGCTAGAGTGCCGGAACACACCGAGCCACTGAGAAGTGTTGTCCGAATGGTAACCCAATCAACAACCGGTACCGCATATTGCTGCTTGACTTTCAAGATTGGCAATGATGCACCCTTCCTTCTCAGCCGGACTGCCGGCTAAGCTATCATTAAATTAAAAAAAAAAAGATTACATCTTTTTTCATACTTTGCAAAAAAAGTTGGATACATATTTATTGATACACATTATAATGAGCAATTGAAATCCTCTGAATCGGTAACCCTTTTGGGTTTAACTCTTACACCCACCTTAAATTGGGATAATCATTGCCGATCATTAGTATCGACCTTGAATAAATCTATTTTTAAACTTAGATCACTTAAAAATATACTTAAGCCACATATCTCGAAACAAGTATATTATGCCGAGTTTCATTCTCACCTACTCTACGGACTTCTACTTTGGGGATCATGCGCCTCTGCAAAAAAAAGGTATTTCTTAAACAAAAAGCGGCGGTTAAATGTCTAGCGGGTGTTACTCAATTGACGCCATGTAGGCCTTATTTCATTTCCTTGAAAATATTAACACCTTGTGAATTATATATATTGGAAAGTAGCTGCTATGTACATAAAGACAGAAGCACTTTTATTAACAAAAACAATAGCGAACATAAATTTAAATTAAGAAATCCGCGAATTCATTCTGCCAACCATCATCTGAAGTCAACAGCTGAAAGCATAGATGTGTTAGGAATTCAAATTTATAACCATCTACCTACCAATTGGAAAACTTTTACTTCTAAAAAATTTAAACAAACAGTTAAATCTTGGCTGCATACTGAATGTTTCTATACAGTAACAGAATTTTTTGAATTCAATAGTTTTTAGTTTTCTTTGTCTTTTTTCTTAATTTTTAATTTATTTAAATATTATTTTTATTTAATGAAATTTTGTAAGTTTTTGTGAGGCATTTCATACCTTGACTTGGAAATAAAGTTTATATTATTCCTGTGAACAACCTCTGCGCACCGACGCCTGCATTGTGCCAACGACGTTTCAAAGATTCTTCTTTCCAGCATGGCTTTCAGCCACTTTAAAACAGTGTTTTCCACTTGTATATAGGCTTGCACTATAGCCATTGCTGTGATGTTTAATTATTACTTATTTTTTTAATCGTTTGTTCGATTTTTTTTTTTCATTATTTGCATTCGCGCTATTTGTGCCTACATTTATTTGAATTCCATTATTTTTTTTTTTTGCTTTTAGTATTGCTTGAACGGTAGATGCGTAGCTGAGCATGAAAATATTATACCAGACTACTCACAAAACACTCCTGCGTACGTAAGACAAGACGGATCTCCAAGTTCAGGGCGGACGTTGTAAGTAGCACCGACAATTTTCCCCCCACATACAAAACATCAATTATTCTATTATAATTTTCGTCAATTATTACAACAGGTCGTTCAGTGGAGACGGAAATTATAACATTAATAACACCAGGCAACACAACTCCCAGCAACAAAATGCACCACGAATCCCATACCACTACAAACCCCAAAATCCAAACACTCAGACATCTAGGAAGCCATTCGTTCCTAGCTCAACCTCCAGATCTTACCCCCATTTCTCCATATCGACCACCAAGTCTCCTTATGATTTCCAACATTTTACACAGAAAGAGAGTACACAGCACACATCTGATAACGTGTACAGTACGTCAACTGTTAAAACCGTCGTGACAGTAACGTCATCTACCATAAATCCCTACGTAGGTACCTATTATCATATGCGGCGAAGGACGACGAAAAGCCCGTACGATTTTGCCGATTTCGGGAAACACTTCAAAGGTTCGAATGTTGAGAACGAAGACAACGTAAATAAAAATTACCTGAAAAGGTCTTATGTGCCCGATAATTTCTTTGAGAGTAGTAGTAATTCCGAAAACACAACGAAAACTGTAGGGTAAGGATAAAACATCGAAGGAATGCTGAAGTCATCATTCTTCTCAATCGTATCTCTTCCATTACTTTCGTAACTTCGGACTTCTGCAATAATCAGTGTAGTTAATGTATGTGCACTTTTAATTCGGAAGAAACCGAGAGAATATTTAAAATTATTTATTAGTTGGTCAGTTCTACCCGTTAAACGATATCTCGTCTGTAGTTGGGAATAAGCTTAAATGCAAAAGTCGGCACATACAATAAATATGCTTATTATTACCACAACTCGAAATGCACTTGGAATTCATTCTGTTTAGTTCGTTTTAACAGAATGCATGATCTGGCTCTCTTATTACAGTCTTCACTCTACTATCTCTGTGTTATGTTTTGACAAATATATTTTCGTCTTTAAATTCATCTTCATTTCAGCAGAACTAAATGTGATCATCACTTCAATAGCTTTCAAGCATGTTTAAGTAACAGACGGAATATTCACCGAATCGGTCCTTGAAAAGTTGCCGAATTTGCAGTGATATTTTGATTTTGAAGCTTTGGTTTTAAACATAGTTAGCTATGATCTATTTGCAAAGAAATAATGATCCAAATATACAGGTGTTTGGCACAACTATGTAAAGTTTTGTACGGTCAAAAATTGAGGTCATTAAGGACCATTTTAACGATATTTATCTTAGTCCATAGTGTAATACATTTTGAAATACTTGAATTTCTAGTAAATTTTGAGTTTGTGGCATGGACCCGCCTACTCGAGCAGTCATCAAGCACTGCATTAAGCTTTGTCCACATGTGCATAAACATGCGTAAAGTAAACCTGAGGACGTGAAGTTCCGAAGATATTTAAAAATTTTTGAGCTTAAAAAGAATATTTGAATGTTGGGCTACCCAGATCTTTCCGACCGTTTATGATAAAAATATGCCACAACAACTCTAGTACTTGTTGTTGATTTGGCTCAACGCAGTTTATACACAGGTAGATAAGGCGTTATGCGTTATCTATTTACAAATCGACGCCACCTCGATAATGTAGCTTTCTAAATGCGTACAGCACTATCACTTTCAGAACAATGAACTAACTTGCCACGTGATCACAACAACCAATGGAAGGTTGGTCGATTTTTTTCTTATTAAGATTCTACATCCAGATGGTTACAGTAACCAATAAGAGGTTGAACTGATTTTTTGTTATTATGATTCTGCCCCTGCTCTAAAGCTATCACTGTAAAGTCACTAGATATATAAAGTACCGCAATTGGTGGCCATATTGTGTCCAGCTTAGGCGCCAAATTTAAATTTAATCATTGTAGTTTATACGTCCTGTCAATTTTTCTCTTGACGGTAATCACAACTCCGCCACAATGTAATGAAAACTTTTTTTCTCCTGGCGCTAACCAGATTGAAATATGTGGAATATAATTTAAAAGATTGAAAACACGAGATAAAACCCTAGTAGCAAAATTCAAATTTCACGCAATTATTTTTAGTAACTTCATCATTAAAACACCAAATTGCCAATAATTTTATATTAGATTACTAGTTACTTTGTTGTCTTTCTTTTGAAGTTACTAAGAATAATTGTGGGAAATTTAAATTTTGCTACTAGGGAAGGACCAAGCTATATGTTGTCAATTGTCAATACCATGTCAGTACAATTGGTTAAACACAGTGATAATACTTTAAATTATATACAACAGTAACACTAACCAAACATTATGCTAGTTGCAAAAGCTTAGAATGACAGCACTGACAGCAAGAATTGACTAAATATGGTGACTTTTGTAGCCAATCGCCCACAGCTGAATCAGCTGGACCCTGATTTCGCCATATTGTGTCCAAAGAAGGTTCTTTTCTCTCTAAAGGCCGTTTTACACTTATCTATTTATTGCGCAATTTATTGGCCAATTTAAAATTGTTACGTCTATAACATGGATTTAATACGTATTATACACGTTGTTAACAATTTTAAATTGGCCAATAAATAGCTAGGTGTAAAACGGCCTTTACACATTGGCGCAATGAATTGCGGTACATTATATATCTAGTGACTTTATATTACTGTAATACACAGCGCCATCTGCAATTCAGAAGCGTAACGCTGTTCAAGTTCGTCAGTCAAAAAAAAAGGTTCATACCTTAGTTATTAGGTTCGTTCGTTTTGGCACTAGCGAAACGCAGCCGTCAGCATTTCTGTTCGATTTGATGACAAAACCAACAGCAATCATAAAATCTAAAGGTAGCGTCAATCCAGCGTTTTACGGCCACCGCTTGCGTTAAAAAACTTTACGCGGCTAGATTTTCGCGTAATGCCAAAACGAACAAACCTAATTGAACCTTGAAAACCGTGACATCTAATTCACAATATAGGTAGTTCCAAATGCTCAAATTTAATCAATGACATGCGTTTTATGGATATTGTTTATCTACTTACATATATTTATAATGAATCACCTAGTGACTGAACTAAAACCACTTATAAGTTATAAGCAATAAGCGTACTCAATCCAATTATATTAAAAAAAAATGTTAACAGCATTACAACAACTATATGGTGAAAGGTAGAGAGCTTTATATGGACTATCCAGACTAAGTATACCTTATTAATAATAAAAGTAATTTCTTTCGAATGGGACACCCTATTTATTTTGTTGTACATGTGATGAAGAATTGAATTATTTACTAAGAAGCTGTAAAAGTGTTATTACCTGTGTAGTTTCTTTTAAGATCAGTGATTCTCAACAAAAGAAATGTAATTGCATGTGAAGGGCGACAGTAATGAAAGTTACTTTTACTAAATTAAATAGATCAAAATTGACTATGCTTAATCCGTTTTAAAATAAAGATATCATAGCAAAATCAAGAGCTTTTACTTGATAGATTCCGTGAATCACCCGGTATATATCTGCATTCTTCAATTAATATATCATTAAGTTACCACAGACTCTATCCGAAAAGTTATTTACTCGTCAAACGCCTTCCATACTTCCATTAATTATTTATTAATAATAATCTTACGCCAATCAGAAGTAAATTACCCTGGAGACTTGCCTTCACATTTTCGCCATGGAATGCCAAATTTGAAGACCTAATTAACAGTTCTGCATGATTTTGCATTGTCGTCATCCAAAAATATTCTTTAAAAATATTTTTCTGTATTTTTTTATTCTACGTAGTTTTGCCTTTAAATTCGTGTTTATTTCTGCAATTTGTTATTATCTTACAGTAAATAAGGTTTATTTACTGTAATAACTGTAGATAATACTTAACGTAGGAATGCAGTAGTTGTAATTAACAACATTGTTCGATTGTTTTATCTGAAAAAATAGGATAGTGATGTATTGGTAAGGTTAATTATATAAAAAAAAAATATGCAGTCTTACAATAGAACTCTTTTGAAAACAAAATTTTTAGTTTAAAGAAATTTTATAGTGCCTTCATTTAATCCCGGAAACCAGGTGATTAGTGATTTTTTAAACTTATGCGGTTCACGTCAGAGCACATCAATCAGAATTAACCAATACACCAATAAAATATTATAAATTCGTTCTGGATTTGTTAGTTATTAAATCGGAATAATAGCCCAATTTTCAGCCCACATAGCCAAATTTAAATTGCCCGCAATTATTTTCAGTAACTTCAACGTTAAAACATAAAATTACCTACTATTTTCTACTGCATTAACAGTTATTTTGATCCCTTTACATTGAAGTTACTAAAAATAGTCGCGGGAAATTTAAATTTGGCTATTAGGCTTTATTTGGGTTGCTTATCTTTATTGTGGTCAACTGTTTTTTGAGACAAAATTAAGGCACAGGAAAATATTGACATCTTCAAATTCTCATTTTCACTTGCAGTTTTTCTGACCACGTTCGCTACATATTTATATCACTACTTGTTAAATCTTTAATACGTCATTCACTTTCTATTGTGTTAATAATTCTATACAGTTATAATAAAACATCCAAATTAATATGTTTAAGAAAATCGGTATTAGTATTTATCTTTTACATTTTAATCTTGTGCTAACTGCTAATTTGCATCTCTCATCCTTATGTCGTATTTTCGCTAATCATTAATGTTATTTTTTCAGCCCAGGCCATTAAGGGGAAAGACACACATAGATAAATATGTTGTTATTACAACATATTGCGAATAAATAGATACCAAGTATCGACAAGTTGATTTACAACGATTCTCCAGAACTTGACAACTCAAATACTCAAGTGCCTTAGATATAATAATAATAATAAAAAAAAAAAAAACTGTGTTGTAATGTACGCGAAGTGTGTTTGTAAATATAGAAAAATGCGCCTTTGGAAACAAGAAAGTAAATATGTGATAATACTCACAACTGAATTTCAAATAATTAGGAGTATGTAAAAAAAGTGAAAACGAATATAAATATTTTTATAGCGACAAATATACAAAATAAACCCAACACCCATATTAATTAATTACTGCCAATAATTTTCTAATGTATTTTCTGTATCATTTTAAATAGAGGTACGAAACGAAAAATTGTGATCTACTTTTTCAATATAACGTAATTTAATAGTTTAAGTTGCAATGTTTACTAATAGGTTTAGTAGTAATACAATATATGATGTAAGTACTTTTTGTTTTTAGTTTTACTATGTAAAATACTTGGCGAAAATACTCATCTTTGCCAATGTGAATCTAGAATTTTCTGTTTGTAAAATTTAACTGAATATAGGTATGTACGACAATAGGAGCATGACACAGCAAACAAACTGTAAAATAACATCCTAAATTATATAAACATTATCTATCATAATAAAGTAAACATTTCATTCTATAATTCAAAGCAGGATTGAGATAGTAGCTATCTTGCATTATACAAATTCCTTAGAGTATGTTAAGAACTTTATATATAGCATATTTTTTTCTGCAGATAGGAAATTTAAAATTATCATTAAATATTTATTCGTATCTCTCAATAATATGGTAAATTATTTGAATTTATTTAAGCAAAAAAAAAAACAAGAGTTGAAGATATTTACAATTAGAGAGTATTTCCTTATTTTTTATTTATTATATAGGTATCACATTTTCCTGCATTTAGATGTGACAAAATATACAGGATTCTCAAAACATATACAATATTTTTTAAGTACTTTGTATAAATGTAAATCACGATAATTGTGTCTGAATAAGATTTATATTAGATTTACATAAGAAAATATCGTTACCTTTTCTTGTAAATAAACTACAATTATTTTCACCTATCAATTCACCTTTAACCAACTTGGAAACTTTCATAACCATATAATGATTAAATATTGAAATGTATCTGTGATATGGATTCCTTTGGCAAAGGCGATACGCGCACATACTTCCGATGTATCTAAATGTATGTAATGTATAATAGTAAAGTGACTATTATTTCGTTAATTAACAGAAGATTTCATCTAGTGTGATTAAATTAGTAGCGATTTATTTTGTTGCAATTTCTTGTAGGTACATTTGATGTAAAAGTTCTAAAAATAAGTCGCTTTTGTTATTCTCGCTACTTAAAATTCTATTTGTTGTTACAATGGCTTCGGAGAAAACTGATATGTTCCCCAGTTTATCCCCTTTCTTCTTTTAAACTTTAGTTAAGTTCCTGTCCATTAATTAATTGTATTGATAATGCACATGTTTATATCGCATAAGAGAAAGTGTAAAAATTTATTTGGAAAAATAAAAGTATTGTCCAACAAAACTGTGTTTCTTTGTACAATTTAAAAACTTATCTACATCAAATTAAACCAATTACATTTAAATTCATACCATCTATCTTTTGAGATTTTACATTAATTTTTTATTTGAATGCATATTCCTAATATTTTCCTTTTGAGTATACAAAATATTCAAATTATCAAGGACATCATTAATACCAAACTACTAAAGTACATTAACCCAAATTAAAAATCATTTTACTTACATATTAAATATTTATTTGTCACTTAGAGTACATAGAGTAATAATAACTATTACGATGAGGTAAATCATAAGGTACTATTAGTTGGAAGTCATGTCATTTTGGTATCGAATAAATATACCTAGGTATTACACACACGGAAGACTAATAAAATTATAAGGTAAATGTACAAATTTAAAACTACCCCAATTCTCTTGTTCATTTTAATTATTGACTCTGTTTAAAACCAGATGCTTTTATAGCAATTCGGACAATCATTGCCACTGAGAGAGCACATACTAAGCCAGCGGGCATAATCTTGCCAGAATTATAAAATCTATATCCCATAACACCCGCTAGTATGGAACTAGTAGCTAGCTGTGTGGAATAATTACTTGGATCTCTGCTTACTTGGAGTGCTCCATATGCTAAAGCAGTACCAAACAGAATGCCAGCACCCAAAGATGGTACAGAACCTATATATGTACATAAATTTTGCATTTAAAATTACTAAGTTAACCTACAAATTTAAACAAATTACCAGCTTTGTAATAACCAAATATACCTCCACCTGCTACGATAGCGGCGTACACAAAACCAGGAATATCTACCGGCATTATCTAATGTATCGAACTAACGACTAGCTCTAAATCAATTAAGAGTCGATGACTGACTTATAAACAGACTTATCTTGGATATTTTTATGCACGTATGGTGATAACGAGCGTCAAAATACAAGATGCCCGCAATATAATTTTAAAATAACTCACCTATTGCGTGTTTTGCATACCAAATCACTTCCGCGATGACTTGTAATTATTTGCACTTTGTAACGCACATTTGAAATTCCTCATTTCATATTTCTTTACATCATGCGAAAATAAAAACCGCGTAAAATAAATACGTAAAGTGCAGTGATCTGTTTAATACTAAATCACGAGTTCAACAGGTTTGATAATTATTTTACCCTCAAGTCAAGAGATGTCGCACCATGCGATATTGATTCAAATATTTTCCGTCAATGTCGTTGTTACTCGTTATATGACAATTTTTTTATGGAGTGTGAAGGGTGTGAAGGGTGGTGAAGGAGTTGTAAGTTGTAGCCACTCCCATTTTTATACCTGCCTGAACCTAACCAGAGTGCCCAGTGTTGCCAGTAGCGATTTGTTACTAAAATAGCGACTTTCGTAAGAAAGTTGCTTTTTTATATTGGAAAGAATGTAAAGAATTATATGTATATATATGTAGTATCAATACAATATAAATAATATATATGTACTTGTAAAAAATAGTTTTATCGGCGTAATATAGATGTTACTATTGCGAAAAAAAAAATATTGCCGGTAAACTACAAGGTCGTTTAGTTAATAAAAAAGATTGCGTCATATGTTGTAAGAATCCTATATAAACTATTGATTAGAGATGACATGCACTTTTCGTTTTTAATATAAATATAAACTCACCTACAATTATCAATAATACAATAGTATAATAAAAGAAGACTGTGTGGTTATTCGAGTTGTAACTTGTGTAATAATTTAACGTTAACGAGTTTAACGTTGCAAAACAGCGAAAATGGATAAAGTGCTTAACAAAAGTAACGCTATCATAATAAACACTGGGAACATACTAGCTTTAAATGATTTAACCAAAAACCCTGGCCAAAATCCGTCTGAGGAGGTATGTATTCTGATACATTACATCAAACACAATGTTTAAGATAATTGCTAGTTGAAGGAAGCGATTAACATCACCTTAAAGGATTTTGCAAAATCGGAGAGAATTGATTCAGAACCCGATCAACCTTTAATTGTGAGCCGGCAACATGACGATTTAATAGCAAAAATATCAGAACAAGACCTGTCGGATTTGAAGATCGGATTAAAGATATTTATCAACAGTGATAGTGAAGAGTATCTGAAAGAAGCTATAGATAAAGGTTAGTACTTAATACAGATGTATAGAAATAAAAAATTGCAATTTGTTTCATAGCATTTTCAGTATTGAATGTCAATACAGTACAAAATGTGATAATATCATATAATCACCAAGTTCCACAAAATGACAACCTTGGAAAACTACAAAATATTTGGAGAGTACTGGAAACATACACAAAAAACAAGAAAATAGGTCAAATTGGATTGGCCGACATAGAAGAAAGTATCTTTCGCACCATATATGATTGGGCTAATATTAAACCAAGTATTATTCAAATAAATTTAGCTACTTGTTGTGTTGTACCGCCTACATTGCAAGCATTTTGCAAGGAGCAGGAAGTGCAGCTATTAACTCATAGTGATCCTACAGGTTTGTATTGGATTCAAAGCTATTTCTTTTATAATTTATTTAATTAAAATTTTGTTTTTAGAAATATTACCTGCTGAAGCAATTCAACAGATATTTGAGGATGAATTATCTTTAAATTGGGCTTTGAGATTTTCAGTTCATATAAAGTGTAGAGGCGTTTTAACGACAAAAGGTTATTTAGTTAGTTTAAGCAAGTAATTATTCCTGAATTTTGTTTTGCGTTGTGCTAAGGTTTTTGTGTTGTGAACAATTTTTATTGTATGTTGCAGATTACTTAAAAGTATTTATGACAAATGTTGTATATAGCTATATGTAATTTTATATATTCATGTATGAAATACTTACTATAAATAAATTAACATTCCGGTGCATATATTTTTTTTTACTTTCATGTAGGTAGTAATAATTTTTAAGTAAAAGTACTTGAGCGTATATCTTATAAGAAATGTACGCTGTTGTCAGATCTCTTGTAATATATGTGGATTTTAACGGTTTGTGTTGCATAATATGGTTGCAATATTGTTTGGGTGATTTTTGCAGGCAACAACGTAACCAAGAGAACCGAAATTTCGAAACTGCCCCGGGATTATGAAAGTATAAAACGATTCGAGTACGCCATCTTTATTCGAAGGGTGTGATTATGAACCAACATTAGGTTTGTTTGTTTTGGCACTCCGCATCGTAATGCGAAAATCTAGCCGCGTGACGCCGCGTAAAGCTTTTCAACGCAAGCCGTTGCCGTAAAAGGCTGGATTGACTCAGTTTTAGATTTTCTGATTGCTGTTCGTTTTGTCATCAAATCCAACAGATATGTTTACGGTTGCATTCGCTGCGTGACGCTAGTGCCAGAACGAACAAACCTATTAGAATCGTATCGACCCCATCTACTCGATATAAGATTTCGTAATCCCACTCATTCCACGGCTGTGCTATCTTTAGTATGATGATAATGCAGATATCTCTACAAGGGTCTTATCCATGCTTCGTACCAGCGCTAGCCAGTAGCGTGAATGGAGTTTCTTCATTCACGCTACTAGCTTATAGAGGTCAGCACTTTTTCGTGTTGCACGAAAATCACATTTCACTTCTCTTCTCCACTGTAAACGCAGCCCTAAATGTTGAAATTAATAAATTATACGGTTATTTTATTGTTACAAAACAAAACGCCAAGCAATTGTGTTGTTTTAATGATGTCAGGGAACTGAACGTTTGACCATGTTTTGCAGAACTGATCATTTCTATGTTAAAAGAAGGTTATGGTAATAAATGGTTTAAAGATTTTATTAATATGCACAAAATTTTTTATACTCTTAATAAATTCAATTTTTAGGCTTTAATTTAAGAAAAGGGATTTTCTTATGTTCAAAATATTAAGCTGTGTATGTATATGACATAAGAAACAAAATAAAATATCAAATATCCTGTCTTATTGTTTTATTTTGTTGCTTATTATTGTTATCGTGCGTATGTGTGTGTGTTGATTAGGTAATTAGAGGCGTTTTCAAAACATGTTTTGGCGACAAATTCGCTTCAAGTAATGACGACAAAATTGAAACTGCTTCAAGCGTTTTCGAACCGCTTAGACTCGCATCAAAATACGTTTCAAAGCGAGGGAAACGTTTCTTTATGTGGAATTACGAACAATTAATGTAATACATAACTTAGTTTGATCGGCAGGTTTCGTTATTCGTAGTATGTAGCTCGTAGCTTAACGTGCAAAAGAGAAGTAGGCGAGCTATTAGACCTTGAAAGAAACCACTTAATATCATACGGTTTTATGAATGTCACAAACACATTGATTCGTTCCCTATATACTTTTGCTTAAAACCAGAGAGATTTCAAATAAATACGTTCGTTCTCTCCACGTGAAAAAAAAATATAGGTACTCAAAAAAAGCGAACAACCTTCGGCTTCGTGCGCAAAAGATCGTATTTTTAAAAATGCAGTCGGCAGTATCGTATGCCGGTCAGTTCGACAGAGTCCGCGGAGATAATCCATTAAAAATTTACAAGCATTTGTAGAAAAAGGAGTCCCTATTACGTGGCACGATGCGCTGGGGGCTAATGGGCCTTAACCGGGTAAAAAGTGGTCCGGGTGACGTCTCAAACGGCGAATCACACATCAATCAGTCTTCTCGGGAGCCTCGCCGCAGTTTGGTGACCAACTGAATTTTAGACCCGTTCAGAATTTTAATGTTACCGCTTCTGGAGATTTGATATCGGCAACAGATAGAGTAGAGACGGTCACCGAAAAAAAGACGCCCGCAAATAGAAACGAAAACATCCGAGAAAAACGAAAAGAAGTATCCTGTTGTTAGTATTTGGCCCACATGGAGATTGCCTGTAAAATATTGCTGTGCAGTACCTACACCTTACCAGTTATAGCCAGAGTATGCTTTATAGATTTATTGAAATTGTGTGCATGCGTGATTTTAATAATTCTTCGTTTAAAAGTTGACCGAAAGCTATGATTGTTTAAAATAATTTTGAAATATATTCAGTACCTATAAAGTATAAATATTTTGTGTTCTTGTAAACCTATTATATTTTAATTGGCATTTAAGAAGTTACTAATTACCTAATAGTTCAATAACATAAATGCCAAATATCTAAGCTAATACTTACCTAAACTAAAAACTAAAATCGGAATAAATTTTTTATTAGCTATAGAATTTGGAATTTTATCGTAGTACAAAATTATAGTTTTTCAGTGGCGCAGAAATTGGGATTCCCCACGAAACTTTTAGGGGGCTTTTTTAAAATGTATAATATAGATGTCGCTTACAAGCGAGAATGTAGATTTTTGATTATCGTGAGTATTTTATCTTTTATAGTAGCAAAGGTAATGGCAGATGCTAAATTAACAAAACCGGTTTTATTAAATTAAATATTGTTGAATTCACCAAAATTTTAATTAATCTAACAAGGAAAACGTAGTGAATAAGGCAATCATATTGTTTTGTTACTTCTATTTCACATCAATAATGACGCATATTGGTTAGAAAACGCACAGTAGTCAGTCAGGGTTATAAAAGCATCAGGGTTATGAAATATTAATCTGGTGTATTTACCAGTTGCGACTGGTGGTGTGCAATGGCATTGTTATCATAATAAAATTACTGCTTTTAAGGTTATAAATATCCCGTCTTAGAGATTTTTTTACACTTTAGTTATATTATGAACATGAGATGGTAAATATACAATACCATGACACCTGAAATTCTTTGCAAGGCGAATTGCAAAATACCCATACAGTTTGCTGTAACATGTAAAAATGTAATATTATTCTCTGAAAAAACAATTCTGTTTTTGATATTGAAATAATAACAGGTTATATTCGTATTCCAAACTCCTTTTTATTTAATATATTTATTGCAACATGTTTCGGCTACATACCATCTTCAGGCAATAAAACGTCAAGTTCGTTTTATGTATAAGATTGATGTGTCAATATTTTTTGTGCAGTAAGAGAGATTCTTACGAAATAAAACTTTTAATCTGATTAACACTACATTAAAAAGACATAACGTTAATAAACTAAGAAAAAGATAAACACATTAAAACGCGTAATTTAAAAACTTTCAAACTATCACAATTTAAAAACATATGGAAAAATAACAAAACCAAAATGGCCTGAATGCTAGCCAAGGACGCACTGACTGTAGGACAGTCTTCTTTTATTTTAATCAATTCTTTTGGTAGATTGAGCATGAAATAATCGTTTATTTAATCCAAGAAACTTATTGTCCTAGTAATAATTAAACCTTAAAGTAAAATTACCTAGATTGCTAAAACAATGCTGGAAGCAGTATGAAATTTACATAACTATTTTAACATTTACTAACAAATATATTTGTTTGACACCAAAACAACAAAAAATGTTGAATACCTACTTTTTTTTTGTTAATTTAACTCATCCGCTTTCAGCCTAAACATAATATTTTGTTGTGTATATTCTGTTGACATTCCAATGATCACTTACTTAAAATCGTTCATATGTACGAAAGCATTGAAACAAAAAAGCGTGTATATATTTTTTATATACAGTGAATTCGCAATAAATGAATGGCTTTATGTGAAAAACTAGAATACGTTAATAACCAAAGAAAGTCGAAATTACAAACTTTTTGGGTAGGTACATAAAAAAGATTTTTATTATTACAATATTTGTACAATGTAAACATTTTAAATATATTCCGGTGTTTCATAAGAGGAAAGCTATCAACCATATTAGATGTAATTATTATATTATGTGCACACCTGTTTGTAAATCCAGTATAATTTGGGTTAATTCGCATTAGTAGTCATGGAAATTGAATATAATTTATCGTCTGACAACTGTACGATATCCTGGTATCCTAGGTATCCATTTTACTTGAATGGGGTAGTGACTCAATATAATTCGTTGAAAAGAAATAATTGAAAAGAAATGAATGAAAATCCTTGGTTACGGAGGGGTTGTTGATAAAAAATCTTAGAGAAAGCTGTGTCATTTCTCATCAAGTGTAATGAATTAAACCATATTGCTGTGGTATATCTGGTATCCAAGAGGATAAATTCACGTAATTACCTTCGATCTAAAGATATTCAAGATTATTCGACATTATAAGAAATTTACTATTTACTATACCTGGGTACATATTCTACATGGAATCGTACATGTGTTTGCTGTTTCGAATGTAATCATACATCTTGAATGCTACGAAGCAGGTCTGTTTTCCTGGATTTTTATGATACCGGTGTTGTTCTCGCGGTCTGAACTTTTTACTACGAATATTTGAGTTTGATTTGGATTGTCACTACAAGAAAATTCCATTTTGAGGTACTCTGGCGTCTGAGCAAACCGATAAACGAGGTATCTGGTCAAAGCATTGTTTAAATTTTTGTATAAATGAATGTATAACTTTTATAATATTTTGAGGTTACTGTTAATTCTTGTGAGATGTCGGTTGATGAAATTTTATTTGTATAAGGTTGGTAGACGTGGTTGGTGGTTTTCTTTTCTCTTATGATAGCGCAGGATATTTAAAAGTTATTTTGAGAATTAAAGAATCCAAATATGTATTGGATAATTGATAATATTTATTTTGAACATTCCAAATAAGTATACTCACATTGGGTAAGAGTTCTCATACTCTTTATATGTTTTGATATAAACTTGATAATAAATTATACATGTTATTAATAGTTACACTGTTTTATTAATGAAAGCTCATTTGATACATTAAATTATTAAGAATTAAATTATAAATTCAATATTCAACAAAGTAAAGGCACAATAATATACAAGCTAGTGATTTAGGATACCTCAGCTGTACAGTCTCCACGGCAGCAGGTTCACAACTGGAAAAATAATAAAGATAAAGGATTGTATCGTGTCTATCATTAAGGACATAGAGGTATCTATAAAGAAAAGGCAGATTTAATTAGAAAGATAACTATATTTTAAAAAAAACATTAGCCGCGCAAATCTATTGTATAAATCACAATAATATATAAGCACTACACTACTATCTAGATTCTGAACTGGATTTTATACTGAATGTTTCTTTTTTTATCTAACAATTATTGTTTATTTTAAATTTTCTACAATTTGTGTACTTATTGAATAACAAACAGCTTTTCTTCCAAACTGTATCTTGCCGAACCACACTTAAATTAGTTTTATCAAAACTTTTCAAAAAAAAGGAGCAATGGTAAAAGTAAAGAATTATTTTTTCATCCAAACCAAGTTGGTGAGTTGGGGCAACATTTTTTCCCATATTGAAAGAATACCAACCAGAAACTGACGGAACTTGTCCAAAAAAGAATAGAGCTATAGATGTATGTAACTAATATTAATCGCTGGCAGACAATGGAGATATTTTACAAAAAATACACGCGATGAGTTCGATGGAAGGTTGAAGATCGCAGTAGACGATAGCCGTTGTAAAACGAGCAGAAAAAATAAGGTTAAAAGTAAAAGAGCGTACGATTTGTAGACAATTTAGTTAGCAATTAATTGAATTAGGGAGGCCCGAGATTTATGTTATCAGTCAGCGTCATCGCATATAAAAATACCGACCCACGACCTGCTCCGCATGGATTATGGTTTTCACTCCCATGAAATGCGAGGACGCCGTTGTTCGATCATTGGAAGCACCCAGTGAATAATTTTTTACTAAAATAATTGTTTTAATAAATTTTGTATCTATTAATCTTTATTCAGTATATGCATTGGAATGAATGAATTATTTTAATAAAGTTGTTAGAATAATTGTTTCATCGAATAAATCGTTATTCAAATCATTTATTATTGAATAATTACTAAAATAAATTCAGTTCAGGGATATGCATATACATAGGTACATATTTGATTGCATTCCGTGGCTACAGTGTCAGTGTTTTCATATTTGCTGCAAAACAGCCTTATTTTTTACATCTGGACCGGAGGTTTTGGACATATGTGATGTAGCAATTGCACGTTTAACTCTAAAAGTGTTTTTTTCTTGTTTTCATATACATATCTCAGGTACTTTGTTGTAAAATGGGACCGATTATTGACATATACAGTAGTGATGTGCTTAGTGAGCGACTTTGCACTCGGTTATATCAAATGAATGATCGATCGTTCATTAGCTTACCGAGAACTCGGAAATCGGCAAGGCAAAGATTCCGAAATATGTGTCTATATAATACATATGTAATCCTTGAGCGAGCGACGAGTAGAAGTGTAATAATATATTTCAAACCAAAGAGGAAGGTGCTCTATTGCAAGCCGCGGGCAAATATTACAAACCCAGTCGAAGACGCGAGATTTGTAATTGCCCAAGGCCTGCAATAGCACTTTCCTCACGTGGTTTGAATACTATTTTTTCCCCAGCCAGTCCAATTTTAACTAAATGTCCAAAAATAATAAAGACATACCTGTGAGTGACATGATCGACAATAGGTTTAATCTGTCAAATATTTTTTGAGAACTGTCAAGTTAGCGTCGTTTTAAAAGTGTTTAATAATAGTTTAATTGAAGTTTAATACCTAATAATTTAGCGATTATCTCATAAATGGGCTCAGACTGGGCCGAATGTACTAATGTCATCTATCAATAATGTCACATATTCTAAGATGTACAGTTTCATCATGTCAACGTCATTGCTTTTCCTCCCTAGGGAGGTAAAGTACAACTTTACTCCCTGCTGGGAAAAAGTAATTTTTTTCTGATACATCATTCTTCCTCATGCACTTGCTCAAGTATATACTGTGTACACACAGGTATTATATAGACGCATAGAATGTCTATTAGTTTTGGGAATTTTCGCTCTGACTATTTCCAGTTCTCGGTAGCCTAATGAACAATCGATTGTTCATTAGCTCGGGCTTTGAAAGACTTTAAGGGGTTTGAAGACAGGAAATATAGTAATGCTACATTTTATGATTTAACTAAAGCATTCGACTGTGTCAGTCACTCCATTCTATTAAGCAAACTTAAATATTATAATTTTTCTGAACATAGTATCGGCTTAATTTCATCTTTAATGACTGTATTTCCAATTCTTTTCTTTTTTTGCAAACTTCAAAGGTACTGGTTTAGAGGTAAAATTAATTTTTGGTTTCGCTCATACTTAGTTCATCGCCGTCAATAGGTGAGGTTGAAAGTCGGTAACGACTTTGTTAATCTAAAAGTTAGGAGAGTCGTGTGTGGTGTGCCGCAGGGTTCGCTGCTGGGGTCAACGTTATTTTTAATATTTATTAATGACCTGGTACATGTTGACCGCCAATCACACACGGTTCTTTTCGCTGACCATACCCTGCTTACGTGGCATGCCTCTAATCGTGAGGATTTGGATAGTGACTTCTTTAAAGACTGCGAGTGGTTTGGTGCAAATAATATCTTCCTTAACACTAATAAAGTTACATTATTACTTTATAAATATCAAATTAACATTAACATATTTATTAATAACAGTCTCCTTTTGCCTCTCTGAAATTAATTTTTGGGGGTTGTTGTGGGTGGGTTGGGCCAACCCCGGCTTGGGGTTGGCTGGGCACTTGCAGCAGTTGTCTAGGAACTTCTTAGAGTCATAAGACAGAACCTTGGTGAGCATGTTTCCAAGAACAGTTTCCTTTTTCCTCTTTTAGTCACGCATTAGATATTGTTTTCCTTGCTGAGGTTTTGAACTTATTAGAAATTTTCAAATTTCAAAAAAAGTGTGCGGAGTCCGTGGAGTGAACGGTAGAGCCGCTCAAAGTTTTTACTTTATATTCTTTGATTATCTATGAGTATAAAGAACTGGAACAGTTACAAAATAGTATTTGACTGATAATGAGGCAGATTTGAAGTTAGGCAACCGTCACAAATATACATAGGTTTCTATGTGACAGACAGTCAAAGATTGCCCTCAAGCTTTTATACCATCTCATACATGAATTTCTATTGCCTAAAATGTGACAGATAATAACAGATGTCCTTTAATCCTTCTATCTTTCTCGGCCTCAACGCCTACAATATGTTTTCATCGGTAGGAACCAATTCTAGTTATATAGACTGTAATATATCGAGTCCACTGAACATAAATGACTAGTTTATGATTGTTTTAATGGTTCTTTGAACAAAGTTTAAAGCTCAGGAAAGAAATTTAGATTTCTTTAAAGGTATCCTGACAATGAGAGGGGTTTGGAGTATGCCGTCTTCCCTCTTTTAACGGTTGTGTTAGTTACTTCCCTATATTGTTGTAAAATGTAGAGTCGTTAGTTCTGGGGTATAAGAGTAAATAGTGGCACCATAGAAATTAAACTACGTGCCAAAAAAAATTGCAACACCTTGAAGGAGCTGAGTTACAAAGCTGAAATTTTGGCAAGTTTCAAGTAGTAAATCATAACTAGTAGTTTTCAGCAGTGAATCATAACAATTGAAAAACAAATACGATCAATTAGCAAAAATGTATCAATAAAATGTCACATCTCCACGATTGTTTATGCACTGTCTAACTCTGCGAGACATCCTCTGGCATCTTGTGGGATCTCATCCAGACTAGCTGTAGGTGACAAAGAATTCCTGCAAGGTCTTTCTTGTTTGTGGTAAACGCCTTATGTAGGGACCCATCATATCCTACACATGCTCGATCAGGTTTAAATCTGAAGAGAATTTCTACTTCCTCTTCACGTATGAAGTTCTGACAAATAATTATCAGTAACTTTCTACATGCAATCAGTTGTTTTGTTAAGATTTAGGCTTTGTGAGTGACCTGCTTCGAGGTGTTGCAGTTTATATTAATATGCAACAAAGTATGATGTTCTTGGAACTGATTCTTTCATCATCACGATAGAACAACTAACAATAAGCGTATTTACTGCTCTTGCAACTTGAAACAAATATTGCGTATATACTGAGTGATTCTATTTTCAACAGTATCATAAACGAAAGCAATAAAGTTGTTATTAAGAGCTGCTCCGATACTACTAGAGGTAATTTATTGAAAATTTGAATAACGACAACAAACTTCCAAAAAAAAAACGTCGAAACAATAGAGGCCATAAAATGCAAAAATAGATGCCAAAGCAGGTGGCACTTAATGCGAAAAAAATACACTACACCTTACACTTAACAACAAAAGAAATTGCGGTACAGGGGCCCGGCACATAAAGCATCAACCGGGGGATCAGCATTACACGAATCGAGCGCTGTTTAACCAGATACTTAAAGAGCAATAGTGCAATCCAATCAACAACAATTAATTAACAGAACAGATAGAAGTAGCAGCGGCATGAACGGGAACAACGCGGGCAGCAAGGGCACATCGCCGCACGGTTGTGTACCTGTGCGGCCGTTGTGTTTGTGTGCGTATATCGATACCGATGCTATTGGTACCGGGGTTCTCGTTAGCATCGAGTTCGGGTTTCACTGATAGGCCGGCAGTGTCTTGGCCGTCGTCGTCTAGCAGCGTAGCGCGGCTTCACAAAGCGGACGGTGACAGGCAGCGCAGCGGAATGCCGCGGCCTCCCGTCTAACTTATGCCTGTCACGTGCGAGCACCACTATCTTGGCCGGTTCGCTCTGTCCACAAGCAGCGAAGAGCGGTTTCTTCGATTGTGCGAACGTCGCATGCAATGGATATGCGAAAAATCTACTTTCGAAGGAGGAACCAGTGGCGTACTTCTTTTAAGTGTGGCTTAGCTACTAGCCAAATATGAATAGCCCTCTCAAAACATATCATATTCCACAGATTCAAAGTAAATGGGTAGCCTTTGTTACGTAGTTGTTTTTACAAATTGGTTTGCAAATTGGTCTTTTGTACCGGTTGTTTCCAGGTTATAGGTTTTCGTTCATAAACTGTTTGTTTATAGGTACATATTTTTTTAATAATACCCGCAATATAATACCAACTGAGCATTTTCAATTATCTAACCCATATTTCCTATATATTCTAGTCCGGCTGATGGTCTAGTGGCTTGCACGCTTGGCTATCAGTCGCCGGGTCCTCTGTTCGAGCTCGACAGACTGCCCTCAGAGTTAGGTTTTCGTGGTTTTCCTTACTCCTTGGCAAATGCTGAGAGACGAATATCTTAAGTCGCTCCACGGGCGCAGGCGTAATTGTAACTCATGGCTGGGCTGATTGCCCCAGTAATTAGCGAAAGTTGTTGGGAATGCCAAGGCATGAATTATTATTATTATTTCCATAACTTACAATGTCCGCAATTAAAACTAAATCAGACATTTAGAAGAAGTTTAGGTAAATTATTTTCGTTAAAGTATGCATATGAAAATAGAAAGAAGCATCTCTTTTCTACAATATTTTTCGATTTAAGGGTTTGTGCAGAAAACATTTCTGTATAGCATTGACATTGATACCATACACGTATTATTTCACTCATTTTGAAAGACGCCAAGAAGAATAATAGTCGACTTCCTACAACCTGAGATTAATCCGATCGTGTTTTCCTGTAACTTCAAAACTGTTTGCTGTATTTGATTTTTAGAAAGAAAAATTGTTTCAAGTATGTTTTTTTAGTTTTTGCTAACGATTAAAAGAAACAACCCCTTAAAAGTACAAAATAGCCTTTCGATAAAATAAATGTAATGATATCGATTCACGAGTCTTAACATTACAGCAAGCTCCGTTCGCATTGATCCTAATAATCAGGTTTATTTCATCTAGCGTTCTTTAGATTAAACAGAATGACATTCATTTGGTACCAATTTGTATAGAAAACATTTCTGAAGATAACACTGGTTAATAAGATTTTTGTCCCAAGCACAAAAATGCCTGATTTTGCATGCATGAACTCTTTTTGCTACAAAATTAATATTTAAAAATGAAAAACGACCTTTCACACCTCTCCTTAAAAAGCGCTATGAGTAGTATTTCAATGTGAAGTAGGTGATAAAGGCAAAAGCTGAGCTCCCCATATTTGCTGTGTTACGTGTGTCAGACTTCTTACACCGTGGGCAAAAGGTAAATGAGATACGCCTTTTGTTATTTCTATGAGTTAGAGGAAACCATCAGATCATATTACCGATTCCTATTTTTGTCTTACAAATATAAGTGGTGTGACTTATAAATTCAAACATACTGTAAAATATCCTAATATTCCACTTGCACTGAGATCACTACCTCACAGTTCGGAATTGCTTGGGTCTAAACCATCACAAAACATGACCCTAAGCGACGATGAAAGTGCTGATGACGAAGTATACGAAAAAAGTTTTGCAGCTGACAATATGGATTTGGATTCAACATTTCAACCAGATTCGTCTTGTGTGCTACATCTTCTAAGTCAAAAAAACCTCAATGACCTCGTCCGAGATTTAAAGTTGTCTAAGAAGCAAGCCGAACTTCTAGATTTCAGATTAAAAGACCAGAATCTTCTTCAGCGTAGAACGAGTTGCTTTATTTCGCAATCGCCATGCAGAAATTGAGATTTTGTTCTCTATGGAAGAATTATTTGTGGACTTGTATTTTATAATGACGTCCGTTCTGTTATGAAAACGCTTGGTCAATATAATACAGATGACTGGCGTTTGTTCATTGACTCTTCTGAAATAAGCTTGAAAGCGGTACTACTCCATAATGGAAATAAGTTCCTCTCTGTTACTTTGGCTCATGCAAGCGATTTGAAAGAATCTTATTACAACATGAAGCTTCTTTTGGAAAAAAAAAGAAAATGAGGTATAACGACTTTAAACGGAATATTTGTGGTGATTTGAAAGTTGTTTCACTTTTGCTCGACATGCAACTTGTTTACACAAAATATTGTTGTTTCCTGTGTAAATGGGATAGTCGGGATAAGAAGAATCATTATAAAAAGAAAGAGTGGCCAAAACGAACTTCACTGACACCAGGAAATAAGAATGTCATTGGTATCCTACTTGCTGATCCTCAAAAATATATTTGTCCACTTTGCACATTAAGCTTGGGTTGATGAATAACTTTGGTAGGGGTATGGATAAAACTAATAGTGGGTTTGCATATGTGATGAGCAAGTTCCTTAAGATCAGTGATGCTAAGGTGAAGGAAGTATTTTTATGGGACCCCAGATCAGACAGCTACTTCGAGATGAAAAAATTGTTGGGGCGCTAAATGGAATTGAAAAAGCAGCATTATTTTAGCAGCATATTTTAAGGAGATTTGCCACGGCTTCTTGGGAAATCGTAAAGCTGATAACTACATAGAGATTGTTATCAATCGACTGGCTTCGTATAAAGCCATGGGTTGCAACATGAGTCTAAAAATACACTTTCTTGACTCCCACTTGGACTTTCTCCAAAAAAAACCTTGGAGCAGTCAGTGACGAGCATGGCGAAAGATATCGCCAGAACATTCTAGTCATGGAGAAGAGATACCAAGCCAAATGGAGCCCTGCTATGTTGGCAGACTATTGCTGGATGCTAAAGAGAGATGTTTCTGGTGCAAGGTACAGCCGAAAGTGACATATCAGCACATTTTTCAAGTAAATATCACTTTGCACGTCATTTTTTCATGATTTATACACATATAATATATACGAAATTTCATTGCTTTATCATTCTGAAACCGTGCCTGAAAAATTCTGAAAACAGATATGAAATAAGTGTAATAATAATAATAATAACCAAGTTCACCTACCTTACCTCGTGGGACAAAATAAACCTGAAATTTTGTTGACTAGTGTAATTTATATGAAATTGAGGAAATCAACATTTGCACTGAAAAGGTTTTGATGAATTTCTATTTTTTGCAAGAATCTATTAAGTGGACAAAAGCGTATCTGGATTAGGCCTACAAAGATGCAAATCTTTCTCCATTTAACCCAATGTGTTGTATATCATGATTTTCGAAATCCCCATATAAATAATGAAAAAAAAACTCGCCTTCTATAAATTACGATATTTCCAAACAAAAACAATAAATAATTTGTGGTTTCAATATATCTATGTACTTTTAATTTAAGTTTGATTTATAATTGGCTTGTTTAATTGTATTTGTCCATATTGAAGTTTGCACCTGAAGATGCCGTTAACTGCCGGAACATATTTGGGAAAATATTTAAAGTTAAATTACATGCACTCCTGTAAGGTTATGTATAAGTCTGTAAATATTCATACATGCTTATAGTCTTACAGATAATCTTACAAACGCTACAGATATGCTTGGCATTCCACTATTAGTGTTGTTTTCATAATGTGATTTACCATATTAATGGCAATTAATATAGGGAAGCAAATATCACAGTTTGTAGCAGAGAATATGAAAGTTATGTACTCAATGCTTACAGTTCGTCCTGATGTTCGCAGTTAGAAAGAGAGAAGCCTGTTTTTTTATACGCATTCATACGCCGCTGGTGTATCCTTAGTTTTAGTTATTGTTCCCAAATGAGTCACATTGTTCGGGATTGGGATTTTCTTGATTGGTGATCGATTGCAGACACACTTCCTTACGTCATGAGTATGTTATGTAGATCGATGTCCATTGTCGTCCGTCGAGTATGTTGACGTATATGTCGTCCGAAGGCCTTCAATACGCGCTTAACAATGGGGTGTTTGCCGTCGTTATTGTTGTCTTCTTGGTCGCGGACGAAGATGATGCGGTCTCTTGGCGCAATTGGGTCACCTGCGTTCCGGTAGAAAATGCATGCTATCGGCGCGGGTCCGGTGCGGAAACGGAATTGTTGCGAACAATCGACGAACATACGGGCGATGATGAATCGCTACGTTTTTCGGTATTCTTCGTCAAAGTGGACATCGCCTTTCGCGAGTACCGAAAACAGTCGTTATACGTCATCCGCGCTGCGGTTTTCCGCTGAACTAAATATCTGTAAATCGCCGACGCGTACCGTTTCGGAAAATTTAAGCCGATACGATGACACCGATCATGAAGTGATTATTAACGTTGAAATTCTCTTTGGTGAAGCCATTTGCATAAAATTTTACGAATAGACTCTCCTGTGAGGTCATGCTTTGATTTCGGTTTTAAAATACATGATTTTATCTATACAAATGTATGAAAGTACAATGTGATCAATATCATTTAACCTCTAGTAAGTTATGATTTTATTTATTCAAAATATCATGTTGGTAGTGTGACAAATAAAATACGGCTGTCATGTGTACTGTATTGATTTATTGATACTCAAAAATTGTTTGCAATCGATCATAAAGTTTTTATTATCGAATCATACTTTAGAAATGATGTAAAATTAGAAAATAATACTAATAATTATAATAATAATAATAAATGTCTTTATTGCAGCAACGCAAAGGTAACAGGCAAAGAGAGTATGACTAAAATAAAGTTATAATTAATATAAAGGCAGAAAAGAAAAAAAAGAAATACAATAAAACACATGCTAAACAAAAGTCTTTGCTAAATTATTATACTGTTTGCTACAATCGCTAGGCGAGATTCAGTGGGCGAAAAAGATGAACCTCCCCTGCTCTACCATCTAAACTTTGACTAATATAAGACAGGTAAGAAAAAATATGTCTTGGGTAATCTTAAATTTTAAATGAAGACAAATACATATATGATGGAAAAAGTGTAGAGGAAGGTGGGGCAAGATGGGAACATTAAGCTTTAGAACACTGCATCAGGATTGCAAATTGATATACAAGGTTCTAAGTACGCTTGTTGTAATCTTTAAACTTTTATCTGCTGATGGATGAATTTACAATTTTCGATGGGTACTCTTGATGTTTGAGAAAATTTTGAAAAGAAATGTTAATACACCATCTTGCCCCACCATGGGGGCAAGATGGGTTCCAGGTGAGTTAAGAATGGTCGTACCATAAATCTAGTAATAGGTAAAAAAATATAGATTCTTAAAATATTCTTAAAAACATGCAGGAACAAAGCTTAAACTCTTTAAAGCGGAACTACTTAAAAGAAAAGAAAATACAATAACGATAAGAATATTAAACTTAATCTTCGCAATTGAGACAATAGAAGACGAACTCATCCACGTTATTTGCACAGCCTCCACATACCCAACCTCGCCATCCATGGCATTGTATCAATACTTCCCCTTACAATACTAATATTGAGCATCATATTCCTCAACAGAAGAACTTGATTATTTCCTTGACGTTTTCTAAAAATCTTTTTGTTTTCCTTACAAAATTCGGCTTCTTGATCTCTTCTGTTTTCTTCTTTGTCATTTTTTTTCCTTTAACTCTCTCTCAGCACTTCTAGTTGCATTAGGGATTCTCCAGACTTCTATTTTCTCGTAGCAGATTTTTATACGTAGTGCTTGTAAAGATCGTTGTCTTTTCCTTGTTACGCTTTGATTGAACTTGTACTTTATTCCTAACATGAGAAATAGGTATTATGTCTTCGAGAAAGCATAATGGCATATCCAGGCATAACGGACCAGACTGAAGAGTGAGATAGTGATGTCCCCATGTTGCCCCATACCAATAGCCCCATCTTGCCTCTTTGGGACATTCTCTGGTTATGTTATAATAACATATTAAATATTTGAAATAAACAAATAATGCACTATAGAAAATACATGCAATACATGTCAATTAATAAGCACAAAAAAGTGTAGTTGTAAATAATTTGCTTATGCTTCCGATACTGGCCGTTGAACTCACCATCAAAATAATAACGAAATTCTGGAAATTGCAAAGTTCACGTACAAACAGCAATAACTTTGTTATTACGACTAGTAAAGTTTCCTGCATTACAACAAACATAAAACAGCACTTGTCAATTTTAGGACTGCTATTATTTGACAGATACTTACTGGCGTTTTGTAGATAAGACGATATCCCCATTATGCCTCGTGGCCCCATCTTGCCCTACCCTCCCCTACATATACAATGCCTAAAGCTACAGTTTATTCTGCTATGTGCCCTCCACAGCGTGCCCAATGTATTAATCTCTAGCTCGCAAGTAAATAGCTCCTGTTCGATTCATAGTTTTAGGTTATCGTTCAAATAGTTATAGGACTTGTAAATGTGATAAGAGAAGGACCTCTCATACAAAGAAGTCCTATGTTTAGGAGGAGACATCTTGTCTCTGAAATGCGTATCCAGATCATGGCTCTCGAAACGAAAGCATTTTATGATAGAGGTACGGAGTCTTTTTAATAATAATATTGTGATAAAAACACATAGTTTGCAACTGTCTTCTATTTGACATATTCAAACAGCCCGCGTCCCGAAGCTTATGTGATATTCTTGGAAACTTTCGAACACCATAGACCAAGCGCATACACAAATTTTGAACTACCTACGCACATTCGTGGACACTACTTAGTTTACCATGAGACAGGTGTTGAATGCCGATGTAATAGAGTCTTGGATTTGCCCTCGATTCCAGAACTACTGCGTTACTTTGTTAAATCCTTTTCAGACTGAAGTTCTAGTTCTGCTGTGTAAGCTTCCCAGTCGGTTCCTCGAGAATTAAGCTTCAGTTATAGGTGAATGACATTCTATATGAAAGTTGATGTATCCAATTCTCTTGAGGTCTTTAAGATAGCTTAGAACTTTGTTGAATGAAATCTCGTTATGAGGAAAACACCACACCTTCCGAAGACTTAGAAGAAGAATTATTAATGCTAATGACAGTGAAAGAGACGCTTTTCCAGTGTTACTCATATTTGTGAACCTCTGTATGGGAGTGAATTTTATTGCTCTGAGCCTTCTGCCATAGATAACGGTTGGACATTCTACTATCACATAAAGTTAATGGAGTAGTTCTTGGGGATAGCTTATAAGATCTTCCACATATCCTTAGATAAGTTTGAGTAAACTTTTTTAAGTGTGCATTAATGTCTTGGAAGATAGGACGCTGTCTGTGTGCAAATGCAAATTTCATATTTTGGATGATGGGTCTAAACAAGTGCTCTATATTCCTTTTCTTGGTGAACGATACTATTGTAGTTTTCTTTGGGTAAATGCTTATAGTTTTCCTGTTGCACCAGTTATAATTGCATTATTGACCTCATGAAGGGCTGAGGAAAGGAAGTTTTCATACGATTCTCTTAAGATATAATATAATGTCATTCGTGTGATCCCGCACCTCGGCACCAAGTGCTTCGCTATCTATGTGGTTCAATAAATAGCTGCAATTAATCCCTGAAACGCTATTTTAGAAATAATTTCCTTTGTTAACGTATCATAATTTTGACAAATTGACATAGCGTAAATGGTTCATCAAAACCTTCACCCATCACAAACTACTGTATATTATTTACATTTTTGCAAGCAAAGTAGCCTATACCAAACACCATTCTTGTTTATACAGCAGCAGTGCGCATCCGCACGGTTCTTTCAACGATCCGAACTACAGAATTGCAAAAATCGGTTGACATAACTTAGTGTAAGCCGAAAAGCGACTTGCGCCGGCTACCGCAGTGTCCACTCAGTACAGTCAGCCCAAGAACAGTGCAACATTACCATATCAGAGACCGCTATGCAAATCCAGAATCAAAGCCGCCGGTGCACGTTACCATGGTTACCCCGACAATTGTTTATATCCCTCGTTTGTAGCCGAGCTACCTTCGATCTTTTTTTGCTGCGTCCGATGCGTTTTTGTCCGCGGATTTTTGCTTGTAACCGCTGAGTTATGGACGTCTGTGGCGGTTGGGGGATGGTGGCGCAGCGAGATCGACCGCTACCTCTTCTTGTGTTTGTGCCTTCGAGGAAGTGATTTAGGTTAGGTCGCCCGGTATTTCAAACATTTTTAAGCGAGTCGCTCTAGGATTATTTAGCGATGCCGCGAGCGTATAGTAAAGAAGAAGGTATCAATGAAGCACACGATTCAGTCGCGATTTTATCTCCGCGCTGATATAGTACGAGATTATATGAGTTAGGGTACCAATTAAATTTCACATTTTTGGTACCGATATTGCCTCTTGTACTGGTTTATCTTATCTTTACTGTTGCACGTGTAATAAGTGACAAGATTGTGGTTATTTGGGGTGCACATTAGCCTTTGTAACTCGACGGCACAAAAGGCTAATCATGTAACTACTGTTCTATAGAATTTCAGATATGACAGTGTTCTTTGGGATATTTGCTCATACATAAGCGTTTTACATAGTTTAGAAAGAGGCTTTCGAATTATAAGGTTTACGCATTTTATCCAGTTTTACATCTGTTTGGTGTTTAGCTCTCTTCGTGGAAAAGAAATCTTAATATTTTTTTTCACACATACAGGGGCGATTACTATTTTTCGGTCGCCAATTTATTTTGTTCTCTTCTTCAATTTAATAAAAAAGATGATTTAATCTTCCTTTCTTCTGACATTGGTTTTAAAGTATTTGAAACACGAAAACTGCTTCAAATAAATTGCTGAAATTTGGCAAACAGTTCTAGTTTTCGCACTACACTGCGTGTAACTAAGGTGTCCAAATACAAAATACATACAAAAAGAAAAAGTGAACCAGTGAGAGTAGGAGGTAAGTAGAAACGTTTCATAGTCTAACAATGTGATCGTTGTTATTAATTTTGTAACAAACACAAACGCAAGAAATCGACAAAAATAAATTCTTTCACAAAATCGACCCTTCTGCAATAGTTATTTGTATTACTCAGTGGCGGCTCGTGACAATATTGAGTAGTGGGCCCAATCTCCGGCTATCCGGCCTCCCCTTCCCCCTTTTTTATTAATTTTACAAAGCTTTGAATCAGATTATCTCAGCTTGCAGTAATTTATTAATACCTCGTTTATAGCTAACTAAAATAATACCGACACAAATAATTTAATGTAGAGAAAAGAAGCAATTTTAAAATGAAAAATACATTAAGTTCTTATCGGGAATACTTATCTGCCTAAATATAAATACTGACGTATTTCCTTCGGAATTGCATATGTTTTGTCTTTAAAGTGCACATACATGGGCCACTTGTTTACATTCGCCCACTTAACTAACGCAAAACTATTTAGGTGTTTGTGTGATTTTATATCGGCGAAAACATAACACAACACAGAGCACATGAGTTATTTAAGCGAAAATCGTCGGTAAAATATAATTGATATTCTAAACATAAGCGGACGTATTTCTTACAAAGAATGAGAAAGACAATTATTACTTTCTTTGTTTTTTTTTACTTGAAACACTATTATGTTATGTTTTCCACGAATATTTAAGCTTGTCCTTAGTGCTGTATACTATGGTCTAGCCCCTATTCTTGCTACTTTTAACTTCCAATGTGTGAAAAAAGGAAGCAGCTACGTGAGGACGGCAAGGCTGTCGGAATTTAAGGAAATACGGAGGCTGCTTCTTCAGCACTCATTCATTCATTCATTCATTCATTTATTCATTTCGGGCACTTGAGGTAGGTGCTCATTGTACCATCCCTATTAATTCTCTTATTTCAACTCGAGCAGCTTGGTGTTCTCTATAAAGCCCAGTATCTTGCCCAGTGGGAATTTGAGAGCCTTCGAGGGCTCCAATAGTTCTCTCCCGAAGTATTTCTGCCTGAGTACCTTCAATTCCTCACATGTGCAGATCACATGTAAACTCGTTTCCTCCTGTAATTCGCATTTTCTACACCACGATTCGCTTACTCGGCCTGTGTTGTATAGATGCTTCTTCAGGAGACAGTGTTCAGTTACCAGCCCAGTAATGGTTTTAGCTTCTTTCTTGCTGCGCCTGAGTAGGTTATCAGAGAATCTAGCATCCCCATCCCCTATTAGCGCTTTGGTATGGGGTTGACCTTCAGTCGACCTCCATTTCTTTGTATTTTTTTCATCTAACTAGGTCCAGATCTCCCTTCTTGCGGAATCCTTGGCTTAGTATTCCCACATATGGGCTCTGGACCCATGAAGTGTCTTTTATTCCTTAGTACTCAAAAGATAATACTAATTTGCAGCTATCAGTAATAAGGTCTGGGACTTCTTTCCAAATTCTCCCAGAGTAAGATTTTTGCCATAGTTTTCCTTTACTCCATGGTCATTGATTTGATATAAGTATATTATATATAATCAATGTCCTTGGCGAATGCTGGAAGATAACGAAAGTCGTTCCATGGGGGCATTTAATAATAACTGATATCTGACCGATTTACAGTAGACTCGCGATTATGTGAACTAAACACATTTCACATATTTCATGATTTCACAAAAGTAGTATTCATATGGTCGCGAGGCTACTGTATTATATTTTTGTTATTAAGAATCATAGGGAAATTATTTAGTTAGAGTAGGAACATTTCAATTGTTATGGAACCCATATAGTACTTAGAATAGGTAGCCTCGTGTAGTACCTTTTTAGGTGGAACACGGAGTTGGGATGATCTGTAATAATTTAGTTTTCATAAATAAAAAAAAAATATATCACCCTATTAAAATAGGAACTTGAAAAGTATACATCATAAAATATCAAAGGTGCTGTGTGTCTTCACACTGTGTCTGAATTTGACAGGTGGTTGTCAATATTTATTATTAAATTATAATATATCCTGCAGAGTATATAATATTGTAAAATCTTGAAATCTACGCCCACACTGATAGACAGATAAAATATATTCTTTAAACTAAAGAAACATTCTTTAAAGCTATTGCAAAGCGATTAGTATGCATTTGGAAGTAGTAAATTTAAAAAAAATCTTCTGATAATTAGAGACCGGATTATATGCAAAGTGCATATATTTTATTTTTTGCATATCTTTAATTATAGTCTATATGTAGACGTATTACACTAATTGAAGTTAATTAGCGAAAATTAGTGATTGCATATATTGCATATTTAGGCATTTCTATGCATATTTTTACAAAAGTTGCATGTATTGCATATTTAAGCTTTTTCTTATCCTTTCTATTAGTAAAAATTCCTAGTAATTCCTAATGTAGATCGACAACCGACAATTCTCAGAACGATAAATCTTTTACATTGGTTTCTCTAATACTTTTTTTCCAAGAACTGCACGTGTTTAATTTTGCCTAACAGAAGGGATGTTATAAATACGTTTTATTATTATTAATTCCCAAATAAACTATTCATTCCTTGAATATCTTTGAGCGAAACAGCATGTAATTGTGTTACGTTTTTAAATACTGTGCGTACATACAATGAGTATAGCGAACAAAATTTCTTTATGGATTAAGCCATATCCTGAACTGGTAAAGGATGGCGACAAAATATTTTGTCGAACCTGCAGTAAAGTGGTAAGTTTATTAAATTTTACTAAAAGCTTTACAGTTGTTTTTAAATTCTTTAACTTTTGATATAAAATGACAATTGTTGTTGTAGCTGTCTTATGAGAGAAAATACCTGATTGATCAACACGCTAAAACTCAGATCACACAGAACACAACAACAGAATTGCTACAACATCTTTTGTATATTAAGTCAAATTATAGCTTTGTTTCAAGTACCATTCGTAAACTAGAAACGCAAGGAATGTCGCTTCGGAATCAGTCGAAATAGTAGACGAATTTGATATGCTATGTAAGAAGGTTAAGCGTACAATAGGTAATTCTGTATACGATAAATTAAAAAAAGTGATAAATAAAAATGCGGGGTATTTGAAATTGAAAAAAGTTAAGAAAATTTTGGAAGGTGAAACAGTAAACGATTTCGACTTTAATTTTAGTTTAGAATGTATTGCAAAGTTAAAAAAATGTACCAATTACATCTGTGGATGTTGAAAGAAGCTTTTCTATTTGGAAACATATATATTCTAATAGAATACAAAACTTTCTCTTACACAATTTTGAAAAATATTTAATGATAGAATTATGATAGAAATATGTTGTGAAAAAAATTTGTGCAATAAAGTTAATGTTTAAATTTCTGCTTTTATTTATTTTATGTAGAAATTTTGCATATTGTCGCAATTTTTTTCTATATATGCCCCAGGTTTATGCATATTTTCTCAAAAATCGATGCAATTTTTATGCGCATATATTCCAGTTTTTCTTTGCATATAATCCGGTGTCTACTCATAATACATAAAATTGACACTGTAAAGTTGTGTATAACTCAATTTACTTTCTGAGTGCATTCTTTGAGCGTCATTGTTGTTGCAACCGATTTTATTACATGGAGTATAAAAACAAAATCATGAAACGTACAATAAATACAAAAGATTTTAATGAATGAAAGTAATAATATTTAAATAAAACATCCTGCAATGAATAAAATATCCGACATTTCATTGTCCTCTATGTTGTTGTCGCTAAGGGTTCAGACAATTTCGTTTGGCAAGATTGTTTTTTTTTATCACACAAATACATGTTCAGGTATATATATAATAACTTTTATGACCTTATGCATGCATTTGCGTTTTGTTTATTATTAGTAACCGGATGAATATTGTCTCTTGATTGGTCGTTGAATATGTATGACGTTTCGTTTCTTTGTTTTCCCGCCCGTTTTTCAGAATGGGTCTGATGACTGATGCCTACTACCAACTAAATAATAAATAATAAGCACCTGCGTCTACGTGCACGGTCGCTTGCAATACAAATTTGTCGCATCACGCCGTGTGTCAATAAACTGCGTTTAAATAAATATGCAATCCTGTAGACGCCTGCTACACACCCTGGCTATTCAGAAATTCTGTTCCTAAATCGAACTTTCCGTATGTGTGCGAGACACTCACTACTGCCTCAAAGGACGCTAATACATGCACACGCTGGCATTGAGGACGCGTATTAGCTATTCAATTATCACAGTTGCATATTGCATGCGGTTATTTACGTATGCGAATGTAAAATTATTAGCAATTTAATATTGAAATTATTCAGATTTTGATCGCGTGATTACTATCCTGATTTATACATTTATTCTTATCGTTTATCGCACAATATTATTTCAATTAAGGTTTGGTGTGATGATATACAGTGTCGTGGAAAATAAAGGCCGGGTTTGCTTACTATAATGCAAAAGACTTAAGAAGATTGACTTTTCTATATAGCAAATGACAAATAGATAATTTGCAGTAACAATTTTATTTAAAAGAAAAAACCATTCAGAGATACGGATACAGATAAAATACACGTTACTATATAAAACTGGTATAATTAAAAATATTACTTGTTTAATAATTATATTAGCCGACATTTTCTTTTAAATAACTGTTGTAAAAATGGGTGTAAAGTTCTCATTGTCTTTAACTGAAGGTACAACCAAAAACAAAATCCTTCCATCACGTGTAGTTTTAGAGATATAATCATACTGTTACAAATTTCGTTAAACAGAAGTTATAGAAAAAGTATAGTGTAGAATAATCTTGACACTTAATTGTATACACGCGAATTGCTGATATATAGAAATTTTGCATAAATAGATTATTTATTTCTTTTATGTTAGCTGTTTCCTTCTCTAATGAGAAATCTTACCATGGCGAGATCCCATATACCCTGACTCGTTTCTCCATTTCTGTAACGTCTTAATAGAATCTTTCTCACTGCTCATCACTCATCTTTCCTAAATTTGCAGGAAAGAAATCCAAATGTGAATGCAAAAAACAACATTTGGTAAACCTTCCTTGCAATCTAAATAATATAAAAAAACGGATTTTGCGGAATATGGTGGGAGCTGGGTTGCAGAAGTCTTGTCGTGATATTTTTAAGAATTTGCAAATATACACTCTTCCACCTTTGTATATACGAGTTGTTAAAGTTTTACAAAAAACATGAAAATACTTTTAGGAGAAATAAAGACAACTACTGCACTATGAGTACAAGGTCACAGCAGGACCCGAGCGTGCCTATGCATAACACAAAAATTATTTGTAAATGGCCCCTATTACATGGCAGTAAAATGTTATAATAAATTGCCTAGGGCCTTGAAAAATGTTACTTTTCTGGGATTGTTTCGGAAAGCATTGGCTGATCATTTGCTGAATCATGTTTTTTATAGTATCGAGGAATTCCTCAGTAACTAGAGCTCTTCTTTTGTGAAAAAAGTGCAAGGCTGCCAGTTCTAAATTATTCATGGTACGTTCAAAATTTTCATTATTTTTTCTCTAAACACGTGATCTTTTAGGGGGAAGTCGAGAATAATAAGTACTTTAGAGTAAATACAAATGAAAGTGAATTTGCTCTAGGAGGAATGCGAAAGATGCTTGGTAGGCAGAAACTCACATTTCTATTCCCTTTTCTGCTGTGATAGTGATTCCTCCACAATGGACCATGAGCCCCTTCCATGGTGGCATTCTTACGGTTAATTGTTTACGCATTTTCTTTTGATATTTTTTGGTAATCACCAATGCTTGATATCAATCTTGCTATTTCTAATATTAGTTTTACTGCAATCTAATCAAATAAAGCTACAACGCTTACTCAACAGTGAATTGAGTGAATGAAATGCGATTATGATGAATGGAGTTCATTATTTTAATTAGAAGTGTACTCAATAAAATTTATTAGGATTGTAAATAACATACATTAAGTCAACCACGTGCGATTAGCATATCAACAAATACTGTTCATTGTATTGATGCCTTTGTTCATTCTTCTACTAAGGTTCATAGAATCCCCGTCGGGGCCATAAAGAGTGTTGCAAACAGGTATCCACAGCTATTTTTGCATACTTACAACCAGTGCCTGAAGGAAGGAGTTTCTCCACGAGCATGGAAAACCCAACGCCTTGTGCTTATTACCTAAGGCAAGGGTGACCCAAACACAGCATCGGCGTACATACTACTCTGCATGCTGGATACGCTAGGGAAGCTGCTTGAAAGGCTTCTAAAGACGCGGCTCCTGGCCAGTGTCGACGGCGCCGGAGGACTATCTCCCAGGCAACGCGGCTTCAGGAAGGGCCATTCTACAATTAGCGCCGTTCGGGAAATACTGGATATCTATCTCACGGAACATCGAGGGAATAGTGACGCTCGTTACCCTTGATGGGAAGAACGCTTTCAACAGCGCCAGATGGGACGTTACCTTGGAAGTCCCGGGGAACCGCTTCCACATCCCGCATTACCTCCAGCGGATGTTGCGAAGTTACCTGGCGGACAGAGTATCCAGGTACGAGACAACGGAGAGATGGCGCACGATGAGTATAACGGCGGTAGCCGCCCCGGAATCGATCCTGGCACCAGACCTGTGAAACATCTCCTACGATGGCATCCTCCGTATGGAAATGCTTGCTGACACCAACACCTGGTTGGCTACGCTGAAGACATCACGGCCGTCACTACCGACATCGAGGATGCCCAGAGGTGCCTCAATCAGATCATAAGGAGGATCACTATCTAGATGGACGAACATGGGTTAGAGCTGGCCATGCAAAAAATGAAGGTTGTATTGCTGACCGAACGTAGGATGTAACCATGTAAGGCAAGTACCGCTAAAGGTCGATATGGAGACGATCACGATATGCGAGTCTGTGAGATACCTAGGAGTAATAATAATAATAATATAGTTTTATTCTTTCAGATTATGACATTAAAAGCATGACATGAAAATAATAAATAAAGAAAAATAATATTAGTCAAAAATCAAAAAGAAATCACAAGGCGTACTTCAAACGGCAGCTGACATAAGCTGTCCTTGCTCTACCAGTACACCTTGAAGCATTTGATAAATATATAAAGAAAGTGAAACCTAAACTATCTTACTACCTGATATTCTGCATGAACCCCCACCGCATTCAAAAGCAAAATAAAATTAAAAGCAAAAAAGTGAATATGCAGTTGAGCAGCACAAAAAAAAACAAAAGTAAAAAGCGTTGCGCATGGCACACGAAACAATCATCGCTCCAAAAGATATCGCTTAAATGCAGATTTGAACGTAGACACACTCAGCAATTTAAATTGATCCGGTATCTTATTATAAATCTTTGCTATTTGATAAGTGAAGGATCGCTCAAATAAAACAGTACGATGAGTAGGGGGTGTAAGCCTACCCCTAAACCTCAAATTCAGATTGTGCACGTCAGCACGAAATAAATTTTTTTGATACAAATAAGTTCTTTATATAAAATAATTTTGTGGAATGTACAAGCGCTCATAAGCAACCTACGGTCATTCATATCCGCCCTCAAGCACGGTCCATATACCTCACAACAAAATGGTAAATGTGGCAACACTAAGGTTTCCCAAAGGATTTTCTTCAAATTAACTGAAAAACAGTGGCGGTGTGGATATATCAGCTTTAAAGCTGCATAGTCAGATCTAATGCACCTCGACACGTGATTATCGAATCTAAGGCTCCCATCCAAGGTTAAACCCAAATTCTTGTATTCAGATAGAATTTGCACGTCCGCTCCGTTTATTTGCAACTTCATTGAATTTCTAAGGCAATCCACATGGTTTTTGCTACCAAAAACATGACCACTGACTTACCCGGATTAATTACTAATGAATGATCAGCCGATATTTTGGCAACGGCAGCAAGGTCACTACTAACATTCATAATTCCACTCTGACTGCTGGACAAGTGAAACACATGAGAAAGTTGCATCTCGTCCACATACATATGTATTCTACAGTTTTTAATGACACCTGGATATCATATGATATACTGGAACTACATTTGCTTCGTGGCAAACAAAGCGGCACAGAAGGTCACCCTACTCAGCCGACTAATGGCCAACGTCGGTGAGGCATCGACAGGTAAGCGCCGGCTTCTGATGCCGGTATCGGAGTCCATTCTCCTGTATGGAAGTGAGATATGGCCAGACGTGCTCCGAAAGGAGAAGTACCGCAAGACGATGACCGCAGTCCAAAGGAGGGGAGCTTTGCGAATAACGTTCCTATTGGACGGTATCGGAGGCAGCAGCCCTAATTACAGCAGGAGTAATCGCTATAGACCTTCTACCCAAGGAGAGAAGACAAATCTACCTGGACATGCTGGAAGCCGGATCGACAGGCAGGTGGGATATGAGAGAGCGTACCATGTGATTCTGGCAAGAACGATGGGAAGCCGACATCAAAGGCAGATGGACGACCGAATTAATTAGAGATCTTTCAATCTGGATGATCAGAGGTCACGGTGAGATTGATTATTACCTCACTCAGATGCTGATGGATCACGGGTACTTTAACGATTACCTACGCAAGATGGAAAAAGTGGATGGTGGCTCCAGTCGGTACCAGGACAGCGACTGTGACGATTTTTCAGTGGGGGTGAGTCCCACACACCAGATTAGCAGCCTGAAGGTGCATAAAGCATTTTTCCTTCGTACAACAAAAAACTATGGTTCATACATAAAATTGATAGCTCACGATCATTCAGTAAACCAAATAAAGTTGTTAAAACAAAACTGATGTTCCTTACAAATTAACATATTTCATTGAGCCAAACAAACCATATCATATTCAATGATTTTTGTTTCATTAATACAACAATTATTTCTCCATTGTTTCAGGACCCGTTTTTGGTTCAGTGTATGTGTCATAGGTGAAATTCTGTTAGCACGGCCTTCCTCACCACAACAATATGCAAGGCTAGTTGCTCCAAAAGATCTTCTAATGCAAACAACAGGGAGGAAGACGTTGCTCTTGTGATTGCCACATTTTCGATCTCGGATCATCCTAGTCATCCTAGATATAGTGGCAGAATAGTGGCAGTAATCGTAACGACAGAATGGACAACTAAATATTATAATATAATGCAATACCATGGAATTTATGAGAATAATCGTATATACAGTGGAAATCATGAATGTTTGTAGTTACGTCATATTTGCCTATGATGTATACAGCGTCTGAAACAAATTCAGGCACACCAACATTGTTTGCAATAAACTGTACGAAGTGACAATTGTCAAATTTAATGAGGTTATATGCAGTTTTAATAGATTTTCTTTTATAACTGAAAGGATTGGTTCAGTTTTTAGTCAACGTTGCGTTTTAACAACAATCAATAGGATTCTAAATAGTGAACTTTTCTATTAACAATGCTTTCGTGATCAGGCTAAGCTTATTATTAAATGTGTTCTCAATGAAATAATGTAGTACCGCAATAATGTAGTTCTCATATCAAAAACCTATTTGCAAATCAAAATGTAGAAAATATTCAAGCAAGATAAAAGTATATAGTTTAATATACGTTACCAATGATTAATTAAACGAAAGATGTTGTTTTTATTTTATGTAGCAAACATAATTTCTATACAATGGTATATACAAAACATAATATGCAGTAACTAACAGGAAATACCAATAAACTTCGGTCTCACAAATTCTTTAATCTTGAAAAACACAATGTACATTTCGTTAGCTAAGCTAACATCTTCAGGTGTACATACAAGTGTATTGTCAAATACTAAATGCGTAAATATAGTAAGTACAGTCGCGAGCAAATGTTATAGGCACCCTAAATTTTGAGCGAATATCACAGTAAAAAATGAGAAAATAAAAACTTGAAGGTAATACATTATACATATGTTTTATTTTAAGGGATCTTATTAATTTGTTGCATATTGGAGTGTTTTTAGTACAGCTATAATAGTTTTTAGATGGTGGGGGAAAAGTGACATCTCGAAGACTTGAATATATTTAAAAAAAATAATACATTTACAAAAGGTATCTATAAAGACTATTGTAACCATAAGGACGATTATATAAACGTTGAAATATCTGTCACAAAAAAAATGCAAAAAACGTGAAACCAATTGATTTTGTCAAAGTGCCTATAACATTTGCTCGCGACTGTATATCCTAGGCTACAAAAATTAATCAACAGGACTACTATATTCAATAAATTCTAAATATTTGTAATTGAGGGTGTTAAATCAGTATGAGCAAGCTATTAATATGTTTTTTCATATAAATAGCTTCCCACATATTAAGATTCTTACAATTTAAAGACTTAATTAATTTAAATCATCAATTGAAAAGTATGTCCTATATTAATAAAATGATAACGCCAAAGCGGATTTATCGGCATTGTGATTCTTAATATGATATAAATGCTCTTTAAATCTAATCTCCGCATTCCTTTTGTTTGGCCTAATATTATACTTTATCACAAACAGACCGCATTTGATTTATAAATCCAGAACATTTTGTAAAATCAATAATTTCAATATTAAATTTTAATTTATTTCTTAAAGTATTAGAATTTTGAAAAACCGGACTAAGATTGTATTTTTTACACAGTTTAATATCTGGTTAACCCATAATTTATTAAGTTAAATCTGCAAAACTTTTTCTCCACTAGTTTCACTGAATAATGTGTTATATTTCTTAATAACCTCTTATTTTCTAACTTATTTTTAATTTTTATCTATTACACTTTCTTGTAACCATTAATTTCTGCTATAATGATATATATATTCTAATTCTTTTTAAAATTTATCTTCCGAAAGCGTAGTTCAATATCTAGTTATTAAGAAAAGAATGTTGTGTATTTTTGTTTATAGCTTGTATAAGATAAGTTGTGTATCTAATTGTTTGTGTGTGTGGCTTTTCTATGTATATCAAAGTGGAATGTATTATCTTTAATCATAAGTAATAATCAAGAAATGGTAAACTGTGTTGATCCTCAATTTCAAACGTAAATTTATTGACGGATACTGATTATTAATGAAATTAAGGAAAAATCTACATCAAAATCAAATGGTATTACAGCAAGAATATCATCTACATATCTAATCCACAATTTAGGGAAAGAAGGAAATTTACTTTTAATATCTTTTTCAAGATAATTTAGGAAGAGGTTTGCTAAAAAAGAAGAGAGTGGGTTATCCATTGCAGTTCCAAATGTTTGTTTATAAAACTTATTATTGAATCTAAAGATATTTTGTTTCATACACAGTTTCGTTAATTTAATGTATTCAAGAATTTTCTCGAAAGCAACGTTGTTAAAAATTATGAAAGATTCAAGATTTTGCAAAGTTATGTCAATAGGAACATTTGGAAACAGAGATGTTACATCAAAAGATATTAATTTATCTCCAGAGGAAATTTAAAAATTGTAGAGTTTATCTATAAGTTCTTTTGTGTTTTTTATGGAAAAATCTACTTCAAATTTAAATCGGCTAAACTCTGGTACTACCCATTTAGAAATTGCATAAGTGGGAGAGTCAATATTAGAAACAATAGGTCTATATGAATTGCCTGGTTTATGAACTTTAGGTAAACAGTACATATGTGGTATCTTAGGATTATTAATTTTAAGTTTAAAACTTAACCCCTTATCTATAAGATTACTACATTCTTTTAATACTTTACTCTCACATATCTACCTAAAGGATCTTTGGCTATTGTTTCATGTTGATGACATGTTAGAAAGTGGTCCTTCTAACATGTCATCAACATCTCTTATATAAGTGTTCTTATCAAGGATCACTATTGCATTACCCTTATCCGCTTTGGTATATATGTATTCTTTATTTTTTAAAAACTGTGTAATGTGGTTATATGTATCTTTACTTTTCTTAACTTTCTTACTAATAGTTTCTCAAGAACACGAGTCGCATCTGTTTGAAACGCAGCCTTATTTTCTTCAGGTATGTAATTCGAGGCAGAATCAAAGTCATTTATAAGATCTTCTAATTGGATTTCTTTAGGTTCGATTGCAAACTTAAGTCCCATATTCAATAGTTGGAATTCTTCATTTGTAAATTGTATGTTGAAAAAAAACTACTATACTATACTATATTTACGCATTTAGTATTTGACAATACACTTGTATGTACACCTGAAGATGTTAGCTTAGCTAACGAAATGTACATTGTGTTTTTCAAGAGTAAAGAATTTGTGAGACCGAAGTTTATTGGTATTTCCTGTTAGTTATCAGTATATCTCACAGTGCTCGATTTACCTTCTATTTAATTGATAATATGCAGTAAATTAAATTAAAATATGTCAATATTGAAAGAAAAAAAATTAATTTGTGTATTCGCTCTCATCTTCTGATCCGCAATTAACTGTCAGAACAAAGTCTTCTATGCTTGCTTCGCGTTCGTACCGCTCTTTAATTAATTTCTCTGTGTGATTTATGCAATTTTGCCAGATGTCTGGTGTACAGCTGTCCAAGCTTTCTTGCCACATTCCCAATACTTGTTTATCGGCATAACCATCCCAACCAATATGCTTATTATAATACCCTTTCGCATGTGCCCAAATCAATTCGATAGCATTGAAATCGCAGTGATACGGAGGAAGTCTTGACACTTTGTGCCCATGTGCTCGAAGTAATTCATCAATAACATAAATCTTAACCATAAATTACTTTACGCACATCCATTTTGTTTCTCTCTGACACATCACATGTTTTGGGCATCAATCGTGGCTTGTACAGGGCTGTTGAAGCACTCGATGAAGGAACAGCAGATGTAGCTTCCTTTTTGCTCTTTGTGTTGAAGATGGTACCCATAGAAATGTTCAAAACATTCGCAACTCTCCACAATTTGTATGTAAGTTTTAATTTGATAATAACCAATTATATTATTACAATTTACCTCATGGACCGCATCAACGGATATTAAAGGACTTCCATTTCGCTTTTCCTCCTCGAAATACACTAGTAAACGACTGACCAACTCTTGGCAACAAGGACTAAGTCGTTTACCGGGCATCTTGAACTGTAACCTAAAAAAATGTTTTAAGTCTTTGTATGTTTCTTTAACACCTCTAAACTTACTACAAACTAAACGATTTACTTCACTATAGCTCTGAAAGAACTTTTGGTAAAAGAAATAATAGAAGTAAATAAAAATTCAAACCTATAGGAGGGTAAATAAACAGTAAAAAGCAGATGTCAAATGTCAACGGAGCGGTAAAATGGATAAAATGGCGTGGTTGCATGCACTGTAGTAAACATTATAAAAGCTCTTATTTGCGCATTACTCGACCGTATTCCATCTCACTTCAACTAGTTTGTTGATACTTAATAAAATATGGATGTATAGGTTAAGTGAATGCTTCCAATTTTTTGAAACTACGTTTGTCTTTACTTTACCGACCTGTTAATGACGTAACTACAAACATTCATGATTTCCACTTTACCTATTTATTTGCCATATTTAACCATAAAATTTCTCTCTTGCATATTTTGTTTTATTTTCCCCAGATAAATATATTGAAATTACTTGGAATTAGTTAAGCTAACTCAATCGTTTCTGTTCAGGAACTGTATGTGCTTATACTTTATTTAATAATAATAACTCATGAACTCATACCACATATAATATCTTCTACATTCTAAGTATCGATAGGTATATGTTCCTACTGAGAAAACGAAGAATGATCAAAGTACGATATTTCGGCGACAACAAACACATACTTATTAGGTATGTATATATGTATGTATACGTACATCGGGTGCACCTGTGCTTTAATATTCCATCAAAATATCTATTCATAGCCCATAGAAACTGCGCTGACTATAATTTTAATACGACTGCCGCGAAGCGTTAGACGTATACGAAAATTACGGTTCTTCTCGGATCGTTCCTGCAGCCTGCACTACGTGCCGGACTCACACAGTCGCACATGCTCATATATTTATGTGATTGTGATGGTTAGATTAAAACTGGTCGCATAATTGATTCGCCTCTATCAAACTATTCCATCTGGGCAGTGATTAATTTCCGTCTGTGCGCCCCGATTATTATATTACTAATTTAATTCCATTCTCCCTGAGTAGCGCAACAAGTGTGTCAGGTTCGCTCTCTTCTTTCTCGTGGTGTTGGACAAAATACTCTCGTATTCCGATCAGAAGCGCTATAAATCATAAGCGAAATGACAAAGATATTGAATAATTTATGGTCGCTCAAATACATCATTTCGGGTATTTCCGCTAGCTTAGTATATTTACGTAGGCGTTATCCATTTATGAAATCGTTGAATAGTAGAAACTGTTTTGACAGCAACATCTTTATTATTATTGATCCTTTTTAGTTTACTTGCTTTAAATTTTTACTGTACTCACTTTTACTATTAAATTTGTTGATCAAAAGGGGTTTCAAAATACTTAACTTACTATCAACACTGAGAAGTTGGTTTATATATTTATATATATTTTTAAGCAGATTTTATAAGATATTATGAGAAAAGAAGGAGCCATAACATATACAAGTTGTATTGTGACTGTCTATACACAGAAAAATATTTGCGTACCTTAAATAAATTTGCTTTAGACTAAATAAATGATTTGAATATCGGCAAAACAAAAATCTCCTAAGGTAAGCAAAAAAATGGCAACAAATCTCGATGTAAAAGGCTAGCAGTCTTGTATAAATCCACTTTTAGTCTCGTTATCCTTTACTTGCATTAAAAGCATCAGTCTTAGAATAAATTAGAAATCTCGAATTAAATCACTTTCAACTCTTTTTAAAGATAGTAATAATTATAGAAGAATAAGTACTTATTTGTATCAAATAAAAAGGATTATTTGTTTGAAGTAAATGTTTAATTTGAAAACATTCTTGTGGGAGGAAATTGAATAAGTAATTTTAACGGTGCATTTGCAAATAAGGCGGCAATTTTAATAACATTAAAATTCCCATTCGAATATGGGATTAATCACTCTACAATGACTGCTGTACTTACTTTTTATGATATTGTTGTATCTGGCTTAGATGATGGTCAGTTCCCTATAAGGATTTTTCGCGATCTAAGCCATGCTTTCAACTGTGTCGTCCATGAGATTTTAGTTACAAAGTTAATTTAGTACGGTATACCGGGCACTGTTTAAAAGTGGTTTGAATCTTTGCTAAAAGGAAGGATTTCATTTGTGAATATTCAAAACCAGGCAGAAGCATCCTTTGAATTCTACAACTTACCTGTCAGTAGAGACGTCCCTCAAGGAGGCATTTTGAGACCCATTTTGTTTTTAATTTTTGTTAATAATATTACTAATTTCTTGTTGGAGTACGATTTCAAAATGTATTTGTTAAAGGCTGTAAATGTATGGTTTTTCCATAATAGATTATTTTTTAATGTTGACACTATTTAAAATAATATAGAAATAAATAGATTAAGCGAATTTAACTTTTTAGGTCTATGTATATACGAGAAATAATGACAAATTAAGTTGGCAAGCATATTACTACAAACTTATCGGTAAACTTAGTACCTTGCGTTATCAAATGCGAATTCTGAAGTATATAATCGAATACACTAGCTTACATCTTACTATTAGGCTAACGTTCATAGTAGATATATCTTATGGGATCATAGCATGGACTGGGTCAACGCGGATTTACGTTAGCACATAAGAGAATTAAAAGTTAAATTAGTACGGTATACAGGGCACTGTTTAAAAGTGGTTTGAATCTTTGCTAAAAGGAAGGATTTAATTTGTGAATATTCAAAAGCAGGCAGAAGCACCTTTTTGAATTCTACAACTTATCTGTCAGTAGAGACGTCCCTCAAGGAGGCATTTTGAGACCAATTTTGTTTTTAATTTTGTTAATAATATTACGAATTTTTTTGTTGGAGTACGATTCGAAAATGTATTTGTTAAAGGCTGTAAATGTATGGTTTTTCCATAATAAATCATTTTTTAATGTTGACACTATTTAGAATAATTAGAAACAAATCGATTAAGCGAATTTAACTTTTTAGGTCTATGTATATACGAGATATAATGACAAATTAAGTTGGCAAGCACATTGCTTCAAACTTATCGGTAAACTTAGTACCTTGCGTTATCAAATGCGAACTCTGAAGTATATAATCGAATACACTAGCTTACTATTTTACTATTAGGCTTGCGTTCATAGTAGATATATCTTATGGGATCATAGCATGCTGGGTCAACGCGGTTTTGCGTTAGCACACAAGAGAATTATTAGGTGTGACATAAATAATAGATAGTCATGTATGACTATACATGACTATACGTAGATCTTGAAAAATGGAATATTCTTCCCGTTGTTGCAATTACATTCAGCTTTTGTCTTATATAAAACAAATTATGTCGACGAATCTGGGCGCGTAAGTATGAAAATTCTCTATTTGATGAAAGTCAAGAGAGCGCATGTTTATAATAGTTACAGTTAATGTAAGTTAATAACATCGTATACTTACTGGAGTATAAAAAGAGGTTGAGGTACATTTTTGACAGAATGTCGTCGATGTTCTACTGCAAAAAAAAAAAATTAAACCGTTTGTGTTTGATTATAGACTGCCTTGAAAAAAATCATCAGAATCAGCGTCGATAATTTTAATTTGTTAGAATTTTGTTAGTGTAATAGGAAAATTGGCATCTTCACAGTATTTTCTGTACTCATACAATAGATCTAATATATATAGGTAGAAAACTTTGCTATAATAGTATTTAAAGCAGGGTGCAAGTTGGGAAAGTTAGAGGGGTTTTAGTTTGACGTAATCTTTGAATTAATTACAATTTTGGTTAGCTTAATCCTAAATATCTTTCTTTTTAAAAACACTCACTTTGTTATCTGAACAATATTCATTGTTTGAGTGAACTTATTGGGTTTGCTAAATTACTCAAATATTAATAACAAACTTTACATGATTTTTCTTGTTTCTCAATCTTTTTTGGGCGTCCCCACGCTATGAACATATCTTTTACAAAATCAACCATCATAATCGCGCGCTCTTAGAATTTCCATCAAATCAAAAGTAAGATCTAACTTCTGATCGGTTATTTCAAAACCACGAAACAATTTACATAGGATACTGTAGCGTATGCCCCTACTTTTAAATTTCGAATTTTATTTTTTTTTACTGTCCCAACAGATGGCGCCACCTCAGAACGGAGATCACGTAGATAATAAAACTGCTCATATAGGGCGCTATTGTACAATGCATAGATTTGTAATTGAAATTTCTAGCGCAAGCTCACTAGAAAAATCAGGAAAAGTGTAGGTTTCTCTAGAACCAAACGCGCCAAATGTAAATGCGCGCACGACCGAAGGCGAGGCAATTTGGATTGGAGAGCGCTACAGAAAAGCCGAAGCTAGAGTTACGAGCAAAGTTAACCAACGGTGGAAATAAATAAATTGGTGAAAATAAATAGTAGTATTTTAAGTGATTTAGTTTTAATATTTAAATCAAAAAAGATTTCTTTACCTATGTGAATTTTTTTTTCTAAAGATATCTTTTTCCCTTTGGGAAAGAATATCGTTTCCCAGTGTGTAGGAAGGAGTTAGCATTGGATAAGCTTACCTTATAGAAGTAAATTACTTTTTTTACCTCTTATTAAATTGAAGCCGAACTAATTACCCTTTACCAAGTCCTATCAGGAAATCAACTTTCGTTGTCAGATCCGCCGCCGTAATTAATTGAAAAACACTTCGCAATAAATACGATCTTACACTTCTCGTTCCGCATGTATCCACATCTCTTTCCCGTCCCATGCGAACCGATTAAAACATCACCGCCAAAGAGATCCGGTATAACAACAGTCCGGACGGGGTTCCCGTCAATCAGCTTCGCTCAACTTTCGAGCGCTTCACAGCAGCAACACCCAGGAGTCGGTTGCCCTGTGTTAACAATAATTATTCTAAATCGTGCGTGCCATAATCTTGGTCGCTAATCTTGGTAATTGGTTTACGCTGTTCATTCAGTGGCGTAGTATTTGGTTACTTCGTATGTTAATTTTTAAACAAAACACAGAATCAACAGAATATAGAAATTAACGATTAGAAGATTTAAATTAAAATTAACGATTAGAAGATTTATTGAGAGCTCTCATAATGTTTTTCAATTTTGCTTAGTTAACGTCAAATGCCCTTTCAAACAAGTCCAAGTTTCTTCAATTCGGATAAAAACTACAGAAGTTATAGCAGGTTTAGTTTTACATGATTTGACAACACCTACACTGAGAAAAATGTGCCAAGTAAAGTGTTTACTTGATAAAAAATTATTTACAATAGATAAAGTTTTACTTGGAACTATTCTCGTTAATTAATACCTGCAACTAAACCCAGTTTCCTGAATGCAAGTTGTTACTGTAAATAGTGCTTTTATTAACGGCTATTACACAGCGTACCTGACAAATTTGTGGTAAGTAACGTTTACTTATGACTACTGGTACTGTATCTAACTACAGTACATGGTTAGTAGAAGTAACAACAATGCTGATCGCTATTAAACTCACGTATTTTCTTAAATAGTAACAACTTGCCACAACTATGATTATTTGAGTTTTGCTGTCACCCCGTGATTGTTTTACTATTTCCGATTGGCTAATGCGGTGGAATAATGAAATAGTCCCCGAAACAGCTACGTGCGCAGGCGCGTACTAGCGTCAAGAAAGAGTTACGGACGTGGGAAAAGGTCGTCGAAAAAGGGTGGCCAAGGAGTATGGCCATTGTAGGCCAGTTGGAAGGCAAATACATTAAAAATACCGGGTGGATTAACTCAAGGCCCCATCCGTATGAAGAATCCCAGAAGAAGTACCGAGCCTATAAGCAATCGGGTGTTTCAAGATTGCAGTTTTAAACCACGTGGTGGGATATTTGAATTCCCCATCATTGTGATGATATCTGCGCTCGCTGGTGAAGTTAAAGTGTGGATGCCGTCGCTAGCTGAGTGACAGTCCAAGTGCCACCTGCAGTTAGGGATCCCCCACGAGGCGATCACCGGACATAACCGCCACGTACGTCGACAGAGGATCAACCCGCTGAGACAATGCCCAGTACAAAGAACCAACAGAAACCGCAAGTTTACCGCTTATATTATTTCTTTGTTTATTATTAGTTGTAACTTCAAAGCCATATTTCTCTTTTTCCTTTGTTTAGATTTAAATAATTTCAATAACTAAATAACGTTTCAAGGGGGCCCCATTTACCTTATCTTTTATTATTGCTTTGTTCATTTTTTCATTATTAAGGAATATATTTTATGAGTCATTACGTTGTAAATTGTTTAAAAAAAAACTGTTGTTAAAGTGAAACCAATATCATTCATTCATATCAGGTAGTCACTGTGTTTATCCTATACAAAACAAAACTATTACTAATAATATTGCTTTTTGTTTAAATTTATATTAAATATTCACTAAACTTCCTCGTTTCCTGCACTACCTATAAGTTGAATAACAAATTTAAGGTAAGTATGTTGTATATTTATAGCAAACCATATAATTCAAATAGCTTACATTAATTGAGGTTAATAATGAAGGTGTGATAGGCATTATAGAATAGTTCACTCATAGCAATACATCTACTTGACATGAGCAAATCTTTTACTTACCGCAACTGCATATACATATTCTTTGGTTTACTACTTCAGTTTAATTATCATAAGTTACCGGTGTGAAGCAGACCGTAAGTACTTAGATTGCTTGTTGTTAGTATTAGTGTTTAGGATCTCTTTTTTACTAGTGCTAAGTAATCTGTGCTTTGTCCCCTATTCAGCTGAATTTTTAGTTACGATAATTTATTTTATTTTTATTTATGATTATTAAATTTTTGTGTGTACTAGATTTATAATTCAAAATATGATAAAATGTCTTTAACAAAAGTGGTGCGTAATTAACTAACGTTTTTAATAAACTGTTTAAAATTACATATAATTCTGAAACTTGTGCAATTTAAAAATTACCATTGGCCTTGGCAATTACGACTCCTAGCGGTCATGTTTGACATTTGAAAATATTTCCTTTAAATTTCCCATTTCAGTTGTGAATCTTTTTTTCCCATCAATATAGCTATTGTAGTTTTCGAGATATCGCCGGTCTCCACTTTTAGTGAGACAGCCTGTATCCAAGGGCCAGTAAGTATCCAGCCTGTCCTCCAATAATATGTAACTTATATGTTCGTATGGAGAATAAAAATTATTATTTATTATTATTATAGATACCTTCTTTTCAAATTACCGTTTCTTTAGTCAAAGTTAGTTTAACTATTGCATAAGAGATAATTTTACTAATATTAAATTATCGGAATCTTCCTAGTGATATTTGACATATTTATATGACTGAATTTTTGTGAAATTGTCAGGCAACTTTGAATATTTTGATTGAAATGAAATTGTCTTATATAATAGATGAATCCAATATACGTACTTGTGATTTAAGAGTCTCTTATAATATCAAAATAGAGGTGTTAGGTATTTTAGCGTACGTAATTTAAGTAAAAAATCTGTCGATTCGTTAGCAAGCGGCTGGAAAGGTGGTGTCTTGACAGATGAGTTGATGCATCCACAAGTGTTTCGTGCTACCTGGTGGCGATCCTCAAATTAGGTATCAAAGAGGTCGCTAGGACGCAATAAAACAGTTAAAATATCATAACAATATTTATTAAGATTTGAAAAATATTACAAATATATTTGTAACAGAAAAATCTATTACTATTATGGTTCCGAGCAAACTGTAACTTAAAGCCTATATTCTTTTATTAAAAGCTAGTTTTATCGTATAAGTTTAGTAAGAGATGTTGGGAATAGATTTAATTTTCAAAGATAGAAATGTTCCAACAAATGCACATCATGTAGAAAAGAATTTCCAAAGCTCACATTTTATACAGAATGTAAATTTTACTCATTTTGATGTTAAAAAAAAAGTGCCTTCGGAGTGCCGAGAGGATGGTAGTGGCTATACACTTTGCAGAAATCGTCACCGTGGTCATCACCGTCTAGCGGGGAACGTCGACATCGTCTTCGTCCACGTGTGATGGTCTCATTTCAAGTGAGCGAGACAAAAAGATTTAAGCCGACAAGTGCGGTCGCGTTCTTATCGCTCGGCCATCCAGAATTCCTTTGTTAGTGGTAGGGCAGTTCTTCAGCTCCTTCTGGAGCGCAGCACTCGTAGTTCAGAGCGTTATTATCTGTGGCATTGGCCATATATACTCGGCCGGCAGGGCCATATATCGAGTGCGGTGGCTCCAATAAACCAACTCGCCTGTCCGCCGAGTCCGAGTCCCTGTCGTCGTCCGTACGCTTCTTCTCTATGCACGTGCGCCTGTGTGTACGCGCTCCGACTGTGTGTGTTTCGCGTACACTGAGTCACGAAAACATTCGGACAAGTTGCGTAAATAAACTGCGCTCCGACGGTTTTGAGATGTCCGCTGAACTAACTGCTGGGGAAGAAGCGCAACAAGTTTGGATTTTCCCGTTTGACATATACATTAAGACTAAGAGAAGTGAAAATGTTATTTCAACGATTTTTACAGTTTTAAATATTTATGCATTGTTATAACTAGAGACTGGATTATATGCAAAGAAAAACTGGAATATATGCACGTATATATATGCATCGATTTTTGAGAAAATATGCATAAACCTGGGGCATATATGCAAAAAAATTTCGACAATATGCAAAATTTTTACATAAAATAAATAAGAGCAGAAATTTAAACATTAACTTTATTGCACAAAATTTTTTCACAACATATTTCTAAAACAATTTATAATTAAATGTTTTTCAAAATTGTGTAAAAGAAAGTTTTGTCTTCTATCAGAATACATATGTTTCGAAATAGAAAAGCTTCTTTCAACATCCACAGATGTAATTGGTGCATTTTTTAACTTTGCACTACATTCTAAACTAAAATTAAAGTCGAAATCGTTTACTGTTTCACCTTCCAAAATTTTCTTAACTTTCTTCAATTTCAATAACTCCGCATTTTTATTTATCACTTTAAATTTATCGTATATAGAATTACCTATTGTACCCTTAACCTTCTTACATAGCATATCAAATTTGTCTACTATTTCGATTGATTCCGAAGCGACATCTCTTGCGTTTCTAGTTTACGTATGGAACTTGAAACAAAGCTATAATTTGACTCAATATACAAAAGGTTTTGTAACAATTCTGTTGATGTTACTATCTGTTTACAGTTTCCTAGAGCAATGCAGTCAGCAGTGATTTCAAGAATTACATTTTTTATTCCTTCAAAATTATCGGCGAAAAAAATTGCAACCATGTACCCCATCTCGTAATAATCGGTCCAGGAGGCGACTTAACACCGGGAAGTCGATCCTTATAAAATTGAATTCGTAAAGGTGCTTTTAAAAATACTTTTTTGACATTACTAATTAAATCATTAATCAAAGGGAATTGATTCCTAATGTCTTCGGCTACACGATTGAACCCATGAGCTAAACAAGTGGTATGAATAATGTTACTATAAAAAAATTTTAAATTTTGCGCGGCTTTTATTATGTATGGTGCAGCGTCGGACATTAGTCATTTTTTTTCACAAAGTATACTTCCAGGTAAAAAGAAATTTGATAAACCTTCTTGAACGAATTGAATTGGGCAATTGACACGTTATTTGTTTTTTGAAGTTCTTTACAATAAATTAAATATGATTTACCTACAATATCTTCATGAAGAATTCCTATTAACAAATGGGTAATATAACGGCCACACTATTCCGTACTTTCATCTACCATGATATAAATAAAATTATTCCCTACCAATTGTTGAATTTCTGCTATTGTTTGCTGGTAACAAGATGCGACATAATTTTTTCGTAAGGTACTTTCGTTAGGTATATTATGTTTGCAATATTTTTGCAGAAATGATTTCAAATTAATATTGTTTAATCTTGCTAATGGTATGTTAGGTGAAATTAATGCGTTGCACAGATCCGTATTATATTCTTCTTGTTCTGAGTTTCGTGAAGTTGATGCTACACATTGACGTAAAGATTGCTGCACACATGCGGATCGCTTTAGTTTTTCACATTTTTCAATATGTGATGGAGTTTTAGCGTGTTGATCAATCAGGTATTTTCTCTCAGAAGACACCTACAACAATTGTCATTTTATATCAAAAGTTAAAGAATTTAAAAACAATTGTAAAGCTTTAAGGAAAAATTAAAGTTATCAGTTTACTGCAGGCTCGACAAAATATTTTGTCGCCATCCTTTACCAGTTCAGGATATGGCTTAGTCCATAAAGAAATTTTGTTCGCTATACTCATTGTATGTACGCACAGTATTTAAAAACGTAACACAATTACATGCTGTCTCGCTCAAAGATATTCAATGAATGAATAGTTTATTTGGGAATTAATAGTAATAAAACGTATTTACCACATCCTTTCTGCTAGGCGAAAGTTGCAGTTCTTGGAAAAAAAGTATTAGAGAAACCAATGCAAAAGATTTATTCTGAGAATTGTCGGTTGTCGATCTACATTAGGAATTACTAGGAATTTTTACTAATAGAAAGGATAAGAAAAAGCTTAAATATGCAATATATGCAACTTTTGTAAAAATATGCATAGAAATGCCTAAATATGCAATCACTAATTAGCGCTAATTAACTTCAATTAGTGTAGTACGTCTACATATAGACTATAATTAAAGATATGCAAAAAATAAAATATATGCACTTTGCATATAATCCGGTCTTTAGTTATAACCATTAAATGGTGAAGTGAACGCAACACGTATGGTTAAAATAAGCAGTTATTTCTTTTTAAATAAAAGATGTTAACTGATTTGTTCTTTTCCAAACTGTATTTTTTCGAAGATCTTAATACTTTACGTGTTTCGGCAAGTAATTATTATCTTCAGAGAGAGAGCCTCATAATTGGAAAAATTCCGAAAAAGGGCTAACTAATTTTAATTGTTTAGACATTTTAATTCTTTAAAATGAAAGTGTTGCATAGGCTTTCACGGCCGGAATTTACTGTAAAAGGTTTTTCCAGGTGGTTGCGGCCTGGGCTTGTGGAATTTTTGAGTTTCCTTCGCGATGGCTCGTCGTTTAGTAATCCGATGTCCTGAGTGATGTTTTATATAGTCGGTGTCTGTGCAACAGGCATGACGGACGCTTCTAAATGGTCTTGGTCCAAGTGCGTTCTATTTGTGGTACGAACACGCAACACCGGGTGCCAGATCTTCTTTAAAGTACGTGCTTCTTTTTTCCGGTTGCAGTTGTTTCCACGTTTGTAAATTTCTATGGATTCTCGGAATAGCTTTGTGTGGTAGTGCGAGGTGTCATCAAATTGGATGTTATGGTCGACGTTTTGTAGAGCGTGTTCTGCGATGGTCGACTTTTGAGCCTGTCCCAGCCGATAATTATACTCGTGCTCCTTAATCCTGGTGTTGTTGCTACGTTTTGTCGTACCTATGTAGACAAATCCACACGAATATGGTATCCGATATACCCTCGTGGATGAGTGGAGTTTCTTTTAAGGAGTGTAGAAGGTGTTTTATTTGCCCCGTCGGTTTGAAAACGGTCTTCACGTGGTGTTTCTTTAGAAGTTTGCTAAACCGATCCGTTACATTCTTGAAGTAGGGCAAGAAAAAGATACTCTTAATATCTTCCTATGCCACCCTGTTACCCTGTGAGTTGGTAGGGGTCGTCCTTGGATGTAAGGCCATCTCCACCATCTTCTTGGAGTACCGATTCGCAAACAGGGCGCCATCTAGGTGCGCTGGCTCCTTAGGCAGAACCCGATATTTACAGATGCGCACGGCACGATATTTTAGAGTCTTCATAACTCCCCTCTTAGCAAACTTCTTTAAAATTAGTTTTAACCTACAACATTCGCTTGTTTGGTCCTTTTTCGGGAAATCAACTTGACGTTTAATACATCTGCAGAGCAGTGGCGGTTCGTGGGCAATTTGCCAGGTGAGGCGATTGCAACAGCTTAAATTTTTTTGATCACAAACAAAAGTTGAATAGATTTCCGCGTCACTATTGAGGTACTATTCTTAGAACGCGTTGACTTTTCCCCCTCTGTTTGGGAAGTCATCGTCAATAGCCCTACAAACCCAATTTAGATATTAATTCTTTTTCTATTGATATTGTATTTCTAAGATACGTCCTTATACGTTTTAAACAAGAAAAAATTCTTTCAACTGATATACTTGTGTCAGGAATAGTCAAAATTAAACTGAAAAGCTTGTAACTTTCTGGAAAAATGTCTTTATATTCTGCATAAATTGGTTTCAATGTTTTATCTACATCCTTATTACGAAATTGTTCATCCCAATACAAAATTGAAAGTTCGTTAATCAACCTGCTTTATCAAATATGTTGGGATATACAGTCGCGAGCAAATGTTATAGGCACCCTAAATTTTGAGCGAATATCACAGTAAGAAATGAGAAAATAAAAAGTTGTAGGTAATACATTATAAATATGTAGTATGTTAAGAGATCTTATTAATTTGATGCATATTAGAGTGTTTTTAGTACAGCTATAATACTTTTTATATGGGAGGGGGAAAGTGACATCTCATACAAATATATAAAAAATAATAATACATTTACAAAAGGTATCTATAAAGACTATTGTAACCATAAAGACGATTATATAAACGTTGAAATAACTGTCACAAAAAAAATGCAAGAAACATGAAACCCATTAGTTTTATCAAAGGTGCCTATAACATTTGCTCGCGACTGTACTTACAATAAGCAATTGAATGCTTTCTTGGGAACATTTTTAGAATACTCAGAATATTTTGAAGAGCTAAAAATTCTAATTTATTTAAATTAGCAAAACGAGTATTTAATTGTAAAATAACGTAATCAATAATAATAATAAGTTTTTGCAGATGTTAAAAATCTGAAAATTTTATTTCATTTCTGAACATTATTTCTTTTGCAAAATTTGGAATAAAAGATCGGTGCAAACAAAAATTTCACGATATATGATAGTCAAAATTGCAAATTCAAAATCATTAAATTGCTTGAGAAAACCTTTTGCTGCATTAATGGGTTCCGATCACGAATTAGGGCCCTCCACAATAGTTTGAAAAACCAAAATTAAATTATTCCACTCTTCGGCTACTAAATTCAAAATTTTCGAACGCGTATATCTACGAGTTTCAGCAGGTCAGACAGTTTCTCGTTGCGTTTTATTAAACAATGAAAAATTTCCGCGATTAAATGAAGTCGAACTTTCATCATGACCTCGAAATAATAGTTCCTGCTTGCCTAAAATTAAGGTTACATCAATTAAGTAAGTTAATAACAACCGATTTTTCCTAACGTTTCATTATATAAAATTTTATTAAAACAAACAAATTAATTAGTAGATTACAAACTCCAATCAAAGCATTCATCAACAACTTATTTTTTTGTTAAAGCCCGGTATTTAAAACAACAAGATTGGGGTAACGTAACATCATATAATGTTATTTTTATGTTTAAAACTTATTTTGTATATGCATGCTGCAGCGTATTGTACGCTGCTATAATTTATAACATATACTTATACAAACATGTTAGATATTATACGGGTAGAGAAATTGCTGCAAAAATGGCCGTTTTCATATTTTACTGGAGTAATAATGCATGCCCATAGATTGAATGCATTATAAAATATATATCTATTTACCATCGAATATATATCTCATAGCAGCTGTACAGGGACTCTCATCGCACCAATATGGATTTATAGATGCTTAATGAAAAGTAAATTATTAAACTAAAAGTATGTTTTAATAATTTCAAATATTTTTGTTTCTTAGGCCGGTTTTACATTATACTTAATTTAGTATGAAACTTTGATATAAATTTGCTATTAAATATTTCAAAGAGTATCATACAGAAAAATTTATTTGTAAATTTCGTACGAAATATTGTACTAAATATTTAGAACCTGATCTATTTTCTTATTAATCTTACAAACGAAATATGCGTGCGCAATATGTGAATTGTTAGTTAAGTCCAGTGGAATAGATCGGCGTTTGTCGTACTATACACATCGCTCAATCTAAGTTGATATAGACAACGCAAAAATACACGATGTAGTTTGTAGTTAAGTCAAAGCATAAGGAAGTTCTGTTGTCTATCGTATATCGCTGTATTACCACCCATTTTAGAATAATGTCGTGGTCATGTCAGCAGGTTGAATTGTTGATTGAGTATTCAAAACTACCCTAGATAAAGTTAAAATTGATTGATTGTATAACAATTTGTTGAACATACTCAGTTTTATAATCTATAAAAAAAGATAGATACATACAAAAAATTGCATTTTATTTTTAGAATTATATTTCATTTCTAACTTGTCTTGCAAAATTAGCAGATCTATTGTCACTTGGTCGTTGCACCTTACCAAAATTTCAACATTTTCCTCTGCATCTTCTTAAGCTTAAGTTTTTAATAGAACACTAGAAATAAGCTTATAATCACCATCTGAAGGTCTAAGTACTACTAGACTATTTGCGCCTTTATAATTGAAAAAGTAAAATCTATCAGAGCCAGGTCTATCCGCGTCCGTCAAGATCACCTAGACAATGAGAAAATTGCTAAAGTTCATCAAATCGTTCGACAATGGACCGTCAGTCCTTAATCCTGAATTTAATAAATTTAGAATGCATCTTCCTTCAGGTCACATACTTATCCAATTTTTACATAATATTTTACGGGACTAGCTATCATAGTTACATTTAAAGATGATAGCCATAACAGCAAATACTTCTTGGTCAGCCATTTTACGGTAATATTAATCCTTTCATAACTTTTTTTATACTAAATTTTTTACTTTAAATGTCAAACAGACATATTCAAATATTTGTACAATTTTCAGATGTAATTTTTTTTATGTATGACATGCAGGTAAATTTCTTTATAAATTCAAAATAAAATTTTATACAAAATTTCATACTAAATTAAGTATAATGTAAAACGGGCCTTACAACCAAGTAAATATTATTTGAATATTAATTGTAGAAGTTATTCAATCAAACATACTTATTATTTTCAAGTTTCAAGTCTAAGCTGTAACTTTTTATAAGGAGAAAAATATGTTTGTTAAACCACTATTTGTTTCACATAATCTTTTTCTTCGTGCCTAATAAATACTTCTTTACCACTATTTAAAAGAATAATTTATTTGGATTATTGCATATTTATTAATTATTTAATGCGTAGATATTTATCTGAGTTTTACCCAAAAAATCAGATACAATATTAGACAGCTATTGAATTTTTGCTTTTTACTAAAATATTTTCTATTGATGCCCGAAAAATAAAATAATATATGATGCCTAAATACTATGATGCATCAGTATTGATAAAAGTAAGTGGTGAGCAATCCATAGCCATTTACCATTCAAAAGATATGTTGAATATTCGCTATAGAACACCAATAATTTGTCTAGCATATCCTTCCTATATAACATCAAACGGCCTCCTAAACATTCTAGAAGCTAATATGGTAATGAGTCGAATAATTCCCGCATTTCTCGTAAATCCACGCATGTGCAAATATTGTTCTGTCTCCCTGTATTTGTGTGCGCGACTTTCGCAAACGCTATCCCGCTATCGGGACAGATATGAACGCAAAAATACTACTGATACCGAGGACTGCTGGACAACTCACATATGGTAATTAGATTACCGGATTTATCGATCCGATTTTATAGGCGCGTAGCGGTATTCGAACAGAGGAGAATGGAAGAACCGCAGGACAGCGCGTCCGTAAAAGAGGCGGTCGGAGAAATTCTTCTTCTTCTCCGTCTTCTGGGATTCTCACTCCGTTTCTTCTCTATACTGTCCGCAATTACCTCGCACTAAGAAATATTATCACCGAAGAGGAATAATGTAATGTCGGCGTGTTTATCTGTAATCGTCGACGAGAAGAGCGGTCTTGGTAATTTTTGACAATTTTTTCCTTCTGAATTTAAATTAAGGCCGGGCATGCGAGTCAATGGTAATTGTATTAAGGGATAACTTTTACCTTACGGCTTCAAAGAGACCAGAGTTGGTTTTAGAACGTCAGGCTATACACTAAAAAATTTAGATAATTTTTCTTGGTAAAAATAACTTTTTTTTGATAAATTAAAAAAAATAAATTTTACGGGAATATTATAGAAAAAATTCTGTTTCTTAAAAAGAAATCTCTCACATTGTAATATTACCAAGAAAAATATTGATATGTCTTAGGAGAAACTTAAAATTTTTTACAATTTGAAACATAAATATAGTAATTTTCAAGTGATAAGGGAATAAGCAAGGCGCCCATGCGTTAACTCAGAATGTGCTGGTTCAAGTCAGACGTAGGCAGATGTGACATGATGTTCGGCCACGCGTGGTTCTGTTTTCTTGTTATTTTAGAACTATTATACTGATTGCAAAGTTTGCAAGTTTTTTACAGTAAGAAATATAATATTTCTGCTAATAACTATAATGATTAAGAGGAATTTTTCCCAAGAAAAATGTTCTCCTCGCCCAGGATTCGAATCTACGCACTCTCGTTTACCGGATGAGTGCTCTACCAATTAAGGCAGAGAAGAGCGTGTATATTCGAGCGATAAATCGAGCTATGACAATATTAGATCTTGAAAGGCCGGCAGGACGGCGAAGCAGTTACTAGCAGAAATGCATTAATTTGTTATTATACTGATTATTAGTAGGTGGTATTAATTCATATTAGAAAGTCTGTTCTCTGCACTCTGTTACAATTTGAACATGGAATATCCGAAACAACTTGCATGCACGTTGGAATTAATTCAATAATTCCCTTTCCGCTGCATGCCAAAAGTTTTCCGGTTTAACGAAATTTCTCAGTTTTAAAGATTTGGAGTTTGCAACACTTTGGTACTTTTTTTTCTAAAATATTTTCACCTTTTTTGCACTTTTGGTTAACCGGAAGCCGCCATGATCTTTGTTATTTTAAATGGAACACTTCAGTTGCTAGAGTTTCTATACCTGCAACTGTTTCTGAGATGTTAGGATCTTTGTTAAAATTTTAACATTTACATTGTTATATATAATTGATTAATTCTCACTTGGTTTAAGTGCCAGAAGCTCTCCCACTTTAAAATTAACCAGTACTAACATTATTTTACCAAAAGTGGCATTATACAGAGTGTTTAAAAATTAGTGACATATCAAAGAATTAAAGTTGCAAAACTTAATCTTTTAAAATAGAACATCCTGCATTAGTTTTGTATTTTTGTATGTAGAATTAAATTTCTACACCGATTTGCTGTAACATTCCCTGTATTCATCTTCAGTAGTTTTATTTTAAATTACTCGTTTTGCTTATTATCGGTTTCAAACGGTCGAATAATTTCTATCTGGTGGGCGGTAACTTTGACATCACAACAATTTATTATTGGAAGAAAAACGTTCTTACATTCACCAAAAGTTTTCAATATATTTCAAGACTACATGTTTCGGCTTAAAAATGCCATCTTCAGGTCTTAAAAACGTCGTAGTTCGAAATCTAAAATTAAAAAGTCAAAAATAGACATTCAATCATATATCGAGATGTAAAGAAGATGTGGGCTTTGAAGGCACTTGGTTTCTATTTTCCTTACTATTTATTTCCAAACGAATATACTTGTAACCTGATATTTCCACAATAATATCTCTCTTATACCCGATTTAGAGGAAACGAAAGGAAAAATAGCTTGATTTTTACACGGTGATGTAAGTATTATTATATGATAGCCTTTCAATATGTTTTATTCGTTGTATATATTGGATGCTTTATACCTCATACAATACGTAGACTGTGGCGGCATTTGCATGTCCTCCATGTCTTTAATAAACATCTTCGATGCATATTATAATCAAAGACAATAAGTACGGCACGTGCTCGTGTCTGTATTTAATAAATCGATTGTTTTACTTACTACATGTCGTACATGCAAAGCTATCTCTTTCACCGGAATATGGGCAGGCATTATATACTCCGTCCCAGATAAAAAGGTGCCACCCACGATTATTTTTTTTTAATAATGATATTACATATAACGGTTATCTGTAACAGTTAACTAAAGAACTTTAGCACCATAGTAGATCCCATTTTACATTTGTGTGTCATTCATAATAATAACGTAAGTTTTCTTGAGATATAAAGTTTTTTGTACATCTAATACTTATGTACTATATATATAGGATCCGCAAAAGTATGGAGTAATGTTGTTCTTCACTTAAATATTGTTCTAATCTAAATTTTCTTCAAATAAGAGTTGTTTTAATTTTGCTGTGTTTTGATTGAGTTTTCGTGGAGTTATTTTCTACTGTGTTGTTGCTATGAAACCAACTTTTGTTTCTTAAATAGTAATGTATGTAATTTTTTTATATTGTTTTAGCAATCTACACATATTTATACATTGGCCCGTATAAGAATTGTCATGGATTACATAGCAAAAAATTCAATAAAAGCAGCAGTTTCTTATGATAACAATAATACAAAATCAGAACTATGAATACTAATAAACGTTTCTAACTAAAAACAACAATAGAATATAAATTCAAATTAAATTAGTGTTCAGTCTGATGTTCATTTTGCTGTACGCACATTTCTAGTTTCTCCCTGAAAGAACCTGACATTATCAAACACATTATTTATTAACACACAGTTTCGAACACATGTCTTTTTGAAATGTTATTTCAATGTTAAAATAAAAAAACACAAAATCATGTTTGCTTGCTTCTCCTTTTTGTGTATTTTTCTCTAGACGTCCACAACCATGTTTTTTTTTGCGATTACAGCGCAATCTGTTACGAATCGGAAAAAAACTTTCAAACAAAAACGACATACTTGATGGCGTAGAATCCGAATCTGCAATACAAAATTGGGGTTCCCATTTAAGATTTCAAAGTTGTTCCCCCTCCCACTCTGGAGGGGTGAGGTGGGAGATCGAGTTTCGCCACCATTCAATGAGCCCCTACATTATAACAAATCTTATTAAGATCTTTTTTTGATTTGATGCAGTGTTTTAGAGATATTCCGTTGTCTCAAGATAACAAACTCACCTCGTATATAAAAGTTTGTACGTATTTTCACGTTACTTGTTAATTTGTTTGTGTTATATTTGTATTTGTATATTTGTTTATTCTTTGTAGTAGTACATAGAAGCATTTAGGCATAAATTTATGAACTACGCTTTTGTCCAAATTAAATGCATTATACTTCAGTGCAGTAATTCCACAGTTGAAGTTTGTTGATTCGATTTAATTGAAATATTCTACTGCTATACCTATATTTACTTTTACCATTTAATATCGTGGCTCACAAAAATATAAAATATACTTATTTTAATTAAGTTAAATTTTGATTTCGCTTTATAATGGGATGATAATACGGTCAAAAATGATTAAAAATTCTCGAGGAAACAAAATTATTTACTACTACTGACTGTAATAAACTGATGTAGCAAAAACTTGTTTTGGAAGTAAAAGTAATTTTAAATCTCACATTAGATTAGACAAGCGTGTAACAGAAAGAGTAATATTCTCCTTCGTAACTGTAATTTGTGTTGCTTATGTATTAAAGATCTGTCTCCATATTTCATTCCTTAACTGCACCATGAATCATATCTTTTATCAAAATAACATTTTTTGTAGTAATTCAATTAATGATATTTTATAATTTTGTTGTAGACATTAATGCGTTCATACCGCAAAATTATATATCTTTTAACAACGACGTTTCGTGCAAAAAGCATTAATTAGTATTCGATATTCGTTACATAAAACGGATTTTTAAAAATGTTGGACAAGTTTAAGCAACCAAACATACTTCCTTTGGCATCTTAAATAGAATTTAAATTCTAGTCAAAGTACTTTAGTTCTGTAATTTGAATGCGGTTGCTAGCAAATTAATATGAAATTTATGATCAAGGACGTAAAATTTAATTTCGTCTAGCTCGTTAAGAATTCTTTTTCTGTGATAAATATCTTGGTCTTATTTTTCGAAATGTAATCCCGTTCACCAATAAAATTGGTAAGTACAAATACACGCCTGACGTAAAACGTATTGATTGGATCGTTTTCGTCTAAGTTTTAGCATTTCAATAAAAAAAAAAAAAACGTTTATGGCGGATTTATCGCATATAAATATATATAGGTACAGCAAGAGGAAAAACTTTCCGCATATCCAATGAAAATGCCTTAATTTTTAAAATCCCTCTTATAGATACATAAACACTAATGCAACATTTTTCATTCTCATTTAATATTCCTACATTTAACTTAAATATTGAATAATTCAATTTCATACGAAACTTTTTGAAAGTTTATCTATTTCCCAATAGATAAAGACAATAAGATATTGATTTGTGAAACATTTTGTTTTCTGGATATAGTGTTAGCAAAAAAAAACAGAAATAGTTCTCGCCAATTCTTTAATTAATATAATTGTCGACCGGTTTCGGCTCTAAGCGGACTATTTTTACATTAACAAACAACATTAAATAAAAACACACATACATACACAAACATATCAATCATTCAATTAATCAATAATAATATTAAACAAAAATTTCATTGACTTTACATTACATTTTAATCATACTGATTACATTTTCAAAAAAAAATTAAATCAAATTTCAGCTCTTATTTTAACAAGAAAGTACATCTCAACACACACAATACGACACGATAAATTTCGTTTTCGGAAATTTATCGTGTCGTATTGTGTGTAATTATGCATTTAAGGTAATGTTTTACCAGACTATACGGAAAAGACAATAACATCGGATCGGATAAAATTCGTATCGTGTGAAAGAGGCTTAAGAGATCGTACAGTACAAAAGATAATAATAAAAAAATGTATAAATGTTAAAAGACATTATATAAGCGAAAACTAACAAAGCTAAAATATATGTAAATAAGACAATAATACAAAAACAAAAAACACAAACAGATCTATGTCTCATTAAAATATATTTTTTCTGTGAAAAAATCACTGACATTATAAAATATTTTATTACGTAGATGTTTTTTTAGTGCATCTTTAAATTTTTTGGGTGGCAAGCTTTTTACTTCTACTGGTAAGTGGTTATATATCTTTAAGCATTGAAATAAACAAAACTTTTGTATTTTGCTCAATTCGGTTTTAGGTGGCAAGAGATATGATTTGGCTGTACCCTAGTGTTATGACCATGGCACCAACTCGTATTTAGCGAAAAGGTCGCGTAGTTGGTATGTGTAAAAACCGCACTTTCTAGTATATAGAGCGATGGTAAGGTTAAGATAGTCCCTCAAGACAGTTCTACACGAGTCTCTTGGCTTTAGACCAAATACAACCCGTAGACAAGCCTTCTGCGCCACAAAAACACTAGCCACGTCCACCGCTTGTCCCCAAAACACAACACCGTACCTTAGCCTTGAGTGCACACTAGCATAGTACAACTGGAGACCCGCATCACAACCCAGATTGGTAGATATCACTTTCAGTGCATAATACAAGCCACTCAGCTTCGAAACCATGAGGCAGACATGGGATCCCCAAGACAGGCCGTCGTCCACGCGCAGTCCCAGAAAGGTGGTCTCTCTCGTACAGGTAAGCTCTTCACCTAGATGTTGGATATTCACATTTAGATCAATGTTACGGTTAAATATCATGAGCTGCGTTTTAGAGATATTTAGTTTAAAGTTATTTTGTTGAAACCATCCATTCAGGTCTGTTAAAGATGTTTCGATGACTCGAGTCGCCTCCACTGAAGAACCGGCCTAACAACAGCTGCCAAATCGTTCGCGAAAAGCACCATCAAGCTCTCAATGACCCCCGGCAAATCATTGATGTATAATAAGAACAAAAGTGGGCCCAAAACTGATCCTTGGGGAACTCCAAATTTTACGCTGCACCATTGAGATCCCATCTCCCAGCCGCGCTCAGCATAAGCCTGTATTTACTGCCTCCTATCAGTTACATAGGATTCGATCCAACGCAAAGCAACCCCTCGAAATCCCATTCTTTCGATCTTTGCCAGCAAGATGTTATGGTCGACGCTATCAAATGCCCGCGAAAGGTCCATGAAAATTATACCATTAACCGTTTCGATGGTCGAGTGTTTACGTCTCTTTACGATCTTATCTAAAAATCGCAAACAAACATAACAGCTGGCGATGTCTATTGCCGGCAGTCGAAAAGAAATATCTAAATTCTCTTTATTTATTTTATTGAGTAGAGCCGGATGTTACAATATATCCCGTAAAAGTTGTGTTTCACCTCATACTTTTCTTTACTACCAAGCTACGGGGCAACTTTTTTCTCTTGCTGTACCAAGACGTTAGTAAATTAGCAGCTACACACATATATTTGCTTGTGGCCTACCTCTACACAAATACGTTGAGCGTGTAGGTGTCAACTTGATACGTTTTATGCGTTTTTAATACAAGCGCGCCATTAAAAGGCGAAGTTAAAATTTATCGGCAATAATTATGGAAATGCACAGGGTGTAAATATTATATATCGGAAAATTAAAATAATCGCTCGATTTGCGTCCGACAATACCTCCTTAACGCCCTGTAAAGATCGATAATTGTGCGCGGTTGTAATGAAACCCATCATTTATCGTCCTTTTCGTGGGCTAATACAATAAACGCAAGAGCAATTATTTTATGGGCTCTTAAATGTTGCGTATGTCTTTGTGGATAACATCGTGTGGATAATGAATTCTCTTTGTCTGTAAACGCTGTAACGTTAGTTTGTGGTTATGTTGCCATCGCATATAACATGTATGAATATATTTAGAAGTACGAATGAGGTATCATCAGCACTTGCATCTTGCATCCATATATTCTTTAAGTATTTGTCACTTCTATAATTATAGAGTTTGAATCGACTAACAATGTCTGAGTTTAATGTTATTCACCGGACAATCAGTTTCTCTGTCTGTTTTTATTTGAGTATAGCTAGTGGGATGTTAATACATTACAATACCAACTATTCTAATTCTGCTTCTTGAATTTTCATTAAGGCTGCGTTTACGGCCATCAAATTTCATAATAGAAACTAAATCGTACAGTAGCAGCTTTTATTAGAAAGTTAGTAATATTTTCTTTATTTGTCAGGGGAAAATGCTTTAAGCATACCATAATCTAGAGCTATGGTCCGATAGTGTGTAATTCACAAAACATCTAGGTTTTTCCTATTCATGATATTATATATGAGGCCATGGAGTATTTGCCAACTTTTGTCAGATGAGATCATAATAGTGACAATATTATCAGTGATCAGTATCACTTATCATTTGTTGTATCATCTGTCTGAAATCGTACCATTCCAACTCTGCGCGAAATCATCCTTTCCAAAAGGATTTGCATAGCATCTGAAGGAGCCGTAAGCAGGTAGAGCTTGTGTTAGGTGATAGCTGTGAGTCAGTGATAGAGTTAGTGATTCGCATCCTGAGCGTGGTGGGGTAGATACAGCGGGGCATGTTTTATTTGAATGTCCATTAACTGATGAGTGGCGATCGCGTAAGGAAGCTCGAGTATTAGGTAACGAATCGATCGAATGGTGGGAATATTTTAAAGATAGAGGTCTACTAGGCATTCCATTGCTGCTACAGGAATAGTCCTCACTGCGCCTGTTATTTCTAATCAGGCAAGTCTCTATATCTTGCTAAGTTCATATTATAGCAGTTTGTTGTCATCTTTGTCCACCATACCAGAGATACATAAGTGACCAAAATCTGATCATGTATGGTGTGTGTTCAGTATATCATACTTGGTCTTAATCCCCATGTTTAAATGAGCTCTTCTAGCCAACATAAGTGTTGTACTCGCCCTGATTTTAGTTTTCTGAAGCTGCACTGAGAGAAATATCCTTTTCATTTAAAAGGAATTACATTAACATTACACCAAAAATTTTTGCGTTTTCTATATGGCCAACATGATTTGGCGTTTCCTTGAAAAGGAATATAATTTTAAATTCACGCACTTCTTTGAAAATAATACATTTTTCGTTGAAACAGTTTATTCTTTTAAGTGAAAGATATTGATACTTGATTCAAGTCCTCTTCATTTTGAACTTGAAAACTATGCACATTGGCAGAAAACCGTAAGCATGTTGATTCAAGAGGTTTTTTCTTTTCTTATAACATTTATTCATTTTAGACTTAAGCGTAAACACAAAAAAATGCCGTGATCACTTTCAATCGAATTAAAAATGAATTATCTCCAAAGAAAAACCCATGTACTAAGGATGGATTTGCCGTTAGATTGTTGTAAATCCTGGTGGCATTGGGGGAGTTGGTCGCAGTGACCATCCTAGCACTCTAGTGTGCCGTTAAAGAAATCGTCCTATCAATGATGATGACTCCTAACAGATGTTGTTCTAGTAAATATACCAGATTAGTATGTTACGATCGTAGTTTCCAGCTTATTTTGTGGGAAATATTATCTATTACTGGAATGAAATAGGAGATGTGCCATCTATACGACAATTTCTATACTACATATAGGTATATCTGCTCATCTGCTGTACTATATGGGGAGGAAACTGCAATACGAAAATAAAATGCGATATTTATTTTTACTTCCATGTAAATATTTAGTTAAATTAATAAATACTGCGCTAGCGTCAAATAAATCTACTAACCAAATTATTTGTTTGATTGAATACAGGAATATTTTTTAATATTTCTAAATCAAGTAATAATTTAGTAACTGTAACCAAATGCATCAAAAATTGTTGAAAACAACAAGATCGGTTTTCCCGTGTATAACAATTTTAGAACCTTCAAACACTATATACTACTGTAAAAATCCTTAGCTTATAAGTAAATCAGCATTGACTGAAAAGATTCCAATTATCTCTAAAATTTCTTTAACCTCGCGCGAAAGATATTCACTTTTGTTCATTATTGTTTGTGTATCTGAGACTTATGCACGTGGGAACATGAATAAAACTAAAATACTTCCACGTAAAAAGCACTCAGCAGTTTTGAATCAATGTATACAATGCAAAACAGCACGCTATTTTCAATTAAAATAAACACTTTTCTAAGAAAAGGGATTCTTTTCGTTGAACATGATAAAAACCAAACGTTATAAAACTTTTCATTTGATGGAATCTCTCTCCTCAGTGTCTCAACTCTAAGTAGAGTCAAGACTGACGCCAAGATATTTCACTCCTCTGCTTCACTTCGGAGTTTTAGCGGTTCAAAAATTTCCTCCTTCCGTTATTATAGCCGTTTTGGAGGAACTAACGTTAAGACCTTCCTCCTCAGTCCGGTCTTAACCTGTAGAGTATTACGTTTTGGAAATTTTTGAAATTCGTACATAACATAATGTTATCAGCTTTTTATTTAAAATGTGACTAGAATTCCAAAGTCCTAAAAATGCGTGCTGTGTGTAAGCTCTTTATCTTTGTTCATATGATTATTTTTACACAATTTTTATTTCATGCGATCGATGGCATGGATTTCAGTTCATTATGGATAGGAACTATCGGAAGCAGGAGATTATCATCGTGTCTGATAGTCAAGCAGCCATCAAGGCGCTGAACTCATATGAAATCAGCTCCAAGATGGTCTGGGATATGCCTGAGGGAAACTAAATGCTAGGCAAAAAGAAATAAAGTAACCCTCCTGTGGGTTCCGGGTCACACAGGAGTGGAAGGAAACGAAATAACGGATAACCTTGCAAAAAAAGGGTCTGGAATGCCTTTTGTAAGGCCTGGACCATTTTGCGGGTTAAGTAGCAGTACAATACTGAAGAAACTAAAAATGGAAATGGAGCAGAGAAAATCCAGTTACTGGGAAAATCTCCAGGAAATAGGCAAAGTTAAAATTCTTCTGGGACTTATAACCAGAAAGAGGTTTACATAATGCATCAACCTAAGTAAAACAATGTTCGCATATTAACAGGAATACTTTCAGGCCATTGTAGACTGAAAGGACACCTGAGTAAGCTTGGATGGAAAAAGATCCTGAATGCAGATTTTGTGGGGAACAGGATGAAACATCCATCCACCTCCTCTCAAACTGCGTAGCACTGTGCAACTCGAGGGCATTGTACCTGAAATCGAAGAGGGAGACTTACCTAGACTGAGGCCCTCTGACATCCTACACTTTCTAAAAGGAATAGGATTGGAAGGTCAGCTGTAAAGCAGCAAGAATAGGGGACACAATAGATCTTTTAGGTCGCAGTGTAACACCACCCTTCTATTTACATACATACATGGCATGGATTTATTCAGGTCGTACTTCAAGTTTTGTTCTTGCAGAAATATTTAAAAAACACTGCAAATCTTTGTATAGTAACTTCTTTGGTTTTAATGAATGACCGCATTAAAAAAAAAAAAGAAATTAATAAAATCTGAAAGCTGTGTATACAGTCTAGCAACAATTCTTTGGAAGATGTATATAATATAAAAAATTAGTTATTTGCTAATTTCTTTTTGAGTAATTCCGTGTCGTAAAACAGCAAAAAACAGGCAACCAGTCATACACTATGCAACACTCTTAAATAGATTATGCCGCTATTTTACTAGCTGACTTTTATTACAAAGTAATGTAGTCTCAATCAGTATACTTCCGCTAATAATAATTATTTTCCAATAAGATGTGTCTATTGTGTAGAGCGTAATGTGCTATCCGAAAGTACTGGGAATTCACTCATTACATGCACTTTGGACTCCTGCTTTCTGATAATGGTCGCGGCCCTTCGGCGACTATTTTTAGCCATCACCGACACGATGAATAACAAACAAGTCGTCCGACGATGTTAATTTCCAAAGGCACCCCGTGTGGTAGGTAAAGAGGACGTGACGTCGAACTTCGAGGCACTCTAATGACTTGTCAAACGTAAAAATCATCTCCATACCTTTAATACGAATTTGAATCAGGTACCTGTGTGACATATTCCCCTCAAAATATCGCCTTTGAATTCCTAATCGACACGAACGGACTCCGCATTACCACCGCTGACAAAGAAATGTGAACCACCTTTTTACAAGATTTTCCTCTACGATTATTCATTTACACAATTCGGTTGGCGGCGGACGCAGTGGTGAGGCGGAGGGATGGATTATAAATTCAACGGCGTGTTACATTGTTTTTTGTCCACGTGTGGTAAAACGGTGTGATACGCGGCACGTGTGTCGGGGGCTAAATTTGTATATGAATATTAATATCATTTTTTTTCGGATTAATAGAAAATATTATTGCACAGGTGTGTCTGGTGTCGAAGATGACCGCAGACTGCGTGTGTTGTCGGTGGAGTCATTGAAAAAAGTAATCTATACGGGTGATCTGCATGACAAGTTTTCTTTTTTTTTCTGTTGAAACGTGCTGCATGAATTATTAATCGGGTTTTTAATAACTTTTTTATTGCTATGGTAATGTGAAAGTTGAGAGTGAATAATTACAATTATACGTCTGGTGCTAAAGAAGAATTTTATTGTTTGTAACAATATTACTTTCATCATAATTTCCATACACCTATTCTGCCTATGTTCTAAGATATACTCAATGACATTAGAAGTGTCACACCTAGAAGAAATAATTTCTTCAATTTGATTTCTTAGCAATGTGATAGTTTTACATCAAAAATGAAACGATAACATTTGCAAGAAATTATATTAACATATAATACAAAAAAAAAATAATGTGTTTGGCGATCCCGTAGTTGAGTACACTCCTGTACGCGTCTAGGCATCGACAAAATGAGATGGTCGATGTTTGCTTATGGTACCTTGTTCCAAGCAACTTGAACTTCGTGGATTAACTGTGCCAGAGTCTGTGGAGGATGGTACAAAGTCTCCTCCCCATGATATTCCACACATGTTCAATGGGGTTTAAATCTGGTGAACGGGGTGGCCACGGCAAATCATTAACGTCTGCTTCTTGAAGAAAGTTCGACGAGCAATATGGGGACGTGCGTTGTCTTGCTGAAAAAGGTAGTAAAGCGGTTGGAAGGACATTGTCAACATAACGTGCGAAGTCATGCTGCCCCGAATAAAGAGAAGTATTAGATCGGCTACCATAGGCAATAGCTCCCAAAATCATTACTCCAACGAAGTATTGTTTAAGTCAAAAATATAGTTAATCTAATAATATTTTTTTCAATTCATCATTTTTGTTGTATTAACGCAAGTATTTTTTTGAGTGCACTTGCTTGACTAGTATTTGGATTCCTGTAACTATCAATGAAACTACCAATCCTTTTTCTTATTTGTTCTTTCCATACCTCTTTGTAGTTAATGTTTACTAGACAAGCCAACAAAGCACTCAAGAGGTCTGGTCAAATAGACCGCTTCTGGAAGTCGTCTTTCGGGAAACCGAGTCGCATAAACTCTACTAGCAAGAAAATTTGAAATTCATAAATCATCAGTGACGGCTCGTGCGTTATGAAAGAAGGTGGGCACAAAATAAGAACTTGCCTATTTTTTGTACATAAAAGCCATTCTCCTATTTTTCATGCTGGAAAAGACGTCTATGACTTTGTTGTAAAAATGCGTTCAGTCGAACTTCTGACATTGTGCTCCTCAGAAAAGTCTAATGCGTTTGAGGGTGGAAAGACATCGTTCACATTCTGCTGTCGACATGGGGGTTGTACAAATAATATCCAACAGTTTATATGTTTCCGTCAAAACTTTTTTTTAAGTTGTTGTGTGTTATGAATACTAAAAGTGGCAAAACACCACCTAGATCTACGTCACACATGTCCTCCTGCTCATAAATTACTGAAAGTTCACTTTTCAATGTTACGCTGTCCAACATAGGATAAGATTTCACATTTTTTTATATACATAATTAACCGACGCGATTTTTGATTTGATTTTTGATGACGATTTTTCCCCACATCTTCGCTGTACTTAATTTTATGTCGCAAATAAGCACTGCCTAATTATTCAAGTATGTCCACTTTGCTTAGAACATTAAAATTCACGCATGCAGTCATGTGGAAAACGGAATTTTCGTAATTCTTTGCCTTCTCTGCGATATGCTTTAAATCATTTAACCCTTGTTTATTCCACGCACTGACCTCTTTCTTAAAAATTAAGCAGATAAAACAAAATAGGTTAATTGTTAGTGAACATCCTCACATCCACTCATATTTTTATTAAATACTCTATTGTAAGTTCGAGTTTTACTTGTGGAAGTGTAATTTACTTGAATATCAGGAATAGACCTTCCTTTCTCCTTAATTAAAAGTTTTTCCTCAAATGAGAGCGGTTTTTTTTAAGATTTTGCACTCAATTAACTTCCATCATTAATAATAAACGTCACTTCAAGCTTTTGAAATCACACATGGGCGGTACGTGTTGAAAACGATGCAGTCGCAACGAATGCAACACGTTAACTGGAGACAGGGCATTGCGTGCCCCAAAGCGACCGTATAAGCCCATATGGCGAAGATAAACGGAGCCGTCCGAATCATACTCCAAATAGGTACATCGGAAAGAGTGCCTCGGCACATAGTTCGCTTCGCATAGAATTCGTATATGCGCTAGCGTCTACTGTGCGGAAGGAAACTTTGATACCATCGTTATAAAAATACGTAAAAATAATAAAATAAAATAATGCACTGAATTACATGTGAATTTCTTTCTGTGTTTATCTTGGTAGTTGGGTGGGCACGTGCCCTTGTGCCCTTTAGTACCAGGCGCCACTGCAAACCATGCGACTTATTGTTAGATCCAATGGATGCCCATTTAAATTTAACAAGAAATCCAAAAGTGTAATAATATACAGATACTTCATTTGAAATAATAAATTTAGTACTTACTTCTGGTACAACCTTCCTATTACTGAAAATATTTTCTTGAGGTACGCCCAATAATGCTGCCGGCGTATGAATAAAATTCCTAACTAAATTGGTACAAGAATTTGCAATATTATAAGTATAAACAAATTCACAATATTCCAAAATTGCAGTATTTTGGATTTTTGTGATATCGCTCCTAAATTATAAATAACAGCTCTAGTTGGAATTAATAGCACAGTCAAAATAACATTTTGATCGAACTGTATTTCGTTGTTGTGACCACGCTGCACTCGTTAGATATATGAAATTAGACGAATCCATACTACATAGCGCCAATAGAATGCCACCACGCGAAGAATAAATCGCATATTCTAATGAAACTTTGTTAGTTTGTAGACCCCATAGAGTATTACTCAAGGGCAACCTCTGTTGTTACGAAATTTTAACTTTACGGGGTGCAATTTGACTTTGAAATTCGGCCTAAATTTCGTAAATAACTAGGTATTAAACGGTGAGAGGTAGAAAAGAAGTTTTGATAACGAACTTACACGTTTATGTAGTTAGCTTATGCCCGGTAACATAAAGCGTGTGTAACCAAGTGATTAATTAATCATTTGTTAGCACTAACAAATTGTTAAGTAAAAAGTAAGTACAATAAACTTAACCTTTGTTAAATGTCGAGTAATTATTTAACAACTGATTAATGGCTGTTGTAAACTAGTTAACTGTAAATTTACTAAAATTGATAGTTCATTTTGGTTCCGATAGAGAGCCAACTTGAAACTTTGACGTTTTTACCTAGAAATTCAGTAATTGAGGTTTTGCTTCTGGGTTATGTCAATTTTGTTATAACGATTATAACCAAAACGGATATATGGAATGATTAATCATCGTCCTCCAATGAAGAACTATTCGATATACTAGACAACATATATGATAGACTTCATAGACCACGACTGCTCAGAGAAGAATCATGAAAATATAAGAAAAAAAGGCAAATAAAACAATAATTTGGTCGTGTTGATTGTTCTTTTTCATAAAGTTGTATAATGTAAATAACTGCTCTTTCATCCTTAACCCAGTAAGTACTATGACAATTAAAATTCAGATGTAATTTCTGCTCATACTTCGTTTTTTTTTTTGTTTAAGATACTCCATCCGTTTTTTTTTAATTTTTCAACTACTCCTTTATAATTTTATAATGATCGCTATGTTTCTCTTGTACCGTAAAATTTCTGGCTCTTCTCACGGCATCCTGCATTTTCCTGCTCATTATGATGCATAGTGCCAAATTTAGTGATAATCCCCCTTATGCTGTATCATTTACGTTATAAATAACATAACGTATAACATGCAAGCGTCGTCATAACGGTTGCAATCAATTCCGTAGTGTGTTATCACTATACGTTATCCCACGTGTAAAAATTAAAACGTTATTAGAGAAAAAAGTATAGAGAGGGGAAACGTCTAACAACGGAGACAGCTTTATGCGTGATTCTGTCAATTAGAAAGAATAATTGGCGGCGCAAGCGTGGCGGTTAGTGTGGTAGTGGTGTGGTGTCGTTGACAATGACATTTTAAAGAAACTATTTATACAATTCACTTGAGAAGCGAACATAAAGATTAAAACTATTAAAAGAAGAACGAAATTCCGCTTTGTTACTTATAAATATGGATCATTTCACCGCCAAAATATCAAACGAGCGCCACTCAACAGAGTCAAACTTCAGTTACCCAAGGAATATGTAAAATATAAAAATGTCAAACTGAAGAAACCCGAAATATTTTGTTGTAATGAAACGCTGACAAGGATATTATTAATAAATTAATTACTAGAGAAAGTTCTAACTCCTGCCAATTCAGTATGATAAATAACGTTATTTTTAACGCGAACAGTCACACAGAAATGTGTGTTGGTTATGTTGAATGTATGGTCGGTTCTGTGAAGTAAAACCCGGTTAAAATTAATAAGTGAAGTGTTTTTTCTTTATTATCATATTCTGAGGCAACACACAAGAGAGACAGAATTCGAGACGAGGTAGTAAGAACTAAGAACAGATTAAAAATCAATCCAAGCAGTACAGAGAAACAACTAACGTGATTTGGGACACTTAATTTGACTGGAGAAGCAGAGGCAAACATAGCCACAAAGAAAGAGAATAATGAGGGAGATCATGTTAAAAGTTAAAGTAGAACACGTGATGGGTTAGTGCTTGGAGGAGAGAGCTTGGATTGGAACGGCAGAAAAGTTGCTACAAGGAACCGGAAACATTGAGCAAATTTATATATCAGTTGAAAGTATTAACACCTTACATCTTGGGGTACATATACATATGTCACCTCCTTTTAAAATGCTAGTATCCTACATAGTCAAAATAAATAATAAGAAACTTTTTGTGTATTTGTTAAAAACAAGTTTGTAGAATAATATAAATATATATATTTATGACAGACTGTTGCAAATACTTTTACGTGAAGTTCCATATCTTTGTTTAATGAATGGTTTCTGTTACGTTTTTTAAATATAATATTTAAGTTAGATTAAAACACTGAAGTATTTTTACGACTGACATATATTTTCTAATTCATAATAACAAGCTGTTTCCAGGCGACTCACAAATATTAAAAGTGTACATACATAACAGTTTCTTCTTGAATTTTTAGTATTTGACTTGCGAGTGCCTTATATTTACTAGTCCATTATTTACTTCGAAATTATTCAGCTTTCAACAGATTGTTCTAAGTGCCACCTAAAAATTTTGTCCCCCACAAATCTGGTAACAACTGTGTGCGTGAAAATAGTTACATCCGTAACCAATGTACTTTGAAAATATAGTATTTCCATGTTTTGAACAGTGCTTTAAGTGCTATTAGTGTTGTCTTTATTGCTGTATGAATGGTTTCTATTTGTTATGTAAGCACCATATTCTAGCAATCTACCTATAATAATTTTATGAAAATATCAAGAAGTAGTTCAAATGGTCAAGTCAGGTCTAGGTCTATTTCAATTACAGAATTATTCCTACAAAAACACAAATAATCTTTTTATGTAATGTACCTTTCGGTGGCCTATTTTACAGTTAGTGTTATCATTAACAGTTAAAAGTTACTCTAATAAACTAACAGCCAACAAATTCTTGAAATCATTACTCATTTTCAAAAATCAACTCGTTTCTATTGACATTTCAGTAAACTTTAACCTCACTTTTGTTCATAACGTTGCTGTTATTCGCATAACTGCAAGGGATCGCATGGCGTTATTTTATTCCACATAACGTACAGTAAATAACACGCATGTTATTTTATAACGTACACTTATCCGATACAGCATACCACTTCTGACAGAAATAACGTAAATACGTTATATTTATTGATAACGTACATGTTATTAATAACGTAAATGATACAGCATAAGGGTGAATATTGTCAGAACTCAAATGTTAAAATTACATCTACCTAGCCTCCATATTTATAAAAATGTAATGTAATAATCACTAAACGTATATATTTTAAACTTACTGCTGCTATCTTATTCCAAATTAATAGATCAGTGATCAAATTGAATCAAAAATAAAAATTCCGTGAAAATGTCAAATAGATCTTCCGTCTAAGTTCACATGTTCCGCTCATATTGATGCAATCGTGCACGGCAACTTTCGTTGGACATTCGGCACATTTCGTGCTTTGGTAAATCTTAACAAATGTGTAACTACCGGAATAGCGGTGGTTAAGTTAATCCCCCTTATGCTGTATCATTTACGTTATTATAAATAACATAAAACGTTAAAAATAACATAACGTATAACATGCAAGCGTCGTCATAACGGTTGCAATCAATTTCCGTATGTTGTATCACTATACGTTATCCCACGTGTAAAAATTAAAACGTTATTAGAGAAAAAGTAATAGAGATGGGAAACGTTCTAACAACGGAGACAGCTTTATGCGTGATTCTGTCAATTAGAAAGAATAATTGCGACGCAAGCGTAGCGGTTAGTGTGGTAGTGGTGTGGTGTCGTTGACAATGACATTTTGAAGAAACTATTTATACAAATTCACTTGAGAAGCGAACATAAAGATTAAAATATTAAAAGAAGAACGAAATTCCGCTTTGTTACTTATAAATATGGATTATTTCACGGCAAAATATCCAAACGAGCGCCATCTACAGAGTCAAACTTCAGTTACCCAAGGAATATGTAAAATATAAAAATGTCAAAACTAAAGAAACCCGAAATATTTGTTGTAATGAAACGCTGTCAAGGATATTATTAATAAATTAATTACAAGAGAAAGTTTCTAACTCGTGCAATTTCAGTATGATAAATTAACGTTATTTTAACGCGAACAGTCACACAGGAAATGTGTGTTAGGTTATGTTGAATGTATGGTCGGTGCTGTGAAGTAAAACCCGGTTAAATTAATAAGTGAAGTGGTTTTTCTTTATTATCATATTCTGAGGCAACACAAAGAGACAGAGTTCGAGACGAGGTAGTAAAAACTAGAACAATTAAAATCAATCCAAAGCAGTGCAGAGAAACAACTAACGTGATTTGGACACTTAATTTGACGGAGAAGCAGAGGCAAACATAGCCACAAAGGAAGAGAATATGAGGGAGATCATGTTAAAGTTAAAGTAGAACAACGTGATGGGTTAGTGCTTGCAGGAGAGAGGCTTGGATTGGAACAGCAGAAAAGTGCTACCAAGGAACCGGAAACATTGAGCAAATTTATATATCAGTGAAAGTATTAAAACACTTACATCTTGGGTACATATACATATGTCACCTCCTTTTAAAATGCTAGTATCCCTACATAGTCAAAATTAAATAATAAGAAACTTTTTGTGTATTTATTAAAAACAAGTTTGTAGTATATATTGTAATATAAATATATATATATTTATGACAGATGTTGCAAATACTTTTACGTGAAGTTCCATATCTTTGTTTAATAATGGTTTCTGTTACGTTTTTTAAATATAATATTTAAGTTAGATTAAAACACTGAAGTATTTTTACGACTGACACATATATTTTCTAATTCATAATAACAAGCTGTTTCCAGGCGACTCAAAATATAAAAGTGTACATACATAACAGTTTCTTCTTGAATTTTTTAGTATATTGACGTGCCGAGTGCTTTATATTTACTAGTCCATTATTTACTTCCGGAATTATTCAGCTTTCAACAGATTGTTCTAGTGCCACCTAAAAATTTTGTCCCCCACAATTCTGGTAACAACTGTCTGCGTAAAAATAGTTACATCCGTAACCAATGTACTTTGAAAATATAGTATTTCCATGTTTGAACAGATATTCTACTTTTTAAGTGCTATTAGTGTTTGTCTTTATTGGCTGTATGAATGGTTCTATTTGTTATGTAAGCACCATATTCTAGCAATCTACCTATAAATAATTTTATGAAAATATCAAGAAGTAGTTCAAATGATCAAGTCAGGTCTAGGTCTATTTCAATTACAGAATTATTCCTACAAAAATACAAATAATCTTTTTATGTAATGTACCTTTTGGTTGCCAATTTTACAGTTAGTGTTATCATTAACAGATAAAAGTTGCTCTAATAAACCAACAGCCAACAAATTCTTGAAATCATTACTCATTTTCAAAAATCAGCTCGTTTCTATTGACAATTCAGTAAACTTTAACCTCACTTTTGTTCATAACGTTGCTGTTATTCGCATAACTGCAAGGGATTGCATGGCGTTATTTTATTCCACATAACGTACAGTAAATAACACGCATGTTATTTTATAACGTACACTTATCCGATACAGCATACCACTTCTGACAGAAATAACGTAAATACGTTATATTTATTGATAACGTACATGTTATTAATAACGTAAATGATACAGCATAAGGGTGAATAACTGATTTAACAAATGATTATCTCCTAACAAACCTTTATGTTACTGATTTTTGCTGTTATCCATTGATTAACTTTGACAAATTGGTAACTATTGTTTATGTTACCGGGCATTAGACTGGTAGAACTATTTTTACACAGAGGTGATCTGGATAATTATACAGGCTGTTCACATAACTATGAATCTTTTCATATTACCTAATTCTAATGAGATATTCTATAAATTGTTACGTGATTGCGATGTTGAAAACCAGTGCACATTGTAACTGCACCAGGTGCTAAATACCTTAATGCGATAGTTTTTGAGTTATGCCCGTTTGAATATTACCCCTAAGAGGGGACAAGCCGAAGAAAATGTACCTATACTTCACCGATTGTTCAAGATACTTTAGACATTTCATATTGTATATTCAAAGTAACTTTCAAAAACGCTGCTACTAAACACACACCTTTAAATAGGAGATTTACATATAATGATTTACTTCAAGTATGATATACCAGACCTATGTTATTTTTAACATATAGGGAAGTTTGTTGGGAGCTAGGAACGTATGGTTACATTCCCATTTTATAATAAATATAAAAATGCTTTCCTTGTTAAGCCGCACAATCCTAGTGCCAGGAAAGAAAAACAAGACGAAGAATGAACAGTTACATATTTAATCTTACAGTTGCCGATCAAAAAAAAAAAAATTGTTACACCGAAAACTATTTTATCAATTCGATCAGAAAGTCCGCGAACGGAGTTCCAATTAAAAATTTTTAATAACCCAACAATGCCGATCGATAATTTGATGCATGTATGTGTACGTATGCGCGATTCATAAACATATGTACGTATTAATAATCATTACATGCCCGTTGACGCATACCCACTCATACCTACACGTTCTTGTTTCCAAAGTAAATAATATCCCACAAGTGTTTATTTAACAAATACTCTTTAAACGATTACGGGCCAGGATATCCAATATTTACCTTGAACAAAGTCTTTAACGGAAGAACGCTCGTTACAGAATTTCACTTTTAATAGGCGTTGTACTTTTGTGTCTTTTTGCTTTTTGTATGATCTTTTACACTAACTTCGATACAACCTGTAATTGGTACACCTAGAACAACGGTCGATGTGTACTCTTAAAATTGACATATAATGTAATAAATTTATTGTATTGTTATTCTTTTCCTTATTTTTATTTGATCGTTTTGATATAATATATTTACTTGTTTTTTATTGGATCATAATTGAAATAGTTTCACTGAGGGCTCTACAATGTCTTCAGGCTTTAATAATGACTAGAGACAGGATTATATGGAAAGTGCATATATTTTATATTTTGCATATCTTTAATTATAGTCTATATGTAGACGTATTACACTAATTGAAGTTAATTAGCACTAATTAGTGATTGCATATATTACATATTTAGGCATTGCTATGCATAGTTTTACAAAAGTTGCATATATTGCATATTTACGCTTTTTCTTATCCTTTCTATTAGTAAAAATTCCTGGTAATTCCTAATGTAGATCGACAACCGACAATTCTCAGAACGATAAATCATTTACTAATACTTTTTTCCAAGAACTGCACGTGTTTAATTTCGCTTAGCAGAAGGGATGTGGTAAATACGTTTTATTATTATTAATTCCCAAATAAACTATTCATTCATTGAATATCTTTGAGCAACACAGCATGTAATTGTATTACGTTTTTAAATACTGTGCGTACATACAATGAGTATAGCGAACAAAATTTCTTTATGGATTAAGCATATCCTGAACTGGTAAAGGATGGCGACAAAAATATTTTATCGAGCTGCAGTAAAACTGGTAAGTTTAATTTACTAAAAGCTTTACAATTGTTTTTACATTCTTAACTTTATAAAAATGACAATTGTTGTTGTAGGTGTCTTCTGAGAGAAAATACCTGATTGATCAACACGCTAAAACTCCATCACATATTGGAAAATCTGAAAAACTAAAACGATCCGCATGTGCGCAGCAATCTATCCGTAAATGTGTAGGATCAACTTCACGAAACTCAGAACAAGAAGAATATAATACGGATCTGTGTAACGCATTAATTTCGTCTAACATACCATTAGCAAGATTAAACAATGTTAATTTGAAATCATTTCTGCAAAAATATTGCAAACATAATATACCTGACGAAAGTACCTTACGAAAAAATTATGTCACATCTTGTTACCAGCAAACAATAGCAGAAATTCAACAATTGATAGGGAATAATTTTATTTATATCATGGTAGATGAAAGTACGGATAAGTGTGGCCGTTATATTGCCCATTTGTTAATAGGAATTTTTCATGAAGATATTGAAGGTAAATCATATTTAATTTATTGTAAAGAACTTCAAAAACAAATACTGTGACAATTGCCCAATTCGTTCAAGAAGGTTTATTAAATTTCTTTTTACCTGGAAGTATAACTTGTGTAAAAAATTTACTAATGTTGTCCGACGCTGCACCATACATGATAAAAACCGCGCAAAATTTAATTTTTTTTTTATAGTAACATTATTCATATCAGTTGTTTAGCTCATGGGTTCAATCGTGTAGCCAAAGACATTAGGAATCAATTCCCTTTGATTAATGATTTAATTAGCAATGTCAAAAAAGTATTTTAGCACCTTTACGAATTCAATTTTATAAGGAGCGACTTCCCGGTGTTAAGTTGCCTCCTGAACCGATTATTACGAGATGGGGTACATGGTTAGAGGCTGCAATTCTTTTCGCCGATAATTTTGAAGGAATAAAAAATGTAATTCTTGAAGTCACTGCTGACTGCATTCCTCTAGAAAACTGTAAAAAGATAGTAACATCAACAGAATTGCTACAAAACCTTTTGTATATTAAGTCAAATTATAGCTTTGTTTCAAGTTCCATTCGTAAACTAGAAACGCAAGGGATGTCACTCTCGGAATCAGTCGAAATAGTAGACGAATTTGATATGCTATGTACGAAGATTAAGGGTACAATAGGTAATTCTATATACGATAAATTTAAAAAAGTGATAAATAAAAATGCGGGGTATTTGAAATTGAAGAAAGTTAAGAAAATTTTGTAAGGTGAAACAGTAAACGATTTCGACTTTAATTTTAGTTTAGAATGTATTGCAAAGTTAAAAAATGCACCAATTACATCTGTGGATGTTGAAAGAAGCTTTTCTATTTCGAAACATATGTATTCTGATAGAAGACAAAACTTTTTTTTACACAATTTTGAAAAACATTTAATTATAAATTCTTTTAGAAATATGTTGTGAAAAAATTTTGTGCAATAAAGTTAATGTTTAAATTTCTGCTTTTATTTATTTTATGTAAAAATTTGGGTATTGTCGCAATTTTTTTGCATATATGCCCCAGGTTTTAGCATATTTTCTCGAAAATCCATGCATATATATGCGCATATATTCCAGTTTTTCTTTGCATATAATCCTGTCTCTAGTAATAACACTACTAATAGAGTAATACTTTGAAACCGTGTGTAAGTATTAAACGATTATACCTATATCTTGCAACAGGTTTCGTATAAGGATGACTCATAGTTTAATAATGTTCATAACATTATAGGTAGAAATAAACGCCAAGCATCAATTAAAAATCAATTTAGCACATTACAATCTCTATAATTATATCAGTAGAGAGATAGAAGTTTACGCAATCTTAATTTGAATTTTTCATACACATGGAAGCAAACGGTGCGCTTTATCTTCTTCCAACAGTGTCGGAATACGGTTTAATTTGTTTATGGGACATGTTCATTCACCGCGTCCCAGCAACTTACCTGTTGCTCACTTGTTTTCCTCTGTGCGCATTTTCTGGATGATACTGAAATATTAAATCGAATAAGGCAGGGCGCACTTATATTCTAGCACGCGCCAGACACGACCGGCGCACCAGCCTGAATATGTTTATTATCATGCACACACCACGCGACTGATGGATAGAATTTCAATGAAATGGCAGGCGAAGCCGATTTCAAGGCTACGAATTCCTGGGAGGTAAAAGGAGGCGAGCACCATCGGTCAAGAAAAATTACACTTATCCAGGCACGATAATTACGTGGATGTCGCCCCGCGCTTTTCCCATGGCTCCTGAAATTTAAAAGCGCTTATTGATCGTTCGTCGTTTGTCAGACAGCGGGTGGTACTGCGACAGTCACTTATCTGTCAATCTCGGTCGCTTCCTTGATTTGTCAATTTCGGAATATGTCAGTTTACGGTAAATGCGTGCATTCGTCTTTGTGTTTTGAGTAATACGTGGGGACGTGAAGAGGTGGATTGCGTAAAAGATGCTGTTCACATTTAGGAGCGTTAAAATAGATGAGATACAAGAGATGGATCGGCCCTTGCTAAAATAAATGTTATAAGTTTCCACCGCCGCCATATCAGGAGTAAATAAGGGGTGAAACTCGGCTAATAACCNCAGTCAATGAGGCAGCCAAAAAAGCGTGGGGATAATAAGAAGAAAAAGATAGGAAAGCAACTACATGGTGATTGAAAGTGTGAAACAACAGGTCAAAGTGTAAAAAGAATGAGGATATATTACAAAACCGAACACAAGATAATTACAATAAATACAAAGAGGAGAGGAGGAAAGTTTAAAGGAACCGTCAGAATGGAAGAAAAGAGTTGGAAATTTGGTGATAAACTTGGCAAAAACTTTAGAGAAACCAAAAACGTTTATGGAGTTCTTAGAAGGTTAGGATAGGGAGATACGATGAGACAATATAAAAAAGATAAAAATAGTAAAATTTAACGGAGGGAAAACAAAGTGTAAAAGGTGGAAAGGAACTTCCGGATTGCTAAGACAATAAATACCGCAGCAATTTAAGAAACAACTACTGAGTTCCCAAGACAGACAAACCACCCGAATCTGGAAACACATAGAAGAGTCAAGAAGCAATAAGCAAATAGAAACGAAAGGCCGCCAGGACATGAATAAAGCAAATGTTTAAGACATGGGGCGATATGGTACCAAATTGTTTGGAAAATGTTAATAAGGCATGAAGGAGGAAAAAGTACCCAAGAGTGGCGACACAGAAAGTACATTCGTACAGAATATAAAGAACGGTGATAAAAAGAGTAATAACTCTATAAGAGGTATAACGCTACTAAGCACAGCAGCAAACGATCTTAATGAAGAATATGAAAGAAAGACCTACGAGGACATCATAGAACCCATAATGAACGGATGGCCACGGAAAAACATTACGTCCTTCTTGAAGAAAGTTCGACAAGCAATATGGGGACGTGCGTTGTCTTTTGGTGAAAGTAGGTAAAGCGTCGGGTAGACATTGTCAACATAATGTGCAAGTCATTTGCCCGAATAAGAGAAGTATTAATCGGTACCATAGCATAGCTCCCAAAATCATTACTCCAACAAAGATTGTTTAAGTCAAAAATATAGTGAATCTAATAATTTGTTTTTTAATCATCTGTTGTATTAATGCATATTTTTTTGAGTGCACTTGCTTGACTAGATTTGGATTTTCTGTAACTATCAATGAAATACTCTATCTTTTCTTATTTGTTCTTTCTTATTTTTTTAGTATTGTTACTAGACAGCTAACAAAGCCTCAATGGTCTGGTCAATAGACGCTTTTGAAGTCGTCTTTCGGGGAACCGAGTCGCATAGACTTTACTAGCAAGAAAATTGAATCTTAATCATCAGTGACGGCTCGTGAGTTATGAAGAGGTGGGCACAAAATCAGAACTTGCAATTTTGGGTTACAATTTTCATTTCCTCGTTTTTCGTGCTGGGAAAAACGTCTAGACTTGTTGAAATGCGTTCAGTGAACTTCTGACATTGTGCTCCTCAGAAAAGTTTAGATGCGTTTGAGAGTGGAAAACATCTTACATTCTGCTGTCGAATGGGGGTGTACAATAATCTCCAAGTTTATTTGTTTCCGTCAAACTTTTTTATTGTTGTGTGTTATGAATACTAAAGTGGCAAAAACCACCTAATCTACGTCACAATGTCCTCCCGCTCATAAATTACTGAAGTTCATTTTTCCAATTTACGTTGTTTAAGAAGGGATTTCACATTTTTTACACATAATAACCACCAAAATATGGATATTTTTCCAATCTTCGTTGTGCTTATTTTATGTCGCAATAGCACTGTCACTATTCACGTTGTCACTATGCCTAGAACATTAAAATCCAGATGCATTCCTGTGAGAAACCGAATTTCGTGTTCTTTGCCTTCTCTCGATATGCTTAAATATTAATCCTTGTTATCCACGCACTGACCTTTTCTTAAAAATTAGCAGATAAACAAAATAGTTATTTGTTAGTGAACATCCGCACATCCCTCATATTTTATTAAATAATTGTAAGTTCGAGTTTTACTTGTGGAAGTGTAATTTATTTGAAGATCAGGAATAGGCCCTTTCTTTCTCTTTAATTAAAAGTTTTTCCTCAAATGAAGCGGTTTTTTTTTCCAGATTTTTATATACTCCATCGATAATAATAAACGTCACTTCAAGTTTGACATCACACATGCGCGTACGCTTTGAAAACGATGCAGTCGCAGAATGCAGATGTTAATTTGGACAGGCATTGCGTGCCTAAGCGACCGTATAAGGGCATATAGCGAGATAAACGAGCGTCGATTATACTCCAAGAGGTACATCGGAAAGATTCCCCGGCACATAGTTCGCTTCGCATTAGAGTTCGCATATGCGCTAGCTCTGCTGTGCGGGAAGAAATTTTGATACCATCTTACAAATACGTAAAAATAATAAAATAAAATAATGCACTGAATTACATGCGAATTTCTTTCTTGTGCCCTTTAGTACCAGCCGCCACTGTAAACCATGCGACTTATTGTTAGATCCAATGAATGCCCATTTAAATTTAACAAGAAATCCAAAAGTGCAATAATATACAGATACTTCATTTGAAATAATAAATTTAGTACCTACTTCCGGTACAAGTTTCCTATTACTGAAAATATTTTCTTGGGATACGCCCAATAATGCTGTCGACCTATGAATAAAATTCTTAACTAAATTCGTACAAGAATTTGCAATATTGCAACACCTTGCATAAGTATAAACAAATTCACAATATTTCAAAATTGGATTTTTGTGATATCGCTCCTAAATTATAAATAACAGCTCTAGTTGGAATTAATAGCACAGTCAAAATTACATTTTTCTCTAACTGTATTTTATTGTTGTGACCACCCTGCACTCGTTAAATATATTAAATTAAACGAATCCATACTACATAGCGCCAATAGAATGCCACCACGCGAAGAATAAATCGCATATTCTAATGAAACTTTGACGAAATTTTAACTTTACGGGGTGCAATTTGACTTTGAAATTCGGCCTAAATTTCGTAAATAACTATTAAACGGTGAGAGGTAGAAAAAAAAAATTTGATAACGAACTTGCACGTTTATGTAGTCCCTTAGACTGGTAGAACTATTTTTGCATAGAGGTGATCTGGATAATTATACAGGCTGTTCACATAAATATGAATCTTTTCATATTACCTAATTCTAATGAGATATTCTATAAATTGTTACGTGATTGCGATGTTGAAAACCAGTGCACATTGTAAAACTGCACCAGCTGCTAAATGCCTTAATGCGATAGTTTTTGAGTTATGCCCGTTTGAATATTACCCCTAACAGGGGACAAGCCGGATAAAATGTATACTTCACCGATTGTTCAAGATACTTTAGACATTTCACATTGTACATACAAAGTAACTTTCAAAAACGCTGCTACTAAACACACACTTTTAAATAGAAGATTTACATATAATGATTTACTTCAAGTATGATATACCAGACCTATGTTATTTTAATATATAAGGGAAGCTTTGTTGGGAGCTAGGAACGTATGGTTTACATTCCCATTTTATAATAAATATAAAAATGCTTTCCTTGTTAAGCCGCACAATCCTAGTGCCAGGAAAGAAAAACAAGACGAAGAATGAACAGTTACATATTTAATCTTACAGTCGCCGATCAAAAAAAAAATTGTTACACCGAAAACTATTTTATCAATTCGATCAGAAAGTCCGCGAACGGAGTTCCAATTAAAAATTTTTAATAACCCAACAATGCCGATCGATAATATGATGCATGTATGTGTACATATGCGCGATTCATAAACATATGTACGTATTAATAATCATTACATGCCCGTTGACGCATACCCACTCATACCTACACGTTCTTGTTTCCAAAGTAAATAATATCCCACAAGTGTTTATTTAACAAATACTCTTTAAACGATTACCGGCCAGGATATCCAATATTTACCTTGAACAAAGTCTTTAACGGAAGAACGCTCGTTACAGAATTTCACTTTTAATAGGCGTTGTACTTTTGTGTCTTTTTGCTTTATGTATGATCTTTACACTAACTCGATACAACCTGTAATTGGTACACCTAGAACAACGGTCGATGTATAGTCTTAAAATTGACATATAATATAATAAATTTATTGTATTGTTATTCTTTTCCTTATTTTTATTTGCTCGTTTTGATATAATATATTTACTTGTTTTCTATTGGGTCATAATTGAAATAGTTTCACTGGAGGCTTTATAACGTCTTCAGGCTTTAATTATGACATAATCTCTCACAGTAAATTAGCAATCTTTTATTTTTGTTTTTGCTCTTCAATTCTTTTAATTATTATAAGATAGCAATTTATTAATTTATAATTAGGCTTACCAAATGTTCTGTTTCTTTAACCCTCTAATAATTAATACATTTTCTTCATCATTAATACTTTTCTTGTTGTGTTGAATAGATAAACCAAAAGATGATGAAAGGCATTTAGGAAAGTCGTTAATATATACAAAAAGAAAATGTAGGCCCTAACACCGATTCTTGGAGTACCCCAAGATTCCACGATAACGGGGTAAACTTAATATTATAGCTACTTAAGTTTATGAGAGAGCACTTTATAGTCGCCTCTTTTTCACAAGCCAATCGATCTTTACCCTTTCTCAGTATGGTTTTATTCCGGGAAGGTCATGCGATGAAGCGCTATGATCTTCTTTCTTCGTACTTGTCTGATTGTTATCCTAGAATGTGTGTGAGCTCGGGTCAAGGCAGATGTGTTATGTCCGATTAGTCCTTGGTACCAAAAGGCGAGCCGCAAGGTTCGACTCATGGACCTGTACTTTTCTTGCTATACGTGAATGATCTCAGCAGCACTCTCACTGAAGGGACACTGTATCAGTTTTGTTGATGATACCATGCTTATTATGTCGGATGGTAATATACCTGACCTCCCTTCTTCAGCCACCTGCGTGTTACAATTTAAATTTCTGGTGGTGTGGCTTCAATCTTCCTTACCAACAGCGTAATAAAAAAATTGAACAAATGTCACTACAGAATTTATAGGGTTAGAGATTTAGTTAATTTTGATACTGTGCGCATCTACAAGTCATGTAGCTTGTGTTCAGTCAGTAGTGGCGTACGCTATCATCTTTTGGGGTAGCTCGGCTTTTGCGCAAAGAGTTTTTAAGAGCCAAAAACACATCTTCGTTTGACTTCTCATCATTCATCATGTAGACAAAAATTGAAAGAACATAACATTTTTACAGCGCCATTAGGAATTTGTCTGCAATGGCGATATCAATAAATTCACGACAATAAGTTCTAAACTGCTGATGGTCATACAACATGTTTTGCACGAGGCCCCGAATATATGGTTATGCGAGCCTAGAATGCACTCTCACTAGAAATCAGAAACATCAATAATGTAAAACGTTTCAAAACTGTAGCAAAAAAATGTCTAATCTAAAATGAATTCTATAGCCCCAACTGCTACTTTAATAGATAGAGATTGTTTTCATATTGAAGTCCAAATTGAGGTGATAATAATAAGGTAAAAAATAACCCAGTGATTTATTTCTCAATTCTCAAATAAAAGGTTTTAGAATTGAGAAATAACCCACTGGGTTATTTTTTACCTTAGAGATTATTTTGTTTTGACAATTGCTGATGTCTTGACGATCGATGGCAAATAAAACTTATTCCCGACTCCTACGATCCAAATGAATAAAAATATGCAGGATGTTTTATTTAAAGTTTCAATTTTGATCCTATTTTTCAAATAAATTGACGCATTTGAAGAACAAGAAGAAACAGTAATAACTAGAGACCGGATTATATGCAAAGTGCATATATTTTATTTTTTACATATCTTTAATTATAGTCTATATGTACACTGTAATTAAATTATTACACTAATTGAAGTTAATTAGCGCTAATTAGTGATTGCATATATTGCATATTTAAGCTTTTTCTTATCCTTCTATTAGTAAACATTCCTAGTAATTCCTAATGTAGATCGACAACCGACAATTTTCAGAACGATAAATCTTTTGCATTGATTTCTCTAATACTTTTTCCCAGGAACTACACGTGTTTAATTTCGCCTAGCAGAAGGAATGTGGTAAATACGTTTTATTATTATTAATTCCCAAATAAACTATTTATTCATTGAATATCTGGTGAGTTTAATTTTACTAAAAGCTTTACAATTGTTTTTAAATTCTTTAACTTTTGATATAAAATGACAATTGTTGTTGTAGGTGTCTTCTGAGAGAAAATACCTGATTGATCAACACGCTAAAACTCCATCACATATTGATATGTGAAACACTAAAGCGATCCGCATGTGTGCAGAAATCTATACGTCAATGTGTAGCATCAACTTCACGAAACTCAGAACAAGAAGACTACAATATGGATCTATGTAACGCATTAATTTCGTCTAACATACCATTAGCAAGATTAAACAATTTTAATTTCAAATCATTTTTGCAAAAATATTGTAAACATAATATACCTGACGAAAGTACCTTACGCAAAAATTATGGTACATATTGTTACCAGCAAACAATAACAGAAATTCAACAATTGGTAGGGAATGATTTTATTTATGTCATGGTAGATGAAAGTACGGAGAAGTGTGGCCGTTATATTGCCCATTTGTTAATAGGAATCCTTCATGAAGATATTGTAGGTAAATCATGTTTAATTTATAGTAAAGAACTTCAAAAAACAATTAATCTGACAATTGCCTAATTCGTTCAAGAAGGTTTATCAAATTTCTTTTTACCTGGAAGTATACCTTGTGAAAAAATTTTACTAATGTTGTTCGACGCTGCATCATACATGATAAAAGCCGCGCAAAATTTAAATTTTTTTTTATAGTAACATTATTCATACCACTTGTTTAGCTCATGGGTTCAATCGTGTAGCCGAAGACATTAGGAATCAATTCCCTTTGATTAATGATTTAATTAGCAATGCCAAAAAAGTATTTTTAAATGCACCTTTACGAATCCAATTTGATAAGGAGCGACTTTCCGGTGTTAAGTTGCCTCCTGAACCGATTATTACGAGATAGGGTACATGGTTAGAGGCTGCAATTTTTTTCCGATAATTTTGAAGGAATAAAAAATGTAATTCTTGAAATCACTGCTGACTGCATTCCTCTAGAAAACTGTAAAAAGATAGTAACATCAACAGAATTGCTACAAAACCTTTTGTATATTAAGTCAAATTATAGCTTTGTTTCAAGTTCCATTGGTAAACTAGAAACGCAAGGGATGTCACTCTCGGAATCAGTCGAAATAGTAGACGAATTTGATACGATATGTAAGAAGGTTAAGGATACAATAGGTAATTCTATATACGATAAATTTAAAAAAATGATAATAAAAATGCGGGGTATTTGAAATTGAAGAAAGTTAAGAAAATTTTGGAAGATGAAACAGTAAACGATTTCGACTTTAATTTTAGTTTAGAATGTATTGCAAAGTTAAAAAAATGCACCAATTACATCTGTGGATGTTGAAAGGCGCTTTTATATTTCGAATTGTTTTTGAAATTAGTTGTAAAAAAATGTTGTGCAATAAAGTTAATATTTAAATTGCTGCTCTTATTTATTTTATGTAAAAATTTTGCATATTGTCGCAATTTTTTTGCATATATGCCCCAAATTTATGCATATTTTCTCAAAAATCGATGCATATATATGCCCATATATTCCAGTTTTTCATTGCATATAATCCGATCTCTAGTAATAACTCTACTAATAAAGCAATACTTCCTTTGAAACCGTATGTAAGTACATAAACGATTATACCTATATCTTGCAACAGGTTTCGTATAAGGATGACTCATAGTTTAATAATGTTCATAACATTATAGGTAGAAATAAACGCCAAGCATCAATTAAAAATTAATTTAGCACATTACAATCTCTATAATTATATCAGTAGAGAGATAGGAGCTTACGCAATCTTAATTTGAATTTTTCATGCACATAGAAGCAAACGGTGCGCTTTATCTTCTTCCAACAGTGCCGGAATATGGTTTAATTTGTTTATGGGACATGTTCATTCACCGCGTCCCAGCAACTTACCTGTTGCTCACTTGTTTTCCTCTGTGCGCATTTTCTGGATGATACTGAAATATTAAATCGAATAAGGCAGGGCGCACTTATATTCTAGCACGCGCCAGACACGACCGGCGCACAGCCTGAATATGTTTATTATCATGCACACACCACGCACTGATGGATAGAATTTCAATGAAATGGCAGGCGAAGCCGATTTCAAGGCTACGAATTCCTGGGAGGTAAAAGGAGGCGAGCACCATCGGTCAAGAAAAATTACACTTATCCAGGCACGATAATTACGTGGATGTCGCCCCGCGCTTTTCCCATGGCTCCTGAAATTTAAAAGCGCTTATTGATCGTCCGTCGTTTGTCAGACAGCGGGTGGGCCTGCGACAGTCACTTATCTGTCAATCTCGTCGCTTCCTTGATTTGTCAATTTCGGAATATGTCAGTTACGTAAATGCGTGCATTCGTCTTTCGTGTTTTGAGTATACGTTGGAGGACGTGGAAGAGGTGGATTGCGTAAAAGATGCTCGTTCACATTTAGGAGCGTTTAACATAGATGAGATACGAAGAGATGGATCGCCCTTGCTAAAATAAATGTTATAAGTTTCACCGCCGCCATATCCACGGATGGTAAATTAAGGGTGTGAAACTCGGCTAAACCGGTATTTTAAAAATATATTGAGGTAAACACATACGGGTGTTCTATTTAAAAAAAAAGTAAGATATACCCATTTGAAGTTGACTGAGGTCAATTTTATTTTTTAATTAGCCCCCTTATGGCGTAAGAAATTCTATTTATGACGTCATGTATTTTTCATAGTGACGTCATCATGTTTTTCTTTTTTTTTTAATTTGGTGTTTTTAATAATAAAGCCAAAAAACCAATAACATAGAAACTTTAAGATGTTTAGAAAAGATACTCTTCAATACGCGTGGAAATAGGTGTACGACTGAATTTTGTAATAAATTTACCAATACTATGATCATTTCTCATTTAATAGTATTATCAGTTCGTCAATTTTGTTGAGAAACGGTTCAAAGTTTATACATGGTCCAACTACTTAAATGGTGGTATAAAAAAATTGGTACCTTAGATAACTGTTTTTTTTTAAAGAAAACAACACGCGGGAGAAAATGGGTTAACGGCGGAGATGTTGCAGAAAGGAGGAGATAATCTAGAAGAGGAATTTTATAAAATAATAGTGGAGGTATGAACAATAGAGATCATGCCAAAAAGATGGAATGAAGCATTAATCTGCCCAATATTTAAAAAAGTAGAATTTTGAGACCACGTGGATTTTTTGTGGATTTTCTTCTAGAACGAATTTGTCTTTTGTTTTGATAAAGGATTTGCATCGTCCTTTTTAATTGTAGAGTCTAATGCAGTTTTTGTTTCGGCCAGAATCTTAAATTCACGGTTTTATTTCTGCATCATTGTAATTAAATGTTTTTTTTTTCTTTTTTTTTATAACAATAAATTTAATGATTGTTAATGTCATTCAAAATTTCAGTTCTTTTATTTTTGAATCAACCATTTCAATCTTTGGGGATTTTAAAGAAAGTAAATTTTTCAAACGCCCACATTTTATTTTTCATGATTAGTTCAACTGTGAAAATAACCTTGAGGTTATTAGTTCTTTTGCGCCCTTTTAAATTTTTATACTTTGAGCTAGCTAAATTATTTTTTTTTTGTCATTTTCAATTTCACTTTGCATTTATGCTTGTACCATCAGTACACAGCAGTACGTTTCGATAGCAAAGCTATCATCATCAGCAGAAACACTGAACTCAACACTGAACAGTTCAGTGTTTCTGCTGATGATGATAGCTTTGCTATCGCAACGTACGTCCAGTTTAGTGCAGTTGGTGGTGAGGGGTTTAGGAGAAGTTTATAGATCCACTAAAATGTGAGAATTATCGGGGAATAGCACTATTAGATATTGCTTATAAGACACTGGCAGCGACTATAAAAAAAACAGGCTTAACGACAAAATAGAAGCAAAGTTGGGAGAATACTAATGTGGGTTTGGGAAATACAGATCAGTTACAGACCAAATTTTTATATTGAAACAAATCATGGACAATAGTATAGATCAGAAATTACCACTGCACCTGCTCTTCATAGACTTTCAGCAAGCATATGACAAAATAAAAAGAACAAAAGTATATGAAGCACTGAAGGAGCTAGGCATTCAGGAAAAGTTGAGATAAGGCTAGTGAAAATGACGCTAAGGGAGACATATTATAAGGTGCAGGTGAATGGACATATATTGGAGAGTTGGAGAGTTAAAAGAGGACTAAGACAAGGAGACCCTCTGTCAACGTTGCTCTTCAACGTAACGCTAGATAAGGTTATTAGAGACAGTGGGGTAAGAACAGGTCGAACCATATACAACCAACAGGTACAAATTTTGGCATATGCGGACGATTTAGTAATTTTAACCAGAAATAAGGGAAAATTAAGGGATGTAGTAAAAATAATAGAGCAAAGAGCAAAAGAGCAGGGATTGAAAATAAATGAAAAGAAGACGAAATACATGAAGCTAGGTGAAACCCAAAGCCCACAAAATCGCTTGAATTTATAGCAGAGTATAGGACACAATACAAATGTGAAGAAGTTGGGCAATTTAACTATCTGGGAGTAACCATGACAAATAAAGCAGAAGAAAGAATGGAAATACAATAAAGAATATCAAAAGGAATGAGATGTTTAGCAGGGGTAGTAAGAATGTTTAGATCGAAGTGGGTAACGAGAAAAGTAAAAGTAAACATCTACAAGACAATTGTCAGGCCAGTGGTGATGTATGGTAGTGAACTATGGAAGATTAACCAAAGGGAGGCGGAAGCAGTGGCAGTATGGGAGAGGAGGGTGTTAAGGAAAATATATGGAAGGGTGAGAGAGAATAACTAGTGGAGACGAAGAACTAATAAAGAACTCATGCAAATATATGGACAGCCCTCAATTGTTAAAGTGATAAGGGCCCAAAGAATGAGATGGCTGGGACATGTCGCCAGACTACCAGACTCGAGACCAACAAATCAGGTTCTGGAGAGGGACATATCAGGTAGAAGGTCGAGGGGAAGACCAAGAACGAAATGGCTCAATGCGGTGAAAAGAGATCTGATGGAAGTGGGGATTGGAAGAGGCTAGTATGGAATAGAACAGAATTGAGAAGAATTTGCAACAAGGCCGTGGGCACAAGAGGCCTGCAGAGTTGAACATGCATACATACAACATGCTTAACGTAAGAAATAAAAATGTAATTTTAATGTTAATTAAACCCCTAAAACCAAATTTAGCACAAATGTTGAAATTCACCATTTAGCACTGACCGATACGAGTGTAACCATTTCGTATACTTCGCTCAATTTTTCACGATTTCACGAATAATGTGTTCCATTTCAGGGCGAATTCTTTGCCGTTAGCTCGTCTAAATTGTTTGACCTATTAAAATAAACTTTTGATTTCAAATAAATCCGCCGATAAAATCTAAGAGAGATAAGTCTGGGGAACGCGGTGGCAATTGCTTATCCACCTTCCAGGAAATCAAAATATTGACGGACGTTTATTTCAAAGCGAGGAGGCGCCCCATCTTGTTGAAACCAAATATCCTGGTGGGATATATTTGCTTCGTGATCATTTGGAAACATTGGTGTCAGAGCTGGCACTAAATCAAACCGCAAAAAGTTCGAATAACGTGCTGCTGTAGGATTTCCTTAAAAAAAAGTAAAGCCCTATTAAGCGCCATCCGATTATTCTAATCCAAACATTTAATTTCTATTAGCATTGACTGTGAGAATCTCGAGTCCAGAGAGAATTTTTTTCTTGACCAATACCTTCAATGTCGCGATGTACTAATTAGGCAAGGAGTGGCTTGGCAACCACATATTTTGTCGACCATCAGGTCATAGGATCACTAACTTACTGCTATGGACTGGCACCCCGGGTTTCGGAAATTTAAATGTGTATTTTTATTTATTCCAAATCAGCCTTGTCAAAACAATGATAGAGTTTCCACAATTCTAATATTTGTTTATTTTGAAAAGATTTTATTAATTGATTTAATTGTTTGTATTATTTTATTTGTTCAGTTGTGTAAAGTTAATTTCATTTATTTGTACATTTTGCGTGTACCAGTATTGTATATAGTTTATATGCTAGTTTTTTCTTTGCGATGCGTTGCGTTCATCGCACGCAGATGTAAATTTCATATATATGCGAATGTTACCTTAGAGGCCCCGGGCAGTTACCAGGTAGACGAGCGCGTGTATTGTCTTGTTTAGTTCTCTTGGTTACCGTTTCTGGTATTTCTTTTTAATTTTAAGATGTAGTTCGTTGGTTTGCAATTTTAAAATCGTCCATCTAGTAATTCGTTTATTAATAAGTGTTATATCGTTGTGGACAATTTACATGTAAGGCTCTTTAATAATTTTCGTTTTAGAAGCGATCGCGTTTAGAGTTTAAATTTTCCGTTTTTTTTTGTAGTTTTCATATTAATTTTATTTTAATCACCTCGGGGTAGGTGAAGAGAAGCTCTGGGCTTGTATTTTAATTTCATTTTTATTTTACTTGATTTTCCACGTTTATTTAATAAAATTTTAGTTTGCTTTGGATTTTTGAGACCACGTGGATTTTTTGTGGTATAAGAAATTCCTTCTAGAACGAATTCACCATTTTGTTTGCTAAAGGATTTGCATTGTCCTTTTTAATTGTAAATTCATGCAGGTTTGTTTTTTGCCAGAATCTTATATTCATGGTTTTAATTTTTCCTGTAATTTGTATCAAATGTTTTTTTTTTTTCTTTTTATACAATAAATCTAATGATTGTAAATATCATTGTAAAATCACAGTTTCTTTTATTTTTGAATCGACCATTTCAATTTTTGGGGATTTTAAAGAAAGTCAATTTTGCAAGCGCCCACTATTACTTTTTAAGATAGTTACTCTGAGATATAAGAACCTCTGGCGCCCTTTCAAATTCATTTTTGCTGAGCTAGCTAAATTAATTTTGTCATTTTTAAATTCTTTAAACTTATATGCTTGGACAATCAGTTCACAGCATTACGTATTTTATTTGCTTCTTAATGCCTATTGCATCGATCATTACTGTTCCTTCCTTATAATCAAGCAGATTGTTTACCCATTATTATATTATCTATTCTAAGTATCTCAGTGTTAATAATTTCTTTACCCCGTAAAAATCATTTACACATTGCAAGGTAACAAGTATCTACTTGTTTTACCAAGTAGAATAATTACCCATTAACATTTAAGCTAATAAGTCCGCATTGCATATAAGTGAATTTGTAAAAGAACTATCCGTTTAGCAATAAACATTTCGTCGTAGCTTTTTATCTTCGGATTGCATGTTAGAAATGTTCGCTGGCGCATTCATTTAATTAATTTGTTTATGCGTTAACGTGACCTCTGCATTTTCACATTACATCGACCGAGTGCGCAATTATAAGACGCTAACTGTATATGAAATGTGTAGAGATAATTTGTTTCATTTCCCATGATATGTGTTAATCGTTAATCGTAAAATCTGGTAGCCAGCGAATGTATTTACCTTCAAATTAGACTGGAACAATTTTTGTTTTTAAATTAATCCTATAATTGGGCAGTCCTCTTTTATAAATTCTACAATTTCTTTCATAATTCTAAAGCACGATTAATTCGTTAATTACTTAACAATGTGCTCCATTATATCTATTATGTATTTCAGACAGTAATGTCCCGACTTATCGGTTCAGCCAGCATCGAAAACTATTAACAATTTTTTTATCAAAACAATCTTCCTTTAATCATCCAGTGTAGGTTGTGCTACATTCTAAACGACGTACTCAGTGTACGCCTGCAAGGCAGTCAAGCGAAGTGTGCACTCGCGTTTTAACAGTGTACCTTTGCACGAAGTTCTCAGTTAGCGTGGGTGTTCGACCGGGCCCTAGCATCAAATTGATTATATATTTACTCTGCACGATTATAGTTATTAGAGAAAACATTATCTGCGAAGAGGCGTGGCCGGCCATGGTTTTTTAATAAAAACACACTTTTAAATATGCCTTAAGTTATTTTTTTCCTTTATCGAACGCTTGCAGGTTTTATTGTGGAAAATCTATATAGAAAAAAAAGACCCTGACGTCTATAGTGTAGTTAATGTACGGGCTATGAGAAGTTGGGACAAACGTTCACATTTGTAGTGTTTTATTTTTGCACCCGTAGTAAAATTTAAATCAATTAATATGGTTGAAGATTAACAGTTATCAAAGTTGCTAAATGCTAAGTATCGGTTACTTTAATATATGCCTTAAAAATAACAAAAGCGTGTGTGTTACGTTTATGGACGTATGTGGAGCATGTAAGAAAAAAAACCTTTAAATCACTTTTTTTTTTTAAATGGAGCACCCTGTATATTAACTGCTCTTCGCAAAACCTGATAAATTTACTTTTTAAAAATGTATGGTGTTCCTATTTCCGTTTTTTAATTATAAGAAATTTTTTTTACTCTTTCTGATTTAATTTTATTTAATGTAGGCTATGAGTTTTTGACAGGTATTCATATGCATTTTACAATTTATAATATTTTGCTTAGCACTAATCACTAAATATGGAAAACTAACGAATACAAATGAATACAAGCTTTAATAAAATATACGTAAACACCACACATTTTTTTTAAAGCTTCTTGACCATGTATATAATATTTAATTTCTTTTTCTCTTGGTTTTTAGGTCGTAAATATTGAAATCATGAATGAGTACTACGACGTTTCGCTTTATTGCAAAGCTTTTTCAAGTAAAAATAAAATGCCAACATCGCAAAAAGTGTAAATTATAAATAAAACGTTTTTGTTTAATAAATGACAAATTGTTTTTTTGATTGATTTTGAATATATTATTATGTTTTATTTAAAGATTGCGTTTTAAAATAGGATGTTTTGATTATTTGTTTTTGAATTTTGTAATTAAATAGTTCTTTAAAAATATTGTATTTAGTTATAAAATTAAATTATATAATTTTGTGAAATATTGTAGATCGGTTTTATCATTGACTGCATTTTTATGTTTACAAATTTGACTTATTTCAAGTATATTACGTGTTTTTAAATTTTGTTCTTTGTTTAAAATTGTTACGTTGTTGAAATCAAAGGTATGATTTTGAGTCATTTCATGTTTTTTTAAAGCTGTAAGATTTTTATTATATTTGTGTCCTTTTATTCTATTTTCTAAATATTGCATTCGCAGTATTCATTCATGTTTTCAATATTTACGACCTAAAAACCAAGAGAATTTTTTTTTAACATCGCAAGATAATTTAAGTTCTGCACAACGTATTGATGATTGAGGATGTGCTTCAAAGTAAGTACGCTAAAGCGTTAGCGACGTTCACTTCGTTCTTTTATGGGTTTCGGCAAAACTATAGGTGCTTTTAATGAAGGTCCTAAATTATTAAAATTTGTTTGTAACCCCGAAAATTTTTTATTGTTCATTGGGCGTAAATTTGGAAAAGTTTCACTAAATCTTCTGCACTTTCTGGTGATTTCAGTTTTTAACACACTGCCTAAAATAATGAATAAATCTATAATAACTTCATTCGTGTATACTACTTCTTCCATTTTCAGGGATTATTCCTGATGTAAGATACAATAAGTTAGTAAAGTGCAATGAATATGTGTATCTCTGGTGTCACTGTCAAACATTATGAAACGTTATCTATATTTTATTTAAATCGTATGTCACGTCAGGTTAGTCCAAGGCTTCGTTAAGCTGTGGTTAAAGTTTGCACTTTTTAGTTACTATAATAACAAAGATCTCTATACTTTAGTAAGGGTCGGATTTTCCCAAAAAATATTGAAATTAATTTTTATCTTGAAAACGCTTTAAGATGGGTATAGGGAAGCATGGGGATATGTTCCAACTGCATGGCCAAAGGTGAAAGTAGTATACCTACCTAAGATAAGTAAAGTATCCGATCAAACGCCGAAGTCACACAGAGCAATAAGCCTATCCTTTCTACTCAAAACCCTTGAAAGGTTGGTGGATAAGTATATAAGAGATACCGCGCTGAGAGAACAGCCACTCAATGATAGACAATATGCATATCAACTGGGAAAGTCTACAGAGGTCGCATTAGATGACCTCAACAGGTTAATTACAAAGTCAATAGAAGAGATAGCCATGTCGACTTTCCTGGACATCGAGGGAGCATTTAACAATGCTACTACGAATCCAACTGTCGGGGCTTTACAGAGAACAGGCGTCGCGGCGAAGCTTCTACAGTGGGTAAGAGCCAGCCTGGAAAGAAGGATAATCACATCCACAATTGGTGAGGCTACCATTGACGAGCGGAGATGCCCCAGGGTGGAGTTCTTTCTACCCTTGCTGTGGCTACCTGGTAGATGACCGAATCCCGAAGCTGACCGGAAAGGGATTTCATTGCCTGGGGTATGCTGACGACCTTACAATAGTTGTTAAAGGGCGGTTTCCAAAGGTTCTGGTGGAGCGCATGCAAACTGTTTTAAATACGGTTGACAAATGGTGTAAAAAAGCGACTCTCAGTCAATGCCCAAAAAAACAAAGTTCACAAGAAAAAGAACGCTAGAATACTTACAGTGACTAGCTGTAGGAGGTGAAAGGATTCCATATGTCAAAGAGGTGGAATATCTAAGGGTATGGTTTGATCAAAGACATACATGGAACCCACATCTCCAAGAAACAACCAGCAAAGCCGCTATCGTCCTAGGTAGGTGCAGGAGGCTGTGTGGAAGGAATTGGGGACTTAGCCCCAAGATGACTCTCTGATTATACACAACGATAATTAATAATAATATAATAATATCATTTTTAATTAGACCCATGATAACTTACGGAGCTGTAGTATGGAGGCCAAAGGTGTGGCAAATGGGGGTGGCAATACATATTCGTATACAAGGAGCTGCAAGGTACAGATTTTTGCATAGTCAAGTACCGATAAGTAAAACGTACGGCCCTGACTATAAAAAACTATTAGATGAACTCAAGCAGGTATCCCTTTTAGAAATGCCATGTGATGCCATGGTTCAAAAAATTAACCTAGATAGAAAATATCAGGTTATAATACCAGACAAGAAGGACTGGGAGACAGATATTCCAGTAAGAGCGGGCTCAAACTGGTATACAGACGGCTCTAAAACGGACTACGGCGTTGGAGCTGGAATATACACTAAGAGGCCTAAAAGGCTTTTTCAATAAGCTACAGCAAAGACACAAAGGTGTTCCAAGCTGAGGTTGCTGCAATACACCATTGTGTCCGAGAAATAGAAAGATGTACCGAGCCAGGTAAAAGCGTCGCTATTTTCTCTGATAGTCAGTCCACACTTAAAGCGATTAGTTCCATAAGCGTGGACTCTAAGCTGATTTAATAATGAAAAAAATATACAAGGTGTTCCATTTAAATTAAAAAAGTTGTTACCTGGATTGGCAAAAGCAGTAACGTTGTATTTCTGAAAGTATTTTGGAAATGTATCCCGCTTTGAATAACTTGCAGATACAAAATTTGAGTTAATTCCGATATTTGGTTTGCCATATACTTCTATTGTATGCCACCCACCTTAGGACATCCGGTATATCCCAAATTCATTTACCACATATAACTTACCTTTAATTTTTTTCGCGATGTTGGAAGGAGAAACCGCAGCAAATATTGATATACACGTAAATAGTATTTCTCAGGGATCATTTCAGTATATCTTACTCTTTTCCGGTCAATAGTGGGTAAGGGCGGCAAAAAGAATCTCATGCGCTCTAAAAACGAAATTAGTTTGAATTAGGTTTTAAGTGAATTGTTATGGGAAAAACAATTAACGTTGTTTGATAGATTTATAGAAGGTAAATTTAGGGATATGTAGTTTTAGTATGAAATTGCAAATATTCGAAAATTGTCGAAATTTTAGGAGTAATTTTTACCTCTTAAACATGCTACAAATGTGCCAAGTTTCAATCCAATTTTTGAGTGTAATTTTGCAGTGTTCCCATGCAAGGCCGAATCCATAGCGATCTGGCCATAAAACTAGCATTTCTTTGTCCGTAATTGTACTGATACAAGATGAACGAAATAGTTTTCTCTAAAAAAATTAAGTTTGACATCATATATTCAAACAAATATTTTCTTTTTGCTGCAAGATCATTTATTTGGATTAAATATTTTTTTTAAAGAAATATTTTGATCGCTTCAAAGAAAGCAGTACTGTTAAGTTACTATATTTAACTAAATTAAAGTTGTGGAAATGAAATATTTTTTTCAAATACATATATCTATTTCGTTGGAAGAAAGAATATTTTTTTTCTCAGCGTAATTAACAATCAGCATCTTTTCTGATCTCAGAAGAGAAATGATGACAACCATAACTGACCAAATTCAAAAGCAGTCTTATAATCGCAAGGTCTATACTCACAAAGCTCTATAGATATTCACCTTGCAATACCGCACAAAAAAAGAATCAATTAATACTTTATAATAAAGTGTAAAATAATGACCAACTAATAACAGGCTGCGGGCAATGTAATGACTCAATTTTGCAAGAAAAGAGCGCTTTCGAAGCTGAAAACGTGAATAAGAATCTAACAGAAAAAATCGCCCATTTCAAACGAATAATAACGACTAATAGGGATTTTCAATGATTCCGTAAATAGGCCATCTAATAAAGTGTTTACGCACCTACACAGTTCGACGCAAAGAAAAAATTAATAACGAATGCTTACATAAATTATGAAAATTACTGTGATCGAGCAACGTCGATTGCTATTTGCCGCATAGCATTAAGCCTGGTGGATTATGATGCAGGTAATAATAAGGTTCGAGTCTATTAAATTTCATAAGTAAATACACGGGGGGAGATCTTGATGCACGACATTGTAAATTACCTTGATTCGTAATAGATCGGCAATCCGTTGGAATATTGCTCAAAAGGCCGTAAATAAATAAACAGTTTCCATTCGCGTTACAATGAATAAAGGGTCGTAATTTTACATACGTATGTGTGATTCCCTAATTGTATTTTACATAACGTTTTTAAGGAAATATTACGACAGTTTTAAATACCACGTCATATTAACCAATAGAAATCCTAGCATGTGAATTAATACGTTCACTATTTAAATAGCCAAAAATATTACTTAAATGAAGATAGTAATTACTACATCGTCTTAGCACAGCCACCTAGAATTAAAATACCATTTAAAGTAAATAGATATTATTCTTTAATTGCAAAATAAAATACATATAAGATTGAAAAGGTAATTTAATATTTCTAAATAAATAATTATACATTAAAACTTTATAATTATCGTATTGCAGCACATGTGACTTTTTTTTTTGATTTTATTACCAACTTGAAGAAAAAATACGTCAATAAATTAGATATACTATTGAATTAGTACGTTACGGTATAATTTGATGTTGTCGATAAAGGTAATTCATTTCGTCGACTAAATTACTTATTCACACCTAACTCATAAATTATCCGTGGGCCGTTTTTATAAGCCGCCGATAGATGTCGACGTGGAGCGTGTGTGCGTCACTGATTCACACAGATTTACATATATTTAAATGACCATTGCCCTAGCAGTTCAATAAATCAATTTAAGTGAGCGTATATAATGGTAATTACGTACGAAATTATCTTTTATTGGGGATATATTGTGTGTTCAATAAGTTGGTTTTAATATATATATACACATACATATCATATTATACTTAATAATGACGATTAATACAAATTTGTGGAATCAAAATCGAAGTAAAGCTGTATGAAACTGAATGAATTTGTAACTTGCAAATATTCGAGTCTAAGGTATAGATTAGTATCAATCAATAACATTTGCAGATGGTTCATATCGTAAGGGTGTATGATATTAAAAGGAAAAATGAAATTCTCTTATTTTTTACAGAAATATTTTTAATATAAACTGGAACTAGTTTTGGCGAATTTAAACTTTCAACTTTACATGTCACTTTTAAAATTTTGCTTTTAATAATTCCTTCCATACAATATTATAGAAACTTGATTTATTAGCAATGTAATAGTTTTACATCAACAATGTAACGATAACATTTGCAAACAACAGGTCGGTAATTTATTCACTGCCGCACGCCTTTCATTAAGGTATGCTATTTGTTCGTTCTTGCAATAATTGCAAACATTGTACTAACGAAGAAAGAAATTATTTAATATTTTATTGCGTTCATATCGTGAATAATTTTATGAAAATTGTACGTAAAAATAACAATACAGTACTCCCTCGTTAAGACGAACTCGATGAGGGAATAAAATATTCTGTTCGTTTTAAAAATAGTTTGTTATAACCGAAATCGATTAAGACGAACTAGTTCGCCATATCCGATTGTCCAATAACTTACTTTAATAACTATACTTAACGAAGTACGAAATAGTTATTCGATAAAATAATAAAATAAACCAAATATAATTATTTTACAAATATTCCAATAGATTTAGTAATTGATATTCTGATACAAAAATGGTCTTTAATTGAACCACACACTACAATTTCGAAAGATAATTTTATACTATTATTACGTTTTGTTTGTAATAATTGTTATTTTTCTTTCATGAATAAATATTATCTACAAATTTTTGGTACACCAATGGGTTCCCCAATTAGTCCAATTTTGGCAATGATTGTTATGGATTGTTTATTAGATGCTGTTATACCTAAATTACCTTTCAAAATTCAATTCAAGTTATAAGATCAGAGAATAACATTATCATTTTAGATTGGTATCAAAAACCAACATCTTCTGGTAGATTTATTAACTTTTACTCTAATCATCCTATAATCAGAAATATAATACTGTGATTGCTATGAAAACAGAATTACACAAATTGCGACACAAGATTTCTTAACGACAATTTAAAAAAGTTATTTAAAATTTTTTTCCAATAACGTCTACCCTAAAAATATTCTTTCAAAATTAATTTACTCTCCAAATTCCTTACATGAACATATAAATACTAATACAACTACCACTTTTAAATATTATAAATTACCTTTCGTAGAAGGTTTAACTAATAAAGTAATTAAACATTTTAAAGATTTTAATAATATCAAAATTGCGAAGTATAATATAACAACCATAAGAACAATCTTTACAAAAACTAAAGACAAGATACCAATTCTGGACCAAAGTGATTTGTATATAATATTCCTTGTCATGATTGTCAAGGTTGTTATATTGGTCAAACTTCTCAAATGCTAAAGAATAGAATAACCCAACATAAAAGTGATAGTCGTATAGGTAAATGTTTCATGTGCCTTGTCTTTACATTTTCAAAATTTAGACCACAATTTAATTATGATAATATAAAATTCTTGATGTTGAAAGTAATTAAAAACGGTTATTTCTTGAAATGGTTCATATTAACAGTAATCAAAATTCTATTAATTTCAAAACAGACACAAATCAACTCAACCATATTTACTGCAACATTTTAAAAAATACATAGTAACATTACCTTGCTTACAAAAATGTTTTTTGACTTTTAAAAATTCTAAATTTAAAATACGTTTAATTTGATTATTATATTTGAACTTTGTAAGTATTATTTTAAATATTTTATTACTATTGGTTCATATTCTTTGTAATATTGTAGATGTCCTCCTGAGGAAGTCATAAATATATGACGAAATATTGAGGCTATTTAGCAGTTTTATTTTAAAGACCGTATTACCCATATAGCTTAGTTTATTCTTCAACGAAGTTCCGGTCGCTACTTATTGGTACATTCGTATCCATAAGAGCACACAAAACAAAGTAGCATTACAGCAACATTATTTTCTTTGTCCCTGCTTTCTGCTTCCGCGTTTTCTTCCAAAGCACAAACTTCTACGTTACTGTCCAAAGCAATGAATTCAGAGAGCGACAGGTTAGGTGTCGGATGTATTCTCGCAATTAGATTTGTCCAATCTTCAGTGTCCTGTGAGACAAGGGAAGATTCTGAAGGTAAATCGACAGCACTAATGTTCCAAGCTTTATTTAAAGCAGTTAGTAATTGCTTGACCAGTAACATCATCCCATGATAAAGCCATAGCTTTCATTACTTGTAAAATATTTCATTTTAAATTTGATTGCTGTGATTCATTGCAGAGTACAGCGTTACGCACAAGTCTGGTCTTAAAATAACACTTAAAGGCTGCAATGCTATTCCCTATATTACGATCAAGGCTGCAATTATACATTGATCTAAAAGTTGAACTCTGCTAGTAGAATTTGCAGGAAAAAATATTATTTTGACATTTGGCAGAGCTAGTCCGTCAATATTGTGCGCATTGCAGCTATCCAATATTAAAAGCACATGAATGTCTTCACTGGCCACCGTCATTCACTGAAATTTAATCAGCCATAATCGAAATCATACAGAATCCACCCAGGCATTCTTCTGATGAGTATAGTCAAATGGTAAAATTAATCGATGTGATTTTATTTAGGCATCTAGAATTTTTATATTTTCCAATAATCTGTAGTTTCAATTTTTCTGAACCGTTGGCATTGCAACATAAAACTGCGGTTAGGCGATCTTTGCTTTTAACACCGCCATGGCATTTAATGCCTTTAAAGTCTAAAGAAGGATCAGGGAGCAAATTATAAAATACACCTGTTTCATCGAGATAAAAATTTTTTTGTCGTCATATGATTTTCTTATATCATAAAAGTATTTAAACCATTGGTTATATCATTTTCATTTGTTTTATTCGCTTCGCCACTTACAACATGAGAGGAAATTTTATATCTTTTTTGAAATCTCCACAGCCATCCATCTGAACATTCGAAATTATCTATGCCGATCGATATACGACCAGATATGGGAACATTTGAACTTCTAGCATTTTTAAACCACACTAAAAGTTCATTTTCGACATCTTCGCATGATGCCTCACGAATTCTTTTCATAGAACCCGATGAACCGGATGCGACTGCGGTGTCTATTTTTTCTCTATTCCCTACTACTAGGCGGATATGATGTTGTAAAACGGTAATATCCACAGTTCTTTTAGGAAACTGCAAGCGAAACTGTCGCTTATATTCAGTATAAGAATATTGCCATTCGCTATTAAGAAATTCTGCACTTCATAAAAGACAACCGGCTTATTGTGCAAGTACTAGTTACTCAGTACCTACTGAGATGTAATTCATTTTGAAACACTGTGTAGAATGTATAACTTAATAAAACTTTATTTTACTAGAATCGTGTTTTTTTGTTACTATAAACTGTCCAGAAATATTTTAAATAAAATTAGAATAAAAAACGTATAAATTTGTGCATTTTCTAATCCTATACTTTCTTTAAAATGTAATTTATTCCACACGTTTGAAAGTTTGCGATAACAGCTTTACAAAATGGCAGCTAGACTTGAAGGTCGCTGAAAACAAACGACAAAAGAACAAAGGATTTAATGAGATTGTACTTACTCATTTATATTGTGATTATATAACTGGTGCTGAGTGATGTAAATAAAGTTAGGTGATACCAGTAATTCCTTAAAACGAAACGGGCGTTTATATCACATGAAACTTTATTGTATGGGCGTTAATATTTATTGCACATTATGAAGTGTTCATGTAAGTAGGTACATAGCTAATTTTACAAATATGGAAATTAGAACGCGTGTTCTTATTAGTGTTTAAAATTTGTAAATTTTACTAACTGGTGTATGTATAAGATCTTTTGTGCTTGGAAGCACATAAATAGCGTTTAGGCACAATAAAACTACTTCAACGGTTTATAAACATATTATACAGTTTACGTTTACGGTTTGAATCAATGGGCGGTAAATAAAAGCTTTCTTTTAAATAAACCTTGAATTGTGATTGTATTTAAAATATTTCTGTTATTGCACGGAACAACGCTTACGGTAAAAAGATGCAATAAATACCGTGTGAGATTTATTAAATTATATAATTTAAGTTTTTAAATGATGGATTATATATTCAACGTATTTTATTTTAATTATTGCCCTATCTGATCTGCACTCTACAATTTTGAGACAAAACTAACCGAAGAAAGCGATGCGAAAGATTTGTAAAACGCTAATTTATTAAAATGGAACAGGGTATAAACAACAATTACACATTTAATTAAGCACGTAGCGGAGATCACAATCGACAGAACAATGCAGATATTTCACTGTTACTTAGTTATGGTAATGCGAATAAGAGAGTGTGTTGCTGTTCCCTATATTACGACCAGTAAGTAAGGGTTTACGGTGGAGAAGACATTCCATTGGATTTAAAAAGCGGAAAATTAATGATTTATTAATTTGCGGTATTACCGAGAAAAATACGATAGTCCCCTTTGATATACTTGTATAACGGAACGGGTATTTTGCATAGATTTTTTCCTCTTTTGTTCTTTTTTTTTTGCGGTTCTATTTCACTTTTTTTTCTCGCGTTCTTCTACGTCGTTCATGAATTTAATTAAGGCTGTGACCTGTTACCGAAACAACGTTATTTCCTCATTTTATTCACGGTGTGGATATGCGGCATGGATGTATGATCCGTACGTTACATACACGTATGTGTTCTTGATTTCTTTGTGTAATCGTGGGAAAAATGCGAGAAAATAGACAATGTGATGTGATATTAAACTTTACAGTTTCTTGCCTAATGATTTCATGAATATGTTGATAATGGATTCAGACGCAAAACAGGGTTATAATTGCAGATATCGTTGTTTCTATCAATTTTCTGTAGCCACAACTCTCTTAATTTTAATTGTAAATTCTTCAAACAGTGGTACTTTATGACAAAAGATTTCATCATTTTTTGAATGAAAACATGCATGCAGTCAAACATCTTACCACAGTTAAGTTGAGAGTATTTTTGTCATCAAAATGGTTATTTCACAATTTTTTGGGCGTTAAAAAATTAATTACTCATGTAACCATTGGACGAATTGAATGAAATTAAATGTTAAGTCAAAAATTTCTACGAGAGTCAAATAACTGTTTTAAGCGTAAAAGCATTACCGACTATTTGTGTAAAAAAGGGCATTTAATTAACTGTTTTCTCTGGGGAATAATGCTCAAGGGAAAATAAAAATTTACTTGCCTATATACTGAATAATTATAAATAATAGATAATACAGTCAGATGGACAATTATTTTCGATTTTATTTAGGTATAGTTTATGGTTTTTCATTTCTATTTTTTAAGTTTTCGTTCTAATTGGTGTTTTGTTTGTTTAGAATAATAAATAAAGCAGAATAAAAGAGCGTAGAAATAACTTCAAGTAAGCTTTTTAAACATTGAGTGGTGTTCAATTTTTATGTTTTAAGAAGCAATGTAAGCTACTCAAAATTGCTATTGAGACGAAAAAACAAACGCACTTAAATAAATTTAAATAATTTTAAGTAATAATTAAACACAATTAATTTAAGGATTAAAAAAAAAAAAGAAGTGCGATGGCCGGGAATCGAACCCGGATCAACTGCTTGGAAGGCAACTATGCTGACCATTACACCACCATCGCCCATATTCTTAGAGATATAATACTGGCTTATATTCTGAAATTGAATCTTTGACATTCAATATGTTTTTAATAAAACTCTGTTTTTTATCACAATATCTTGTCATTTAATGATAATTTCATCAGAAATATATATATCTGCATATGCATAATATTAGAATATGAAACAATTAATATTTGTTTCTAGTTTAAAGTTTTAGAATATAAAATAGGTATTTTGATAAAGAAGACCGGTTTTAAATCACGAATTCAAGTTTAACTTTCTTAATGAATGAATGCTTTTTGTCTTACGTGTTTTTATGCTGTTTTCTTTTTTTTTGTAATTAGCGTTTTCAATCTCTTTTCTTTTTAATAATAGGACAGAAAATCGAAAATAAATAATCGAATTAAAAAAATGGAAAACTAAGGATGCATTCTATAGTTTTCTGAGCATTTTCGACAGTTCCGCATACACTATCGTGTTGCTTATACACTGTTACTTTGAAACAAAATCTGAGACATTAACCTTAACATTTTATAGAATCCTAAATAAAATATTGTCGATTCTTGGTGTTTCTGTAATTTTCTCGGCCACAGTTGGGTGACTTACTTACAATGTTCGAAACGTGAAAAAAGTGAAATGGTTTTTTTAAAGCAAGACCTCTTCGAATGTGTCGAAAATAATTGGAGATACGAGTGGATGAAGGTGCTATGCAGTGGCGGCTCGTGGTCGGAATCTTAGAGTGTTCACAAAATCAAGAAACTACAAATTTTTAACTAAAATCCAATCATTTTTTCGTACATGTCCTTAAATTTTCTTGTAAAGTCTTTAAATTTGCCCTTTGTAGTTTGTGTCAAATTAAGTTCTGGTTTTGGTCTGCCCATACTTTTAACTTGAATTTTTTGTTCATAACTAAACAAATTAAAATTGTTTTTCAAATATTGCACAGTAAAACTGTTCGCATCCATAGTTCTTATTTTATATTGTTTAGTGTTACTAACAATATCTTTGTTTGTTTTGTGTGCATTTCATTATTTTTTACGTACTGTATATTTCATTTCATTACTTTTTTTACGTACTATTATATTCTTTTTTGTTTGTCGGCTGCACAAAGCGCATTAGTGGCGGCTTTGCTTTATCGGCTTTTTGCAGAGGGATTTAACAATGCGGCGTAGTTTTTAAGTGCGGTTGCGCTGTTGCCAATTTATTTTTGTTTTCTAAAAAAAACATTTTTATTTGTATCTTTGAGGGAAATGTACGTGTTTTGGAACAGTTAAAGATTTACGAGTTTAAGTTTTGTGATTTATATGCGCGGTTTAATAAACGTATTGCTGTAGATGAAGTACCTCAAACGAAAATTTAAATCAGTGTTTTAAATAAAATAGATAGTTTTTTTAACAATATAATTGTCTAATTTCTTTTTTTACAAAGTTAAATTAAGATATTTATAAATTAACACTAAGTATTTAAATTGTTACAACCATGATTATCGTGTTAATTATATCAACTTTATCATTTACAATCTTTGAAAATCTTCTTATACCTAAAACTAAAATATAAAATTAAATTTAATGCAGACCTGTATTAATTATTCATCTAAACTGCACGAGTGTGATTAAACATTGGCACGGCTTATAATCAGCAACAAATTAATAATTAATATATTAAAATTTTTAAATTCCAAGCAAAAGAAAACAACATATGTGGGCCACCCCGATATCTATATCACACTGGTTCTCTCGTTCGCACGTACGAAGCAGAGAGCCAGAAAACAAACAACAAACTGGAAACAAATTCGTCCAATACGGAAAAATAGCAATAGTGAAATAAATAATATAATGTATATAAGTCACGAAAATTCTGTTAAACTTAAGGTATAAAGAATAGACCGTTATCCTAAAATATCAAAACAACTTTCAAATGAAAATAACATTAAATGAAATTTATTCGATAATTGTTTTTTTTATAAAAAACTACAGCAGTATGTTATTTAATAAATTAAAATAATTACGCACCGTTGGTTTCATTATAAAACTGTCACCAACAAGTATTAGTTCTTGTGGTAGTTACGACCTGTGAACGGTGAGTTATTCATAAACAAAACATATATAATATAGTTTATCCGTAAAACACGATATCTGAACGTTGAATGTCGATCGATTTGTTCATGTGACCCGAGAACGCAACGAAGCGAGCACAGAGCACACTCAATTTGTGCACCGTCACATGGAATCTGCCGTATCCCTCCCCACCTCCACTACGTCCTTTATGCGGCTAGGCATTGGATAAAATCAACGTAGTCCCGCCTAGTCGGTGCACGTGCTCCATCGTCGGTCGCTTGCTCGCGATGTATATACATATGTATAGAAAGAAACGTCGCCTCGTTTATTCGTTTCGCTGCGTTATATTTCACGAATATATTAAGATCGAGTAACAGATTTTATTAGTTTGTAATCGACGATTTGTTTAGGGGGTTCCGGCTCATGTTAATACAGAATAAACTTAATGCTATCAGAACCCACTGGTGCTATGTCGCATTTTAAAAACTGTCTTTTTTGCATGAATTAAGGTGTTCTGTACCCATCTTTCACATAGCACCATCGAAAATTCCGGAAATTCAAGAACACTCGAGTTTTGTGAATGTATGAAGGGGTTATGTTACACTACCTTTGAGAAAAATTACATAAAAAAACTTAATTTTTGAAAAAGTTTGATTCTGTAACATAACACCTTCATCATCTACTCGTGTCTTCAATTGCATCAAAAGCGACACTATATTATTAAAATGTGCACTTTCGTAAAGTCACAGTTTGTGTTAACAGTCTGTTTGTTTCTGTCTTAACGATTTAAGTGTTTCCCTATTTGTTTGTCTTTGATATACCAAAGCTCACTTTGGCATGAGAAATTAAGATAAAATTGATTAAATTTATAAATTTAAAATACATCATCTATAATGATGATTCAGTCGTTTTAGAAATTCTGTATGAAACCTTTCCAAATGGGAACAAGTTGAATGTTAATGAATTAACACATAATTAAGGATTTGTTTAGTATAGAATTTGGTATATTCAATATGGTAGAACACCTTTATACAATTGGAACATTACAATCACAGATTCATCTTCCCTTTACGTGCTCACTTGCTTAATTTAAAACAACAATGCATTCATGTTTGCACGTATAGCGTTTAAGTATACACGCCAACACCGTGTTTGCCATCAATTTGCGAAAAAAAGGTTTATCTGATCAGTCAGTCGTTTACCCACTCAGGCAGAGTACATTACCAACGTCAGATGCATGCGCGTATTTCAAAAGTTGACTCGTAAAAGGAGCGAGGAGCTCTTAAGTCGAATGTTAATTAGATGTGCAGTGACCCGGGCGGTCGAGACGGTATCGGCGCATCAACAAACGCCACTCACCAACCGGAACCGGAAACCGGGCAACTACACAAGCGTTAAACCTACCGCTCCGACACAGCACACAACGGCGCACGGTCGACGCACAGAAGTCCATGTCGAACGTGCGAGAAGAAAGAAGGAAACGCCGACGAGAAGAAGAACAGCGGTGTAACGAGGAGGAGAATTAATCGACCCATCCTCGATGGCCAACTTATCCATAGATCCGTAGAGACGTTCCCAGATTTTCGAATAATAGATGACGTATAGATAACGCTAAAAACGCCGCTTTAATAAGAACGATGCGCGATCACCTCGTTGTCTTTTACTGTCGTCTTGGTGTGATATGCATAAGTTCCTCTCCATTATTTGTGTGTATAGGCACTTGGCTTTATTATTTGATTCACGAATGCTGAATGCTTACCCAAATAATGCCCAGACAGATCCTATCAGTGCAGGTATAAGTATATAATAATGACGTATAAGAAGGTTTCGTAAATAATCGAGGAATGCATCGAATTAATAATTAACTTATAAGGTTTATGACAGCTTAACTATACCTGGTATTTCGATATATTTACTGCAACATAATCCTAATCGTGTCGAAATCGGTTCATCAATCACATTCATGAAACGATTTTTTTAGGTTGGTAGGTATTATAGGATTGTTGATAATGGATATCTGTAGCGGTTAAAGCATGCATCGCATCTTTAATTTGAGCGAACATCTATCATAGTTTAAGTTTACCTCCTGATGCTACCCTAAGTTTTAAGGATATCCTACATTGCCATTAAACATAATGTTGTCTAAATAATATAAAATAATTATCTCAATTAAATAAAATGTATTATATAAATTAAATGCAAAAGCATAGGTACATACACAAAAAAATAGACGTGCACTGCAAAACTCACAAATAGATATTCACAACGAGGGAACCGCTCAAAATTTATAATAAATAAATTTATCAAATGAGTAAAATGCTTGCAATTGAGCCTTCAATTTAGAATGAAATGCATTTCAATTAGCACAAGGAACCAGTGGCGGTTCGTGACAATATTGAGTGGTAGGGCCATAACAAGTCAATTCCCCTCTCTCCCCTCCATTTTATTAATTTTACAAAGTTTTGAATCAGTTTAACTTAGCTTGCAGTAATTCATTACCTCATTTATTGCTAATTGCTATTATTACAATCGCGATTTAAGGATTAAATATGGCAAGGTCGAGTTTATCGTTTTTTGTTTATATCGATTGTAAATCTAAAGTTTAAACCGAATATTATTGATTTACGGTTTAAACCGCAATAGTTGTTTTATTTCGAGTTTTTCCTCTAGGATATACGAAGAAAACACTTTATTTAATAAGTTACGGATGCTGTTCATTGTAACATAAAACAATAAACACACACACACACGCATACACGATACTACACGGAAAAAACGCAATGAGCAGTAACGACTGCACGCAAGGTTGTTGACCGGGCACTCACTAGCGTCTTTCCTATACTGATGATGCGCCAATAATGCATCATGACTAACTACCACGTGACTCGATCAACCAACGGACAGCGGGCCAAGACACGACCCCCTAGTTCCGCGGGAGCCACCAGACGTCTGAAATCGGTGCCAATCTAGACATGGCTCCTTTGTCGCAACTTGTAAATAAATACAAAGCATGTTTTGTCGCATCAAATCATGGGAATCCCAACGTTCGTTCTATACTTAAATGTGTGTGTGTGTACACTGTAAAAAAAGTTGCCTACAATTTTACTGGTAAATTTGCTTCATAAGGTAAAATTTCTACCATCCAGTAAATTTCACATGCTCATATATTTTTCAAAGATTGTACTGTAAAATTCGTATGTAATATTTATATGAACTGTATATTTGCCGAACGCGTACAGTTAAATAACCTAATAACCAATCACATTGCGGCGTATTCAAGTAAAAATAAATATAAAAGATCCTCAAATTTTTACCCAAATTTAAATACCCAAAAAAATTGTCAATTTTACACTTTTAAGTAAATTTTGATAGTAAACATAAAATTGTACATGCTTTTTTCTGTATTTTCCTTTCGAATTTTTATTACATCTTAAACTTACATGAAAAAGCTATAAATTTTACCGAAATCTTTTTTCCATGTTAAATATCCTAGAAAAAACATGTAAAACAAAATTTACATGATTTATTGTGGTAAATTCACAACGTTATTACATGTAATATTCCTAATTTACCATGGCAAAATTACTGTAATTTTTTACAGTGTACATGTATTTATCGGTATTTTTGCAGAAAATGAAAGCTTTTTAATGATTAATTTGTGATTTGCAATGGTGGGGCCATGGCGTCATGGCTCTTTAAGAGTAGCCACCATTGGAAGGAACTTTATTGAAGAAAGCAAAATCCATGTAATATAAGAATTTTTACAAAGAGAGGTGTCTGTCGTTGGAAGATTAATATTATTGCAAGTACGGGTATTATGCCTAACCGATAAGCATGTCTATTTTTATATTTATACACAATACTCAATGACTCATAGGTAATCAAAGAATATAAGGTAAGAATTTTATGATAAACTAACGAGGGCCGACAGTGGGCTCTGCTGTTCACTCCACCGATCATGCGCACTGTCCGCTTCTGCTATTTGGAAATTTCTAAGTAATATTTTCATAGCTGAAAAAAAAAAAATCAGCGAAATGTAACAGCAGATATTTAACAAGAAAAGTTACTTGGGATCAGTTGTAGAAATACAGAAACGCGAGAATCTTTACTACTTGCGGGAATTTCGTGGTAAACACAAAGTAAAAAAATATTATTTTATTTAACAGGAAAAAGAGAGGGTCATAGTAAATTATAATCTAATTTAGGCATTATTAAATGAAAATGTATAATTTGAACTTTAGAATAAACCATGATCGTATAATATCTGTACTTTGTTTTACTCTTCTAATTTATGCATAACCAAACAATGTCATATAACAATGTCCTGCGATTATTTTATTGATTTTACAAAATTTATTTGGGAATATCTTTGTAAATAGACACTATAGAGCTTTAGCAAAAAATTACGAGTCTTCTAATTTTGGACAAAGACTTCAAATTTAAAACATAAAAAGAATCCAAAACATCAAATTTTTTAGGTGTTCTGGTTGATATGGAATGACCCACGTATTTAGACACAATACAATGATGAAACAACCAAATATAATTTTTTAATCGAATGTATTTGTAATATACTATGTTGTGGACAAAATTGCGAATAAATACAATAAATTTATTGAACCATAATGAATTACTAGTACGCTTAGGCATGTAATGTAGGTAATGAAATACAATGTCACTTATTGTTTTAATGCCATTACGTAATGCTTTAGTTTCTTCGAATTGTCATTCTGCTAATAGTGCATGCGTATTAGTTAAACAAGATTGGCACCGTACTCCTACAAGGAATACTTGCATATTTTAATAAGAGTATAATACTGTTCTAACAATAATTATTACTTACGCGTTAATTTTACCTTTAACCTAATGCTGATATTTTGTTGAGATTTTAACAGTTCATTTATGTTTTGCTGTAGATAATACATAAGGATTGTTATAAATGTATACTGCAGAATCAAGCAAAAAAGTTTCGTTTAACATGAGTATAAAATGAACAGATAATATTTATATTTTTCTACCAGTACTGATTAGGTTGTTATGAAGGATACACGAGGTGCTCCTTCCACTATGAATTTCTGTAATATAGGACTTCTATTTATACAGCAAAAACAGTGTACAATTTATTGTTTTATAATAGATAACAACATTAAACACCATAAGAACTCTTATGCAAGTTTGCAACACTTATTTACAAATTAACAGTCAAATGTTATCATTTATTTTTGATTAATTCTATTCATATGTTAATACACTTCCTATGTTAAATCACACCTCAAGATAACTAACCTATACTTATTAAGAGTTGAAGTTAAACTGCCATTACAGCCGGAATACCTAATCTCAAAATTTTAAAAATGCAAAACACCTATTTATACACAAGCTTTAACATTAAGCATGCGAAATACCTTCACTTCTTGTTAACATACATCCATTCCTCGTAGCGAAATACCAAACATATTAAAGAAAAGGTCCGTACGAATTGCAACGCCAGCGTCAGGACAAGGAGCTCCTTGTAAGTATCAATCACAATTCCCCGGAAAAAGGTAGGTTAATCCAGAATATTTCTTGCGATGATGAATAATTTTTACATATCTATACCTATACTTCCAATCTAGTCACAAACTCTACAATTCACACTGGAATTCCATTTATTTTCCATATGACATACATACATATGACACGCAAATTTATCACTCTTTTTATAGTTCAAGCAGTATTGATGCCATTAGTAAAATTAATCACGACTTGGATAGTCTTTACAAAATATCAACTAACCATTCTCTACATATTAATCCCACTAAATCAGCTATCTTAATGTTTGGCAATAAAAATGAAACGTTGGGCCTCATTGAGAGGTTCGAGTGTAGGGTGGGGGGTGCTAAAATAGAATTGCGTCCAAGTGCGAGAAATCTAGGAATTGAAATGGATTCTTCACTTCGTTTTAGGGGTCACATCTCCAACTGCATTAAAAAAGCCTATCTTGCTCTAAAACTCCTTTACCTACCCTAGTCAGACGACTAAGGCCGTGTTCTCACCAAAAGCAACCGGCGATCGCAACGCAACAGCAACAACACTCGGCACTAATGTTTAAATATACGTGTTTCCACCTACTGAAAGGCAACTCAACTGCAACGCAACAGTTGCAAATTGGTTTCCAGCAGCGCTGCATACCGCGTTGCCGTCGTCAGTTGCTGTCTACAGTTGACAAGAGCTATTGTGTCATGGCAAATGAGACAGCCAAATCTCTAAATTTTGTGCTCCTTGTCGAAGCACACAAGTGTTTATATGATGTGATACAGACATCGTATATACGTGTTGTATGTGTAAGTATGCCGGGGCTATATTTTCATCTGACGAGGATGACATTTTGTTCGCAACTATGGAAACAAGAGACTAAAGTTGATTTCGTTAAGTACACAAGAGCAACTCAACTGAAGTTGCGGTCGCATTGCAGTTGCGTTGCCATTGCTAGTTGCTTTTGGTGAGAACACGGCCTAAAGCGTTGCTTTGTGATGCATTGGTTTTGTCTATTTTGTTTATTGCTCGACTTTGTACGGGCGCATGTATTGTGGGACACTTCGCGAAGAATACAACGTGTACAGAATTCCTGCATAAGATTAATATTTGGTATACGGAAATACGGCCGCATATCGCACAAATTGGCAGAGTTAAATTGGTTAAATATGTATAATCGACGATTACTCCATTCCTATTGTTTGTTTCATAGGATCATTAGTCATAGGCAGCCTGTGTATCTCTATAATAAAATCACGTATCGCCGGGATGTGCATATGAGACCGTTGCGCAATGTTGAGCACACTATCACTCCTCCACCCCATCGGACAGCACTCTTTGAGAGAGGTTTAGTTATTCATCTACAAACTATTTAATCCGTTACCTCTCTATCTCAAACAGAGTAGCGTAGTGTTGTTTAAGCGTAATATGAAGCGGTGTCTGTTGGGACAGCTATCGATTTAGGTGATTGTGTAAATGCGAAAGAGTTCAGAATACAAGTTTTATAATGTGAATCATGACAAGACTATTATTATGATTATTATACCACAATGTTCCGGTGTCCAACGTCAGGCTATTTTCACATTTTATTAAAAAAAAAAAAAAAAATTGAAAAAAAAATATTTTTGTAACCTTTTACATTGATCACTTGCATAATTGATTCCGTTTGAATTTTGATTATTTGAAATTTAATTTCTTAAAAATGTTCAACAATAAAATACCAATTAATTTTTCTTTATTCAAATTATTTGTTTGTGTTTATTGTCTGAAAACTGAATGGTGAAAAATTCTTTCCTGAACTATCAACGTTTACATTTTTAATAAATAAAATACATTCTGATTCTTTTAAAGCGATACAACTATGAAATTAATAATCACAATGTATTTTTGTTACAATATCTAACTTAAAACTTAACTGTTTGACATTTAATTGCCATTTAAATGTGCTTAAATGAAAAACAAATTAAAAATACAGCTTCTTCAAAATGGAAACCATTCAAAAAAAATTACAAATAGCAGAGCAACAAAAGAAAACTATTTAGCAAACTACAAAATAAACCACTCGTGTATTTATTGGAGTATGCTATAAGGTAAAATTGAACAGTGGTAGTAGCATATATTATGTTACCATATACTTCTACTCGTTGACAGAACGGTCATCAATGCAGTAAATAGTAAATAGTTTGCATTTGTAATGCGGCACCATTTGCCCAAACTGCAAACCTTTATTTTCAAACACCATATAAGTATTCGACACGGCTAATTACGTATTCAAATATGCCCCTTGTTATTTCAATTTTCAGTATGCGTAATTGGATTAAGTAGACGTGTTTCTATAAACGATATCTCACAAAGAAATCGTGTTCATCCCAAATTTCAAAGTTATTAAGACGCTACGATTAATTCTCGGTGTTCTAACATGCCCAAGATGTTCAATTAATAATTAATAACATCTTCGTCATCAGAAAATTCCAGCAAGTTCGTTAATATGCGATTGACATCACATGTCACAAACAAATATTTTAAAGTTATATTATAGTTATATTCAATTTGATGGAGATATTAAAGTTTAAGCTTCGTTCATGACTCAAATTGAAACAAATTGTTTGTTCGGTTCAAGGTTTAAATGCTGTAACCAGTAGTGTAATACGGGTTGAACGCAAAATTTGAACTTAAACTCAAATCGAATTAAACTAATACTGAAAAACCGCGCATAAAACAGTTTTTAATTTGACTCAGAAGTATCGATTTGATTCATATGGACAAAAATCGATGACGTTGGTTGAAACATAAAAGAGACAGATAGTATCTACTTAACTTACTAATCTATCTTCATTCTCCAGTATATTATTTAGTCATTGTAAAATGTCGTCATGTGAAGCTTTTTATACTTGGCAACGTTGCTCGGGAATAATAGAAACATTAGGAGTAATTTCAACATTCTCAACATAATTCATAAAGATTTTAATTAGGCAATTATTATAACTTTATATACGATTTAAGAACCGAAATGGATGCATAAGTGTTTAAAATATCATTCCGTAATTTAATTCCTGCACTGGCATAATTAGAGATTTTATTTTTAATTTATATATCATGACGAAAGACCTACTTCATTAATTTGCCTCGTATGCGAAGGAAAAAAACAGAGGTCCCACTTTAAAATGCAGGTTTGATTAAATCAACATAAAATTACCACGTACTATTTGCATATTATTTTTCTCATAGCTGACCTCAGAGTTCAAATGCTTAGACGGAAGCAAGGGCATTTTTTCTACATTACCAACTTAATCGGCTTGTATACACCGCAAAAAAGAATTAAAACTGTCCACTTCTCAGAAATACATCATAACTCTGCATATCGAAAAATGTGGTTGATTCGAATAAAGATAAATTTGTGCATGTGACATTAAGATATGTAATTAATCGTAATATATTACATACTCAATTAGAGTTCTTGTTTATTTTGTTTTCCTTAATTAAGCTTTAATTGTACACATTTAAGGAATAATCCAAGCGAATGAAGTTCTCCAGTTCTAAACAGTTACCGTGTGCTTTTATATTGCGGCATATTTCTAAAGCTTTGTTTTCACACATTGTAACACTGCCACACTCTGCGAATACCGGGTTGGCCGTAAACATGTGAACGTCCGTTTGTGAAATTCGGTCTAAAATCGAATAACACGGGAGGATGTGCAATCGAGTGAGGCAGTCATTCAAGAAATGTCCGTTTAGCGCACTAACGTTCAACTTGCTGCGCAAGGGTTATAAAACTTCCTCGATGTGAAATAGAACTAATTTTAGGGTAACTCAACCGTACAGAAATCATTTCATTATGCGCTGTTCTATAGTGCATGAAGTTAAAATAGATGCTCAAGATAGCCATCTTCAACAAAGTGAAAAAATATTTCCTAACATACATCAACGCCTATTTATTTCCTTCCTTTATACTTTCTTACAACTACTTGTCAGATTTATACAATTATTTGTGTGTGGTTTAGTAGATAGGTAACATTTTCACGCATACTGTTTATTACTTGTATTATTTTGGCATGATTGACCGGATTTTTAGATTTGTAACATGTGTATTTATCACATTATAGTTAGTAAGTTGAGACTTATGATTCCGAGGGAACATTTCCATCAAATTGTAAAATTAATCAGAACGCAAGCAGGAGTGTATATTTACAGTTAGATGTGGAAATGAAATGAAACATAATTTGACATCTCATTTTAATTCATTTACACTTCAGCGAATTAAATTTTCAACTGACACACAAGGGAATGTCGCGGATTCTAATGAAACTTCGCCAGATTGTAGACCCCATGGCGTGTTACCCAAGGACACCTTCTGTTGTTGCGGAACTTCAACTTTAGGGAGTGCAATTTGACTTTGAAATCCACCCCAAATTTCGTTTATTCAAAATAACTTTTAAACGGTGAGATATAGAAAAAAAGTTGAAATGGAGGACGTGCAACGTTTATGTATCCTTTTCGGTCGATATAGCTATTTATATACAGGGTGTTACAATAAGCATATGCATTTGAAAATAGTTTAGAAAGTTTTTAATTCTGATTAGCTTATCCTTATAATAATTTTTGATAAATGAAAGCTAAAAATGAAGAAATTTAGTTAAATCTTGTTGATATATGTACATTAGATTTAACAAGTTTAATAACCATATCTAAGTTCCATTTTGACAAATTTAATTTAATAATTCCAACTTCGGTCTTTTTTTCTCAATTTTAAAATTTAAAATAATAATGCTTTTATTCAAGTTGTTTTTTCTTTCAAAATATGTATGTTTATATCGCGTTGCATATTCTTATTACAAAGTAAGTAAGTTTCTGTCATAACACAGTTTCTTAAACATATAAAAAAAGAACGAGCATACAAAACTTGTTAAATCTAATGTACGTCAACAGGATTTAACCATTTTGCTCAAATATAATTGTCGATTATTTAATAATTTGACAGAATCTTATCGCTTTTTGTTTTTCCCATTAATCAACTTCAGCCTACTTGATTGTTTCAGTAGGCGTTAACACATTCAAGTGGCTTTAATTTCCTCATTTTTAAATCTAGAGTAGTAGTGTATTAAATAATTTTTGATCAAAATTCTTAATTCTTCCAAAATTTTATTTATTATATATATAAATTTATTATTTTCTTCGATATTTTCAAAATGCAAAACTCAATTGTTTTTCTGATTTTGTCATCATAATCAGGAGAAAAAAATATTGCTAGTTTGCTAATTTAACCGACTACGTAATCGAGTAATAACGAAGTTAACAATAGTGGCGACTTATTTTGAACACACTGTATGTGCCATTACAGTCTTTGCATGAGATTTGATAAATTAAATGGGTTTTTTTTTTGAAAAAAAATTTTAGCTTTAAGTTTTGAAAACAGATGTGGAAAAGTGTTGTAATTTTCGTGACCAATTTGTATATTAAATGGTTTAAATTTTTTTATTTATTATTCTGATAGTATAGGAACATAAGGAATTGTGATATTTTTTTTGGTATTTTGGTATTCGTTTGTAACAAATCTATGCTAGAATTATTATATTTAGTGCTATTGTATACTTTCATGTATTCTTTTTTCAATGATCTTATTGATGAAGTGTTCTGGATAATTATTTCATATAGCGTGTTTTAATCTTTTTCCAAAATGTAGGGTCTATGTTCTGGGCTTGTGAGTTTTATAGCTCTATCTGTTAGAGCAATAACTACATTTCTTTTGTGATATAGCTTGCGCTGAATGAAAATTTACATATCTACTAATAGCATAGCATTGGATTTATATGCGTTAAATCTAGAAAATTGATAGTTTTTTATTCTGAGCTCCAAGGTAAATTGTAGTTTTATAGGAAAGCTATTGAATGCTTGAAGAGAGTACTGGATCTTGTCTTTTGGTAATATAGTAAAACATTCATCCACATATCTTCTAAATAGTTTTGGTTTATTCAATTTGTTAATGACTTGTATTTGCAAATCTTCTAGGACCAACTGAGCAAAAACACTGGAAATAGGTGCACCCATTCTACACCTTCTATTTGTTTACAGAGAGAATGTAATCAAATCAATGTTTGTATTGAAAATAAGTGGAGGTCAATGTAAGTTATGCAGCATATAAAAATTCTATTAAAAGTAATGGTGTGTGATCCTCAATATTATTCCAGTTCTTGACAATAATTTTTGATATCGTCTAAAATAGAGGCACTTTACTTTTTATGCAAAATTCATATTTTTGAACAGACCACGTATATGACTGAACAAATTGAATCTGACAGCTGCATTTTAAGTTTCAGATGAGCAGAACTTTTTAAGAAGAATTACTTTTCTCCTTGGAGCTAATAATAAAGCTTTCATATAATTTCAACTTACGCAACGCAAATATGCGCACTGCAGAAGGGTTTAGTTATTGAATCGGCACATCTATCTTAAGATAATCTTGAGCTACCACGAACCAAGTTTTGACTGACAATCAGAGGCTTTTATTTATAGCTGAACAATACTTCACTTCAAAGGAAACGACAAATGGGATAATTCAACAGGTCGCAGTGTTTTCGAAAACTCCACATCAGACGGCTTTCACTAAAGAATAACAAATGTCTTGAACTTGTCTGATGAATAAAACGATAATTTTCGTGTTGCAATTAAGTTCAATTTCTTCAAAAGAAAATAATTAACCTGACTAAAATATCGATGCTAAAATCTTTATGGAAATAAGTATATATGTCGGTGAAAAGCATATTTGCACATTAAACTCTTTGGTAAAATTCGTATTGTGTCCTGTTGTACAATTTTACAAGTGGAATGAATTAGAACAGATTTATTGATCAATTTTATTCTAGAAGTTATCGGGTGAAGAGCAGTAGAATAAGAATTATTCCCTTCAAGTCATCTAACCCTGACAATTTTTAGTGTATTTCGCTTGTGTCTCGACCATCTCCTTTGTGTGTCCTTTTAATTCGTTAGCGCTCATATGCAATCCGAATAGTAATCACCTAATAGCCGTGGTCGCAGTGTTAATAATCATCAGACGGTTCGGGCAGTCGCGTCTCCTACACCTACTATTACACATAACGACTGGTAGGTTAAGACCCCCTACACCTGTGCCGTGACGTCAGGCTACTTCCTGTTCTCACGAGATCCCATCGCATCGAAATAATTACATCCGAGGTAGCATCGTCTCAGTCCACCACTTTGCCTTGTTCATATACGAGGTCGACGAAGAAAGTGGAAAACGATAATTTATACTTAATCTAAAAACTTAGGTATAGATAATAATTTTATGAAAGGTCTCGTTTAGTGCAATATTGTTAAAATAAAGTATCGATGCTAGACTATATGCATAAGTGTAGGTGCTGTAGACCTGGCAGTTCCATGGTAAACTATAATCACTATTTTAGAATATAATGTAGGAATCTTTAATTATTTCACGTAACTTAAGTTAGTTTTCCAATATCGTAAAACTGAAGACTGTTACATTACATTTTAAAATGGCGATTATAGTTTAAAAAAAGTTTTGCCTTGACTTTTTATTGCTGTTTTAATTAATTGGGGACTAGTTGAAAAACAGCTTTTATCCATTCCTGTGTTGATTTAACTATTACTGAAGTAAGAACCATTAAAATAACGAAAGGTTTGTCTTGGTCCTCTCGCAACTGTAAGGGAGGCTATATATTAAGTCTTGAGGGAAATAGGGAAAACTGACTTTGATGATTTGAAAAAATACTTGCTGAGATTAATGATCGTAATAACCGCAAGCAAAATATTATACTCCTCAATGTTGATAAATTCCAATCAAACAACCCAACTTGTTCCTGTGATAGACACTCAATTAATATTTATCGATCGATTGCCATAATTAATAACTTCGCTAAGATATTCGAGAAATGTCTGTATAATCGTATTTACCCGTTGGTGCATACCTTCATATCCACCAATCAGCATGGATTTGTTAGTAAAAGATCAACCACTACAAATTTGGTCGAATTTATTCAGTTTATCACTTCTAACGTCGATAATAATAAGTCGGTGGTTGTGGTTTATACTGACTTCGCTAAGCCGTTTGACAGCATAGACCACTCTCTACTTCTCCGTAAACTTGACCGTCTTGGGTTTTCTTGGTCTTTACTGTCACTCTTTTCGTCTTATTTATTTAAGAGAAAACATTACGTCAGGTATTTGTGTTACAAGCTCCAGCTGTTTTTATCCTACATCTGGCGTTCCTCAAGGATCAAACTTAAACCCCTTGCTGTTCTCCATATTTATTAATGACATGTGTGATACTCTATCATGCCGCCAATTACTGTTTGCAGACGATTTAAATATTTACGCCACTATTGATGAAATCAACGATCGCAGACTCCTTCAACATCAAATTGTTTCTTTGCATGGCTGGTGAGTTGAAAATAGGCTTTCTACGTTTAAACGCTCCTAAGTGCAAGGTTATTACGTTTTCTCGAAAAATAAGGCTTATTATGTATATGTGATTATTATTATGATGACATCATACTTGAACGCACCGCGTTTACTAAAGATTTGGGTGTAATATTTGACTCTATACTTTCCTTTATAGAGCATATTGTACACAGCATCTGTAATAGCGCACTAAAAATGCTTGGACTTATCATAAGAACTTGTATGAAATTTCATAACATTACCTACATTATCTCCCTGTATTTTTCGTATATCCGATCCAAGTTTGAGTAGGCAGCGGTGATCTGGTCTCCTGCGTATCGATGCCACATCCCTCGAACAAGTTCAATATAGATTCCTAAAATATCTTTACTTTAAGGAACACTTTACCTACCCATGCTACATACGCAACATTACTTCATGCATACAACATTACTCACAAGGGAACCTCGCGAACTGTAAATCGCAGATTTTGATGAAACTTTGTCAATTAGTAGACTCCATGGAGTATTACTCAGGGACGCTTTCAGTTGCTGCGAAACTTTAACTTTAGGGGGTGCAATTCACCCTTGCAATTTGACCCAAATTTGGTTTTTTCTAACTTTTTAACGGTAAGAGATAGCAAAAAGTTTCAATGGCGGACTTGTACCGTTTAGTCAGCCCTTTCGATTGGTATAGATATTTATATACAGGATGTTCCAATAAACGTGGAATGACGTATGTATGTATGAGATCAGCTTCACTGTACCTCGTCTATCAGCTAGATCATCTACAACCTTCTACTGTCCTAGACCAAACACTAACATCCGCTAAATTCACCACTGCATCAATTGTGTTCTACTTTACGTCACTACTGACATCCACTTTACTCCTTTGCCTTCATTAATTAATAAGGGTATGCCGGTTGTTCATTATCACTAACCCAAATATCACTTTAACCTTAAAATATCTTGCTTAACTTTAGCTCTTAACATAGCTTTTTTCTATGCCGAATATGATGTTATTTAATTATAAGGGTAATATGAAGAATAGCCCGGATGCTCTGAAGATTGTAATGTTGGGCTGTATAGGTGTACAATGCTTCCAGAATCATGTTATAGTGTTTATTTTTCGTCGGAGACCACGTCTTCCATACTTTTTCTTAAAAAAAGGTGTGATTTTCAGGTTATGTCACCACAGAAAACACATTGAAATCATCGAAAAAAGAACGCATTTATAAACCAATAATCGTTGTAACGAGTACTAAATTGTTTCAATTAACTTGTTTTCTTGAAATAACACCAATTCATGCATTATTTTTGCCAAAAAAGTATACGTTTGTATTCGCGGTGAACTGCCGCTTTGACTACGATTTTTTTTTATGTTGGTAGGTTGGTGACAAAAATAATATATGAAAAGATGTTATTTCAAGAAAATAAGTTAGTTGAAACAATTTAACACTAGGTTACAACAGTATTGGTTGATAAATGTGTTTTCTTTTCAAAATTTCGACTTTCGTTTTCTGTGGTGACATAACCTAAAAATTGCATCTTTTTTAGAAAAAAAGTGTGGAAAACGTGGTTTCCTTTGATTCTATAGCCGTATTCTTTTTACCGTCTGATTTAGCTTGTCTTAGTTTTGTGAGTTAAACTACGACCTACTCATTACGAATGATCAACCACACCGACTAACTGAGTTTCTAGAAAGTAGCTCGTAGTTTAACTCACAAAACTAAGACAAGCTAAGTCAGATGGTAAAAAGAATACAGCTTATATAATGTATATGTATACTTACTTTATTGTCGCTGTTGTGCTGTAAGTGGATCTTTTCTATTAGACTGCTAATAAATTATTATTATTATTATTATTATGATTATTAGTATGTTTGGACAAAATTATTGTGTATCACTGTAATCAACATTAAAGATGACATCTTCAATATTTGGAATAGGTAAATAAATTAATATATAGAAACAAAGACGCTTATAAAAATCATAACCACGATGGCGAGAACCTTTATGAATAAATTCGAAATCATTTTTTGTACGCAGTCATTTATTATTGGACTAAATACGGATTTACGTTCAGACCGAAGGTGTTCCACAATCGGCCCACGCTGATTGCACCCATCTCGTCACATGCAGTAACTTTACTCATGTAGGTATGTTGTAAGTACATATAAAGGAGTTTAAACATACAGGCCAGCGTACATAACGTACCACAAAATATACACACCTCCGTAGAATATGAGAGAGCATATACGGCATAAACCTTTCATGGATGCATAAATACAAAAATAATGCTTTGATGGTAGAGGACTCAGATTAATCAAGGTACACGACATACACACACACACACACACACAACTGCGTACAATGATCCTTTCGGGCCCGTGCTCTGTGTGGGGATTTTTCATCAATCACGTACGGAGGAGATTTTCTCAAATCCTTTGTCTTGGAATCAATGAATCTATCTACCTATATGTAGCTCGGAGATCCGAGAAAGTTGTATACAGTTAAGTGAATGGGGCTTCTCTTTTAGACGTGATATTCTTCGATAACTTCGTCACAGGATTAACTTAACGGCGATGTCTTTTTTTTTATTATAAATTTACCTGCAAGGTATAATTATATGAATTAACATATTATAGGTTGTTTGTAATTTATTAAGATTGTTTTGTTCCAATTCATAGTTGGGCGCATTAATTTAATTATTTGTTTATTCGCGATTATATCGTAGAGCTTTTACTGTAGCAGGTATTGCTAGATTATTTAAGTGAGCTGAAAAGTGCTACTTTTTTTCCATTACACATATATTTATCCCATGTGCAATTCTATAAAAAATGTCAATGGATTGGTGAGTGTAGGCAACCAGGTATACCAGTTATTATTGTTATTTTGACCTGTGACAAGTAAGGATAATTAATAGTTATTCCTTGCAAGGTAATTTCATTAAGTATTAATTAAGACGTACAAAACAACATAACAAGATGCATGGATGAACTTTATTTCACAGGAAGTCTTCAAATTGATTACGTTGTTTGGCGTCTTGAAAAAAATAAAAACGCAAATTATTTTTAATAAATTGTGGCAGTATTCCATCACATATAGTACGTATACAGTCTTCCAGTTGGTCCAAATTATGTATTTGCACCCTATATTATAAACTTTGGCTTTTAGGTGACACAAAATAAATATCGTTTGAAACAAAACTGCTGATCTTGGGGATCATAGTAAGAGATCAAACGTGCCAATCCAGCCACTTTGGAATGTGTTATTTAAAAAAATCCTGACGGCATTAGTAGAATCTCTCAGTCCGATTCCTTCGGAATGAAGGCTCATTAATGTTTAGCATATCAATTAATGTAATTAAGTGGGCTCTCAACAGGCCAAAAAATCAGAACATTTCAACAGACTATTTGAAGGAGTGTGTTCAAGTAAGATCATACGGATATATATGAGACCAACAACTAATAAGTTAATAGAAAGGAAATTTTGTTACTTTTGAATGAATAAACATAAGATACAAACTTGAAGTTCTGAGAGTTAACCTCGCCATTTAAGATAAATTAGAAAAAAAGTAAGTGTAAAAAATATCAAACATTGTTTCGGAAAAACCTGTTTTTTTTTTTTTGTCTTCGTCAAGAAGCTCTTAATTATAAATACATTTTTTGGAATTCTCATTTTTTTTCAGGGTTTTGTATGCGGAGCTGTAATATACTTTTAATTTTTTCAGACTCTGAAACGATCTAAGGTTTCTCTTTTGCAACAACTCAGAGGACAACGATCTGTTTTGAACGTTGAAAATATTCAGGAACATTTCTGCACAAGGTTCCGGCCTCTCGGGAGAATTGACAGAAAACACGTCCCTTATATGGGTCATTCCATATCAACCGGAACACCTAAAAAATTGATGTCATTGAATTCTTTTTATATTTTAAATTTGAAGTCTTTGCCTAAAATTAGAAGACCCGTATTTTTTCCTAAAGCTCTTACAGTATCATTTACAAAGATATTTGCGAACAAAGTTTGCCAAAATCGATAAAATAATCGCAGAAGTAAGATTGTTTGGTTTATGCATATAATTAAAACATTAAAGCAAAATGCATATAAATCATGGTGTATTCTAACAGTTCAAACTACACAGTTTCAATTAATAATGCCTAAATTAGATTGTACTTCATTATGACCTTTTTCCTGTTTAATAAAATATGTCTTTTTTCTTTATGTTTACCGCGAAAAATAAAATTTTGAAAAAATATCATAATTTATTTTAAGCTATGTTGTACCAAGAATAGAAGTATTTGAAAGTGGGAGAACCTACGGGTATTCTATAAAAAAAATAAATTCATACAGTACTATACGTTTACATTACCATATATCACAATGTAACGTTAGAGTTTAGTGCAGGTTCTCCATTTTCAAATACTTCTATTCTTTAGAAATAGCTTAAAGGATATTATAATATTTTTTCAAAAAATTTAAATTCGCGGTAAAATAGAGAAAAAGATTTATTTATTAAACAGGAGAAAAAGGAGGTCATAATGAAGTACCAATCTAATTTAGGCATTATTAAATGAAACTGTGTAGTTTGAACTTTAGAATACACCATGATTTATATGCATTTTGCTTTAATGTTTTAATTAATGCATAACCAAACAATATTACTTCTGCGATTATTTTATCGATTTTGCAAACTTTGTTCGCAAATATCTTTGTAAATAGATACTGTAGAGCTTTAGGAAAAAATACGGGTCTTCTAATTTTAGACAAAGACTTCAAATTTAAAATATGAAAAGAATCCAAAACATCAAATTTTTCAGGTGTTCCGGTTGATATGGAATGACCCATATGCATTATAAGTTATACGTTATATTGGGAAGAAAGGTTGTAAAATAAACGTTTTTATTATACTATACATGTGTGTATTTGTTTTATAGCTTAATAGAAAAAAGTCATTCTTTTGTACACAAAATGCATCTCTAGTTTCACCCCTGTCGTCATTCACTTCTAATATATAATTATTTCCTCCTAGTTGTTATACCAAAAAAAGTATTTTTAATGAGTAAGTATTTATGGATATATTACGTTTATTGATTATGTTTTGTATGTCTTCAGTTATATCGGTTTTCGTAGTATTTGCAACTGTTAAAGATCATACACTAAAAAATATAACGAACATATCTTTATTAAATACCAGCAGATATTATAAGGATTGTACAGACCATAATTTTTTTTTATTTTTAATGTTTATTATTAATTTATAGGATCAATAGTCATTTCGGCCAATTCTCATTATCATTGGTTTTGATAAGTAGAAGGTGTAGGAGGTTTGAAGTGATGACATTATTTCCCTTTCGGATGCAGAAATTCCTCTATACTGTAATATTGCCTCTCGAATAACAGTTTCTGAACTTGTTTTTTTAATCGCTGGTACTAGCTTTAAATGGTCAGACAAGTAATTATAAAGTTTCGTACCCCAATACCCAATCGTTTTTTGCGAACATGATAATCGATGGTAAGGTGTTCTTATGTTATTCCTACTGCGTGTGTGGTATTGGTGGTGACAACTGTTTAGGGGAAGTGAATCTTTGTTATTATGTACATACAGCTAAAACCGAATCAACCCCAAACACTAGATACATCCTGAATTACCGGCATCGTAAAAATCGGGAGTGGGGACGTAATATCTATCGGACGAGTGAGGTGAATAAGCAGCAATCAAATAGGAGCTGCAAAGGGTGACAGTTGTATGGGTTACCGTTATTAGGCGGACGTATTCATGCCATTATTTAATTACACCTACTTATTGGTGTATTTTTGTTATAATTAGTTATGATTGTACATTTTTATTTAAGCACTTGTTTGGCTGGGACTAATATTGTTTCCTCTAATCACTAATAAAGTTCTAATCACAATTTAGCCGGAGATATTTTCATTACTTGAAACTTATTTTAATTTTCGAAACCCTTTTGCTTTTCAAAAAAAAAACAATTTCAAACAAACACCAATTAGTGTGCTGACGTTTACTGAAAATGTCAGGGGTAATTACTAGCAGAAGACAAATAATTGAATTGTAACTATTACGAATGTTGGATATGCGCTTATTTTTTTTAATTCTAACTAGCTAGGCAGACACTACGTAAATTTTGTAAATATGCTCATCCTCAATCAATGCCTTACATTTCCCAAATCAAACTACTTTGGTACATTTCGTATCGTCGCTTCAGCCAGCATAGGAGCGGTGCGCTTCGGGAATATTCGGGTGTTCGCATTTGGAGTATCGCGTACGCTATATGACGACATTGAGGATGTAGACGGAATACAACGTAAGTATATTTTCACTTTTAAAGTGGTCTCTGCACGACTCTTTATATCCTAAGCTGCATAAAGATCGGGTGGCTTTCTTCTGCAGCACAAATATCCTGGTGTTTCTGTCGCCATACCCCAGAAGTGTATGCCATATGAGAGGAGGGAGTGGAAGTAAGAGATGTAAGTCGTTCTTGCGGTTTCGTGTGTTACCATTTGCTTTATGCGTTTTATTGCGTACAAGGCACAAGACAATCTGCTGGAGAGTCTGTCAATGTGTTGATCCCATCTCATAGTAGTATCAATGGTGATACCCAGGAATTGAGCCTCCGACGGTGAGAGATTTTTAACAGTAAATCTTAAGTTTTGCTTTTTTTCCAGGTTTATTTTTAATTTGTTTGCACTAAACCATCTCTCAGCTGTATTCACTGCCGTCTTGGTTTTTTCGACGACATCTTGGAAACATTCGGAAAGCACCAGGAGTGAACTGTCGTCGACATACAAACAAATTTCGACATTTTCAATACTGGGTGGAAGATCATTGATGTATATGACTATGATTCAACTAAGTTGCCTGGTCTACTCTCAACTAGTTGGTTGTCATTGAAGAACTACTGAAGTTGTCGAAGCGGACAAGTTGACTCCATGTGAAAGGATTCCCAATCATTTGCTGCATCGGTATACTCCTTGACAACCGCCCGTTCAACTAGTGGAATTAACTAAACGCCTCGTCTAGGCCTCTTTCAGACGAAGCAATTAATTGATTCTACTAGTTGAATGGGCGGTCGTCAAGGAGTATACTGATGTAGCAAATGATCGGGAACCATCTGAACCCTTTCACACGGAGTCAACTTGTCTGCTTCGGCGGCTTCAATAGGTCTTCAATGACAATCAACTAGTTGAGAGTAAACCAGGCAACTTAGTTGAATCAACTAAACCTCCTCGTCTGAAATAGCCCTTAGTGTTTTCATTTTGATGTTCCTACAGCATATATTTGGCAATAATAAATGGTGTTATAATTACTTCCCCAACGTTATTAGATTAATTTTGCTTATTTATTACTAATATTGGTTTATTTATATAGCCCAGTGTGTAAAATTGTGGTAGTAAATTATCTTAGGTGGAATAATATATCCCTCATTACTAGGGCAAAAAGGAAACTTTAACAATTAAAACGGACAGGCACAATTAAGGTACATCGCAGTAATTACGTAAAAGAAAATCGCGCGGTGCTTTCTAAACGTATAAAAAAATATATGTAAATGAAAACTAGATCTATTTTAGAGCGATATTAGTATATCTTAATTAGCATCTCGAAGAAAAAGCACGAACTCGCGTCTTAACAAGTAATAAAAAAAAAGCCCAGAGATGCAGTTATATTATTTAATATGTGTGAACCAAAGTTAATTGCGAATTAGAATGAAGTTCCGTCCTAACTAAGATAACTGTTCGCGTTGTTAGAAGTTGGTAACCTTGCGTTATTCGAAACAAAGGGGCTCCCACACCGTACAGAAAGTCTCCCATCGCGTTAATACGTGACGCTTACAAACTTACATGCACAACATAAATATTCGTCTTCTGTTTACTCGCGGAAATTTTATGATCCCCCTTTCGTGCGATTTGATCCATTTTTAATATGAGCCAGTTTCTCTGTAGAATAACAGAAGCTCAGGACGGAAGCGCAAGAACTAATAACGTTAGAACTGAAACTGGGATAAACAGATAAAGTGATGACTGTTCATTTTTACGTAACAAAAAATAACGGTGCGGTGGTGTAATTTACGTTTACAACTATAGTGGCTACGTATTTGTTTGCGATTCGTTCACATAGATATTCTTCTGAAACGGTTTCTTTTAAAAAGCTTTTAGAGTAGACTGTTATAGTTCTGTAGATTATGTGCTTATTCCATAGGACCAACCTTTCTGAATAATATCATGTCAAAGACTGTAACGTAATAGTAAACACATAAAATATCGGATCACTGCGTGCTACAATAGGTTATTAATTTGAGACAAGTGTTTCAGGATCACGGCAAAAAGCGAAAAATTTATTTGGCAGAAAACCAAAACGTTCAAGATTAAATTTGCACCGCCTACCTTGACTTGCTAATATACCAAGAACCAACGACAAATGTTAAAGTAAAAGAAAAATCTTCTATCCCAATAAATTTATTAATACCGCATAGGTGGGTAGATGGCGTGACTTCCAGATGGATATCGTAGCTGCTGTCTACCAGGACGATGGAGACGGAGGTGGAACATAAGACTATCTCGGTTAATACGACCAGATGATGTCAAGGATATGCTGATGATATTGTCATATATGCAAGAGGCAAATTTGAGAATACCCTCTGTGATCCAATTCAAAAAAGGTTTGAGCTTTACGGGAAGATGGTGTCCATCCGTGGAACTCAATGTTAACTAGGAAAAGGAAATGCAATATCAAAACCATAAAAAATGGATGGGCAAAACGTAGATTGGAGAACAGAAGTTAAATGCCTAGGACTTACTATAAACAATAAACTTCTCTGGAACAAAAAAGCCCCGATGTTGTGCAAAAACTTGCTGGAAAGAAATGGAAATTGGGGATGCAATCCAAAAATACTGCTTAGGATGTGTACAACGATAGTGAGACCGATCATGGCTTATGCATCAGTAGCAAGCATCCAGGAGCAAAACAACTAGTCCACTACGAAAATAAACCTGCGAACATTGTTCTTACTCAAGTTGATGCATTCTGTAAACCTCTCCTGGTTATAGGTTCCCACAAGAATTTTACTTTGCCTCATTCCCTAGAGATTCTCTCAGTAATTGGATTTTCTCTGCTCCATTTCTTTTTTCAGTTTTTTTCAATATTGTACTGCTACGTACCCCGCAAAAGGATTCAGATCCTACAAAAGGTATTCCGACCCCTTTTTTGTGAGATTATCCGTTATTTCTTTTTCTTCCACTCCGGTGTGATCCAGAACCCACAAGAGGGTTACTTTATTCCTTTGTCTAGCTCATTTAATTTCCCTAGGTATTCCCAGACCATCTTGGAACTGATTTCATTTCTTGATGATGCTTGACTATCAGACATAATGATAATCTCTTGCTTTCGATAATTTCAATCAATATTGAACTGGACGCATTTTGCAATAGCGTGGAAGGTACTTGGGTATTTTCGCAGGCTTTCGAAATACCTGGTTCTAGGTCAATATATTCCTATTCCAGTTCCCTCTGCCGTTTTGGAACCATCAGTGTACCATTTGCTGGCATTTCTATTCAATTTCAAGATGGTGTTATGATCCCACTCGCTCTTGTTACTAAGCTTTGTGATGAATTCCTTCACAAAGCTGATTTTTTTTGACATGTCATCCGGGCACGTCTTTGGGTCTTGGACATGCCTATGCCTAATCGTTCTTTCTTTGACCATTCTGAGTGTGGTTCTTTTTGCCACGCCCTCTACTACAATATGGAGAGGGGGAAGATCCAATATTACCTCGATAGCTGCTGTTGGGCAAGTTCTCATAGTCCCGGTTAAGCATACGTATGCTAATCTTTGCACTTTCAAGAGGTTAATCCTCGCGGTGGCCAGATTAGTTCTTTTGCTCCAAGTTACTGATGCATAAGCGATGATCGGCCTCACTATCGCTGTATACATCCAAAGCAGTATTTTTGGGTTGCATCCCCAATTTTTCTGCACATCATCAGGCCTTTTTTGGGCTTGTTGTTTACTTCAAGTTTATGTTTGTTGCATAGTTTGTTGCATATGTTTATTGTCTAGGGTAGGGCCTAGATATTTAACCTCCGTTCTCGAATCTATATTTTGTCCATGCATTTTTATAGTTTTGAGATTGGATTTTCTTTTCCTAGTAAATGCTACTAAGGTAGTCTTAATAGGATTAACATTGAGTTCCATCGATTGACACCATCTTCTCGTGAAGTTCAATCCTCTTTGAACTATGTCACAGAAGGTATTCACAAATTTGCCTCTTGCGCATATGACGATATCAGCAGCATATCTTTGACAAAGTACGCCTAGATCAGTCAGCCCGCATAAGAGTTCATATACTGTTAGGCTCCACATAAGTGAGGATGTAACTCCCCTCTGCGGACATCCTGTGGTGGTACTAACTGAGATGGCCTTATGTCCCATCTGCGCCTCTACCGACCTGGTAGAGAGTAGCTGCAACATTGCAATCATATGGGTGGTTTGACATTAGAAGGGATATCAAATCATATTTCATGGGAGCGGCACACTTCAGTCCAGCATTTATGCTCTCACTGTATAAATTTTTCGGAACTACTTTTTGACAACATTTCGTATAATAATAATAATAATAAAAAAATACATATGACTGTGTTTGTAAACCTGGTAGCTACCGAAAACTTATGAAAAAAATTAGGGGTGCAATGTGGGAGAGGGTGTAAAAGGCTATTTATATGCTATGTGTTATAATGGCAGAATTTGATGTACAATGTCGTCTCATTTCCGCTGGATTTTACTGCAACTTCTTATCTGTATTAGTTTCCGAGTAAATGCGTGGGAAAATAGACGTGGGACACATTGTATAGTTTCGTATGTGTTTAATTTCCTCGATTATGGTGCAGTTTTCATTAAAATGGATTAGCACACAAATAATATAATAAATACTCTTCATTAAAAAATATCTTGGGGTAAACGGTTTTGTTCCTTTCCTTTAACATTTGTCGGTAATCCTTGGTAGTTTAGTAGGTCTAAAGTAGGCGATAAAAGAGCCCATGTAAAATATATCGTATTATCTATTAGAATAAGGATAACGTTGCACATGTAGGTAGCATATCTTTTCTTATTCATTTAATCTTCAATTGCAGTATGGAAATCTAGAAATTCTCAAAGCATTTATACCAAATTAATTAAACTTATTGTAGCGCGGAGTGATCGAATATTCGTGTGCCCATAGTAAATAAAAAGAAAGAACAATTGATACTACGCGGGATTGACGCACTCGCAGACAAGCATATGTCTACGATATTTCATAATAAGTACGCGTAAATATTAATGTTGACTGTTTCAACGACCAGGACCGCAAAATTAACTAACGAGACACATAAATTAAGGTCTAAGGAAAAAAAAAATACACGTACATATCTTACAGCAATTTCGTTGCTGTTATTATACTTCACGATTCCAGTATATAATTGACTTCTGACCTTATTTCCTCTGACCTTTAACGTCATGTCCGGTCAAAATAGGTTGACATTTAACCAAGCCGCCGTCGGCTGTTCACTTATAAATATTCATGATATATGCAGTTGTCGTGTAATTAATTTCAAAAGAATTTTATTTACCTGCCGTGTATTCTTCGATGATAATCGTTTGGTATTCGCTAGATAGGCGATCGAGGAATAAACAATCATTAGGGATGCGAAATTCCTTATTTTGCTAAAAATATAAAAACGATGTGTTGAGGGAATAGCTAACAAATACCGAGAAAAATTGATTATAGATATCAGGTTTTATATATTTTTTGCATTAATTATAATTTATTATTTTTAAAAGGAGAATATCCTGTTCTTTACATGGGGTGAATTTTCCTTGAAGCTTAATATGGAAATCCCGGAAACTATACCTTAAATTTTGTTTTGGTAAATTCATGAATAACTTTTTTTAAAAAAGACTCTATTAGAGTAATTTATACTTACTGTTAATGCGATTATCATTTTTCACGTTCTGAAGTTTCAAGTGATATTTACCTAATCGCATATCGGTCGAATTCGTTCAAAGCTTTCTAAATGACTGCGTCCATCTGTATACATATTTAAGTACCACCATGGAAAAAGTTTAATGTTAAATGATGAAACCTGGCCGCGATTCCGTAGAATATGAACTTGCTATCCATCTGCCTGGAAAAGCTTATAGTATAAATAGAGTTGCGCAGTGTAGTTACGTAATCAGAGCGCTATCATGCGCTGTTATTTGGTAGATTAGGAACATTTCCATTGCAAGATACTGCACCTAAATCAGGCATCAATTTCAGTTGTGAAGATTGTAGGTATGTCTGCCTCCAGTTAAATTATCTAACGATAACGAATGAACCCCTAAGTCGGTCGATAATAATCCCTGTTCGTACATTAGCCAAAAATAAAACACATTTCCATCATTTGTTGGTACTTGAATTGCTATTCATGATCAAAGTTGCTTTCTGCCAACTCATGGACTAATTGCTGTTTGATCTAATTTTGTCAAAATCGACTATCATTAATACCGTCATTACGGGTGACTTGAGTAGGTACAGTTTTTACATAAATCTATTCATAAAACTTTAAAATTTCCGACAATTCAATAGAAAATGTGCATAGTTATGCCAAATTGATTTCTCTAGAGCTTCTAGCTGCAAGTTGCGTACTATGTGTGTATGTATGTAAATAGAAGGGTGGTGTTACACTGCGACCTAAAAGATCTATTGTGTCCCCTATTCTTGCTGCTTTACAGCTGGTCTTCCAATCCTATTCCTTTTAGAAAGTGTAGGATGTCAGGGGCCCCAGTCTAGGTAAGTCTCCCTCTTCGATTTCACATGCTCCCAGTGCAATGCCCTCGAGTTGCACAGTGCTACGCAGTTTGAGAGGAGGTGGATGGGTGGTTTCATCCTGTTCCCCACAAAATCTGCATTCAGGATCTTTTTCCAATCCAAGCTTACTCAGGTGTTCTTTCAGTCTACAATGGCCTGAAAGTATTCCTGTTAATATGCGAACATTGCTCTTACCCAGGTTGATGCATTCTGTAAACCTCTTCTGGTTATAAGTTCCCAGAAGAATTTTACTTTGCCTCATTCCCTGGAGATTTTCCCAGTAACTGGATTTTCTCTGCTCCATTTCTATTTTTAGTTTCTTCAGTATTGTACTGCTACTTTTAACCCGCAAAAGGGTTCAGGCCCTACACAAGGCATTCCAGCCCCTTTTTTGCGAGGTTATCCGCTATTTCGTTTCCTTCCACTCCTGTGTGACCCGGAAGTTGCGTGCTATCCTCAATAGTTTTTGTCTCATGTCACCTTGTTTTTGGGAGGCTTGAGACATGACATTTATTTCCATGTTAAATGCAATTATTCTTCCATTGAAGGTGACTTGAGAGTCATATAACATTTCTAAAAAATATTTAGGGCGTACAGTGTTTGCCATATGCAAATTGTTTAGTTTTCTGTGATGGGTAACGTGTGACACATCAAAGCTTTCAGCAGCGGTCCTTATGGTCATTTGCCCTGTCTTCACATTTCTAATAGCATTTTCAAAATCTTCACGTGAATAGTATTGATATTTTCGCTTGCCAAGCTTCTTTGTATTTATTTGGCATTGTCTCAATTCGCCCTAAGCATGAAATTTTTGTATCAACACAATTATTTTGACATCTAAACGCTACTATAGTTATTTGAGATTATGTTAAAAATATGTCAAAAAAATCACCACCCTAACTTTTCGAGGTCAATAGAAAGTGGCCAACAAATAAAAATGCCGCTTTACTTTCTTTTTTCTTGAATTCTTTTCACTTACTAAAATGCAGTTCCAATTTTCAGTGAATAACATAAAGATACAGAAACCTGTGAAGTATACGATAACATTTTTTTCGAGGTAATACACTTAGATATCTGATGGCCGGACAAATGTTAATTAGATAATGGTTTTGCGTCACCTCAAGTCACCCGCAAATAATGTACTTCAATTCACGGTAGGTATCTCATTCAATCGTACCATTTTTATTAATAAAGGGTTATATTAAAGACCAATTTTACTTTAGAGCAAACAATAGTTATTTACATCAGAGTGTGGCAGACGTCATTTACATTTACGCTGTAAATGATTTAATGCACAATATTTGTATTAGATCTTTTGACCAAGAAATATATTTTAAATTTTTTTTTAAAGAAAAGATACACTAATATTACAGTCAGTAGATGTGGATTAGTACCACTGTGTTTTGCAACTCAACTCAGCCTTCAGTTTATGTCAAAGTAAATCTTTTGTTAATAATTTTTTGTCTAATAACAATTAAACTAGCAATAAAAAAAACTAAATTAAAGGATATTAAGCGTATTTTTCGTTGGAAGTAATGCGAAATGAGAAAAAATCCCGTGTGTTTACCGCACTAGGGCGGTGAATTTACCTAGCATGCATCAGCTGACAGTTAATGCTGTGTTTGCGGTTGGCAAGGGAAAAAGTATCATTTACTTTATTTTTTCCCTTTCGACAGCCGTAACTGAGATTTCATTTAATATCGTACATACATTCATTTTGCAAATTTAGCGAAAGCAAAAATGAAAAATGTCTATAAAAAAAATGATGACGTAACTAGAGTGGTCAGACGCGTCTGCTTACATGGGCCGCACTCGCCTCGCGCTATGCAGACCGTTTAGCCATAGTATATCTTCAAGGCACTAAAATCACTAGCTCCAATTCGTGTGTTTGGTATCTAGTATTAGTGTTGGTCGAGTCTTGATGCGAGGTGAGAATTGTACTCAGTTAACATTTTATGCATTGTAAATGTAATACAATGTTGGGCGTAGAAAATCCCAGAAAACGATCATTGTTTTATAATGTATTCCAGGATTTACATTATGGTGGTGCCAAAATAGTTTGTACAGTGTGCGATAAACAGTTATTGTGCTGGAACAAAGCGGGGTACACACTGCTGGTGGTGCATCTGATCCACTGAGAAAAAATTATTGTCAGATTTGACACAAATGTGTTTCATTTAACATAACCCTGAGTTAATTATTGTGACAACAGCAGCATCCGGAAAACATGCAACATTTTTGTTAAATTTATTGTTGTAAAAATAACCATAAAACCCAAGTAGGTATTAGAAAAACAACATTGCAATAATAACTTGACTTGCACTGTTCATGTACACTACAATCCATTGTAAATTTAATCAATCATACATACAAATGGCACATTTATACATAGCGTTTACCACTATCGAGTAAATCGGATTTTACAACAATCGGAGTAGCATAAACAACTCACTAAGGTTTATATTACATTAACAACTTAAAATTACTACAATAATTGTCAAAAATGCAATCAGTCCTCTTTCGTCGGTGATTAGGAAGGGTTATGGAAGGAACATATTGAGGGAGGTTCCTTATTGGTTTAAATAGATCGAATCACGCGTCACGGATAATATAGTAAAAATCACATGTACTTACAGAAAATATTACGAGTAGGTCATGTTAGGAATGCGAGTCTATAAATTGGAACTATAATCAAAGACACTTGAACACTGACATGCCAGAACATTATGCATTTTTTGCTATCAGTGTGGCCAAAAAATAACATTATTAAAAATAAAGTTATTGTAATTTTTACCGTTTCGCAAGGGGCAATTACTGTCTTTGAATGACAATAATTGCATCAATTGTGCTAACATTTACCCCAATCATATTATAATAACGACAGCTTTTTTCTCAGTATACTTATAAACATTATTTTAATTATGCGTGTTTTACATTCGTAGATGTTGAACGGTCTTTTTCAAAATATAAGCACATTTTATCATTGGGACGAAAGCGGTTTAGTGAGAAAAATTTTTAAATACTTTATGCTACAAACCTTTCAGCAACCCTACATCATTTCTGCTAATTATATAAGGTAAGGGGGTTATATATAAAATTTATAGTTAAATAAATAAATAATTTTGCTCTTTCCCGACACTGTATTGTCTACTTGTGTTAAACGTTAATGTCACATATATGAAACTTAGTAGTGACCTGGCGCGCAGGCAAAACTTGACCACTCTATTATCATTAATTTAATGTACTACTTTCCATAACTTTATTTTTAACCAGATAAACCATTTAAATATTTTAGCGCTAAATATTATATTTTTGAGCTACAATCCTAGTAGTATCAAATAAGTCTGAGTTATTTTGGTTAATTCCATATTTAACTCGGTGTTGCTTCAAAGGCAATAGAAAGGTACAATTTTGTTATACAATATCTATAGTTAAAAGCCTAATTACCTAAATTGGCAATTATGTAAGTCAACGCAAAGATAATAAGAATTTGTGCCCGGACAAATTTGACCGATACAATTAATTAGCTACAGATTTGAAATTTGCACGGTCGTGCACATGTTCCTTCTTTCAAAACGAGAAGGAAGGAAAAAAAAACATAAACGTGACGTGTGTGTGTGCACTAGGACGGAGAGCTCGGTTGTGTAATAAACTTTATTCGTTCTAGCAATAATTACCAACAAATACATGAAATTGGCGAAATAAAGTAAATCGATCGTGAGTCACCACCGAAGGCACGTCCTTAAATTGTATTTTATTATGTGGTTCATGCAAGCATGTGGTTATTCAGTTCTACATTCTGATAGCGATCGAAAATAACAAAAAGCAAAAGGGAGCTGAGCAATTAAATGTAATGATAGCCAACGGTTATAAGAAGGATATCGTCCTGAAACAGTATAGATTGCGTTTATTTGTACAAAAATAGAGTTAGAGAAATTTGGGATGGTGAAAAATTTTTATCGTTTGTTTCTTCTATTGTCATGTGCCCTCATAGATGACTATTCGCATAATTTGAATATGGCAGGTGAATATCGATCTTATGTGTTGAATTAAGTGAACGTAGTTTAGAATTTGTATCTTTATTGTTTTATAGTTATTAGTGAAAATTAGTAAAACCTTCGCAAATATATTGAGTTTAACAATCTAACACTCTCATTTGGTATCATTTCAATTATTACTCATATAAAAGTTTAGGAAAATTTCTTTTTAAACATATATTCTCTAAATGTGTTTTTGCTTGTTAGAGTGAATTTGAACTATACTCCATTCACTGTAAGAATGCAGCGTTACATTAGATAGGCGAAAGATTTACGACTTGCGATTGACTAATAGACGAGACGAATTCACACACACGAAAAATATTTTATATAGCAAATGAAATTTAAGTTGGATAAAACAAGATATCACTGAAACCTATGGCATTTGTCAATCCTGGTATTGGTTTCAGCTCTGTATTTGCGTGTTTATTGCTTTTTTGTGTCGTTCGTGTGATTAGTGTAATTGTTAGAAGCAAATTGTTACAAAAATAGTTCTTCTTAGAGATCTACTGACTACTGTTGAATATTTGAAGGTATTGTTTTAATAACTATATAAAATGATAGTGATGACACAGTATTTTTTTTTACATCAATTTTAGTATGGCTGATGAAGAGGTATTTGATCTACCTGCAGGGTTATCAAAAATCCTCAGGGAAAACAAACTTTTTCACTTATGACACTGACAATTTACAATTTGAATTTGCCGCTAATTTTTCATTTTTCGGTGTAATTTGGGCGCCGATCGCAGCGCTATCTACGGCATTCTTAAAGTGAATGGAATATAAGTGTGTTACTGTTACAAGAACAAATTCTTTAATTTTTTTAGTAAATAGTTGAAGAATAAAAAAAATATTTCAACAACTTCTAAAATCTTTGATATCTGTTTGCTGCAATGCAGCTTGGCAAGTAGCGCAATCTATTCCTACCTTTTGAAATACGGATTGCATGGAAAAATGCCCCTAATAAAAGTTGTTTTGTATATTTCCTATGCATTAATATAACTATAATTGTCTTGTTATCTTCGACGTTTCTACGGCAACCAACTCTTTTTTAATGGCGCTTCATTTTTTTTCTTTTGTATTATACACTGAAAAAAAGAAAATGTTCAGTAAACAAATTTCTAGTTGACCAAACAGTTTTCAGTGATTGCCGGTGAGCAGTGGAATGTAAACATGTTTCCAACATTCCAAAATTATTAAAAGTAAGATGGTAATTTAATCAGTATAGCAGTTTAGATTAATGTGCAGTTGATCAACAGTGTGAAACTGTTCAAAGTATGTTACGGTTTGTTGTTTGAATAGTACTCACTTTCTTGACGATATTTTCATATGGTTGGTATAACTATTAAAAGTGTTAATTGAACATGTTTGGATCTTAAAACAACAAAACAATAAAATTGTTGAAGTATTCGAAAAGTATGTGTATCAAATCAAAAATAATTACGTTAATTCAACTTTTTCGGTGTTATCTTAACAATTGGTTCATATTTATTTCAACAGTTTTAAATTAAATTATGTATAAGCAATATATAAAAACTTATACAAAGCTACAACTTAGAAATAATTATATATGTATGATTTGTTTAGTACGCGTTGATTTCCAAATCTGACGACGCATTTAATACCAGGCATGTAAATAGACAAATATATGCTTAATATGCATGGAAAATAACAGAGACATCTATTTTTCAATATTGTAATGTAGTTGTATATTTCTAGCCGGTAATGTAGATAACTACAGTCGTACATGTACATATATTTCTGTAAAAATGTATTTCGTTAATACTGCTGAATAAATACATAATCAAACCAATGTCTATTAGACATTTTAGAGGTAGAGCACGCTATATTGATTCATGTAGATGATTTACTTATCGTTCCGATTTCTATTTCATTAATGTTAAAACAAGAATACAAAAAAAAAAAAATGTTGATATAAAAGTTTAAAATTGTTAAGTGAGTATGTCTCCGTCTTTCGGAAAATATTTAAGAATACTCTTCATCATTGCGATTGTTAAAACACGCTTTGCATTTGGCTCATCTTAAATGTAGAAGGTTTGACAAATCTAGTGTAGCCCTACATATGCTTGAACAAAACCATAAAGTTGACAATATAAAGTTAGTTAAAAACGTAAATAACTATGTGCAATTAAATTGTTATGCGGCTATGGAAATATATAAAAACAAACATATTTTAATGAATTCAGATTTAGGACCATTAAATTCTTGTCTTTACGGTTTATTAAGTAGTTAATTAGGATTACTGACTAGTTAAGCATGACGGCAGTCAGCCATGGCCGTGATCATTGTACCATGACCTTTTTTAGGTATAAATTTAGGGTTGTTTAGTGTAGTTATTTAGTTCAGTGTTTCTGCTGATGATGATAGCTTTGCTATCGAAACATACGTCCAGTTTAGTGCAGTTTGTGGTGAGGGGTTTAGGAGAAGTTTACAAAACACGCTTGACAACGTATTTTGAAAATCGTTGACTCAAACATTTGCGGTTGTTTGTTGACAAAATGTCTTATTTGTTGGTTTAACATTTAAGTAATTACATCAATGTATAGAAAAATGATATTTCAAAAACTGTTGACTGAACAACAGGTTTTGTTATCAAAATTTTATTGAGCAACCCAATATTATAATTAATCAACCAAAAAAAACGTGGTGGAAGCAATTATATTATCTTTTACTTCCATTTTATTAAAACCCAACAAATTTATTTAAACAATAAATACTGTTCAATTAATAAAGTGGGGATTATGGTTCAGTTACATTTTAAGTCTAATCCTCTCTACTTTCCCAAATACGCGCCTTGATTAGTATTGTTCCCGTTTTTTTTAATTGTAATTAGGTTTATATTCTGCAGCTAAGTATATTATGTTTGTACATTTTCATTTGTGAAGATAAATTCTCAGGAATTAGTATTCTGTACATCGAATATATTATATTTTTGTTCAACTATTATGCACTTATATATTTATTATATATAGTATATATTTATTATTATACACTTTAGACAATTATGTGTTTTTAATATATATTAAAGCATAAATGTAAGTATAAAGTATAAAATACCAATTGGTGTCACAAAGGCATTTAAATTGCGCGCCAAAAACGAAATAGTACAGGAACTCGAAACAAGCGGCGCTAAACGCAGTTTCAATTGGGATATGACAGTACAGCTGCTAGTAGGTTATGTTCTGTGAGTAGTCACAATTTAAGAAATACATTCCGTCATATCCGCTTTGGGCGCCGGAATCGTCGGATGAGTTTATTTTGCCAGCTATAGGGGTGTTTGAATTCAGCGGCGTCGCCACGTCGTTGCCACCATTCCAATTGCATAGGAGAACTATGTAAAGACTGCAGCAGGAAAATATACTATCGATGAAAAAACTAACGATAATGGGAGAAGAGTATGTGAGTTAGTGCCTAGAGAGCAGAGGAGAAGAGTAGAATAGAAAAAATGATTGATGAAATAGTAAAGGAAAATGTGGGTTGCAAATAAATGAAAACAAAACTAAGATAATCCTGATTGGTAAGAATAGTAGGAGTAGTAGAATGAGGATTGGCCGCCACGAATTCAAACAAGTTGACAAATATAAATATTTAGGCGTAATGATAGGGAAAGAAGGCGAAATAAAAACCGAAATTGACGAAAAGATAATAGATGTAAATAAAGAATTCCACATAAATAATAAATTATTAAAAAGTAACATACTCGCGAAGAACACTAAATTAAAGACGAGTCACATCGCACTGCGGTGTGCTGGCAGATAGTCTGCGGTAGCAACGACTACTAAAATCTAATTTAACAAACCATTACTTTAACGAACAGCTTCTTTCGGGTTTCGCCGTGTGTCAAAACTATCGCTCGACGTTTCGTTGTTCATACTGACAGCTTCTTCAGGATAACTGAACTGATTCTCCATGGTCCGACATTCTTCTTATATACGCCCCTGGTGCATCCAACCGTGTAGTTTCCGCTCCATTGACCGTGACGGTTCGTAGTAGGCTCTTCCACGTGTTGCTAAGGTGCTATCCTTTTTCTCTGTTAACGGTTTTATTCTTCTCTATTTCTATGGCTTCCCTGATGAGTCTTTTCCCGTAGTTCTTGGTGTAGTTATTACTTTTTACATTCTTGAAAATCCATTTTGTGTCCGGTGTCGTGCATGTGTTCTGCCACCGCTGATTGCTCGGTCCTTCTTATCTGCGTCCCTCTTGTGTCTTTTATTCTTTATGTCGATGGCTCTTCCCGTTGTCCCACGTAGCACTGTCGCATGGCATGTTATCTTGTAGATACCTTCTGGTGCGCCCCTTGGGTATCTTATCCTTTGCGTCGGTAAGTACTGCTGGATCGACCGTTGCAGTCCCGAAGCGTACTTGTACGTTACGTTTCTTCAAAATTCGGCCTACTTTTTCGGTGACTCCTGCTATGTAAGGTAAACACGCCATCCCTCTTCGTGGTTCTGTAGTTGTCTCCAGTGTCGTCTTCTTCTTAGTGGCTCCTCCTTATGTCGATTGTCAGTCGTGTAAAACCAATCTTCTTTAGTGTTTTCTCCAAATGTATCTTTTCACTGGTAAGATGTTGTTCGTCACTGATGGTTTCGGCTCTGGATAGCAATGTTTGTATTAATGTCTTCTTCTTGAGAAGAAGAGATCATTACTTGTTTATACAAGAAATTAATTTAAAGGAACAAAATAGTAACATACAGTAAGTATGAAAATAACTCGCTTTAACAAAATATGATAGGCCAACCGAAGTCAGTGCAATGAATTGAGTCAACAAAATATTTGAAGGCATTAAATTAATTTAATTTATTAGCTACAATCAAAAGTAGGAAATCATTTAGTGTAAACAAATGTTTACTTTGTAATAAATAGTTAGGTTAATTTATTCGACTATGTTGGCACATTTAATCCGCTTTTCTACAATATTTTAATCTAATCCGTTTTTCTTAACAAATATTGTACACATTTGAACCACATCTGATACTGACAAAGTAAATTAATTGGGAAAAATAAATGTTTGTTTGTTCACATATAAACAAGCCATCTGTTTGTGTTAATAAATGTTTCATCGATCTCCCTTTTTTTCTAGTAAACTATGAATAAATAAAGTTTTACAATTAAGTTTATCCCCAGTGACCAACTATATTTATTTCATATTTTATAAATATTTAAAAAATATTAAATCTTTCTTGAATATTAGTTATATTAATATAATATGCATAAAATATAGAAAATATATTAGGAAAACATTTAAAAAATATATATGTTATGTAGCATTAATAATATATTCTTGCAAATGTTTTTCAATACATTTTTCATAACCCTGCAAGAGTATTTTGCTTTGTATTTCTGTAAATATTTATTTCATATAAAAAAAGATTGAATTTTTGCCTTAGTACATTTGGTGCGTAGGACGAATAATATAAAATGGGTAAAATATGCATACATATTAAGTAGGTATGTACCTATTTAAAATAATAGTTTAAAGATTAAATTAGATAATATATATCTAATATGAGTTAATTAGTATCTGAGTTGAGCGCTGTAACTTTTCTATTAATATATCTGCGTTTTGTATTATATTATTTGTAATATTTGTAAGTTGCCAACGTCAACACAACACCTCTATTCATTACGGTGCCGGTGTTATATGATTTAGTATTGTTTATACGTCTATGGATTAGGTACATAGAATGCATCGTGCGTATCATCAACGTTTTCATTCGTTTGTCCGTTACATGTTATAGTGTATAATAGTATACGATTAGGGTTAACTGTGTAATTAATTGTTGCGGGGTGTGTTTTAGTTTTTGGTGACTACGAGGTAAGCAAAACTTTGAACATGTCATGGCATTATAAGATAATTGGAATGCTCAATATCGCTATGTACAGAAATCGTTTAATATTATAATTGTAGGAATTTTATGCATCATATATGTACTGCATCTACCAGATAAATTGCTAGTTGATTTGCTTAAGAGATTCATCTCGGTAGATAAGCGTCATAACCTCAAATAGAGGTTAGAATACGTTGTTGTTTTTATTGTTTGTACGTAGAATGTTTTCAAATATTATGAAATAAAGTAAAAATAAGTATCGTAAGTATTAAAATGTAGCTACCACTCCATTATTGTAAATGCTCCAAATGTATTAGTAGGTGTTGATAATGTTGTACGATGTTTTATTCATGGTATGATCTAATACAATTGGCATTGTTTTAGAGGCCAGAAGGAAACGCCATGAGAGCGCCACTACCGAAGATATGAAAAAAGCCGTAGGGTTGTACCTGGCACCAGCCAAGGCTAGACTTAAAAATGAGTATTTTCATTTTTATTGGCTTATTCAAATAAAATGATAATAAATACGTTTGTTTTTATTTTAGAACACTTCAATTAAAAAATAGTGATTAATTTGATAACCTTCAGTATGCCTTAAAGGTGCCAGAATTATTGATTATTAACTTGTATGGTGAGTGTGAAAAAACAAGTTCTTGCCTTTTAGACAACTCTATGTATGTTTTAACTTTTCGTTATCGACGTTATACATTCTAAATAACCAAGAACAATTTTAGTTCATTTTGACAAATTAAATAGATTGCATAAAAAAATCTCAATTTTCATATAAATATTTTAGAAAAAATATAGCGCTTACATTAATTTTAAAATATGGAATAAATACTTTAATTGAATATTTTATCTATATTTAGAAAAAAATATGAAAAATATATTCAAAAACCTCTTACGAAAAATATTTATAAAATATATTTTTAAAAATATCTATGTAATATTTCTGGCTGTTAGGGTATGAATGACATGTCTTTTTAAGCTGCTACTCTTGCCTATTAAAGTAAATACATATACACACACTGTTGAAAATTTTAACACTTTTTTGACTAATTTAATGGTCAGGAGAGGTCCACACTGTTTTCGTGTTATTTTGTCGAGAACTATAGAAGTTTAAATTTGACGAACAAAGATAGTCAAGTATTGTCTATTGCTAAGGGGTTATTTTGTCCAACTAACACGTGGAATTATGATATACTTCTAGTAACATTTTAATTGATCTAGACTAGACAAATTTACTAGCTGTTTAACTAAATGAATGCGATCTATTGGATGATTTAACACCGTTTTCTAAACACAACGTCTTTTTAATATGCAACTCCTATTTCTTAGTGCTATAATATTCTCTCTTTAAGACGTTTTCTCAATTATAAATATACAGAACCACTCATTCAAAAGTTTTGGTTTCAAGTAAACGTACTAATTTTAAAATGATGTTTTGAGAACCATTATAAAATTAAGTGAATGTTTATGCTATTTGATTCAAATCTGAACTAATTACGTAAATAGTTGTTCCCAATACATCTTTAAGATGTTGACATTTTTTATGCCCACTGGAATTAACGTTTAATAACACAAGGTTACACTTTGCAGGTCAGTCACATTTGGTGGTTTGTTTGGATATGTTAATACGCAGAAACAAACTCGAAAACAGATACACGTGCAATGCAGGTGGTGCGTATAATGCAATACTGTATTAGAATAGGTGGGGTTTCTATATTTCTATCCGAGGGAAAAATTCTGATTGGTTGACGCTTCTGAATGTCTAGAGAAAATAGTAAATCCTCATATCTGAACAAAGAGTTCACACCAAATTCTAGTAATTTCTGTTCTACTAAACACATGTAGTCAATTCGTCTGGCAAAGTTTGTAAAAATCAACACTAAAATATTTGACTAGCGCAAAATTAACGCCAACACCGTAATATTTTCAACATTGCATTGTCTTTTTCTAGTAGGCATACGTAAGAAGTACTAAGGGGATATAATTTTGAAACTACTACCAGGGAGTGTAACCGAGTGGAAAGCTTTCGTAATCCACGTCTCCTCGGGCCAACGGCGACGACATTAGAAGCGTTTATATAAGGCGCAAAAAACGGTCATCAGAGATGCGCAATTAAAAAGAGAAAGTGAAAGAGAATTTAGCCAGACGAACAGCAAAATGGCGCACGTATGATTTCGTCCAATTAAAATTGAAAAGGAAAACTTCGCCTCGACCGCGCGTCGTTCAACGGCGGGTGACAAAATTGTGTAGTGTGTGCGCTCAGAGGTACGCGCGGGGTAGACGCACGGCACTCGACATTTTCACTTTCTTCCCGCCGGAGCGCGACGGAACTCTGCCTAACGTCGTCCGTTGATGTTAAATTTTGCGAAACGAGCACGTCCGTCATCATACGCACGTGATGATGCTGATGGCCGATACAACGCGTCCCCGCGCGCGCGAGCGCTATATTTCTCGCGCACTGATTGCTAAAGTAATGGTCTTCTAATCAACGAGGGGTCCGTGAAAGTTTACCGGTCTTTAACTGTGAAGATGGTTATGCGATTTCAAAACTAACACCGCTCGAAGTGACATCAAAAGCGCACTACCGAGTCAACTTCGTCATCGGTCTAAACAGATTTTCACGATAATCATATAGCTACTCGGTTCACTTACAGTTATTAAAAGACTTGTAATTTTTTCAAATAAAAAAATCACAATTTGTCTTTTAATACCTTTGTGGCATAACATATTCAAAGAATAGTCTCATAATCAGCAATATTTTATAAAATCTTTGCAAATATAAAACAGATTTTACAAGGAAACAGTTAAGGTAAAGTCAGGTAAGTGTGTAACCGGGGCAAGTGTGTAGTTTGGCTATATTTATTTTTAAAATTAAAATACGGACGCCCTCTTGTTATAATACTAATGTACTAAACTTAATACTAGTTTTACAAATAAAAGTTCGATCTCCTAAAACTTGAATATCGTGAATATATCATACCTTATTAAACAGGCATCAGTTTAGTATTACACTCTTGGCCAAACTAAAGGATAATGCTATTAATATATAAAATGCGGCACGATTACACACTTGCCTCATTTTGCTGGGTAAGTGTGTAGTATTGAGAGTGTTTAAAAATTTCTTTTTTTTCTAGTAAACCGTTGATAATTATAAAAGGCGTATCTATTGAAGGCTTACAACTGAGCATATATTACGTACTTCTATGTGTAAAATTTATCAAATGTCTTATTATGTCAACATTGTTACATTTTCTTCGCACTATGCAATTTTTACTACACACTTACAGGTAAGTGTGTAGTAAAGTCAGGACTTTACCTTACCCAGATAAATTCATTATTACAATTACAGGAAAATACTACAGAAACATTATAATAGCGAATATTAACCATCACAAATATCATACACACTCCTAAAAGGTACTACACGAGGCTACTTCGCTATTCTAAGTACTATATGGATTCCATAACAATTGAAATGTTCTTACTCTAACTAAATAATTTCCCTATGATTGTTAATAACAAAAATATAATACAGTAGCCTCCCAGTTACTATGTGAAATGCGATTAGTTCGATTATATGAACTGCGAGTGTTCTGTAAATCAGTCAACTATCAGTTGTTATTAAATGCGCCCATGGAACAACTTTTGTTATTTCCCAGCATTCGCCAAGGACATTGATTATATGGAATATACTTATATGAAATCAATGGCCGAGGAGTAAGGGAAAACCATGGCAAAAACCCTACTCTGGGATGATCTGGGAAGAAGTCCCTTTTACTGATAACCGGCAAATTATTATTATCCTTCTGAGTGCTGAAGAAGCAGCCTCCAAGTTTACTTAAATACGGACAACTTTGCCGTTTCACGTAGCTGCTCCCTTTTTCACACATTGGAAGTTGAAACAGGAAATAAATAATGACCCAAAAACAAACAAAACAACAGCAGTACCTATTCTAATATTTAACAACAACTTAATCCTAATTATTATAACCAACAGTAATTAAATTAAAGATGTCTATTTTAAATATTTATTGATATATCCCAACCATGTTGAAACTATAGTTTAACACTAATTCCGACCATTAAAGAGCATAAAATATTCATTCATAAATACGCATTACCCTACTAACTACCTAAATATGCCGTAGCCTATCTAGTTCTTTAGCAACATTACTAAAAAATGTTTCGCTTCGCGGCCAAGTTAATCCCTTAGCTAAAACTTCCGTACGCCACCGCCACTAATCAGTGAGTGGACATTCAAATAAGACATGCTTGGCTGTATCTACCCCACCACATTCACAACGCGAATCATTAACCTTCCCAATTCTACATAAGTATGATTTAAAATTACCGTGACCTGTTATTAAATCTACCGCCTGATACGATAAATTAACCCTCATTTCCCTAAAATGTGTAAATGAGAGTTAATTTATCACAGAAAAAATTGACAAAATTTTAGCTCCTTATGACATAGACGCAGTACATAAAAATCAAAATTATTTAACGTTTCTTTATACACAACTAAAAGATACTTTACCAGTACAAAAGCAAACGCACACTGTAGCGATTGCAATGGCGTGTATATAGGAATAATATAAACTAAACAACATATAAAAGATTTCTGCCCCCCTACTATCAAGATTTAAAACTATTTGTATATACAGCCTAAAACTTTTTGTTAAAATTCTTCTACGAATTTTATGGGTGAATAGGCTGTAGTCAAATAGGAAATGCACACACTGTTGAAAATTTTAACACTTTTTTGACTAATTTAATAGTCAGGAGAGGTCCACACTCTTTTCGTGTTATTTTGTCGAGAACTATAGAAGTTTAAATTTGACGAGCAAAGATAGTCAAGTATTGTCTATTGCTAAGGGTTATTTTGTCCAACTGACATGTGGAATTATAAAATACTTCTAGTCACATTTTATTTGATCTAGACTAGACAAATTTACTAGCTGTTTAACTAAATGAATGCGATCTATTGGGTGTTTTAACACCATTTTGTAAACACAACGTCTTTTTAATATGCAACTCTTATTTTTTAGTGCTATAATATTCTCTCTTTAAGACGTTTTCTCAATTATAAATATGCAAAACCACTCATTCAAAAGTTTTGGTTTCAACTAAACGTACCAATTTTAAAATGATTTTTTTGAGAACCATTATAAAATTAAGTGAATGTTTATGCTATTTGATTCAAGTCTAAACTAATTGCGTAAATAGATGTTCCCAATACATCTTTAAGATGTTGAAATTTTTTATGCCCACTGGAATTAACGTTTAATAACACGAGGTTACACTTTGCAAGTCAGTCACATTTGGTGGTTTATTTGGATATGTTAATACGGAGAAACAAACACGAAAACAGATACACGTGCAATGCAGGTGGTGCGTATAATGCAATACTATATTAGAATAGGTGGGGTTTCTATATTTTTATCCGAGGGAAAAATTCTGATTGGTTGACGCTTCTGAATGTCTAAAAAAATAGTCAATCCTCATATCTGAACAAAGAATTCACACGAAATTCTAGTCATTTCTGTTCTATTAAATACGCGTAGTCAACTCGTCTGACAAAGTTTGTAAAAATCAACACTAAAATATTTGACTAGCGCAAAATTAACGCCAACACCGTAATATTTTCAACAGTGCAGGGAGGCAGTGTGAATTACTGTTATTAGCCGGACGTATTCATGCCATTATTTATTACAGCACCTATTTATGGGTGTATTTTTGTTATAATTAATTATGTCGTGTGTTGATTGTACATTTTTATTTAAGCATAGGTTTGGCTGGGACTAATATTGTTTCCTCTAATCACTAATCAAGTTCGAATCACAATTTAGCCCGAGATATTTTCATTACTTGAAACTTATTTTAATTTCCATTTTCGAAACCCTTTTGCTTTTCAAAGAAAAAAAAACAATTTCAAACAAACATCAATTAATGTGCTGACGTTTACTGAAAATATCAGGGGCAATTACTAGCAGAAGTAGGTACTCAAATGTTACTTGAAAAAACGAAAGACAAATAACTTATTAGTGACTGTTACGAATGTTTGATATGCCCTTATTTTTTTTATTTCTAACTAGACAGGTAGATACTACGTAAATTTTGTAAATTGGCTCATCCTGAATGAATGCGTTGCATTTCCCAAATCAGATTACTTTGGTACATTTCGTATCGTCGCTTCAGCCAGTATAAGAGCGGTGCGCTTCGGGGATATTCGGGTGTTCGCATTTAGAATAGCGCGTACGGTATATAAAATTTCTAGGTAGTGATAATTTCTATAGAAGTTTTACTTGTTTAAAAGTAAAATTACAAAGAAAAATTCACTATTTTTGTTGTTTTGCATAAAAGACAAACAAAATATGAGTTTCTATCGATTATGTTAACACTAAATTAGAATTGTTATCATTTGTACATTAAGTAAGAATATTTAAGTAGCCGCATTGTCAGAAATGATAGACCAAGCTTCTGTTTCAAAGCACTTATGCCCTTTGTTTTATATTTCATTTATTACGGTACAACATTACTTACTTATCTTATTCATCCTCTGTAGAAGCCAATTGTTCTCATCGATGTAAATTTTTTTCTTTTCTTGATGTGAAAAACGAAGAGTTTTTATTCCAACGAGTGGGTGAGTTTTTAACAGATAATGCTGAATTCATTCTAAGATGTACGCAAGTTGTCTTTGATATTCTATGTTTAAATTGTAGCAGACTGCGTAACAGACTCTAAAACATTAAAAGGATAACAAACATATTTTCTAATATGAATTAATACCACCTACTTACAGTAATCAGTATAACTTCTCTAACTAACTCAGCTTACTTCGACAATCGTCTCAATTTGATGAAACATTAATTTGGCAAACTTGAGAAAGTGCATACGGATAGGAAATAACGGTACATTTATCTGTGACGTTAACGTGAGATCTAGAGCAGAATAGTAAACAGTATGCCAAACTTAACCACACGAGGAAACTTTCCTTCACTCGTATCATAACGACTTGATTTCCTAATGGTTTTATATCTAAATCGTTTTCCGCATTTTTTTTTTTTTTCAAATTATTGCAATTACCAATATTACCGATCTGTATGTTTATTATTTGTGTCAGAATACCTCATATAAAACAAAAACCGTATCTATACATACACAAATACGCAGTATCTACCGTAACCTGACAATATTTGTAATTTATATTGAACAAGTTATGCTGAAATAGTCCTACACGTGGCGTGGTTTGCGCCATTTACAGTTTTTCACTTCGTCGCGTTGAGTCAAAACAGGCTTTTCGAGTATGCTGCATATCTTATCTGGGTGTGAATTTTTTTGGTTTCAGAAATTCGAGTTATCGAACCTAGTAATGTCACGAGTTTTGTTGTTACGTCAATTATATAGAGTACACAGGATACCTACGTCAGATTTTATATTGTCACGGAGTATAAATAGTAAAACTGCATGATTGTTTACATACAGTCTGCCACGGTTCCGCCGAAAAAACTGAATTTTCTTCGCAGAATTCAAATATAGGAAAAGTCATTAAAGTGTAAATCATGATCTGGTAAATGAGTTGACAACTTTTTTTATAAATCTCGAAAGGTAACGATTAATTTATAAAGTGTTATTAAAATGCACGTATTACGTAACATGTTTTCCATCGTTATAAATAGATCGGACACTAATATTTTCCTCATTATCATACTTCTAACATCACATAAACTAAAAGTCTAATCTTAGTGAGGTTATAAATATATTCGCTCATTATGCAGTCGGCTTTTCTATCTAAACTTAATTATGTACATTCTGTTCCGTAACAGTTTGTTGTGTGTTCTATGTATGTATTATATTCATATGCATGCGTACGCTACCAAGCCCTTTCTTGTCAGATGTAAAAACGTTAACAGTTTATACGTGCGCTGTGATTAATCGATTGCAATAACCAACCGCTGTTTTGCAATTTATTAAACAAATTAGGCCGGTGTAACGGCGGCGTTGCATTTATTAACGTTTCCAATAAGATTAGGTTTTAAACTAAATTGAGGAATGACTTTTATCAATAACACAGACATCAGGAATATATTTATGTTAGTGTAACATTTGTGCATTTGCTGAAGCATTCGACTGAATAAATAATCTGTGACAAGGTTGTATTTATTTTCTTTAGTGTTTAAGATATGTACATAACGCTAAAAAGTGGAGTCCAAGAAGTCATGATGAATTTATACCCCAACTTATGTAAAAACACATTCTTCCTGGAAATTTACTAAAAGGTTGTAACATTGTAATTTTTTGTGAAAAATTACAAAATTACCTCGGGGATCATGGCTCCAATGTTGAGGAGTATATCCAGGATAAAATTATATTTTACTTAATTGTTACATTATAACATCCTAAAGAATTGCTTAAGAAACTAATATTTATAAATTATTCATCTTCAAGATAATTTTGGCCTAAAATTTAAGTTATGACGTTCGCATACTTGTTTTCCCGCATATTATTCATCGTTTTCACGTAATTAATCTAGGCGAAATACACAGGCGTGCTGCTACTTAAATATTGTCATGGAATGGATGTCAAAGACTAATTTAGTGGCGCCATCTATCTAATTTTATCTACCGTCAGTATTCGATTAATGAGCGAACTATTTTTAAACGACTCCTCTCCATATGTCAAAGTCCGTTGGCAGATACCCTTCGAATACATCAAAAGAAAACAATCTCTTTTCGGCGGACATGACAAGATGTGGAAGATGATTTATACATCGAAGTTAACTACGTATGTTTTAAGTAGAAATGCGACATGCAGTAAAATGGTAATTGTACCTTGACTAAGTTAGGGTTGTACTTAACCTATTTCTGTTAATTCGTTAAATAAATAAATAACTTAGTAAGACATTTTTATTACTGCTTTCTTAGGTTATTTTGATATTGTATTTTATTGTTATGTAGCTGCAGAATCTATTATTTGCAGTTGTTCAAAAAAATACGGCCCCGTACTCTACATTAAAAGCGAAAAAAAAAATCAGAAGTCCAAAAACCGTTTTAGACGTAATTAATTTCTATTGCTTTTTGTTCTTGAATCGTTAAAAAATTAAGAAACAATTTGTTTGTTCTATAAATTGTATACTACACAATTTTAAATCTTATCTTCTTTTTGTGATACTACTAGATTTATATTGTTGCCGTATTCAATGATCATTGCTTTACAGCTTTTAGGTTTCATATCGTAGCAACTTTTTATAAATAGAAAATAAGCTTAAAACTACGGCACTGAAAAACTAATAGAATCGTGATTACTGGAAAAGTATTGTCGAGCTCTTAGTTGCAAATCAGTCGGTCTTGAATTAGGATGTATCAAAGTACGTACGCTTATAACATTTACTTGTCTAAGGGGTAGTTATAGTCATCTATGTCACGAAGGTTCACCTAAAAATTAAAACCATAAATTAGTTGATAAATAAAATAATAGGAAAACAGAATTGAGGACGGATATATTTTATAAATACCTGATTTGTCCAAATGATCTACTTGATCTTTAGGGTTACCTAAAATATTTTTAAGTAAATAAAATTAAAATATTTGAAGTAGTTGCTATGCCAAGGTTAAATTTGGAGAATTTTTTTTGTAGACCTTTCGTGTAACTTTGATAAAATGGTAATTTAACACATTTCTTATTCTTCCTGTCACTAATATCTAAAGTACTCACATTTCTAATTTTTATTTTGTTTTTATGTTTTCTAATGGTATTATATACAACGGCTTCTGAAAATCCATTAAATGCAGTGATTTTAATAATTTCTTAAAGTTCTTTATTATATCGTTCCGTAGACAGAGGGAAATTAAGTAAGCGGTGCACCAAAAAGTAATAGCTGCTAGTTTATTTTTCCATGAATGATTTGAATCTTCTGAAATAAATCTGTTATTAGTAGTGGGCTTTCTATATATGTCTATTTCTAATTACATAATTAACATAGAACTATTTGACCGTAAGCACCTATATATTATATAAATATTCAAGGTAGTATGTTGCTTTTATTGCTACATATAACATCATTCCCTATTAGATCTTCGCAATAACTTATAATTATTATTTTCCATACATGGTTTTCTCTGCGGTAACATCTACAGTCAGTAATTCAAAGAACCTCATATCTGTCCCACCTGTTTCACATTTCCGACATATTGAAGGATGTCGGGAGTGTCTATAATATTAAATTATGCTGTATTTTTAGAGGACGTTGAAAACAACGATGATAATACTAATTGTGATAGCTCAATGTTATTTTTAAGGTACAATTGTTTTTTGTGGAATGATGTGGAATATTATTGGAAAGAAAAATTCTAGTGCTCGTCAGAAATTTTTGAATCCACATGAGATATAATTTTAACATAATTCAATCTTTAATTATTTATAATTAAATCGTTAATTTTTATCGCATTTCCAGCGATCTGAAGATGGCTGTTGCTAGCCGAAGCTAATAATTATATATTAATACATTTTGTGAACGAAAGAACGAGTTTTTTACTCTTTCCTCCCCTTAAATATATAAATATTATCGTCGAAAAAGAAAGAAGAAACCTAAAATAATTCCACACGATGTTTTAAAGTATGTACACATAAATTCAAACTAAATTTCAAAGTTATTTCTTGAAGTGAAAGTAGTATTTCTTTGATACAAAAAAATAATTTTGACATCAGGTGTAAAAAAAAATATTTCTTGTACTCAAAGAAGTGCATTTCTTGATATAGTTTATGTAACTGGAAAGAAGAGCTGGTTTAACTGTATGAATGTTGTTTTAAATACAATTACAAAACTAATATGCCAATCGCCACTTCTATCTAATACATGGTTTATTATAATCTTAGTATTAGTGTGGAAAATAGTGGTAATTTTAAAAGCATCAAAATGCTGCAATTAGAGCAGCAATGTTTTTTGTTTATAGGTTATGTTTTATTCTGCAGTAGGTCAATTCTCAGGCGCTATAAAAGGTTTTCCTATATTTTATGATTATATGTATGTTTGCTTAAATTTTATGCACATTTTTAATAATACAATGTCAAGCAAATGAGCTGTGGGCATATGTAATATATCAATGGAAGAAAACATTTAATTTTCGCGGACATTCCACAATTGAAACAATAGTCGAGTTTTTGTCAGAGAGGCCTATATTAAATCATAATAATATTCCACCCTTGGTAAGTATGTGTGTGCGATAATATCTCCTTTTTCGCTAATACTTTATGTTTTTCAGATTGATATCGATTCCGCGCTCGTAATGTTGATTAGGAGGGAGATTTGACTCTGTGGCGTCTGAAAAGCTTAGGCTTAGACATTACCCAAAAAGAAATATTAACATTTTTGAAAATTCTGTGTTGTTTATTGGTTAGTGAAATAAACAAAGTTCTTCATGTGCATATGTATTTGTAATTGATTAACATATTAGCAAGTTACTTGAACAAGTATCATGTAGGAAGTATTTAAAAATAAAACTTTTGATCCAATTTTCGGAAACTTTCACGTAAAGAAACCACGCTTTTCATTTAAAAATATTAGTGCATTTGATTCAGGAGCGGAATGATTTTATTTCTAGCACTTTCTTTAATTCAAAGATATCAATTTGGTTATTTCAAATATTAAGTTTTGTTGATATTAGTGCTAAATGCATTTTAGAGTTACAGAAATAATATCAAAAAAATCTTAGATTGAAGCAATATTTCTTTGCTGGTGTTGAAAAATGCTATTTCTTTCAGTCAATGCAGGCTTCTTTGAATCAATTTTTTTTTTCTTCTCAGTGTTGGGTGTTGTTTTGTATAAAACAATATTTTGGAGAAAGAAATATACTTAATAAAGATAATTTCTTTGGTTCAAACAATCTTTTGTATCTGTATATCTTAAAAGCTACAGGCACGAGTCACATTGTGAAAACATCTTATCTTAAAACTTTTAAGTCGTAAACTAGTTTTAAAGGATATTATTATTATTCAGTATGGGAGTGTTCTTCTTCTTCTTCTTCTTCGTTTACTTCTCCTATTTTACGGAGAGGATAGTCGGAGGCCTTACCTAATATGCAACGCTTATATGAACGGACATAAATCTCCGTAATAGCACATCATCGGCGAACAAATAGCAAATAGTGAGAGCACCGAGAGCGATACGTCTTGTTCCTGAAAGAAGACGACGAGAACCTGAAATTTTATGACAGGCTATCTCGGAAAAGCGTTCCCTCTGCCGCCGGTATCTCTGCGGCACGATAGTACTGGTGGACGCCGCGCGCAGGGCAGCACCGTAGTAGGCACGTACCACCCGCCGTACCTGAGGTAAACCGGGCAGGTATCCGCGACTATCCAGCCCACTTCTCGAGTATCAGTATTTCAGTATACACAAACACGAGCGCCGAGTCACATCGTCACACATATTCTCACATTCGGCGCACCTGTGTGTATGTACGGGCCGCGATCGGTCGTTATCCGACGGACGCAACAAGTGTTCGCATGTGCTTCTGCTCCGTTTTTTTTTTTTTAACACGCCATCTCCATTCGCATACCCGTCAACGTCATCATCTGGGGGCTTTGCTTGATCGCCAGTGCGTGCCTTTAAGTGTGAACAAACTTTGACACATACTCCAGGTGATTCCTACTCGGAAGAGATCCTTCGATCGTCAAAAGGATAGAGAACATTTTGAACACTTCTTCCTTTCAGATCGCTTGCGATAATCGAAATTATAAGACAATCTATATGAGAAGAAGTGCCTGAAAGCTCGAAGAGACTTTACACGTGTGCCTTTTTGTCAATTAAACAGATAAAATCAGCTTTTTTAAACGTTTACTTCATCTGTGTGGTTAGAGATTTAAATGAACTGGATAGAGAAAGAATGTGCCTTATGTACTATAATAACCTTTACTATACTGACAATTGAATGAACATATTCCTATTCGAATAGTTTATTGATGTGACTACTGAAACTAGTGTTGATCTCTGAATTAATTCCTATTATCAACATGGCGTCCGATGAGGATTGTAACACAAACTTTACTTACGGGTAAGTCTTTTTAAACATGCAAATTGGTTTCATTAAAATCAAATTTCGTATACCTAAAATGATACACCATATTCACTTTATTCATGAAAAGGTATATAATTGCAAATGATCCTAAACTCCGTGCTCCATCTAAGATTTCATAACAATTGAAATGTGCCTACTGTCATTAAATAATCTCTGTATGATTATTATTAATAATAATAACAAGAATATAACAAATTGGCCAGCTATCAGCTGTTATTATGCTTACGCCCATGGAACGATTTTAGTTATCTCCCAGCATTCACCAAGGAGTAAGGAAAAACAATGGAAAAACCTTATTCTGGGAGTAGGACTTGGGAAGTAGTCCCAGACCTTGTTATTGATATCCAGAAAATCATTATTATTATTATCCCTCTGAGTTTAGAAGAGACTACCTCCACGTCCGCTTAATTCCGACAGCCCTCCCGTCTTTAACCTCCATTCTTCGCACATCATTAATTTGAAATTGAAACAACAAAAGAGTGGACCAGTAATGATCTAAAATCAAATAAAACAACAGCAGTGCCTATTCTATTTAACAGTAACTTGACATTCCTAAATATTCTGGCCTATAATTGAAATTAAATTAAAGATTTATACAACTCAACTCTGCTAATTAGCTATAATTTAACACTAATTCAGACAAGTAAAGAGTATAAAATATTCATTTATAAACACGTACTATCTACATAAATATCATGTCGTAACATATCTAATTGCATATGATACACCATATAGAAGCATTCTCCAACTTTGGAACTTATATCATCACCAAAATTCATAAAATTAATTATTATTTTCCAATTGAAATATTGCCTTCAATAATCTTCTAGGTAGAATGTTGAATTTTATTAATTAAACACACTGACAATGTCGAAAGAATTCTCTAAGCACAAAATTCAATACTTAGAGGTATTTTGCAACGATTTTCAAGTTTAACTCATTCCTAAAACAAAGGTGTTGAAACTGTGATTTTAATGGTTAGAAGAGGAAACTGCAAAAAGCAAAGTGAAGAAGTTTATGCCTCTAAACAATCTGGTTTCTATACCACCCAAAATTTGCGCATACTCATTGCCTTCAATAATCTTCTAGGTAGAATGTTGAATTTTATTAATTAAACACACTGGCAACGTAGAAAGAATTCTCTAACCACAAAATTCAATACTTACGAGTATTTTGCAACGATTTTCAAGTTTAACTCATTCCTAAAACAAAGGTGTTGAAACTGTGATTTTAATAGCTAGAAGAGGAAACTGTAAAAAACAAAGTGAAGAAGTTTATGCCCCTAAACAATCTGGTTTCTATACCACCCAAAATTTGCGCATACTCATTGCCTTCAATAATCTTCTAGGTAGAATGTTGAATTTTATTAATTAAACACACTGGCAACGTAGAAAGAATTCTCTAACCACAAAATTCAATACTTACGAGTATTTTGCAACGATTTTCAAGTTTAACTCATTCCTAAAACAAAGGTGTTGAAACTGTGATTATAATAGTCAGAATAGGAAACTGCAAAAAGCAAAGTGGAGAAGTTTATGCCCCTAAACAATCTGGTTTCTATACCACTCAAAATTTGCGCATAATCATTTACATATAAAAATCCATTGTTCCCTTTTGCTTCTTGTACACCTTTGAGTGTACTTGCCAGGCGTCAAGAAACGAGTACTATAGAATGCTGTACATTGTATGCCGCTCATTTTAAACAACAAATAGAAAGAGATTACCCTAAGTAACCACACGAATTGCTACACTCAAGATATTAATATATTTCTACAAATTTTCCATCTTATCCTCTGTGAAGGCAACTTAAAAGAATATCTTATTAAAAGAATCTGGAAATACAAGAAAAATGAAAATAATGTATGAAAAAGTGCAAGCAGACAATAAATTGGTAACTTTTCTAAGACATACATTGTTCTACACCATATAAAACAAGTTATTTTATTCGAATGATTGAAAAAATTATTGTTCACAAAGGGGTGTTGATAAATTGCCTCTTCACAGGTATTAAGAGAAAGAGTCGAATTTAATTGGTCTCATAAGTAGGTAAACTGTCTCCCAAACCTTTGTAATCGTGAGCTCCAGGTATTGCTGTTTTATTATTTATCAACCGGGACTGAATTTACACATGTATATCAGGTATCTAAAAATTGTTGGAGACAATTTAACGATTACTTATCTCGGGAGGCAATTTACCTCTACCTGTCCAAAGGCGCGTGTTTGGACAATAACTTCTTCAAATAATTGGCCTCCTAGTTCTGGTATCGCACTATGTTTTTATCTTTTTCAATGTCCTTTTCATGAAGATTTTTAGCGTATATATCTGATGGCATCTTCGAGTTTTGTGCTTGCTTTTAAATAGAAGCTGTAGTGTAAACCATTGTACCATTCAGTTGTCTAATAAATCGCTGATTTCTTCCTCACATAAGGTTTGGCTCCACAATCACGTAACCACCAATTCTTCATTCTGTGCAGCTTATACTTTTTGACAAATTTCTGGAAATTTTGATTCTAAAGCATCGTTGGTGGTTGCAAATAATTCTTCATTGTGATCGGCGTCAGTTATAGTGTTAAAGATAAGGGAAACAATGTTTATTTCTTTCTCCAGGTTGTAGGAGTTTGATATGAACCTTGGGAGTTTCAATAATGATCATTTACGATACCCCAAATATTGAAATAATCGTATTGTTCACATCAGCAACATAAGATTTCTTTGTCATTTTTTTCTAGTTACATTTAACACCACAATTAATAGCAATGCTTGCTTTTCTTTAAATTGTATGCTAAATTGTTTTCTAGGATTATGATACTGATTGGAAGGAAGATTTAGCTCTGCAAAAACACCTAACAGGGATATGAAAGAATACTTAGCAGGCTTTATCAAAAACGACTTACAAGTATAAACTAAATAATTAGGTTCTAAGTGGGTACTTTGCTTAACCCAATCACGATATAGTTTCTTCAAAATTCTTGGCGTTATTGGGCAGAATCACTTCATACCTCAAACAATCTATTTATAAACATTTTCGCTTTGATCTCCAAAATCCTTATATTGTGTACTTGTTTGAACTGTTTTTTAGGCAGTATTTATATACTAGTAAATTTATAATTTATCCAGTTACTTAAAATACCTTATATTTTTACAATTGGTTTGGTAAATAGTCATCGTTGACTATCTTGTCAGTGCTGAGCAAAATTTTTCTGGTCGCTTGTCATTTTCATTTTCATTTCCTTCTATATTTCGCAAGATTTGTTGCCCATCATCAGTTCAAATGATCTTTCATACAGGGCATTCTTATTCATGGTCTTTTTATTGACACGTTGTCGATTATTCTCATATTAGGAACCCTACATCTATATGCACACAATCTCAAATCTTATGTTTTTATTATTTATTCTACTGATTCTACTATTCATCTTACCGATTCTTTTTGTTTAGAGTAACAAACCAAACAAATTGGAATTAGCTTTCCAATTTCAGCACTGCTATTCCTGGTATTGCGTTTATCTCAATTGCTACCATTCTACTTTTTTATTGTCTGTTTAGCTTCCATACCTCAAAGTTGGTAGTCATAATGCATCATGAATGAACTCTCATATTAATCTTATCATTGTCCAATACAATTTTCTTTTATCAGAACTTGAGCTAATTTCCATGAATTTTTTATGATATTCCTGCTAAATAAAACTTTTTAAATAGGATAATCTTATTCTAATTAACAGCAAGATAAGAATGAATTCGAAAAGCAAAAAGTAAAAATCTTGCATAGAGAATTACGTGTTAAAACATTCCCTCTGTGACGGTAGAGTTGTTGCAACACTGTCATTGGTATTGTCTAAATATATATTTATGATAGCAACGAGATACTAGAATTTACCGATTGAGCAATGAAAATATATATATAATAAGCGCGTGCATGGAGCTAAACGGCATGTGTCGACTGAAATAATGTATTGGAAAAGTGTTCCCACTTCTGCAATACCAAATTGCACAAACACTTATATGTAAATATTGATTAGGCAAATAAAGTTATTTGGTATGTAAACGTTTGCTTGCAAAGTGCTTTCGGAAAAATATATTATTAAAACAAAGAAAGAATCAATATATAAAGTAAGTTCAAATATTTTTAGATTTTGCATAGCATAAAGAGTTATTGACTTTCTATCTATATAAAGCGTATTAAACTTTCCCAACAAAAATCCACTAAATACTGGATCGAAATTTTGTACATCTGCCACTGAATTTTCTAAACACTTTGATCATAAATGTTCTTAATTTGGTTATTTAAAATCTGTTAAATTCCGTATATTCAAATAGATGCTCTAGATAAGAGTAAAATATATCACTTTTATTAATTCCGAGTCCTTATAAATTAATAAATTATAATATTTTATGATAATAAATGTATAATTTATTTCTTATTAATGTTGTATAAAATAATTAGTGCAATGCCTTACTCCATCTAGTTTTCAGTTGAAAATGGGAATCCAGGAATTCCTGAAACAATTATCTCGAATTAACAAACTGGTGTAGCGCAGAGTGACCGGTCATTTTGTGTATCCTTTACAATAAAAGTTGGTAGAAAAAAACATGTGTTTTGCGCCACATGAATCAGCGAAAATGTATGGAATAACAATATTTTTAACAGAAAACTCATTAAAGTAAACAAATGATGCTTTATTTACTACTTTATTTTAAGACAAAAACAGATATAGGCGTATATTTGAGTCAATATTTTGATTTAATTTTGCTAAATGAGTAAATATTAACAAAAACTGTTTATTTGGACAACTTTGTGACAACATACACTGTCTGAAATTAAAAACGCAGCACCAGGAAACTGTTTGGGTGCTATTCAGGAATTTCAATATATCTTCAAAGCTCAGTTTAAACAATGTTTATCATATTTCGCGGATCTGGTTAATTTTCGGGTATTTGTGAGAGTCAGGTATTTCGGAAACAGCGGTTAGGGACGCAGATATAAAAAAAATCGTGAATGATGCCTTGCAGGTGACAACATATATGTGCAAACAATTAACACCCTTTAAGCGAACGCTAGGTTGACTAGACAGTTAGTCGTAATCACTCCACTATATTACGGTGGAATGCAAATCAAGATGAAGCACGTAGACCTGGTTCAGGTGCATGTAAAAGAACCACCCACAAAAAAAGATTTTTGTCTTAAATGCTTGGTTGTATGGCATCAGTTTGAATCTGTAAAACAGTGATAGAACGCTAGTGGTCGTAGAACATCAGTACGTACAGTCTACGGACGAATAGCGCAAATGGGGTTTCGTAACTGCCCACTTTTATTGCGAATATCCATAGCACCTGAGTATAAGTGAGTTGGAATAATGTGATGCGAAAAACGGTGACAATTATGGGGTGAATGGAATTCTACAGTGTTTAGCGACGAATTAGGACGTTATTTGTGGCAACGTGATGGTAGAATATGGGTAAATCGACAACCTGGAGCAATGAACAATGTAGAGGGCATTTCTCGGTGAGCTGAATGATTTGGGGTGACATCAATTCTGCTCCCAGATCACCACCTTTGCAAATCCATGGCACTAAAATAGCTGCAAGTTGTATAGAAGATGTTCCAGAATATATAGTCTTCATGTAAACAATTGAGAACGTAATATTCCAACAACTCCATGCTCAATCTGGAAAGTAAATAACTGGATTAAATGTTCAAATCTTAAGCTAGCTTAACCTTCATTTCCCTAAATCGTGTAATGTTTCCGATAAATTTTCTAGTCCAATTAGTATCAAATTTATCCCTAAACGCTACTTGATTTGCCCTCAAATTACCGATTGTACCCACGTGAGTCCTAGTCCAAAAAAGTTGTACACTCTCCCAACTAACATATTCCAAGTGTCTACTTGTCGGATTTTTCAAATTCCCTAACGTCTCTAATACGGATAACCCTGTGTCCTCAGTAGATACGATTTTAATCGTATGCGAGCGACTGTGACAAAACCCCATTTAAATTAAATGGCGTTTTGTCACTGTTGTTCCGTTCCAAAATCGCGTCCGTGATGACACAGGGTAAGTTATTAGTTATAGTTTGCACGTCTGGCATAAATTCGTACTCATACCTGATGTAACGTAGGTACTGCTTGATTTATTGCAACTAATTCTGCCTAAAAGTTATTGCCATGATCTCGTAATTTAAACTTTTGATTATGTTGTAGTGTTGCTTTCTCAGAGATAATAAGTTTAGTGAATTCTGTTATCGAAAAAGATAAGTATTTGGTTTCACATAGATTTACTAATATGATGTTAAATTTTGAAATAATAAAAATAAAATATTTCATTTAATAACAAATATTTATAATTTTGATAATTGATACAAAGTTCTTACAAACATTGTACAAAAAAAAAAGAAACCTAATTCAATCCCTATCTAGCTAACATCTTTTTGTATAATAATATGTACTTGAATTCAATTATAATAAGAAACAAAAGTCCGACCTTAATTTAGATTTTCCTCTTTAAAATCTTCTCTCCAACTTCTCCTTTTTTAACCAACCTTCAAGTAATATATCCTATTGTACAATAATTCTTTCCCTATGATATCCAAATTTAGTTAACCCAATATTAATCCAAATTCCCCAATTGTATGATTCAATGTAATCGTTTTATATAATAAATTATGTACTATATAATATTTCTTCTCATTTTACGATCTTAGTTCAAGAACTTTTTTTTACCTCTCAATCAAAATTTTCGTTACTAATCAATAATAAATAATCAAGGTAAATGAAAGGAAAATGGTCAAGTTTCTCACAAATTCTTGTGTACTACCGGTTTCATCCACTAAGGGACATCTTCAGGTCAGAATTATAAAACAGTTTAAAAATAAGTCACGTAATAAAATAGTAAATATTGAATTGTATAATAAAATAAAATTGTAGCAAGCTAATTCGTCCATTGATTAAAAATACATTTTATCTTCATTGTTTTATTTTAAAATGAAGTTTTTCAATTTGGAATGTGTGTTAAGAAGTCTTATACAATTTTAATTTATTATACAGTTCAATTTTTACTATTTTATTACGTGACATATTTTTTAAACTGTTTTATAATTCTGACCTAAAGATGTCCCTTAGTGGATAAAACCGGTTGTACCTTGTTAAAGAATTTGTGAGAAATTGGACCATTTTTCTTTCATTTACCTTGCTATAATTTACTCGCAGAGAGTCAAAAACTACGGATTAAATAAATAATCACTTTTTTTTATATAGCCATGCGTACCAGAAGATATGCGATAAATGTTATAGTATATACAACTTCCCATTTATCACACATCTTCTTGAAACTTTCATTTTAATTTTGAAAAATATTCTAAAGACTTTAAACGAATTCCATTTTAAATATTGGACATTCTTAATATGTTGTATATTATGTTAGTAATACTTCTTACCTACTTTAATTCCGAGGGATGAATACGTAAATCCACTGGTAATATAGCCGAAATGACGCACGCCGCGCATACCGAAATAGATGAATACGCGTTCGCGGCCCTAACCGTTAACATTCTTTGCGACCCCATTATTTTTTTGTTTCTTTAATTTTACACACGTCCTCTCATATCGCCCTCGCGTGCAACATTGCCGATCTATAGTGGCGTTGTAAATAGTACACGCTGTGTTTAAAATTTTATTACCATTTCCTTAACTTTCACGGTGAGATTCAGTGACAACAGATTTAAAACTTTCGGGGTGATGCATGGGAGAAGTTTATCACAAAACGGAACTGAATGAAGGAAAATTGTGGAGAAAAAATGAAGAAGGAGAGTAATAAATAAACTAAGCCATGGGCCTTAAAAGCCTGTAGAACTAATATACCTATTGCTGTTCTGCTTAGGATACGATTCAGTAATGTGATAATTCTTATTTTTCCTGTAGCAGAGGATTCGGATACTTCTAGCTGTTAAAATATCTTTTATTAATTTCCTCTGTTGCATTCTTGCTCAAATCTGGCGTTTTTAACGACAGAAAGTGCTTTTGGAGAATTATTTTGTGAAAATACCAACTCAATCGCAAAAAGCAAAAAGAAATAAATATTAGAAAAGTGATTGGTCGGTAGTTAAAATATGGAAATTCCATTCACCAATGTCCATACGATCAGGTTGCCGTTCAGATTGGTTGGACAGAATTGATACATGGATAAGAGACCACTTCTTCTGAAAAATCGTAACGAATTTATAAATTTGCTCAGTTCTTTCTCAAAAGGAACTGAGCAACGTCAGATTAACCTTTCTTCCACAATTTAAAGCAATAGCAAATGATCAATCAATATTCTTTTGGTAGGATTTCCACCAGAAAAATGTGTAGAACCAGAGAAAGACATCCTGTTTGCATAAAAACATGCAAAAATTGGAAAATCTTCCCCCTTTAACTGGGAGAATTATAAATCTGTTTGCAAGCGGTTGGAATGCGTTAAAAACAACATAAACTGTATTTAAGATAACAATTCCAAAGTATGTTCGTTATTTCAATGGAAGATTATAGGACTTAGGTATGCGAGATTTTGTACAAATTAAATCTAACAAAATAATGTTTAAAAATTGGTATAGAAATTATATACAGAAAATTACAATAAATAATATCCACAGAGTCGTCATAAACCTGTATCAATATTTTTTCGGCATATAGAAGAATACACAAAGTATTAATAGCAGATGTGCAAAGGTGCTAAACATAATGAAGTCAAATTTATTGCACTGTTGATGTTACGCCGAACAACGTACAGGCAGGTGCGGTTGTGAAATTTATTTAAGCAATTCAAGTTAGTGGTGAATTTTGCGTAGATAACAGAAATCGACGAAATTTGTATAACTTCTTAGCAATGTGTTATGTCCAAGCGAATAAAAAAAATATTTTGAATTATAAAGAAAACAGCTTGAAACTGAACTGCCGCAGATCGTCATATATCTCTCGAAAACAAATATGTAGTCAAGTTGTGTCAACACGAGATTTTCTTAATCGGTCGTATTTAAACGAAACTTACCTGGATACAGACAATAAAAATAATTCGCAAGGTGACATGTTTCCGCAAATATTGCCTCAAATGACAATTCGCTTTCTCTAAATTGCCCTCGCAGTCGGTTTAGGAAGCCTGGTGTTTGTGCTATAATTAACTAAAACTATGTGTAATGTTTAAAATAAATATCAGATAAAGCTGTCATGGATGAACTGATGGATAATTTTTAATTACAACACAGTCGTAATCTGATGTAAATTCGAGTGTTGATTATATCATGTTATTTGATCAAATTCTACATGAACGTACTTACTACATATACATATTCATTTAAACGTGTACGAAAATGGAAGCAGGTCTTTGTATTTAATTGAAATTAATGCTCTCTTTCCTGGAAAATTAAAAAAAAAGATTTAAATATAATTTATTTTAATTTTATTAATGAAGTCCTAGCATATTTGAAAATATTATGAATGTTTTGATTGCTTGCTAAAAATGATATATAACTTTTCTAATTTGCTTTCTAAAAATCTTTAGAAACTATGATTTTACTTCGATAATTAGACCTGGGGTATTTTTCCCAAAAATCAGAAACGAAATCAGGCAAGTGTACGAACAAACGAAAGATCTTGCAATGCGTGTGTTATTTGTATCATTTATGTTTTATGTATGTACAATACACTTATCTTGTTCACAGGTGTTGTAGAACATAGTGGACAGGACTGACAAAAAGTCTGTAGCTTCACGTAAGATTCCACATTTGTCTTAGAGAATAACGTACGTCAGGATGAGGTGTTCTTATATTTAAAAAATGATGTGATGCAGATATAATAAAATCTTCAGAAAAGGATAACGGATATTTATTCAATAAACTTTCGTACTGCGTCAACCAAAGAGCCCCTTTTTCCCTTCGGCACATCCGTCATACTTAATAATTATACATCCGCTTTATATAAAGATCCGCTAGGTAGTAACTTATAGTTGTACGCTTCATCTGAAGAACGAAAATCAGTTTTGTTATGATTCGTTTAGAGGGAGTTAGTAGGTGTATAATAGTGAAAAAAAAGCAGATATCTTATTATTGTTCGATTATTAATATCTAAAACCTACAAACGTTGAATAAATGATTAATTATATTATATCTAGTATAACAGACAAAAGTATTCCGTCAAAATATAGCTTATAGTACGGCTATTCTACCATTTATTAAGTCTAATCGATTTCACATAATGAATAAGAAATTAGAAACACTTCTGGAAAATACTCAAAATATCTTTCAGTTATTTGAAATGAATCATATTTTGTTTTAATCTGCCCCTATTTCTTTGAGGTATAAATATATTGAAACTTTACTTAATCTATTATGTAAGATATCTTCTTACAAAATAATGATTTTATACTAGTATCATTATCTAGTAAGATAATAAACATACCCGACTAAATAGAACTTTTACTACGAATTTCAACAAATTTCAAGCGCAAAAATTATAACTATCAAAGTAGAGTTAATGCGATTGTTTATCTAGACAGAAACTTTTACAGGTCTCAGTAGTTGTAGTAAATGATAAAGAAAATTATGCTTGGCAAGTATATAGTTTTTAGGAAATCTAGCACACAGATTTTCTAAAGGGCTTCTTTCTTCTTACTCACTAACTATAAGATTAATCAATTAATATGAAATACATCTACCATATCGTGGTATTCTTGCAAAAAATATAAAACCCATATATATACATAAATCTTCAAATATTTACGACACTTTTTAACACCATAGTCATAATTCTTTGAGGATTTTTTAAAATTTATATTCATGTATTATACGTCATATACTTTATCAAGATTTTTATATAAATATATTGTAATTTGAAGCCACCAGCCGTGTCCAAAATATTATTTACTGAATCACTTGCATCAGAAGTATGATGATATATATTTTTTGCGAAATTGCGGGAAAGTTGCATTGGCTATTGATTTAGGGACAGAAAAATTGAATCAATTCGCCCGTATATTAAAAAATAATAATTTCTCTAGACTGAATAAGTGTGGATGAATTAATGATGTATAAAACTGCCTCTTTACGTTAGCAGTTACAACCTGCTTCTGCTACTTTTGGTTAATCATTAGAAAATAAATAATCCCTTCTGTGCCACGCGCCTCCCAAAGTCACAAAGACGATCCAAATACCCTTAGTATTTGGATCGTATTTATGACTTTGGGAATTTACTTAGTAAACGTATTTTAGTGAGCTACTATTTATGCTTTTTTTTTTTGCTATTTTTGCTTGGCTATAATAATTGCTTAAGAATGATAAAGATACAATTCTACAAGCGATAACAGCTGTACACTGATTGAAAATTATTTTATATTTATATGATAATGTTTAAATTACAGTCTTAAAAACAAAACAAAAAAACAAACATTTGTTTGCGTTACTACGTATTTATTATATTATTCCAATTAAAAATTTCGAACTGCCGAAATTCGGAAAATAATTTTTATTCCTGCACAGTCATGGTAGAACTACGTTATATCTAGAAAGCTTTTCTTTTAATTTTCATGTCATTGTACTGAGTACATATTTAAATTTCTAAGCCTTAGTACACGATGAAATTATATAATTAGTAACGATAACCTTACACGTAGAAACAAAGTCTATTAATATATATTATACTTCTAAACTTATCCGTGATAAAACAGCTTATAACTAGTTCATATACATATCTACATCTCAATAAATTTTAAATTCTACGCTAGATGTTTTACCATATTTGCCAAATGTTTTAAAAGAAAATATCTACTGATATTGCAACAAAAACAAAAAAAAAAACAGGAAAAAATCCAAAAATATCTAAGTTTATTTAGAATGGCAGATAATAATACACTTTTAATTCTAAATTTAGATGTTTTATGGTACGGCAATTATTTCATGGTTACTATTGTTCGTAAATTATTTCTGGAAGTAATTAAAAAAAAAAAAAAACATACAATACAACAACAATATTCAAAATATGATCAACCGAAAAATATATGAATGGGATCATAACCCATTGATTGAAAATCGAATTTGTTGTCGGAGATATAGTACATACATTGAATTCTTCCGAATCCATTGTTTCAGATTCAATTGTTTACAAAGTATACCTTGACCTAGCTTCCTATATTGTAACCACATATTAATATTGCATTGTGATAGCTGTTATTGATGTAGTATATTATATTTATTTGTTGGAATGTAAACAATGAAAAAAAAAAAAAACACGGGTATAGAAAAACACTGGAAGTGGATCACAGTAGCGGCGCATTCAGATTTTTTAGATTTTAAGATTGCGAATAAATTGCGGTCTTCCTCTTTTATTCCTAGCGAAAGAAAATTCTACGAATATTATGTTAAACTAACCAAATTTATGCGTCCGAGAAAGATCGCAGATGTTGCGGTGGACATAGTCCGGAAGATTTATATACGAAGGCGTCTGATTTATTTCTGGGCAGTATCGGCATTCGACTTTCCGTTTCTGTATAAAATACGAGCACAACAACGCACAGTGGAGCGATTATTGTAATAATATGGGATATTGGCAAAAATTTCAATCACAATTTTGAATTATATAAAATTGGACTATATGTGATGTAAAGTGGTAAATATTACAAACCAAATCTAACTAGAAATTATAGCAAAGGTAGAGTCGAAGAAAAGAAAACCGTTATTGAAAACTACACACAGAAAAAACATTTTCTATTGCCAAATACATGTGTTCTTAAAAAAACAATACTAAATGTAATATTTTCTTCATTTTAGAGAATTTATTAGATTCAAGTAAATAGGTGTACTTAAATATAATAATAAATTATTAAATTATTTCTTAAAATTTCGCTAATTTCCATCTTAAAACATGTACATAACTGACTTTCCTATGCTTAAGGACATTAAATTTCTTCGACCAAAAAATTAATTTCTTGAAATGTTGAACAACTAATTTTGTTCGCTCAAGAAGTTATTTATTTGCTTATATATAAGAACGAGAGGTACTTCAGTTGAGAAATTCTCACTTGCTTTTAGAAATTAAAATTAAAATTGATAAAAAGCATTGGTTATTACTAAAAAAACATCAAAAGAAAGTACCTAAACAATTAACAGTAAGGATGCCATCTTGGCAATAGCTTATGGACCATTGTGGAAAAATCACCATTCAAGCAAAGAAGGAAATAGAAATGTGAGTTCCTACCTACTAAACGTCCTTAGCATTCCTCCAAGTACAAATTTAATTTCATCAGTCTCGTGTCTTAAGTATTATTCTCGATTTCACCCTAAGAGACCACGAGTTTAGATGCACCCCCTCTAGAGGCTACGCGCCAAACTTTCATTCAGTCAGTGACCGGGGCGTAAATCGGTGATTCAATTACTGCTGTATTATATTAAAAATGACAGAAGTCTTATTTTTGGTTTAAACGGCTTAGGATTTTAGAAAATGAAATGAAATTATATATGTGTAGATATCAAAGTAATCCTCAAGATGTATAGTATTCCTATCAATGAAGAGGACGTGAGTGATAGGAAAGGAAGGATAAATTTGTCGTGCTTTAATTCATATGTTATATACTTCTGGCCAAATCCATGAAAATTTGAACTAAGGCTGAAGGAAGAGCACCTTACCAAGGTGATTTAGTCTTTTTGGCATTTCTGTTCATAATATAGATCTATCTATGTGATGCCAATAAGTTGATATTATAATTAATTATTATAATTATCTGTTCATTCTTGCAATAAATTGCAAACCATTGAACTAACGAAGAAGGTACCATTTAATTCTTTATTGCGTTCATATCTTGAATAATTTTATGAAAATTGTGAGTAAAAATAACAATATGTAGTCGTTCATATTGATATTACTAACAAAATTATTTACTGAACGTTAAAATATAGTTACCACAACAAATATTATTCATGAATTAAATGATTTGTTATAATAATGAAATCTAATTTATTTCATTAAAGAATCTTGTTATTCATTATACAATCAAAGATTGTAAGTAATACTTTATCATAACAATGACATATTTTGTTCTATCGATCAAAATACACTGAATGAATGTAGATTATTGATATCAAGTCCAGTATTTTTCTCAGTGTGGGAAAGTTTATCTGATTGGGTGATATTTCACTCCATATTGTTAAATTTGGCTTTAATAAGATATAAATCTACATTTTTGTGGACATATACACTCAAAGGTGTTTTATAACTCGTTTTAAACAAGCATGCGCTGTTTTTTACAACATAAGTTTCCTATTTAGCAAACAGATGGTAAATTTTCTTTGTCAAAATCATTTGTTCAGAATTCAAGCAAAAATATGCGTTCGTTTTGGAAATGAGCATGTAATTGAATTCAATGCTATCGTTTCTGTTACTTCAAGAATATCATTTGTTTGATACTTAATCACATCCTATTGTTGGGCATACCAATATCAATCCTGTCAGTATAAGCTAACAATATTGTAAAACTGAACTTCATCTTTATTTAAATTAACATATCTGTCTCTTTAAAACTATCACATATGAACTGAATCAACAAAAAATAGAAATTACGGGAACCTTATGGTAACTTCATTGCACTCACAAGAACATTTTAAAGAACTGTATTCTATGGTTATACTTATCCATTGATAGTTTTCAATAATCAAAGTAACTAAATAGCTAATCAAAAGATTAGGACAGTTGTCTAATAACCTGAATAGTATTTAATTTGAGCGAATGGCTGGAAAGTGTTTTGCTTTAAATAAAGAACAAACTCCTTTGACTTAACAAAATACCGCGCCTACTTTTAATTGAAATGAAAATGAATCGGTTATTTCAAAAAAAATCCATATCTCCAGGTAAGATGTTATAAACGCCAAGCATTTGGTCCGTGTATTGGGGTAGGGGGTTGTTCGCACGAATCACCCCGCCCCCGTGATGTCCAATGAAGAGGAGTCGTTTTTTCAATAATCATGACCGCTTTTAGATATTTATCTGGTAATTATACCAAATTAATATGTTATAATCGCTTAATCACGCTATTTGTGCTAAATATGTTTTGCTATTGGAATGAAATAGAAGAAGCGCCATCTATGTAACAATTTCTGTACAACACATAAGTATTTTAAGTATTTGTTATACTATTTAGGGAGAAAACTGTTGCAGCAAAATAAGCAGGGATGCTCTTGATTGGCATTCCGGTAAAAAAAAAATATATATAAAGGAAAGAGCGTTGAGCGTCTAAAATATTTCGTTGAAACGACAAAGTAATATTGTAGTTAACAAGTTCTTTACTAAATAATTTGATTGAGATGATTAAACTTTTCGACTAAATATTTTTGTTGCTATAACTTTGGGTTTAATCTTAGGTAATTTAAATTTAAAAAACTTAATTAATTTAACAAGATATTTCACTATATCTTGTTGAGTTAATTAAATTTTTCTTGACAAAATATATTTTGTTGCCGGTAAATCGGTTTTTCAGTGTACAAGCAATTTATATGTTAGTAATAGGTTAAATTAATGGATAGACTTCACCATATTAAAAGTATTTTAAAAATATATTAGATTTTTAAAATACCTTTGGATGATTCGGAGGTTACATCCCCATTTATATAACAATGCTGGAACATCCACGTGTTCCGAATTATTACAAGTATTTTTGTTTGTTTCGATTATCACTTTCACATTAGCTACACATATATACCTACTTCCTCGTATAATAATGGCTGCCACGGCCCAAGTGCTCTCGAGTATTTGACATAAGTATATGATTTGGTTAATTCGACAAATTATATATTGTCTCAAATTTAAATTAAAATATTCAGAGAAATATCAACTCATTTCAATTACATGATAGTGTGATGCATTTAAAGTCAAAAAGGAATAAATTGTTTGTTTCAAATAACCTTCTGATATACTTGAAACAGCATTTTAGGTAGGTACATTTAATTTAAAGAAATAAACTTTTTCGTTAGAAAGATAGATATGTTTCGATTAAATAAATATACGTAAAAATATTATAAGTTTGAAACAGAAAATACTGTCACTGCAACTATTCAGCTTTATTAACTTAAACACATGTATTATTAACTTAAGTATACACGGTTAACACTAACATTTAGCAATATTACCAAAACACCTCTTAGCTAATACCCTAACTTCCGTGCGCGACCGCCATTCATCAATAAATGGACATTCAAATAAAACATGCTGCGCTGTATCTACCCCGCTACAATCACAATCCGAATCATTAACCCTTCCAATTCTATATAAATATGATTTAAAATTACCGTTATTATTAACCCTACCGCCTGGTACGACAAACTAACCCTCATTTCTCTAAAACGTGTAACGTTGCCGATTAATTTCCTAGTCCACCTTCCACTGATAGTAGTATTCCACCTACCCTGCTAATCATTCTCGAGTTTATCTTTAAACGCCTTTTTAACTACGAAAGTAAGAATATTTTTGATTACCTACATATTTTTAATCCGTGCACCGTACGTGCAAATTAATCTACGTATTCAATTGGTACTGATTAAAAAACGATTGTTTATCTTTGCACATACTGAACCACGCATATTCCGATTGTGGTTGAGACAGTGTGGGACCTTGTAAGGTTACAGATTTTAAACAAAAATGTATTTTTGGTAAACTTTGAGTTGGGAAACAATAGAAAATAGAACCTGATGGGATTATGTATATCTGATAAGTTAATATAGGTGGATTTATGTTAAAAATCTGTACCTATAGTTCTCACATTAACGCAGAAATTGCGTTGTAGTTTCACGAGATGGAAAACTTTCCACCATTTAATTATAATGAGAGACTGGAAAGTTTTACAAAATTCCCAATTTATAAATTTTGATTAATAATTTCCGATCCTATCTCACACGAATCTGCACCACCCATAAGTATATTGAATTTAATTATTCTTTCCTGATAATTTATTAAATTTGGTGAGGATTTATCTACAGATCTGAACACTATATGAAAAATAGAGTGCTTCGTTGAACAGTTTTTGAAATGTTAGGTATTTGTAATATTATTCAAAAGAGATTTTCAAGCAATAACTTAAGCTGTGCTGCTAATTTAGAGTTATTGACATACACACGATATTTCAACGTTATTTTTTGCTAAATATTACATATCAGAAACGTTTATAATTCACGTGTTTTACTCTACCAGACGCCTCAAGTCAAAACTGAATAAAAAAAATTCCATACACAAGGCGATCCTATAGATTCAACATTAAAATCAAATTTCCTTGGCAATTTTTTTTTATAAAGCTGTGGAACATTCTTTGGCAATGATTTCAGAAAAAAAGTAGGATGTTACAAAGTTAATTTTCAAAATACGATTTGATACATACGTTATTAAACATATAGACTGCATTGATTACATTTATGTCAATTGTTTTATTTTCGTATTTATTATCACATTAGGTGCATGGTACATTAGATAAACTTGACATAAAATTCAGAGTAGAATGCAAATTTGAAATAAAAGTCCTACTTCAATATAATTTAAAAATCACATAAACAATTCAAAGCATCAAGTTGTTTCACAATTGTTAATACAAAAGATCCCTATCAAGGAAAACCGAAGGTAAATAATTTACAATTCAGAAAAATTATGTTTCAAAAAGAATAAGCACTATCAAGCAAAAATATAAATCATTTAATTTATTAAAACGGGTATTTTTATTGTAAAATGTATTTATTTAATTGCGATATCATCAAAAGTTTTCCTTAAATAAAAATCTAATTTAATAAAAATTACATCTGTCAAACTATCGACATCTATCGCCAAAAACAGAAAGCTCTTTAAAAGAAATTTGTAATCAGTTGTCATTTCGTTGAATTTTTTAATTAATTTCCAATACAAATCACATACAAAATGTGAAAGATACGCCCAATATTTGTATGAGAAATAATTTTTACATTAAATGTCAAAATTTGATGTCGAGAGGTGAAAAAAGATTCAACGCCCACGGAGCGGTTTGCGAATGTTGACGACCGATAAAGGCCGTAATATTCGAGTAATACGAAGATTTTGGACAGCCATGACCTGAAAAAATAAGAGATTTGGTTTACAAAAAATAAAAATAAAAGAGAGACGCGTGGTTAAGAGAAGAAAAGAACGTATGTTTGAAATTACTCCCAAAAAATTAAATTTGCACGCGAAATAGAAAAGATTTCACAGAAAAAGTGATAGGAAATTAAAAAGAAAAAGTTACTCCAAGGAAAATGCTGTTATAATAATTAAAGTGAACATTTAAACACAAGAATATAATTGATTTTTTGATGCGAAAATCCGAGTTCAAATCATTGTAGAAGAAAGAAAATCATCTAGCCAGACATTTTTTTTAAGTAAAGTGACTAGACGACAGGATATTCTGAAGTTTGCACCGTTAACAAGGAAAAAGGCTGGTACCCTTCATTTTATAACACTCGTGTTAAAAAAAAGAGCTCAGAATTCATATCTAAAACGTTATAAAACGGTTCAAGAACAATATAATAATCAGAATCATTCCAATCTACATAAAAAATACCAAATTGGTGTAAGTTACTTAGTTAATGCATGTAGAAATTCATATTTATCGTTAATTTCAAAATGAATTGAAAAACAAGCGATCTTACCCTGAATAATCTAAAAGCTTGAATCATAATGTGTATTTTTTTAAAAAAGTTCAAAATCTTATCATCAGTTTAAGCAATTTTAACAGTTAGAGTGGAAGTTTAGAGGTTAAGTTGTATCGATAATCCGTAAAAGAGTTAAAATACCTGTTAAGATTCAATTGTCATTTAAAATTTGTATTTCATAATCCACATTTATTTGATCTACAATATACGAGTTAAAAATTTACCTGAGAATCCGCGTTTTTCCTTGATACTCTTTTATTACACCACACTTTTATGTCGAATATCATTCCATTCGGCGGCAAATACTCTGTAAAAGGGCTATACAAACGGTGCAAGTCCACCACTGATTTTTTCTTTCTATTTTTCCCTGTTTAAAAGTTATTTTGGATAAACCAAAGTTGGCTCGCATTTCAAGGTCAGATTGCATCCCCTAAGGTTGAAGGTACGCCGCAACAGAGTAATACCCTATGGGGTCTATAAATTGACACAGTTTCACTATTAGAATGTGGGTTTTATGCTGCGCGAGCTTCTCTTGTTAAACATATTTTACAAAAATATAGGTTTATCATGAAATTTGCGATTTTATTGCATATAAATTTGGTTTTCCATATTTATTTAACGATTTTCTTTCAATAGGTTATTTATAATATTTAATATTAACAGGCAGCCAGACGCGATTAGCTGAAGTACCAGCTATCCATGAAATATGTAATACATGGAATGTTCGCTGTCATATTAGTTTTGTGCTGATACACTGTTATGTAGAGACGCACTCCGAAATAAACTCTCTAATACTTTTCATAGTATTGAGTATTAACATTAATTATAACACGTGATAGTCTATGAATCTGTACCTGTTATCATCAACTAAAAATAGAAACAATTTTTACTTCGTTTTTTAAAATATCATTTACACGGCAAAACGCGATACATCGTGTATTATTCGATTAATTGGGTTTTAACATATTAGAGATAGCGAGAGGCACACTACATTCAGAAGGTAAGCATAATCATTTACCTACCAGCGAAAAATATTTGTGTTACAGATATTTTCCCTAACACAATGATAATTCTAGTAATATCAATTTAGTTTAGATATTCAACTTATATTATATGTATATGTATTATATTACAAGATTAATGTAAATGTAAAAACTTTTTTTCTAATTCATAATTAAAACGCATAAATAAAATTTAGATTTATTATGAATATATTTTCTTTTCGAAATTATTTTTAATAATATTAACATTTAGTTAAATAACTCTTGCTTCGATTAGCAAAATTCGCAACACTTGTGTTATTTCTGGAGACACTCGTCATAAATATCTGCTGCTGATAATAATAAAATAGTACACACAACTTTGCACCTTGTCTGATTAGCTCAGGGACGGAATATCTGCATAGATCTATCAAAGAGCCATCTGATACACAAATCTTTGCCAGATATTCTGCGTATCAATATCATGGAATTCGAAAATAACAAGCGTACATTCAAAGTAAAAATAGTCTGAGAACATGTTAACCTATAAATATACTTACTTCGGAATAACTGTCTTAATATTGTCAAGCACACTTATATGTTCAATGTTGTTTAAAAACACACAAAATCATTTAGATTTATAGAGCTGAATCCTAATCAATACAATTTCGGCAGGTGAAGTAGCTAATATAAAAGCACACGAAAAACCACGAATACCATAAATAAATGCAACTAAAAAAAACAGAATAAGATAATATCAATTTGATTTAAAACTATGACAAATTGATTTAAATAAGCAATACTCGCATTTTAAGCTGTGTATAAAAATGATTATTCCTTCTAGTTATAAAATACAGATAAAGGCAGGTACATATATAGATGCGCGAATTAAGGATTTATCGGGAACACCTGATCTTCTCTCGAAGATAAATCGTGACATTGATTAACTAAATGAACCGAGCTAGATATTTGAATCTAGTTATCAACGAGTAGTGCGAAATTGATGCGTTTGATAGTTTGAAAAGAGGAAATAGTAGAGAAAATTATTATGCTAGATTATAAGACGTAGTTGTTACTTAATCAATTGGAGTGTCCGAAAAGTCTTGCTAGCTTTATATAAGTTTAGTTTACACTAAATGAATGAAAAGGAAATAAAAGAATTAAAAGAAAATTATTTATTAATCCAGTTCTTCTTATTGTTACGATTATTTAACTACTCTCATCATACGAGAGCATTTTGAGTTTAAATTTGGTTGCGCGAAAATCATAAATCTAAGCAATGAACTATTGTCAAAACCTATCTCAGTACAGCTCGACAAATCGCTCGTGACAGTTGCGCAGTGGCAAAAAGAGCGGGGCTGAAGCATATATACTGTAAACCGGCCATCGTATACGCTCTCCACTCCAGTACAATGTGCGCATAATGACTCACTACTGTCACGAGATATTTGTTTGACTGCATACAGATCTCTTTACACTTTCATATGTGCTTCAAGATTAATATACTCGTTGTTCATCGTTATACTAAAAACTCATACAACTTTAGTTGGGGATATCTCAATTAATTTAAATATTCCTATCAATAAATACTTTTGTTAAACGTATCCTTTGTCTACCTCTTCTACTTTTTAAGCTATTATGGTTTTCATAATAGTTGACTCAATGTCAATATTTCTATGTATCCAAGAAGGTAATCGAATCTCAATTCTGGTAACCATTACTACTTACACAAATCGCTCAAAGTGGGAAAATTTCTGCCACACATTGAAAAAAAATGTTATAAATTTACACAGTCATTTTTAGAGTTATCAGACGTGTTTGTTTACACGTGCCGCACTCGCCTGACGCTATGCACAGCGTTAAGCCATAGTATATCTTCAAGGCAGTAAACTCCCTCTGATTTGTGTTTAGTATCTAGTATCAGTGTTAGTCGAGTCTTGATGCAAGATAATACAATTCCATCTCCTGGCGCTTTATTATGGGTACAAATTAATCTTCTTTTGAATTTGGTATGGCGAAATAATACAGTGACTACTTTTTACATTAATATATTGAATGAATTGTGACAAGAGAATTAAACTAACAATCTACAACTTTAATAAAATAACAAGTAAAAAGACAAATCGAGACACAACTATTTGGATGAATATTTTTAAGATTTTTATAACGTTGTTTAACTAAAGCTCTAGTAATTTTACGTACAAAAATTATTTATTAAGGGAGAGAGAGAGAGAGCGAACGAGTTACGGTTTCTACGTATTTGCAATGATTAGTTCTAAGCAGAAATTTTGAACATTTTACCGGCCGATGTGGGTAATTAATTCTTCCCGTAATCCAAATTATAAGGCATAAAACTTACACAACACTCACAAAAATTTAAACAAAGAAAAGGGGGATTTTTGAACGGATTTTAGCACAAAAACAAAATACCTCTCAAGGAAAGCTTTTGCTTCCTGTTCTCGAATTTTTCAAGCTTGTTTTAATTGCAAAAATTTAAGAAGAAAAGTTTAACTTTAAGTTACGGAAACGCCCAGAGCGAAAGGGAACGCGTGTTTTTTCCTGAAGCTAAATCGAAGGACCGCGGACTAATTGCCTCAAAACAGCAATGTACAGAATTTTTATAAACTTTGGTTGTGACGTCATTTCGCACCGATAACTAGTTCCGTTTCTCTTTACAGGAGGGCGCAAGAATGTTCGAAGGCATTATTTTTCTGAACTTCAAACGCCCTTCTGGAGAGTAACGTGGGATTCGCTGGTCAGCATTTATAACATACAATAAACAAAGAAGCAGATAATATTTAAAATAATACCGTATTATCTTAATTACGCGAGACTTTTAAACGAAAATAGACTATTATTTCCTGTGAAGTAGACGCTGCTTCAGCAAATGCCACAGTACTTACCATCAACGTATTAATAAAATGAATTTAAATACTTTGTATTATACATGTGGAATTTCGAATTCTTACAATATATTTCGTCCCCTTTGATCATGAATATAAGACAGAGTGGTGTACAATCTGCACAAAGGCGCAAAAACGTATGCGAACAATATTGCTGTGAAAACAGAGAAATATTGAAAACGTTTCATTTACATTCTTATTTAGTTAATTAAGCTTTTTATTTATTTATTTTCGATTATGTTCAAGTTTTTCAAAATAATTTCCGCCATTATGTCAAATATACGAAACCTGAGTTCTAAGACGTGAGACTTTCAACGTTGACCGCATCCAGTCGACCATCTTAGTTAGAATTCCAAGGGAGGTTACCGACGGGCATAAAAAACGTTAATTTTAAATCCATGCCGAGTCGAACGCGTCAGGCAAAAAGCGTAAAATTCTAAAACTGCCAAAAATTCCGCGACACTAAATTTCTACGCGTAAAAAGTTGCAGCCGGCCAGAGAGAGGAGGGTACCTCCTCTGAAATAATTCACATCTAAAATGCATCCTCTGCATTCGGGTCACGTGCTGTATTCAAGACTGCCGTGTTTTTGTCTGAAAGCTGGCTAAGTAGGATCTCCTGAAAAGGATTTAGTAGACAGTTTAAATTCGCACCGTCGCATTGGCCAATAATTAAGACATTTGCTACACGATATCACGTTTAAATCAAGCAGCAACTATGTTAATGGGCAGTGCTTAAGGAGAACTGTTTTTCTCAATTATTTGTATTATTTTATAAATGTACCGGGTTCGTTTCAAAATCGAGCAAATAAAAACCGTTTAAAGTGTGCTTATGTCTACGTCGGTTATTCGAAAAACTTTGATGTACGGCGAACAAGTTTTGATGCGGAATATAAGTTGTGTTTTAATATCTCGCGAAGAGCGAGAAAGAAATATAGACACGCCATATATTGCACACATTTACGTTGAAATTTATTATAACCCGGACTATTATATTGATGGAAAATCTATATGTCCCTTAATATGAGATTGTTGTCGTGTATGGCTAACTTGTATCCTCTCTTGTCTCTTTTTATTTCTGCGTGTTTTATTCGTGTACCTCCTTTTTATGTTACTTATGTACAAGTTATCGACCATATGTGTTCTCTGTGCCGACGTTTTTACGCACACTCGCAGGAGATGTCATTCTTGTCATGTTCTTTGACGAACACGTCTCCTCACATCTATGGATTAGGTATGAGTATAGAAACGTAAAGATAGATGTGCATACATACGTATTGTACATATTGTATATATGATACAATGAAGTGATCATAAAATGTCAAAACAAATAATCTCATTCATTCATTATAACGTTGATTAGCCAATTAAAGCACGTACTAAATAATTATTTAATTAAATATACTGCATAATATTTTCTTAATTGCATAATTTCTCAATCAGTATCTCCCTATTGAAAAAGCGACATTGCTATTTAACAATATCTATATAGATTAATTTTCGATCCATCTCATAAGTGCAATTATAATTTATTAACTGCTAATAATTCTTGCTGTGAATTTACTTAACTGACCTTGGTGGTGTTTAATTAATTTACTTCGGCATATTCGGTTTTTAGGCCTTATGGAAAGACAAATAGTTACATTTTGATTACATTTAAAGCAGTTTTAAACTGAAACTCGCCCTAAGATTGTATTGTTAATTACTTTTGCATTTTCTTACTTATTAAATATTGTATTTTTTTTTGTAATTGGCATTACAACAATAAAGAAGATTTATTATTATTTATTGATTAGCTAGGTTTCGTTGCTTTTTTGGTAAGTTTTTCAAGCTTATCCTAAAAAAAAAAAACAATTAAACTTGCACTTTATTACAAATACTAAAATTTGCTATCTTTTCTTTCACTCTAACTTCTTTTTTTCCACTTATTCGGTTACTAGCCAAATTATATTTTGATTTTTTCTTTATGTTACTATTTGTCTTTTTTTTGTAGAATTAAATAAAAATCGCTTTATGCTTAAAGTATTCGTCAATAATAATTTAAATCGAACAATTAATTGTAAAATATACAAATAGACGTTTGAAACTGGTTTGAAACGGAACTAGGAAATGGAAAAATTAGAAAATGAGATAATCAAAAAACTTAAAACGAATCATAGCTTTCTTCAAAAGATATGTCGATTATTTCATTCTTGCCATACCTATGTACACTATGTTAAAAATTAAATGCGAATGGAGCGGGTGTTTTAGATAGGCAACCTATCTAACAAAGTCATATAGTTATCATACGTAATCACATCTAATTTCCATTTTTATTTCATTGTGTACTTAAGCCTTTTTTGTTACTATAAATTAGGTTTTAGAGGAATTGTGTATTACGCATAATAACTATCTAACTTTGTTAGATTGGTTGCCTACCTAAAACGCCCCCTCCACTAGCATTTAATTTTTAACACAGTGTAGATTTGAGCAAAATAAGGTTATGGGAAGTTTTAATTCGTTCTAGTCATGATTGCAATTTACTATAGGGAATTAAAGTATTGATTTTTAGATATTAAATTGATTAGGCAGGATCAGAACATACGCACTGGTTGGCATTTTGAAATCACTCTTTCCAAGCGTTACTTTACATTTTAATTCTTGTACCCAAAAAATATAAAGTGAGTGTACTTATTTAATAGCTTGGTAGATAGATGCTATATTTTTTTTCCGGAAAAACAAAACTTATGCCAAAACTTACAAGTTAGAAACAGTTTAATGTAGACAAGATTAAATTAAATAAAAATATTTATCCAAAATTGTGAAAATAAAAAACACAAAAAGAAATGATGAAGTCTGTAGCCGAGAGGGTTTTGCAAATTACTCCAACGATGAGAATAAAATATTGTTTAATCAATCTATAATGTGTTTATTTAAGTTCATATTTTTGCGACATATTTTACTCTACCAAGTGAGCATCATCAGGAAAAAAAGAAACGTCGAAATTTATCTGCTGCATGACTTCGAAATTTAAAGTTTTTTTTACCTGAGGATGCTGTCATGGTAGAGCGAAACATAGAAAACGTAAAATAGAGCAATTAGTACAACTATTTTAATATTTTAATTATTTTAGCCATTGGAACAAGCTGAAAAAGTTTTCACATATTTTTGACAAAATATACATCGAATAAAAAAGTTTGTTCAATGTTCTTGAGTCGTTCACTTCAGTTTGTCGTTATTCCGTGTATAGTTAATTAATTATTGTTGATAAATACTTTAAGTATAAACTAATTTATTGCTAATTACACAAAAATATTTTGATATTTGACCGGAGTATTATAACTACTCAATCTCATAACAACATCGTCCTAATTCCACTGGATGTTGCTACAACTTTTTATCTCCATTACTTTCCGAGTAAATAAGTGAATAAAATAGTTGTGAGATATCTTGCATATACCTTGAGTAAACTAAACTAAATATATCTCCATTAATTAAATTTGGACAATTGGTTCATGAGTCGGCTCTTGACCATGATACCCAAGTGATAATTTCAGCACATAATTTCTGCTAAAATATTTACAAAACAGATATTTTTTTTATATTTTTCTACTCCATAATCGAAATGAAATAGTAATAAAAATGCCATTAGCGCTTGAGCTGATCTGAAACACAAACAGAGCTGTAATTTGCGTTGTTAACCAAATGAGGAAAATGAGAAAATGATAATGATTTCATATTGTAAAAAGTTAGCAATGTCTTGCATAATCGCCAAAACGCCGGCCTTTTCAATACCTGTAATTGATTAATTCAATTCGAACCTATACAACTCCTCGCTAGCTCAATTAGTAGAACGTTCGTCCGGTAAACGAGACGAAGAGAGAAAGAAAATTCTTGTAAAAAAATTGATCATAAAATTTATTACAGCAAGTAGCAGAAATACATTAATTTCTTTAATGTTTCCCCTATGAATCTGAAAATGTTTCAATTTTTCTGAAGGAACATGTTATTTATAATAAACAGATGCTATTTTTAAAATATAGTTCTTCGATTTGTTTTTCTATCTACCATTTTTACTCAAAGTTAACGCAAACTAATGACACCTGCAAAACATTGCTCAAGCTTCTGATGTGCAATACATTTGATTTTCAATCGTATATGTGTTTGATCAAAAATGAACTATTTTTTATCCCATATTTAAAAAATATCCTGCCGTTTAAACTTGTATCCTCGGCTTCTAAACCATAACAAGCTTGTAATACATACACGTGAATAATTGTTTTAGTTACCCGTCGCATTATACACTCAAATAACCTTGAAGTGTCTCTATAATTATTAAGTCTTAATGCACATGTTACCGCAATTGCGATCTGTTTATTAGATGATAATTAAGAAAATTGCATTAGCGATACCGGGAAGATCAACAAAAATTAGAAATATTTCCTATATACGTAATAATGTGACCTCGCTGGGTTAGGGAATTGTTTATAATAAATTCCTTTGAATGAAGTTTCGAATGTTAAAACAGCTCACAAAAATAAATTACAAAAGGCTATATTTATATGAATCTAGAGGTAACAGATTGATTGTTGGTGAGAATGAATCACTTTAACAGCGTTTTATAGCAAAATATGTAAATTAATACTTCGAAAACGATATTCAGTAATAATTTCTAATAGATATGTGTACGTCGAATAGAAATGCAAGTCCTCATTTTGTTTCTGGATATTCCTAAAAAAATAAATACACGACTCTGTAAGTGAGTTAGAAATCCTTATTTAAAAACTCAAATATTAAAACACGAATATTGAAAAATATTGATATTTCAGCACAGAAAATATTTTTCAATATGTTAGTTATTATTGGATTTGAGGATAATTTGGCTGCACTTGCATAGACGGTGGAAACACTTCAAACAATAATAGATCAATACTCCACCTTTATATGTGGAATAAATTCAAAATAGCGTTTGCATATTAAATTTTGATGAAAGCACTAACGTCCGGTGTAAATGATATCATTATTTGCATATAATGGTCACGGCTTGCTAATTAATTGCTAAAATTAAGTAATAATGAGGGTTTTTAAGTTCTAAGAGGTATCTATATTGGAGAGGAGTTTTAGAACACGCTGTATATTATTTAGTAGTGATTGCTGCAACACATAATACGTACATCCTTGTACACATATCCGCATTAGTAAAACATCTTAATGCCTAATATATTGAAAAAATATATTTAATTTTAAGTGGAAAAATAATTGAATGAGAATTTTAATATTTTATCTATAAAGGATAACAATAATTGTAGGACGACTTTAAGCTACCATGCATGCGTTAATTAGCTAAAGCTAATTAATGTTGCATTAAAAATGTATGTAACACTTGGTAGATATTAACATAATATGTTTCACCTTACCAAGGATTTTCGAATTTCTCTGTATAATACATCAGGTTGACCAGTAGCACTGAAGATCCTTGGTAAGGTGAAACAGATGTATGCTAATATCAAGTGAGTGTTGTATGTATGTATGTATGTAAGTAAAAGGGTGGTGTTACACTGCGACCTAAAAGATCTATTGTGTCCCCTATTCTTGCTGCTTTACAGCTGGCCTTCCAGTCCTATTCCTTTTAGAAAGTGTAGGATGTCAGAGGGTCCCAGTCTAGGTAAGTCTCCCTCTTCGATTTCACATGCTCCCAGGTGAAATGCCCTCGAGTTGCACAGTGCTACGCAGTTTGAGAGGAGGTGGATGGATGTTTCATCCTGTTCCCCACAAAATCTGCATTCAGGATCTTTTTCCAATCCAAGCTTACTCAGGTGTCCTTTCAGTCTACAATGGCCTGAAAGTATGCCTGTTAAAATGCGAACATTGTTCTTACTCAGGTTGATGCATTCTGTAAACCTCTTCTGGTTATAAGTTCCCAGAAGAATTTTACTCATTCCCTGGAGACTTTCCCAATAACTGGATTTTCTCTGCTCCATTTCTATTTTTAGTTTCTTCAGTATTGTACTGCTACTTAACCCGCAGAAGGATTCAGGCCCTACAAAAGGCATTCCAGCCCCTTTTTTTGCGAGGTTATCCGTTATTTCGTTTCCTTCCACTCCTATATGACCCGGAACCCACAGGAGGGTTACTTTATTTCTTTTGCCTAGTTCATTTAGTTTCCCTAGGCATTCCCAGACCATCTTGGAGCTGATTTCATATCAGACATGATGATAATCTCCTGCTTCCGATAGTTCCTATCCATATTGAACTGAACACATCTTCTAATAGCGTGTATTTCAGCCTGAAATATACTTGGGTATTTTCCCAAGCTTTCGAAATATGTAGTTCTAGGCCCATATATTCCTATTCCAGTTCCCTCTGCCGTTTTGGAGCCATCAGTATACCATTTGATGGCATTTCTATTCAAGTTCAAGATGGTGTTATGATCCCACTCGCTCCTGTTACTTAGCTTTGTGGTGAATTCCTTCACAAAGCTAAATTTTTTTAACATATCATCCCGGGGCATATCCCAGGTTTGATCACCGTCGGGAGATTGAGGCCTATGCCTAATCATTCCTTCCTTGACCATTCTTAGTGCGGTTCTTTTCGCCACGCCCTCTATTACAATGTGGAGGGGGGCAAGATCCAATACTACTTCGATAGCTGCTGTTGGGCAGGTTCTCATAGCCCCCCGTTATGCATACACATGCTAATCTTTGCACTTTCGAGAGATTAATTCTCGCGATGGCCAGATTAGTTCTTTTGCTCCATGCTACTGATGCATAGGTGATGATCGGCCTCACTATCGCTGTATACATCCAAAGCAGTATTTTTGGGTTGCATCCCCAATTTTTCCCTGCAAAGTTTCTGCACATCATCAGAGCTCTTTTGGCCTTGCTGGTTACTTCAAGTTCATGTTTGTTCCATAGAAGTTTATTGTCTAGGGTAAGGCCTAGATATTTAACTTCCGCTCTCCAGTCTATATTTTGCCCATCCAGTTTTATGGTTCTAAGATTGGATTTTCTTTTCCTGGTAAATGCTACTAGAGTTGTCTTAATGGGGTTAACATTGAGTCCCATCGATTGACACCATCTTCTCGTGAAGTTCAATCCTCTTTGAACTATGTCACAGAGGGTATTCTCAAATTTGCCTCTTGCGTATAGGACAACATCATCAGCATACCCTTGACAAGATATGTCTAGATTCTTCAGTCCGCATAGGAGTTCATCTACTATTAGGCTCCACATAAGTGGGGATGTAACTCCCCCCTGTGGGCATCCTCTGGTCGTACTAACCGAGAGGGTCTTATGTCCTATCTCCGCCTCCACCGACCTGGTAGACAGTAGTTGCGACATCCATCTAGAAGTCACGCCGTCTACCCCAAGTGAGTGTTACACACATTTGTAATGTGACCATATTTAATTCTATTGAAGAGTGCAAACATCAAGAATTCAACAAAATGGCAAACAATTTAAAAAATGGTTGAATTTAGGGAAAGAGAATCCTTTCATTAGACCGATAAAAATTATACTATTCCATTTAAGATAAGTAAGATAGCATTTTCAATACTAATTAACACAAAAATTTCATATATGGTGGTGCTTTTTTAATTGTAGGCAGTGTACTTTATCAACAGAATAATATCAGCTCGAAAATATCTGTGTACCTACACTACAGAGGGAGCGTACATGTATTATACGAAGTACATTCAGAATATTATCTAATGTCACATGTGAATTATCGTATAATCACAGTACTGATAGTACAAGACCAGATAATAAATACGCTATCTCAGTCGTGACGTCACGTCTGTTTCGCTTTTATTCGAAACGACGAGGGTAGACTGTCATTTTTCTGCTACCTATCTCCTTTCTCGAGTGCAGAAAAAATACTAGCACACGTTACAGATACATAATCATAATCACATATAGATACGGCGTGACAGATAGCGGATATGAAGCTATGGGTACCGCTACAATTCTTAGTATTTTTTCAAGCACCATCCGCGAGTATTATATAGTACTATCTGAAGATTTCGTAACAAATGGTTGGTAAATTCTTTCGCACGTGCGTATTTTTATATAGACTTAGTTCGTTTGAACGAGGATTGTGTAAGTAACGACACGCTAGCTTGTTTAATGTGTGGTTATTTGCTTTAATTAATAAATGTGCCCGGAGATATAACGTGCTTATTAATGAATAATATAGTATATAATGTGTTGATTTCGCAACTTTCGGTGCGTATCGGTTGATTAGGAAGTTGAGCAAATATTTAAGTAGCTTTTACGTTTGCAATCCTAATTCAAACGCATGAGAAAATGCAAAAGAATTTTCCTTTAGTTAAGCTGTCTTTACATATTTGACTAACTTACGTATACTTATAATAAATTCTATGTTCACACTCACAGATTTAATCGTAAATATGTGTAGATATAGGTATATGTAACCAACTAATTATGAAAACAAACTTTAATCTAGTATCTAGTTGTATTAATTTCACAATTTTAAATCAAGAATTAATTTAATTTATGTCTTTATGTGATGTATAGGGAAAAATAGTTAGCAGAAATTGCCAGATATTAAGAGCTGATTAACCAATTTTTCCTCACTCAGTAAAACCGGTTATACGATTTACAGTCAAAACCAGTTTCAGAATCCGATTTTGAAGCCGGTCTTAAAAACAGATTTTAAACCCAATTTCTCTAAAACTAATTCCTAAAATCTGTTACAGTTTTTGTTTTTAAGGCAATTAATCAACAGTTTGTAGCCATCATTACTGAAAACGATTTATTAAAAGATTACCCTAATTAATTACATAAGAGGCTCTTGAGCTAGGTGCTCATTGTACCGTCCCTATTAAATCTCTTACTTCCACTCGAGCAGCTTGGTGTTCTCTATAAAGCCCAGTATCTTGCCCAGTAAAAACTTGAGAACCGTCGAGGGCTCCAATAGATGCTCTCACATGCGTAATGAACGATTGTTAGTGACAGGCCTTCGTTGCTATACAACAACCAATGGTAACTTAATTCTGGTGACGTATTGCTGTGTATTGATCGAATTAAATGAAATTGCAAAATGAATTTAACAACGAAAAAGAAAAATTAAACTAGCTAGCTCAACAGATAAGTTTTTTTAAATTGAACAAAAGAACAATTAACCTCAGAGTTACCCTCGCGAATTAAAACTTGAATCTAACCACGAAAAGTAAATTGTGAGTGAATGAAATCTGACTTTCTTAATTAGCCGAAAAATTGAAAAGATTTAAAATAAAATAAAAGAACAGAATTTTTATCCCAACGACGTTAATTAACAATCAAATTTATTTCAACAACGAGTTAAAATTACAACTTGTGCAAAAAAAAACCGTGAACTGAAGGTTCTGTGTTAAAATAAAAACTGCACTTGACTCCAAATTAAAATAGGATAATGCTATTTCCTATGCAAAGCAAAAGTTTTGTTTGTTCAGGAAGATAATCCTAAATATTTCAAATTCAATCCACGTGGTTTCAAATTAAAGTAAACTAAGCGTGGACAATTACTAGAAAATTACAAAATTGTAAAACTAAAAGCAAGAACAAAGCTTCTACTCACCCAACCGAGGTGATTGAAAATTAAAAATGAAACAGCAAAATTGAAAAACGGAAATTAAACTATAATGAAAAAAAAACTAAAATGTATATTCCCGAACAAAAAATAATAAATGATCTTATATCTATAATGTGCACACTTCAATATATTAACAATCACAATATGAATTCCTTGATTGGCTATATAAAAAGCAATTAAAGCGAAATTTACAAAATCAAAATGAAACACAAAATGGCAACAAGGATATACAAAAATACGTCTACTCACGTCTATAGTCGAACAAGGAAGGCCTTAACAAAACTCTACAATTGTTTTTCTTACAAAAATCCCTCTCTCAAAATCGTACAACGCAGTCGTATGACAATTCAACGATAACATTCAATAGAATCCGCATTAAATCTACACTAGCGAACACTAGACAAATTAATGAATGGAATTCATTTAAAAAAACTTAACACTTAATTAATTAAATCATAGGATAAACTCTTTAACTAAATTTATACAAAATAAACATAAAATTTGTGAAAAATTCTCGGTAAACCGAACAACAGCTCGGAAGAAAGTAAACAAATCAAAATATGCAACTCAAAATACACTCAGCAAACTTAGGTTGTCCATATCACAGCAGTATGTATTGTCTACTATTGAAACGAGTTCTACAATCGCTTGTACTTATTATTTAACTATAGTAAAACACAATGACAAATGGTCCTTTCTCACAATTCCAGTGTCCGACTGATGGTCTAGTCGTTTGCACGCTTGGCTATCAGTCGCGGTGTCCTCGGTTCGAACTGCTCTCAGAGTGAGGTTTTCGTGGTTTCCCTTACACCTTGACAAATGCTGAGAGACGAACATCTTAAGTCGCTCCACGGGCGCAGGCGTAATAATAACTCATGGTTGGGCCGATGCTCCTGTAATTGGCGAAAGCTGTTGGGGAATGCCAAGGCATGAATTATTATTATTATTATTATTATTTTGTCGTTTTGTTTTGTTTTATAACTATGAACTCACAGGCAGCCAAATTGGAAGATCTATTGTTTAACTAGTTTCATGATGAAGTAGAGCTGTAGAACTGACGGAATTATTGTTATTATTATTATTTCTTTTTTGAAGGTAGTGAAACCACCTAATATTACCAAATTCCAAAACAGAAGAAAAAATTACCAAGTGTGTCATTTTAATATAAAATATTATATTATAAAGATAACAATTAATAATAGTTGAAGTATAAACAGTTTGGAGAATAGATTGATTTTTTTTAATAATTGCTTTTTAATAAGCTTTAGTATTAGTCTATTATAAATATGAATATGTATAGAGCTAAATTAAAACATTATGTTAGACTTTTTTTCTCTGGCATTTAAAGTAGATACACCGGTATACGGTGCATATCGATAATAAAGAATTTCGATTGCTTTGTTTAAAATAACAAAATGGTGAAATAGGACCAGAATAAAAAGTTAGGTTGTTCAAAAAATCTTTACTAATATGCGATACACACATAATATCGTTTACATTTATCATTATTTGGTAAAAGTGCAATAGAAAGTAGACCAACACGCAAATATCTTATGTCTCAAAAGATTTCAAATTTCATCACATATGCACGAGGCTTAAGATTAGAATAAAATACTTATCCACAAAAGTACCTACTTCCATAGTTTACAAAACATCCAACAATACAGAAAACATTTCTGTGCCGTTAAATTAATGGTTTAATTAAACCTTCCAAGAGAAACATGTAACGTTTTATCCAAGTTGGCACACTTTACCTAGTATATATCTAATAGATATAAAAAGTCTGACAATTAGTTGAAATTTATTCAAGCTTATCTTAGTTCATTTGTAGATCATTATCTTATCAACTTGAAAGTAGTGTATGGACAGAAATATAGTTCTTGTCGAGATTTCTGGGCTCTGATATGCATTAGATATTTACATTCTGGTTTATGGTGTCATGCTTCAAGGGATCTCGAGTTTAATGTTTGTAAAAGGGTGGTTATTCATTCGGCTTTAATGGTTTAGATTTAACTTACAGTTAGTTTGTCATCAATTATGCTCAAATCTTTATTTTGTAAAATGATCGGTATTTAACTGATATTACAGTGCCGTCAAGTCAAACTAGGTTCTAATTTACTAATTTGGAACAATTATTTCATTATAAATCTTACTGTAAAATAATTCTCGTTAATTGTTATAAATAAAGCACTTGTCAAGCTTCGATAACATAAAACAGGTATTTATTGAGAATACCTGTCCTTCCGATGCGTAACTTTGTATCGAATGTTAATATAATTGTAATGATACATCAACTCCACACATACCACAATTTAATCACAAAAATACCTGTGTAGTAATTTACAACAACAATATATTACCCTAACAAGATTAATTTATATCGACAAGTTAATAGCAAAAATATTCGGTACTATCTTGTTTGTATTGAAATGAAATACATCGTATTTACATATGAATCATTGTCACTGATTAATGAATACGAGATAAGCGATAAATTTTACTATTTACATACATATACATACTTAGATTTCAACGGTAATTTGCGGAGTTATTATATTATGCGAATGTTTGCATCCACGTTTGTTGCCACAGGAATTATAGTTGAAACTATAAGGAAGCAGAATGTTTCTCAATAATTGAAGATTCATTATTTGAATAATCACCGTTAATAGAATACTCTGTTGCGCAATTAAAGTGGTAAGCGTAGGTCATGCACATATTAGGCTAAAAAGCATATGTGCAACTTTACCTGTACGTTTCATACTGATACAAATAGGGAATATTCCTTACCAACCGGTTTATTGTCTCAAATGTAAGTAATAAAATAAAACCAGAACGACTAACACATGGTAATCTACAAAATCTAAACCCAAGCTGGAGCACTCACGTTGTCCGAAAAAAAATATGATACTACCGCACCATGAAACCAAATCAACTGAGCATTAACATCGTGCAACAGTAAGTTTAAAGAAATCAAGATGAAGATTATGTACGATAGAAAGTAATTTACGTTTGTATATTTAATGGATACGTACATAAAATTTTGTATAAGCGCATTTTTAGTAATTAACTTTTCAATTTCAGTGCAATAATAGTCTCTACACTCAAAAAATTACATGCATTGATTCAAACAAAAATTTGGTAAACTTAATAACAATTTTCGTTTAAATATGGCAAAGACACTTTTTTATTTTAACGAACATAAAAAGATTAATGTTAAGTTATTTTTGTTGCTTAAAAAATAAAATTTGGTTGAAGTAAACACCGATTTGTGTGAGTTTGTCCACTAAATGCATCAAATATGCTGATCCAACAACTAAATTGATTTTATGTAACGCCACAATACCTACTGTATTTGATGCGAAACAATAATTGTTTGATATTAGTAATATTTTACCTAAATCAGGCAAAAATTTATTGTAAAACTAAACAATTATTTTATTTATTTTGAATATGTTCTTTATTTAAAATAACATTTTTTGATGTATGTATTTCTAAATAAACATTGCAAACTTCTCCTAGACTCCTTACCACAAACTGCACTAAACTGGACGTACGTTTCAATAGCAAAGCTATCATCAGCAGAAACACTGAACTGAAATTAACACGATTAGCCTTCAAATTTCATCAAACTTAATCCTATTTTTTTATTGCACCAAATGGAAATCTTTAGTCATTACCATATTTCCGACTATCAAAAATAACAGACCAAAGATGCTTCCCGTCCCCCCACATTGCGAGGAGCGGGGGAGGACGGCAATTATGGTAGTCAATCGTTGGTGCCATGGAAGAATCTAATGCCACGTTAATATTTACATGATAGCTCTTATGCCTGGTAGGTAAATAAGAAATTTTTTCGTCTTCATGCAAATCATATGAACAAATCCCAAAGTCATCGTCATGAGTTTCATTGTGCGCCATCTCTCGGTCAAGTGATAGAAGCATCTCAAACGTACAAGTACGTTAACATCAGTATCACACCCCGGTAGTTGCAAAACGATGACACTATACAAAAGAATTCTAGATCTTCCTTTGGCCGACGTTTCGTCCACATTCGTAAGAGATATCTTCAGGGCTGCTGCTGACCTAAAACTGTAAACTAGTTTCCAGAAGATGTACCTTGCTAATGTGGACGAAACGTCGGCCAGAGGAAGTTTGAGGAGGCGTTTCAGCCCGTAGGTCCAGCAGATTGTAGTATATAGTTTGAAAGTATATTAGTGAAAGTGAATTATGTATTGATAATCGTCAATTTTGTTGCAAAAAAATGATTTCCACCAAAAGCAATACGCAATATAACTTTTACCTAATTCAACGCACATTGCATCCAACACAAAGTATCATCTCCTCCAACAATTTTTCTATTTCTTTTATAATTTTTGTGTTGCAGCAACATTAAATTTTTAACACAAATTTTATGTGGATTTTGCAAACAAATTTTTGTCGAAGTTACTGAATATGTATCTGATTCAACCAAAATAAAATAACAATAAACATTTTGCTAAACCAATACATGTATTTTTCTTAGTATGCATACATATTTTATTTCGATATTAGAAAGAAGCCATTTCGCTTACATGCAGTGATGTCAAGATCTCTGGACACATTGCTCTACCACCCTTGGATGACCTCGTTTACAATTTGGAAAATTTTGTGCACAAATTTAAAAACATTTTGCCAGAAAAATAGTTGCTCTATCCAAAGTGCCGTTTGTATTGGGCTGCCACCTAATTTTTTTTTATAGCAGTAAGCTTAATTTGTCCTCTTTACGACAATAAGAAACTGTCTTGGTTTTATTTTAAAAGTTTATCGAAAAAATATGTCTATTTTTGCAAAGAATTCCTATAAGAGTTGAGCTGCCATTCTCTGCTGCTGATATGCTCGCAGCATAACGCACAAAACTGAGATGAGGTGAGCTAGATGGTAAATAGAAGGTACTTAAATAGCCTTTATGCTACTAATAATTTGCTGCATTAGACTACCGTATTTCCTATATAAGTTTGAAAAAATAGATTTTGGCATAATTCAAATATATCTTTGACTATACATGGTACTATATTCATTGAAACTATATTATATTATGATTGGGGTGACCATATGGATCTATTTCACCGCGACCTTTACAAATCTCGCCAGGCTATTGCAGTGGCACAGCACTTGAACTAGGGTTTCTTCCTGTTATTGGCAGAATCTGGAAGTAGTGTCATCTGCCAAGCTTATGTTAAGTCTACAATGATTGGTCAACAGACCTATCATTTTGACAGTCTTCCTACTTTAACTCAGTAGGAGTTTATTAAATTCAGGCGTCTGTTCCTCTAAGAACTTTTTTGTCTGTCTTTATCACCAGGATAAAGGTTTTTGCCAACACCCGTTGGACTTATTATGTGCCCATTAATTGTTGGCCTTTTAATTTGCGATTTGGTAATGCCCATTGAATGACCTTGACAAATCTCGTCTGGTCAGAAATTTAATTCGGCTTTCCACATAATTTTCTGAGGCCGAAAACATAGGATTTCTTAGTTTTCGGTTCCTTGGTTACCAGAAATTTGAGTTTTTGTTTGTCTATCTATAGTGCTGCAAATACGCTAAAAATATTCCTAACCATTGATATAACACCAACAAATCGCAAATGTTTCAATGTCTTGTGTTTATACGCCTGTTAGGAACTAACAAAGTACCCTTTGACGGTTTTTACATAAAAAGTAACTTTTTTTAAATAGATGAACCTCATGAGCCCTGCGCATTAATCTAAAAGAGAAATTTTTGTCGGCTTCAATGACGTTCTAGTACTTCGTATTCGAATTAAAAGTTATATTTAAAATGTTTGGACTCATTATCCATATATGCGTGCAGACACTGCTCAATTTCGTAAATCCTTAATGTCGACATTATCGTACTGATATTGTCGCCATCTCTAAATATATCAAAAGAAGTGAAAAAAGTTGCTGATATCATTTATAAAAACTAAAAAACATAAAGGACTGTTACGGGTTTCGTTCGCTTTCAAGCTAAAGGTCTTCTTGGATCGAAATAATTTGTTCGAAACACAAAGTTTTGGATGATACTGTATATTTGACAAAATAAATAAAATGCAAGATAATAAAAATACAATGAACTACAATAACAGTTAAATCTTAACATAGGTTACGATGATAGTACATTCATGTTTGGTCTTAACCTCTATACTTAAGTAATAAATTAAACTATAGGAGATGATTGTGCAAGGAAAAGAAATTAAATAACTAATTATGATGTAATTCCGAAATATAGATTTGATTCTTAAGGCCTAGTTAGTAATGTTGGCCGGAAGGTCTGTATCATGTGATAAGATTTCAAAAATAATAAAATAACTTCAAGTATTAATTCGGTGCAAGAAAAAGAAAACAATAAAATAAAATATAAGACTTAGCTGGTAAATTTAACGGGTGTCGGTATATGCGTCCGTGAGGGTGTTTAGCGAGTTACGCTGATGTCATAGGCGTGGTCCACTTGCTCCGTACGCGGTGCATGTGAATTCAACGATCTGAATTCGGTCTCCCAAATTAGGTACTTTGTTCATCTTCTTGGTTTAAATCAAAGCTAAATAAAAATAGTAGTAGTAGTAGTAGTAGTAGTAGTAGTAGGTCCTAAGATAGGATCGGATTACTAAACAGATAAAATTAACAAGAGAAGTCCGCTTACCAGTGACCTAAGATGACGCCATTAACAAAAGGAATGCCGGGCTTGACGCTACCGTTGTAAAACCCTTTTCAGGAATATCGATGCAACGGACAGAAAACTCCTGGCAGCCCCAGGTAAACGGAAAAGCACTCGATATTAGAGGTTTCTCGCGTGACAAAATCCCACAACGTGATAACTAATTAGAATTTGCACGGAGCAACTTGAACAGCGCGTCTAAGATGGTGTGCGAAGCCTATGCGTCTCCTTTGCTAAGCAAGCGGGCGGAAGAAGGAAAATACAACGTGAATCAAATAAGTCACTCACAAACTTTACAATGCGGAATAATTTACACGAAAGAAAAGGTTTTAATGAATGAAACTTGAACTAATAATTGAAGAATGAAAAGCAAATTTAACTGACAATGAATTACTAATTAATTTGGAAATAAATAACGAAAATGAGACATTAAATTTTCGCTATCACGGTAAGATGCGTTGTGTTCGAAACTTCACTGCTAGATGGCGTTGCAGGGTCTAATTCTTAAATTAATGAAATAAAAATCTTTAAGTAAAATCCATAAATGAAGCGATCGCAATCCAACGGCAACAGGACCTAAGACACTGCCTTGAGTACATCTATTTTTACTGGCAATTCAAGTGATGGTGCAACATGAATCTCTTTTATAATTTTACTAGCTGTATTATTTCTCGCAAGAAACACGTAAACCATTGAGTAACTACTCTATACAACACCACACATTTGGGGTCAAAACCACACAATTACCACTGCAGACTGTATAATAGAGGATAATAGATGGCATTCCAGATCCTACGTAAATTTTGAATGTAATTTTTAAGAAGCGAAAAATTGTATCAAAAAACCACATCAAGTTTTGTTTCCATTTACGAAATCAATACTTTCTTTGATCGTAAAAGTCATAATATTCCCATCATTATCTACATACTCGTGCAGACACTTCGACTATGTCGGCAACACGTATCGCCTATAAGACCGAGTTGGGAAGGCACTTCGACCCGCTGATAATCATCAAGCTATTGACAAATTGCACACTTGCTACTAATCTTATCTGTACCCGCGCGGCGCTGATAGAAAAATGCGAGGGAATTCCGAGACGGAGAGCTAACGCTCATGCATAGAAATTTATTCGGCTGGTCGCGGTGAGTTATGAGCTATTTACCATAATGCACGTTCGAGATTTTCTGATAAAATTCACTGGCGAAAAAATCACCATTTCGAGTGCCTCGAACGCGCTTTACCCGGTTAAAAATACCAACTTTATCTAAATACCGGTGATCTGCAGCCTTGCCGTAATCCCACGGATAATATTATTACCATTACTCGTAGGATTCTCTACATCTGAGATTCTATATTTTATTGCGAGATGACAAGGTTTATATAAATCAGTCATTAGATAACCAAAAAAAATTGTGGTACGATTTTTAAGAGAAGATCAGATGGACAGAAAACTGCTGTAAATAAATGTATCGATTTCCATGTGGCATTCTGTATTCACTGTCTACTTGCTTCTACGCTATCTAATACTACTTATTAGCGCTTACGCAGTAAAAATAAAACAGCTTTTAAGTGTACTACATTAACAGCTTTTATATTTGTATCGTAGATACGGGTGGATAATAGCTTAAAAAAATCAAAATAAACAAATTTTGTTTAACACGCGTGCCGCATAACGAAATTTGCTGATAAATGTGGATTATGTGCGCTAAATGTGTACTTATGTACTTGTCATGAAGGTCGCCGCTTATCAGAGGTGACGATTTCGGGACGATCTAAAAATGCGACTAGCGATAAAGAGGCAAAACTAAAATTTATTATTAATTGAAACTTTTTCCCGTACTCTGCGAATCGCTTTTAAAGTGTTTTTTTTTTATATTTTACATCATTTTGTCATTCATTACTTAATTTTACGTGTTAAAATGGCATTTTCCCTACTTGAAATTAATCAATTTCACCAGTAAGTAAATTAAAACAAGTATTTCATAATCTTACATGAGAGGTAAATATAATAAACGAAATTTGAAAACATTTTGATAACTGTCTTAAATTATATAGCTAAGTAATTTTAATAATAATTAATCGAAGCTTGTTTAGTCAATCTTAGCTTTTTTTTTAATTGAGAAAAGGTACTTTCGGAGATAATAATAACTAAACTTATTTGTTACCTTTATGGACCAGCTTTCAATGGTCTAATTTTTGACAGATTCTGAAATAGTATTTATGCAGTGGTAATATAAATTACTTAGAGGTTTCATATCAACCTTAAGAATATTATGATATATGGTAGAATGAAATTATAGTAGAGCTGTGACGTAGTGAGAGTTAAAAAAGACTTCCTGTATTTTATTAATTTTACATCATCATATTTTAAGGTACTTCTACTAAAAAGGTAGAAAACTCAATTTTCTCAAATGGAACACCCTGTATTTTAATTCGAAATTGGGAAGTAAATATCATCCCCTATCATATTGTATCAGAACTCCCTATACCTATCTTTAATAGATTTTGAGATATGAAGAACTCTTTGTTGAACAATCTAAGTAGCTCTAGGTTTAAATGTTCGTAGATGGCTCTCAATGGGATTAATATCAAATTCATTGTCTAACCATAAGTGTGTCTGTGTGTGTGTATGTCATCGTAATTACACTTTTTGAACAACGCAATATGAATAGAGACGACTATTCGAACCGCGACATTTTGAATTTATTCTACATTCACGGAGAATGTAATAAAGTATTAAATAGAACATGTCGTGTATTTCATGACAGATATCCACACCTTCCACCGATTACAAAGAAGAAATTTCGAAATATTGAAAACAACTTTTTACACTCGGGAACCGTGAAAACAAGAGATAAAATGAACTAAAATTTTGACAACACACTCCTAGATCTCCATATTTTCTATATGACCTCCATTATTTTCTAAGTATTTTAAAATCCGCGCTTCTACTTCTCCTGTGGGTGTATTAATCTATGATTACGCGAAATTCTTCTGATATGTGTCGTAACCCTATGTAAAAGTTCCTCTCGAGATCGCACAGGTGTGGCACACACCAATGATTTTAAATAGCCCCAAAAATAATAAAATAAATCTAGAGGTGTTAGATTCGCTGAAGGATAGGGGGCCATTTCTAAGGTCCATTGTTACCTATCCATTGGTCCTCAAACATAGCAGGGATCTACAAGTGTGTTTTCAAAATTTTAGTTTATTTTATCTTTTTCTTGACGCAGTTCCCGAGTGTGAAAAGTTGTTTTCAATTTTTCGAAATTTTTCTTTGTAATTGGTAGAAGATGTGAATATCTGTCATTAAACATGTTATATTTAATACTTTGTTACATTTTCCATGACTGTTGAATAAATTCAAATTTTTGCTCCCCGAACAGTCGTTTCTATTCATATTGCGTTGTTCAAAATGTAATTACGAAGACATACATACACACACACTTATGGTTAGACAATAAATTTGACATTAATTCCATTCAGAGCCATCTGCGAACATTTAAGCCTAGAGCTACTTAGATTGTTCAACAAAGAGTTGCTCATATCTCAAAATCTATTAAAGATAGGTATAGGGAGTGCTGATACAAAATGATAGGGGATGATATTTACTTCCCAATTTCGAATTAAAATACAGGATGTTCTATTTAAGAAAATTGAGTTTTCCGCATTCGAAATTATGTCACTTTGCTTCACAATTTTGAACACTCTGTATATTAGAGTGCGAAGTGTGCGTACCATTTCTTAGAGTTACATCTACATTCATAACATAGCAAATTTGGAGTCTCTACTTGCAGTATTAACCGAGATATTAATTTCTGAATAAGGCAATGATTATTACTAAAAAAAAAGTCTTAAATTACTCAAAAACGGCAACATGTAGCTATAGAAATAGCTAATAAAGACTGACGTATTTATGGCCGTAGAATCCAAAAATGTAAAGAAAATATATAAATATCATTCTATTTAAAATAACAAAGTGGGCGCCCATTTCCGGCCAACCCGGAAGTGACATTTTGGTTAAAGTATTTCAATTGGAACATTTTTAGTTCCAATCGAACAGATAATGGTGCCAAAATCTCAAATATAAGTAAATAATAGAAGATCATAAACTTTTAATGAACCACTTACGTGGAATAGCCTGTATAATGTAAACCATTCAATAATGCGGCGTTGAATCGGCCGGCACTGAAATGTTCTGGTACTGAACCGGCGGCGCTGAAACGTTCCATTTCCGGACGTTCCCAAGCTTTTTTAGAGTATTTGATATCACAAAGACTACAACTTACAAGGGAACACCGGCGGGTGTCCCCCTCCGATTTCGATGAAACTTAACAGAACAAAAGAGTACCTTAAAATAAGAGACACGTATTTTTTTTTATCGGCGTATCCGCACGATTTTGGGGTACAGCCCCCTCCAAAGTTTGGACGATTTTTCAATTTTTGCAAATATTTCCTAAATTATAACAGATATTAAATTTTCTTCTTAACGTAATTTGCAGCATATTGCATGGCCCTAAGGGTGGCGTCGTCCGTATTTGCAAAAAGCTAATAACGGGGGATGGGGTACCCCGTACCTCCCATTTTCTTTACATTTTTTTCTTTTTCTTATTCATCAGAGAAGGCCGATTTTACATAGAATACGATGATGTATAGCAAGTTTAGAAAATTAATAATTATAAAAATAGAAAAATAATAATAAAGCTTCAAAATTAATAAACTTGACTATTGATATAAATCAAATGAACTATAACAGAAATAAGTTTTTATCCTTAACATAATTTCCCAACATAATACATGGTCTCAAGGTAGATATCTTCATAAAAAGCTAATAACGGGGGACGGGTACCCCATACCCCCGCATTTTTTTAATAATAAGTTTATTCATCATTCATCAAAAAAAGATCGCTTTTACATAGAAAACGGTGATGTATAATAAATTTAGAAAATTAATAAGAGTAATAATAACTCAAAATAAATATATGTACGCGTCTATTGTGATGAATTTGATATGCACTTATCTACGCATACGTTAGTTGTTAGAACTTTTTCGGATATAGTGATTCTTATGAACTACGACATAGATTTACATCAGAGAAATAATATTATTAAGTTGCAATCCCTAACCCATAATCAGTTTTCTTCCCCAAGATTTTTCGACGTATTCAAGTACTCGTGGTATAAGAGTGGATACGTTGAGGAAAGATCTGGGCCCTTTAAAAATCCTATAGAGTTTTGTTTTAACAAAGATGAGCAGTCTACACCCTTGTGTAGTATTTGCAATAAACCAGCTATTGTGCAGTGTTCATGGTGCAAACAAAATCTGTGTTTTAAACACTTTTACACAGACTATCACTACTGTAATACTTACATAGCTTAATTACTGTATGTATATTAAATCTTGTTCGCTATTGCAATACATATATACCAATAATCGCATTACAGTATGTCATGTATTTAAAGATTTATAAGCATTATAATGTTTTTCTAATTCTGTTTCTATTCTTTCCGAATGTTATAATCGTTACAAACACATTATTATATTTATGCTCCATTGAATACTACCTTGTACACCTACATTGCACGAAAAACTTGAAATAAATTAAAAAATATATATGTATGTATTATTTAATCCTTCGTCCTGTGTAGCAAATTTGTTCATATATACGCACTAAAGGATTATGGTATTCTAAGAATGAATAACATTTTATTAAGGAAATATATAAACGCAGTCACTAACTGCAGTTGATAAAACGATTATATTGCTACCACCGATAAAATTTTCGTATAGTATATAGTATAAGTTAGTAGGCATAGAAAGGTTTGACCATAGCTTGTCGAGTAGATAACAATTCTAAATTAAGAAATATTTAAGTAAGGAGAGCAGCGGAGTAACGATAACAATAATTGTTGTTAATGTTACTATATTATTATATTACAATTATTTTTATTATTAATCCTCCAAATTTAATTCATTGTTTTCTATGTAAAAGCGATCTTTTTTGATGAATAATGAATAAACTTATTATTAAAAAATGCGGGGGTATGGGGTACCCCGCCCCCGTTATTAGCTTTTTATGAAGATATCTATCTTGAGACCATGTATTATGCTGGAAATTATGTTAAGGATAAAAACTTATTTCTGTTATAGTTCATTTGATTTATATCAATAGACAAGTTTATTAATTTTGAAGCTTTATTATTATTTTTCTAATCTAAAATTTCTAATCTAAAATCGGCCTTCTTTTGATGAATAAGAAAAAGAAAAATTGTAAAAAAAATGGGGTTACGGGGTACCCCGTCCCCCGTTATTAACTTTTTGCGAATACGGATGACGCCACCCTTAGGGTCATGCAATATGTTGCAAATTATGTTAAGAAGAAAATTTAATATCTGTTATAATTTAGGAAATATTTGCAAAAATTGAAAAGTCGTCCAAACTTTGGAGGGGGCTGTACCCCAAAATCGTGCGGATACGCCGATAAAAAAAATACGTGTCTCTTATTTTAACGTACTCTTTCGATCTGTTAAGTTTCATCGAAATTGGAGGCGGACACCCGCCGGTGTTCCCTTGTTAGTAAGAGGCACATACAATATCCGATCACTCCGCGCTACACTATTTTATTAATTCGCGTCAATTTTGAATATCTTATGCGTCTATTTCCCAACGTCTGTTAGGTTTTTTTACGTGAATATTGATGGAATTATAATCCACGTAAAACAACTAGCAAACATTTCAAAATTGGCGCAAATCAATTAAAAACATATACATTTGTATTCATTCATTATTATTACTTAGGATTATTAACTTAACGGCAGTTTTATGAAGATATTAGTTTATGCGTATATGTAGGTCCTCTTTACACCTTCCTAATTGTTGCGTTAGTTTAATTACTTCTTTACAGCAAGTAGAAAGTCGAACTATAAGGAAATAGTTAAAGAAGTCCGTAAGAAATTTCACATACATCAGTTTAAAATTAAACATCAGTTATTGCAAATTGCTTTCAGTACACATAAACATATTATATTATGCATCCATACATAAATATGGAAGATATGTATAGGTATATTTTAGCGACATACTAAAATGTGTTAACTACAAATTATCTACATTTTATTAACAGGTAGAAAATACCTACATGTAATTATTCGGAGTGCGTTGAATCGGTTGTCATTATGCTATGTTAGACGCGAGTAGTTTATTTATTTAAACAATTTATTTCAGACTGAATATCTGGCGCACAAAACTGACAATTACATGAAGAGCTGAATTTTATATCGATTGCACGCCTGTATAGACGGTCTACAGACTTAATGTATAATTTATAAAAACCTCACTTATTTATTAAAATATTACCGTTACGGATAGGTACAAAAAAACATCGAACGCGGTTTGATTTCTTATGTGTTGGCCGGTGCACGGGCGCAGTTTACAGAATGATGTATTTATTATATTATGGCTTAAGTGAATGGTCAGAAATTATGTTCATGCGTTATTAATAACTGGCTTTTCTTGCCAATTTGTAAGAAACGATCGCGCAAAATGACCGGTATGTATCTTTCAATGCCAACATGAATGCCGCCTCAAATATGTTTCCATAATTGTTTCATCCGAAATTGTAGATTGAGGTCGAGATCTCTGTAGATGAGTTAAGTATAAAGTTTTTTTTTTATATGTTGTGTTCCCATAATTTCCAAAATAGGTAATAACAATCTGGTAGTGCTTATATTTCACCTAAATTATGTTTTATAAAACTCGGAAGAGAAATGAAGAAGAGAAATTTTGGAAAAAAAAATTGAGAAAAATATCAGAAACACATAGGATAGATAACGAAAAATTCTGCGGAAAGATAAAAAGCTTGAGGTAAAATAAAAGGATGAAAACAATAAGAAACGAAAATGATTGAATACAAGTGAAGATAGAAATAAAATGATACTGGATATATGAATAGATCACTTTAAAGGCAAGTTCCATGAACGTACTGCTGTGTATTAATTGAAATAAATAAAAATACTAAACTGATTTTAAAATGAAGAAGAAAAAAATATTAGCTAGCTCAACGTAACAGATTTTTAGTAAAACAAAAGAACTATTAATCTCATAATTACTCTCGCGAATTAAAACTTTAATTCAACCACGAAAAGTAAATTGTGAGTAAATGAAGTCAGACTTTTTTAATTACACGAAAAATTGTGAAGGTTTAATATAAAATAAAAGAACAGAATTTTTAACCCATCAACGCCAATTAACAATAAATTTATTTGAATAAAAATGCTAGAAATTTACAAAATATGAAAAAGCTAAAAAAAACTTCTACTCACCCAAACGAGATTATAGGAAAAATTAAAAATGATACACCAAAATAGATTAGCAGAAAAATTAACTCTTTAAATATAAATGAGAGAAAAAACTAAAATAAATCTTCCTAAACAAAAAATAATAATTGATCTTATATCTACCAAGCGTACACTTCAATACATTAACAATTATTACAATAATAATTCCTTGATTGACTATATAAAAGAAGAAATGTTAAATTTTTCAATACAAAATGAATAACGAAATGACAACAATTATTTAAGAAAAACGTCTACTTACATCAATAGTCGAACAAGGAAATCCTTCACAAAACCCTACAATTCTTTTTCCCACAAAAATCCCTCTCTTAAAATTCGTACAACGCAGATGTGGAACATTACTATCACACTATTAAATAGAATACGCATAAAATCAGCACAAGCGAACAATAGACATTTGAATGACTGGATTAAATAAAAATCTTAACACTACATAAATAAAATTATACAATAAACTTTTAAACTAAACTTATACAAAAAAACACAAATTGTGAAAATTCTCGGTAAATTGAAAATCAGCTGTACGGACAAAGAAATCACAACAACCAAAATATGCAACTTAAAATACACCTCAGTGATAAAAGGGTAGTATGGCTCACGGAGTCCAAAAACCACAGCAGTACGTAGTTCATTAATATCAGAAGGAAATGTAAACCGATAAGAATGAAAATATAGAAGAAGCTATGCAAAATATAAAAATAGAAAAAGCAGGTGAATAAGATGGAATGCCAGCAGAGATGATCAAATGGGTAAGGCCAAAAGGAAAATACTAAAACTAAAGTCAACATTTGGGTGGATGGAAGAAAGGTATCTAAAAAAATCTAGAAGAAATGGAAGTATTCAGTGCACAATAAACACAACCAGAAATGTATAGGAAGCTGTAACTGAGAAAGAAAATCAGAGCGATTTACACTACCAACCATTGAAGTTAGGACAACTAGTAAATTACTGTTAGCTAAATAAAAACGAAGGAATTCGAAAGAAAATCAAAATATATTCGAAGAAACAAAAATATAAACAAATAACAAGAAGAAATAAAAAATAAAGCAAAACACTCTCATTAAAATATTACACTATAACTAACTATACTTTCTTCTCGTCGAAAAATCCTCCTTTGGCTTTCAATACTACTCGGATCAGTCGTGGTATGCGCTCTGTTTATTTTTGTCTGAGTTTTCTGAGAAATATTGTTCCATTCGACTTGTAGAAGTCGCCACACGTGCTCTTTCGAAATTGGGGAGACTTACTGGTTACAATCGATCTTAATGGTATTCCTTCTTTATGTATTTTTGGTATTCCATACAGCCTTGGTCTAGTGGCTCTTGGTAGCAATCTGTTCTGCATCTTTTTAGGTCTCGATGAAATCTTTATGCTCTCCCTTACTGTTTTTGTGATCTTCTTTGTTGGATCCTTACTTATTTTCTTGTAGGTGTTTTCGTCCAGTAGTTCATTCACCTTTTTTTCTGGTAATCTTCTTTATTCAGTAGTACTGTCGCATTCCCTTTATCTGCTTTGAGGATAACGATGTTCTTCCGCTTCCACGTTTGTAAGTGGTGCCTCCTCTTCCCTAGATAGGTTGCGTATCGATGGCTTTGCTTTTTTCAATGCCCTGCTTCCAGCTGTTATTTGGCCAGTTTTTACTTTATTCAGAGTGTATTCTTTTTAGGAATTTAATACGTTTCCATATAATCCGAGGATTTTACTACAAACAACGTATCATTAGAGCTGAAAGGGGAATATATCATCATTATTAATTAAATATCCATAATACATAAATATATCAATCAATATTACTGTGAACATGCCCTGCGCTTCGCCTTAGTGCAGGTTCATTAGCGCTGTTAGGTGATATGATTGCATTGTACGACAAGAAGAACAAGAAGAGAAGAAATACTAAGCATCCATAAAAGCAATAATATAATTCTAGTTCTTAATTCATTCTACTTCAAACTTATTCAAAATTATTCAATGTTAAATATAGTTCTAGCTTCTAGCATCAAAAGTTGTTCAAAATGAAAAAAAAAACCTTTGTCATGCTAAAAGCACTGGTTTTCCAGAGCGATCGAGTTCATTTATTCTACATATCGTTTTGCATCGTAAAAGAAAGCATTAGAGAGTTTATATTGCAAAAACTACGATATTACAAACTTGCAAAAACTTCTTTTATGATTGCATACACATTAATCAGATTTGAGTGAAGATACATAGGTAAAAAAAATCACTACGTTTATATGTATTTTAAACTAATATGCCTTCAACACTTACGACCATTCATTTTCTCATGCTTAATTATTTAATTAAACATATTCCTGTATAAATTAGTTACGTCTCATCCTGTTGACGATGTAAAACTACTCACCAAGATCGTTGAGTCACATTTATTATCCTCTTACCTTCTCTATTGATGTTATAAATAAATAAATAAAACGTGTATCACTAAAACACGTTTCTTTGTTATTGGGTTTATTTTTAAATACAAACCGCACGGACAAGTATGCATATATTACATAACATATTAGTAAGATCAGTGCAGTGTAAAATATCTATGTTGACTGTTAACTTCTATAGCTTAGTATTCAATCTAGTGTTTTATTAGGTGTTTCATTTTTAAAACTGTAGAACAATTGGGGAACACATTTAAATGTGTGTTTACATCTTTAGGAATATCTAAAATATTCAAATTAAGAACAACAGGTTATTATTTCCATCTCTTTCTCATTAAAAGGATATCAGACCGACTCTAATTTAATTCTAATTTGAATCTTCCTCCGTTTAAAGTGAAATTGACCAGAGCTAGTTAGTGTGTTAGGTAAAAGCGACAGGTACAGACAGTGCCCCCGCATCATTAAAAGTCAGGACCTTATTGTGCTGACTTATTTCCTGTACAAAACGATTTAAATTTTGATTTCGGTCGACTCGTTGCGGTGATATGCGATACCGGAATTATGTGAAACAATATAGATGCCAGTGCAATCATAAAATTGGTAGACACGATGTCGAAATCACGTAGGTACGGGCCTGAGCGTTTGTGCAATATTTAGTTACCTACATCCCACAAACGTAAATTAAGACGTGTAGGAAGTTTCGAGACTACGGGAAAAAATTGTATTTAAATGATGGTCGCACCTATTTCTCAAAAAGCTTAATAACCGCTTTATATCTTCCTTCCACAGCTAGTTTTGTAGTTCCGTTCCACATCGTTACTTAGTTAAACGTGTTTTAAATTACATGAGAATTGTTCCATCTCTTACACGTAAATATATACAACATAGTTTATCTTCATTAGAACGTTCTATTAAAACTCAATATATGTACGTTATTTGTTAAACTAGCAGTTTTATTTTTATTTAGTTATAATATTGTTATGTTATTTTCATATTGTGTTACGATATACGTACATTTTACTAATACATATATCGGTATCTCATTTGCATGTAAATTAAAACTTCTGTGAAAATTGTTTTGCGTCTTATGTAATAATTTTCAAGGCAAAATAATAGTTTCCGAAGGTAATGAATGAAACAGCGGTTAAAAGAACCTAAAGTAACAAATAGATGGATTATCTTTTGATAAGCTTTACATAAATAAGTATTGAAATATCATCATACGTTATTTTGATTGTGTTCGGAAAATAATCAAGAACTGGCAAGAGTATTTATAAGAACCTTGTTGTATTGAACCTTGATTTAGTAAAATTATGTGCATATAGTTGTAATAGTATAAAACGTATCAGATTTTTCTAACAAAAATATACATATTACATTTAGGTATATACAGGGTGATATAGAAAAAAACTACAATGCATAGCAACATATGATAGAGGACCAAGAAATAACAAAAAAAGTTCCTATACACTAATGTCCGATTGGTTTTTGTTTTCAAATTACAAGCTGTAGAAGTTAAAAGGCTTTTATTAAATAAAACAACATTATAAATGTAAGATACATATTAATTTTGCATAAGGTGTTCAAATTGGTGACCTTGTGTGTTCATGACTAACGGCATCTGTGAAATATGTTAGCATTATTACGAAATCTGTCTGCAGACTCCACAGTTCTATTCCATAATTGTTCTTCACTACTTCGTTCTGCGGCATGCACTTCACTTTTCATAAATCCCCAAAATGAAAAATCGAGGGATTAAGGTCGGGACTACGAGCTGGCCATGGTATAGATCCCACACGACCAATCCACCTATTTCCAAATTTTCTTTGCAGAAATTCCCTTACTCTCCTAGAATAGTGTACATTCTTCTTATATATTCAATGGAACATCTTCTAATAAAGTATTCAATTCATTTTCCAAAAAAAAAAAATCGATAGAGTTCGCCTATCAATCGTCTGGGCATTCGAAATGCATCAATTATATCTGCCCACACATTAATGGAAAACCCATACTGGTGATTCCGTATTACGTTCTGATGAGGGTTTTCATCGCTCCAATAATGCATATCGTGAATATTCAAAATGCCATCGCGACTAAAACCTGCTTTATCGGTTAACAAAATTAATGACAGAAAGTTTTGCCCTTTATTTTGCAACCACTCGCAATATTATAAATGCGGTAGGAAATCCTGATGGAATAGGTGATCGACTTTTTGGAAATGAAATGGATGAATAAGTTGTTCTTTGAGGACTTCCCTAATAGATTCACGAGTGACATTCGGTACAGCTGCACTTATTCTTCTGGTGCTTATTCTAGGATTGTCTTCTACTATTTGAAAAATAGCTTCTTCATTTGCGAGAGTACGTAAGCATTTTAAATTATAGCAAGTGTTAGAATTTGTCCGCTGTTCTAGGATCACCCATAGCCATCTTCAACTTTTGAGGGATTGCAAATAAAAAGTCAAATAATTTATAAAAACTATTTAAATAAAAAGACATAGAAGAAACAATAATACAATAATATTAAATGAGCAATTAGATTATAACATAAAACCACTTTTTACATTTTTAAACTTTTAAATAATACAATGTAAAACACAATAAAACGTGTTTCATGAAAAATCATCATATTCATTCACCATAGTATATTTTCCCAATTCAAACTGTTATATTTTATTACATTTTCTTTTTTTTCCATATTACTTCAAACTTCATATTTTAATTATATGTTTTTCAAAGTCAATATTTAAAACAAACATACGCATCCAATACATACATTCACAAATATATTTTACTAAAATCATTTTTTACACACATACGTTCAAAACAGCACAAAATAAATTGTTTGTTTGAAATGTATTGCAAATATGATCTTCAGTGCGTCCTTGGCTGGCATTCGGGCCATTTTGTTATGTTTTCCTGTTCGTTTGCCTGTGATATTCTGAGATTTTAAATTACATACGTTTTAATGTGTTGTTTTTGTTTTTTAAAGTTACATCATTTTAATCTAGTTTTAATTAGTTTAAATGTTTTTAGAAGAATTTTCTCTTATTGCACCAACAAAATTTTTGACACATCAATCTTACATAGGAAACAAACATTTGACGTTTTAGTAAGTATTTTATTCATAAGACTATTATATTTATTATGTTGTAATAAAATTTTAAGATTTTGATTTCAATTTAAATTAAATTAAATTTGTAATTATATATACATAAAAATAATTTCTTCTATTATTTAATCAGGAAACTGTATACAAAAATTTTAAAATTTTAAATGTGAAATCAATTTGTAATTGCTATCAAAACATTTTTCATCTTATAGTTGCCAGATGATGGTTTGAAAAACCGAAACATGTCGCAGTAAATATAATAGAATAAAAAGGATTGGAACACGAATTTACCTTGTTTTTAATTACAATATCAACATTTAAATAAAGTATCAAGTGTGTTATATTATATTAAAGGTAATTTTGTGTGCTTTTCAATAGTGTAAAAATAATGGTGTCCCATATAAAAAACACAAGTCTTGATAATATCTCAAAAAATACAAGTTTAAAGAAGCAAAAAATTAGGGCATTGAATTCTGCGCAAAAAAGCGCCCTAGTAAATTTCCTATATAAATCGAGTATTTTCACAAACTAAAAAGTTACAAGGGCTCTTAAAAATTGCATATTTTACGAAATCATTAATCGATTTCTCTTTAAAATCGGACTCCAGACGCATAGGTCAGATTTTGTCTAATTCCCTTTAAAAATATAAGTTCCCTATTAAAAGTGTCGAATTTGGCCTACTTTGTACATATGCCTCGCATACAGATTTCAAATATTCTGGGTTAATACTGATCGATAAAGATATATTCTCTTTAAGTTGGCGTAAGATGATTTTATATAATTAGTTACAAAAAATATTGTCTGATGTTAGTCCTAGACTATTAGCGTTTGTAACTGCTGGACCTTTTTTATTATTTCTTTGAATATTTATAGTTTCACTCAACATGTTTGTAATTTCTTTGTTGCCGAAAAGTATGATCCGTAACTTAATGGGATTTGTAATTAGAGAGTGCGTTAAAGAAACTGCAACAGTTGCAGAGAGATCTTTATTTATTTTCTCAATAATAAATAAATAAATAAAATTTTTAACCCAGTGACGCTATCAAACAATCAATTTATTTTAACAAAATGGGCTAAAATACAATTGTGCAGGAAAAAACCCTGAACTGAAGGTTCTGGCCTAAAATAAAAACTGCATTTGACTCTAATTTAAAATAGGACAATGCGATTTCCTATACAATGCAAAAAACGAAAGTTTTATTTGTTCAGGAAGATTATTCAAAATTTTTGAACTTCTATCCACGTGGTTTCACAAATTAAAATTTAAACGTGGACAAATGCTCGAAACTTACAGAAATGAAAAAGCTAAATGAAAGAAAAATGCTTCTACTCATCCAAACGAGGTGATAGAAAAATTTAAAAAAATACAGCAAAGTAGAATAACCGAAAAATTAACTCTTTAAAAATATATGATAGAAAAAACTAAAATACTAAAATAAATCTTCCTAAACAAAAAAATACTAATTGATCCTATAACTACAAAGTGCACACTTTAATATATTAACAATTATTACAATAAAAATTCCTTGATTGACTAAATAAAAAAAGAAATGTTAAAATTTATCAATATAAAATGAATTAAAATGGCAACAAATATCTAAAGAAATACGTCTACTCACGTCAGTAGTCAAACAAGGAACTCCTTTCACAAAATCCTACAATTGTTCTTCTTACAAAAATCCCCCTCTCAAAATTCGTACAACGCAGACGTAGAACATTTCAACGACAATATTTAATAGAATACGCATTAAGTCAGTACAAGCGAACAATAGACATTTGAATGACTGGATTAAATTAATATGATAGATAGAATAAAATAAAATAGAGCTACTGGAGAACTACTCCAACACTTTTTTAAATAAATTGGGCATCCTAATTAAAGGTTATCTATACAAATACAACCGCGGCCATAAATGGTGAACCCTTTAGTAATTCTAGGAAATACGGTTCCACAAAACTGTTTTTTATCTTTAATGGCTTTTCTAAGAAATTTAGTGTAAGTAAATGCATCTGCAATAAATTGATACATTTTATGGTAGTTTTCTAAAGCCTGGAAAAGTGTGTTCTAAGTAAAAGAAATATTGTTAGATCAGTCTCTTCAAATGTGCGTTTTATTTCGGATCTAGTTGCTTCGTATTATTGTAATATATGTGAATAGCTCTGTCGTTTATTTGTGACCCCGACTGTAGTGACATTTATAATCATTAAAGACAACTATACATATACTAATAAACAATAAGTGTGATATTTCGTAAGAATAATTTTTAAAACAATAGCATTTATAAGCCTCTACAGATAAAATACTGCAGCAACAGCTGATCTGTTTGAGATGGCTTGCATCAAAATGGCGACTTTTATACAACTTGAAAATTTGCCAATTGCCTTGTCTATAGTTGGATTGCTTAAATCTGTTAAACGTTTTGGCACTCCTTCTACTTTAAATTAGTATGTAGTCGAAAGGGTAGTATTCTCCTTCGTTATTGTAATTTGTGTTGCCTATATGTTGATGAACTGTCCACACAAATTTTACGTATGAAACTGATACTCTATCTTTGTTTTCCAGGATAATAGAGGACGCCACACCATCTCCAACCACGACAAACCCATACTCGAACTGCCTATCGCCATCCAGTTCCCCGTCTCCGCTTCTATCGCAACAGTACTCCATGCACTTGACGCCCAGATACGAGTACCAAGAGCAGGACCTGATCTCGGCGTCGCAGGTGTTACCGCCGGCGATACCGAAAACGCAGGAACTGTGGGACATGAATCCGGGAATATACGGCGATTACAGGGTATACGACAATAGCCGGTATACGAACGAATACATCAGGCCGAATTTCACGGACTCGATGCCGGTGTACGCGCCAAATCGAACAAACTACGTTCCTAAAATCGGTGGTCAGGGTCAAAAAGTTCCTAAAGAAGCCAGGATCCGAAGGCCGATGAACGCGTTCATGGTCTGGGCGAAAGTCGAAAGGAAGAAGCTGGCCGACGAAAATCCGGATCTCCATAACGCGGACCTCAGTAAAATGCTCGGTGAGTCGCTGACGTTAATGTTTTTATTTAGTTAGCCGTGCGCGCGAAGTGCAAACATGTTTTTCCTTTACCGCGTTCGAGTTTAATTCCCGTCAGCTTCGGTCCGCTTAATGAATAAATATCTTCGGGTATATCGCGGCGTTATCGATGCATTAAATAATAAAATAGAGCCCACGCCGCTTATACGTAGAAAGCGGTTCGTTTCCCGGTACGGCGCGCCGTGTTATATTGGGTGCCGTGTTTTTTGGATTGTAAATTTAATCGTCCTTACTATGGACGTAAAAAGGATTATTATACAGAACGCCGTCATTGTATTTGCTAAATAAAAATATTTGCTTACAGTAATCGGTTGCAATTTTACGATGTTAGATAAGAATTACTATAGGCATAGCTGCAGTGCACCGTTTCTGTTTAGAAAATTCCGAGTGTTATAACTTTCCTATTTTTAACTGTAGGTACACGATAGTGAATTGCATACATATGTGGGTCTCAGTTATGGGAATGTTCCAAAATCTCACGTGGAAATCGCGTGCTAATGTTTACGGAATGTAGATAATGCAAAAACTGAATACTTTTGTAAAATTTTCCTACTGCGCTAAAGTATAAATTGCTTATACTATAGTGCAGTGGTTTTCAATCTGAGATTCGCAATGTGTCACTAGGGCGTTCGTGGAAAGAAAATGTGTAATGGCGGATACGATCAAAGAATAACTTGTTGTAAACAAAAAGCACCCACACGAGTAAAAATGTTGAACAAGTTCATAAAAGATAAAAATTATTCGCGTCAAATGCCGCAGTAGCGTATGGGCAGAGTTTTATTGGTGTATCGTAGGAGTGTAGCTTGTGGACGAGTTCAAGATATAAGAACAAGGGGTAGGTCCGTGCATCTGAACAACCATTCCTCGTTATTTAAACTCGACCAAGCTACTGCACCTAAACTGTTCTTGATGAAGTTGTGAAAATTCGTGAACTCATCAAATCAAGGGTTTTCAAGTTTTTGGCCAATTTTAAGGCTCATGTTACAGCCCAGTTCATGGTAACTTCTAAGAAGTTCATTCATTTATTCCTATGTAATTGTCAAATTTTGTATTTCCTAGAAAATTTTGAGTTACACCGTTAAAAGCGTTCCAAGCACCACGTTGCAAGTCATTTAAAGTCTCTTCAAATTATGCATCTTGTTGTAGACGTTTATTTTGGAGTCCTACAAAGTCTCTCTTTAAGTTTTACATTTGAAATATTGGGAAACTTGTGTTGAAGGTATTGGAATCCATGACCACCCTTATCCATCACCTTGACGAAAGGTTCCACTATTGCCTTATAAAATATATTCTTTTGTCCAGGAATATACTGCGCCCTGACTGGCCAATTTTTAACAACGTAGTGGAAAAATCTCGATCGACTGTCCCACTCACAAAGGAAACAGCAATGCTTTGTGTACTCCAGTTGTAAATCGAATAGAATTGCTACAAATTTGAAGTCAGCGCTGATATGCCACTTGTACACTTTGCAATTAAATTTGTCGAGAAGACGAGTCATATTTTCATAAGTTTCTTTCATATAGACTGCGTGGCCAACAAGGATGGACGGATAAACGTTTCCTATGTGAAGAAGGTCAGCTTTTAAACTCAATTTCGAAGCATCGATAAAAAGACGCCGTTCTTCTGAGTTGTGTTGATGACCCATGTCAGCATCAAATCATCAACATTATTGCAGAATGAAAGACCTTCGGACCTCTTCGGCTGAAAAATACTGTGACAGTTCTTTCTGGCGATTACGATACACTGAAATATGAACACAGATCTCGAATAAGGTCATTTAGTTCTGACTGATTTACCAAGTAAGGTCCATTCTCTAGACTCCTAAAATTGACAGCCTTCATATCAAACTTACTTTACCACACAGAGGTTGGGTGGCTTTGGATCTTAAAGTACAGTTGTTTTTTCAAGATAAACCTTTTCATCTGTCATCCAGCTTACATGACAGCGATTGGCTGCAATGTTTTGCTTATTTATATCACATTTTTCGACAAATCATTAAGGTAAATCTAAGTTTACAGAAAAGTTCGATTACGATTTTCAGAGTATCAGAGAAGACAGATTCTATGGTTAAAAAGATTGAGTTTTGAAGATCTTGTATTTTTCAGGGTCAATGAAAAAACTTAATTACACCTCTTTAGTGACGTCAAACTCCAAATATCTGAACACTCGAAGGGATTAAAATCATTATTTGTGAGAGACTTTCAAAGCTTGATGAATTAACTGAATTCAAAATCCTTTTTCTGAAGAGAACTTTCAATCAGCACAGTTGGATATCACACAAAAAGAGAGTCTGATTGAAATTTCTACTCGCAGTTCATTAAAATCACTTTTCAAAGAGACAGCTCTCGTTAAGTTTGGTTGGACCTCAGCAGTGAATATGAAGGTCTGTCTGACCTAGCAATAAAAATGTTGTTGTCTTTTTCACTGTATTGGTGCAAAGAGCTTTTTCATCCTATGCTTTCATTGAAAACAAATATTGAAACAAGTTGGATGCTGCCCCAGATATAAGTTTTTACTTGGCTTCTTTCGAGCCCAACTTCCAAAAACTATGTGCAGCAAAGTAAAGTACGAATACTCGCGAAAGAGTTTCTGGCCGTGTGATACATAATGTTTTTGGGGCCGACAAATCTTAATTTTGAATTGGAAATAGAAAAGAAATTTTGACACTAGGGAGTTGACAGTACAAGTTGGCACACATGTTACATACAGTATTTTGACGTTTCCGAGAATAAATCTTTTTCTGTACTTTTCCTTCTAATTTAATATCTATTTATCAATAATAAGTGCAATGACGACATCAGTTCATCCTAGCATGGTTGAAAAGCTTAATGACAATTTATCATTTATTATACGTCTGTCATGTGAATCTAGTGTGGCCAACCTTTAGTGACATTTTCCCTGCCTAGTAGTACTGCAAAAGTAGTGCAAAATAAGTGTTTCTGGACGGAGGCGCAAAAAATATATATGAAAAATTATTTGGTAGCTGGAGAAATAATAGATATTGTGAAACTTTTCTGTCTGTTTTGTACAAACAGAATATTTTTCCAAAATTAATGGTGACCACGTTTGAAGTCTAAATTTATAAATTTTAATTAGAATATGTGCACTAATATCCTGGATACAATTTATAAAAAGAAAAATAGTAAAGGATACGTAAATAAAAAAAAAAGGTTGAGGACTTTTAGGACCTCCCCCCAGGATAAGCCTGTCCTAGTGTACAACTTCTATGATTCCACGAAGTATCGTAGGATTAATTAATATATACAGGTTTGATTTTGAATGTACAAATCTGCTATAATGGCAAATATTCCTGGGTTTGAGGCAATCCCAACTGGAAAAAACAATGTAAGTACAATAATAATATCGATGGGTAAAAATGTTGGGGATAGCAGCCAGGAAAACGTAACTTCTTTGTTAGATCATTGAACTTTCGTAATGATTGATTACTCCATCGAAAGTCAACTAAGACAGAGCAACAATAATAAGTAAGGTATTCCTTTTTGTGTCTTCTGATGATCCATCCCAGAGTAGTATGCCATATGATACCATGCAATGGAAATTGGTACGCATGTACCTATATTGTTTTTGCTACTTTATCCGCAGCGCGGGTTTTCATTTTTCGAATAGAGTACACCGCTATCCCGAGCTTCTTTGATAGATAATAAGAATTTATATCTTCTAACTCAGTTTGTTTTATGGATATACTTCCAGTGATTTATGGATGATTTTATAATTGTGAAAGAGTCAGATATTGTTGAGGTCTGCATATAGTAGTGTAGATCCGTAAAATATTACAAATAATATTTATTTTATTATAAACTAATCTATCTCATGCTAACATTACTAGCTGCTCAAACCGCAGTTATCACTGATTTTCCTTCTCTATGGCGATGTTGATGTTGTATGGAAGAAATATTTTCCCCAAGCTGTTCGCAATTCTTTTTCTAATCAGTATTTTTAGCACTTTGGAAAGTACTAGCAACACTCGTTACTGTAATTCTGTTCTTGAACAGCATCTCCGTTTTTTTTTTGTGTATAGGAACAATTCTTCAATGTGGTGCTAATTCTTGTGACTCTAGTTAGTATTTTTGATGTTATTTTTTTGTCCATATGATTCTAAAAACTCTATCAGTGTCACAACGTCTCTTGTATCGTCCACTAAGTTTATGCTAAGTCACCTGCAAGGTAGACTTCGTAAATGCTATACTTTTCCATTATCAGTGGAGAGTGTTGTATCTACTGTTTCTAGTAAATTAAATGCTATTTTGCATATTCATTATTATATTAAAGAAATAAAAATAAAAAAAAAGCATATCATACCGAGACTTGAACTCACGAGCTCTGGATTACTAAGTCGGGCATTTCCCCCATTAAACCATCGTACTCGCTTTAGTAATTCTTATTCGCTTACATATATCATTGGCTAAACCATTTTAGGCTTAAAATAAACCTATCTACGATTAATATTTTGCAAAGTACTTCAGAGGAGTAATATGCACTCTCTAGGGGTTAAAACTGGGATTAAGAAATCATATACTCTCCTTATATGATCAAAGTGTCACGTTCGAGTTAATAATTATTTAATTTAGGCTGGCAACAGAAATTGAGCATTGTCAGTTATTTGGTCTTGTTCATTAATAGTAAACGAACTAAACAATTTGCCTCATTTCTTTTATTCCTTATCTAAGTATTTACGAGCAGATACTACATATAAATGAACACCCACATATGTTATTACATTTACGTAATTCATGCGACGTAAACAACTTAGACGAGGCGATAGATCGATCATAATTACAAAGAATTTCTACCGCACATACGAACGTTGACAGATATGACCCATTGACCTCGCTGATTGACAAGACACACCTCGAGGGCGCACCCAAAATCTGGTTCGGGCCGTACCTTAACGCCGGACCATCAACGCTGCCATTATTAAATCAGGATGTTACTAATTTGCATACCATTTAAAAACGGACACAAAGGAATCGGAAAATAAAGCAGATATATCAAACCGAACCGGTATTATCCGGAACGACCTAAGTACTTACGGTTCCGTAATTAATTTGTGACGATTCTATCTATGTGGTTGGTTTGCTGAGGCAAATATAACTTGTATATCTTCTCCATACGACTACGAAGATTAATCATGTCCCAGCATCTATTTACTTTCTGAAACATACGAGGTAGTACCCATATTGTACCTGGAATGATTATTCTAAGCGAGAATGGGTGACGTTAAAGGTTCATGACCCTGAGCTTTCTATGCCAACACGTGATGCTGTGCAATTAGCAATTATTGAATGTATCTATCAAAATATGTATCACGTTCTTATAAAATTTTGCCAATCAAATTTGATCAGATGTTGAAGGTGCTAAGTAGCATTTGAGGAGCAATTTTTGGGAGACACTTGACTAATATTCTTGAAAACCTATGAGCATCATCAGTTGTGGTATTTTTAAAAGAATGTGTCACTAATCTCCGTAAAGACTAGATATTTTTTTTTCTCCAAAAAGTGTTTCTCAAGAACCAATTCTCCTATTTGATTTCAGTTGAAAATTTGGAGGGAATTTTAAAACTAATCATTGAAGGTGTCAAAACGATTTCACCCAAAATGTCGACAAGTCACAATGGTACTATACTATAGTAGCTTTCTATACCAAAAGGTTTTCATACAATAAAACCTGCATTTTTAATATTTCACCATTAAAACTGCAAACTTCAATAAGAGAGTGGAACAGTTCGTTATTAAAGCACCTTTTTTTTAAATTTAAAATTTGACACCATGATAAATTCAAGTTGCAAGAAGAACTAAATGCGATTTTAAAACAAAAATGAATTTTTGCACTAAAGCACCTGCGTTGAACCAGCCAAAATTTTGTTAATTTAACAATACTGTTTGGTTGTATATTTATTTTTGTTTTAACAAGGCAGTTATTTGAATAAATAATATGAAGGAGGTCGATATTGTAAACGCCAAGCTTTTGCCACACGCATTGGGGGTTGATCACAGGGATTACTCCGGCCCTGTAGTAAGTACACTATATCGGGAGAAAACTGTTGTAATAATGTATAGGTCAGAACACTTGTTTAGAAGAGTAGTTATGAAAAAAATAATTAGTTCCTTTCACTTGAGACCACTGTATATTGTCGAGATTCGCGATAAAATAAATAACTTTCAAATGAGCAAGTAGTAGCACGTAAAAATTTTATATGTTTTTACAGATATTTCAAGCTATGTTTGGTAATTTTTGCAAAGCTTACTGTATAAAATAACTGATAAAATATTTTGCAAGCTTGTAAACCGCAGAGGAGTTTTTCTATTTTTCCTATCTAGAAAATAACCCTAAAGTTAGGGAAAAAGCAAGAAAACAAGGTCTTGATCCTCATAAAATTCTTTAATATATCACACGACCGGTTTCGCTCTAACCGAACATCCTCAGGTCAGAATTCAAAATCAGAATTCAAATTCTGACCTGAGGATGCTCGGCTAGAGCGAAACCGGTCGTGCGATACATTAAAGAATTTTGTGAGGATCAAGACCTTGTTTTCTTGCTTTTTCCCTATACTGTACGAGCCACATCAACTACGAACAGAAGCGTGCGCTTCATGCATATAACAACGTATCTAGCTGTTTGGGGTTTGGATGGCTCCTGCGGTATATACTACTCACACAGGGTCAAATTATGAATGTTAGTATTAACTCTAAAGAACCTATTTTTCTTTACAATCATTCCAAGATTTATAACTAATTAAGAGTCGATTTATGAGAGGGAAATTGAGAAATATTTTTGCTTTATTAGTGTTGACTTTTATACATTTTGGGTTGGTGCCCACAGAAATGTAGATTTACACTTACTTTAAAGTACTTAGTTATTGAGAGAGATTTAACAAAATAAGGTGAAATACTACTCAATGAGATAAACTTCTCTAGATTTCTAGTGTTGTAATCTTGAAAAAGCTTTTTTTTGCCATCTACTCTACATCTTGGAAGTGTGCTGTCAATCAAAAAAAAAATGTGTTAAATATCAACAAAACAATCAACAAATTATCTCCATAGGGTAAGTTCATTTACTAGATACGAAAAACTGTGAACATTAAATTATCAATATTAATTTTGACATATAAACAGGTCAAAAAGACCACTTATAATTTTAGTTTCTAAAACTTTGGCGATGCGGAAATGCCATGGCAATATATTATGTATATAAACGTATGTAAAATATACAAACAAAGATGTATTATCACACTAAAAGATAGATTACAATATACCGTTCCCAAAATGTAACAATTCCTTAAGAGAACAAACAAATACGTCACAAACATCGCTAATGGAGTTGTAAAGGCTGCACATAAAAACAATAGGTAATTTCAATAATAAGTTAGTTCGAGTCTGATTATTGGAAAAAATTGGAATACTGCGCGCTGATGTACGAGGTGCTAAAAGGTTTAACTCACTTAAAAGAAAAGAAGAATCAATGTAATTGTGAATTAATTTATATAAGGTTGACAAACATTTAACTCTGCGACTTTCTAGGGATGACATGAGGAAAGCATCAAGAAGCATATAGCATAAGGAAATCCTTGTTCCGGATAAATATTGTAAACTTTTAACGATGAATATTTGAGGTAACGCCTTTGAACACTTTCAATCAACATCTTGTGAACATTGTAGTATAGATTGCATACATATTCTAATTTTGACCTTACTAGTGAAAAATATAACAAATTTAAAGTACGTATTGCTGTGTACTGATGGTACAACATAAATGCAAAGTGAAATTAAAATGACAAAAAATGAAAATTTAAATTACTAGCTCGGCGGATAAAAATTTAAAAGGGGCGCAAAAAACTTAATAACCTAAAGGTATTTTCAGAATTGAACTATTCATGAAAAATAAAATGTGGGCGCAAGTAATCAAAAATAAAAGAACTGAACTCTTGAATGACATTAACAATCATTAAATTTATTATAAAAAAAAAGAAAAAAAAACATTTAATTACAATTTGCAGAAAATTTAACCTTGGACTGAAAGTCCTGGACGAAAACAAAAACTGCATGAATCTACAATTACGAGAGGACAATTCAAAATCCTCTAAACAAACAAAAGACAGATTTGTTCTAGAAGAAAATCCAAATCGCACAAAAAATCCACGTGGTCTCAAAATGCAAACACACAAAATTAATTTAAACGGGGACAAAACAAGTATATTAAAAATAATTGAAATTTAATCACAAGCTCAATGCTTCTTTTCACCTACTCCGAGGTGACTAATTACTCAAAACTAAATTGAAAACTACGAAACGGAAAATTAAACTCTTTAAACTAAAAAAACAATTTCTTCTAAAACAAATTACAATAACTGATCTTATATCCAATATGTGCACAATTAAACACAACAGCAATTATTAATTAAAAGAATTCCTTGAAAGCTGATAAATTTCAAATAAAACGAACTACATTTTAAATAAAAATGAATTTACCAAAAATGGCATCAAAGAAATTAAACACATGTACTTACGGTATCTTTCAAAGAACTCCCTTTCAGATGCCCTACTTCGCATACATATAACAATTTACAATTGCGTACCAAAGCGGCGCATGAAATGCAAAGAAAATCTCTTGAATATCACAATGAACTATATACACTACTGGTAAATCCAAAATATACAACAGACTGAATTTAAATTTAAATAGAACCATTAAAATAATTCCAATAAACAAATCAATTAACAAAATCTTTTCAAAATAAAATATTAAAACTGTGGAAACTCTATCATTGCATTGATAAAAATGAATTGGAATGAATAAAAATACAAATTTGAATTTCCGGAAACCCGGGTGCCATACCACAGCAGTATATTAATAAATTGTTTGCTGTTACGGGAGAATAAAACCCAAGCTACTCATTGCTGCAGAAGCCATCCATCAAATAATACTTGCTAGCATTTAAATGCAATCGATTCTTCCTGCAACACTCCGACATGATGACAAAAATTTGACATCGTCCGCAAACTTTAAAATATCGCAATTGATAAGTTTTGGTAAATCATTTACAAACAATAAGAATAACAATGGGCCAAGGTTCGAACCATAAAATGACAATATCAGCGGTATGCCCTAGTATTTTATATCGTTCATTTTCCAGCATTACTGTTAGCTCGTCTACGACCAGATTCCACAGCACAGTTCCATCCAATCCTTTCTGGAAAAAAACATGTGAAAATCATATAATCTGATCTCCTTCCCAAAAGCTTGCCTTCTACGTAATGGACAATATTATTGTGTCCCAAAACTGGATATCTGCTACTTGGTAGTTCTTACAAACTGAGATACCCCATTCTTACCTGGTCGAAAAATCACACTTAAACTTATATAAAATTAATTTAATTATTTTCTTTTAATTGACTATTTGAAGCATAGTAATTACCTCAGATTTCCTCAACAATATAATAATAGGATGGAAATTATAATATGAGCATAGAATGTTGCATGTTCCATTGAAACATTTTCAATAAAGGAAATTTTAATACATTCAAATTATTCCTTTTTATTCACCAACAATCGCCGATCCTCGACAATATTAGTAATTATATAGCGAGATAAATTTTCGCGATGATATACGACCAGCAAATATTTCACATAAATATTAATTTCACACCTACTCGTCTGGTGAGCCCACATGCAATCAAAACCGACTATACAATACGTGGAACGACGCTAGTAGTAAACGCCGTCGCGCGATATATGTGGCTCGGATTGTCAAGTGGTTCGATTCGCTTGGCGATTTCTTTTCGAACGTCTCTAAAAAGCAAACGTTTCCCGTTTAAATCCGAGTTAGAGGAGTGTCTAAAGTTGTTCTCTCTCGACCCAGTTCAATCAAAATAGAAGGCAGTGGCGGTCGAAGGAATCTTTTACGAATACGGTATGGTTTGAAAGAGTTGGCGCTCCTTTTTAATAATGATCTTGAATGCGTTTTGAATATCAACGTGCATAGGATCGACGCTGTAGAGTGATATTTCTGATAATTGTAGCGCGTGTAATATGGAATTATGTAAATCAACTTAATTGAGTGTAGATATTTGCCTTTAGGCAGAATAAACACGTTGTTATAGCATTATTTTTATGAAAGCACCTTATGTATGTTTTCTTATGTAATAGTCATTACCGCACCATAACAAACATTTTGAATTACTTGATCAGTTTTTACGCTGGTATATTGTGTACTTTACATAAATATTTATACTTTAATAAATAAAATAAAGAAGATATGTAAAAAGAAAAACTATAAAAGTTTGGTGGAATTCATTATAAAAAGAACTTAGTAAGGAAGTAAGTAATTTATTTTCAAATAAGTATGTAGTACATAATAGAAAAAGTCAAGATAATAAAACAAGAAAGAGAAAATAAAATAACTAAGTGACAAAGTTCGCTGTCTTAGTTATTAATTACTACAGACCGGATTACATGCAAAGAAAAACTGGAATATATGCGCATATATATGCATCGATTTTTGAGAAAATATGCATAAAATAAATTAGAGCAGAAATTTAAACGTTAACTTTATTGCACAAAATTTTTTCACAACATATTTCTAAAACAATTTATAATTAAATGTTTTTCAAAATTGTGTAAAAGAAAGTTTTATCTTCTACCAGAATACATATGTTTCCAAATAGAAAAGCTTCTATCAACATCCACAGATGTAATTGGTGCATTTTTTAACTTTGCAATACATTCTAAACTAAAATTAAAGTCGAAATCGTTTACTGTTTCACCTTCCAAAATTTTCTTAACTTTCTTCAATTTCAAATACCCGCATTTTTATTTATCATTTTTTAAATTTATCGTATATAGAATTACCTATTGTACCCTTAACCTTCTTACATAGCATATTAAATTCGTCTACTATTTCGACTAATTCCGAGAGCGACATCCCTTGCCTTTCTAGTTTACGAATGGAACTTGAATAAAAGCTATAATTTGACTTAATATATAAAAGGTTTTGTAGCAATTCTGTTGATGTTACTATCTTTTTACAGTTTTCTATAGCAATGCAGTCAGCAGTGATTTCAAGAATTACTTTTTTTATTCCTTCAAAATTATCGGCGAAAAAAATTGCAGCCTCTAACCATGTATCTCGTAATAATGGTTCAGGAGGCAACTTAACACCAGGAAGTCGCTCCTTATAAAATTGGATTCGTAAAGGTGCTTTTAAAAATACCTATTTGACATTGTTAATTAAATCATTAATCAAAGAAAATTGATTCCTAATGTCTTCGGCTACACGATTGAACCCATGAGCTAAACAAGTGGTATGAATAATGTTAGTATAAAAAAATTGTTAAATTTTGCGTGGCTTTTATCATGTATGGTGCAGCGTCGGACAACATTAGTAAATTTTTTTCATAAGGCATACTTCCAGGTAAAAAGAAATTTGATAAACCTTCTTGAACGAATTGGGCAATTGTCACATTATTTGTGTTTTGATGTTCTTTACAATAAATTAAAGATGATTTACCTACAATATCTTCATGAAGAATTCCTATTAACAAATGGGCAATATAATAGCCACACTTATCCGTACTTTCATCTACCATGATATAAATAAAATTATTCCCCACCAATTGTTGAATTTCTGCTATTGTTTGCTGGTAACAAGATGTGATATAATTTTTTCGTCAGGTATATTATGTTTGTAATATTTTTGCAGAATGATTTCAAATTAACATTGTTTAATCTTGTTAATGGTATGTTAGACGAAATTAATGCGTTACACATATCCGTATTATATTCTTCTTGTTCTGAGTTTCGTGAAGTTGATGCTATACGTTGACGTATAGATTGCTGCACACATGCGGATCGCTTTAGTATTTCACATTTTCCAATATGTGATGGAGTTTTAGCGTGTTGATCGATCAGGTATTTTCTCTCAGAAGACACCTACAACAACAATTGTCATTTTATATCAAAAGTTAAAGCATTTAAAAACAATTGTAAAGCTTTTAGTAAAATTAAACTTACCAGTTTACTGCAAGGTCGACAAAATATTTTGTCGCCATTCTTTACCAGTTCAGGATATGGATTAATCCATAAAGAAATTTTGTTCGCTATACTCATTGTATGTACGCACAGTATTTAAAAACGTAACACAATTACATGCTGTTTCGCTCAAAGATATTCAATGAATGAATAGCTTATTTGGGAATTAATAATAATAAAACGCATTTACCACATCTCTTCTGCTAGGCGAAATTAAACACGTGCAGTTCTGGGAAAAAGTATTAGAGAAACCAATGTAAAAGAGTTATCGTTCTGAGAATTGTCGGTTATCGATCTACATTAGGAATTACTATAAATTTTTACTAATAGAAAGGATAAGAAAAAGCTTAAAAATGCAATATATGCAACTTTTGTAAAAATATGCATAGAAATGCCTAAATATGCAATATATGCAATCATTAATTAGCGCTAATTAACATCATAATACGTCTACATATGGACTATAATTAAAGATATGCAAAAATAAAATATATGCACTTTGCATATAATCCGGTCTCTACTAATTACAAATTAACTAAATTAACAGTTTTATTAAATAATTCATATAACCTACAAATAAGATGTGTTTAGTAACTTATGCTTCAACATAGTTTTAAAAAGTGTGAAAAGGCAAAGACTTTAATTTTGGCCCGAGATTATTGCATATTTTAATACCCATACAGACTAACTAGACTTTTAGAGGTTAATGTTAGTCTGTGATTTTCGATTCCAAAAGCGAGCAAGGTGTGGGAGCAGAAATATTTTGTCGCAGTCCAAGAGTTTTAAGATTACAACACACAAGACTGAAATCTATGCCACAGAGATGTATGCGAGAGAGGTTTCGGATAGAAACTACACGCACAGATCAATTGGTTACTTTTCTTATGATCTTGAATAATGTACTTTTGATTATATTAAAACGATCAGATACATCCCTGTAAGCAACTGCTTCATTTGCCGCAAACCATAAAAAAACCGTAATACATTTTAATGGAGTTACTTTTTCAGAATCTCCTTCTTGCCAGTGATAAAACTCTGTGGCAGCAAAGCGATTTGCCGATTCTTGTGTCATACGTTTGCTTAACCGAAAATGTTCCATATACTGTTCAGCACTAAATTGGGCACGATTTCCTCGAAATAATTTTTACTTTTAGGAATTTCAATTATGTCCAACATTTCCTCTAAACCTTTATCACTGGGTGATAAATGATCTGATATTAAGAGATACTTCAAATACTTTATTTACGTTTAGTTTAAACTGAAAAGATGTATCAACCGAAAATATGAATAATTTGCGCATGTTTCGAACTTGCGGTTCTTGCTAAAGTCATATAACTGTTAAAACTAATTCTAAATCAATTATGAATTGAATTTGACTGATCCGCGAACGCACAACTGTAACTAGAAATTCTGAATTTTGTGATCCGCGAACGTCAATATTTTGGACTGCGCATGCGAATAGCCTCGAATTACTTCTGAATTCTTATCGCGAACAAAGCTATAATTTCTGCTATTACAATATGAATAAATATATCTGCATCTCGAAACAATGATTATCGGTATAAATTGCGCGAAAAGTTTTAATTTATTAATAAAATAAACTAATAATTATAGCAAAAGTCGTGATTGCAATATTAAAGAACAAAAAAAGAAACATGAGTATGAATTGAATTATGCGCCGTCAGGTAAAAGCTAGGAGGCGGTAATTTTGCAAAATATACGATTTTCAGACAGAGCTGGGGTACCGTGAAAAGTTCAATGGCGTCATGCGAAGATTTTTATTCAAGGTATTAACAAAAGGTGGATGATTCAAGCCAATTACAATTTTATTCCATCCTACTTTACCTTGGAACGATTTCTGTGATCTTTAGGGGTTTTGAGGTCGTATATTTCAAGGATGTGAAGGCTTAAAAAGTTGGTAAATGAATAAACGTTTTCATCTTCAGCGAGACTAAACTACAAAACTAAAAAACTATAACGGTATTTTGTCACATAAACGTTAAGTCACAATAAAAGTGTAGTAGGTAAAATAATTGTTTTATTTTACAATTCTTTGCTTTGGCATTTCTGCAAAGATATCTAGAAATTTTGCAGAAAACTAGGGAAGCAGTAAATAGAGCAGGTGCATGAAAATATTGAAAGTTATAGAACGTCTAAAAGTATATATATTAACGATCCTCTTTCGCGCGTGGAATGATGATGGACCGTTTTAAAATTTAGCCAATCACTGGGAACGGTTTCGTAGGGAAAGACATGGAGAATGCTTATAGCATTTTGAAAATGTAAAAAGAGAGCGACTGTTTTCATAAAAGAAGGAAAGTAAAAATATAAGAGAATAATTAATAAGACAAGAAAATTTTGAACGAAAAATGAAGTTATGTTATGAAAAATGTTTGTTAATCATTTTTTTATATAATAATATAGAAAAGTTTGATGTATCTAATATAAATAGTACATTTATATTTAGATACAAATAAAACACGAAGTTAAAAACTCAAAAAATCAATTAGTTTTGATTTTTCCTTCACTAGTTAGTTCAATTTGGTAAGAGATGAGATATGAGATAATCACCTATATGAATAATCTTTCTAAAAAGATAGCATAATTCATCGAAATATCAGTGACCTGAGACTTATTCTAGGCAATTGCATACTTTAGTATACAGATTGTTCGTTTGCTATTGGATCATCACTTCGTCAGTTGCATGAGAGCCGCATTAGAGTGCAGTCGATATTTGTTTAGTTCAGGAGATGGGTGCATTAAGATTTTTTATACCTATTTATTATTTGTTGTTTCTTTCTCTATTTAATCGTTTCGTTTCAGAATAAGTAAATACTTCAACTATTTTTAGTTGCATTGTTGTTTATTGTTGTTGCCCTATTGTTGTTTTTGTTTATAAAAATGGATATCTTCTCTCTTGAAGAAAAGAAATTCGTAATAAAATAGTATCATCGTCGTCAGTCTACCAGGAAAACTACTCTTTCCGTCCGAGCAAAATTTGAAAAAAACTATTGGTTATGCAACTGTGCACCGCATAATTAATTTTTTTATCATAAAAAGATTCTAATACCAGAAAATGAGGAAAGGGGTGCTACATTAGAAGAAACGTCACGTACATCTAGCAGAAAAAAATGCAGAGTAGCTGAGTATCCCACACAATACGGCCCACAGAGTTTTAAAGAAAAATGAATCGATCCTTACCTTAAGTTCAATAAAGCAAATGACGAAAACTTGAAGTCTCGGCACTTTCTATCTATTCCCAGTCCCAGTGGCGGCTCGTGAGTTATGAAAGAGGGTGGGCACAATATAAGAACTTGCCTATTTTTTGTATGTACATAAAATCCATTCTCCTATTTTTCATGCTGGAAAGGACGTCTTTGAGGGTGGAAAAACATCGTTCACATTCTGCTGTCGACATGGAGGTTGTACAAATAATATCCAACAGTTTATATGTTTCCGTCAAACTTTTTTTTAGGTTGTAGTCTGTTATTAACACTAAAAGTGGCAAAACACCTACGCCACATGTCATCGCACTCATAAATTACTGAAAGTGGACTTTTCAGTTTCACACTGTCCAACATAGGATAAGATTTCACAATTTTTTATACACATAATTAACCGACGTAAAATATGCCGATTTTTTTCCACATCTTCGTTGTACATAATTTTATGTCGCAAATAAACACTCTCTAACTATTCACCTATGTCCACTTTGCCTAGAACATTAAAATCCACGCATGCATTCATGTGAGAATCGGAATGTTCGTGTTTCTTTGCCCTCTCTGCCATGTGCTTTAAATCATTCAACCCTTGTTTATTCCACGCACTAACTTCTCTCTTAAAAATTAAGCAGATAAAACAAAATAGTTTATCTGTTAGTGAACATCCGCACATCCACTCATATTTTTTTTAAGATTTTGCACTCAATTAACTTCCATCATTAATAAACGTCACTTCAACCCTTTGAAGTCACACATGCGCGGTACACGTTGAAAACGATGCAGTCGCAATGAATGCAAGACGTTAACTGGAGACATGAAATTGCGTGCCCAAAAGCGACTGTATAAGCGCATATGGCGAAGATAAACGGAGTGGCCGATTCATACTCGAAATAGGATACATCGGAAATAGTGCCCCGGAACATAGTTTTGAGCGTTCGGTGCGGAAGGAAACTTTGATACCATCGTTATACAAATATGTAAAAATAATAAAATAAAATAATGTACTGAATCACAAGCGAATTTCTTTCTGTGTTTATCTTGGTGGTTAGGTGGACACGTGCCCTTGTGCCCTTTACTATCAGCCGCCACTGCCCCCTTCGCCACCTGCTAGTGTTCGTTTAATTATTCGTAAAAAAATTAATAATACACACACAAATCGTGTTAAATTTTATTTATCTACAAAATAATGAAATAATTAGGATAATATTGTTGTATTTTAACAAAACAAATAGTTGGTAGACAGATACCTTCCAATAACTAAACTTTTTAACATGTTTCCTGGTTTTCTTGAATTAAAAAAAAAAAGGAAATCAATATTAGATAGGTATGTGCACACAACAAAATAATAAGTCGACACAATCCCTTTTATTTTGCTGGTTTGGTCTTAGGTGCACACATGTGAATGAGAAAAATGCTTCAAGTGTCCAATAACTGAGTTGTTTACTCCATGTCTACTCAAGGGTATATTATTATTCCAGACAACTTTATCATCTCCTGAAGATCATTAACAATATTGGATAACCCATGTGCACATGATTGAAGATACCCCTGGATCTTTATAGCTCAATTTAATCGAAATATGCAAATAAATAAAGCGATGCGCGACTCATGAAGTCAACACTCGCCTGAAGGTTATGAAAAATTCTCGCCTGCAAATTGATCCTACTTTCCAATCGCTTAGCATAATCGTGTAATGAGTACAGACGGATAAATCATGCCTGTCAATGCGTTTCGAGAAGATACGTTCGCGCGGGCGCACACTTCTTCCCCTCATTATTAATTTAATTAACTCCGCGCGCGGTCCGTTCGTCGATATGAATAAATTAATGATAATTATCGACGGCGATATCTGCGTGGAAACATCATATTTCAGATTTTCACGGATATAATTGGTTTAAGCGCGGCCTTATTAAGATCCTGGATGATCTCAGCGGTCGTAATTACCGTCTAGCTTTCGTATTAATTGATTATGTCACGAGGAACTTCGCAAAACTCACGTTCGTGTTTTATTATGATGGCGGCGAGTAATGCGCCTCTGTGAGTTGTGTGTTTTCTCGCGAAATTGATTATGTACACGGGAGATTACGTTCTTCACCGGGTTTATCTAAATCAATTACATCATCTGTAATCGCTGAATACACATCTTAATTCTATAAAGATATACATAAGAAGTATCGGTGCTTAAAGGAGCCAATATTATAATACGTATAAGTTTAGGCAGTGTAGCAAGATAACGAAAAAATTGCATGAAAAACAAAATACGCAAACAATTTTGAGTAAAAAGAAAAATGGGAAATGAAATTTTAAGAATTACAGTTTAGTTAAATAAAGAAAACCGGCCGAACGGGTAAATATTGTATCTTCAATTCACTGAGAGAGGAAGATGTGTTAAATTAACAAAAAAAAAAAAAATAGAAATCCAACAAAAAAATGTTATTATATTATATTATAACGAAAGAACGAGTTTTATTACTCTTATCTAACCTTCAAAAAAATGTTAGTTAAATACAAACAAAAATGTTTGTTAAAGCAACAAAATATGTTAAAATAATTGTATACATTTGATATTTGATATTTATAGCATTGTTTTAACAATCAAGATCATTTTATTTTAACCATTCAATATTGTTAGAGCAATAAGTATTTGGGGTTAAATAAACAAATATTTCATGTTAAATCTATCAAAAGAATTCATTAAAATAAAAAGCAGAAGTTGCTGCGTTAAATAAACATTTTAAGTTAAAAGGAATAAATGTTAGGATGTCAAAATAACAATTTTTGCTGTGTTAAACGAGAAAATTATGTTGAGCCAACACAGAATTCCTTTTCAGTTAATAATCTTCACTGCGATTTCTGAAATACATACATATATTTAAGGTATTTGCTACTATATGGAAAAAACTGTTATGCACGTGAACCCATTGACTTTGTTAAATTAATAAAACGATATGGTTCTCTTCATTATAAGGTTTTCTTGTAAGATTAACTAAAATTTTGGTTAATTCAACAAAACATGTATATAATATAATGATATACTATTAATAGAACTAGTAAGTAACTTTAAAGTAATTAAAGATATGTTTCAAAATATACTACTGTGAAGAGTTGTTCTAACAATTATTATGATTTAGTTAAAATAACAAAATATTTTTTAATTCATTCAAGCAAAGTATTTTGTTGGTGATCCCACCAACAAATAAACAACTGTTGAACTAACAAAATATTATCAACATTTTTCTTTCAGTTATTTTAACCTTATATTTTGTTCACTCTGCTTAAAAATGTTGTTAATAAAGTAATGTTGATTGACGAATGCATTTTCTTCTCTCAGTGTTGCACCAAATTTAAAAATCTTACTCGTGGGTTCCTTATTATACAGTACATAACGTTATATAGTTTTTTGTAACTCATATGAACATAAAGCATAGATAACTTGATGATTCATTCAAAGTAATATTTTTCGCACCGATATTGGACCTTTATTTCGATCAATCCACCCGCAATATAAAGTACGCTCAAAGGACAATCCGCCCAGTTTGAGTGAGAGACAAGCGTGTGCGATAACGGCGGAGGATATAGCGAACTATGGTCTCTCTCACTCAAACTAGACGGGCTGTTTTTCTTAGACTGTACATCTTCAGCCACATTTAGAAGTTAAATTATTGTAAGTTCTGGATTGGTAGAGTTAATTGGGAAAGATTCATAGTAAAAAAATACTGTGAGTGTCGAGTGTTCAATCCTTAATTTTTATTATGTTTTACTACCGGTTTCGGAATATGCCATCTTCAGATAAATAAAAACGTCAGTGGAATACAAATAGTATTTGTTTACTATTAATATTTCCCAACATTTAGAAGTGTTATATGGTAAGCTATGTATTTATAATGCAAAGAGGTCTGGAAGAATTAGGAATTCCTTTCTTGCCTTTTTCTATCTTATTTGTTTTTGGTTTATTTTTAAATCTAAAATGTTAGTCAGACATGGGTTTATTTCTGTTATTGTTTTCATGAGAAATAGAATTTAATATGAACTACATATGAACCAATTACACGAAAACATTTTACTTAATACTTTATTTAATAAATATTTAAATAAAATTAATAATTAAATGTAATACAATTAATAAAATAATGAACAACTGAATAGCAGTGTTATTCATATTAATCATATATAAATAAAATAAAAGCATGAGATTCCCTACTTTAATTATCAATAATGATTAAAAGATTTTTAAAATAATAAATATTTTGCGTATTTATTATTAGCCTAATGTTTGGGGCGTTTTACATAAAAAAAATAAGTTTTCGATTCTAGCAAAGAAAACAGCTTTAATTAAATTATTCAATTTACCTAAATAAAAAATATGTATATGCATCACTACGAATAGAGCTGTCGTCAATTCAGCCAATGTTTATTATAATATTCGCCTTATCTACATTTACAATTCTAAATTTTAATGCAAGTTTCTGCGAAAAAAATGTGTATTTACGGCACACTTGTACAAAGTGACGACAGATACATATTTATTTTAAATAAGAACTTTAATATTTCTGTTTCCCAAACTATTTGCTTTCCTCATTAATATGGTAAGAAATGCTATGAAGATAGTACTTGGTGTGTAGAAAGACAGGATATTAAAGAAGAAATAACTGCTAATAGTGCATTAAAAAACGCGAATAACAATTCGAATTTCATAACACCGTATGTAAATATTTAATATTACTTTATTTAAAGGCTGCAAATTTTTATCAGATGATTTGGCAAAATACAAATCCATAGGTTATAAATTAAATATGCTACTCAATAAGTAAAGTTTGTTTTATTTCTGGTATTTTTCCTCTAGATATAATCTGAAACGGTTTTTTTACCTCGCAAACAGTCTAATCGTTTAGAAGCGTATGGGGTCGCCTGCATAAGAGCTCACTATTTCACTTAAATTTTATTGGCCGGAATATGTTCGTAGACAAGGAAGGGGCAGTGCCAATTGGAATAAATTTGAAAAATATTAGTTTCCAGTTTGTGCGAGTTGCTCATGATTGTAAAGAAATAAAAAAAAGGGTCTTATCTCGCAATATTATAGAGCGACGGAGGCCGCTCCCATTAAAATTTATATAAAAATTCGTCTTATGAAAGTTCGAGTTATAAAATTTAAATAAACATGTTTCCTACTCTTTTATGTATTTTGTAAAAATACTCGAAGACTGATTGCGGCTCTCTTTCTTCTAATGTGTGCCCACCGCTGTTACTTATAAAGTATTACTAGATAGAACACTTTTTTATTCACTTCCATAATTATAGCAAGTGATTTTGGCAATTACAATAAGGATTACAGGCAAATTTATTTGTATTTTGCCTAACGAAATTTGTGTGTTTCGAAATAACTGAATCAGATCACGAAAATATCGGCAGTAAGCCCACTTAGGACGAACTGTAGCTTTTACTATAGCTATTTAATAAAGCACTATATTGTATTCTATTATTCAATGGCCGTAGTAAAAGCTACAGTTCCTCTCAAATGCACTTGCTGCAGGCATTTTTATGCAGCTCGTTAACTTTTTTTGGTAGGAGCTGTACTTCTGTTCCAAATATTCTTCTTTCTTTACGAATTTCGTTAGGAAAAATATAACTGAATTTGCCGGCAATCTCTGTTACAATTTTGTAAACCCCAAAATGCTGGTATATTTATTTTAAATAGTAAATTATATTTTTGTGTACCGACGTGCCCACGTTATTGATCATAAATTGGGAAAAATAACGTTATGTGTCACTGCTTCCTAAACTATCTATGAATGCTTCTATCAAATTGTCCATTTTCCCGTCACCTTCTATGTTTGTATATATCTGCGAAAAGATATCCAAACTGTTGTTAATTTTCAATATATTTGTTGAAATGCTCTTGTCAGGTGACTCCAAAACATTTTAAACGTATCCAACGAAACACTCATTTTGCAGTACTTTAAAGCGGTAGGAAAACTATGGTTTTTCGGCCTAGGCAGGCAAAAATGTCACTAAAAGTTGGCCACACTAGATTCCATATGACAGACGTGTAATAATTTGTCATTAAGCTACTGTTCAACCATGCTAAGATGAACTGGTGTCTTCATTGCACTTATTATTGATAAATAGATATTATACTAGAAAGAAAATTACAGAAAAAGATTTATTCTCGGAAACGTCAAACTACTAAGGTGTCAAAATTTCTTTTCTATTTTTAATTGAAAATTAAGATTTATTTGCCCAAAAAACAATGTGTATCACACGGCCAGAAACACTTTTGCGAGTATTCGTACTTATTGTAATTAATTGTAAACCGTACTCAAACTCGCAAAATTGTAGTTTCTTGCCTAGTGATACAAATAACTATTTTTCATCTCGAGATAAATAGTAATACTTTCTTAAAGGAGAAAATATTATTTTGAAGAAGTGCTGGAACTTTGTTTGTGATTCATTATAGCTCTAACAATTACTTTTATTTTTATTTATAAACCGCTAAAATAGGCAGTAAATGATATATGAAGAATATTTTTTGAAATACCGTTGACGGGTCACGTTGACAGTTGAAATAAATAGCGTATTTTGGCGCATAACTTTATCACTAAATATGTGAATTGGTCATAGAATTTGCTATTTTTGCGTTGTGGTCATTTCTAGTACTGCTCTAATCAAAGTAATTCAATGCTAAAATACATCCGGTTTGGTCATGAGAATTCGTGAACATACTCTAAACTTCGTTCACAAGCGAAAAAAGCGATTGCAGCGACATTAATACAAGTAGAAGCCGTGTTTGTCATTTGTTGGTTAGGTATATATATTAGATATTTACTGTTTAATGGTTTACCTTGTCTTATTGTTAGGTTGATATTTAACGTCAAGATTGAATTATATATACTATATTATTAGACAATTTGTAATGGCGAAACAGCCGCGCAAAATTTTACAGTTATTTGATGCAACAGATAAAAAGTTATACTCGTTATCCGAATACATTTCCACATATCGTTCAAAATATAATGGTTGTTTGTAGTGTTTCTCCCTATGTGTTAGCGCTGCCGACGCAGTCGTTGCAATTTGTGCACTTACATTGTCCATATCATTGAAAAGTACAAGAAAATCGTCATCTTTTTGCTGTAATGTAAGCAGCAGAACTATTTGCTCCAGATTCAGATTCATATTTGTGATTTCTGAGGTTAGGATGGGATGATTAGAATACTGACACACACAGCCACCAACATAGAACTCCGTTTTAGCGTTATGTTAGTGACCATGTTTATATCAAACGTCAACATTTTTTTTGACGTGAACGTGTCGTTACCAAATGTTGTCATCATTGACCGAATAGTCCGCCGCCAAAAAACGCTAAAAGAGTAACAGAATGATGACGACTTTCGGAATATTTCCTTTTATGTGTAAACAAGGTTATGTGAAAACCAACCAAAAATTTTGAAATCTTTCTTTTTATCCAACTTTTATACAAAAAAAAAATACAAGTAGATGCCCTAACTTTTAGATATTGTTCCATTTTTTTTAATCTTTCAGTTACGAAAGAAATGTAAAATGTATTAAAGAGCAAATATAATTAAAAGAACTTTCAAAATACCTACAATCCGTCGGAGAGTTAACTGACCATAAGGCGTAGGTACAGTCTTGCGTGCGGATTACATATACATACATACATACCTAAGCTTTCCAACGAACTCCGTCCAACTCGCGGCTCCACGTAGAGAGAACATCTATAACATATGATAATGCGGCCGAACAAGATCTGTGCATCTCATTAGACACGGATTAATGGGTATTTGGCGGGACTGTACCGGGTCGGCCTGCCCTCTCCGTTCATTGGAGAGCGCGCGGCCGGTCAGCCAATCCACGCTGTCCTCCAATTATTCCCGTTTATTTTGTTTTAAGGCCAACTGGCATATAAAATGGCCGAATTGACTTTCTTCACTTTATTGCTTTCATATCGATTGGCCGATGCCGTTAATGGAGTTTTGATATTGCCGCTCGTTACCGGCAATTTCAGGTAACGTTTCGCTTTTTCTCGCGATGTCGACGTTTGGATCTCTCTCTGTCGGGCGCTGGCCTGGGTCCGTACGCTGTCCGAGAAATGACCACGGTCGGACGCGACACGCGCGTCCAAGCATGACTTTATTTGAGCGTAAATTATATAACGTCGTTATTGGTGGAATAACGTATTATATGCTTCGCGGAAACATTAAAACATCTACATCGAACGGGCATAAATGGCGTTAATGTGTACCTATACCTTATGAAGAAATCGGATTTTACGACAGCACATGCTACCTCAAGTCTTCGTTGCGATAAGCTCCGCCTCAAATTCATATTGTTTTTACTCAGATACTTTTCTATCTGCCATAGCACCAAATACCTTTATCCCTCAGAAAGCTATTTTTTTCAAGTGTTTTATATATTGGCAGTGACGAACGGCACTCTTCCAACTTCAACCTATTGTGCACCTACATTAACTAGTGTTGCAGGATTGCCATGATATTCGGAATAATATTTCGATTCCATATTCCACCAGACATACACTGTTGAAAATTTTAACACTTTTATGACTAATTTAATAGTCAGGAGAGGTCCACACTCTTTTCGTGTTATTTTGTCGAGAACTATAGAAGTTTAAATTTGACGAGCAAACATAGTCAAGTATTGTCTATTGCTAAGGGGTTATTTTGTCCAACTGACACGTGGAATTATAAAATACTTCTAGTCACATTTTATTTGATCTAGACTAGACAAATTTACTAGCTGTTTAACTAAATGAATGCGATCTATTGGGTGTTTTAACACCATTTTCTAAACACAACGTCTTATTAATATGCAGCTCCTATTTCTTAGTGCTATAATATTCTGTCTTTAAGACGTTTTCTCAATTATGAATATGCAAAACCACTCATTCACAAGTTTTGGTTTCTAAAAAACTAAACGTGCCAATTTTAAAATGATTTTTTGAGAACCATTATAAAATTAAGTGAATGTTTATGCTATTTGATTCAAGTCTAAACTAATTGCGTAAATAGATGTTACCAATACATCTTTAAGATGTTGAAATTTTTTATGCCCACTGGAATTAACGTTTAATAACACGAGGTTACACTTTGCAAGTCAGTCACATTTGGTGGTTTGTTTGGATATTTTAATACGGAGATTCAAACACGAAAACAGGTACACGTGCAATGCAGGTGGTGCGTATAATGTAATACTGTATTAGAATAGGTGGGGTTTCTATATTTCTCTCCGAGGGAAAAAATCTGACTGGTTGACGCTTCTGAATGTCTAGAAAAATAATCAATCCTCATATCTGAACAAAGAATTCACACAAAATTCTAGTAATTTCTGTTCTATTAAATACGCGTAGTCAACTCGTCTGGCAAAGTTTGGAAAAATCAACACTAAAATATTTGACTAGCGCAAAATTAACGCCAACACCGTAATATTTTCAAAGTGTACTCGTATAAGTTGCACGTATTCGGATGATTTCAAGTGGATTTGAATAAGCGCAGTGGAATATGGGATCATATTTCGTGTTTATTTTATACGTAACTAAATCTCTATTAAAGTTATCTACAACAAAAGTTTACTATTTTTTCTCAATAAAAAATTCTGCACATTACTAATATATTGAGTCAATGTGACTGTGTGATTTAAATGTGCACAACGTTTATGAATAACAAACACCGCCCGTCAGTCCAAATAATAAATTGCGCATGATCGAGTCAAAACCGGAAAGTTGAGAATTTTCAAAATCACACAATTTGTACGAATACGTATATGGACACCTACCCAAAAGTTTCGGTAGATTCATTCGATATAAAATCATTGTCGAAATCATTCGATTCGAAATCATCCGATTCGAAATCATTCGATTCAGAATTATCCGATTCGAAATCATCCGATTCCGAATCACAAAATATATTTGCAACTAATTAATTAATAAAAACTCGGTTATTTGGGGTACTATTAATTAGTGTAAATAATAACATAATCGGTATAAATGAAAACTAACTAAAAATACTAGTGACTGAGTTAGGGTAACTAACTCCTAAAATTTTCAATCGTTGGTTTCCGGGTACAATCGATTCGGGCCAACAGCACTTAGGGCATTTTAGTTATGTTGTGTTTGTCCCTGGTTCATAAGTACATACGGGCCTGACTGCTTTAGAAAGGTGATGCTACCATTTGTTATTTATCTCATTCAACGAAGTCACAAGATTTGTTCAGCGGCGACTGGTGCTTACATTTTACAAAGGCCATTACAATGATCTAATCTCTTCGTATAAGTTCGTAATATGTTCGTATTTCGGACGATAGCACACGAACTTCAATCATTGTATTGATCCCGTGAAGGAGCGCGGATTACTATCCAGTTCATTGTAAAATAGTAACTTTATCTCTACGCCCATTTATTTCCGCCGCACGTGTTCTTCGGTCCAATAACTGTGTTTAGGAACTTGATTCTTATCACTCCAATCGACCGATTCCATTTCTGCACGCTTATTATTCACTATAAGATACCGATTATTTCTACGCCGTTGTAGCCACAACGGTAGGCATACGCAATATATACAAAGAGCAAACGATAAATTTCGTTTCGTGGAAATAGGAACAATATATATGTTGATATACATTTTATATAAATACCCCTCGTATCCTGGTCACGTGTTACCTCTAAAATACACAAACTCATTTATTTATGTACATTCTGGATATACCTGTGACACAAGCGACCTTCTACGTACAATTTACATTAAAAAAAATTGAAATTTTTAACGATTTTCTAAAGTTAGTAGATTGTAACGATGGAAAAACACAAATAACTTTGCAGACTCTATATGTGTGCATAAAATCCCGTCATAAGTATAAAAAAATCCGAAGCGAATTTTCTGTGCCCGGTTTTGGAGCGTCAAAACTGCTCTTAGCAGATACTTGTAGGGCGTATAATCGATAAAAACAAAAATTTATCTGAAATAATTGGTTCCAATATTGTTCATGCTTTTTATTCATTGCATAACTTTTCAATAGATTTTAAGAACATATTTCTAATGTGATTCAATAATAATAGGTATAAATAATAATAAATATTCTATGATTTATACTCAAAATATTAGAATTTTGGAAATGTCGGCTTTTCTGATTATATATGACACATCTACATGTATAAACACACATTAATTTTGGGCACCATGAAAAAAAATAGATATTTGCTAATTGAAAAAACCGTTTAAACCTCACATCGAACGTAATGCGATTTCTTCGTCACATTTGTAAATCTAAGTTGAGCTATAATTTAATTTAGGTTGGGACTTGAGTGAAAACTGTAAGAAACAAAACGTTCTCGGTTCGCTAACGCCCACACCTGAACGAGACTAATTATTTTGACACATCCTGACGGACGCATACATCAAACACGACGTCGCCTGTCACGTTATCGTGGTCCCGAGACAAATTACGCGTGCGACCTGAACCGCTAAAAATTGATTCTTTTCGTCGACGATCCTTATAGCACGGGTATACGCTTAACGTATGATCTAGAAAGGCGCACTTTGTAATAAATTTGTTCACAATAGCGGCATTGTTTCCAGACGTGTCCGCACATTTCAAATTATGTAAAACGGTGTCCAACCGAAGGGCGCACTACACAGATATCTGCGCTTGAATGCAACATGGTTCCGTATCTATGTTCGTGTGTATAGGTGGCCATGTAATCCACATATGCATACCTATATGTATAATTTACGATTATTTTTGGTTTTGCAAGCAATATATTAACTAAAAAATTGTCAAATGTATGTATTTCTGTATTTATATAAATAAAGTCAAATCTGTGTTACTGAGTACTACATTTTATAATGTAATACTCAAGTAATATAATTTCAGTAAAAACTAAGGGAAATTTACTGTTTCTAATTTGCCACCAACTAATTTTGCACACTGCAACTATTATGCTAGTAGTTTGTCAGGAGGCACGCTACAATAATATAAAAGCCTTATAAAACAACGCTTATCTATATACATGTATAAGATTTGAAAAGGAGTACCGACCGGAACTTCGTTGAAGAATAAACTAAGCTATATGGGTAATACGGTCTTTAAAATAAAACTGCTAAATAGCCTCAATATTTCGTCATATATTTATGACTTCCTCAGGAGGACATCTACAATATTATAAAGAATATGAACCAATAGTAATAAAATATTTAAAATAATACTTACAAAGTTCAAATATAATAATCAAATTAAACGTATTTTAAATTTAGAATTTTTAAAAGTCAAATAACATTTTGTAAACAAGGTAATGTTACTATGTATTTTTTAAAATGTTGCAGTAAATATGATTGAGTTGATTTGTGTCTGTTTTGAAATTAATAGAATTTTGATTACTGTTAATATGAACCATTTCTAGAAATAACCGCTTTTTGTAATTACTTTCAACATCAAGAATTTTAGTATTATCATAATTAAAATTGTGGTCTAAATTTTGAAAATGTAAGACAAGGCACATGAACGTTACCTATACGACTATCAGAATAACCCAACATAAAAGTGATAGTCGTATAGGTAAACGTTCATGTGCCTTGTCTTTACATTTTCAAAATTTTAGACCACAATTTAATTATGATAATACTAAAATTCTTGATGTTGAAAGTAATTACAAAAAGCGGTTATTTCTAGAAATGGTTCATATTAACAGTAATCAAAATTCTATTAATTTCAAAACAGACACAAATCAACTCAATCATATTTACTGCAACATTTTAAAAAATACATAGTAACATTACCTTGTTTACAAAAATGTTATTTGACTTTTAAAAATTCTAAATTTAAAATACGTTTAATTTGATTATTATATTTGAACTTTGTAAGTATTATTTTAAATATTTTATTACTATTGGTTCATATTCTTTATAATATTGTAGATGTCCTCCTGAGGAAGTCATAAATATATGACGAAATATTGAGTCTATTTAGCAGTTTTATTTTAAAGACCGTATTACCCATATAGCTTAGTTTATTCTACATGTATAAGTATATAAATGAATAAATAAATATTTTATTAATCCTGAAATCTAAAAAGACACAATAATAATAATAAGGACACATAAAATATATAAAAAATAACGCTAGGCAAATGTTATAAGTGCAAAATTTGATTAAGTAAATTTTTAATTTTGTTTTTAAAAAGACTTCTTGAGGAAATAGTTCCTATATGTGTTGGTAATTTATTTAAAAAAAAATCTTTCCTGCATACAAGATAGATCTTTCATAAGAGTTATTTTTCATATCGAAGTAAATCACCATGTTTGGTGCCATAGCCATAATCAACTTTCCAAATTTTCCAGAATATACATGATTCAGTTGGACTTAATTTAAAAATAATTCTAAGTGCTCATTTCTGGAGTACAAATACTCGATTTAGTTCTACTCCAGCACCCCACAATACAACGCCGTAACTTAAGATTGGAAAAGTGAAAATTAAATTGATAAAAGCTGTTTCATTTCCGCAACGTGTCTAAGAGTTAACAATATCTGAATATTAGTACTCATTTTATTACATACACAGTTATTCTGGATTTTCCAATCTAAATCGTTGTCAACGAAAATACCTAAATACTTTGAGGTTGATACTGCTTCGAGTGTAATATTGTTGTATTGTACCGAAAAGCCTAGTGCAAAAATGAAAAAGTGTTTGTTACACCAATTTGATAACTGCTCCATTATGTTCAAAACTTATTGATGTGAGTCTTGTTCATTATTTGAGTCAACAATTACCGCTGCATCATCAGCATAGTGTTATGAATTTACTGAGGTGATCGGGTAAATCATTAATAAAGATTGAAGAGAGAAACGGACATTATACATGTCAAATTCATGTATTATTCTTTGAATAACCATACAAGAATGTCGCTCTTCGAATAGTCATTTCTATTAATATTGCGTTGTACAAAAGTGTAATTATGATGATATTCATAAACATTTATGGTTAGTCATGATTTTGACATTAATCCCATTCAGAGCCAGCTATAAACATTTAAAGATAGGGCTACTTAGTCTGTTTAACAAAAAGTCGCTCATATCTCAAAATCTATTAAAGATAGGTATAGGGAATGCTGATATAAAGTGATAGTGATGATATTTACTTCCTAATTTCGAATTAAAATACAGCGTGTTCAATTTAAAAAAAAATTAGTTTTCTGCATTTGAAAATATGTCACTTTGTTCCTCAGTTTTGAACATCCTGTATGTTGAAATGTAAAGTGTGCATACCGTTTCTTAGAGTTGTATCTACATTCATAACATAACAAATTTGGCGTCTCTCCTTGCAGTATTAATCGAGATATTAACTTCTCAATGATGCAATGATTATGACTAAACAAAAAGAAAAACTTAAATAACTCAAAAACAGCAACATGTAGCTATAGAAATAGCTAATGAAAACTGACGTATTTATGGTCGTAGAATCCAAAAATGAATAAAAAATTAGATCATTCTGTTTAAAATAACAAAGTTGACGTCCATTTCCGGTCAACCGGAAGTGATATTTTGGTTAATGTATTTCATATTTATAGGTTCAATCGAACAGATAATAGAACATCATAAACTTTTAATGAACCACTTACGTGGAATACCCTGTATAATGTTGCTTTCACATATTATCTTTAACAGTACAAAATATCACTATACAGTAGTTTGTTATTTCTACATATTTGACTAGTCTTATCAGTACGTCGTTGCCTAAAAAAAATAAATATAAAAAAAAGATTCTTATCAACATGAAAGTCATCAATGTTTTGAATGTGTAACGATTAACCTCTACCTAAGTGATCCAAGATATCACCAAAGTTCCCGATTTTTAAATATTTATTCTGAAAATAATGACGCCAGCAATTCTTTCCCCCATAAATATTTTTTGTTGGCATTTACCAGAAGTTTAGCAATAACATTTGATTTCGCGATTTATGCAACTACTCTTATCGAGACCAATTAGAGTAAAGTAAAAAAAAAAGTTTTTGCTTTTTGTTTATAAGTCGCTAATCACTGACGAAATAGCTCCACGTGTAAAATGATAAAGGTAAATTTATGTTATGCGTAATTTATTATTTTATACGATGTATATCTAGCAGGCAGATATAAGCTATGAAATATATTTCACACTAAAGTTGCGTTCAGAAAATTTTCAAGTGTAAATACATCTATTTGAATGATTTTATGTTATTAAATCATTCAAATGATTAATAATATATATAATTAATAATTTCAATTGCAGTAAAAATATAAATTTAGATAACAATTCTTAAATTTAATTTTCCTTGAATGTACCTCCAAAGTTGAAAGTATCTCTGTAATCATATATAAGTATATCTTACATCATACTAGGCTAAGCCCTAATTATTTCGTGGTAAAATTTGCCTAGTTTTTCAAAGGATAAAACAAAAGTCCTGGTTGAATATTTTTATGTATGTAACGCAGTATTATTTATTTTATTACCTACTTATTGGATGGAACTAGCAGATATAATATTAGTTCTACCACACTGATTCTGATTTTAAAAGCTAATATATGTAACTGTGCTAGGAAATCAAATATAAGTTCTTTTCTACTTACTTTCTGGATGGATTATATTAAAAAAGTCACAGCTCTTTATGCTTCCCGTACTTCTTTGTAAGGCGACCTTAATATGAACTGTATTTCTTTATTTTCTCAATTATCTTTGAAATGGCATTGACATTTACCTGAAAATCCATACATACGTCTATTTCCATTTACAAACACAAATACGGCACTAATCTTATTATATATGCATACGTATATCAGTGCATAGCTCACCGCAGAGAACATCTTGCTTAATTTATGGCAACGGTGTCATTTGTATTCCTATTGTTGTCTAGTTTCATCAACAACTAGGGTATTAGTAATCGCGAAGACAAGGCCGCCAACATCAATTTATTTTGTCAACTGTCACGTGTGAATTATTTCCGAAGGAAAAATACTTTACCTTGCAGTTTGTAATCCCAAAAATAAATGAAGATTTATTTGGCATTTGTATTAAAAGTTCTCTCTCATAAGTATTCACCTTGGAATCTTATTTGTAGGTAATATCAATATTCGTCGTCAAGATATTTTGTTTTATCCAGCATTATACATTCTTTGCAGTATACACACCTAATATGGCGAAGGATTTCCAGAACCACATTGGTAAGGTGGCTCCTTGATGGTTCTGCAAATCTTTTTCAGTTGACGGAACAATGTTCATTGCAACATTCTTCCGCCAACTGAAGAGGAAATACTGTCAAGCTTACCTAGTAAGTTAACTACCAGTGATCACTTCCTTCACACACTGAGAGAAATATCCTTTTCATTTAAAAGGAATTGCATTAAACCAAATGTTTTTGCGCTTTCTATGTAATCAATATGATTTGGTGTTTCCTTGAAAAGAAATATTTTAAATTCACGCATTTCTTCGGAAGTAATTTTTCGTTGAAACAGTTTATTCCTTTAAGTGAAAGATATTGATAGTTGATTCAAGTCCTCTTTATTTTTCAACTTGAAAACTATGCGGATTGGCAGAAAACCGTAAGCATGTTGATTCAAGAGGTTCTTCCTTTTAGGCGTAAGCGTAAACACAACAAAATGCCGTGATCGTTTTCAATCGAAATAAAAATTAATTATCTTCAAAAATCCATGCACTAAGGAGGGATTTGCCGTTAGAAAATTGTAAATCTTAGTAGTATTAGGAGTTGGTCGCAATGACCACCCCTAACACTCTAGTGTGCCGTTAAAGAAATCGTCCTTTCAATGGCGATGACTCCTATCAGATGTTGTTCTAGTAAATATACCAGATTAGTATGTTACGATCGTAGTTTCCAGCTTATTTTGTGCGAAATATCTGTTACTGGAATGAAATAGGAGATGCGCCATCTATGCGACAATTTCTCTACTACACATAAGTATATCTGCTGTACTATATGGGAAGAAAACTGCTATACCAAAATAAAATGCGATATTTATTTTTACTTCCATGTAAATATTTAGTTAAATTAATAAATACTGCTCTAGCTTCAAATATATTTACTAACCAAATTTGTTTTTGATTGAATACAGGAATATTTTTAATATTCGTAAATCAAGTAATAATTTAGTAACTGTAACCAAATGCATGAAAAATGGTTGAAAACAACAAGATCATTTTTCCCGTGTATAACAGTTTTAAAATTTTGAACCACTATATACTGTTGTAAAGCTTATAAGTAAATCAGTGTTAACTGAAAAGATTCCAATTATCTCTGAAATTTCTTTAACCTCGCGCGAAAAATGTTCACTTTTGTTCCTTATTGTTTGTGTATCTGAGACTTGCAGGTGGGAACATGAATAAAACTAAAATAATTCCGTGTAAAAAAGCACTCAACTTGAATATAGGTGCTTGCATTTTCCGATAAAAGGCAAAAGTTTTAAATTATCGTATACATGCGTGTCCACGCAAATAAACCAAAATGTCCGGCTTTTTTATTTAAAATACTATTTAGCATTCATCAATACTTAAAAGAAACTAAAATATGTTGTTAAACATGTACATAACAATAACTACTGGATGTAAATAATACTGTGTAAGTGTAAAATGTTAGAAACTCATATTTTTCAAAAATATTTGCGAATTTTCTCAATATAATATCTACAAATATGTTCTGGGTAGAACAACAGCGATATTTGTATGTGTTTTTCTACATAATAATAACAATTTAATATGTAATGTGTATTGCCTTACTTTAACAGAAGTTATAAGGACATTATAAAATATTAATCAAAACAAAGGTGCATGTAACCATTTAACTACGATTACTTTTCATCGAAAAGCATATATTTATATAAGAAGAAAATAGTCTTCCGGCAAAACAGCACGCTACTTTCAATTAAAATAAACATTTTTCAGAGAAAAGGTATTCTTTTCGTTGAACATGATAAAAACCAAAACTTATAAAACTTTTCATTTAATGCAATCTCTTTTCTCAGTGCAGTTTCCTTATTCGCTATTGCCGATTTATTTTTGCTTATCTTTTGAAAATCATTATTAACTTGTAGCATACTACATGTACAAACTTAAAGTTTGCCCTAAATTGAAGAAGGTCGATTCAACACTTCTTTTATATTATAGACCCATCATTATCTAACTTAGCGATGAGTCTGTACAAAATATCTTTATACTTCAATTTACAAAAATGTGCGTGTGCATCTGTCTTGTCGAACCAGCATGGCTTTGTTCTTGGTCGCTTCCCTGTTACTAGTTTTGCTTGTATTAGTCAAGAGGTAGGCGAGGTTATTAATAGACGTGGATAATTGGATGTTATTTACACTGATCTTTCACGAGCCTTTGATTCTGTAGACCATTTCTACTACATAAAATAAGTTTATTTGGCTTTATTCCATCAGTTATCAAACTCTTTGATTCTTATTAAAATAAACGCAGATATTACGTTTTTTACAATGGATTCTCTTCCTACAAGTTTACTCTCAGCTCTGGAGTTCCTCAAGGCTCCAACTTAGGTCCTCTTTCTTTTATTCAACCTGTTTATTAATGATTTACTACTTTCTTTTTCCTGTCCTGATCTTGCCTATGCTGATGACATTAAACTTTATCATTAAATGTGCACAGAGAATGACCCGCTCATCCTGCAATCTAACCTTGATAGGTGGTATTGCTGAGGTTGATGCCATCAATATAAACTAGATGTTAATATTACATATCATCTTTCGCATGTGCAACAGCATCGCGTTTTTGACCTTCTCTTATTATATCGGAGACATCTTTCTTCAAAGAAAATTAATTATTGCTGATTTGAGTATATTGTTCTATACCTTTTCCTTTAAACACCATATTGCTGAGATCTGTTCCGAGGCTTCAAATCTTTGGGTTTGTAATGCGTATCGCTATATAAGAATTTCCTGGATACACACACGATTAAAACTTTATTTAACTCTTGAATACTCGGCCTTAATATGGCATACTATCTATGCTAATGAATATCTACAACAAATCTGTTGTTTGTCAATAGCACAAAACAACAGATGGTTGTAAACAGAAAAAAAGGAAGTCATCTACACCACACCTTTAATTAATTTTGAGTAAGTTTTTTATTTTCACTTATTATATTGCACAACAAGCTTCATTAAACATTGAAAAAGGCAATAAAAAATTGTCGAAAGGTTGTTTAAATTAAGAAAAACTTGCATTCATTTAAGCCATAATTCCACGAAAAAATTTTGGTTACTAAATGTTATTCCTTAATCAAAGATTGTAAATAATATTTTATCATAACAATGACACATTTCGTTCTGTCGATGAAAATTCGCTGAATGAATGCAGATTATTGATCTCAGTGTAAACTTATATTATTAATATTGAAGTGAGTATGTTAAGTAATTTATATATTAAAAAAAGAAACGCAGGGGTAGAATGAAAGCTTATGGAATAAAATAATTTATGGAATCGGCGTTAAATAACGTGAAAAGCACTTTATTGCATATTCCTCACATAAAGTATAAATTCAAGAGCGCAAAGTAATCGACGCTTGAAATATAAACACATTGTTTTCGTAAATTCAATGATCCAGGAAAGTATTGCATACCAAACTGGCCGCTAATACATATTCAGCATTCCAAATTCGGCGTCCCGAACAAAAATAGTACAAACACACGAACGCGCAATCAAAGATTCCGAGTGTCCAGTTTATTCGCCGATAATGCTTCCTCGCAATATGATGAATATTAACGAAAATCGAACGTAAATAGCATCGTCCGTGACATTCTCTTACTAAATCAGTTCGAAATTACACAATCGAAAAGCCAAGATTCCATAAGCGAATCATCGCAAACGTCCCCGAATGAATGCCAATGAAGGTTAGTGAACTGGTTCGGATATTATTCGCCCCCCTTGTGACCATCTTTTTTCCTTCAATTGATGTCGCGAATTATTATTAAATAAGTTGGCGTACTAGAGTGACCAGTCTGTCGTCTGTTTATCCGGCGATCTTTGAATATTGAAACGACGTGTCGCGGATGTTAATTTTTGGATGAAATGACCGGGCATATATTCGCGCGATGAAATTGCGCGTTCGCAGAAATCAGATCCGAAAGGACGCGCAAACAGGAACAATGCATACCTAAGAAAATATGTTAATCGATCAAATAGGTAGGTAAAAGGTACGAAACAAACAAGGCGCTAACAGAAAGAAGATAAATAAGCCTGGCACGGTCATTAAAATTCATACAGCTGTGAAAATGCTCTTCGAAATAATTTTGAGTGAGTGTATAGAAGGTTTATCCTGCACTAATAAACCTAATCTTTGGAACAATTTTTGAATTTGTGTTTTAACAATAGATGATCTAAAATCGTGCGATAAATATCTATCATTAACAGTGAAGAAAACTGTATAATAGGAGATATTGGAAATATAATACTATAATGGAAAAGCTCCCATAATTTTAGAGGGCTAGAACACGACTAGAAGCGTGTACTATACAAGTGGAGCACTCGAAAAAATTACTTAAGTACAAAGTATATGTTTTTGTTAGGAATACAAAAACAGGAAAATTGATTGAAAACGAAAAAATAGAGTTGTCAGTTCTTCTTCTTAAATATTCGTAGATTTAGTAAACTCAATGTTTTTTTGCAATCTTAATTCTTTAAAAAAATATTTTTAAATAGTTACGTACATGATAGCGTGTACGATATGATAATATGTGTCATGATCATATTCTTTTTACCCGTAAATTCAGATTGGTATTCCCATGCAAAACTAAATTATAAGCTTCATCGGTCTATAAATAAATGCAGATTATCAAGGTGCCTGGTGACGTATGCATTTCTATACATAAATATCTTAGTAACTACACAGCAGAGAGTACAAATCCTCTTGATCAATCAGTTCGTGATTATCACGTTTCCTTCCTCATGCGTATGACGTAAATTATTAGTTGGAAATCCGTGAAATTTCAGTTCCTGTTAAATGATTAATAGTCATGAATTAATAAAAATAATAATTAATATTCCCGAATGCATCTGAGACAAGGATGTGGTTATAGAGAATCTCAGCATATTATAATTTTCGTCTGCAATTATTGGCACTTACGTTCGCTGGAAATTGGTTGCGTCCTGTCTATCGTTGAGTAAAAATAGCAGTCTCGATATTGAAATAAGACATATTTTAAACAATTATCAATAAGAGAAATACGTTTTAAATTTTGTTGGTTTATGCATAGATGCGGCATCGGAATTATTTTAAAGGTTCTAATCTTTATTTTATCATATATTCTTTTATTTATAATCGATCTAAGTATATTCATTCAATTTAATGTTATTTACATAAAACACAGTATTTCAAATTTCCTTTTTTAATTAGTTTGAGTTATCTTTTAATGTATATTATTGCATTGCTTTCTGATCTACACTTTCAGCACAGGAATATGACAGTCGTGATATACTAACTCATTCATTTACATTTAAAGATCCGAAAGTATTAACTTCTTGAATTTTACTAAAATTTGTGGTGTAAATTTGTTAAAGAAGAGAATGAAGTTTTGAATACAGTAAAAGCTACTTCTAGGATTTTAGGATTTCTAAATATCAAACCTTTTCTTTATACTATTATTCCTAATACATACTTCTTCAATTAAAAAGATAAAAAATATATTTCCGAAGCGGCATTATCATAAAGATTTTCTTTAAACAACATAATATAATATATAATAATAATAATAATGTGTATTATTTAAATATTGAAAATTTCGCATACAAGAATTAAAATTTCCTCTTTCGTTTAAAAATTTCAAGGTATTAATATATGATTGCTTATTGGATATTGAGCTCATATAACAAACCGTGGATAATATATTCGGTTATTATTTATGTATTTAAAACGCTACCGAAACAAATTTGTTATTATAATAGTGTATATAATACCTTTCTCAAATATACCACACACGGCGCTTAAACATGTTCTTTTGTTTCTGTAAATAAAAGGTATAAGAACACTGTATATGTACACACGCATAAGTAGGTACCTAGTTGGAAATTTATAGTCGGATGTTATTTAGCCGGCGTTGTAGTGAACGTGGCTTATGCAGGGGGAAAAAGGCAGCAGACGATGAAGTGTCCGCGCATACTTATTTATGTTTTTCTCACTATTTATGTATAATGTATCCTAGGTTAGGTTCATAATTTAGAATTAACTGTCGGAATATTTATTTAAGAAAAAGTTTCCGTTATTATAAGTCAGTGTGTCGCACACAACGGATGTGACAACACGTGACTCGGCCAAGGTTCGTGTTCTGACTACCCAATTCGGTCTCCAGGGTCTTATCGCAGACGTTGGATTTCCATTCCTCCAACGACTAAAAGGTATATCGAATTGGAAATTCTAACAGTTCTATTCCTAGTACACGTTGTGCGCGAAACGTTTGACAGATTTTTGAGAAAATTGTTGTATGAATTTACCGTTGTAGCATTAATATTCAAAACGTAACTCGCTCTATGAAAAAAAAAAAGACCAACCATGTATGTTTTGTTAGGTAAATTGGTACCGACTATATGTAAGATTAAACTTGTTGGTAGTCAAGCTAAATTCGTTGAAGTAAATATTGACACTTATTCCATTTACTTTTCCGTTCGTAGTACTTTATAGTCTGTTATGGCAGAAGATTTATTCTTGGAAATGCAACGGGAATTTTTGATGACGCTTACCACAATATTTATTTATTAGTAGAATCCATTTCGACTTCCTTTGAACTACTATATGTTAATCTAGTGCTTAAGTGGGAGACACATGAGAAAACCTTTTAATATTTATTTTACAGAAAAAGAAAATATTTTATATTTTTTAGGAACATTATTTTATACAAAATAAATATACACTACTTAGATAGAGGAAAATAATTTGTTACATCATTTAAATATTTATTGACCTAAGTAGGTGGCTTGTTTATATAGGGTGTCGCACGACGAATGCCAGATTTATATCTGGAAAACTATTCATCAGAAAAAACTGAAAATTTTAGTGTATACACTAATATGGATTTGGGTCTGCCGTCCACCCTACCGACAATGCGCACTGCCTGCTTTTGCAAATTGAAAACATCTAATAAGTTCGTTGTAGTTATGAAGCCCTAGCAAGGAGGCAAATTTTGTAAATACTCATTGTATAAGGTTTCTAAAAAAATTCAAATATCTTACAGCTACACTGAGAAAATGGGTTAAGTAAAGGGTTTTTTTGTTAATTCCAAAATATCGTTAATCCAAAACAAAATTGTTAACGCATCATATATGTTTTAGTCAAACACACACAATTTGGATTTTATTTACATTACTTTGTTTTGAGCTAGCATTAAAATGGTAACACAAAATTTTATGTTGGATTAAACCACCCTAACAGCCAGAAATACTACATAGATATTTTTAAAAATATATTTTATAAATATTTTTCGTGAAAGGTTTTTGAATATATTTTTCATATTTTTTTCTAAATATAGATAAAATATTTATTCCATATTTTAAAATTAATGTAAGCCCTATATTTTTTCTAAAATATTTATATGAAAATTGAGATTTTTTATGCAATCTATTTAATTTGTCAAAATGAACTTAAATTGTTCTTAGTTATTAGAATGTATAACGTCGATTACGAAAAAGTTGAACATACATAGTTGTCTAAAAGGCAAGAACTTGTTTTTTCACACTCACCACACAAGTTAATAATCAATAATTCTGGCATCTTTTAAGGTATACTGAAGGTTTATCAAATTAATCACTATTTTTTAATTGAGGTGTTCTAAACAAAAAAAACAAACATATTTTATTATCATTTTATTGAATAAGCCAATAAAAGAAAATACTCATTTTAAGTCTAGCCTTGCTGGTGCCAGGTACAACCTATGGCTTTTTTCATATCTTCGGTAGTGGCGCTTTCATGGCGTTTCCTTGGGCCTCTAAAACAATGCCATGGTATTAGATCATACATGAATAAACATCGTACAACATTATCAATACCTACTAATACATTTGGAGCATTTACAATAATTGGAGTGGTAGCTACATTCTAATACTTACGATACTTATTTTACTTATTTCAAAATATTTGAAAACATTTTACGTACAAACAATAAAACAACCACAAGTATTTCTAACCTCTATTTGAGGTTATGACGCTTATCTAACCGAGATGAATCTCTTAAGCAAATCAACTAGCAAGTTATCTGGTTGATGCAGTACATATATGATGCATAAAATTCTTAGAATTATATTATTAAACGATTCTGTACATAGCGATATTGAGCATTCCATTATCTTATAAATGCCATGAAATGTTTCAAAGTTTTGCTTACCTCGTAGTCACCACAAAACTAAAACACACCCCGTAAATAATTACACAGTTAACCCTAATCTGCCTAATGTATACTATTGTAAACTATAAATGTAACGGACAAACGAATGAAAACGTTGATGATACGCACGTGCGCGTATGCATTCTATGTACCTAATCCATAGACGCATAAACAATACTAAATCATATAACACCGGCACGTAATGAATGAGGTGTTGTGTTGACGTTCGCAACTTACAAATATTACAATAATATAATACAAACGCAGATATATTAATAGAAAAGTTACAGCACACAACTTAGATACTAATTAAATCATATTATATATATATTATCTAATTTAATCTTTAAACTATCATTTTAAATAGGTACATACCTACTTAATATGTATGCATATTTTACCCATTTTATATTATTCGTCCTACGCGCCAAATGTACAAAAGCAAAAATTCAATCTTTTTTTTATATAAAATAAATATTTACAGAAGTACAAAGCAAAATATTGCAGAGTTATGAAAAATATATTGAGAAAACATTTGCAATAAAATATTATTAATGCTACATAACATATATATTTTTAAATGTTCCTAATATATTTTCTATAATATATTTATGCATATTATATTAATATACTAATATTCAAGAAAGATTTAATATTTTTTAAATATTTATAAAATATGAAATAAATATAGTTGGTCACTGGGGCAACCACTTTTCTCAGTGTAGTAATTGAATAGGAAAAACACGAATGTATTAAAGACCATTTTTGCTGCAAATTCTTTTATGATTTTACAACGTTTTTTGATTGGCAATTATCAAGTAAACATGCATGAAAATTCCTAATACTCTTTATATTGGCTTCTGCGGTTAAACGCAATAGTTCAAACAAACAATTACAAGTCGTTTTACCACATATCAACGATAAAACCGTAATTTATTGATTAACTTGTTCGTGAACAGTAAATACCTACATATAAAGTACGTAGACTTCGCAATGCTCCACAATACGTTTCACTCGTTACATTTAAATATGTACTACAATCTCAGAAAAGATCTACCTTCCACTAAAGTTATGAGTAATCGTTTTAATAATCAATTTTTCAGAGAACTTACCATCGAAGAGGAGACAAACAAATTTGACCACCTACTAATCTCATTACGCATTCAATGTACCGCTGGAAACGCAAGTCATGGAATAAAAAGTTATCTTAATCAAGATCGTTTATTCCACGATCGGCGAGAGGCAGTTTAATCGTGGTAGGTTTATAATCGGGGACATTCAAAACCGCAAACGTCAAAATTGGATTTACTGAGAACTCGAAGTATTTAGTATCGTGTAGTTTTTACAACTTATTGTCTTTAGGAGTCGCGTCGGTCCTGAAGAAAGTAAAATGAAGAAAAAGAAAAGAAAAAACAAAGAACGAGAGTCGCGTGCCCCCAAACAATTGACGATCGTCAGCGCCATGTTTTGTGTAAATCTGTCAGTTGTCCGTCCGTACGGAACCGTTAGGGCAAATGAATGAACTCTATGAATGAATAAGAGCGCTCTCACACGTTCAAAGACAATGGGCCTCTGCTACATATCCTCCAAGTTAGGTGGATATACAGTTAAGTTTGCATCTGCTTTATGCGTATACGCTTAGTTTACAGTTAAGATGTTAAAATATTATCTCATTAAGGAAGGGAAAAATTTCAGGCGATTTCCCAGGGAAATTTAATTTAATTGTGAAACAACAATGCTTTTTAACGAAGCAATTTCGTGCATATTCCGCTCAAATAATTATATGTTTACCGCTTACGTGCGTAATTTTTCACTATACTAAGCAAATAGCCTAGACGTTTTTGAAGATTTCCGGAAGGAGAGTAAGTAGAAAGTCGTTGCGAATTGCCACAACATATAACCCATTTTCCTTTATTATTTCCGGGATACTCAAAGAACCTTATTACTATAATAATAATACCTCAGCAGTACAGGCCTTGAAGGCCCATGGCTTAGGGTGTCGGAACACACCAAGCCACTGAGAACTGTTGCCTGAATGGTCACCCACCAACATCCGATACAGCATATTGCTGATTGGCAATGATGCACCCTTCCTTTTCGGCCGTATTGCCGGCCTTATAACTATACCCTGAAAAAATTAATTGGTAACTCTTTTCCCATAATACAAGTATTTTACGTGAATATTAATGGAAAACCTCCATAATTGCAGAAAAATTTTTACAATTTGCACAATTACAACTATGAATAAAGTGATTTTCAAGCGGTAAGAAAATAAGTAAGGCCTGCATGCGTAAACTTACAACCTTCTGGTTTAATTGAGACGTAGGCAGAACTGACATAGTGTTCGTTCACATGTGATTCTGTTTTCTTGTTATTTTTGAAATATTATACTGACTACTAGTAGGCGATATTATTTCATATTAGAAAATCTGTTCGTTGTTCTTTTAATGAAGATCTGCTACGCATTTTGCTGCAATTAGAATATGGAATATCGGAAACAACTTACATGCAGGTTGGAATTAATTCAGCGTTATCTGTTAGAAAGTCACTCAGAGGTTGGAGCAAAAAGATTTACATTTTTTAAGAAAATAAAGAAAAAAAGTTGTTACATACATGAACATAATTGGCTTCTATAGAAGATGTCTAAGATAAGTAAGTAATGTTTTACTCTAATAAATAAAATATACACCGAGGAAAAAGATATGTATATGTGGTACCAAGTACGATTTTCTCAAAAATTTGTACGTCATGATCTCCTAAAAAGTTTTCTGGCCTACAATAGCAAATACGTTAAACATATTCTACGAGTACAGCAGTTGCCGTGAAGATGGCGGTTTTCCTATTTCACTACTCGATATCTTTCATGCTCGATATAAGTTTTCTACATGGCACACATCCCATTTCTTTGAACTCGGCTTTTTCTAAAATATTTGAATATGTCATGCTAACCCGTTTTGAAAACCATTTGTTTAAGAACGATGTATTAACAGACAGTCAGCATGGTTTCACACAAGGGCTTTTCACGATATCTGCGGTGAACTCATTTATTTCCGACGTTATTAGTGCCCTTGACAAAAGAGAGGTATTTTCTGCGATCTAACACGCGCATTTGATTGTGTAGTTCACCGTATGTTATTGGATAAACTCGCAAGTTATGGTATTCGTGGGGTAGTGGCTAGTTGGTTTGAGTCTTTCCTTTCAGATCGAGTGCAATATGTAAATGTGAGGTGTGTATGTGCTAACGGTGTCTTACACAATTTCTCATCTCCATTATTACCCGTAAATGTAGGCGTTCTACAGGGGTTAATTTTGGGACCTATTCTCTTTATTATATTCATAAATGATAGTTGATTTCATTAATTGCTCTATACGTATTTACGCGGACGATATAACCGGAATAGTATTGGGTTCGAGCTATAGAGTCGTGTAAGAGAGAGCCAACGTCCTATTAAAGGAGCTAAGTCGATGGTTTTCCGTCAATAAATTACATATGAACCTAAATAAAACTCATTACATGGTTTTTAACTTATCTAATTGTATCTCACTAGCATCGGATCTCCAGGTAGAGATGGATAATGTACAACTGAAATGTAAAACACTTAATAAACTTCTGGGTTTAACTATAGATGCCAGGCTTAGCTGGAAAGAAACATTATATTGACTTAGTTAAAACAATTAATGTTTCATGCTTACAAGTTCGGAAATTAAAATCTTTCTTACCACATAATTTTCTAGAAAGGAAACTAACTCTAGGTTATCGTATGGCATTATCTTCTGGGGCGCTTGTGGAAGCACACACAGTGTATTTGTGGCGCAGAAGCGTGTCATACACTGTCTGGCGGGCGTTAGGAGTACCGACTCTTGTAGACCTTTTTTTATAAAATATGGAATTTTGCCTCTTCCTAGTATTTACATACTTGAACTACTACTATATGTATATAATAATCAAAATTTGTGTGTGAAGGGCGGGGACATTCATTACCATAATTTGTTGTCCTGAATAAAAAAAAATTTCCGCGGTTTTCGTAATATCTGTGAAGTGATTTTGCTGCAAACCTGTGTGTTTGATTTTTTAAATTATCAGGAATTCTTGCATAAACTTCTCTTTTAAGGTATCCCCAAACAAAAAAAATCCAAAATTGAAAGGTCAGGTGATCTGGCCCCCAAGAAACAAACAGGACCACCGTTTCCAATACAATTGTTTCTAAACATTCGCCGGATAACACTTTTAACCTCTCAAGAATTGTGTAGTGATGCCCCATCCTTTGGAAACCACATATCACGTCGAATAGCTAACGGTATGTTATCCAGAAAACCTATAAAAATGATTTTCTAGAAAGTTCCTGCATCTTTCACATGGAAATATGCCCTCATAAAAATAGGGGCTCAATATAAAGTCCTTCACGATGCCAAGCCACACGTTAATTGAAAATCTGTTTTGATATCAACATGGTCGCATTTGTCTTGAGTTCATATTATCCCAGTAATGGTCATTAGTTCTATTCAACATCCTATTTTTTTTTATAAAACATGATTTATCGCTTCTGGAGCGTAATATTAATTAAATGATCATAGCTAATTAACCAAGCATAAAATGTCGCTCGTCTCTGGTTGTCTCCATATCGTAATCCTTGTACCAGTCGAATTTTGACTGATTTCATTTTATATCTCTTAAGGATACTAAACATCCTGCAGTAGCTGATCTCCAAATAATCAGCTACCACTTCGTGTATGGAATTTCGTGGATACGCTCTGAAGCATGCCAAAACAACTAAATCGCCGTCTCCAAAAATTCTGTGGGTGTTGTCTTTGCCGTGGTCGGGAATTAAAACCTGCAGTTCTGCGTAAATTGATTTCCAATCTTTTAAAAGTAAAAAAAAATGCGGTTCTCGTCGCTGGGGTTGCAAATTTAAGTACATTGAACTTGGCTCTTGGGTATTATCATTACACCAAATAAAAATTCTTAGTATACTAAAAATAGCGCCAAATCTACAGCTAAGTTTATATTTTCAAGGAGTAGTTTATGACAATTTCGTGTTAATCAATCTCAATAAAAAAAAAATGCTTCACATAAAATGCATAATTGCATTCTAATATTTATGATATTGTAAATAAAAGAAGATAAAAGGTATTCAGCAACAAAGAAGAGTGCCCGGTGCGCTCTGAAAATTAACATATTCAAAGTTACCATGTCACGGTACTTTGCTCATACGGCAAAACACAAAAATTACGGCCTGTGCGATTTTTATCTCTCCCCCGGTAAAATACATCCTTATATCGCTTATCTATGGAAATATATATACAAAAAATGATTTAAGGGGTTAATGTAACGGAACAAATTTACACGTTTAAATATTAATTACAATTTATAACAACGGAGAAGAAATACTGTATCATTTTGCTCATAAATTACAACCCATTCTAGGGTATCTTGTATACTTACCTGCAAAGCTATGCCTCTCGACCTTGATTTATATATAAATAATTATAATTTGGCGTTTGTATTAATACGCGTTTATTTAAATAATAATTAATAAAATAAATGCCCCGTTGAGTTGTTAAATCAGAGTAAAAAATTCACATTAAATTGAAAAATATTTCATTCAGTTTAGGCAGTGCGTATTGTATTTTATTAAATTAATTTAATGCAGTTCAAACCTTTAATTCTTAATGTCTCTGAGGTTATGTTTGAGTCTGTTAATTCATCACTTTTACTTGCCTGTACTTTTTTAATGTGAGTGATTATTTTCAATGCTCTTATAAATTAATTTTGTAATATTGTAAACTGTTTACTTCTTCCAGACTTGTCTTTAATAAAGCGGCAAATAAAACCCACGCAAAGTTAGAAATCTGAAAGGAAAATTATCTATTTTTTGACTGCATACCCAACCATGAAAATTATAGCTTTTAAATACTGATATAATTAGTTTAAAGAAAAATCGGTTCTTTTTAGTGCATATATAACTGCCCATTTATTAATTAGTTAAGTAGTAACATATACATATTAACGTGTCAATTATACGTTTCGACTAATTATATAGTATTTCTGGTTTTTAAAGTGTTTTGTAAGGGTTATTGTGATGTCTTTTAATTGGTTTTTTTAATAACAAACCTGCTAATCACTTCTTCTACATTATCATTAATTACATACTTATGATTGCCAAAAAAAATGTCTTTTACTGATGAAGACTATATAATTAGTCGAAACGTATAATTGCCACGTTAATATGTGTATGCCACTACTTAACAAATTAATAAATAGACAGCCATATATCCACTAAAAAGAACCGATGTTTCTTTAGCTAAATACTGACTACAAAAATTATAAACAGTCTTTTCAAAATAAATAGTTTCACACGATTGAAAAACTTCCAGAACAAATCAACATTTGTCTCAACATTGACAAAACATTTATTTCTAAAGTACAATTATAATTGCTCACAAATGTAAAAACTACTTTCGAGAATTAGAAGAAACGCAAGATATCATTGTTTAAAATACTTGAAAATATTGCCAATACAGCAACGAAACGTTGTATTAGTAATAAAGATGCACTGAAAAATTAATTGATTTGCTTATCCTGACCGCACTTCCAAATGAAAAAGAAAGATACTAATTAGAATGAAACATAAAACAAATCGTTCAAAAAATATTTGTTGGTTGCTGAGGAAAAGTAACATAATGATAAGATTATTCAAAAAAACGATCATAGAAAATAATTTTACATCGAAATATATCATTTGAAACATGACAGGTATAATAAATTATTCAATGTACGCTTCTAAGCAAAACGGTACTTATTTTAAGGCAAATACATCAGTGTTTTCCAAGTTACCAAGGAAGAAAAAGGAATTTTAGTTTTAGGAATTTGATGTTAATTAACTTAGACCGGTTTCAACTGCACTTACAATTAGATGAACAAAATAGAATTATCTGCACTACCGAAACCTAAACTTATAATAACTTATGTTAGTAATTTTTTGAATCGCTTTGGCAAATAAAGTCATTCAAACAACTACTAAGTTTCGTATAAAATTTACTGCCAATTTATTATTATTTTGTATAGTGAAAACTAATCATTTGCCAGTTTTCACTGAGAAAAATACTGGAAGTGATATCAATAATCTACATTCATTGAGTGAATTTTCATCGACAGAACGAAATGTCTCATTGTTATGATAAAATATTATTAGAATAATAACAAGATTCATTAGTAAAATAAATTGGTTTTCATTGTTATAACAAATCATTGTACATTAGTCCATGGATAATATTTGTTATGGTAACTATATTTTCATATGTGCAGTAAATGATTGTGTTAATAATGCGAGAATGAACGAATATATATTACACAATTTTCATAAAATTATTAGGGATATGAAAGCAATTAGTTCAATGGTTTGTAATTTATTGCAAGAATTTTCTTTTGATATTTTTTAGCAATCACCAATGCTTTGATATCAATCTTTTAATATTACTTTTACTGAAATCCAATTAAATAATGCTGCAACGTTTACTCAACAGTGAATTGAGTGAATGCAATGCGATTATTGCACCAATGAATTGAGTTCATTATTTTAATTATAAGTTTACTCTACAATAATAATTAAAATTTATTGGGATTATGAATAACATACATTATGTCAAACACTTGCGATTAGCATATCAGCAAGCAATATTCATTGTATTGATAATAAATAAAGTTGTTAAAACAATACTGGTGTTCGTTACAACTTACAACAATAACATTGAGCCAATCAAGTTACCATTTCATTTTCAATGATTTTGGTTTCATTAATACAATGAGTGATTTATTACTCAATAAATTCCGTCATTATTTAATAAAATCTTTTTCATTGATTCAATAAACTCGTTCTTTGGACCAATTTTAATGCATTATTTTATGTGAACAATGATTTCCTTCATTATTTCAGTGCCCATTTTTCTTTCTGCTGTTTTTCTATCATTCATAAATACTTTTTTTGCCACCTTGTCTATTGTTGCTTACGTTTGTTAAAAACAACTGTGTGTTTTAATCTTATAATTTTTTACATAATTTTGCATTTTACTTTAACAATGACTGTATTCTCATTATGAATACGTCAATAAATTAATTGAATTGTGTTTTTAATTGAAACTAAAAGATGTAAGAAACGTGCGCATTGAACAACCTCGTTAGAGTTTTAAACAAAAAAAATATACGTTTACGCATAATACAATTACGTATGAACACAACACATATACCTGGATATTTATGATTAAGATTGAGATCGGCGCCGTTTCGGCCATTATACCGAATTGAGTAGCGAACGATTTTATCCCACAGCCAGTGGGTATTTATATTCTACGCACTTCTAATCAGTCAGGGCGAACGGGGCCCGCAAAAAACGTGTAAATATCCCACAAAATCCCGTATTAGTGCGTTTACGTCCAATTATACTACGATAAGCGGACGATAAATTACAACTTTACACGCGTATTAGCGACACGCGGAATATTCGATCGCGCCATTTGCATTCGATTACATGTAGGTGAAACGATCGATCCGATCTTACGCCAGCCATCGGGGCATTAAACAAGACGTTGCGGAATGTAATTATTAATAAATACCCGCTAAGTAAATGGTGCATGACGTTAATATACAAATATATGAGGCTAATATTTATAAATTTATGTCGGTACATTTATACATATGCATCTTCTTCGATTACTTCGTCAAGCAGACATAATATTTGTGTCGCCAATAATAAAAAAGCACAGATATAACGAATAATCTCAATTCTAGAAAATAGAGAAAATTTAATTAAACAATCATCCAATTTTTCGCAAATTCTTTAATTAACACGCCACCGATTTCGTTTTCCACGGACAGCTTCAGATCAAGAATTTATGAGAAACTGAACCATTGTTTAGTTTCCTTTATTTCCTGTTAAATTATACCCACACCAGACTCCCAATTCTCCAAATTTGTGCTTTAGAACTTTTTTTACATTTGTGTCAGAACTCGTTACAGATCCCTATACAGCAATACTAAATCCAACACAAAGCTTTTAGCTATAGGCAAAACTTGCTCAACAATACGCCCCCTTCAGGTCATTAAAGGAACCTTTCAAATAGATATTAATTGCGTGGTTTTTATTTGTTTGCATTAATTTCAAATAGTTTCGAATGGTTTTCTGCATTAGGCTTGTATTGTGCAATTGTGAATTATATACTATTTTAATTTCTTCGATATTTTTAGTAATGTTTGCGGAAGTAGTTTTTCTAATTTGCAAAAGAAGTAAGTCAAATTATTATTGTTGTGTACCTCAGTTTAATTCGTGGATTAGGAAAGATCCTAAAATTTCATTCTATTAATTTCCACAAGCGATCTGTGAATTTATTAAAGCCGAAGCACGTATCGGTATTAAAGAAAAAATCGATAGGAGAAAACTGTGGATACAAAAATTGGAAATGGGTAAAAATCCAAGTCCTTACATGAAAGGTATGTTCATTACATTTCATTGAGGACAATTTTTTCAGTAAGTGCTCATTGCTTGTATTAAACACACGTATAAATGTGTAGTATACGTTATTTGTGATTAGATGTTAAGATGTATACGTGTTACTTATACATATGAGGGTTATATAAGTTTAGATTAGTTGTTAAGTAGATTTAAGTTTAATTATATATTGATTAAGATTGTCCTGTAATTGGATAGAAATCTGTTGGGCAATAAATAAATAAATAAATAAAACGAGTCTGTTCTACTCAAGAAATATATTTAAACTGACCTCTTAACAATTTCTTTACAATCTAAGATGATTCATATGCTTTGTTAACAATATATAGAGCCCTCTTATATACTATTATGCAATAAATGTAATAACAATACACCTCTTTACAACTATCCAACAATAATACTAATAATAATAACAATATAAATCGGACAACATAATTAACATATTATATAACAGTACAAATATAAATGTAGAAGAAAAATAAAGCGATTAAGGAAAGGAACATACCCAACTCAAAAAAATACAATGGAGATTGTGGTAAATCATTTAAAAAGTTTTTCCTAATTTTATCTTTCATGTCCTTTGAAGGTAATTCAACAGAGTAAAACTTTTTTCCGTAGGCAAGGCATATCAGAGATTAGAACAGTTGCATATCTCTCTTAGCTGCTGCTTTACTAGATTTCCATGTGCATTCAATGTCAGTTGGGACAATGTTTCCAATTCATTCAGAGGCAATCTATAATCATACAATACTGTAAACAAGGAACATTCACTATTAATTTTAATAAATAGTCACCTTACTTTCCATAAGACAGCTGACATTTGTTTGCATCGAGAGCTGTTGCCACCTTTGCATGTAGAATTAATATTATTTACACCAGCTTTCATACCATTTACAGCAAACACACATTTGATGATATGAGAATCGCCCTGTAGAGCACTTGATTGTAAGCACAATGCATATACAGTTGTACTTTCTTCATTACTATTTAGCTGCCCACATAATATTACATGTCCAGCATTCAAAATCTCTTCACCTTCATATATCCTCCTAGATTTAAGATTATCTTCCGCATATGCAAAATATTTAACGCTGGAAAAAAATAAATATTTTTCCAAAATAGTACTTTAAAAACTTTCCAAACCACCGAAACACTTACTAAAACGCGCTATAAAATGACTGTAAACAAAGCTTTTATGTCTATTTGAGAGCTTCTATATGATACCGTTTTGACGCTGCGATCTTAAAAATGTTAAATGCCTATTAGTGGTGCAGAATAAATCACTTCCAAGTTAACAATATTATGTTTTTTGATGCAAACTATACATCAGGAAAGAATTGTGATACGAAGTATCACACAGTGAACAGTGTTACATTTGCTTCAACTCCATGCAATTTTAATTTTGCAAGTTTAAAGTTGATATGTTTAACAGTCTTATGTATTCAGTTGTATTGAAAGCGTCATATGTGCGGCTGTGTAGTATTGTTGTTTGCCTATGTTATCAGGTATGAAAAATACAATTTCAGTTCGTAGAATTATATTTTATGCAATTAACAACACATATTTTGTTACTTACTTAAGTTATCTTTGAACATGTGTTTTCTTTAATTAAGTACACATAACATAATCTTTAAGATGACTGTAATGCGCTGTAATTAACTTGAAATAGGAACTTTATCAAGGAGTGCAGAGAGATTCAAGATGACATGTAAGATTTTTTTCATGTTCTTGCTTTCTCTGCCTTCTTCAGGATTTACTTTGATTTCTGATGAAACAAATCTATTTTGTTTAAAACTTTGACGTCATTACAACCACACCGACGCCTGTGATATAAGTAGACGCATTACAACAGATTTATATCAATGCTTGCCACATTTCTTGTCTCTACTAAAAAGAAAATATTTATTTTAAAGTTTAAGAAATATGTTGTTTTATCGTTTTTACCTGTATCAGATTCTTTGTGTTCGAAAGGGTTAAAAAAGTGGAAAAAGGAATGACAATGTTTTCACACCTCTCCCCTATTATTTAGAATGAACAAATTTTGTTATCAGTACAGAGAAAAACCCCTTACTTACAAGAAAATCTGTCCATTTTACATGAGCCATTAAATAAAGCTGCTTTGGACTCCTTCTCTTATATTTCCTTATCAACTTCGCCATGATTGCCACAATGAATTAATATTTGATTTCCTTTTTCTTGGTTTTTAGGTCTTTAATATTAAAACATGAATGAATACGACGACAACGTTTCGCTTTATTAAAAAGCTTTTTCAAGTAGATATATAAATAAATGTAGAAATTGTAAATTATAAATAAAATGCTTTTGTTTAATAAATGACAAAATTGTTGTGTTTACTATGATTTTGAATATATTATTATGTTTTATTTAAAGATTGCATTTTAAAATAGGATGTTGTGATTATTTTTTTATAAAATTTTAATTAAATAGTTCTTTACAAATATTTTATTTAGTTATAAAATTAAATTATATAATTTTGTGAAATACTGTATATCGGTTTTATCATTGACTGCATTTTTATGTTTATAAATTTGAATTATTTCAAGTATATTACGCGTTTTTTAAATTTTGTTCTTTGTTTAAAATTGTTACGTTGTTGAAATCAAAGGTGTGATTTTGAGTTATTTCATGTTTTTTTAAAGCTGTAAGATTTTTATTGTATTTGTGTCCTTTTATTCTATTTTCAATGGTATACTAAACCAACATGGTCTGGACGTTATCTAAATTTTAAGTCTTCACAACCTTTATCTCAAAAAGTTAGTGTTATTATAAGTTTAGCTGACAGAGCAATAAAATTAACAAGTCCAGTTTTTCGATCAGATACTATTAACAAAGCAAAAAATATTCTAGAACAAAATAATTATCCAAATTCTCTTATAAACAAAATATTCAAACAAAGAATTTTTCTTTTTTATAATAAATCAACAAAAAATATAAATAATACTCAAACAATTACAAAATTCATAAAAATCCTTATGTTAAACATTTATCCGAAAAAATAAATCAATTTTCAAACCATATAATTACAAATTGCCTATCAAACACAAACAAACTACAAAACCAAATCTATTCAAAATTAAAATCAAAAATTGAAAAAAGTAAAACATCACACATAGTTTATAAAATAGACTGTCAAAATTGTAATGGTATATATATAGGTGAAACCATGCAATATTTGGAAAATAGAATAAAAGGACACAAATACAATAAAAATCTTACAGTTTTAAAAAAACATGAAATAACTCAAAATCACACCTTTGATTTCAACAACGTAACAATTTTAAACAAAGAACAAAATTTAAAAACGCGTAATATACTTGAAATAATTCAAATTTATAAACATAAAATGCAGTCAATGATAAAACCGATATACAGTATTTCACAAATTATATAATTTAATTTATAACTAAATAAAATATTTGTAAAGAACTATTTAATTAAAATTTTTATAAACAAATAATCACAACATCCTATTTTAAAATGCAATCTTTAAATAAAACATAATAATATATTCAAAATCATAGTAAACACAACAATTTTGTCATTTATTAAACAAAAGCATTTTATTTATAATTTACAATTTCTACATTTATTTATATATCTACTTGAAAAAGCTTTTTAATAAAGCGAAACGTTGTCGTCGTATTCATTCATGTTTTAATATTAAAGACCTAAAAACCAAGAAAAAGGAAATCAAATATTATATATACATGGTCAAGATTTAAAGTTTTAAAAACAATGAATTAATTGAATACATTTCTTTTCTTATAAGCATGATTTTTGGAATCATAAGTACAAATACTTTTACGACTGTTAATTATTGCTTTATTATTACATCTCCTCGCAACGAAAACTCATAACCTACTGTTTTCTTTTGTGCGTTAACCGCGGCGTGTATTCATATGCTTTGTTAATATATCTACACAAAATCTCTTATTAACGACACCTCTTAACGGATGTTTTTTTTTTCATTAAATGAATATGTTTATGACATATCCGCAAACCAAAGTGATGTGGTATTGGATGATATCGGCGTGTTTCTGTCACTGTCAATCAAATTTATAGGTTTTATTCTAAAATTTATATCGTAAAAACGTTAAATAAATTAATGTGAACGACCAAATTTTTACGTTAATTTTAACTGAAACTGCAACAAAAACTTGTACCAATAATTCAAGGGCTGAAACAACATTATATTAGAAACGTAGAAAATAAAGATGTAAGCCTGAATTTATGTTTATATAATAAGATAATTTTTCCTTCTAATACAAATATCTGTAAACATAAAGACAGTGATACTAACTATAATTAATGAGTTTAATTTGTATTTAATTTAGGTATCTTTAATTAAAGTTTAAAAACCTGATTGTAATTACCTTAATTAAAAATACGGTCCATTAAAAAAATATTGTAATTAAGTTGTACATTAAACTGCCATTAATTATTAATCGCACTCAGTAACACACTTGCTTGTTAAATAATTATTGAAATCTTCATTACTTGATTAGCCCATTTTTAATGGTAGTTGCGTATTAAGAGGCTTATGATTGCAAAAATTCTTGTATTACCTAGCCAAACGTCATTTTTGGAAATCGAAATATTGTACAATTGTTGCGTTTACATTCTCTTAAAGGATATTTAATGGCTGTTAAATAACTATTTACAAGAGCGTATCAATAAAGTGGGGATAAAGATTTTATTTCTTTGTACGGAATTATAACATTCAAACTAGGTATGTGAATGCTACTGGAAACATTTCTTATTAGATTTTTTGACATTTTATTTTTTCATATTTAGGCAGATAGCAGCATTTTTCTCTGATCCATTTTTTTAATAACGAATATGTCAGAACGGCTATATGTCGTCACCTGTCAACTTTAACATGTCATATTTCAAGTATTTTTAAATTAAATTATTTTTAAAATAATGCTTCTAACTGAATTACTAATCATAACTTTGTGGTATTTTTATTTAAATCTCATCACACACAAATTTACTTTTCGGCCTTGTCAATTTTGAACACAGCATTATCTGTCAGCTAGTATATAGACAGCTCTAAAACGGACTACGGCGTTGGAGCTGGAATATACGCTAACAAGCCTAAAAAGGCTCTCTCGGTAAACTACAACAAAGACACAACGTGTTCCAAGCTGAGGTTGCTGCAATACACCACTGTGTCCGAGAAATATAAAGATATACCGAGTCAGGTGAAAGCGTCGCTATTTTCTCTGACAGTCCACACTTAAGGCGATTAGTTCCGTAAGCGTGGAATCCACGCTGATTTGGGACTGTGTGAGCGTCCTAAATGAGGTAGGCACCTAAAAGAAATTAACCTTGGCCTGGGTTCCTAGCCATTCGGGAGTGAGAGAAAATGAGGCGGACTAGTTGACCAGGCGAGATTCGTCAAGGTCATTCGTTGGAGCCGACCCTCTCTTTCGGCACTACCAAACCGCAAATTAAAAAATCCATCAATGAATGGATACATAATCAGTCCAGAGAGTGTTGGCAAAAATCACCGGAACATAGACAGGCAAAAGAGTTCCTACAGAAACAGAGGCTTGAAATTACTATGGATCTACTGAATAAAGACAGGAGGACTGTCAAAATGATCGTAGGTCTGCTGACTGTTCACTGTAGACTGAATAGGCATATGTACAACATAGGCCTGGCAGATGACGCAATCTGCAGAGACTGCCAAGAGGAGGAGGAAACACCAGTTCATGTGCTGTGTCAATGTGAAAGCCTGGCGAGGACAAGGTTTCTTGTACTGGGCGCGCAGAACCCAGCAGCTACATAAAGAAGCCGCTCTCAAAGATGATAGGCCTAATTAACAGGGCAGAATTAGAGAGGGTCCTCTAGGAAAAAAGGGGATCGCAATAGATCTGAAAAGGTCGCGGTGAAACAGGGCCATAAGCCATCCTAATGCTGATCTAATGTACCTGTCAGCTGATGCACTAGCAGATTCATTTTACCGCCCTAGCGCATAATATTCGTTAATATAAGTAGTTTAAAAAAAACACTTTTATCGAAATGTTATTGTTGTTATTGACAAAAAAAATCATCATAAAAAATTCACTTTAACATAGAACTGAAGCCTGAGTTGAGTCGTGAAAACGCAGTGGTACCAATCCACATCTACTGACACTGATACATTGATGTATTTTTCTTTTAAATAAGATTTTCTAAATATTTTGGTCAGCCAGAATGTCTAATATAAATGTCGTGCGCTAGATCAGTAAATGACATCTACTGATACAATTTAGCGTTGATTAATCAACAAAAGCCACTTTTAACATTCATTCATAACCAACATGAAAACATATTCAATCATGAATTTTTATGGCACTAGGTATTTTACAAAAGTATACCTGATGTGCATAGGTCTCCATATTGGCGAGAATTTTTAAAAGAAAAGAAGTAGTTACATTAATGTGGTAAAAAAGAAATATTTGAGAATTTAAAAACAAGAACACATTCCACATTCCTTGAAACAAAGACCGTTTTTTTGTATACCTAAATAGATTTGGAACATCTTACCTGTTTTATTGCAACTTATTACTTCCTGTTATAATGATCACAAAATAACAGTAATTAAACTAAACAAGCTACCTCATTACATTCTAAAATAGTACATATACTAACACACAATCACCAAGTTGTTTTTATATTAGTCAGTATAATTAAATCTTGCGGCGAAAAGTCCTTCAAATTCATACCCAACTAGTAGCGACATTGATTATTATTTATTTTGCGTCTAAATTGCGAGGCGTTTCCAAATCTAGCAGCACAGTAAAGCGTCTTCGGCAAAGTCGCACGATAGGAACGTGTGGAAGTGGAAATCATGAATTGTAAATCTGTCCATAAATATATCAGGAAAGGAAAATTATTGCCATCGCCATATTCAGCGAATTCAAGGTTTACTGTATTATTAATGAAGCTCTCTAATGCTGTTCAACGTTGCCTATCAAAACTATTTTTCACACGTAACAATATGTATCTTACATGATAATGCTGCAGTGCTTAAAGAATTCCTTATTCCTACGCTAAGAGGAGAAATTAAAATTCTATTTCAACAGCTTTTGTAGCTTAAAATACCTAATATGCATTCAGATAATAATTAAGTGGCAAGACTAATGTAACTGATGTGGAAGCAAGATTGCGATTTTTATTAAAATTTTAATATTTCTTTGGTTAATCAAAAATTGTATAATTTTGTTTTTAGTTTGAAAGATAAAATGAAAATTATTATATTAAATACATTGATGGTAACAAATTATATTAGACGCGAATGTATATTTAGACATTGGTTTCATTATTTATTTATCTAATAAGATGAGCAAAGATACGTATCCATAAAAAGACGTATGCATCTGCAACTAATAGTACTTATAGTTGTCTATATTGTCGACTTACATCGAAATATATAATTACGCTATTGAAAAATAGATGTCGCTGGTTATTTTTTAATTGTACTAAATGTACATTTGGTTATTTAGTAGTTGGTGATAGATGAGATGATGAGATATCGCGTTTGAAAGTCAACGCTTTGTCGCAGCAGTGGGAGCTGATTCTGCAAGTTTTATATCCTTTTTTATATATCGAGTGTTCCAATATTTCTGGAACGGTCAAATATCTGGAGAAATACACATCGCATCAAAATCATTTTAAATAATCCATCCAAGAAGTCTCCACTGCGAGTCGGATGGTAATTATAAAATATCAAATAAAAACCCATACTTTTTAACGTTTTACGTTTACTACGATTCCACGTATAAAAGAACATATACAAGTTTTGTCTGAAACACTTCTTTTTTATTATTGATAGATGAAGCTAAAAGTTGTAAGTAATAATTTTTGTAAAGCACTTAAAATTAAAAATAGGGCTTCCCATTTAATAATTTAAGTTTCTGTCTACCCTAGGTGAGGTGGGGAGTTGTGTTGGATGCTTTTGGATAGATTTTTGAAAATTGTTGAAGGAGTGTTTCTTGTTTTTCGATTCTATGTGTGTTTCTTGAGATATTTGACCGTCCCGGAACTTTTGGAACACCCGGTATATTGGGTACTTCTGCATTATAACACAGTTGCATTTGAATAAATGTTTAACAAGCATATTTCTTTCTTATTTGTATATTAATGATCTGACTATTTTCAAAATTCGGTATATTCCTAAATAAACACCCTGTATAGATATCTCAAGGATATATAAGCAAGCTTATGTTTCGCAATTTAACGCAAAATCCGCAAAGAATGGAAATATCGGAAAGAATGTCAATCTCTCATCTCAACACCATATCTCTCCTGATTCTACCTAAACATAGTGTTAATTGCAACATTTCGAACAGATCTTAAGTAAATAAATATATAACTTAGAGAGCTGCTGGAACTAATTAGGTTTTCACAGTGGGATTTCCAATTTAGATGTTAATCAAAATATAGGTAACCCAAGAATGTGACGTCCTCCTACCGATTCTAAGATATCATCTTCAATAATCACACTAACTGATTCAACATTGTTCTGCCAGTTGTGGAAACAAACAATATTGCGTTTTACTAATATTAAAATCACCGTTTTTTTTTTTAAATAGGTGGCAGTGCTTGTGATATTAGCTTCCGACCTGGCACAATTCTTATTACTTTTAAAAGAGACTATTGCAACAAGATCATCTGCATACGATATAAACGGTGTTGTATTAAGATAAAGGTCTACTCTGCAGAGAGTAAAAATGATGGGCTCATGATTGAACCCTGCGGAACACCCATGCATGCCGGTTTCTAGTATCTCTAAGTTAACAACGCTGTAGCGACAACAGAACGACATATCTATTTCCTGTCACCCAAAAAGGAATCGATCCACTCAGAAGCCATACCCCTAATCTCTTGATCATAAAGCTTAAAAGTCAACGGTGATTGACACGGTCAATGGCTCTCCTCAAATCAGCAAAACTCAAGACTGGATGCTTCCCCACGTCAATGTAATTCGTAATCTGCTCACAAAATGAAATTGATACAGTAAGGGTAGTGTTTTGGAATGAAGAGCCCCTTGATCAATTGCTTAATTTGGTGATTGATAAGATCACTGCACTGAACATCCGCGATTCGCCACCTACGGTTTATAGGGCCGTATAGGTCTAATTAGTGATTGTAAATTTACCGATTTTTTCATTTACCGGTAATTCGGTAAATGAAAATGAAAATACTGGTTTACCGGTAAATTACCGCTAATTTTTTTTTCATGTGTGACATTAATGGAGACTCCCCAAGAAAATAGGGTTAGAAGTTAGGCTGGAATAATACATATTTTGCACAATCTTAAGGCATAATATTAGAATTTTGTAATAAATATTTGTATTTAATTATTTTAAACAGTTGTATACAACTTCTTATAAGAAGTAAAACAAAATATTTAAGGTTCAAATTTTAATGTTATTTTACAACAATGTTGCATTAATGTTCTGTCATAATGTGGTGTATTCAAAATTGCTATTAATTTAAATACGTGAAATGTTGTTCTTATATATTATTATTTTTAAATATTAAAAAATAAGGTATTTACTTACTCTTTGAGAAAAACGATTTTAAACTTTTAAAAATCTTAAAAAAAACTCCAGAGCACAAATCACATATGCTAACTCAGCTTTTTACGAAAGATAAGTAAAACACAAAAAACCAAAAAATAAAGAGAATTGAAATTGCACTTGTTGATAAAGGCAGGTAGAAAAAGTGGGGTGTTTTGCTTCCTACCGTCCTAGCAACCGTCCTAGCAACAAATGAACATTAATCTCGCTTTTCTTTGCGTTGCTTTTCGTTATCCGTCTTTTTTCCATTCTTATTTTCTTTTAATTTTTACACGACCATTTTTTCAATTTTTTTGATTCCTACTCTTTCTGACTAACTCGGTGGAATGGAAGTTATACGTTTCTAATCAAAAGTTTTTGTCAGTTTCTTTTCTATATTCTTTATTCTAGGGCATTACAGCGGTTCCCAATCTCAAGAAAGTTTAAATTAAAATTAAGCAAAAAGCATCTCCCATAAAAAATAAGTGTTCCTGTTTTTTTTTTTATTTTAATGTCGCTGTAGACCTTTAAATACATATCTATAAACACAATATTTCGTTGATAAAAATTTCTGGTATGGATTTTTCATTTACCGAATTACCGGTAAATTTTTGTAATTTACCGGTAAATTTACCGAACGTTTTTTGGTCAATTTACCGGTTAACCGGTTTACCGGTAAACCGGTTTACAATCCTTAGGTCTAATTAATTCTTGATCGGCGATGGTTTGTATAATAAAAAACCCGATGTTGTGGTAAATAACTATATATATTTTAACACTTAAATTAAATATTACACAAAAAAGGAAACACACAAAACAGTTACATGAACTTGGCTTGATTTGAAGGTGTTGGTAAATTGTTGTTGTTATCGGTTGTTTGGATGCTCTGATACTGATTTAGTTAGAAGGTTATTTATACTCAAAATTAATGCTTCAGGTACAGTAAAAATAATGGAATTCTAAGTAATCTAAATAATGATGCTGTCGGGAAGTTTGAGTAATGCAGATTAACGAAGAATTATCATTTGAATTGGTAATTGCAATTGCCTTAAGTTTTTAACTGATATTCAAGTAAGAGGTTTAGGCTTAACAATAGAGATTATACCTAGGCCAAGTAATCATAGAGTGAGTAATAAACAGGAACAATAGATGGTTGCAATATTAAGATGTATAGGTAAAACGTGGAAAACCCTTAAATTAACTTCTGATTAGAAACTAAGAACTAAGGTTACAATAAATGTTTAAATTAAAGTTTAAATGAAAAGTACAAGCGCTTACTAATAAACTAGCGCCCTTATTACAGTGTAGAATTTAAATAATATAAAATTAAAATACAAATGCGCCTAAGACGTAAGACGATTGACGATTTGAAAGCTATTAAAGCTTCTCACATAAATATAAATAGTTCAATAAAGTGTACAAATAATATAGGAAGATTCAGGGATTTGGATTTCCCATTGTTACTTAATTCTCAATAGTTTTAATTGCTTGTTGTAGTAATTAACTGTTCTAGTAATGTATGAATTAGCACGAACAGGTGGATTTATTTGTAATAAATCCTGCCGTTTGCTATTTACGATGTTATGGTTGTAAAGCACATGAGCTTAAACTATTGTTTTGTTTCTCAATATATCTAATTAAAAATGAAAATAACCAGCGATATTTTGCAGGATTGGTACATATAAAATCACATCTTTACATTTTTAAACGCGCTCTTCAGAAAATTGAAATTAGTTTTTTTTTTATATCCGCCTTGCGTAAGCTTTACTGTTAAAATATATAATCGACATAAAGACATGTCTATTCAGAAACTACAAACTCATTCATTTTTGTTCGGTAATTCGACGCAACGATATTCAACAAATGCGTTAGCAATTACGGCACAACAAAAGATATAAGGAAGACGATCGAATTAAAACGATTTCCAATGTAAAAATATTCCATATAACGATTATAGATACAATAAATTTGGCGGCCCACATATGCGCATAATAAAATTATAACGAGATTAACGGAAAATGTAGGCAGATCATGTTTCAGGGAGATTGATGCGTACGACGAAGGCGCGTTTCTTCGTGCTAGTGCGTAAATCAACGTGTGGGCACTTATCCGTTTCTGAGGCCACGTGGCAACCGATACCAACTAACTGAAGTGCCGTAAGCTTCGTTAGAAAATTAGTGATGCCTCCGTTCTCTAGGCGAGAAATCTGCGGTCGTATCGCGAAAAACCCATGAATTTTATTGCACCTATCTTACTTTGCTAATATTTATCTTCGTTTTACCATGTACTGTACGTGATTGGAAATAAAAAGCAAGTACCCAGTACCTTCATGTACAATTACTTCACGGCAGATTACTTTTTCTTTTTCTCATTATATGATTACATCTACCTGTTTCCGACTAATCGGCGTAAAGTTCCACAAACTGTTACAAATTTTATTCTGGCGCGGTTGCTTTACATGTGGTTTTTGAATAACGGTCATGGTTTTCAAAGAATTATTTGCTATTATAAAAATTTATAAGTCACAATTCTTAAGACAATCTTAGTTAAAAAAGCTATACCTTGCGAAATGAAACAAAATTCCCATTTCGATTCTGAACTACAGATGGATAGATCGAATATACTTAACCATTCAGGCAATCGGGTCCCCCTGATTGGCTGGTTAAGTGTTAGATTATACCGAGTTCGAATCTCACACAACGCAAAGAAAAAATCGGCTCTCGGACATATTTGTCAATTTAATTGCAAACAATGAGTTTGGCAAGAAACAGCCCTCTTCAGGGCTATCCTGACGACGGCAGTAGGCGAAATGCCGAAACGTCGATTCCACAAAATCCTACAAACGATGGAAAATAGCCCAAACAACAACTCAAGTCTTGTATTTATAAATTGTGGTTACGTATTAAATAAGACAACATTTTCCATTTTTTATTTATTTATAATTCATATATCTATATATATATAGATATAAAAGTACAAAACAACAAATATATTATACTCGTCAATAAACCCAGCATTTATACGAAATATTTTCTGATGTGACGTTTATTTTGCTAAGTTAGGGAAAAAAATACAATCAAGAAATATTTTCATGTTTTTCAAGTTAGTACATATATAAAATTTAAGATGTTGATTAGTTGGTACCAACAATAAGAAAAAAATCAGTATTCCTAAAATCAAAACATAATAGTTATCCAGTTATTAATACCTGATGAAAATAGTTAGTTAAAACTTTTTTGAGCTTCACCCTTCGTCCCCAAACAGGAACTAATGTTGTAAGTTCGTTTCCGTCTAGAATTCGTAGAACATCTATTCCAACTTCTTTTTCTAAACACACGTGCAAGTATTACAAAATGCAAAAACACAGTGAAAAGATTTTATTAAATTACCACAAAATGTAGTTTCGGCAGGTCCACAACTACAATTTGTACTAAACCTAACAAAATTATTATTTGTGAATCACTAATAACACTTTGATTGATCCAAATTATTTAATGTGTATAACAAATGACGAGAAAAGTAACGGTAATTAAATGGAATGTACCTTAGTTTTGATTAATATTTCATAATGTCTTTATAACTTCTGATTAAGTAAGGCAATACACTTTGCACATTAAACATTATATTGTTTTTATTATGTATATATTTTACAACATATATTAGTTTCTTTTAAGTATTATTGAATTATAAACAGTATTTTAAATAAAAAAGCCGGACATTTTGGTTTATTTACGTGGAGACACATGCATACATTAATTTAAAACTTTTACTTTTAACGGAAAATGCAAGCACGAGGTTAAAGAAATTTCAGAGATTGGAATTGGAATCTTTTCAGTTAATGCTGATTTACTTATAACCCAAGGAACTTTACAGCAGTATATAGTGTTTGAAGGTTTTAAAACTGTTATACACGGGAAAAATGATCTTGTTGTTTTCAACAATTTTTTATGCATTTGGTTACAGCTACTAAATTATTACTTGATTTAGGAAGATTAAAAATATTCCTGTATTCAATCAAACAAATAATTTGGTTAGTAGATTTATTTGAAGCTAGCGCTGTATTTATTAATTTAATTAAATATTTACATGGAAGTAAAAATAAATATCGCATTTTATTTTCGTATAGCAGTTTTCTCTCCATATAGTACAGCAGATGACCAGATATACTTATGTGTAGTAGAAAATTGTCGCATAGATGGCGCATCTCCTATTTCATTCCAGCAACAGATAATATTTCGCACAAAATAGGCTGGAAACTACGATCGCTTTAGCGGCACACTTGAGTGCTAGGGATGGTTACTGCTACCAACTCCACCAATACTACTAGGATTTACAACAGTCTAACGGCAAATCCCTCCTTAGTGCATGGGTTTTTGGAGATAATTTATTTTCATTTCGATTGAAAATAATCACGGCATTTTGTTATGTTTACGCTTAAGTCTAAAATGAATAAATGTTATAAGAAAAGGAAAAGCCTCTTGAATCAACATACTTACGGTTTTCTGCCAATCTACATAGTTTTCAAGTTCAAAATAAAGAGGACTTGAATCAACTATCAATATCTTTCACTTAAAGGAATAAACTGTTTCAAGGAAAATATATATTATTTTCGAAGAAATGCGTGAATTTAAAATTATATTCCTTTTCAAGGAAACACCAAATCATGTTGGCCATATAGAAAACGCAAAAACTTTTGGTTTAATGCAATTCCTTTTAAATGAAAAGGATGTTTCTCTCATTGTCAGTATGGCGATGATGCAAAATCATTCATTTTTTGTTTGTGTTCTTTTTATTAGAATTCTTGTGGTATAAAAATGTATAGGCTTGTTTATAGAAGCGGTTACTAACAGTGCCCAACTAATTATATCGCCCAACCAGCAAAGTAATCACAAATGCCTAGCCATAATTCGTGAAATGACTGAAATGGTCCAACAGACATGACTAGTTTATGATTGCTTTAATGGTTGTTTGAACAGAGCTTATAGAATTTTTGAATAGAAGCATTATCTTTCACTAAATGCGTCTACCTTAATTTGCATTGTGCACAATATAATATTCATTTTTCTCTCGAAAAAATACAGTTCACGAAGACAACTAGAAGAACAAAACGCACGACACTCAAGTCAACAAAAAAAGAAGCAAGTACACATACATTATTAGCACATAATGGTGTGTTGAATAATTGCAACCGAGTGATACCAACAAGACATATTTATTATGTCATTGACATAGCCTCGTCTGTGGCAGTGCATTCAATCACAATATATCAATTAGTGTTGGTATTATTTACTGTGCGATGCAGGTACTATTGTCTATCAAATCATAAATCGAGATTTTTTTTTGGAGTTATGTATGTTTAAACTTTAAAATTATGTGTATTTTAACAGTTAGGCTTTCTAGTAAAAATCCACATTTCACGATTATTACATCACTATGCGGAATACCTTACTTCGTATAGCAGTAAACATATAAATTCAGTCTCAATCGGGTATTGAATTTATGACATCGATAGATCGATTTTGTATGTGCATACAGATTGATAGTGAAATTGCGAATGAAATAACATTTTAATTTAACTCCTTCACCTGTAATTTATCTTAGGCACAGTTCGATCGTAGGCAGAAGTTATTAATGTTAACGACAGCAAATATGCATAAGCGCTATCTTTATTTGTAGCAGTGCTGTCGTGTCATACACAAAGGGAACCAATACTGGTATTATTTGCAATTCCAATTAGGACCGGCGACAATTAGCGATGGTTGGAGACTCTCGCACATTTATTCCAACACCTCAAAATGTTCTTGACGACGTTATTGATGTAATTCCTTATTCACGTTAATAAATTATGCATATATACCTCACTATCGTTTAGAAAAATTCTTTTTGAGGTATTTACGAGTAAGTACAGTTTCGTTTGCTTATACATTCAGAGATGTAGACATTAATTAAGGGATTCGTTCTGAAAATTAAACCGAAATTAGTGAGTAAATAATTTGAAAATGATTTTGCAATAATTTTCGCGCTGGCAACTAATGATCAATAAATTCCTCTAATACTCGACGTTTAAAGAATTTTTCGATTAGCTTTCTAATTTTCTGCTGTTTTAACTAAACGTTAAACTTGCAAATAATCGCACTGGGTGGTTTGGTTTGCTGGTGATGTTGACGATGCATGAGGCGATGAACCTCTACAAGATATCTTCCTGCTTTTTCAAATAATTTCTTAATATGAGAATTTTAACTTTGTCAACCAGTTAATTTTCAACACTTTAACACAAATTTCATTATCTTTCAACTTTTCTATACTGAATTAATTTTGAATTATTGCAAATCTGTAGTACATGATGGGTCAAATTCGATACTTTTAATAACAAACTTATATTTCTAAAGGAATTATAAAAAATCTGACCTATGCTTCTGCAGCTCGATTTTAAAGAGGAATCAATTGCTGAAATTAGTATTTTTATATCTTCCTTAATATAAGACATACAAGCGTTCTCATAAAATATGCAATTCCTAAAAACCCTTATAACTTTTTTATTTACGAAAATGCTTGGTTTATTTAAAAATTTTATTAGGGCAGTTTTTGACGCAGAATTCTATACGTCAGGAGTTGATAGTATTCCTACCTATTTTCTGAAACTATGCCGAATAGTTACATATGATCGCTTTGTCATATTATAAATAAATCTTTTGAAAGCGGCATTTTTCCAAATCAGTTAAAGTACGCAAAAGTTAGTGTACACTTTTTTTCAAAAGACAACTTGTTTCCATACCACGCAGTGTATTTCTTGATCGGTCGAGGGCATTCGACAGTCACCCCGGATTGATTTATCAATTGCAGTGTTATGGCGTTAGAGGGGTGGTCACCTCATACTTGACCCACAGACACCAGTATGTTGAGATTAACCGCAATGGTAACAATGCTCACTGCAGTATAATTGCGACTCGCGGGGGCGTGCCGCAAGGGAGTATTTTGGGACCACTGCTTTTTGTGATTTATTTCGATAATATATTTGCTGTCGAATGTCCTCCGATACATAATAAACCTCTTCTAATGAATTATGCTGACGATACCTCATTAGTTGTTGTGGGCCCCACGCATCGGCAGTGGTTCTACTTACTTAGACTTACTTGAAAGATGGTTAATTTCTAATGGTTTAAGTATTAACCATAGTAAAACTAATGTGATGCTCTTCAGGACTAAAGAAGTAAATTATCCGACCCCTATATCATTAAATAAGCATGACTACGATGTTAAAAGTTCAGTTCGGCTCTTAGGTCTCACTGTGGATGACGGTCTCAAGTGGAGGGGTCACATAGATCTAGTTTGTAAAAAAATTAACTCACTTTGTTTTGGTATGCGAATGCTTCGCGATGTAGTCAACGTTGATGTTTTGCGGATAATTTATCTATCAATCTTCTACCCCCACCTTATGTTTGGAACTATATTTTGGGGTGGCAGTAGGGACCTAGATCGAGTCTTTGTTGCACAAAAAACAGATTTTACGTGTGATGTTACGGCTAAACTATAATCAGTCTTGTAGAGGTCATTTTAGAGCAAATATTTTCTAACGATATTTGCTATCTACATAATTGAATATTTGCTATTTCTATTTAAACATAAACATCTGTGTGACCATAATGCTTTTTAACATACCTACCATACCTGAAATAAAACAGACTACTGCTACCCCAAACATAGACTATTACTAACTGAAAAAAGTCTTCATTATGTAAGTTTAAAATTCTTTAATAATTTACCTTATGCAATCAAACAAGAAAGTAACTTTTATGGTTTTAAGCATACTGTACACAACTTAGGTACTTTTAAAACTTGAGCCTTGCAGTCTAAAAGACTTTCTAGATATAAGCTTCTATCTAAAGTTTCTTTTCTTTTGTTTGACGTTTGCCTTTTTTTATTTTGCATCAAGTTTAATTTGATTTCATTAGTGTATTTTGGTTTATATGAAAAATGGTTTGATTTACAATTTATAAGAAAATTGACTTTTCTACTTTGACATTTTGTAAACACAAACAAAGTAAAAGCTTAAGTCAAAATTTACCCGTAGTTAATGAATAATAAAGAAATATAAAATGCTATCAAATAATTTTTCATCAATAATTAATATCTACAATAGCTATATGTTCCAACCAAAACTGGCCATCTTTAACAAACCTTATTCTTGAATATATCAGTACAAACAACACATTTATTTTGTTATAAACAATGTAAAACATAGAAACAATATTTAATAAATGGTTTTACTATAAATTACAAGAATAAATTTCGGTTTCACTGTTTTCTGTATTAAACTGGTTACAATCACGACTTAAATTATGCTCAACAAACATCTTATCTGGTATTTTAAGAAAACTGGTTGGCAGTAGATTGATATTTTTGTAAATGAGACGCAATGAAAATAATAAGTAATCAATACTATTATAGCAGGGGTGAGTTCTAGCAAATATTTACATGTACAAATTAATATTTATTTCTAATTAAACTAGCAACGAAGTTTGTTAACGAAAATTAGTATTTCTAACCTCAAATCAGCGATGCAAATTCATGAATCCGTTTTTTAGTGTTCTTGAAATTCAACAGCCGGGACAATTAGGAATTTCGTTTCGAATTTCGTCGATTTGTTAGAGCACCATTTTGAAAGTTACTTTAATCTATGGAATTATTTAAACATGAACGGCGATATTATAAATTTTCTGCTATGGTAAACTCTTCTGTATAAAAAAAAAACTGACTTGGTAATAATAAACTATTCACTGAATTAATATTTTAGGAAAATGTATAAATAAGCTTCAACAAAACGATCTATCATCTAAGACCAATCAATGGAAACTGAACTCATTTGTTCATCGACACTATCCAGCATTCTTCTGTTTTTCTTTTTAAGCAATGGTCAATCAATTTTGAATTTGTTTACTAACCGTTGAGAACTGAAACTTTCTTTAAAATAACCATTTAAAAAGAAATTAATTAATATAAAAGTCTAATTTGAAATTTCCAACCAGTTTTTTTAGTTTACAAAATGCGTTACAACATAATATTAAATAATAGGTATTTATAATCAAATCATATGTGTGATTAGTCACAGTGACTGAATCTGTGACTGTCAAACGGTTCAGTGATAATACAGTTGAATCCATTAATTTAAATGAATAAACATTAATATTACTACAATGTATGTATGCATAGTATAAATAAATAATAATAAATGCAATTATCAAAAATCGCTAAAAGTAATATATAGTACCGTTTAACATAATTTTAATGTTAGACGGAACAGGAAAATATGCTTTTTAACACACATTGCATCCAACACAAAACATTATTTGCTCCAACGGTTTTTTTATTCCTTTTTAATTTGTCTGTTGCAATTTTATGTTATTTTTGTTGAAATTACTAAATATATATTTGGTACAACTAAAATGAAATAATGAAAGAAGGTTTTGTTAAACTAATGCATCTATTTTTCTGAGTGCACCCTAATTGAGATTCCCACTCATCGCATTACTCTTCAAAAATATTGTACGACAGCCAGTTTTCTCTCCAACAGTTTAATTCATACATATCAAATATTACACCAACAAAAACCGAATCTCCCACATTTTCGTTGCGAACATCATTTAAGCATAAAACACCACACACGGTAGAGCGAAGTCCTGTCCGAAATAAATTACGTTACATCTATTTTAATTCTCCCCTTTTATGTATTTCGTGATACAGTAATATTACACACATTTAGCATTGAATCCGTTCCCGTTCGTAGTTGCAACCGCGCCGAGTATGTATGTCGTACCCATACGCTCACAAATACGATTGCGACCGGCGGTTTTATGTCCGAACCGAACCGGTAATATATTTTACGTCGTGTAGGCACACGGAATAACTCGTAAATTTACATCGTGCAAGACATTAAGCGGCAGCACACGTTTACGGTCAAGCGGCCGACCTCTGATAAGACCTTATCAACGTCTTATCGAATCACCGGAGCGACATGCACCTACAAATCATACCCGATAAGATTAGAAAACTCTTTTAGCCGCGAGAGGCCGTGTTTGACACCTACGCATCAAATGCGGCGGATAGGTATTAAACGTAAAGGAACCCGCGGTTCGCGGTAGGAACGCTAGCATTCTTTATTGCTAGCGTAAATAAACCTTATCGACATCGAACGGCTACTGGTTTCCTCTGTAGGTGCAATATCGCAATCGTATATGGACGGAATTTCGAATATTTCGTGGGAATTATTAATTGAGATGTTATAAATGCTATAAGGCACCAAAAATGTAATAGAGACACTTACACTTTACAAGTAATTGGAAGAGTAACATGTGATGGAATAAATGAATGAAAATTTAAAATATAAATCTCATTAATTTCGATCTGCAACTATACTATAGTATAGAAAATTTTAACACTTTTTTGACTAATTTAATAGTCATGAGAGGTCCACACTCTTTTCGTATTATTTTGTCGAGAACTATACGAGTTTAAATTTGACGAGCAAAGATAGTCAAGTATTGTCTATTGCTAAGGGGTTATTTTCGTCCAACTGACACGTAGAATTATAAAATACTTCTAGTCACATTTTATTTGATTTAGATAGACAAATTTACTACTTGTTTAACTAAATGAATGCGGTCTATTGGGTGATATAACACCGTTTTCTAAACACGACGTCTTTTTTAAATATGGTTATTGCTTACCTGTTTCTGGATATTTTTTCAGGTATAGGTGGACAAATCGACAGCTATTAACAGCCACAGTTTACATTGTATCTAGGTATATGTGTTGTCCTTGTAGCTAATTTAATACGGAATTTTATATGATTTTAACAACTCTTTTATTTCTTAGTGCTATAATATTTCCTCTTTAAGACGTTTTCTCAATTATAAATACGCAGAACCACTCAAAAGTTTTGGTTTCAACTAAACGTGCCGATTTTAAAATGTTTTTTTAGAACCATTATAAAATTAAGTGAATGTTTATGCTATTTGACTCAAATCTGAAGTAATTACGTAAATGGATGTTCCCAATATATCTTTAAGATGTTGAAATTTTTTATGCACGCTGGAATTAACGTTTAATAACACAAAGTTACACTTTGCAGGTCAGTACACGTTTGGTGGTTTGTTTGGATATGTTAATACACAAACCCGTAAACAGACACATGTGCAATACACGTGGTGCGTATAATGCAATACCGTATTAGATTAGGTGGGGTTTCTATATTTCTATCCGAGGGAAAAATTTTGATTGGTTGACGCTTCTGACTGTCTAGAAAAATAGTAAGTCCTCACATCTGAATAAGGAATTCACACGAAATTCTAACACTAAAATATTTGACTAGCGCAAAATTAACGCCAACACCGATAATATTTTCAACAGTGTATGTATTTAAATAATTGTAAGACGATAGTAAACCATTAAACATGCGGTAATTCTTGAATTCTCATTTTACGCATTTTCTAAAGAATTAAAGATTTCGTATGAAATTTCGTCCAATTATTATAATTGGTGTGATACTTTACAGATTAGCATATTCAGTGCAAAATTCAGTGAAAGCGCATGCGCTTTATTCATTAATTTGTAGATATGTGCACATGACAGTGGTGGTTTTGAGATTAAATTTCGAACATGTTTCAACTGACAACTAAAGCGTGGACATAGATAAATTGCTTTTGCGTTTTTAAAAAAAAAAAATTGTTTCTTAAATTATCAAATTTAGATTTTATTTTCTGATTTTTTTTGTTCCATTAAGCACTGCAGTAAAGGCCTATTTATGAATTAATAATAGAAGAAAAATTACAAGACATTATAAAGGCAACTCCAGACGAAGCACAAAGTGGATTTAGAGATGGAAGAAACACGCAAAATCACGTCTTCACGCTGAAACTGATCATAAAAAATTCAATTAAAAGCAAAACGAAAGCATACTTTTCATTTATCGACTTATAAAAAGCTTTTAACAGAGTACCTAGCACGAAAATATTGAAAATACTGCAGCAAAAAGTAGTTAGCTAAGAGATAGTATATGGAATCAAGTTCCTATACACAAAGACGATAACAATTGCGTAATATTTAAAATTACGAAGTCGACAACAGTTGGACTAAGACAGAGAGGCGTTATGAGTCCGCTATTGTTAAACGTGTTGCTAAATTACGTGATCATCCACAAATGAGAAAATTTACAGTTGAATATAAATATACTCATTGTCTTAATTTTTTAGAAATGTGATAGTCTTACATGAAAAATGAAACGATAACGTAATGCGCAAAAAAATTAATAATCTGTTTGGTGATCCCATAGCTGAGTACACTCCTCTACACGTCTAGGCATCGACAAAATGAGATGATCGATATCTGTTTGTGGCACTTTGTTCCGAGCAACTTGAACTTCGTGGATTAACTATGCCAAACTGTAGGCATTTTGTTACGCTTTACACTCGTAGACGGGCGCGCAATCACTAAACATTTCTATACTACTCAGCTCTCATAAACAGCTTTCTTCACAAAAAAATTAAGAGATACTTTTTGTTTTCCGCAAAAAGTATATCACATTCTTACCATACCTTGCTTTAAATATAGTCATTCGAATGCCATAAAATCTTGTTGAACAATTTATTCCTTCTGGGTGTAATGTCACTTAGTTAAAATATATTTAAGTTAAACGTTTCACTTAATACATGGTGAAACTAGAAATTAAGGAGCATATCTGAAAAGTATTTTTGATTATACAGGATGTTCCAACAATCATCGGCACAATCACACATTTTTTTAAATGGAACACTCTGTATTTTTTGCATTTTTAGCAGTGGCTGACCATTATCTATGCGTACCTATTTTTTTTTCTTTGATGCATATGTTCAATGCAATAAATAATTTTGATAAAAAATAGTATTTACATAGTACTATTAAAAAAGAACAGTACTGCCACAAACGTGAAGTTAAAGATTAAATAATAGGGGATTCTTTGTTCGACAAATAGAAGATACTTTAGGCAAAATTTGGAGCTTTAACGGTATACAGGGTATTCAAAATTTACTGTCCAATTTTGGAAACTTCGACCAACTTTTATAGTTCTTTTTTTTAAATAAAACACCCTGTAAAATTTTACATAAACGCATGAAGAGCTTAATTATGAACACATTTTGTTAATATAACTCTATGACTATCTGCAGTCCTTTTTGATAGAAACGTAAAATTCATAATACGTAACTATTTAATTTAAAAATGAATAAAGTAAACACGTAAAATATATAACCAAAAATTAAAAACAGAAAATACATACTATAAAAGTTTCTTAAAATGCATTCCATTCATTTGCAGACAAAGACGTAAGCAATTGTTGAAGAAATGTCCTACTCTCTTTAACGTATCTGGACTAATATTATTAAAAGCATTCGTTATGCGATCTGTCATATTTTTTACATTCGTAGATTTCTCACGATACTAAGTTCTTTTATGTGCCTCCACAAATAAAAGTCTAGTTTGATCAGGGCGGGAGATCTAGATGGCCATTACGTCGGTCCTCCTCTTCCGATCCATTTGTTTGGAAACCTTTGAATAATGTTCCTCACAGCCAACATGAAGTGAGTAGGTGCACCATCGTGTTGCGACCATATCCTTTACCGCTCAACAGGTACCACTTGTAGAAAGTTTGATAATATGTTTTTTCTAAAAAATGGTAATACACGTCACCATTTAAATGGCCGTCAAAAAAGTAGGGGCAACTACGCGTCACCAAACACAATTTAAGGACCATTCTGTGCTGGCGATCTATTTCCTTACTAATTGTGGATTGTGATCAGAATAATAATGAAAATTATGGCGATTGAGGAATGCATTATTGTGAAAAGTCGCTTCGTCCGTAAACAACACATAGTTGAAGAAGTTGGGACCTTCGTGAACTCTATTTTGCGCCCAAATTCCACTTGTTTTTTTGCAATATGTTTCAAGAAGCTCTTGGTGAAGTTGAATGTGGTATCCGTGAAAGTGATTTTGTTTTAGAATGCGTTGAAAAGATCTCTCACTGATTCCTGTTTCTTTAGCAATTTCCTTTTGACTTGAAGTAGGTTTTTCTGCTGCTACCAGATACGGATAATTGATTGTCCTCAGTTTTTGGAAATTTTGGTATTTTTGGTTCTCCGTATCTCACACTTCCCGTTTCTACGAATTCCTAATACTCAACAGATTCCTAATACTCTTTTCGTCTGGGTGCCTTTTGTTCGGATATTTTTGAGCATAAATTCTGTTTACAAGTACACAATTCTTTTCGCTTTCACCCAAAACAAAGATCATATCTACAAGTTCTTCTTTGGAATAATTCATACTACAAGATGCACCTACTTTTCATAAAATGTAAAATGTAATCGACAAAATCAACCTCATTTGATTTATCACTATGGAACCCAAATTTTTGCTACTATTTACTACAAATAACCATAGGGTTGTATTAACAAAAATTGTTCATAATTAAACTCTTCATCCATTTGTGTGAAAATATTCAGGATGTTCTATTTAAAGAAACTCTAAAAAAGTTGGTGGAAGTTTCCAAAATTGGACAGTAAATTTGGAACAGAAACACCCTCTATATCGCCAAAGCTCCAAATTTTCCTAAAATATCTTCTATTTATCTAACAAAGAATCCCCCGTTATTTCATCTTAAACTTCACATTTGTGGCAGTATTGGTTTTTTTAATGGTACTATGTAAATACTAATTTTTCATCCAAAATATAATAAATCTAACATATGAATTCAAAAAAAAAAAAAAAAAAAATGGGTACCTATAGATAATGATCAGCTAAAAATGCAAAAAAAATACAGAATGTTCCGTTTAAAAAATGTGTGCTTGTGTTGAGGATTTTTGGAACACCCTGTATAATTAAACATTATTTTTTCAGATATGCTTCTTAATTTCTAGTTTCACCATGTATTAAGTGAAACGTTTAACTTTAATAGCCAATGAGCAATCAAAGACCGGTGTTCCGCTGCAAGACCCTATACAGGCTGATTCTCAATAAAAGCGACAAACTTTAAGAGCTGATTCCTGAGGTTATTTTGTTCATAAAAGTTCATATGAGTATATGTCCAAAACGGTTTGGTTTTAAAGTTATTGAATGTTTTAATAATAAATTATGAACTATGACTAACACGATATAATATCACAGTTGGTTCTTCAAAAATATTGTGTTGAGAGGGAATTGTTTATTTGTCATTTTCAATATTTGTCAATAGTTGTCAGAGTATTCAATCAGTTTAATTGCCAGTTTCTGGTTTCTAAATGAATTACACGAATGCTGAGATGTGTGATATGCATTTCATTTACGGTCTTGCCAATGGAAATTTGCGTGCTGCTAGATGCGAACCGCATCATCCCGTATCATTCAATATTTGCCCGTCTTCACCAACGTCTTAGTGAAACGGGAAATTTTAAAAAACGGACGACTGATAACGGGCACCCATCTACAGTAAGAAATCCACAAGTTGAAGAAATGGTACTAAATGAAATTGAGGAACATCCTACTACAAGCACCCAGAAAAATTGCGTTTACTTTAAACATTAGTCAGGCCCACAGTTTGGAGAATATTGAAAGATCAACTGTTGTACTATCACATTCAAGCGGGTGCAGGCACTTTTGTCGGCGAGATTTTCCGGCAAAGAAGTGCTTTTTGTCAATGAATGGAACACAAAATCCCACAAAATCATGACTATTTAGCTCAAATATTCTTCACCGACGAGGCTACTTTCTCTAAAACGCGATTATATATTTTCAACAATTCGAAATACCCTGGTATTTTAGAACGGACTCGCCAGTCAGTACGACGGAGGATAGAAGCTTGTATTGCATTTGGGGGCGGGTCATTTTCACAGTTTAGTATAAGTTAATTTTGTTTTAACTAATTATTTTGTTAATTTATAATAACAACATTAATTATGTTAACTTACTATTAAACATTGTACAACTTTAGAACTAAGCGATTTGGACATATGTTCTTAGAACCTTTTATGATCAAAATAACCCCAGGAATCGGCGCTTAAAGTTTGTCGCATATATTGAGAATCATCCTGTATATTGTAAATGGGCACAGTGCGTTTTTCGTGTAATTGAATTTCACTTATCGGAAAATAAATTATTATTATTATCATTATTTTATTAATTTAACACATCTTTTATCGGTGTAATAGTATTAAATAAATCTATTAAAAGCTAGATTACAGAGAACATAAAAAAGCGGCCAATCTATTCGTAGTTAAAATCTCTAATTTGTATGTAACTAGTTTGTTCCGATCAGGTCGGACGATCGGAAGTATTGAGCCGTGAAGAGAGCGGACACACCCCAGACAGGATGGGAGTTCCGCATGACCCTACGCGCCTCGACCACCAAAACACAAGGGTGTGGCTCTTTAAAGTGCTCTTTAATTTATACTAAATATTCCCTCTGTTATTTTATTTACGATGCGTTGGTAGGCGAAGACGAACACAATATATCAACGTGCAACGCGCATATAGGTATATAAGTATACGGTAAAAACTCTTACGAAAATACCTCTTTCGAGTCTCCGGTGAGTGATTGACTATTATTTTAAATGTAGGCTGTCTTACGCATATATTACTTTAAGATGCGATCCTCGAGTGTATTCTTGAAAACGCTTTAACAATGAAACAATTAGTAATTTATTGAATAAAACAACGGACATGAATCTATAACTTATATAAATACTATTATTTCTTAATATACTTAATTACTTTTTTTTTATTAGGAAGTGTATACAATCGTCTACATAAATATATGCATAAATCATGATTAATAGAACGCACCCACAAACTACTGTAACCAAAACATATTATGTATTTAGATCACGTTTTTCACAACACTGCAGCTTACTAAAATCAATAAAACAAAAACGCGATATATCAATATAACGTTACCTATACTCGAAATAGATAAACTGCCCCCTTTCACACCTTCATTTAAAAAGAATCGTGACCAGTCTAGGCACTATAAATTTTGCTTTTTCAGATTGAGTATCAACTTTCTCCGTTCTTTTTTTTTATATGGTCAGTTTTATATAAGACGTATTACAGGAAATTGGGCATGTAAAGGTTAAATCTACACGTTACCCATATATTTACCTTATAAGTTAAATCGATGCTGCAGGAGCGCAGGTTTCCGATATAACTTTCTGTGTAACTACGAGTAGTGAAGATCTCGTTGCAACTTAAGATGCTATGGCATTCGAATAGATTTATGGGATAGGTTGCTTATGCACAAAATGTTGTCGTTAAAATAAAACCAAGATTCATTACAGGTTGTAATTTTATATGCAGGGTGTCTCTCCGTTGAATTGCGTAACTTCATAGGGTTATTCCTTGTATCAAAATTAGCAAAACACTTCCAGTCAGCATAGTTTGGCAGTCCAGGGTCGCCATTTTGAGCAGCTTTAAATGTTTACGGCATTATTTGTTTATTAAAATCATTAAAACTTAACCATTTCTGCTTATTATTGTAGAAGTAAGACTGCAATTTAAGTTAATCGTTCCTTAGCAACCATTTCATGCCGACATTCGAGCCAAATGCGTCCATGATTCATCTAAATTAGTTACCGTAACCAGTGACTTTCAGCGCTTTTGACCACCCATACCTCGAAAACGGTTGAGAATTGGACCTATGCTGACTGGAAGTGTTTTGCTAATTTTGATACAAGGAATAACCCCTATGAAGTTATGCAACTCAACGGGGAGACAGCCTGTATATTGAAGAAAGATATTGAGTTAATGGCTCAATATATGACTTATCTAAACAAGCCCGCTCAATGTTTCATCAATACCAAATGATTACGAACATATTCAAACCAGTGCTTTCTATTCGTGCATTAAAAACGCTAATTGCAAAACCATGGATTGAAGAATTTTTACTTCCAATAAGATAGAGCTACTTCCATTGTGCAGATGAAACAATGGACTTGTTGAGATTACCTTGATTGTTGAATCAAGGTAATTTTATTTTAAACCTTCAAAACAAAACAACATTGAAATTACTTATTGAATCGGGAAGTTCCAACCCTCCACCATTTGATTTTGACGGATTTATGGGGGTAGGATAGTTCACATTAATTCTTAGTTTTTCGAAGGATCAAAAAAGTATTTGTAAATATGATTATAAATTTATAATTGGTTTATATGTATTCATTACGAATTAAAAGTTCTTTCCAATCTCCAAAATATATATATATATTTTTAAACCATCTCAGGTAATCTAGTAAAATGACAATAAAATTATAATTAATTAGTGACTTAAGACTAACCATAACCTTAGTACTTACAATATCGTCAAATCTACTATAAGGTAAACCAACCACACCCATATTGCATGTATGTGTCACTAACGTTATGTGATGGAAAAGATTAATTTATACATATTATATTTAAGATTGTTCACAATAAAATAAAAATAATGTAGTTAATGTTGTAATGCATGCACTATTTACGTGTTGTATATAAAATATGTGATTAAATGTTTATAAATGTGTTGCCTATAAAAAGGGAAGTGCTAGTGTGGTGGTGTGTATTGATGATTTGAATTGTGAGATGTAATATTAATTAATTGAAGTATGTGTCCATTGTTATTATGTAGTGTAAGTAATTTCTTGAATGTGATGCTTGTTCTATGTTTTAGTTTTACCATCCAGCCAACATAAGTAATGTAACATAAGAGAATTGAGAAACTATTTATTTGATAAAATATTTCTATATGTAATTAATGTAGTACGATCATCATGAATTATACTTATAAATTGTGTATGATATTTAAATAGTAATATTATTTATTTATTTTTAAATCAAATCATTATTAATTATAATTGTATTATCATTTTACTAGATTATCTGGGGATGGATGGATATTTTTGAGATTGGGAAGAACTTTTAATTCGTAATAAATATTTGTAAATATGTTCCTTTTTAAAAAGAGGTGCATATTTAGGTAGTAGATCTTTTCTTATTTTTACTTAATTCGGTCTTCGGTTGATATTGCGAGCCCACGTGTTCCCGAAACAATGGTTCCGAAATTAATAAAACCTCGTGTAGCACAGAGTGATCGAAAATTAATAATAATAATAATAATTAACTCTGAGTTGTAGATTACCTTGGCAACCAAATAGGATTTTAAGAGTTTTTTGAAACTAGTTAAGTTTTTACATTCTTCCAGGTTTGATGGCAATAGATTAAATAATTTAATTCCTACCTGACTAGCAGAAAGCCTAAAAGATATGTAATAGAATTTAATTTAGCAATGATTTTATTATAGTGGTGCTTCCACGTTAAAGTTCGATCTATTTGTAAACCTAGAAATTTGCTATTTTTTATACGTGATAATTGTTTCTAATTAATATTCAGATTCAAAGTTGGTACCTCTCGCTGTGACAATGAAAAATTAGATATTGTGTTTTCGAGGACACAGAAGTACATAAGACCAATATAGGTCGATAATTGTCTATATTTTGAGGATCACCTCGTTTATAAATAGGAATTGAAGATGCGAGTGGATGAAGGTGCTATGTCGCATTTTAAAAACTTTATTTTTTGCATGAATCAAGGTGTTTTGTACCCATCTTTCACATAGCACCATCGAAAATTCTAGAAATTTAAGAACACTCGAGTCTTGTGAATGTATGAAGGGGTTATGTTACACTACTTTTGAGAAAAATTACATAAAAAAACTCAATTTCTGAAAAAGTATGATTTTGTAACATAACACCTTCATCCGCTCGTGTCTTCAATTACTACCTTGTTTGTTTTTAACGTCACTGGGAAAACGCCACTAGAAAAAGATAAAATTAAATATTCCTCATCTGAACCAGATGACCAATTGGATTTTATATTTTTTGATAAAATTGTCAAAACATCGTGCATATCAGACTGGAGACAAGAAAAGAGTGGAAGCTTGAGTTTTAGGTACATTGTTAAATTGATAATTATTTTGCTTGGGTATATTTGTTATAGTTCATGTTTCTATTACTAGGCTATAGTCCTTGTAATATCTTTGTATTTTCTAAGTTGACCGTACAGTCAAGCATTGCATAGTATCAGGTATTTTTATCTGAAATTAATTTTACCACGACTTCTTGCAGTGTCCTAATCCTTAATTGATTTTAATCAATTCCTTATTGTCATCATTCTTGTATTTTATGCATTTTACGCATTATCCTTTTATTTTTGTTTCTGGATGCATAAATTCCGCATCGATTTGATAAATGTCCAAGTAATTATCATGAAATCGAAAACCGTTAACTGCAAACACGAACGGGTTTCATTTGATACGTGCGCAGGGGTCACAAGTTATCAACGCTGCCGTCATCGCCGGTCGTAATCGTACCCGGGGACTCTTTCCAGACGCAGTAACACACCGACAACGACAACAACTGGCGCTGCTTTTTACAGACGCGACCCCACGACATCCAGCGATTTATAACAGCCGAGTTCGCGTGCTAGTAAAGTTGATGACACACGCGAACGAATATTGGCAAACTTTTTCTGGTCTCGTTAGTTATATTATTATTATTTTTTTTCTTTATTTTTTTTTCACCGACTGACGACGTTAAATATTGCGTATATATCACGTTATGTATAGCGGCCGTAGTACGTAAATACACTTCATATTACTCCACATACACAAATGTAGAGTGTGGGAGTATTCTTATGGGAATGTAACCTGCGACCTCTCACCGGGGCGTTCCCATCATTGTGCTACCGGCCCCCCTTCGCCTTCGGGGGGAGCGAGGGACCGTCGCTAATTACCCGGTAATTGAGGCAGGAAGTTGGGAAATCACAGAGTGTATGTCTGCTTGAACTGCTTTCGAAACGAACGCGCCAAGAACCGAATGGCAAAACTTATAATCTTGATGACGGTCTCTGTTTCTGTTGTCAAGCATGATTATGAACTGCTGTCTCCGTTGTCATTAAACGTTTGGGGATAATATGAAATTATAATCTGCAAGCACGTATTTATTATGTACAGGCCTTAGTTAAAAGTAAGGAAATGGTTATTATAGGTAATATTTATGAATTTTTTACCTAAGTTTGAGAATACTTCATTTTTTTTCTTCAATTGTTTTTAAATAGAATATTCTGCAAATCAAAAAAATGCTAATAAAATTACATGTAAAATTGCTGGTATCAAAGTTGCCTATAATTTTACAGAACATTATATTATATTATCCAATGATAGAAACGAAATTAAATTGAATTATTCAAATTATAATTTAAATGAACTGTTTGAATAGCAAAATATGCATAAACTAATGAACAAGGTAAAGAAGTATATCTGTCAGCGTTTAACAGTCAACAGGTAAGGCCGAGTTAGCGACGACTCTGAACTGCACTGTTTACTCTAAAACAAAAACTAAAAACAAACATTACTATCGTATTCAATTACTTTATTATATTTCAATGTAATTTAGCTGCAACAGTTTAGAACTCTTTTTTGACTCAATTCGTTGATAATAGTGAAGTTTCACGAGATTTCAGTAAGTTTTGTTGTCATATATAAACATAACCTAAAAATGTCATATTAATGTCATAGAGGAGATTTCCACCAAAAATAATTTAAAATCGTACTTCTGTACACCACATTTGAAAAAAAAAACTACGAAGATCGAAGTAGGTTTATCGTTCAATTTATCCAAAATGAAGACAATTTTGAACAATTTTATAGTTGACAAATGTTGGCTTCTAAACATTGTTATAGATAATATCTATGTATTAAATCATAATTAGAGTGGTCAACTTTCGTCTGCGCGCCAGGTCAGTACTAAGTTTCATAAATGTGACTTAACGTTTAACGCAAGTATACAATACAGTGTCGAGCAAGAGTAAAATTATTTATTTATTTACCTATAAGTATCATATAAAGAATGACCGCCAAAAATGATTAAATCTCATTTTTTGCTAAAATTGAGCAAAACATCATATTTGGAAATAGTATTGTATTTAAAACAACATTGATTAACAAAAGAATCTTCTAAACCCAAAAACTAAGATACTTTACTCTTAGTATAGTTTCTTATTTTTGACCTCCCCTCGTATACAATTAAATTTTCGGCAGATTTAATGAGTGTTATTTTAGTTTCAAGACATCTAGAGCTAATTTGTAAAAAAAAATTTTTATTAAATTCAAAGACATACTTTCTGCCGGTCACTGTATAAACTTGCCCTTGCCTTACTTAAGTAGCAGAAATGGTATACGATTGTTGAAAAGTGTGTAGCATTAAGTGTTTCAAGATTTTTCTCACTAAACAGCTTTCGTCGCGATGATAAAACATGCTTATATTTTGAAAAAAACTGTTCAACATATACGGATGTAACACACGCATAATTCAAATAATCTTTATTAGTAAATAACGGATCAGATGCACCAATATGTAGTCCGATCTGTGCCAGCACAATAACTGTTTATCGCATACTGTACAAACTATTTTGGCACCACCATAATGTAATCCTGTAAGTCACCGATATTCTTTTCTACATTATGAAATAATGGTCGTTTTCTGGGGATTTTCTACGCCCGATATTATATTACATTTACAATGTGTAAAACGTTAACAGAGAATTGTACTATCTCGCATTAAGACTCGACTAACACTGGTACTAGATACTAGACACACAAATCGAAGAGAGTGATTTTACTGCCTTGAAGATATACTATGGCTGACAGTTCTGCATATGACGAGGCGAGTGCGGTCCATGTAAGCAGACACATCTGACCACTCTAATCATAATTCCAAAGCCCCATATCTTTCATACTCCTCCAGTTATAAATATTATATAATCTATGCTCTTCAAAGTACTATGTGAAATGTAGAAGGAATGAAGAAAAAACATTTGATATATTAACCAGACGTAAAAAGATTTACCTCATATATGCCTCACACTGGTGTTTGCAGCAGTTATATTAATTTGATTCCATTTTGTTAATGTGGTGCTGTTTTTTCATTTAGACATTTGCACCAGGTTGTTTTGATTGTCTGTCATTTGTGTCTTAGTTTTTACATTGGCTTTGCTTATATAACTTCACAAATGACTATCTTAGGGCCTGTTCAGACGGGGCGATTAGTTGATTCCACTAGTTGAACGGGACGGTTGTCAAGGAGCATACTTTTTTATTATTATCCGTATACGTTTTTTTATTATTATCCCTCCTGCAAAAAAAAAACTACAAATAATTACCGCTTTTCAAATTTGAACTCCCAAATCACGGTATCTAATTGAATTCTTGGAAAGTTCTGCAGTATGTCACCTATTTGTGGAACAATTGTTTCCGCAATTAATTTGAAATTACAAAAAATCATCTTCGATGAATCTAAAATTTATTAGTTACTTGCACCAGCGCAACGTTTGTTAAAAAAAAAGTATTTTGAAATGTAAATAAAAATCTAACAATACACTTTTATATTGAAGATTTATCGCCCATAATATTCATCTTAAGAAATTAGTGGACAATAAATCTTTATACTTTTGACCAAGTCTATATATGTGTATATAGTTACTAGCAAAGTTAAGTGGACAAACCTTAAAATTCATTATGTCCGAATCTGAATTTTACCAACTTACATATATGTAATTCACCCTTCTTATCGTGAAGCACTAATCACCTATTATTGTGCCTATTTATGAAGACATTTTGTTAAATCTAAATTAAGAGGAATAAGACGTTTTCGATGGTGGTTTATTTTAACAGAAGTTATAGATACAACTCATATTTTACATTTGTTTGAATAATTGCATACTTATATTTTTGTATTCCTAATAATGTTTGTCTTGTTCCACGTATGTACCTACACTTTTGCTTATATCATTGTAAATACTAGATTCTATTTACTTCACGATGACCTACAATTTGTATAAGGTTACATTAAGTTTATAGTTGGCCGTAAATAATTCACAATTCTATAGAACGAATCACCGTTTTACCCATTATTTGCCATTGTTTTCACTTATTGAGTTATGTAAAGCACTTCAGCAGAATTGATTCACTCTGTATTTTTACATATACATGTTAGATGGCTGAACAGTAATTATAATACTACTGCACTTTTTAAATAGCTTAATCAATTAATGCAATTAAACAAGAGCAATACCATTTAAGTGCGTTACTTACTTCCAACAACTTCACCAATGTTTATCACCTTCTACTATACATATTTCGTAAGGCCGAGAATAGAGCTCAAACGTCGATTCAAGTACGATCGCATTTTGGCAAAATAAAATAAGAATAGAGGGTAGCATATATGGAGAATTGATTGGAGACTAATAAACTCATGACTTATTTGTTGGGAGTCTGCTGGAAAATCTGTATATTACAGTCAACTTTGTTCTACAGACCACTGTACATCTCTTTACAATTATACAAATTTGCATATAAATATTAAAGCGTAATAGGAAGACTAATAAGTTGAGAAGGTTAGTTTCCTACAACCTCACTTTCGATGAAGAATATCCGTTTAAGATTTAATTGATTTCAATTACGATGGAAAGTTTTTATTTGCATATTTTACGCACCAGAGAAAGTAATATGATTTTGTAAGCATCCTTTCTAATTAATATCAAATGAAAATGAATGTAGTAGATGAAGCTTGAAAAGGCTCTTGTACGCACATTATAAATAGGCTTCAGGGTAACTACTAATACAATGCGTACGAAAAAATATAAGATCAACTACTTGAGCAAGATGAGATTGCATCAAAGAGATATGGCTTACTTCCTAAACTTATACAATTTGATACAGGGCAGTCGCATACTAGATTCAGTAATTCTCTTAGTGATTATTTATTCATTAGCATTAGATGGATTCGATTTCGTCGCTTTAGTAACATCTATCAATCCAATACTGAAAACCATAGTAATAATAATTTTAATTTAATAATTCGGCAGTGCAAGAAGTAATTATTAAGAAATACTAACCAAATAATATTCAATTTAAATTTCATAGCAGTTAGATATAAGGAACATGAAATTTAGAAAGAAATACTTTGAAAAGTATGTCTATAAGTATTCGTAGCCAGTATTTGGATAAAGAAAAGTTGTCCTTTTAGTGGAAATGTGAGGAGCTAACATTCAAAACGCGATATTTGATGTAGACTAAGTTTTAAGTAAATTTAAGATATTTTTTGCGACGTTGTAAATTTAAATATTCTAGTTTTGATTGTCCTACTAAACACCATTCCTGGGGATGCAATGAGTGTTGCAATATAAAGGAACCCAACCTAGGAAATAACTTGATAGTCTGAATCACTAAAAAAATTAAACTGCTTTTTGAATGTTACATTTAAACAAAAGTGCGTTTTGAAGAAAATCCTAGTAATTTCATGATTATTTTTTAATAAAAGAAAATACAAAATCCCTTAATATGATATAAGCTGTTGTCGTTGTCTTCTTGTAGGTTTTATGGCGCGCACCAGAGTTTCCAGTCTGGACCTCAACTTCATTTTCATTCATTTTACCACTAAAACTGTACTAAACTCGCATAAATTCACGTAAATTTTACCATAACATGCACGCATTAGTACACGCTACAAAAAAAAAAATAGGAAATAAAAAACTGCATTTTGAGAGTGACAAATAAATACAAACGCTGCCTTTTGATTGAAACACACATTTCACACGTATTCAAATTTAAGCGAAAATTACTGCGATTTGAAAAGCACACAACATATTCAATTTATTCATCGCAAGGCATAGAATGCTATCTTTTGCTCTATTTTCGTATTAAAGTCAAATACTGCGTTTTGTATGTTAGCTCCTCATGTGGTTTGTTCTTTTATTATAATTAAGTAGGGAATTACACATATTTACACGTCAAACGACTATTTAAATACCTAGCCTTCATCAGTACAGAATTTTTTTTTGGGAAAAATTAAAAGCACTAAAAAACGGGAATTACAAAGTTAATAAAACAAGAAATTATTTTAAAACGATAATAATACTTACTCCTGTATATTACTGACAATATAGATGAGAGTAATTCATTTCGTTTGATTTTAAAACACAATTAAAAGACATCACGATAACGCTAGCAAACAATTTCAAACAGAATATGTGCCCATAAACTGTCCATAAAAGCAAATGGAATTTAAAATACGACCGATGAACACTCTAATTGTAAACAATTAGAGTGTTGGCCGTAAACAATTTATTGTTTACGGCCAATATATTTATTTTTTCCTTTACTGATGAAACCGTTCAAATAGTCGAAACGTTTGACACGTAAATATGTGTACCTACATCACTACTTAATTAATTAATAAAAGGATAAGTCACATATCCATTAAAAGAACCGATTTCTCTTTCAAAGAAATACTTTATCATTTTGTTCATTCATTTATTGACCTAAATTTTAATTGTTCCATGTTATTCTTTGAACAAAATAACTCTATAACCCGTGGGTTAGCTTTGTGAAGGAATTCATCATAAAGCTCAGTAACAGGAGCGAGTGGGATCATAACACCATCTTTAACTTGAATAGAAATGCTATCAAATGGTATACTGATGGCTCCAAAACGGCAGAAGGAACTAGAATAGGAATATATGGGCCTAGAAACAGATATTTCGAAAGCTTTGGAAAATATCCAAGTATATTTCAGGCGGAAATACACACTATTGAAAGATGTGTTCAGTTCAATATGGATAGAAATTATCGGAATCAGGAGATTATCATCATGTCTGATAGTCAAGCAGCCATCAAGGCACTGAGCTCATATGAAATCAATTCCAAGATGGTCTGGGAATGCCTAGGGAAAGTAAAAGAGCTGGGCAAAAGAAATAAAGTAAGCCTCCTGTGGGTTCCGGGTCACACAGGAGTTGAACGAAACGAAATAACGGATAACCTCGCAAAAAAAAGGCTGGAATGCCTTTTGTAGGGCGCTGAACCTTTTGCGGGTTTAGTAGATACAATACTGAGAAACTAAAAATAGAAATGGAGCAGAGGAAAATCAGTTACTGGGAAAATCTCCAGGCATGAGGCAAAGTAAAATTCTTCTGGGAACTTATAACCAGAAGAGGTTTACAGAATGCATCAACCTGAGTAAGAACAATGTTCGCATATTAACAGGAATACTTTCAGGCCATTGTAGACTGAAAGGACACCTGAGTAAGCTTGGATTGGAAAAGGATTCTGAATGTAGATTTTGTGGGATAGGATGAAACACCCATCCACCTCCTCTCAAACTACGTAGCACTGTGCAATTCGAGGGCGTTGCATCTGGGAGCATGTGAAATCGAAGAGGGAGACTTAGACTTAGACTGGGGCCCTCTGACATCTTACACTTTCTGAAAGGAATAAGATTGGAAGGCCAGCTGTAAAGCAGCAAGAATAGGGGACACAATAGATCTTTTAGGTCGCAGTGTAACATCACCCTTGTATCTACATACATACATACATACATAACCCGTGAGTTTCGGAACACACAAGACTGGGAGAAAACGAAATAACGGATAGACTTACAAAAAAAAAAGGTTTCAAGAACACTTGACTACCTACAGTTGACGAATAAATACCTACCCATTTTTTGTTGTTGTGAGAGACACACTGCGGCCTCTTCACTTTTAGTATTTAATCTCCCATTTCTTTAGCCATTAAATTACTAACTAACCATTCTAGGATCCTAATATCCTGCACTGATCTGTACAAGCATCTGGCTGGTTTTTGGACACTTCTATAACAGGTTTTGGGTCTATATATGAATCCGATGATCCTTTCCTTGCTAACTCATCGGCTTCTTCGTTTCCTTCGATTACCGAATGCCCGGGCACTCGCAGCAAAGTAACTTTATTGCGATCTGTCAAGCGATTTCCTGAATACATTTACTCTATACTCATATTAATATTGATGACCGTGTTATCCCTTAATATAGTTGTTGTGTTAAAGTTGTGACTCTTATTATATTATTCATACTTACTACTTTTTTAAGTATAGCACATGGCTATTCTAAAAAAAAAGATATTGTAATGACTTAATCCTACTACAATCGATTACCATAGATAATTTGTTCAAATAATCATTACTAACCGACTCCATTTAATGTGTCTATGTAATAACACATGAGCAAGGCAAACATGCAATAAATAAAGAGCTGTCAGCTGACGTAGACAGACGCAGAGCGGAAAACTTTAGGCAAATACTATTCTCACATACAAATACACACATGCACATAAAATGATATTCTACTTCGTGTAGATTCGACCTGCGATAACTTATTAATTACGAAAGAGGCAGATAGTAACGTACGTATATGTAAAACTTTGATTAAATTATGACTAATGTGGTGCTGCTGTCTGCGTTCGGGCAGTTTTAAATTAGGGACTGTTACGATTAGCCGAATCGACGGGCGAGTGTCGGTGTTTATGGGTCAAGCTGGTTGGATTATGTTTACGTAATTACTGTAGTAATTTATGAAATGTATGGCTCCTTAAAACTAATATTTTTAAAGTAATGTGACAGCTATCTCTATATTGAGTAGCCTTTTTAAAGTTAATTACAGCTATAACTGTATATAAACATAAAAAAAGAAACGTAACAAATTGGTGTAAAGGTGGGAGGAAAGAAAATACAATTATAAAGAGAGAGAGAGATATATATGGAAACCATACAAAGAAAAAAATTGAAACTTTGATCTTACACTAACGGTGATTTGCCCTAATTAATAAGTACAGGAATACACTTTATTTATGAAACACTAAATAATCACAAATCATCCCAACCCCGTGCTCCACCCAAGGTACTAATACACGAGGCTACCGATTCTAAGTGCAATATATGGATTCCATAACAATTTAAGTGTACTACTCTAACAAATAATTTCCCTAGGATTGTTAATAACAAAAATATGCCAGCCGCCATATTCATAGTGCTTCCTTAAGGTATACTTTTCCTTAAGGTTCTCCTTGACATACAAATTTTTGTTTCATAGACTACATTTTTTCCTTAAGGTTACCTTACATAAGGAAAATCTTAAGGTAGCTCCGTAGGTACCTCAAGGATACCTTAGGAAAGAATGCTTGATATAAATTTGACACATGTTGTCATTTTGTCATTAATCGTTTATCAATTAATTAATGGGATGCAATGGCAGATATAGAGGATTTTTTTGGATTATATAAATATAAAGTATGATAGTAATAGACAACCGAAATAGTATATCAGGGACGCACAAAAATTCCGTGATATAGTAATGCAGAATTTAGAAAGAGGTATTGTTTTTCTAAACAAATTCCATACATCACGTCCGCTTGTTAACGGACGATTACCGAGCATAGAAAATCCTGATGGTTTACCCATATCATTACTTTTTTGTACTATTAACTTTTTGTGTTGTTTTTGTCACTGATATACAGTTTCAAGATAGGTAAGTATTTTTTTATGAAAGTCCTTCAACATTGTACTACCAAATATTATACTAGTAAACGTATTTATATTGTATTTGCCTATAACATACAGTATAGTTGATACAGCAAATTCGAGTTTTATCCGCATCATTCAAAAACTTTTAACTACGCTGGCTAAAAAAGACGGTTTGTATGAAGAACGACAAAATATTTACATTAGCAAATCTTGGTGATCAAACTGGAAAAAATGTTTTGAAATAGAAAAAAAAGATTATTTGAGTCTTATTGTGTAAATAACAGGAGTTTCAAATTTAAAAATACTTTATATTATGGTCTATCTATTCAATTTACGCAATTTTCTAACCATATACTAATCAAATAAAATTGAACCAAACCACTATCTAATCATAAACGTCACAAACTGTCAACAACAAACAAAATAAATATAAATATAGGGGATTATAAGTACAAAAGTAACATGTGAAGCTGGTCAATGTGGTATGCAGCCGATTTTATAGCAATGTCATTTAATAGAATTCTATTCATCAATTCCAGAGGAAGCATCCTTGTCTGAGAATAGCCGAAGTGAATGGATATTGTGACTATGAAATAGAAAGTTGTTTAAGGTGTAAGGTGTCCTTACGTAAGTCATACTTTTTCTTAAGATTTTGCCTGGACTATGAATATGGGAGTAAGTGACATAGAAAAAAGAACATTCTGTAATAATTATTTTATTTGAACAATTTTTAATATACAAGTATGTTCGAGTTAGACTAGTAAATTATGAAAATTTGATAAAAATTAAACTGTTAACTTCTTCAAAAAAAAATAATAATGTGTTGCGGTATCACGATGTCTTATGCACGCATTAACACGTCTGGGCATACTTCTAATAAGATGATCGATTTCGTCCTGAGGTATCTCATCCCATACTATCTGTAACTCGTGCTGCAGAGCCGCTGGAGTTTGCTCGAGATGATGCTCGATGGGTGAAAGATCGGGCGATCTTGGTAGCCAAGGCAACAAAGCAACTTGATTGTCCTCAAAATGAGCCAAAAAAGACCTACCAACATTAGGTCATCCGTTGTCTTGTTGCTATGTGCTAATGGGGATGGTCTGAACATAAGCTACAATATGGGGTTCTATGACCTCCTGGATGTAGCGCGCAGAGATCATGTTACCTCTAATGAATACTAAAGGTGACCTACTTCCAATAGCAATAGCCGCCCATATCATTACTCCAACTGTGTGGTGCACATGCCTTTCCACAGAAAATTGGGGATCTCGTCTTCTCACCATTGCACGACCGTCATACATGCCCAAACAGAATCTTGACTCATCACTGAAAACAATTAAATTCCATTCTTGGTCCCAATTTGCTCGTTCTCTCTGTGGTTTTTCGACGACGTCCTCTACCTCTCGCTCTTCGCATACAGCCCTCTTGGTTTCATGCCCGAACACAGACTACCACAGTGTTTAAACCCCTTTGCGTTCTACCGGCTATACCTCTTATATGCAAACCAGCCTCTTGCAAGCTCACAATTCCTCTATCAAACTCGTTCAACTGCCGAAATTGTTGGCGTCTTCACACTCGAGGCATTGCGATAAAATTAAAGAAGTTTTTTGAAATGTGTTTTACACCGCTTAAATGACAACTGTACCTACAAATGCCAAATATTTTGTTTTAGACCTACGCGATCGTAAATGTTTATGAAGAAGTTAACATAAAAACGCTAGAGTAATATGGCTGAAAAATTGTTTATCTTATCATAAACAAAATATTACAAAATATTCATTATTACAGGGCGTTCTTTTTTCTATGTCACTTAGTATATAATACAGTAGCCTCGCAATTATGTGAATACCACTTTATGTAAAATGCTGAAATATGTGAAATGTGATTAGTTCACATAATCGCGAGTCCACTGTAAATCGGTCAGCTATCAATTGTTATTAAATGCGCCCATGGAACGACTTTCGTTATCTCCCTGCATTCGCCAAGGACATTGATTATATACAATATACTTATATATACAATCAATAACTAAAGAGTAAGAGAAAATCATGGCAAAAACCTTACTCTGGGAGGATCTGGGAAGAAGACCTTGTTACAGGTAGCCGGCAAATTATTATTATCCTTCTGAGTGCTGAAGAAGAGGATAGACCCTTAATTCTGTAGGAGAGCGAATCTTAGAGACGTTGGAAGATAAACAAAATACAAGAATTAATACAATGTGTTATAGAATCGATTTTGCGATTTTTTATAGAAAAAATAGAAGCGAAAACGAGAATGGACAATATAAGAAATAAAATTATTAGACAAGAACTAGGAAAAACCGATTCAAGACAAGATAATAGAGGAAGAGGAACAACAGCATGGATATGTTTGCCGTATGCCAAAAAAAAGCGAATATACGAGAAAAGAAGTAAGTTAATGCAACGGGAAGACCAGGAAAAAATTGGAATGATGTAATAAAAGAGAAAGTGGAACTATAAAATAGTAAAAAAGTAAGAATGATGCAAACAGTAAAGAACTGAAGAAAAATATGCAAAGCAAACATCTAACGATATCAAGGTCTTGAATAGATGAATAAATAAATTTATTAAAGATTTAAGGGTAATAGTCTGATCTATAATATATAATTGTTTTCAAAAGTTGTCATTGAGTAATAAATAAAGTAATGTGTCAAACGTCATGTGTGTTTAAGTAAGTTGAAATTTTTAGTGGCTAATTTTATCAATCAACAAACATTTACCAAACTAGTGGGGGCCAAACTTGTGGGAGGTTTGTTGTATAATATATAATTGTTTTTAAAAGTTGTCATTGAGTAGTAAATAAAATAATGTGTCAAAAGTCATGTGTGTTTGAATAAGTTAGAATTCTTAGTGGCAAACTTTATCAATCAACAAACATTTAAAGTCAACAATCTCGAGTAAGTACAACAAACCCCCCATAAGTTTGGCGCCCAACGTGGGGCCAAACTTGTGGGAGGTTTGTTGTGCTCACTTGAGATTGTTGACTTTATTGTAATGGTGGAGAGTCTGATCTATAATATATAATTGTTTTTAAAAGTTGTAATTGAGTAGTAAATAAAGTAATGTATCAAACGTCATGTGTGTTTGAGTAAATTAAAATTCTTAGTTGCAAACTTTATCAGTCAACAAACATTTAAAGTCAACAATCTCGAGTAAGTACAACAAACCCCCCACAAGTTTGGCGCCAACTGGGGCCAGACTTGTGGAGTTTTGTTGTATTCACTTGAGATTGTTGGCTTTATTGTAATGGTAGAGAGTCTGATTTATATTATATAATTGTTTGTAAAAGTTGCCATTGAGTAGTAAATAAAGTAATGTATCAAACGTCATGGGTGTTTGAGTAAATTAAAATTCTTAGTGGCAAACTTTATCAATCAACAAACATTTAAAGTCAACAATCTCGAATAAGTACAACAAACCCCCCACAAGTTTGGCGCCCAACGTGGGGCCGACTTGTGGGAGGTTTGTTGTATTCACTTGAGATTGTTGGCTTTATTGTAATGGTAGAGAGTCTGATTTATAATATATAATTGTTTGTAAAAGTTGTCATTGAGTAGTAAATAAAGTAATGTATCAAACGTCATGTGTGTTTGAGTAAATTAAAATTCTTAGTGGCAAACTTTATCAATCAACAAACATTTAAAGTCAACAATCTCGAGTAAGTACAACAAACCCCCCACAAGTTTGGCGCCCAACGTGGGGCCAGACTTGTGGGAGGTTTGTTCTATTCACTTGAGATTGTTGGCTTTATTGTAATGGTAGAGAGTCTGATTTATATTATATAATTGTTTGTAAAAGTTGCCATTGAGTAGTAAATAAAGTAATGTATCAAACGTCACGGGTGTTTGAGTAAATTAAAATTCTTAGTGGCAAACTTTATCAATCAACAAACATTTAAAGTCAACAATATCGAGTAAGTACAACAAACCCCCCACAAGTATGGCGCCCAACGTGGGGCCCGACTTGTGGGAGGTTTGTTGTATTCACTTGAGATTGTTGGCTTTATTGTAATGGTAGAGAGTCTGATTTATAATATATAATTGTTTGTAAAAGTTGTCATTGAGTAGTAAATAAAGTAATGTATCAAACGTCATGTGTGTTTGAGTAAATTAAAATTCTTAGTGGCAAACTTTATCAATCAACAAACATTTAAAGTCAACAATCTCGAGTAAGTACAACAAACCCCCCACAAGTTTGGCGCCCAACGTGGGGCCAGACTTGTGGGAGGTTTGTTCTATTCACTTGAGATTGTTGGCTTTATTGTAATGGTAGAGAGTCTGATTTATAATATATAATTGTTTGTAAAAGTTGTCATTGAGTAGTAAATAAAGTAATGTATCAAACGTCATGTGTGTTTGAGTAAATTAAAATTCTTAGTTGCAAACTTTATCAGTCAACAAACATTTAAAGTCAACAATCTCGAGTAAGTACAACAAACCCCCCACAAGTTTGGCGCCCAACGTGGGGCCCGACTTGTGGGAGGTTTGTTGTATTCACTTGAGATTGTTGGCTTTATTGTAATGGTAGAGAGTCTGATTTATAATATATAATTGTTTGTAAAAGTTGTCATTGAGTAGTAAATAAAGTAATGTATCAAACGTCATGGGTGTTTGAGTAAATTAAAATTCTTAGTGGCAAACTTTATCAATCAACAAACATTTAAAGTCAACAATCTCGAGTAAGTACAACAAACCCCCCACAAGTTTGGCGCCCAACGTGGGGCCCGACTTGTGGGAGGTTTGTTGTATTCACTTGAGATTGTTGGCTTTATTGTAATGGTAGAGAGTCTGATTTATAATATATAATTGTTTGTAAAAGTTGTCATTGAGTAGTAAATAAAGTAATGTATCAAACGTCATGTGTGTTTGAGTAAATTAAAATTCTTAGTGGCAAACTTTATCAATCAACAAACATTTAAAGTCAACAATACCCGCGCCCAACGTGGGGCCAGACTTGTGGGAGGTTTGTTGTACTCAGTTGATATGGTTGACTTTATTGTAATGGTAGAGAGTCTGATCTATAATATATAATTGTTATTAAAAGTTGTCATTGAATAGTAAATAAAATAATGTGTCAAACGTCATGTATGTTGCGCCCAACGTGGGGCCAAACTTGTGGGAGGTTTGTTGTACTCACTTGAGATTGTTGACTTTATTGTAATGGTAGAGAGTCTGATCTATAATACTTATACAATTGTTTTTAGAAGTTGTCATTGAGTAGTAAATAAAATCTTAAACGTCATGTGTGTTTGAGTAAGTTTCTTAGCGGCAAATTTTATCAACCAACAAACATTTAAAGTCAACAATCTCGAGTGAATACAACAAACCCCCCACCGAAACAACATTATTTAACAAAAAACTTTGTTAAATATTGTTGAAATAATGCCAAAGAAATATTTCTTTTATTCAAGGAATCTTTCTTCTCAGTGTATTATTACATGTACTCCATAAAATTTCGCTTCGAGAATCAAACAGCTATATAAAATACAATACAAAGTAAATAAAAGTTGTTTTTTTTACGGTTTTGCATTGCCCAACCTTTCACAGGTAGGTAAGCGGCATGCGTAATGAAACACGGCAATAACTTTTTTCCTTCACTCAGAGATGGAAGATTAGTGCTAATACACTCGTTTGGAGTTGTGGCAGCCGTAGCGGACTCAGGAAATTGCGGATCCGAGAAACAGGAGAGGCATAATTCATTTTCGAAAGTATTTCGGATCCGATGAAGAAAAAATTACACGTTTTGCGATGAGAAAGCGGATACCGAGTCGAGTCGACACGGGAGACCTTGCATTCGGAACGGGCGTAGAAGAAAACGGCGGATGCGGGTCACTCAATTGGAAAATTTACGGTCCATCAAGTGAAACAGGAGTCGTAGAAGGAAAACGTAACGTCTGACTGCGCGGAAATTTATACCTAAGCGGAGTGTATTAAAAAGCAACGCGAATAGAAGGAGCACCTTCGCAGAATTGAGATTATTAAGTAGAACTAAATCAGAGAGAAGTTGAATGATCTCAATCGTTCCATCATTTTAATAATTAAATTTAATAAAAAAAATGTATATTTTGAATTTTTATTCTCCAACTGTTTCTGTTGCAAAAGCGCTCTGTGTGTAATAAGTATTATATGATAGAAAGCAGTTTGTTATTACAAACAATTCTTTTAAGTTTGTTTCGGTGACTTATTGCTATTAAAATATTTATTTATCGCAGCAACAAACACGAAAATTCAAATAAACGTTTCCCATCCCAGATACATACCCCCTTCCGCAATGACTTTACGACAGCAACATAGTCCTGAAGCGTTCTGATGGTCATATCGTTGAGAATTTATTGTGCACTTCATATTGTTCGTCATTTAATTGCAGACACTTACGTTATGGCGTAAACATAACTTTTAATGAAGGGTGAAGTTGCACCAGCGCCGGCGCGCGTGCACTAACATCTGCATTTTTACGTTGCGCCATCGGAAGAAACCGCAAGAACACAATAAATTTTCTAATTTACATTTTACCGCCATTTTTACGGCATGTTTCTACGAAAATCGTCTGCCCGCATAAATAAAGCGACCTCTACTTTAACTGTCCGCAATGTCCCCTTAAATAAACCATTTTTACCTACTTTATTTGTTGCAATACGTTGTAAGCATCGATAGAAAAGAATGTTAATAAAAAGCAGAATGTCTAAATTTGTATTTTCAAGTAACGAGTTCGCAATCTTGATTAAAGACGTAAGAAATGTTGAATTGTTGTGATCCGTTTTCGGACTAATAAGTATTAGGAACGAGTCCAAGAAAAAGCCGCTTCCCTGATGGTGCCGGATTGAGCATAAAACAAGGTATTTTTCTGTGTTCTAAACTAGACAATACAATCTCAGATGAATTCGAACAACGCTGTTTCGTATTTTAGCCTTTGATGGAACCATGCTAAGATTTGTTTAAATTTATAGGCTTTCTTCTTTTCAAATAATTTAATAATCCATGCCTTGGCATCCTGCAACAGCTTTTGCCAATTACAGGGGGCAATGAGTTATTATTATGTCTGCGCCCGTGGAGCGACTTAAGACGTTCGCCTCTCAGCATTTGCTAAGGAATGAGGGAAACTACGAAAACTTCACTCTGAGAGCCCATCAGGTTCGAACCAAGGACCCCGCGACTGACCCCAAGCGTGCAAGCCAGTATATAGTATCAGCCGGGATCAACTAGACAAGAGACTTACCGCCTTGTACTTATTCAGATCATTACCGAAACAATTCTTATGATGAGGAACATGTTTAGATTAATAGAATCGTTTCTACTCATATTATCGTTAATTATACGCCACACTTCCTTGTTTTGCTTTTAGAATAATGATTTGGTCATTATGTATTAGTTTTATGGAAGGTTCAGCGCAATGCGATGTCCTAAGATTTAATATAGTCGATTGTAGGAACTCAAATAATAATCTAAATAATCTGAGAAATACAAGTTACAAAGGCTATTCCAGTATCTAGCAGTGTTGCCAAGGATTTTTTTTTTCATTCCCTAGACATTTGTAGAAAATTTCCATAAAATTCCCTAAAATTTTAAACAATATTCATAAATATGTTTAATAATTCGGGGTTTTATTTTATTACTATCAATAATGCTCTTTTGTGTATTGGATTCGCACGTGTTGCTTTCAATGTGGTAGCATATAATTCAAGAACGTAATAAAAAAGAGTATTTTATTTTGTCTATTGTATATTTATTAGAATAATATATAGGTGGCTAGTTAGAAGTTTACTTTTTTTCTAAAATATTTCCAACTTTTTTGCACTTCCAGTTAACCGGAAGTCGCCATGAACTTTGTTATTTTAAATAGAATACCCTATATATTATTATATTTTTGAATTTACCATAAAATTCTATGACGATTACTACTAGGGTTTTCTATATCTATCTTCAACTGTTTTTGAGATATTACGATTTTTGTTAAAATTTTGACACTTACATCGTTACATGTAATTGATTGATTCTCACTTGGTTTAAGTGTCAGAAGTCTCCCACTTTAAAATTAACAAGTACTAACAATGTTTTACCAAAACGTAATAAAAAGATTCATTGAAATTATACAGGGTGTTTAAAAATTAGTAGCATATCACAGAATTTTGAAAGTTGCAAAACTTATTTTTTTCAAATAGAACACCCTGTATATTTTTGTGTTTTTGGATGTAGAATTAAATTTTACACCGATTTGCTGTAACATTCCCTATACCCATCTTCAGTAGTTTCTTTAAATTACTCGTTTTGTTTATTACCGCTTTCAATGGCCGAACAATTTCCATCTGGTGGGCCATGACTTTAACATCACATCAATTTATTATTATTAGTAAATATTACTGTTATAATCATTGTTTGTTACACGTCGCGTGTTCAGATGGATGCATATTATTGTGGAACTTATGAATTAGATAATGAAAAATATTGGAGGAATCCAGCTTAACCTGGATACTTTAAATTTATTTTACATTCACTGAGAATGCAGGAAGAACTTATAGAGAATTTACTGTAATTATACAAACTTATTTTCGGCTAATATATCTAATAAAATTCAGAAAACTTTGAATAGTTTTTATTACTATAAACTATAAAATTCTCTTTTGTATATTTTATAATTCCCACGTGTTATTTTCAAAAATGTACTTCGCAAAGGGTATTTTATTTTTCTTGTTATATATTTAATACAACACAACAATACGTTTATTTATTTCTTGAAAATTTGCATAATTGTCCACATTTGTAGAATAGCTGCCCTTCATAAACAATATTATAAATACATGATTTTATCACTTCTGGAAATAGGAATTCCAATCTTAATTATTTAATTTTTCTAAGTTCAAGTTAATTTGACACATAAAAATATGTATAGGTGTAAGGGTCATTATTACAGCACATAAAAATCTACTATTTGATAAAAATAACTAAACCATAATTCAGTATTAATTAACATATACAAATTTAAAATGGTGCTTTTCAAAATAAAAATCACTGCCTATTAATAGCTGCTACGCAAAATTTTTGGAATCTCTGTATATCGAGGTTTTCTATGATTAGTCACAATATTTTTACGTTAAGGGAACAGGGTGATTCTCAATATATGCGGCAAACCTTAAGTGCTGATTCCTGGGGTTATTTTGATCATAAAAATTCATATGAACATATGTCTAAAATCGCTTAGTTCTAAAGTTGTACAATGTTTAATAGTAAGTTAGCATAATTAATGTTTTTATTATAAATTAACAAAATAATTAGTAAAACAAAATTATCTTATAGTAACTGTTGAAAATGATTGCCCCCAACTGCAATACAAGCTTCTATCCTCCGTCGTATTGACTGGCGAGTCCGTTCTAAAATACCAGGGGTATTTCGAATTGTTTGAAAAGCTGCGATAATACGATTTCTCAGTTCATCGACATTTTCAATGGGAGTCGTATGAACTGATGATTTAAGGTGACCCCAGGAAAAAAAGTCCAAAGAATTTAAGTCTGCAGACCGAGGAGGCCACGGTTGTGGACCTCCACGTCGTATCCACCGATCTGGATCCGTATTGTCCAAGAACTCGCGAGCAACTAAACTAAAATGCGCTGGACCACCGTCATGCATAAAATACATTTGTAATCTTAATTGCAACGGAACTTCTTCCAGCGGTAGGGGTAGCTCATCTTCAAGAAAATTGCGGTATACCTCGCCATTTAACCGCATCGGTAAAAAATGTGGACCTATCAAGTGATCTCCAACAATTCCGGCCCACACATTGTCAGAGAATTGATGTTGATGACGGGCATTCACTAGTTCGTGCGGATTTTCTTCGGCCCATCTTTCGCCCATGTGATTATTATGAAAATTAATAATCGCATTTCTAGAGAAAGTAGCCTCGTCGGTGAAGAATATTTGAGCCAAATAGTCAGGATTTTGTGCGATTTTGTTTTGCATCCATTGACAAAAAGCCACTCTTTGCGGAAAATCTGCCGGTAAAAGTGCCTGCACCCGTTGAATGTAATATGGATACAACAGTTGATCTTTCAATATTCTCCAAACTATGGCCTGACTAGTGTTTAAAGAAAACGCATTTTTTCTGATGCTTGTAGTGGGATGTTCCTCAATTTCATTTAGTACCATTTCTTCAACTTGTGGAGTTCTCACTGTAGATGGGTGCCCGTTATCAGTCGTCCGTTTTTTTAAATTTCCCGTTTCACTAAGACGTTGGTGAAGACGGGTGGGATGATACGGTTCGGGTATCGTTCTTCATAAGGACGTCTAGCAGCACGCGAATTTCCATTGGCAAGACTGTAAACGAAATGCATATCACACATCTCAGCATTCGTGTAATTCATTTTAGAAAACAGAAACTGGCAATAAACTGAATGAATACTCTGACAACTATTGACAAATATTGAAATGACAAATGAACAATTCCCTCTCAACACAATAGTTCTTGAAGAACCAACTGTGATATTATATCGTGTTAGTCATAGTTCATAATTTATTATTAAACATTCAATAACTTTAAAACCAAACTGTTTTGGACATATACTCATATGAACTTTTATGATCAAAATAACCTCAGGAATCAGCTCTTAAAGTTGCATATATTGAGAATCACCCTGTCATCATCACTATACCGGAAATATTATGGCATAATTCCCTAGATTATAACCGTATTTCGTAAAAAATCCCTTTTTCCCTGGCACCAATCTAAATTCCCTAGGTCCAGGGAAATTTCCCTAGCTCTGGCAACACTGGTATCTAGTTGTAATTTCAAACTTGTGTTGTAGTAATTTGCCAGCGCCATCTGTGGTAAGATAATAGGCGCCATTAATTATTTATCCGGTCAAATTTAATATTAATTTTTATTTGAATTTTATTTTTAATTTCAATCCGTAGGTATTGGTCATCCCATAATCAGAATTTCAAATATTTATTCTCGTCACTCTTCATAAATTTCCTTGTATCGCAGGTTTGTCAAGATAAAATCAGCTAATAGTTACTATGTATACGTAAGTGTCTGCAATTCAATTATCAATCTGTGCAACCAGTTTACCAACTTGGTGTCATTGAAATTATCGCGAAAATATGTTTCATAACAGGACGCTTAGATACTTTTTATCGCTTTTTTCTATTGCCTTTTTTTTGCTTTGTCTTTTTATAACAATATCCTGTTTCGCGTGCATATTATGCTAAAGATTTTTCACATATTAGTCACACATGAAGCGAGTGCCCACGAATGGATATTTCAAAGCCCGACCAAAAAAAAAGCCACACGAAAAAACGAAATACGAAACAAGAGGGATACGTTAAGAATACTCATACCGTTAAAACTGTTAGGCGAGTAGTATATAAAATTGAGAGAAATCAAATGACAAAGTTTACACCCTACAATCAGAGAGTGTGTGCGGTGATATATGGGCAATGGGCAGGCTTGTCGGGCTTTATAATAACAGAGCGGCTTAATAATACCTCTCACGTGCAGTGTTGGTATAACATAACCTCACAGACGCACGGGGCCGCGCCGTCAAAGTTAGCTACGCTTTGGGCAATTACCAAAAACAAAACGAGAAAAAAGATGGATAGAGAGAAACAATAAAACGCTAATATGTGTCAATTGAGTGTCTGGTTTCTAATAAAAATGTTCGGAGCACGTGCAAGCTTCGCCCATACAGATACGAGTCGCTTTTTAAATGCGTGTGACCATGGCCCGGGTGCACGCATAGCAGTTTTAAGCCGTCCCGTGTGTTAAGACGCTCGATTTGGTAATGCGAGTTTAGCCAATTTCTGTTTTGCAATAACCACATATGGTAGTCAAAATGTTACATTGAAGCCGGCAGAATAGTTTATGTAATTCCAACTCCTAGCTATATGTGCTAATCGTAATGTATTTATCTTAAAATCATGCGAAACACTTCACACAGTTTTAAAAGGACATACATTTTTTTTTAGCAGTAACCCAAGATCACGATGAAAACACTTCGTTAACTGAAAGTACTGTTTGAAATTTTATGTTAATTTTAACTCTTTTTTAATACTCGCTTTAATCAAGAGGGGTCCATTATCTTTTTTTTCGTTTTGTCCATATCACTTTTCATTAAAATTTAACCAGCATTTAGGTAAAATTTTGTCTTTTGAAATGTTGTTGAATGAATAAGTTAAAATGTCAAATTAGACTCGTTTTAAATTCGTTTTTAATTCTGCCTGTTGTATCGATGCTTCAAATAATAATTTCCTAACTCTCTAACTTTCCTTTTAGGCTCACTCTGCACTTGCTGATTAATTTTAATTTTTGCTAGGAATGTCGCATTCCTTAGATTTGATGATAAATAGACGAAATATGTGTTTCTAAGTTCTCCTTATTCTCATCACCTAACTCTGGATAAATCCATTTAAAGTTTCTTTCTGCCATAATCCATTTTCCTGTCCTATATTCTTGTAAAGAGATTGGTAAGTGCCGTATTTTTTTTAAGCAATTCTTGCATTGTTTTATCCATTACTTCTGTACATTTCTATAAGTCATTATCAATTTGTTTATTGTCGTCTTCCGCATTCCATTTAAAGTTTTCTACAATAACTTCTGCTCGTTTTACCTTACTTGACCCATTTTCGCTGTCCAAATCGGCACGTTCAAGTATGTACGTGTGAAGTAAAATGTACTAAATTGAAATGTAACTGTAACTCTTTACTAACTATAGAGATTCTGTTGCAAATTAAAATTTTATACTTAACTTTACACAACTTCACAAGAAGAAACACCAATAATGGCGTCTTCTCCTTCACACTAATTTTTCTCACTTGTCCCTAGGTGGCAGTATCGTACACACGACTAAATAAGTTATATGAACATAATATTTTTCTTTTGCTTTGTCGAATCGCGAGTTAGGTGTTAATAATAAACGGTACCACATGAATCTGAGTTATTTCTTTTGGATTTATTTAATCATATAACGCAAAATGAATTGAATCGAATTATACAGAAATAAATGTAGATACAGAAAATTTGCAAACACGCCTTTTTTACTATCTATCTATACATTTCCGCGCTTTTGCCGATGCATCAAGCTTCGATTTTCTTTATATGAAATCATGATGGTCCTGAAAAGGATCGTTTTTTCGAGACGGGAAGAATTTAAATAAAATGTTCGAAGTGGCCTGCACTCCAAGCGGCGATCCACACAAAACTAACAGCGGTAATGGCTGAATGATAGTGGTATGTGAGGGTATACTCGGGACAGCATTTAGGTTGAGCACAGGTGGGGCTCTAGCCCACGGCATTTATAAAATATTTTTTTTCTCGTTAATGCTTACAGATAGACCCCTGTGCATTAAGACTTTTTGATTGTATATGATTACAGCTGCTACATATTATTATATTTACCTCTATATCTGATACACCCTGTATATGTTCTATTGACAAGTTAAAATTCCGAAAAATATTTAAAAAAAATTGTTGTGAAGATAAAATATGGATTTGGTATGTCATTTCATTCATCACTTTGCCATGCCAGAATATTATACTTATGAATACGATATGTAAGCCATGCTACCGAAAAAAAGGATAATTACAAATATGTATTTAATTGTATATACTTTGATTTGCCAATTTATTTGCTCATATATCTTGATGGGCTCCCTGAATCCTTTAATTTCAAATATATATCTTTTACTATTTACAAAATCTTGCTTATAAAACATAAAAAAGTTATTATTGTCACTTACATTATATTCAGCAAATTAAAGTCTGCTATATAACACACCCAATGTGACTGATCCAAATAAAAGTATACAGGGTGTATCAAATAAAAAAGTAAATTTTGCTTGGGTGTTAACTACACGACATATAAAGCACAAACCCACCGAAACCGGATTTCATCATTAAAAAATAAAAAAAAGTAAAATTTAGAGGCAAAAATTCTTTAGTCCGGGCCTGATGCAAGGAAACGTCATGTTAAGCACCCACTAAACGTGGTATTATGTATAAATACATTGCACTCATTTAGTATTATTCTTAATGGTATGCCGTAAGTTCATTTAACGTCATTCTGAATAAATAAAGGCCAATCGGCCAGTGTGCCCTTGCAAAAATAGCAAAACTGAGGCATTTTAAATTTCTTCCTTTTATAAAATAAACATTCCTTATTTGTTAAGAGCATTCTACGTAAGTCTACAAAGTATTATTTTTAATATCCTGATAAGACGTTCGAGTTTCACCGGATATGCGACTTCAGTAGTTACAAAAAATGTAAATATTTTTCTTTTGCTTTGTCGAATCGAGAATTAGTTGTTAATAATAAACGGTACCACATCAATCTGAGTTATTTCTTTTGGATTTATTTAATCATATAACGCAAAATGAATTGAATCGAATTATACAGAAATAAATGTAGATACAGAAAATTTTGCAAACACGCCTTTTTACTATGATGTCGCGCGAAAATGAATCTATATATTCCCGCGCTTTTGCAGATGCATCAAGCTTCGATTTTCTTTATATGAAAGCATGATGGTCCTGAAAAGGATCGTTTTTTTTCGAGGCGGGAAGAATTTAAATAAAATGTTCCAAGTGGCTTGCACTCCAAGCGGCGATCCACACAAAACTAACAGCGGTAATGGCTGAATGATAGTGGTATGTGGGGGTATACTCGGGACGGCATTTAGGTTGGGCACAGGCGCGGCTCTAGCCCAGGGCATTTACAATTTTTTTTTTCTCGTTAATGCTTACAGATAGACCCCCTGTGCATTAAGACTTTTTGACCGTATATGATTACAGCTGCTACATGCTGTTATATTTACCTCTATATCTGATACACCCTGTATATGTAGACAGTAAACTGGTACGATGTAAGAGACAGTAAAAACGTTTACTAAAATAAACAATTCCATTAGATTCTAAGTCCGGATAAATCAGCATGTCTACAGCTATTTTTTATTTTTCGAAAAATCTGGCAAAACATGCCACAACGCACGTAGATAATTCCACAAGAATGAGCAGAAAGGGGAGAATGGTATTGAAGAAATGGTTGTGTTACTGTACATCTGACATTTTTTTTTATATTTGAACTGCAAGTGGAGTTAAAAGATTAGAATAAAATTGTTAAATTTTAAAATTGACTACACTTAATGTTGGTTTCAACGATATTTGCACTGTTGTATGTCGAACACATGAGGGGTTTGGTATCAAAGCAAGCAACATCCATTTTTTGTAAATTTTCAGGAATATTAAAGAGAAGAGGTTAGATGTTTATTATTTTGATCTCAAAGCTAATTTTTTTCCCTTAAAAATGAATGGGATGTAGACTGCTTAATTCCGCATTCTTATGCTAACTCAAAAGGGCAACAAAAATTGCAATAGGTGGCGTACGTAAAGTACGTATCCCGTGTTGCCTGAAAATGAATGTTGCCTGCTTTGATACCAAATCCCTCATATTTCATAACGGTAGTACTATTGCAAATCGTAATTCGTTAGGCAAGGTAAGACAAGTAATCACCTTCAGTTCCAACTTAGTACAGGTAGATAGTAGTTATAAAGCACTGCTTTCATCCAAAGCTATTCAGAGAACCAATAAAAAGTTATTTTAATTAGTTATTTATGATTTTCATGTAATAAATTGCATAGATATTGTGGCTTTACATCCTCCACACGTGCAACTATTCAGAACTCTTAACACAGGCAACGTATCAAATTAGGGATTCACTTGATTCTCAATCGTTGTAAATTAGATAGTTTGTATTCGCGGCCGCGTAGGTGTAATGTGAGAGAAACGTAAATTTGCCAGCCAAGCTACTGCCCGTCTTCGTCAACGCGTCAGTAAATATAATATTTAAATAAACTGGCGTTTCCGGTGCGAGAGATTTTTATCATAAGAATACCATAGCCTTGTTTTGGCAAGCAATGCTCCTCAGAAGTATGCGTACGTATGCCTATGTAACGAAAAGAAAAAAACGCACAACATGCATTGGCGTCAGTATAACTGTTTACATGTCGTTTACGTCAAACTAATTATTAATATTGATGACGTTGTTTAAGAAGCGTCGGATGCAATGAATAAATTTTTGTTTTTGCTTTAATCACCTTGGACGTAGCAATGAAAACATAATCGAAGTAAATACAAATGAATCTCTCATAATTTTTACAAAATCAACCAGCATAATTAAGCACACTCATCATTTCAACCAGTTAATTACCTTACCTTCAGTGACTGTGGCACTCAATTAGTTAAATCCCGACATCTTCTTCGGAGAAACTGGAAGCACGAAGTGTATGCTTAATGACTCCGCATTGTTTCTCGAGTAGTTGTTAATTTTAACGTGTTACAGTGACCCATTTTCGTGCACTCACGAAGTAACGCCGCAACATAAGCACCATGGGTTTCGTCATAATTTTGTCGTGTTCGATGTGTAACTGTTACTTGCTATGTAGGTGTAATAATATCTGTGAGTGTGCATTTAATGTCCATATAACATTCCACTGGAGGGTAATTATGTTCCTGTAATTTTATGATAAAAACATTGATTCTAAATATTCTTGCATGATACATCAGATGTGATGATTTTGTTCCTATAGTTGTAGTAGATATGTTTTTTTTTCTTGAATGGATAAATAATAAATGCAATCATATAATATTCTTTCTATAGATAGATAATAAATAAATCAGAATTGCTTTTGTATTAGATATATTATAGCTTTTTGTATTCATGAAAAATTGGAAATTTGGTTTAAAAAATTTGGGGATTGTAATAACTTCTTTTTCCATCTTTTTTCAATTTTTTTTACACTTCTGGTTAATCGGGTGTCGCTACGAACTTTGTTATTTTAAGTGGAATACGCTTTATGTCCATACATTTTTGAATTCAGCATAAAATTTTATGACGATTACAACTGGGGTACCTTATAAACTTGTGTTGCCAACTGCAGAGGTTTATTTTTGTTTGAGAGATTTTTAATGCTAAAATTAATGGAGGGATATTTTGATTAAATAAAGACATTTTAAAATTAAGGAATTCTCAATAATTATTTTTGCACCATCGTCCTGAAACACTTATTTTGCATTACTTCAACGCGCCGGCAAAAATGTCACTACAAATTTGCACACCACATTCAACATGACAGATGTGTAATAAACTGTCATTAAGCTTTTATGCAACCTGCTGCTGAGCTGATATCTCTATTTTGCTTATTATTCATAGGTATCAAATTACAAAGAAAATTGCACAAAAAGACTTATTGTCGGAAACGTCAAAATGTTGACATATTGACATGTGCGCCAACCTGTACTGTCAATTCCCTAAAGTCATCTTTTTTTTCTTTCTATTTTCAGTCCAAAACTAAGATTTGTAGGCCCACAAAAATAATGTGTATCACACGGCCAGAAACTCTTTCGTACTTGTGGGGAAACTCTAGTTTCTGGCCTATTGATACAAATAACTATTTGCTGCCTCTATGCACTTTTTTTAAATTGTGAGAAAATAACCTATAACTTCTGAGTTATCACTAGATAAAGATTAAAATTAAATAAAATTTAAATTTATAAAAAAAGAAATTAATGTACCCACCATTTTAAAGTAAACATAGGTGAAGAGGGTTTATTGCAGCGTCATATTGAATGTTTGTAAATTATTTTGCAATAATTCTGCACTTAAAAGAGAAAATGCATTAAAAATTTATATACGACATCTTTGAAGGAATCGTCAAGTATTCCCTTTATCCAGGAACGTATTACCAATTGTTGTGTAGGTAGCGAGAAAAAAAAATAAAACAAATAAAATATTGTTGTTACCTTATTTAGTGTAGAAAAATATAGCAAAAACGTTGAAAACAATATACAGGAGTATACCTAAAAAAGTACCCAAGCTTGATGATGGATTTCAGAGCCAAAACGTTGTATTATAAATTTGATTCCGCAAAACTTATGGCCAAGTTATAATATATTAAAAAATCTTAATATATTTTTTTTCATACTTTCAAAACCTTATGTCTGAAACAAAAGTTTCAGTTATTTTCATGCATCTTCGGAATCGTGCGAAAACCGTTTTTTTTTTCTTTTTAATGTATCTTATTAATCTCTAGGAAACGCAATTTTTTACTTACTTAACCGACTCTGCATTTCCTATACTTCCAAAGATAGCCATACTATCTTTATAAAAGCCACCTGTATATTCAAAAGGAGTCATTTGCGGACCAAAGTTCATTATATGTCAGGTATCTCTACTTTTGGCCCCTTGACTATGGGACATTCTGTATACAGGGTGTTTTGAAACGTCGTTTAAAGATTTTAAGGGCATGTAGTACGATCGAAAATAAGGTTAAAAGTCATAATAAACATATATTCACAAATCAACCGTTTATAACATATCCCACTAAACAGGTGCTTATCAGCTATTGTTTTATGACAGTTTAATTTGACGTTTGTTTGACGAGCAATTACAATGGTTGTGCATTCTAATGCTGAAATGAGCGATATGGTGTTCATGTACGGTCGTGCTAATGGGAATTCTTTACAAGCACGTCGCTTCTATGCTGAAACGTTTCCTGATCGCCAACTGCCTTCGCATGTGATGTTTCAGACGGTGTTGCAACGACTAAGAGAAACTGGTTCGTTTGAGAAGCGGTCTTGTGATTCTGGACGGCAGAGAATAGCACGTACTCCACAGATTGAAGATCGAATTTTGAATATTATTGATGCATATCCCGAAACTAGTATTGGAAGAATTTCGACTCCAGTGGGTGTAAGTAGCAATCTTGTTTGGAGAACTCTTCATGAGCAACTCCTATACCCCTACCATATCCAACGGGTACAAGCCCTTACTGCTCCGGATTATCAAGCGAGAAGGGCTGAGTGGTTTTTGCGAACAGCTGCTCGGCCAGATTTCGCTGATAACATCATTATCACTGATGAAGCTGGTTTTACTAAAAATGGAATATTTAATTTCCACAACAATCACGTTTGGTGTGACGAGAATGCTCATGCTACCGTTGAAGCCAGGCACCAGGAACGTTTCTCTCTAAACATCTGGTTAGGCATTATTGGGGAACGGTTGTTAGGACCGATTGTTTTGCCACAACGCATAACAGGTCCTGCATACCTCGAGTTCTTGGAAAATACTTTACCTGAACTTTTGGAAGATTTACCTATAAATCTAAGACTGAACCTCTGGTTTATGCAAGGTGGTGCAAGCAGGTTCTATTGCTTGGCATCCAAGGTCTCCCGATCTAAACCCGTTGGACTTTAGTATCTGGGGTTATTTGAAAAGCTTAGTGTACGCAACACCGGTAAACGATCTTCCAGAGTTGCGCCAACGAATAGAACACTGTTGCCAGATAATACGAGAAAAACCCTTGCTTTTTGAAAGAGTGCGCGCTTCCTTTGAAAGCAGATGTAGATCCTGCGTCGAAATGGAAGGACGTCATTTTGAACATCGTCTTTAGTTATAATCTATTTTATGTTAAAATGCAATAACATCTTAATAAAAACCGCTAAAGCAAACTTACTCTGCAATTGCGATAAAATCGCTGTTATCTCGTAAACAGTTAATTTGTGAACATATGTTTATTATGACTTTTAACCTTATTTTCCATCGTATTACATGCCCTTAAAATCTTTAAACGATGTTTCAAAACACCCTGTATAATGACCTAAAATTCAAATTTGAGTGTTTTTGCATGATAAGAATCTTTTTTATATTTAGTACAATTATTATTCCTTTAGTTTATAATGAATTTCGTATGATTTTCCACCACATGCTTTACCTTAGCACTTTTCTTTATTTTTCGTTCCTGTGGGCGCTGAATTTGAACGAAAATAATTTTCTTTTGTTACCCTTTTACTCCACTCTTTTGGAGACGCAGTCTTGTGTAGATTAGATTTATTTAATGGTATTAATTTAAACTTAAAAACCTTATTCGATTGTTTTTATAAAGTTATTTGTTAAAAGTTTGAAGAAGTTGAACTTCGTATTTCTATGTTTATAATTTTTGTTTTGTATCGAATATCGTTTTTCCCTGTTATAGGTTATATTATATAATTTATTACACCAATTATTATACTAGTGTTTTTCTCCTGGTGAAGAATTCTTTAATCTGAAAAGCGATTTTCTAGTTTAGCCAACAGTAAATGTTTTAAAAAGTTGGCAATACAGCTATAGCACATAAAATACCCTATCGCTCTACTCTGTAAGGAGATTTGATTAATTCGGCACAATTTTTTGACAAAACAAAAACATAATAATAATAATAATAATAATAATAATAATAATATTTATACTAAAACATAATAATAACGCGATTTCAATATATCCTAAATAAATTTGAAATCTTTCAAACAATCAAGACCTTAACAAAAAAAAGCACAAAAACTACGATTCCTATAATATGTATATGGATATTATTTTTATGAGCAAAAATCACCATGCACCATTTCGATCCTCGACACCCTAATACCACCCACCACAATTACATAGACCATTTCTGTAGAACAATCAATGCACATCATTGGATAGGGCCATTATATTTGATTGTAACATCCGCTGTGATCGCCGTGGTACCCAGATATAATTTTGCATGGAAATTTCGTCGTGTAGACACTAACAGGTGTTGTTGCTGTATGCCTTTCGTTCTACGTGTGCCAATACCTATGCATACCTGTTGACTGTATCGTGGGTGGCTATGAAATAGGAGTATTATTAAAATAATTGATGTCATTTTAATTCCAGCGATTATTGATTCGAAGAAATGTGGCGTGGTTATTACCTCGAGAAAGACATACCGAACACATATGTATTACACACATGTGTATGTATGCAATATAACAATATAAACGGATAACATTAATTGGAACTATTTGCACCTAGTATAAACATAATATCTATTATTCTATAAATAAATTTAGTGAACTGTTTTCTAATAGTAATTCGTTTCCCAATTTGTTTTGTTCAAAATTGTTAGTAACTTCTTGTTAATTCATTTTGCTAAATGTTTTAGTTTGAAAGTATCAAAATCTTACATAAAAAGTTGCCCATTCAGACGTAATAGTTTTAATTCACTTAGCACTCCAACAAAAAAATAAAAGACTTGCAAAAATTTACAGATTTGCTGTTTTACAAATTTTAGGGTCCATGCAACACGTGTTCTGTTTTAGATCTGTTAACCAACAGCTCTAAAATTTTAGACTTTCTGATAGATTAGTGAAAGAAACAAAACTGTAGGCTCCTGTATTCGGTATGTCAACTTTTATTTTTTAAGCACTGCAAATTATATAAACACATACCAGTTATATTGTTTATTAGAAAAAATCTGCATCGTGAATTTGCATTTATGCAAATGCATTTAGATTCTACGTGGCCACAATCGTAATATGAGCTCGAAATCTAAATGCATTAGAACTACATATATTTTACATGTGTACCGATTTACATATCGTTTAATATGCTGAAACGGGTGGTGTAATGTAATATATGTCCGATCTATATAATACTATACTACAGAACGATATGAATAAATTTCTAAAACCGCTTAGAGTTGAAGGAATTATTTTCTTTTATATTCATGCCGCGTTTATTAGAGTTTAAGTGCTTTAAGGAATATAAGACATAATCATATCGACCTCTGTTCATGCATCGCATATACGTATATAATTTACCGTTTGTTTATCTGAGTCATGTTTACTGAAACTGAACTGTTTATTTACAGGTATGTACCAACAACAAAACAGCATGCCAACCACACCAATATCAACATCCACCCACTCGTGAAAAACCGACGGGCCTTTATGAAATGTTGCTCTCTTAAAGTTCCTCTTGTACTGTAGTCCTGGCTGTATCTGAAAGGATTACTTCGCTTTGAAAGTATGTGAGAAGTGATTTTTTACCGTAATCAACGTGATAATGAAGGTAGTACTCCTATACATATTTAGTTAGATACTTTTAATAAACAAAAACATTAATATTCTTTTTTTTAAATCGTAATTACTGTGATTTGTATAATATTTATTCGTCTACATTTCTACTTTTTTAAATTAGGCCTCACTCCCTTCGACGCAGACATAGTTTAAACCAAAACGCTTTATGAAGTTATGTATTACTTTATAAGTCATAATACGCCGAAGAGTGAGGTTGTGTTACGATTATTGTTTCTTTCTTTGTGACTATTTAAATATATATTCTATGTTGAAATCCCTGAATGTGGTATGTAATAATGTATAAAAAAAAGAAAAACGTCCTTACATTCAACAATAGTTTTTTAAATATATTTAAGACAACATGTTTCGGTCACAAATGCCATCTTCAGGTCTTAAAACGTCTTGGTACGAAATCTAAAATTAAGAAGTCAAATGAACTTTCAAAAAAAAACACAGGGTGAAACAAAAAAGACAAACAACACAACAGATTAAAATTAACTGTGAGACAGTTTACACAGATATGATGCATTTGTGAGCCGAATCATGTTATCTTAAATATATTTAAAAAAACTATTGTTGAGTGTGAGGACATCTTTGTTCTTTTTATACATTATTAATAATATATGTTCGCACCATAATTTATACTGAAACCCGTACTGTTTTTAAATATGTGTCTACAAAGATATGATGAATGAAAAACGCGGTAAGATCAGGTAAAGATGCATCAGTAGATACAAAAGATCACTCTAAGACAAAAAAAACATTAATCTATCCTAGTTTAAATTTCACTCTATCTAGAGTATTCCCTTGTACACTCAAGCTCATCGAAAAGTACCCTACATTTTACTGTTCGAGTTGTGTAGATATTTTACACTAAATAATGATTAATTGCCCATTTTTTACACTTTTCGACATTCACCACCTTTTTGCAAGCTGCCAGTGTTGACGCCTATCTTGCAGTTTCCAGATTTGTCATTATTCCAGTTCTTGCAGTGATAGAATAGAACAGAATAGAATTCCAGACTCTGGCAAACGAATCTTGAAGGGGTCTCTTAAAAGTCTCTCTCATCTCCCGTCTTGGTGTAGCCTCCGCTTTCTGTTTCAGAGTATGTATTGAGCTGTGAAGTCCTCTGGATAATATCCTAATGATTTGATACTTTTCGAAACACTCTCGCAGTTCCTCCTCCATGATTCTTCCTTTGAATCCCTCAAAGCTTTATTGAAATCAATAAGTACATTTTATATTCATCCCAAACCTTAGAGAGGTATATTAATAGCAAAAACCGCTGTTCTTTAACCAATATGTACTTTTTATTATCTTTTACGATCGAGTTCGGCGTATTCCCATCTTCATGTGCATACAAAAGTCAAAAGAAGTCACAAAGCTACACGTCAACGTAACTTCTTTCGACGTTTTTGCACCTGAAGATGGCAATATGCCGAAACCGGTCGTGGAAGATAACAAAATTAAAGATTGATTAAGGAACAACGGTTTTTGCGATTAACATATCTCATCAATCCCTACGAATCTAGAACTTACGATAAATAAATAAATAACACTTCCTTAGCTTAACTAAACTTTTTCTTGACTTCTCTTGTCAAGCTTTCAAAGTTGCTGTTCTGCCAGCAGACATTCATAGAGAGTGATGAGAGATAACTTTAACCCAGTTATCATTGAACGCTGATGTAATAGTGTCATGGCTTTGCCCTGCTACGAATGCAGATCTATTCATATGTCATATATCTATTAGTTGTCTTTCGCTAGTTCTGCTTTCTAAGCTTCCCAGTCATTTCTTCGGGGATTATTTTTTTTTATTATAGATTCATGACCTCCTGTATTAAAAAAAAAAATGATGTGTCTATGATCTAAGCAACTCTCCTCATTAAACACATGCTACTCATGGACGTTTCTTCCTGCGTAAGTAGTTGCTAATACTATATCTATTTCTTCTTTCTCTCTTGAGTTTATGAAAGCTTCATTGACCACATTGTTATTGATATACTTTCGCATATCACATGATGTGCATTTACATCACAGGTGATGATGATTTGCCATCTACTGGCTCTACTGCTCATCCTTTATTTTGTCGGCTGGAGGTGTGTCAGAGTTATTAAATGAAAGATATGCCAATTCCATAGTTAAATTGATAGATTAATTTATCACAATGTTATTTTGACAGCCACCAAGTCTCCGAAATAGAAGTTGGTTAAAGGCATTATTTTTAAGTTATTCTTAATAATAATCTATTTTCTAACCAAATACCCTGCCGCTAACAAAAATTCAGGATGTGGTAGTGGAGAAAGTTGCTCTTTCTTTAAAGACCTGAAAACGATTTCATTCAGTAGAATGCTGAGCTACTTTAAAGACCTGAGCTTTAAGATAAAATAGTGTTCGCAGTGGAGAGAACGATTAATCAAACCATGCAGATTCTATCTCTCACTAATCACTAACTAATATACAAATTCTGAAAAATCTACTGTAGACCAATTCACATCATTCTGATGCTTCCCATAATATTTACCTTACTCCGATAAACTAAAGGTTCTTGTATGAGGCAAGGTCAAAACTCTGCAGGTGTTGCTGAAGCACTTGGATCTCCTTTAATTCGGGCATCGATATCTTTTGAGAACCATGAAGTTAATCCTCACGATCTTGAACAATGCTTAGTACTGGTACTTGCCAAGGACCCCGAATGAGGCAAAATCAATGGGGAATACCATGTACACTGCATCCTTCTCCACTTTCTCCATTGGTACAGTCTAAACTGTTGCAACAGTATTTATTACAGCTAGGTACTATTACTATCTCGTATGAAATTCACCTCCAATACAGTTGCACCACTTTCCGAAGTTGCAATAGAAATCCTAATCCATCCAGTTTACTATATTCTTGTTCGGGTCAATATGATTCCCACAAATAGGATGGAAAGGGTGGTTCACACTTGTGGTGTCCTCTGCACAAATATAAAGCTGGTTTTATTCTGGAAGGTTGCCCGTTTTTATCTCGGCATGAGTTGCATAACGCCGTTGGCTTGGAGATGTATGTGACTCTAGGCAGATCCCCTATAACATGTTTTTTCATGTAGTGGCAGATGAAGCATGATTTAACGAGGTTGATACTCTTCCTTCGTCATCCTGACTTGCGTCAGGCAAGAGTTAGTACTTAGGATCAAAACCATCCTGTGTGAGAACTTAGATCAAATCCTTTTTAAATTAACCACTTCCATTTAGCACTCACAAACAATCCACAGTTTATATTATACGTTTAAAAATCAAATTAATTGGTGTGCTGTCGAAGAACGACATAATAAGTCTACGTATGTGATTTGTCTTTTACATTAAGTTTTGGCAATCGAGGTTGCGCGTATGTATGTGTCTGAATCACCACCGAGTCGCGTCGTGGCGTGAGTTCAATGTTGTTTTCCTTTTCGCATGGCGCGCTAAATTGGCGTACCGATAACCCATTTAGCGGCACTACTCCTTCGTCGTTAACGCTTTTGACGGTCATATTCGAGATGACATCGATCCATATGGGACATAATGCTTCAATTAGTATTTCAGACGTAGCGTAAACGATATTGTCACATCCTAAAATATTGCCGTCATGGTGGTCCATATCATTTTATGTTAGGCTCATATTGCGCGGCTATTTTAAATAAGAGTTATTCACAAAAGTACAGTAGGAACGAAATTTATGACACGATATAGTAGACATATTGGTACAAATAATTGTAGACATTTGTAGCTATATTATGAAACGAATTTTTATGCTATATCCATATTATATATTGTATCCATCACACTATATTATATGAAACTGCTACAAAGACACGGTAAAGCTTATATATTTTAATCTTTTACTCACTAAATTATACAAATATAAATATATACCTATTCCGATAACAATCTCTCAGTTTAAAACAAATTGACTAAATTAAGAAAGACAAATTTATCGCGTATTTAATTTCAAAACCATTTATCATCCACCGAAGGAAAATATTTAGCCGCGTTCAATCTCAAAGTTCGGTTATTAATATCAGATGCTCATTTCTCCAGTCTTGACTTTTACAAATCGATTCAAATCTGTTTGTAGGACTGCTTAATCATTCCGGTCAGGTATACCAACCTTTAAAAATGTCATCAGGCGCTTAACATCGGTACACATGAATTTATTTAACAGTTATGTGAACTACAATACTTAAAGATGAACGAATCGTTTTGTATTAGTGTTTCCTTGCACTTTCTTCTAGAAAAATACGGAATGTTCAGATTTAAGTGTAATTTTGTGTTGTACTTAATCAATTTTAGTTAAAATTGATGCATTTTAACTGCCCAATGTCATGTTTTCGGGAATAATGATATATATTGCTGTGTTTCATAAGAGGAAAGCTACCAACCATATTGAAATGCAATTACTATTTTATGTACGCACCTGTTTGTAAGTCCAGTATAATTTCGACTAAATCGTATTAGTAGTCATGGAAGTTGAATATAATTTATCGTCTGACAACTGTACGATAGCCTGGTATCCTAGGTAACTATTTTAATTGAATGGGGAGTGACTCAAAGTGATTCGTATAAAGAAAAATGTATGAAAATCCTTGGTTACGTGTTGATAGTTGATGAAAAGTTTGAGAAAAAGCTGTGTCAATTCTCATCAAAGATAAATGAATTAAATCATATTGCGGGGGTATATCTGGTATCGAAGGGGATAAATTCACAAATTTGGTGTTTACTATATCTGGGTACTTGTTCTACGTGGGAGAGTGCATGTGTTTGCTGTTCCGAGTCTAATCATACATCCTGAATGTAACGAAGGAGGTGAATATACGAGGGAATCTGGATTGTCACTACAAGGAAATCACATTCGGAGGTACTCTAGCATTTGTATAAACCGGAAAACGAGGTATCTGGTCAAAACATTGTTTAAACTTCTATATAAATGAATTTATAACGTCGATAATATGTTGAGGTTATTATTATTATTTCGTATGAGTTTTAAATTCTGAACTTTATAACTTGGCAAACGTGGTTGGTGGTTTTCTATTCTCTTATGATAGCGCGGGATATTTTTAAAGTTCCTCTTTGAATTAAAGAATCTAAATTATACTGGATAATTGATAATACTTGTTTGAATATCCCAAATAACTATACTCACCCTGAGTAAGAGTTCTCATACTTTTTCATATATTTCCTGTATAGATTTGTTAATGAATTATACATGTTATTAATGATTGCACTGTTTTATTAAAGAAAGTTATTTATTTATTTTCCTTTTGCCGTAAAAAACATATAGCCGGGAGAATCACAATTATAATATATATATATATATAATATATTGGTATTGTATTGTATTGGGTTGATTTTGATAAAAGGGTTTTTTGTCGCTTTTGTAGTTGGTATTATATTTTGTTTTGATTTACAAACTAAGATTAATTCCCCCTTACAATTAGACAATAATTGCAAGTTGTAGAAATAAAGAATAATGTCGGCTCCTTTATATCTTAAATAGGCGTCCCTCAGAGTTATGTTTTAGGATCCTCTTATTATATGTTGTCTCCCTAATGAGACTCTATACTATAATTCTGTTAGCAGATGATGCAAGTTATTTGGTATGTGACTCATATAAGAATAACATGATTTAGGATACATAGATTGTGCTGAATAGATTCCTAAATTGGTTCTTAAGTTGAAAGCAATAATATTTATTTGGAAACTGCTGTGACCGCCTTTAGTGAACATCAATCAATCTGCTTGTCTGAAAGTTCACGTCTAATGGAGCAGTTTTCAACCACTAAATTCGTAGATTTGATAACCAGATATTACTTAGAATTTATTTAGTAAATTATCCTCTATATGCTACGTTATCTTTTTTTCTCATTAGTACAGCAACTTTCAATGTAAGAGTTACCTATCATACTATTATATTTTAGAAAACCTGTTTCATTTGTCAAAAGAATCGACAAAACTTAAGTGTTTGAAATATTTTAGTCTATCTGTATCAATGAATTCAGAATTTTTTTCGGTTGACATTATATTGGTTTATATGTAGGTTTTTATTAATGTCTGTCTGAAGCCTCAACTATCCTTGAAGATGTTCAAGGTACATCGAAATAGTAAAAACACGTACGGTTCGGACAGATGCAATAGTTGAATGGATCTAATTATGTCATTTTAGTTATGAAATTCATGCATGATGTTTTGACGAAACGAAAAATGTTTAGTTTAAAGAAATCAGGTAAGATTACTAGATATAATAACAAAAATTCTAAGCTACACTGTATTTAATTTATACGCCGGTATTTCTTGTTTATTATATTTGTATTTTTTAGTAGAATGTCCTGCAGACTATTTTATATTATATAGCCTCTCATCTCCTAATTCCGAATATATAATTACATCAGACTATTTTAAATAATTAGCGAATTATACAGACTAAACAAAACCATCCAATATACATATGTGCTTGAAAAAACTCTTGGGTGGGCATTGAATGATCCCTGCATTACCAATCCAAACAGGAAATTGACTGTCCAAATGTGAAATAAGGTTATTTAATTGATTTTTTTAAGAAGCTCTGCAGTAGCTGATCAGCTTATGGAACAATTGTACCCAAATATATTTAATTTGGAATTAAGGTAAACTATCCAATAGCTGACACCTTAAGGCACCATTTGTATTTCATATGTTACTGGTATCTTTGGTTTTTTAGGTATGTTGTCTAAAAGCATATAGGTCTCAAGATTACACATTTCTAAATCGAGTCACATAATAAATATCGCTATACTTATACTTACATTTACTTTTTTTATGAATAGAATACAATTTTTATTTCATCCAGTAGCTGACACATCCAAACTTGTTCACATCCAAAAGCTGACATACCATTTTCTCACATATATTATGTAACAATAATTGCCGTTAGTTTCGAAATAAACATAAATTAACTTCATAGGAGATTTTATTGTATTCAAAAATATAAATATTTCTATAATAATAATAATGTTATATTCATGCGTGTATTGACAATATGTTATATTTAATTTACCTATAAAGCAATATTTCTGGAACTGTACAAAGTCCGCGAGAATTGGACATGGACATTGAGCTGATGAAATATTTATTGCTTTCAATATTTTTCTTAATAACTTTTCCTGGAAAATATTCTTCCTCATAGATTATTATAAGAAAATCACCAATTTCAATTTGCTCCTCTTTGTTATTATTCTGTTCAGCTGTGGTTGCACTGACTGACTGATCATCTTGATGCGCCCAGTCTTCGCCCTCGCCTCCTGATTCCAGATGAACATCTATTGACGAATCTGAACTCGATTCAATTTTACTTTGTTTAACTTTTTTCTTTTTATTAAATTTTTCCAGTATTTTTGTATTTCTAGCCTCCTCACGTATTCTTTTCCTTTCTTCTTTTTGTTTTTCGAGCGCCTCTTTATTTCTTTTTTTATTCAAAAAGTACTCCTTCCATTTTTCAGATGTTGCGACTGCTGGTATTTTATCTTTCTGTTTACGTTTTGTAATTTTATTGGAATTATCAGCCCAAAAGAGCGACTTCTTAAATGGAGTTGGTACATTATAGGTAGAACACGTCACAGCATTATGATGCTTTTCTGGAGTTTGTTGGCTTTCATATAACAGTTCATCAATATTATTAATTGGAACATTCATTTAGGGCACGTTCGATGATTGGGAATTTATTGCTTTTGGGTTTTCTTGTACAGTTTCATTGATATTTAGAAAATCGTGATTTAAGGAAGTTCAACAGCTAATACACTCAGCTGTTCCTTTGTAACAGGAAAGCCTCGATCGGCACTCTAGAATAACTACTCTGTTAATATGTTTTCTTCCTCTGATGTAAGATTTGTTTTTGGACGCATCCTGCACATTTCTGGATATATTCCAATAATTTTTGATAAAAGTGTTGTGCTTGGAACATCTTATTTTATCGATGCTGCTCTTATTAATAACTCTCCTTTCTTAACTGAATCGATAGCTCTCTTCATGTTTTCTTGATCATATTGCAAGATTTTCTTTTTAATTGATGCCATGATAAACTATAAAAAATAAAAATCATATAAAATTATGATAACCCTATGCTGACAGTTATATACCAATATCTGACACCTAGGTCAGCTATTGGTAGCATATGTAGAAAACACGTATGGTTCATTTTCCACTATCTTTGTACTAATTGCCATGAGTTAAGTTATCATTTAGCTTCATTCTAAAAACCCTAAACTTGACATCCTATGTCAGTTATTAAAAATTAACATTATTACGCAGCCAATACCTGACATCCTTCGCATAACCTAAACATGCCTTTGTATTTGGAAATTTCGTACTTAATACTTGCGATTAGTATATTTCTTTATCTTATTATCAAATATACCAACTCAAAATACTACACTTACCTTAAAGATGTGGTGAACACCCTAACGATCTTCTTATTTTGAGTCAAAGAAAGACAACGTTAACGGTCACTCGTATGAAGCGACTATTAGAAAATCTGCACCAGCGCAGAAGGGTAATATTTATAGTAAAATTAAATGCCTACATATGTACAGCTAACTTATTATTGCCAACATAAAAAGATAAATATCTACATTTTCTTATTTTGCCAGAAATAGTATGAACATGTTAGGTAATGGATGTATGTCAGCCACTGGTTGTTTTACCTTATAAATTATAAAAAAAAAAATGGTCGAACTACATTATTCTGAAAAATTGAATACCACACGTGTATTGACTTGCCTCCAAATTTTTTTTTATCTGTGATTTTGTCTCCAATAGTTTTTCGTTCCAACAAGTACCTACTTTTTCTATTGAAAACACCAGAAGTGGAAAAAAAGTGTACCATGAAAGGATTCATAGATTCATTTTGTTAAAGAAGTTATGGTCATTGTTCATGTCATTTATAATAATTTGTTAGCAAATTGCGCATTGTGCGAAGTTATGGTAAATACTCCTCATTTTAGGTGAAAAGACAACACCTGTTAGGCAAAGTGCATACTGGAGTGGTACCACTCGAATACACAACCAGCAACACGACACGTGTCGTTTTAAGTATTAAGGGGGTACTGTAGCTATGCAATTGCACGACCTCAGTAAATCAAATCCTGCGCCATTATTTTATCGAATTATGACATGAAATAAAAAACCATGTGTTCTGTAAAGACGAATGAGGGTACCTACAGACTACAATTTAACAAATAAGTTCGGTTGTTTCGAGAAAAATGTTTGATCTAAAACACCAATGTTCTACTAAAAATTCAATACATATTGCATATCTTACAGGCACTCAGACTGGAGAGTCGTATAGCCCGTCAGCCTGGAATTTACGCATATGTGTAAATTCAAACGTACACTGTTAAAAACCAAATCGTGTGTTTAGGCGTAAATACCCAACAGCATTTGCGCCCTAACGTGTGCGTTATAATATATGTATACCTATAAATATTACATACTTGTATTCTGATTCACCAACTGGACGAGCTTCTGTAGGAAGAAACCAACTCACAAAAATTAATAGTGAATTAATTTGGTGTTTGGCTTCCACCTCTAGGTACATACATACACTATTTCGATCGTAATGTTTAATTTGTTTTTCACTTTGGATCATTTGAAGGTTAGTTATTATCAGTAGAAAACCTATCGAAAAACAAATTGCGTCTATCATAAACTGAGTTTAAAATGTAGTTTTCCTGTTTGTAGCAAATACTTTAGAGATGGTTGAGTAATTTTTAGGTATTTCGATAATATATGCAGATTTAACATGAAAATTGTTTCGGGTTCGCCAATTCATTCTCTTTTATAAATGTCACGCCAAATTTAATAATTTCCTATATTTATTAATAAAATAAAATAACAACTAGGTAACTATAAAAGAAAACAGAAACAACTTCTATTGCCAAATTGAAAAAAATTGAATTGAATAAATATAGTATGTAATTTTGCAAACACATACAAGATATTAAAGTATGTACCTAGATATAATAATATCACCCATCTAAAATCTTTTATGACTTTCTTCTTTGGAAATTGTGGATTTATAACTTCTGGTAGAAAACATTTGTCAAAGAATTTAATTAGTTGAGCTTCCATTTTTGTTTCCCAGAAATTCAGGTCTCGGATAATTTAATTTTGTGGACTGCATGGTTGTTTGAATACACACACACGCCTTTGTTTCAACACTTATTTATTTAATAACAAAAACAATTTAGAGGTATATACATTGATGCTAGATGGTGGGACAAGAACTGCTTATATAATATGGTTTAATCCCTTGTACACTCACCATTTTTCCCTTAGTGGGGTTGTGGTATAAGGGGCATGTGTGGTATACAAAAGGACTGTAGCGGCCATAAATAATGAATGAAGAGGCTCACTGTCAGTTAGAATATAGAAGAATAGAAAAAAGGAAAGATGTCTTCAATACTTAACTTCTTAGAACTACTTTTAACCTAAATATGTGGACGTAACTCTAATAATACCAATACTCAAATTTTAATAACGCGTATTTCGTATTCAGTACCTAAATAGACCTCCGACGTATAATAGCCCTGATAACTTATAACAGTGTACAACGCAAAAAAAAAAAACAGTAAGGTATCTATCCAAACTGGGAGTTCTAATCGTCATCGGCTAAAATTTTGTTTACTACGTCGGTTGAAGCGAAACACATTTACCATCCCTGTTAGAGCTTTCGTTTCGCAGTCAACGATAGAATTTCGGTTTGGTTGAAGTACCGCCTTAAGTAAAAATAGAAAAAAAGTTTTAATGACAGATTGACATCTCTTAGGCAGTTCTTTCTGATGGTACAACTATTTACATTATTTACATACTAATTATGTTAAATGTGTATATTGAACCTTCACGTTTTTTTGACCTCTGATCTGACTTCTGACTGAACTTCCAAAAGTAAATAAACTGCGTATGTTCACAAATAGTACTTTACAAATTTCATATCAATTTAACAGCCTGAAGAAAACTAAAGTTGCTAGCAACGTTGATGTATGAATTGCGTCATATAAAATATACTAATCTTTTAGCAAGATTAGTATATTTTATATGACGTATATAAAAGTAACCGCCTCTTGGTTTTTACCATTTAAAGATTCTTTTCTTTTACAATCTATTACAATTTAAGAAAAAAGTTAATTTCTCTTGCAAATTTCTTATGTGCAAACAGTTTTCCGAATCAAAATTATTTAAACATGTTCGAACTACTGAAACAATTATAGCTACAATTTGTCAGTAAAACGAAGAATATACATACTTACATACACACTGTGGTAGTGCAATTACATACACACCTACTTAAATACGAACCGCACTAGTGTGTGCAATCTCACACGGTAGGAACAGAAGTTATTACCGCTATATGTGAAAACAATGTTAAAACGTTTAACTGCTCATAAAGTAGTGGTGCTCGGTAAGGATACATTTTAATGTCTCGCGTTATTATTGCCGTTGTTATTAACGACTTACCGGTCTCGGAGAGTGTTCTATAAGTTTAAACGTGGTCTCGGGACAGGTTCACTGCTCGATAAGATATGCGGAGGAATCAAATGTCATCTACATTTCATACCTCATTATTTACGTCAATGACGAGGACAGTCAGTGATTAATTCAAAATTTAATTACGCGAACAGTTAGTTAAATATACATTGTGCCTGTAAAATTAAGCCACATGTATTGTTATAAGTGGATGTACAATGTACAGGTGTTCTATTGAAGGCTGGTTTTTTTGATATCTCAATTTATGTCTCAATTTAGAAAAAAAAGCTTTTCTACAACAAAATGTATGAAATTTAATGCTGTATACCTAAAAATATTTCTGACAATACAAAGTGTTCCCAAGATAGGCAAACGTATACTTGCTGCGTTATTTTAAACAGAATAGCCGTTTTTGAGATACTATTAAACCAGTTTTGGGAAAGCGGTGTTTTAAGTGGTGTTTAAGTGTTTTAAAAAGAACAAAGAGAATCCAAAAATGCAATAATATACTGGAGGCTCTGTTTAAAAAAAAAACACAACTTAGTTTGCGTTAGTATTTGTTTTTTAGATATTCATATTTTGAACACCATGCGCAAGCACACAATTATTTTGATACAAGAATGAAATTGAAATTGATATAATTTACTTAACTTCACACCGCTATGGTTAAAGAAATTTTGTCATATGGTGAATTGTAAATGTAGTAGGAGTTGCTAAATCATGTAAAATTAAACTTGCTATAACTTCGGTACACACAAAAAAAAATAATTACTCAATTTGAATATAAATGCATCAAATTCAATATAACATAACTTCCTACATAAGCAAGAAGATATTTATATTGAGAATAAAATTTGTTCAATTTTCCAAACCCATGAATTTGCTGGACGAAACAATTTTTTAGTTCAAATGTAATCAATATACTAAAATCATTATGAACATATAATATTTTCACCACAAAAATAATTATTTTAGATTTGTGTAAATAGATTTTCTCAACTGCAAATTATCATATTTATGCCTTAATAATTTATGTACATTTGATAGAAGTATATAAAAGTATTGTTTGAAGTGTTGCCATTATTTGCTTCCAAAATATAAGTATATTGAACTGATAATACTTACCTACTTAATCTAAGCATTTCTACTATTCAAGGATAATAATTACCTACTAATTTTGTGTCTATAACATTAAAAAACCTCGGTAGGGGCAAATTAATAAATAAAGAAATATTATGTGATTAAATAAATTTACTGTCATACTGTATAGTTTTACAATGTTTGGGAGAAGGTAGCGTATCGGGGTGCTTCAGGATTGCGCACGGGATATTGATGCGTAGAGGTATAGATGTTATGCGTATCCGTCATTGCGACCGGTGTTCTCGGGATACGTCCCACTTAATGCCTGGGCCTGGTATCTAGTCGACGTTGGTTACTGATATAATTTCAATCAATATAATAATTTCCTGGTATTACTACTGACAACTAATAACTAGTAAGTGCCTACATATGTTTGTTAATGTACACACCTACCATGTTCATATATTATCGACACAATGCCGCTGACGCTAAGTATTATTGCAAAGTCTTTTAAAGCAGTAATCCTTTAATATTAGATAACACGTACGTACTTACCTTCGAATATTTTAATGGTAGCATCTGTGCATCAGCCCCATTCCACCCCATTCTCTAAGCAGCTGTGAAACGGCTGGGGTATCCATTTAGATTTACTTATACTCACAACCAACAACACTGTTCGCTGGTCAATCAAAAAGTGACGCCAAGTAAAGCGGATGTATATGCCAAACCATCTAAACCCCCCTAAAAAAAGAGGGAACCAATGACAGATAAGTTTTAGTGCAATAAATGGTGGGGCAAAATTCGTTTCAAATGTTTCAATATTATGGTAGTTTCAATTTGATATTTCATGTTTTCAGTACAAAACATTTAATAATTTTATATAGTAATTCATTATACCAAACGTATAAGGAATTTTATTTTGAATCTACAGGCTTTCTCACTATGATTGCACAGCTTTATTCCTTACAACAATAACAATGTTCATTTGGAGCAAGTATACTCCAATACAAATATTTATACTATTTGTTTTAAGAGTATATTATGTTTTCAGAAAATTTACTCATGTTCTAACCAACAAGATTTAGTTCATTTAGACATATATTAAGTTTCGATTTCTGAATAAATAAAAATATTCAGATTGATAATAGATCTTTTAGTGTGTAATTTCTATCCGAAATAAACATATTTAGCGCTGTTTTAAACGTCACATATTGTATTGCTCATTAGTGTTCAAGAAATGCGCGTGGTGGCGCTCTCCTCAACTGTACGAGTTTTCCTAAATTATGAAGATAAATAATTGACAAATAGGCGCACTTTCTCACAATAATCTTTAATGAAAGCAAAAGGCCTTTATTAAAGATATTGTTAAAAAATTGACCTGCTTTTCAATTATTTACTTTCCTAATTTTTAATTTTCTCACACAGTCAAAATGGATTATATTTCTAAATTATCTCTAAAAACTCGGTTGTAACGATAAAGTTTTTTTTTTATATCGTGATTAAAGAGCTTGGAAAAATTAAACTAGTGGCGAAAATAGGGCAGTGATATCCTTTTCCGTTTTCAGATAATTATGAAAACAACCAGATCATAAGTAATAATTTCCCTCTATAAATTATAAATACTTGGTTAATAATATCAAAATATGGACACTTTTTCTTTGAATGTATGTATTTACATTTTCGTTTTATATAATTCGCCGAATCTTATATTTAGGCCAAGATGGATCAAATTGTCTTTTTGCTCCAAGGATTATTATAAATAACGGCGTGAAAAGTGAAAATGCGCCAAAAATGTCTTATTTATGATCATAGGAATCGATTTCAGTCTCCATGTTGCATCAAAATAAGTGTCCAGGTATGATATTTAAAATATAAGTATCCGAAGAAGTCCATTAAAGATGGACATATGGCTTATATAAAGTCAAATTATTTTTCTGTGCATAATTCAAAAATGGAATAATATATAATGCATATTTACTATGCATTTGTCTAATTGACAAACCCTCCATATAGTCCAAAATATTTTCAGGCTATGCAGCATTGTGTTTTATAAAATATTTGTAGAGACGATTTTTTTCTAAGATGAGAAATAAAACTGTAATCAAAAACCACTCTTCGCTGGGTCACGTTGTACAAATGGATACTCATACTTAATTCACCGATTATACTTCTTTCGATTTAGTTAGTAGGTACGTTTAAAGTAAGGCATAAGAGATCCACTGGCAGCCTTCATAACAGCATACACGAAACAAGATTCCTTGGAATGTTCCCTTATAGGAAAAATAATATTTCAAAGACGGATCCGTAGAAACATTGGCATCTCGTGTCCAGCGCCGGCGTTCATCATGCCGTGGAGGGTGATGTTTGGAAGGGCAGCGGGGTGCTGGGGTGGTTGTACTGACTATGTGTACCTGTCCCTAGCGTTTGACACCGCATTCATCAGCTGTCTGACTGAACCGTGTCCGCGTGTCCAGGCCACGATATCATTATTAATATCCGTCGATCACGACAGAGGCCGTTTGTATGTTATGGTCGTCAAATGTTCCACATCCATATCTATTTCTTGTTGTACAGTCTGTGTTAATAGCGATATTAACATTATCTTAAAAAAAAACTATTTGAAATACCTGCATGCTCATATAATATACGTACTTTTTTTCTTGTTCTTTATTGTTGACACCTTGCAAAGTAAGTATAGAGGTTACGCTATATTAATCAAAGGCCAGCAAACTTTTTCAGGACAGAGCTAGATCGTAACAAAAATTAAGTTTAGCGGGACAGGTTTTTATTAAGTGTTTGTACTCGTTAAAGTCAATCAAAAAACAAGTTACTTTTTATTAGATATTTTTCACATACATAATATTATTTATTCACATTATTAGGAAAACAAAAATATTTTTAATTAACTAATATGAAAAACGAAATTGTTTCCTCTGAGACAATATTTCATCATACTATTTTATTGTAAATGCTCATCATTTAGTAATAATAAAATAATAATAATAATGTTTTATTTACCATAGACCTCTACAAGCATCGGTAATTGTCAAGATAAAAATGAACAAGTACTTAAGGGAGTCAGTACATAATTTGGGTCCAAGAAATATTTTTTTTTTATTTTTTAATTTCATAATAGAAAGCTTTGTAGTTGTTTTCGCACGAGTTTCATGAAAATTAAAGAACTGGACGAATCAAATCTTAAGCGAAAGAAAAAACGACAAGTTATACAGTTTTCTTTACAAAATTAGTAATTAGAACGATGATAATTAACAATAAATAATTGACATTATTGTGCAATAATTATTATATTCTGTAATTAATGAGTTAATGAACTCCTCCGTAATTAATTGCAGTTGATAGAGAGATGGTTGGCTATTATATAGCTAGTGAATCTGATCCAGAAAACAGTGGATCCAGATTCTAGAATCCGGGTACCGGTTAATTTCTTAATAATCTTCAATTTTTCGGATACCAACAGCACTAGTAAAATGTTAGAGCTTCCCCACGGCGAGTGTTTATGAATACGGGCGTTAGTCTTCTTGGAAAGCATCTAGCACTTTTCCGCTGTCTGCGTTGGCAGCACTGACAGTCCCATTCTGGCTTATATGACATATTATAGACAAGGTCGACCTTGTAATCTGATACGAAACAATTATACTCCTTTATTTCGTATATTTCGAGGCTTGGAAGAAGAAATAAAATCTAATTTGAAGCTGGAGTAATAACACTCAAGCGCGCGGATATAGGCATTTTCCTCGGATTTTATAGCGCAATTCCTCAGACAATTTAGCACAACGCAAGGATTCTGAGATTTTATAATTCAAATTGTGTATACCAAGAATATTCCAAATCTAACAGCTGATTGCGGAAAAGCTTCCTTAGCGCTGCGGAAAATAGGTAGCGTAGCCAACTACTGGAACAATTGCTCAGCGTAGTTGCAGCAACTATGCTGGCTGTGTACCTAACATCAGCAGCTAAGTGTTTTGTATAAAATTCTTATACTTAACGAATAAATTACACTAAGACAGAGTTAGTAACCGTGACTATTGATGACCACGGTCAGAAAAACTACCAATTGTGGGTTTTTCTTTATATTTTCGCTTCTCCTGAAAAATCTGGTATTCAACCTTTAGGGTACATTTTTTCCGTGCGTGTTCAACTGAGTTAGTTATTTTGCTTTTGAGGAGATTCAGAATCGTCTAAAGAGTAGAGAGTTTGTATAAAAACAATCAAAAACCCGAAATAAGAGAAATCCAAAAATTGTAACATATGTAAAGGAGTTTTTATTTTTTTTAAATCCCTCATTCAGTGTTATTTAACGTTATTTAACATGTTCAGAAATTTTTAAACAAATCGGTTTGCGAATCTTTAAGAAAATGTTCCTTTTTTCTTGGCGATAATCCCTATGATTTTCCATTGAATTCAAATTATGTAGTGAACCCCTTAATCTGAGCTCTAAGATAATCGTCCACCGTGTAAAAGGAATTCTCTAACAAGATTTTTTTCAAATTTGCTCTGAAGAGTCTTATACTACCAATGAGCCTCAGCTCTTCCGGTAAAGCATTATATACTTTAAGCATCTGTAGTCCCCTTTCATAACAGGAAGTCCTATGTTGTATTATTGAGAGCATGTCAGCGTTTCGTATGGGTTATTTTATTTATGTGGCCCTTCCGTCTTAGATTGTATTCGTTTTTTCAAATACAATAAGATTAAAAATAGATCTTGTTGTATTAGAAAATTCTAATCTTCACTTGTAGTGGTTCCATGTAGACTATTGACAGAAGCTAATTTTTATGTTGCTCCAAGCTCGGTATTAATTTCACAAATAAACAAAATACGGCCCGTAGCTTGCGACCTCTAGTATACTTAATTAATGTTAAAAATTTCATTATGAATTTTTTGCTCAAGCTATAATTAACAAATGGAAAAATATGTAGGACAGTTTGTAATCCAATTTTATTGCTTAATTTGAGTTGCATATTATTTTCTTGTTGTATGATTTAATAACACATCGACAAGTTTTATTATCCTCATTTTTAAATAAATTCAACCAGGAAATTGAACATGGAATTAATGATGCAAGTTTAAGCAATGAATGAATGAGTTGCTATTTTAACCTTACGATTTGCCTTGCCCAACGTAGATATAATTATTGTTGGGTCAAATAACATAAAACTATTTAGAAGGTCAAATAATTTCCCTTAAAAATTAGTTTTCACATTTCCTTTAATAAGTTCAGGCAACGATAACAGAAAATAATATATTGAATAACTTCTCCGGAGAGTAATTCGCACACACTTATGTGCCGGCATGAAATACTAATCTAACGCGCGCCTTTAAAAAATCACGAGCTTTGCGTCGATTCCACGTCGACATGTTTATTCTTCGAGCACGGCCGACATAAAGTTACACGAGCTCGTAAACGAATGCATGTGCGCGAGTAAATACATAATATGGGGAACGTATGCATATGCCAATGTGGCAGAGCGTTTGTATGATTGGCGTGCTTTGTTGCCTGGATGATGAATTCAACGGACCATTCCACGCAATTAAGATAAAGCGTCGTGTGGTGGTGTGCGAATTTCCGCATTCGAAGATTAAAGTGTGTACATACATTGAAAAAGAGTCAATTCCATTAATGTAAAGAGGAGTATGGATATTATAAACCAGACCGTTAAATCAATGATTTCTGAGAAATATAAATTATTAATACCGCTTTTCAAACATCGATTAAATAAACCTTATTAACATTCTACAATTGATTGAATATCCGTCCACATGCCGGTCCGTAAATAGGAGGTGTCCTTTACTGAAGACTCATTCGAATTTATGTCGAATCATCCTAACCCAAAATTGAAACGATATTCCCTCTATTATATTCTTCAAGAAATACTTTTGTAAATATGTATATACGTATCTGTGCATGTTTCTACATGTTGTATTATTGATTTGCAGTCACAAACTGTATTGAGAGAAGGATAATGTACCTACAGGTGTTTCATTTTATTTTGACCTCCACCTTATTCTTATTATTATAAATACAACAAAAAAGGAAGTTAGTAGTGTGTTTATCTACTGTGGTCATTTTAGATAAAAGAGATTATTTTGATTGTGTCAATACCCCTTTAACGCAAGCTTCTTACGTAATGCTAACTAAAAATTCGTTATCAAAAATGATCACAGACACCAAGAAGACCTTATTAGAATGTAAGAATATTGTTAATGATGAACTTAAGATATAGACTAACTGTATCAAATCCAGTGTTACCTAGAATGAATTGTTTCCCTAAGGTACATAAACCAGGGAAGAGCATGAGACCCATTGCCTCCAATATCAATAGTCCAACTTACTTACTGTCCAAATGGCTATCTGACAAATTTAATCACTTATCTGTGCGACCCCCAGATTTAGCAGTTAAAAATTCATACGCGTGTATTGAAAAGATTAAAAACATTGAACTTACTTACTAACAATGAAGTTTTAGTTTCGTTTAATGTGAGCTCACTGTTTCCCAGCGTCCCCGTTGATATCACTTTAACTTACTTAGAAGATTTCTTGATAGGTAATCAGTTGGGCAGTAATAAAGTTGATAGTGTCATTTCTTTGGCAAAGCTCTGCATGAAACAAAATTTCTGTCAAATCAACGGTACCTTTTACCAACAGACTGAAGGTGTAGCAATGGGTAACCTCATATCTCCCTTCATAGCTAACCTCTTTATGGGAAAATTTTAAACCGATCTTCAGAATACTTTCGCATATTTTCCACGGGTTTGAGTTAGATACGTCTATGACATTTTTTGTGTTTTTGATACTAGTAAGTGCTCAATCAGAGATTTTCTTGAACAGCTAAGTTCAAAATTTCCTTCCATTAAGTTTACCCGTGAAGAGGAAACAAACAATAGGATTGCTTTTCTCGATATGTTAGTAATAAGAAATAAAAATAAATTAGGAATAGACATATATAGAAAGCCCACTACTGATAACAAATTTATTTCAGAGGGTTCAAATCATTTGTGGAAAACTAACAGCTCTTAACTTTTTGGTGCAGCACTTACTTAATTTTCCTCTATCTACAGAACGATATAATAAAGAACTTAGAGAAATTATTAAAATCGCTGCATTTAATGGATTCTCAGAAGTCAACTTTTACTACTACCATTAGAAAACAATAAAAACAAATTAAGAATTAGAAATGTGAGTACTTTAGCAATTAGTGACAGGAAGAATAAGAAATATGTTAAATTACCATTTTATCCAAGTTACATGAAAGCTCTACAAAAAAATCTCTAAATTCAACCTTGACATAGCAACTACTTCAAAAAATAGTCTTAAAAATATTTTAGGTAACCCTAAAGATCAAGTAGATAATTTGGACAAATCAGGTATTTATAAAATATCTTGTAAAGATTGTGCGCATGTAGTATATATTGGGCAAACTAAAACATCAATTAAAACGCGTTACAAGGAGCATTTGGCTCATCTTAAATTTAGAAGGTTTACACTAGATTTGTCTAGTGTAGCCCTACATGCTTGAAGAAAACCATAAAGTTGACAATGTAAAGTTAGTTAAGAACTTAAACAACTATGTAGAATTAAATTGTTATGAAGGTATGGAAATATATAAAAACAAACATATTTTACTGAATTTAGATTTAAGACCCTTAAATTCTTGTCTTTATAGTTTATTAAGTAGAAGTAGTAGATCAGATGGAGTTAGGGTTAGTAACTAGTTAAGCATGACTGCAGTCAGCCATGACCGTGATCATTGTACCATGACCTTTTTAGTTCAGTGTTTCTGCTAATGATGATAGCTTTGCTATTGAAACGTACTGCTGTGTAATGAAAGGTAACAAATGAACTTGCAAAATGAAATTAACAAGGAAAAAGAAAATTAAATTAGCTAGTTCAACGGATAAAATTTAAAAAGGGCGCAAAAGAACATTTAACCCCAAAGTTACCCTCGCGAATTAAAGCTTGAATCTAACCACGACAAGTAAATTGTGGGTGAAAGAAATCTGACTTTCTTAATTACCCCAAAAATTGAAAAGGTTTAATTAAAAATTAAAGAACAGAATTTTTAACCCAAAGACGTTAATTAACAATCAAAAATTTATTCAAAAAAAAAATAAAAAATACAATTAGTATAGAAAAAAAAACCGTGAACAGAGGGTTCTGGCCTACATTTAAAAACTGCACTTGATTCTAAATTACAATAGAACAATGCTATTTCCTATACAAAGCAAAAGATTTGGTTGTTCAGGAAGATAATCCAATATCTTTCAATTTCAAACCACGTGGTTTCAAATTAACACAAACTGAATTAAACGTAGACAATTTCAAGTAAATAACAAAAGAAAAATTTAAATGCAGGCACAAAGCTTCCACTCACGCAAACCCGAGGTGATTGATAATTAAAAACGAATCAGCAAATCAGAAAAAAACGGAAAAATAAACTCTTTTAAACTAAATTAAAAAAAAAACTAAACTGCAAATATATCTTCCCGACCAAAAATAATAAATGATCTTATATCTATAATGTGCACACATCAATATAATAACAATTATTATAAAGCGAATTCCTTGATGGACAGAATATTCAGAAAACAAACCTCTAAATCAAATGATTTAACAAAATGGCAGCAATGATTTAAAAATACATATACTCACGCTAACGTCTACCAAGGAACTGCCTCACAAAATGCTACAGTTGTTTTTCATCAGAAAACCTCGCAGACGTACAATCAATACGCCAACACTCAAAAGACAAATAATTTAATTGAATTAATTTAAAAAAACTGAACACTTAATTAAATAAATTATACAATTAACTCTTTAACTAAAATTAAACAAACTTAAAAAAATTATAATTGTGAAAAACTCTCGATACAATGGTTCAGCAAAACGGAAAAATCAAGACAAATTACGCAACTTAAAATACACTCGCGATAATGTGGGTTGCCACAGCAGTACGTTCAGTTTAGTGCAGTTTGTGGTGAGGCATCTAGGAGAAGTTTGCACTATTTAGATATGTAAAAAGTGATAAAAAGAAATATATGAAGCTGCACCCAAATTTACTGCTTCTGCAAATACGCTTGGAACTAATTTTGCTTGAAAATTATTTCAATGATCCCCTGATTTAAACTTTTGATTATATATTTCAATGCCCCTATTATAAACAACAAAACCAACCCCTGTACCATCCTCACTCTTCGACCCATTCATAAAAATTTCTAAACCCGCTCCAAAAGTGAGAAATTTCATCAGAACGTACGATTTTCTGTAAGTACAGATCACGTATCGACTTATTATTTTACTTACGTTAGGTGGTGGTAATAATCGACATAAACCCTTTATGAAATGGAAACAGGTATAAATAGCAGTCCTATTTGCTGTTTGCAAACTAACAGCCATCGGAATTAAATGCTTTAAAATCTTTCATTTCATTAGCGGAAACCAAAAAAATTATATATATCTTCCCTTAGTATATTATATTTGACGGCTTATAATACCCTTATTCTAGATATAGGTCAAACTTATAAGTGAAAATAATTGAAAAGCAATATTTCTTCCCTAAACACCCATTAAGACAAATAATCTTTTTTCTGTATACATCTTTCTCGACTCTCAACTACTTCATATCGTGAAACATCATTTATTACACTATTTACTATCGAATAATGTAAGTATACTCTTGGTATTATGTGTTGTCCGTCAGCAAGATACGGAGATTTAGATATCACGTATAACTGTCGCCTGGTAGAAGATAAAGCCTTATCGGCAGTGACCGCGTCAGTTAGTTAGTAATGCACCTCCGATCCGGTGTATATCGACGGAGCCGTCAAGTCCCTGACCACTGGCGACGGACACTTTTCCGAGAAACCGACAAACGAGAACAGAACCCAAAAACTTATTACATAACGGCCACCGTCGATAAAATAAAATAAATTCAGCTGCGCCGTCGTTAGGTATTCAGTTCCGCGATTGCTCAACCTACTACTATTTCAACTTCTATTATTGCGTGCGAAGGGTATTAAAACGTTCACGAGTCCATTTAAAAGTGGCCGGAATATATTATTAGACAATATACCGTCGTTATCTAAGGCGGTTATCTTACGAACCATTAACGGCGCAATGCAAATGTGAGAATTAAAAGATTTTAGCTAACTCCGCTTTTGTTCTTTCCAAGGTGTACTTAAATTCAGGTATTTTTCTTTTAATAAATATACACAAAACGTACGTAAGGTAGTGCTGGAGTCGCTTACTTTTATATTTGATACAGCGCAATTTATCTCAGTATTTCTGTATGTAAATAATATAATAAACAAACGCATAAATAAGAGGGAAAATTAGGTCACGTCAAGATTTAAACCTCCAGTTACAGAAACACGTATGTGTTTCCGAAACCATTACTGTGAATAGCACTAACTAATCTGCGTTTTCAAGGAAAGTTGTACGTAGATTCGTGTATGTATGTTTGTTAGATAGAATATGTATGGTATTACCAAATTAAATTACCAACATTTTTCTATAGTAATTATGAGAAAACAAAGGTCAAATAAAGACAAAGATTAATTCAATATCAATAAAAACTCATCACATATTAATTTTAAAATTTTCTACAAAACTTGATTTTAAGAATTCTAAATTGTTGAAAAGAAGATAAAAGAAGAAAGCTGGAATCGAAATACAAAATCATTCTACAAAAAGATCAGCGAACAAAACAAGACGTATAAAGGGAAACCAATAGGCATTAAGGACAGACACGGTAAAATAATAGAAAATGATGAACAGTTTAAAGAGGTATGGAAACAACACTTTAGAGAATTATTATACGACCACGACGATAATCTAGAAATTGAAAAAGATGATAAAATAAATCGCGCAATGGAATGTAATGAGGACGAGACACCAACAAGAGAAGAAATATATGAAATTATCAATAAAATTCGAAATGGTAAAGCCCCTGGAAAAGACAACATTAATATAGAATTTATTAAGTACGGAGGAGAAGCATTGCAAGAAAGAATATATCAATTGATTATAAAAATATGGCTTGAAGAGAAGATGCCGCGGAATTGGAACATTGGACAAATTATTACAATACATAAGAAGGGTGACCAACAAAATACCAATAATTATAGAGGACTGACATTACAAAGTGCAGCTTATAAAATATTGTCAACACTAATACGAGAGACGACTAGGCAATCAAACACAAGGAACTAATAGGACAATATCAATGTGGTTTTACAAAAGGACGATCAACAACAGACGCAATACATACGCTCAAACAAATAGTAGAAAAAACACACGAATACAAAATAGGAATAGAAATGTTATTTGTCGACTTTCAACAAGCTTTTGACTCCCTCAAAAGCAACAAACTTATGGAAGCTTTAGAGAAAATGGGAATCAAATATAAATTAAGGAGATTAATACAAATGACAATGTCGAATACAAGAGTAAGTGTAAACACGCAGAAGGGACAGACAGAGGATTTTGAAATAAATAAAGGGGTAAAGGGGGTTCATTATCGACAAGCATTATTTAACTTAGCATTAGAATATGTATTATAGATAAGGGTACCATAAGAACAAAGGGAGCACAAATAATAGGGTATGCTGATGATATCGTAATTGTATCAAAAAAATCGACAGTTGACTAAAACAATACTGGATGAAATGGTGAGAGAAGGGAACAAAATGGGACTGAAGATATACCAAGAGAAAACGAAATTAATGAGACTAGACACGAAACGAGAAAGTAAAAATAATTCAGTTAAAATAGGAAACTACACATTTGAAAAGGTGAACAGATTTAAGTATTTAGGAGTGACAATGACAAACGACGCGAGCAGAGACGCAGAAATAAGAGAAAGAATAACCAATATGAACAAGGCCTATCAAGCAAATAGAAAACTCTTAAAAAGTAAAATATTGGAAAAGAGAACAAAAATGAGAATTTATAAGACTATAATATAACCGATAGTACTATACGCTGCAGAGATAATAACGATGACCAAGAAACAAGAAGAGGAGCTTAGGACACAAGGAAGAAAAGTACTAAGAACAATATTAGGCCCAATAAAAATGGACAACGGTGAATATAGAAGAAGAACCAATTATGAATTAACAAACGAGCTAATGGAAGGTGACGTGGTTAAAAAAATTAAAAGGCAGAGAATAAAATGGTTGGGACACGTGTGGAGCGCCGGGAATGGTGCCGTAATCCGCAGTATCTTGGAATGGCAACCAGGAGGCAGAAGAGGAAGAGGCAGGCCTAGATCTACATGGCTACAAGAAGTTAAAGAAGACCTTAACAAAGCCGGTATTCATCGATGGCAGGAGAAGACACAGGACAGGGACAGGTGGAGGAATGTGTGTGAGAGGATGGGGATTGATCTACCCGTATTTTAGATCTAGAAAGCTCTAGGAGCGGCGATACCCCGTTGGGGTTCTTAGCCATTATATATATAAATTGTTGAACCATAATAATAATAATAATAATTTATTGATGCATTCCAAAGATTGCACATGTCTCAAAGAAACACATAAAAGCTAGACAAAATCATCTAGTTCTACTGAATCACATACAAATTGATTATAATTATAATAGGACTTTTTTGGCTAAATATTTTTTAAAAGTTATTTTAAATTTCGAAATTTCCAAATTCTTTATGTTATCAGGTAATTTGTTAAAATATTTGGGTGCCAAAAAGTTAATGCCTGTCTGAGTTCTAGAACCTGCTAAATTTTGAGCATAAATGTCTGTTGCTTCTGGTGTCGTAATTGTGAACCTCACAGGAGCTGGAGTAACGATCTAAATTAAGTTTAACGTTCAAGACATTATAACATACAAACAATGCGGGAAAAGTAAGTATTTTAAGAGATCGAAAAGCCCCTCTGCAGTCCTCCCTATAGCTCAGGCCAGCCAGGAGTCGTACAGCGCCACGTTGCAAGGCGAAAACTCTGTCCGACGCAAGGGAGTGCCTCCAAACAACAACCCCATACCACATGCGTGACTGAACATAAGCGAAGTAAGCCGACGTAAGTAGCCTGCATAACTGTGCCTCCTCCATTCTATAGCTAAGACTATTGATATTCATATCACTGGCTTAGCCAGATTAGTGTTCGATCACCATATAAAATAATTTCATACCAGTGGACAACTTGCAATATCGTTAATATATATAATAAATAAAACTGGCCCCAAAACTGAGCCTTGTGGCACGCCAAAGTTAACGTTTATGAAATATGATGACATGTCGTTCACCTCCACGCATTGCATCCTATCAGAAAGATAGGAGTTAATTAAATTCACCACCTGGAGCGAAAATCCATAATAGTGTAATTTATGCAATAACACCGTGGAGGAGACACAGTCAAAGGCCTTCGAAAGGTCGCAAAAGCAGCCTGAATTGTTGTATGTCTCTCGAATCGAAGCCATCCTCAATGAAGGAAACTAGATCATTTATTGCATCTATAGTTGATCGAGATTCTCTAAACCCGTACTGCGCCATGCTTAATATAGTATTATCATTAAGATATTTAATAAACCGAGCTTTAATAACTTTCTCGAAAATTTTACCAAGTATAGGAATAATTGCAATAGGTCTAAAATTATCCAGAATATCATGCGAGCCCTTCTTGTGCATTGGTAAAACACAAGATCTCTTCAATGCATCGGGGAAAATAGAAACTTTAATGAGCATGTTAAATAATTTAGCTAGAAGGATTACAATAATGTGACAAATTGTTTTGATTAATTTTGAGTTAAGTCCATCCACATCTCTAGAATGTGAGTTATTAAGATTAAGAATAATATCTCTAATTCATTAAACTACATGTAAAAAAGTATATAAAATATAGCTGCATTGTAGATAGAACATAGAATGGGATAATATAATAATAACGTTTCCTACACAAACAACATCAACTAAATAAACGAAACTTATGTTACAAGAAAAGGATAATTACATCGTACAATGAGTACACGATAAACATATAAGATCTTGGTTCACCCCCACGCTACACAACACTAATTTATTCAGAACAATTAATTGTTTGAGAAATTGGTTGATTCCCATTTAAATCGAAGACCAAATAAACTGTGAAAAGATCCAAAAGCTAAACATGCATCCATACTTCAAAAATATTTGCAAGTGCTGTTCTTAACGCCTACTTTGACCCGTGGAAGCAACAACTAAAAGTTAATGCAACAGTAGGGCAACCATCTCACTGCAATGGCTCCGTATTAATTTTCAATGATGAAAAGAATTAGGTTTCCCGTTCGATAAATTACTGATGTTTTTCTCATATAACTATACTATAATCACTTTAATACTATGTCCGGTACATTTATGTATTGTGCTACACTCGATGAATCAAGTTTCAATCGCAAACAACATGGGCACATATTCAGTGTATTACAGCACGAATTATTGAATACATTTATAAGTACAATTTCCAAATAATTCGTAAGTGAAAAGGTGAAATAGAATTTTTGAAAGTATGAGTTTAATACTAACGCATTCGTTACTATATCTATGACACTTAGAATCTATAAGAAGAGGTTTAATAAATGCATTAATTACAGGAAGAAATTATTGAATTCTTATGTTAAAGGAAAAAGGAATTATGACGAATACAAGAGCAAATGAAAAAAAAATGGGATAGTCCGATTAAAAGTGGACATATGTGCTTCAACGCATAATAAGCAAAAGCAAAGTTTATTGCCTCAATTTTAGAAAAAGCTATAAATAAGATAAAAAAATAACCTTAAAATTTAGCGCAGATGAAAAAGCGCATTAAATGTTTTATTACAAAATAAAAGACTCTTGGGAATATAGTATAGTTTAGTCATTATTGCATAGACGGTACTGTTCTGTGTTGTGTTTGCTAGTGGTCATAGAACTGCGGTTGATTACAATTTGTGGTGAATTTGTGTAGTTACGCGTGACAAATTACTACATATCACACAGCTCCCACAAGCATTAAAAATAGAGAACTAAGTGTCCTTAAGTGAATGGTTCAATTCCTGTCAAAATGCATGACTAAATGTCATTTTTCTTACCCTAGATGGCAGCACGTAACAATACGATACGGTTTTAAGGGATTATTTATGCATCTCCAATACTGCCCAGGTAGCAGAGTGACGTAAAATGACGTTTATTAACGTGATATACTTCTAAACTGGTTCAACGTTTATTAAACGTCATTTTACGTCACTCTGCTACCTGAGTGACCAGGTACCCTTTAATCTAATTCCAAAATTATTCCAACGGCCAAAACTTTACCCGCCAAGCTATAACGTATCGATTTTTTTATATGTATCTAAATAATTTCAATAGTTGTATTAAAGTGAAAATTAATTTTTTGTTAGAATTTTTAGTTTCATAATTTATCCAATACTGCACCTTGTGAATATACATTCTACTCGAGTACACATGGAAATGCGCTATTATAGTGATTAAAAAAAAATACACAACAATTTTGCGTTGCAAATAGATCATCTTTTAATTTCTCATCAAAGAGTGGATATTTAAACTGAAATTTGTTTGCACCAATCAAATATTTTCTTTCAGTAGAATCTACTAAATAATTTTTAGTAATAATTGAGTAATTATTAGACATATGCAGATAAATATAATCGGTAATATAACATAGGGTTCACTGAAACATAGATGTCATTATCAGTGTGCGAAGGAAAATAGAAACACAGCTAACTGGATTATATTTATTAATAAACAATTTTTACACCATGTTGCCATAATATTTATTAGTATTCGCTGTTTGTCTAATTTTTAAATTAATATGAAAATTATGACAAGCACTATTTATTTGTATAAATATTTACATCATCAGATGATCATTCAATATTTTCCCTAATGAACATAATAAAAATTTAAGGAAGCAGTGGGAGCTTGACATAAGGAATTAACTGAAACTAGTTAATTCCTTATCTCAAGCTTACTGATTTTTCACAGACGTTTTCTTTGGACCGTAATAATAATAATAATAAGAAGAAATAAGCTTTCTTTACTTCCGTTTCCATTACTACACTGTTGAAAATATTACGGTGTTGGCGTTAATTTTGCGCTAGTCAAATATTTTAGTGTTGATTTTTCCAAACTTTGCCAGACGAGTTGACTACGCGTATTTAATAGAAAAGAAATTACTAGAATTCGTGTGAATTCTTTGTTCAGATATGAGGATTGACTATTTTTCTAAACATTCAGAAGCGTCAACCAATCAGAATTTTCCCTCGGATAGAAATTATGAACATATCCAAAACAAACCACCAAATGTGACTGACTTGCGAAGTGTAACCTCGTGTTATTAAACGTTAATTCCAGTGGGCATAAAAAATATAAAGAGTATTGGGAACATATTTTACGCAATTAGTTTAGACTTGAATCAAATAGCATAAACATTCACTTAAAATGTATTATGGTTCTCAAAAAATCATTTTAAAATTGGTTACGTTTAGTTGAAACCAAAACTTGTGAATGAGTGGTTTTGCATATTTATAATTGAGAAAACGTCTTATAGAGAGAATATTATTACCACTAAGAAATAGGGTTGCATATTAAAACGACGTTTGTTAGAAAATGGTGTTAAAACACCCAATAGATCGCATTCATTTAGTTAAACAGCTAGTAAACTTTGTCTAGTCTCGATCAATATAAATGTGACTAGAAGTATTTATAATTCCACGTGTCAGTTGGACAAATAACCCTTAGCAATAGACATACTTGACTGTCTTTGCTCGTCAAATTTAAACATCTATAGTTCTCGACAAAATAACACGAAAGAGTGTGGACTCTCCTGACTATTAAATTAGTCAAAAAAGTATTAATTTTCAACAGTGTGGTATAAGGAACGAACTCCCTCAAAAAAAAAAAATAATAATAATTAGCACAAAATCCTTTTTTATTGACGTAAAATTCAATCAGGTGCATTACTGCTAATGACATGTAAATATATAATAAATGCAAATATAGACGATGAGGATACTCACTCTAAGTTTGTATTGTTTTCAAACTACAAAACCAGATATAGATCAACATGCTATATATAATTAACAGGAACTACCAATAAACTTCGGTCTCACAGAATTCTTTAATCTTGAAAAAACACAATGTACATTTTCGTTAGCTAAGCTACTCTTCAGGTGTTACAGTGTATTGTCAAATACTAAAAAATTTTATTTTTATTTTTAGTATTTGACAATACACTTGTACACTGAGATGTTAGCTTAGCTCACGAAATGTAATTGTGTTTTTCAGATTAAGAATTTGTGAGACCGAAGTTTATGGTATTTCCTGTTTAATTATCAGTAATCTCACAGTGCTCGATTTATCCTCTATTTAATTGATGCTATATAATACTGTAATAATAATGAGGAAAAGACTGCGTTACGTTGTAATGCTTGTAAACTAGGGTAATTTAATTATAAAGCTCTCAGAAAGTTATACCTATGCATTATATACGTGATTTCATACATATTTTATCAGCAGTTCGTCACACATAAATTTCATATACTTTTACATACATATTTATATGATACAGGCAGTTAATTTTTAATCTCTACCGCGCCTTTATTATTCGCTGAAGATTCGCGCTTATTTCTTTTAACTTGTAAACGAGTTTAAAGTAATATCTCGGCGCAATTTGTAGGTTTACTCCCACGATTGTCTTCGTTCTGACGAAACCGTTAACCACACATTTTCAACTGTCTTAGCCTTAACTTTTGCGAACAAACATCAAGGTATTTAGGGCAAGTATGTACGCCTTCTACTTGTAAATTAATTGCAAAGGATTTATAAGGCATTGCGAAATGATTAAATTGACGGAATTTCCTCTATCAACTATTGTTCTAGTTTGAATGCATCTTATCTATTTTTACTTCATAGGCATTTTTTCGCTACTAACCGTGTATTAGCGGTTGGTAACACATGATAATAATAAAAAGTGATTGATGATATTAAGTGAAAAATTGAAATCATTCTATTGTTTAGTGATTTTGCTCTTAACAGCAGACAAAATTACTGCAGAATTTAACTTAAGATATTCGAGCTGCTATTAATTACTCTTGGAAAAGCAGGCCCTATAAATATAGTTTTAAATTCGATTGACAGTGTTAATAAAATACACCAAAATCATATTGGCAACAAATCCATACAAACCTTAATGACCTATCTTCTCAGCTGAATATCAATAAGGACAAGGTCAGGTCAGAAGATATTTCGTTCGTCAGAAAACGATGTACTGATGAAGATGATAATAGTAAAAAACTGTTTAATTCTTCAAGGTAGACTCTGTGTGAGCTCACGTTGATTACGCTAAAGGAAATGAAATAGGTCAGAATCTCACAAACACTTTCACTAATAAAAAATATTAAAGTACTAATGGCTACATGTTTCGAGTGTTTTAACATTCATCTTCAGGCCAAAGCTTAAAGCACACATTGGGGACATTATAAATATTAATAACAATATTTTAACTAAATTTAATAAAAAAAAAATTGAATCAAATTTTGAAATTAATTACCTTAATGAATGAGGAAAAATTGATAATTAGAATGAAAAAAACTTACTACCACAACTAAAAAAACACAGAAGGATTAAGTCAAATATTAATAGGGCTCTCAAATTGTTTAAAATACTAATTAGATATAATAAAGTTGCAAAGTAATCTAAATAGTATTTTGAACAATTTGAGTCCACTTTTAATATTTGACTGAATCCTTTTGTGTTTTTTTTTTACTGTAAGTATTTAATTTTTTTCATTCTGACCATCAATTTTTTTTTCATCATTTAGCTGTTCAATTTCGTTTAATTTCAAAATTTAATTCAATTTTTTATTAAATTTAGTTAAAAAACAGTTATTATGGATCGGATTCCACATTTGTAATGTTTCCAATGTGTGCTTTCAGCTTTAGCCTGAAGATGAGTGTTAAAACACTCATGAAACATGTAGCCATTAGTACTTTACTACTAAAAAAGGGTTTGTGATATTCTGAACCTACGTTCATTTCCTTTAACGCAATAAAAAAACTGTTGTTAAAAAATTCTTAAATGATGGGAATTAAGAAAATTATGGATTTGAAGAAAGTATTGTTGGGTATACAGCTAATGAATTAAATGATATTCCTCGTTATTCGTCTAAGTTTTCGCAATTAATTTATTGCTTCCTCAGAGACAGAAACTACATATTGTAAGATAAAAAATACAAAATGAATAAATTTGAAAGCCAGAAACGAAAAATTTTTCAAACAAACCAAAATACATAAAAATTGAACACATAATCAACAGAACTAGACATTATATAATGTAATAGGTAAAATAATCTTAACAGAGAACCAAATGTTAAGACAATGATGTTAAAACTAACATAAAAGGCGCGAAATTAAGCAATGATACCAATAACAGAATGTGTCACCCACTACAATAAAATTGGAAGTCAGCGACAAAATCACTATTGTTATTAAAATAAAATTAAAGACGAAGAAAAGTTACTAAATTAAGTTGTTGGATTAAACTACGACAAGTAAGCATAAATATTACTCAAACTACCAATATCAGTTGCAAAATTAATGGCTTTTTCGTGTTTGATAATATGAGGTGGATTTCTAAAAATAAACGTTTTGACCATATTGGTTCTTAATGTAAAATTTTAGTATCTTCAAAATGGAAATTATGATCTTTGTTGGTATAATGATATGCTAGAGCAGTTTTAGTTGACTTGTATGTACAATCAAGATATTTTCCAAGTATTGGGAGGTCTGACCAAAAATCTATCGGTTCATTATATTAGACCTTTCTTCTTTGATGTTTTATTACGTCATGGTAAGCCGTTCTTGGAATCACAATCACACGTAGTCTGGTTGTCGTTTATACGAACCATCTAGCTGGCAATGCAGTCATTGAACTATCCAAGCCAGTTCAATGACTGCATTGCCTGCTCTATGTTACAGTCGTTTGTGGGTGAGAGTTTGGTACGTGGCTCCTAGCGGGCGCACAAACTGAACTCTTATTTCACTTAGTAGATGATTGTACGTAAAACTTGAGATGTGATTAGCGATGGAAATGGGTTTCTACACTCGGAGGAGCGCTGATGACGCTTGCTAGGCAGAAACTCGGGTCCATTCCTAGTGTTATTCCTCTTTCATTGCTCTTGCTAGTATGGTGATCCTACAAAAGACCAGGAGCCCCGCCTGGTGGCATATTCTATTGTTTCATTATATTTAGTCATTTTTTCTTTGATGTACCAGCATAGTAGACTAGACTTCCGAAGCACACGACTGACGGACAACGCACTTGTCAGCTAAATAACAGCAATCGTCTCATGTCCGTCTACCGCTCCATATCTTCTGTAGGTTGTTCTTTTAGCTGTTGCCACCAAGCCATTGATTTTATATAAGTGTATTATGATATAATCAATGTCCTTGGCGAATGCTGGACGATAACGAAAGTCGTTTATGGGCGCATTTACTAATAAAAACTGATAGCTTGACGATTTACATTACATCGGGATTATGTGAACTAATCACATTTCCATAATTTCATCATTCAGAAAAGCTAGATCATATAGTCACGAGACACTACTTTATTATCTTTTTGTTATTAAGAATCATAGGGAAATTATTTAGTTAGAGTAGGAACATTTCAATTGTTATGGAATCCATATAGTACTTAGAATAGGTAGCCTTGTGTAGTATCTTTTTATAGGTGGAGCACGGGCTTGGGATGATATATATAATAATTTAATTTTCATAAATAAAGCGTACCCACTCACACATCGCTTGCGTTCACTTGGTATGTAGTTAATAACGATAGTGATGTTTCATTTTCCTCTATTTTAAGACTTCCTTTTTTCTCTTTTAACTCAGTGAGAGACCTATCTCATCGAGAAAATGTGAAATTTTGTTAAGTAATTATACATGTCACTTACAGCTATACAAGTCGATGCCGGTTTTTTTTTTGGTTAATTTGGAACGGCTCGTCCCATTATACGTACCGTGAAAAGGAGTGTCCGGAGCACACACACGGCTAGTGTGCATAACTTGACTGCTTCCGATGACGTCATGGTATCCGGTGCGTGAAGCCAGCGTTCATCGTCGCTCTTGACAGCTAAATAAACTAACGCATCGTGCATAGGCGTAGATGCCCGTATTCAATATCTCCGAAATTAATTCTACGTTTCTCTCCACCTTCCCAAAGTTCCGATGCAATAACGCAAAGGTGTCTCTGTATGAATATTTCATGAAAATTAACTCTACGTGTAAATTTCGCTTTTTGTTTTAGTTCATTTTGACAGCTCTCCTTAATTCTCGCCTTGTGTGTACGCGCTTCAGGTCGATTGCGTGGACTATAATTAAAGATTGACATGCTAAATGTTAAATTCCGTAATCGTTGTGACCTAATTAGAAAGTAAAATTAAATAGACAATTATCATTTACCGGGTAGGTTGGAATATTAACAGTTATGTGTTACAACGTTGTTAGTAGGGTGTTTTTAAAGTGAAGTTATTGGAAATGATTTTCATTTGCTTATTGATAGAACCTCCTCAACGTGTAATAGGCTCGCATTTTAACGTATGTATGGTCTGTCCATAGATATAACGATTTGACTAGCACAACGAACTTCACAAAAGGAATGTTTTTCCAATCTTTCGAGCACAGGAACGTATTCACAAAGTATTTGCTTTATTGTTGTTTCTCTTTTATGTTTTTTTAGTTCTGAAGGTTAACCTCTTAAATATTGCAATAGTTTTAATACGATGGTATTAATTATTAGGAGTTCTATACACTTTAAGTAGCCGAATGCTTTTATTTGCCGTTCTACTATTTAAGTTTTATTGATTTGCATTGGTTGGTAATTTAGTAAAAATGATTCACAAACACTATCCCTTACCCGTATCGATATAATGACATATGTGTAGATTTAATAATATTAGCAATATTTATACAATATAAAAGAGAAATAAAAGTATGCAATAAAAATAGACATGATCGAACATTATTTATTTATTTTATTTTATTTTCATTCTCTTTCTATAATACAAAAAAAATTGTGTCGAAAGCGTCAAAAAGTAAATAACAAAATATACATAAAAGCAATCACATAAAGTATCCCTTTAAAATGGAAGTTGTAAAATTAGAAAAAAAAATACATTACAGTATCACAGATGACCTGGAATTATATTACCTATTGTCTATTTAACAAAGTCCTCTACATTATACAGTGCCCTTCGTTTGAAATAGTTCATAATACAGTTTTTAAATTGTGTTTGCAGGAGTGATTTTACAGCATCAGGTAAATGTTTATATATTTTTAAGCATTGGTGTATTGTGTTTTTTTGCACTTTACTTAGATGCGTGAATGGCGGAATTAGTTGTTTTTCTACATGCACCTCTAGTGTCTCTACCACGGTCAATTTCGTACTTTTGGAAAAACTCTTTCTAGTTTTGTTTAGTGAACAAATCACACTCCGAAACGTATAAGGCAGGGAGAGTCAGAATATTATTGTTTTTAAAAGCATTTACCATGTATTCTATAGTTTACTATTAATAAAGATTTAACAAAGCTTTTTGTAAAATAAATATCTGTTTCGCATGCACTGAGTTGCCCCAGAATATAATGTCATATTTCAGTATGGAGTACACATTCCCGTAGTATGCAGTTAACGATAAATACTAAGTCAAATACAAATTTTAAAGGAATAAAAACCTACGGATAACTGCGATAACATCTAACAGATTAATATATGCAAATGTTTCATTGGTAAAATTCCATTGTCCTTTAAATATATTAAGCAAATATAATTACACCTTCTTCAACAATGATAATAGCCCTCTATGCTCTTCTTCTACCTGCGAATCCGAGCTGAGCCGAAGTACTTGACCTTGCTATGAGGAAAATAGTATCCATATTTGGTCGTTGCAAGAGGGAGACATTAGATCTGGAGGGCACTGTACGGACATATTAACCTCTTCAACAAGCATTCATGTCAATTTTCTGAGAATAGGCATTTATTTTTACTCACATATTTCCTGCAGGTTGATATATGCACATATTTCCTGACATTTACATATGTGGTAAGGAAAAGTAGAATGACAACTTAAGCATTAGTAATTATTTAATAAAAATGCCTTATTTTACTTTAAGATATATTACTTATTTGTGTATATTCTCCACTCATTAAAATAATAAGTCAATATAATTAAATTAAATTATTGCAGTAACAAATAAATAACGTAAATGAGTGTTAAAAGTTAAAGCGGAAATGTTCTTGAATTCATGAGAATGAACATCAGTGGATCATTTTCTTTACCACTTATTTAAAACTTCTCTAATAATATTTGCCTGTATTATTTAAAGGAAAATGAGAAAGGATTCTTTGTAATAATTTATCTTAGGGAAGAACTGCCAATAACTAGTGTACTATCATTTTGAGAGTCGCCCTAACTCAGTAGATCTTTTGTAAATTACAAACTTTGTTCCTCTAATACTCGATTTGCCTGTCATGGTTTGCCAACACTCCTTGCAGTTATTATTCATCCAACCATTAATAAACTTTATAGCCTGCGATTTATTGAAAGAAGGGCAATTCCAATGAACACCTTGATAATCCTCGTTTAATGGCCAAATAGTCTGCTACCCCATTTCTGTTCACGCCCATATACCTGAGAACTCAGACCCATATTAGTTTCTTTTATGCCCACCGGCATCAACTAACGGTTACATCAGCTAACCAAATGTCAAATTACATTAGCAATGTAACTGTGCTGATAATTTTCATTAGTTGCTCTAACAAAAAAAAAAATCATTTTCAAAACTATACTCTACACTTAATAAATATGCAAAAATGTACCTATATGTCCAGCCAACACATAAAAGAAAAACTACTAACATGTCTCTGCTTCTTATTTTTCTAAATTTGGTGATCGAATACTTCAGCTTTCGTCTTTAAAAACAGGATTTCCTAATAATTTTGACTAATTACCTACCATAGCTGTATATCTTCATGGCTCAGGTACGTCAATTTATATCATTTGTAGTTTTATCATGAGTTCTAATGCAGAAAGTAATGTAGATGTCCCCCAATAAATAGCCTAGCAGAAATAGTAAATCTAATTGGGAAAGCGAAAAGATGGCGATTACACCTAGTCAAAATTTGATACGTATATCCACAGTATAAACCTTATGTAGTAGTTTCACTAAGTGTTGGCACCTTTGATGTTTTGTCTATCAATTTAAGAAAATTCTCGATTGCGTTTGGCACTAATAATTACAAAGTGGGTACGAAAATAACCTATATACTCAAACAGACTGACAGTTGACAGAAAATTGCACAACATCAATGTTACTGCTATAACAAAATGACAGAATGGAACGGCTTTGTAGGTTAGATTTTTGCTTGTAAACAAATTCAAATAGTTTTAGTTACAATTTCACCCACCTATGCGACACCGCGAATTTCTTTGGGCGCCATGTTTGAAACCCATATTACCGGCGATGTGAAAGTACTCCATATACATATATACTATGCTATATCCATTCATGCTGACATATTCTATCCAGTGCCTAAAACAGTTTCAATGCTTTTGCTCGGTCCCAAGTGATATTAATAAATTTTGTTTTCAATTCAACAAAACGTCAAACTTAATAATTCAAATTTTGCTCCATATGTGTGTCATACCCCCTTGGCAAAATTTAAATATCGCACAATTATTCTCAGTAACTTCAACATTGAAACACGAAGTTACCAATGGTTTTGTATTAGATTACTAGTTATTTTGATGTATTTCTGTTGCAGTTACTAAAAATAATTGTGGAAAATTTAAATTTTGCCGAGGGAGTATATGATATAAGAATTAAAAATGTCGTTTTAGTTTGTAGAGAAGGAACGAAAGTTAATATCATTCCTAATTCTTAAAAAATAAAAATAACTAATGTTCCATTACAATGTTTTTAAAATTTATTACCAAAACACTTATGTCACATGTGTCATACAGAAGTATAAACATTAACATTATAAAACGACTATATACGCATGAAGTTATTTTGATTTATGTATAATACTGTACATACAAAGTATTAAAATGCTAGTAGAGTCAATGAAATTACTTACTGAAGCATATGCAACAAATTACTTGAGCTTTCTCCGATAATAAAGAAATTTAACGCCTCATACAAACCAAATATATTAGCAATTTTACTAGCCAACTATACAGTCTTATAAAACACTAATAATAATAATATTGTTAGGTATATAGTAATATAGGATTTCCTAGTTGTAGCATTAGGACAAGCAATAACGCCTTCAATTAGCAATCAAATGCGTTCGCGGAAGACTGTTTCAGGTCGTTTATTCTCAAAGTTAATCTAAAATTTACAATTGACATCAATGAACGAACAGGGACATCCGTTATAACGCGAACACAAACATTACTGCATTCATATGCGTTTGTACGATTCGCAAATATAGCACGCAAATGTGTGTGAACTTACGCATAAAGACATACAAAACTAAATAGCCAAGCAAAATATTCCGTTTTTTCCCTGTCCGTCTCTATGGTGTCGCGGAAAATTAAGCGAGAATGATTTTTGTTTGCGGTTGAGGTTAAAGACATCGGTAAAGCTTGACAGAAGAACATGTAATAAATAATAAGCATTCGTCATGTGGAAAATATTATTACCATTAAGTATTTGTAGTGAGACACGTTGCCTTTAGCGACTTTCGCCGTCACTATGTTCCGTGATGGCTTTGTACGCATGTAAAGTATTATTCGTGTCTATATAGATATACAGTGTGTAAACTAATGCGGTTTGCAATAGGAAAAACTTTTTTAACACCAATTTTAGGAGAAAAGTAATGTTTTTTTTGCTAAATCTGCTGTTAAAGTTCACAATAAATTTGCCGTTTTCCTAAATAACGGTAATATTTACATTTTCTTTACCAAAAAAGTCAAGTTTACAGATATTTTGTTTTATCACAAATTCCCTAAGAACAGCTAAAATGATCATTAATTATAATGGATGAAATTATGACGTTTATTTGTTCTACATACAAACAATAAAATACGAATGATTAATAGCAATAAAAAATCATCTTTATGCTCTATTACGAAAATTTTTGTAAACGTTACTTAACACAGCAACACTTCAGGAACAACTTCTCAAATTCGTTATTTTAATGATTGCAGATCAGTTTGTATTTGTTCTTTCTAAACTTTCTGTTTTAAATAACCTCAAAGGAAAATTCCATTGGGGTTAAAACCAGCAATCTTGCATTGCTAAAAATAAATTCTAACAAATTTTCATTTATCATTTCATAGTAGTTGTATTGGTTTAAATTTTCATCAAAGAAGTAAAGTCCAAAAATCCTGTTACATACACTGTTGAAAATATTACGGTGTTGGCGTTAATTTTGCGCTAGTCAAATATTTTAGTGTTGATTTTTACAAACTTTGCCAGACAAATTGACAACATGTGTTTAGTAGAACAGAAATTACTAGAATTTGGTGTGAATTCTTTGTTCAGATATGAGGATTTACTATTTTCTCTAGACATTCAGAAGCATCAACCAATCAGAATTTTTCCCTCGGATAGAAATATAGAAACCCCACCTAATTTAATACAGTATTGCATTATACGCACCACCTGCATTGCACGTGTATCTGTTTTCGAGTTTGTTTCTGCGTATTAACATATCCAAATAAACCACCAAATGTGACTGACCTGCAAAGTGTAACCTTGTGTTATTAAACGTTAATTCCAGTGGGCACAAAAAAATTTCAACATCTTAAAGATGTATTGGGAACAACTATTTACGTAATTAGTTCAGATTTAAATCAAATAGCATAACATTCACTTAATTTTATAATGGTTCTCAAAAAATCATTTTAAAATTAGTAGGTTTATTTGAAACCAAAACTTTTGAATGAGTGGTTCTGTATATTTATAATTGAGAAAACGTCTTAAAGAGAGAATATTATAGCACTAAGAAATAGGAGTTGCATATTAAAAAGACGTTGTGTTTAGAAAACGGTGTTAAATCATCCAATAGATCGCATTCATTCAGTTAAACAGCTAGTAAATTTGTCTAGTCTAGATCAAATAAAATGTGACTAGAAGTATATCATAATTCCACGTGTTAGTTGGACAAAATAACCCCTTAGCAATAGACAATACTTGACTATCTTTGTTCGTCAAATTTAAACTTAAACTTTAAACTATAGTTCTCGACAAAATAACACGAAAACAGTGTGGACCTCTCCTGACTATTAAATTAGTCAAAAAAGTGTTAAAATTATCAACAGTGTAACATTCCAGACCAAAAATTAGTTTTTTGTATTGCTGATTCCTATAGCGTTCACTTTAAAATTTCGATTTCTTGATGCCCAAAATCTACTATTTTGAGAAGATATAATGCCGTTAGTACTGAATGTTATTTAAGAAATATTAAATATTATTAAATAAATAATATCAACCTACATCCTAACATCCTATCACCCTGTACATGGCGTACACCCTGTATTCCACTAAACCTCGTACTTAGTCTTCTTTTATGGTTGCCAACTGCGCCTCATAACCTTGTTTGCAAAATTAATTTTTTAAATCTGTAATGAAATAATTTTAATATAATTTAAATTCTTGACTTTTAATATGTATTGTTCATAATGTTTGTGTTACTTATCTCCGACGTCACTCTTATACTGTAAGTTCTCTTTTTTACTTACCTTATAATATTTACACATTAATTGGTTGCACTCTCTTTGTAGTTGATTCTCTGTGGAAGCAATAAAATAATAGCGAAAGCTTAGAATTAAAAACTATTGAGTATTGATTCAAACTTCGGCTGGCATACCCAATAATTCCTGTTGAACCTAACGTTGTACAGCCACTATTTCTTTTCGAATGTGTTGAATCTTGTGTCTCTTGGCATCCCTGTCACTAATTCCAATGTCTTCAGTAGTTTGATTCTTGCTGATTTAGAACAAATTATTAATACATCTTCTTGTATGAATAAAGATATTTTACGTGCAAAAACCACAAATGTTTTAACTAACTACCTTCTCAAGGTTGAATATTTGTCACTGTTAATAGATTCCTGTATCAACAGTGTAAAGCTGCCGTCAGTTACTTCAAATCAAATAATAAATAAGACCCCTTGTTAATTATGAATGCTGATAAGAGTCAGATTCCTGTTGTCATAAAACAGTCTCAATACATAGAAAAATCAAATAACTTGTTATCAGATTCTAACACCTACAGAAAGATTAATGGTGACCCAACCACATCCATACAAAACGGGTGCAATAGATTTTTGAAACAACTTTTAAATGATAAATACATCAATGATGCCACTTACCGCTCCCTGGCCACACACAATGGAAACTGCTCGAGGTATTATGGTCTACCTAAAGTTAATTTCAGACCACACGAAAAAACATTATACACAGTTTTATTTCCATAAAATTCCAAATCGATTGGATAAACAGAGACGGAGATAAATAATAAAGTACTTTCTATGAAACTCCCTAGCAATTGTAGGGAGCTAAGACTTCACGCAAGTCATTAGATATCTTCATAAAGCACAAGTGTTTTGTATTAGTTTTCGATTCGATATTTCGGTGGCACCTTTTATCAACGATATTAAAATTGTCTGAGAGTATTGTAAAAACCGGTAAAAATAGGTATCTGCATCACTTCTACTTGTAATATACACCGTGTTCCATTAAAAAAAAATCATTTTGAAAACAGTAAAGCCAATACTATCCTGGTGATCTATCCTACCTTGTGATCTGGTGATAAAAATAATTTGCTGACATCTTAATCTAATCTTAGCCAATCCACGCAAAAGAATTTATTGCTATTTGAAGGCTTTTGGGCGTAGGAATACTTTCTTTGGGATAGGGTGATTTCTCAGTCTTTGGTGAGACATAGTTGTAAGTCGAAAACCACAAAACAAATTACTTTCATAATCTAGAGGACAATAGACTGTGATTAGAGACCTTTCACAATGTCAACATCTAGAGCAGGATTATTTAAAATAATTAAAATTATACTGTTCCATCTTTTTTTATGAAACACCCAGTATATCTGAGTATATTTTCTAAAGGTGTAAAATTAACATTATATTACGTTTTTGGAATGTCAAATCGCTATCCATTAAACAGTCGAAGTAGTAAAAGACAGACTTACTACTATTGTTGCACCCTATTACTTTTACAGTGAGATTTTTTTTGCAAGCTGTTCCACCACAGTAAATTGCAACAAATTTTTACACAACAAAGCTGGTTTATAGAAGCATATTTGTTTGAGAGTTTGGTGTTTGTGCTGGGAAGGATGGCCCCTTTTCTTGGTGTTCCAAAAATATTTTAATTTTTTTTAACTAGATAGTTAATTTTTTTAAAGGAAAACAAATTATTTCTGTAAAATTACAAATTAATTGGTTAAAAGAGATTATCTTAGTCGAACAACAATGCTTTGCACTGAAAAAAACGCGCTATTTCAAGTTCAAGTGATTAAAGTTTTAAGTGATATATAGTTTTTCCTTAAGTGAGATCAAATTTGCTTTAATCCAATACAGTTAGGTGCTTTTTAAATATAAATAAATTTTAACTAAAAAAGCATTTTATATTACAATTTTAAACAAATCGCTATTGTGTAATAGGTAATAAGAAAAATGTAACTTTGGTTCGGAGAACTATTTATTTGAGTCTACAAGAAATTACCATTTCTTTCAGCTGAGGTATGTTACTTCAAATGAAATATATATTTTCTATTAATATTAATAAAATGAGCTGTGTGTGTACCCGTCAATACATTAACAATTATTAGGATAAGAATTCCTTGATTAACTAAATAAATTAAAAAAAAAAAATAGGAGAAAAATTAAACTTTCAATTTCAAAATGAAATACAAAATGGCAACAACGATATACAAAAATACGTCTACTCACCTCAATAGTCGAACAAGGAAGTCCTTAACAAAATCCTTCAATTGTATTTCTTACAAAAATCCCTCTGTCAAAATCTTACAACGCAGACGTATAACAATACGACAATATTTAATAGAATACGCATTAAATCAGCACAAGCAAACAATAGACATTTGAATGTCTGGATTAATTAAAAAAATCTTAACATTACAAAATTAAAATCGTATAATAAACTCTTAAACTAAAATTATTCAAAACAAAATAAAATTGTGAAAATTCTCGATAAATTGAAAATTAGCTAATTGGAGAAATCAAAACAACCAAAAATATGCAACTTAAAATACACTCAACAAAAAAATGAGTTGTCTAACCACAGCAGTAATTATATTAATAATAATATTATATTATATAAAAGCTAGCAAATTATATTAAAGTAATTAATTCCGAACATCTTTATAATAGTCAGACACATACCCACTCTTGCAATAAAGAAATTACCACAGAAGCTCGAAATAACATACTATTCAAATATGTACAGATAGTATAATAAATTATTATTGCCCAAAGCGACAGAAACGATAAATACTTACCAACCGATTCCAAGCTAATTTATTGCCGCTTATACGAAATTTATTTCACAAATCAATTAGGAATTTATAAGATAAAAAAAGTATTCATTTTTCCCGTATTTTCATTCCTCACATTAATTTTTTACTTCCTCGTGTGTAGCAAACACAGCTGCACTTGAATTCGAAATATAAGCAGCTGTAAAAAAGTGACCGCGTAGCAGATTTTGATCTTTTTACCTGGTATAACATTACAGCGAAAAGTTTTATGTTTATTTACATACCCAAGTTAATGGATTGCATTCGAAAATAACTCGAAAAGGACGTCATTGCTTTTGAATAGGAGAGAATAATTGCTTCGTATAGGTACGGAAGCTCCACATCGAACCGAACAATGACTTAGAACGTCGTCCTTATCCAAACAACCTGAAGGATAACAAATTGGAGACCCCAACTATAGTTAGATACCATCGTAACTTTATATTAGTAAAAACGATTGGATTTGAAACTTCAGAAGTGACTGGTAGCCAGTCCGCACTCTAAATGTATATTTCTCTAGATTTCAATATAGATCTAGGCCGGTGCAATCTGTCTGGTCCATTCAAGTACTGTTATGACCTGCCTCGCCACCTGTTTACACAGTGAAAGATAGACGCGATAATGGAATCGACTACTTTAATTCGATATTTAAATACGGTCTCGCATTTCCCTTTGTTATCTATTACGGATAATTGACTTCTTTCATGACCTACTGTTTCTGTTCTATCGTAGAGCCGAAACTGATCTATCTCATGAATTATAACTTTCAATGCGATGCGGATACAAAGGGACAAATAAAATTGTCAGACGGTGAGTGTACATGGTTTGTTTTTTCTGATTTCTGATTAATCTTGTAGCCGTTCAAAAAGGAGAGAAAAACCAATAAACTTTGTATGCTTTTATAGCGATTTTATTTGCGGTATAAAATACATTTGCTTATTTAATTGGCTATGATATAATTCTCAAACTTTGAATATCGTTAATTACACAACTCGTTTTTGGTTGAACCTGAACAACCAAAAATGGTTTCTGAGGTAATTAGAAGCGTCAACTTGCATTCTTGAATCCTTTAAACGTTCAGCAAAATATAAATACTCTGTTATAAGTAAGATGCGAGTACAGGTTGCTAAAGTCATCTGTTTTTCGAGTGATTTTTGAGAGAGTACAAAATAGAGTACAACATTTTAGTATTAAGATTTGCGACTTAGAAGGGAATGAATAATATCCCTGGCTATAACCTTTGCCCTGTAAATTGTATATCCCCAATATCTTCTGCAGAGAGCATTGCCTTTAGAAGTTACACTTGAAATTTGAAGATTAGCATAAATACGTAAAACACGGCGCATCACCGAATAAATAATGATGTGCTGGGCATTCATCAAACGTGTGTCAAAAATAAACAAACTACAATGCAACGAACTGCAATAAAAATGGTGATACCTCTTAGTTGAAAAACAGCATTTTACAGTTGCCAATTTCAATAAAATCTTTATTGTCGACTACGCCTTCTGAATATTTATGGGCAATTAATTCCAATTCGGATGTTGTTTTTATAAATAAATAACTAATTGCGAATGAAACAATAAGACAATCATCGAATGCCGAATATCCGCATTAAATGTTAGTATTCATTAGAATAATTGCTATGGATAGTTACTATTAGGCAGGTATATTAATGGAATAACTGCAATTATGTTTATGAGAACATACAGTCTACGATATGTTTTAAATCAAGGCGCTCTAAATGACGGGAAAGATGAACAAAATAAATAATTTGAACAAATCATTGGTGTAGTAATTTAAACTTAATATTTTCTTAATATTGCCAATGCGTACAGTTGTGTTCATTATTTTTATGACAGCTTTTTGCTTAATATATTGCAGTATTAAAAAAAACTGTTAACTGTACAATTAACATTAACTGTAACATTATTATTATTAGGGAAATCCTTTCATTGAATGTCAAATAAAATGAGAAATTTTTAATAGTGTTTTATTGACCTTTCGCCTTTGTATACAAGGATTCTTCATTAATCATTAACTGAAAGATACAAAACAAAATCATCACGCAGTAATAAAGCTTACAATTTTAAAACTGTAATTTTGAATATTTTAGAGAATGGAGCTATTATAATCTTACCCCAAAAACATATTTGTTCTTCTTCTGAAATTTCAAATTATATCCAAACACCCATAATCCCACATTAACATTTAAGTGGCCATTTTACTTAGTTTTCAATTATAATAAATTAATTACATGCTAATAAATTTTATTCTTAAAGATTTAAAATTTTAAAAACTGTAATATTATATTTTTGAAGTACCTATTAATATTCTAAAATAAACTGAGTGTAATAAATGTAATTGAATTTTGAAAATGTTAAAATTTATATAGAGTTTAATATAATAATTAATATGATTTTTAATTATATTATGAAAAAATATTTGAAAGGTTTGCAATTTCTTGATTGTTATATTTTTTAATGTGTAGAAGTACAAGAAAATTTCATGATTTGTATTTTTTCTTTACTCAGTGTGTCTGATTTCTTTTTTCTTTTTGAAATTAAAGGTATCATTTTCATTTATACCGTGTTCTTTAATGTAGTAAATAACCTTGTTGGAATATTTATGTCCTTTAAAACATTCAAATAAATGTTGTTTCGTTTGTCCTATATATACCCTATTACAATTATTGTAAGGTATTTTGTATAGTACGTGTGTTTGGTTTAGTTTTGGGACACCACTTTTGAGTTTTGTATAAAGAAATTTTAAATTATTATAATTTTGATGAACAACCTTTATGTTGTTAGGAGTTAATATTTTATTTATTGGTTCAAAAAGTTTGTTAACGAATGGTAGGGATGTATATTTTATTTCAAAATTACTATTTTTTGTTTTATGGTGTTGTTTTGGGCTATTGTAAAATTTATATAATCTCCTTTTATAAATGTTTCTTTTTAATAGAAATTTTGGGTAGTTATTTAACTCTAGAATTTTGTTAGATACAAAGGCCTCGTTAATTTAATAATTCTATTATGGACATATAAGGCTTTTCTTAATGATATGTGGCTGATTTGAATTATAATTTAAATATCTATCTATTGAATGTGGGGTTTTTGACAGAATTTTGTTAAAATTTTGGTTTTAAGGCATTCTAAAATATATTCAATTTTATTTTTGGTAAGATAATGCATACCAAAAAATGCCTTCAATATGTATTACAGTATATTATTGAACTTTTGCATTCCTTAAATTTAAATGACAATCGCATGGCTTCTAAATTACTTAAAAAAATGATATTACAGGCTGAATCATTTGGCTAAATTTGAAAATATCAAAAACTATGAATGTTAGAAAGATACCGTTTTCAGTTTTCACGTAAGCATGAAGGTACAGTTTTTTATCAAACAATTGCTGCGTTTAAGGTACAGGACTACTAAAAGGAATCTATAATTTTCGAATTCTACAATATTTGGAAAAAAATTATTTTCAGTGTGATCCTCTGTTAAACAATAAAATTCTGTATAAAGCGTGTAGAATAATAATTACCTTTAATAATATATAACTGCAGCCAAGAAAATATTTTAGAGAACGAACATCAACAGACAAGAATCATTGCTCTTTGATCAATATTTTTCGTGAAAACTATTAAAGGTAGTAATAAACGGAAGAACTCAATGAATATTAGAAAAATAAAACACAGCAAAAAAAAAAAAGTGCAACTACCTAGATTGTGTGCAAAAAGGAAAAAGGTCAAGATTCTTTCGTAAATAGACTTAATAATTTATTTGCGGCAAAATGCAACTTACAGGTAACTAAATATATTCAACATCATTTACGGGCAACTAGATTTAGTTACACTAATATTATCTAAATTTAATTTTAAATATAACCGTCCTATCTATCCAATTTTCTGAAATGTATAAGACATTTAAAAAAAATTAGCCTTTTGTAATGAATAACATCCTACCAGAATTAAATAATATATTCAAAGAAAAAGACAAGTTCATACACAATTTCCATCCTACTTATATATGAACAGAACTGTATATAAGAATATTTTAAACTTTTATTATTAATCGGAAATAACTGCTTGCTTTTATTGTTGCTTTAGCAGATTATAGATGTAGTAAATTTTAACAATTTTGTTATCGTGAAGTTACCAAAATAAATGCTTACGAAATCTACACAAACAAGGCCATTTATCTACTTTTATATCTATTTGTTACCGAACTTAATAAAAATCTTCAATGCTAGCACTAAATACATAATAAGATAATAAGTATATCTGCCAAAAAACACAATACAAGTAAGAATTATTTGATTAGTTGATAGTTTTTCCTTCTTAACAGATTAAGGAAGAGTTAAGAAAACAATGCATCACAAGCTTAATGAAATGCTGTTACTTGATGCCATCACATTTATCACCACCAGTAAATGATAAATTGGTCATGCTGATGGGCACGTTAGAAAGCACGTTGTTTATTATAAGGTATGTCATTATGTTCCGTTTATTGATCACTGTTTATGTAAAGAACATTTTAATATAGTTATGTAGCATATATTTAGTAATTTTGTAACAGTATTATTTGGTAATTTTAAAGTAAATAATAAAAATAAAAGATACTTTTTACCGTCACGTCAGCAAGTCATCCTTTAGAGTTTATTATGAGAATTACTAAAATTTGGCCCAAAAAGCACACGAAATAATTATTTGACATGAAGTAAGCAGAGTTAGTATTTTCATATTTCGCTCAAATCAGAATCAGAAATTTTGAAGATAAATTTTTCGTGTATAATATCATCCTTTCGCATCATAATCTAATTCTTAACATTTTTTTGCTAAAGTATTTTCATTGAAAGTTCATATGACAACATAATGCTGTGAATGCAATATTGAATGAGGTAATTCAAATTGTCAAACTGCGTCATTCTTGCTATTTATTTTGTGTGTGTTTTTCTATCGTTTGAAATAGTAATTAATTCGTGCTTTATTAATTTTAATATTTATTCAGTCTTGTACGTTTTTTAGGCTTTTCACATGGATTTTTTTATCTATCGAGTATGCTAATATGTATCTATAATATATGACACATGTAATGGAAATGGAAACGAGGTAATGCGAGAATATCGTGCACGTTACCCAAACAGGAGTCATCCTACAGCAAATGTCTTTTAAAAGTTGGACCAGCATGCCAATTTGTTCCAAATGCTGGAAGACCAAGGCAAAGATGCACTTCTACAAGTAGGAGATCAGATTATAGACTTTGTAAACGAGGATCCTTCAATTAGCTCTAGACTATTAACTATTGCAATGAATACCCCAAGCTACAAAACCATTCATTCAGTTTTAAAGGAAAACATTCTGCACCCATGTCACATTGCTGAAGTTTAATCTCTCTATAAAACTATAGCCTTCCATCCAATTGCATTTCTGTAACACCATTTTAAATAGAATTCATAATGATAACAGTTTTCTGAGACATATTCTTTGGAGCACTGAATGCATATTTAATAGAAATGTAGTCTTTAACACTTATAACTTTCACTGTTGGGCAGAGGAAACCAATTTCGTGAGTATGGTTTCTGTTAAAGTTTGGTTAGGCACAATAAAGCGTACAGTTACTGGATCAATTTACCTTTCGAATCGTCTAGATTCTGCTGAACATCTCAATGTTTTGGATGAAGTTATAGACAACATGCTACTACATGCTCCCGCTCAATATGCTCTGAAACCAGCGGCTCACAATTTCAACATTTAAAGCAATCAGATAAACTCTAATTTCAGTACATCTAATGCTTTAATAATTACAATTCCTGAATTGTCAATTGGAATAATAAACAATAAATTAATGTATTCCTGCTAATAACTGTAATAATTAAGAGGAATTTTTCCCAAGAAAAATTTTCTCCTCACGCAGGATTCGAACCTACATCCACCCACTTGTCGGGCGGACGCTTTACCAATTAAGCTATTAGAGGACGAGGTTCGAACGCTCTTACCGAACATATGTCGATATTAGATCTTGAAAGGCCGACAGGACGGCGAATATGCAAAGTGTGCAAGCTTTTTACAGTAAAACATTAACAAATTAATTTGTTAACGTTAACTTTGAATAAGCAATAGATTTATTATAGCCAATGGATTGACATGTTTGGCCTCTTACCATGGCCCTCAAAATCAAACGATTTGTTTTAAAGGATTACTTTTTTTGTCACCTAAAAACCAAATAGATGTAGTAGTAGGTACTGGCTGTAATATGTTAGAACTAAGGTTCGGAAATTAATGGGAAAGCAGCCAAAGGTAAAAATTGAAAAGATTTCTTTAGACGTGATCTAAACTTTCGCTAATATTTATTACCTTCCTCAGAGATACAATATTCTGCAAAGCGAACAAAGGAAATACATTAAAAAAATCAATAAAACAAGAAACTAAGGAAACAACAAACTAGAAGAACATAAAAAGAAGCTAATACAAAAGTTTACATTCAAACCAACATCGAGAAGTGTTGTGGAGGTACAGATAAGGCAAGAACTTATACTACTTCATTATTTTAGCAGATGCCTCAGTTACTTTCCTCTTCTTGTACACCTCTTCTTTTACACCAACCATAAATTTGTCAGCATGTGTCAGAGAGGGAAATACTATTTCAACTCAAAATGGCCGCCATTTGTCATCTGTTGTCATTCGCTGCGTTAAACGTGTGTAAATGCATCTTTTACGGAATTTGTTTGGTAATGAAAACATTATTAGTGTTGTTATTAAATAACAATACAGCAAGAAACAAACAAAATAACAAAAGTTAAGTTAAAATCGCAGTAGAATAATTCCCGGGATAACATTTAATTATTCTCAATTACTCCAAAGGATCGTCACGAGATCAACGTCAGAGTAATGACTACAGTGGCGCCCTCTCTGTAAATTGACAGCCCTGTCAGAACGCCAAGGCCGTACACATTTTAAAAATAACAACTGCCGTTTGTGTTTTATCTCTTCGTAGTTGTGAAATCACAACCAGAGGTCACAACTATAATTGCGCTTAAAAGCAATAATGGCAACCAACAGTACAAAAATCCGGGTTGACAACAATTGAAAACAAAAAACCCTAAATGTAAAATACAAAGTAGTCTAAAGCTATGGAACTAATAATAAAAATACAACTATAAAAGTACATACATCGATAAGTTAATTAAAATTAAGTTAAGAAATTGACAAGGAATGTAAATATTTTATCTATTTATATGTTGTGTTGTTATTTTATTTGCTTATTTTACAAATTTTCAGTGTTTGCTGGCTTAATTCGTGGCAAAATCTACAATTCCTAGGTGTTTAGTACAATTAACCCGAAAATAACGGAAGTATTTAAAAATTTTCCTGTCAAAATTGTTTCTTAGAGTCGCAAAACTGTCTTTTCTCCAAGTGTAAATCTTCTACATTGTTCGATTTGCAGTTTAATATCATCTATAAAATATCCTGTTTGATCTATAACGCCACCTATTCAGGTCAAACTTCTCAACATCTTAAAAGGAGGATTAGACAACATGAATTGCTCTGTCCAATATTAACATAAGTTTAATTTTGATAATGTAAAGATAGTAAAGTCTTAATTAACACAATGAAATTACGTACAAAATAACTAGTATAGCTGGTTGCCTACTCGCCAGTCATTGACAATAGATTTGTTCGTTTTGGCACTAGCGTCATGCAGCGAAACGCAGCCGTAAGCATTTCTGTTCGATTTGGTGACAAAACGAACAGCAATCACAAAATCTAAAGTTGGAGTCAAACCAGCGTTTTACAGCCACAGCTAGCGTTGAAAAACTTTACGCCGCGCCACGCGGCCAGATTTTCGGGTTACAACGCGGAGTGCCAAAACAAACAAACCTATTGTATTTGCAATGAAAAAAATAAAAAAAAAACCTAGTGTATACTTGATATGATTGAAATTATATGCGATTTCATTGTATTTATATTTGTATGTACAATAATAAAGTCAGTTAAACGACCACAGATATTACTGAACTTTCACGTTATCATCACCGTTTAACTTCGGTTCTCGGAATAGTTGACAAGGCGTGCTCGCCACCACTTAACCAGACTTTTAACCTCGTTCCATCATAGTTGTAAAGTAATATTTTTTAAAGCCCGTTTCTTCGCGATGCTTTGCGGTCTGCAGCACGTAAAATTTACGATCCTCAAGCGGACGTTCGGACTCTCTCAAACGCGGACCGGTATATTTATTTGCCTTCGAAAAATCGTTATATTGCGCAACGGCCATGAAAGAATACCTACATATATAGGAAGAATTGCCGGATAAAATTTCTTCCTCTCAGCTAACTTATCGACGACTTGCGACGCTAAATATACACACCTCCCACATCCGGCACCGAGTTGTAAATTAATTCGTCGTTGTCTTGTATAGGATATTTGAGGCATGTGTTAAAAGAAAGCAGATAAATTCCGACACGCAACGTGTACTACTTCCTGGAGTTTTCATGCGGTTTCAATTTTGCAGCTCTTGATTCGAAAAATTACTAAATAAGTTTTCTTGCACTTGTGTTATTAATCTTGTAAGATGGACGTATCTACCGAAACAACGTTTGAAATAAAGAAAGGTAATATAAATTTTAGAAGATCTATATGAACTTTTAGATAATGTTTGCCGTATAGGAAAATTAATTATATGAGGACATTCCGGAAAATAAAGCCCGTTTACTAATATATAATTAAAAGAAAAATGAAGGGAAGTAAATAATAATTTTATTTAAATGAATGTAATACAATTGCTCATTTTTCAATGTAGTCCCGTCGTTGTTGAGACATTTGCTATATCTTGAAACCAGTTTGTTTATACCTTCTGCGTAAACCTTTGCCACCAAAGTATAAGCATTTTCTCCCTATCGGCCATAAAACTTACACCACGCACCAGAAGAACTTCAGCTCTTTTTTTTGCAAAGCTGCCATGTTACTGTTGATATCTGTACCACATGGCTTTTAATTGAATCAATCTATATGACCACACGGGTACTATTTTCTGGAAATAGTATGTAGTGATTATAACCTTAATTTTAAGGAAAGCAGTGTCGTGCGAAATGTATTAAACCTGTTTTTTTGTTTAGTATGGTGCCTTACATCTCTGATGACACTCGAATAATTAAAAAAACCAGTACAATGTTTGATAATATCTTTGCAAATAATATTAGGGACCTGTTTTTCTACTATGAATGAATCTATGATTTCAAATATTCCGCATACAACTATCTAAAAATTCCTCTTCAAGATTTATGCATGAAAGACGAATCACAACTACACACAAAAATATAATACTCAATTTGAATATAAATGCATCACATTGAATATAACATAACTTCCTATATAAGCAAGAAGATGATGTACTTATATTGAGAATAAAATTTGTTGAATTTTCCAAACCCGTGAATTTGTTAGACGAAACAATTTTTTAGTTCAATTGTAATCAATATACTAAAATCATTATAAACATATAATATATTCACCACAAAAATAGTTATTTTAGATTTGAGTAAAAAAAAATTTTCTCAACTGGAAACTATCATATTTATGCCTTAATAATTTGTGTACATTTGATAGACGTATATAAAAGTATTATTTAAAGCATTGCCATTATTTGCTTCCAAAATATAAGTATATTGAGCTGATAATACTTACCTGCTTAATCTAAGTATTTCTACTATTCAAGAGTAATAATTACCTACTAATTTTGTGTCTGTAACACCAAAAAACCTCGGTAGGGGAAAATTCATAAATAAAGAAATATTATGTAATAAATAAATTTACTGTCATACTTTATAGTTTTACAATGTTTGGGAGAAGGTAGCGTATCGGGGTACTCCAGGAGTGCGCACGGGATATTGATGCGTAGAGGTATAGATGTTATGCGTATCCGTCATTGCGACCGGTGTTCTCGGTATACTTCCCACTCAATGTCTGGGCCTGGTATCTAGTCGGCGTGGTTACTGATATAATTTCAATTAGTATAATAATTTGCTGGCATTACCTACTGAAAACTAATGACTAGTAAATACCTACATATGTTTGTAAATGTAAATACCTACTATGTTCATATATTATCGACACAATGGCGCTGACTCTAAGTATTATTTCAAAGCTTTTTAAACCAGTAATCCTTACATTCGAATATTTTAGTAGTAGCATCTGTGCATCAGCCTCATTCCACCCCATTCTTTAAGTAGCTGTGAAACGACTGGGGTATCCATTTAGATTTACTTACACTCACAATCAACAACACTGTTCGCTGGTCAATCGAAAAGTGATGCCAAGTAAAGCGTATGTACATGCAAAACCCCCTAAACCCCCTAAAAAAGAGGGAACTAATGACAGATAAGTTTTAGTGTAGTAAATGGTGGGATAAAATTCGTTTCAAATGTTTCAATATTATGATAATTTCAATTTGATATTTCATGTTTTCAGTACAAAACATTTAATAATTTTATGTAGTAATTCATTATACCAAACGTATAAGGGATTTTATTTTGAATCTACAGACTTTCTCACTATGATTGAATAGATTTATTCCTTACAACAATAACAATGTTCATTTGGAGTAAGTATACTTCAATACAAATATTTATACTATTTGTTCTAAGAGTATATTGTGTTTCCAGAGAATTTACTCTTATGTTCTAATCAACAAGATTTAGTTGGTTTGAATATATATTAAGTTTCGATTTCTGAATAAATAAAAATATTCAGATTGATAATAGATTTTTTTGAGTGTAGTGCCATTTCTCATTAAAAATGCTTATTAGCGCCGAAAGCTGGCAAGAAGTATATTCTGGTCGTGCTTGTGACGAAATCCATAATTATACCACATTTCTATATTATTTTGATCTCACTTTCCCATTAAAAAAAAGTATATAATAAAATCAACAAATATAAATAATTGATATAGTGATGATTTAAAAAAAAATTATCCAAACATGTACGCGATTTATATGAACTATTGCGTAATAGTGATGATTCCAGCGTGTTTGAACCCTATAGAAAAAATAGGGAACACTATAAAGTATAAAGTTAAAACTATGTCGTTCCATGACAAGTTTATACTTGATTCCAATAACAGGTCAAAGACATCGTGAAGCATTATCAATAAAATTTCAAAGCCTTCTAATAATGTACTTCCATGTCAATCACTTCACGATGACACGGGTAATGATGTTTCTAACCTAATAAAAATTGTAGAAATGATTAAATGCAGTTTTTTCACCATAGACAAACCGATTCCGTCACTATATGCTACCACCAGCAGCTTGTTCTTGACGCCGGCTAATGAATATGAAATTATAGATATAATTAGATCGGTAGCAGCGCAATACTCAGCAGGTATAGACGAGGTGCCATGTTATTTACTACGTCATGTGCCTACTGATATCATAAAACCGTTGATCTACATAATTAATCGTTGCCTTTCCGAAGGAGTGTTCCCTAAAGTTCTAAAAATTAGTAAAACCATTCCGATTTACAAAAAAGGTTATAAGTCTTCCGCCACTAATAATCGACCAATTTCACTACCTCCGTATTGGAAAAAATAATTGAGAAAACACGATTAATTAACTACCTACTTAAGAAAAAAACTTCTACACCTAATTCCCAGCTTGGGTTTATTTCGGTAACATGCGGAGTTCCACAAGGCTTCGTTCTAGCACCCACGTTGTTTTTGTTTTACGTAAACAATTTTCTTGCTCATTTGTCATCCTTGTTGGTGTAGGTATAACGGTCTTGTCTTGAATGGTGGAAAAACTAGCTTTGAGATGCAAAACTGTGCTTGATAAAACTGTGAGATGGGTATACAGTCACTTCAAATTATTTTACTTTGCATATGTAAAGACACGCCTGAGGTTTGAAATTATTTTCTAAGGCAACTCATCTAATGTCTGGCGATTGTTCCTTTGCAAAAGAAGATTATTAAATCGATGGTTGGAGGAATCATTTTCTGAATCATCCTTTGTTTAAAAAAATATACATGAAATTATAATTTTTTATAAAACAAATTACAATAAAATGGAAACACATCTTCATATACTTCCAACATAGAACGATGTTGTTTGAAGCTAGTTCGAGATGTAAGGCAATAATGCTGCAAAATAATTACCAGTAAATTTAAAAACCCCATCAGCTTTATCTTAACTCAACGCTAAACTTACTTACTACTACTACTTCACTCTTAAATATTCATTCATTTTACACTTTAGACGAGTACTTAAATATGTAATTTTATATGTGATTCTGTTATTTTTGTATTATGCACTGGTTTAATTCTAACTTTCTTTCATAATTATTAACGATTGTGTAACTTTTTGACATTGTCCATGTTCTCAGGCACCACAGCAATAAACTCTTATTATTATTAAATCCTTAATTTTTAATAAATATCCTGTTTAAGAAGCGCCTACTTTGCGATGGAACGTTAGACAGGTACTACTCAATAAACCTCATAAATCAAACGCTAATTACAGCCTTATAATAAATTTCTAGTGTGCACGACCGTCGCTCCGGAGAATTCCAAAAATTCAGCGGTTTTTATTTACGGCGCTTGATAGGGTATTTATGCAATTTATTATTATGCGAGCGCGGTGCATTCACAGCTATAATTTGCATACTAATTTGCGAACCAACACTTCGCTGTCGCTTACATTCCATAAATAGACTGGAGAGTTTTTTTTTACGAACGATGCCATGAACGCAGTCGGCCAATATTAACCTCGTAATAAGTCACTGTTACTGTTATTAATTATTAGTCACAAATATACTTTGTATGTAATTTAAGATTATAGGTATTTGATGGAATATTCTCCAGAGAGGTACATATGCATACTTAGAAGGAGTGTTATTCCTAATCTTTTAATTTTTTCATTCATTCCCGCACCAGCTTAATATTTAATAAAAATAAACAACTCAGCTGTTCACCATAAACATAAACTACAACAGTTGTGCAAAATTGCCCATGAATTATATAACTACATATTTCACACTCTAGAAACGCAATACCGAAAATGTCACCTTCAATGTGGACATGCTTAATTGTAATGCTAATTAACAAACTTTAATTTCGATTGGTCACTTTATTTGGATAAACATTTGTCAATAAGGAAACATGTGGACACGGCATATTAATTTTAAATTTTGAAAAATACGAACCTAATTGTGTTATAATTTGAACCGTCCCAATTTGGATTTATGAAGTTATATTTATTTGCTATGAATGCTGTTAAAAATCGGGAAACCCCAAACTACTTTAGTAACTCTAACAGTAAGTGAACAACATAGTGAAATTGAGAGTGATTTTATAAACAATCTCTGAGTTTTGCCGCAAGTAAAGCGTGATTAAGGCTAGTTTATATGAAGCCAATGGAAAGGCAAGTCAAGTCAGCAAGAAATTTACTGCAAGCTACTTGCTCCGTATAAACATCTACATGGCTTCTACTTCAGGCAAGGCAAGTACGATACAAGTTGTCAGGCAAGCTAATAGAACAGTTAAGCGAATATAACCAGATTCTATTCACCTGCCGACTTGCTTTCCCCTTCTACTCGAAAATTCAAGTCAATTACCTGCTGACTTGACTTCCTTCTCCACTGGCTTCACATAAACCAGCCTTTAAAGCATATGTGGGCAACAACCAGCCCGCTGTAAGATTTGATCCTGCCCGCGAGACATTTTGAAAAACCCAATTAAAAAAAAGTATTACACTACTTACTCATACTCACTCCAAATGAGGAAGATCGAGTGGTATGGGGTTTTGTCGCTTGCTCCTGCGGAATCAAGTGAGCGAGCAGCCGAGTGGCGGCGATCATCAAAGAGTGAGGCGGCAAACATCAAAGCCTTCGATGTTTCCGCCTCACTGGCGGCCGCAAAAAAGATTATAGCTTCTCAAATTGTTCTACACTAGACGATTCTAGATCATTCCTTCATTTTGCCTATATAGCGGGTGGATGGCCCGAACTTTAGTTCAGTTCTATTTGAGCTACCGAGGTAATAACTTCGACAAGCGATATCCTAGCGAACTGCTAGTGCCGTCAATTTGCTTTGTGACTTTGTGTGCATCTTGAGTGCTTACTAATTATATTTTGTTATTAAGTTATCGAACGAAAAGTAAACGAAAATGAGTCTGGTGGAAAGAAACGAAAATAGATGCAGAGGTCGCAGTTCAAGAAAAATGGACTGAAGATTCTATTTTTATCTTGCCACAATGGTAAGCCTATTTGTTTGCTGTGTAATGAATCCATTTCATGATGAAAGAATTCAATATAAAGAGGCATTACTCAACTAAGCATCCTATGCTGCACTCACTGACAGGCAAAATAAAGAAGAGCAAAATCCAGAAGCTTCCGCAAATTGGAAAAACAGCAGCAAATGTTTCATAAACAAAGAACACAACTTCATAATGTTGTGAAAGCCTAGTTTTTATATTAGTTCAAATTGGCAAAAGTCATTAAAACCATTTGCCGAAGGAGAATTTATCAGGAGTGTATGTTAGAATTTGCAGTGTTTGTGTCCTGAAAAAGAAAAATGAATTTGAAAAAATAGTTTGTCAAGACGAATTGTGCCCGACGTATAGAAATGATGGCTAATGACATAAAAACAACTTTGACTGACCGTATGGCTGGTTTTGAATCATTTTACATAGCATTAGACGAGAGCACCGATTTGTCTGACACAGCCCAACTGGCTATATTTTTCGAGGTGTTGATAAAGTGGTTCACTGTTACTGAGGAATTGCTTGTTTTACAGCCCAAAGGAACCACGACAGGAGAGGACATTTTTAATGAAGTTGAAAAAGGTATTCACAAGTTTGGTTGCCATGGTCAAAATTAGTTGGTGTATGCACGATGGTGCACCTTCTATGTCGGCTTACGTAAAGGTTTCATCGGAATTTGGTATGAAAAAGCAACTGAATTAAACGTGCAAAAAGATGATTTGATAGTCCTTCATTGCATTATCCACCAACAGAACTTGTGTTCGAAGTCCATTCGACTCCAGAATGTTATGAATGTGGTAGTAAAAACCATCAATTTTATTCAATCCCGAGGGCTTAACCATCGTCAGTTCAAGGCGTTTTTGGCCGAATGTGACGACGAAACATATTATTGTGAAGTCAGATGGTTAAGCAAAGGAAAAATGCTGAAACGGTTTACGAGCTTAGAAATGAGATAGCAGATTTTATGCAAATAAAAGATAAACACTATCTGAATTGAGTGACCAAAATGATATGTGACTAGCATTTCTGGTTGACTTACAGGCCATTTGAATGATTTAAAATTGAAACTCTCAAAACAAGACAGTTAGTAAATGATTTGTACAACCGTTTGAAAAGCGTTTCAAAACAAATCCGCTTCGGGAGCACAGTGCTGGCTGGTAAAGTTACCATTTCACCACGCTCTCTGCGTATAAAATACCTGCTTATGGCTCATATGCTGAAGAACTCAAGTTACTGTCGGAGCAAATTTCCGAACAGACTTTAGCGTTTAAAACATAGAGAAGTTTCACATTATTAGTACTCCAACAAAAAGTAATGTACAAAATGCTCAAATACATTGCAATGGGAGTTAGATCGAGCTTCAAAAAACTCAATCTAAAATCTGATTTTGAAGACGTGGAGTTGGTGCGATTTCTACAAAAAATACCTCTAAGAAGACCATTTCCGAAGCCACTAGAAAATTCGCAAAGAAGATTGACTTGTGCCTTTGGGCAGTACTTATAAATGCGAACAGTTCTTTCAATGATGAAAGTTAATAAATCAAAAACACTCGTCTAAGGCTACTGACGATAATTTGGAAATCTTTACGTCTTGTATCAGAGGAGATCATCCAAATCATGATTAGCAAATTCAAGCTCAAAGGTCTCTTTGATTTGTTGTCGCTATTTAACTTTCGTAGTTTGTAATAATTCCAAATTTCACGATTTAATTATATTGCTGTACCTATTTTTTTCATTTCATTTTTTTATTTTAATAAATTGCATTATAATAACATTGTCGTATTATTTCATGTGTGATATCTATCGCTAAAAATTATGAACACTACCTTAAAACATTACTTTAAAATGCACTACATTTAAACGCTGCCCGCGAACGTATTTGCACACTAAAGTTTGGCCCACAACATGTCAAAGGTTGCCCATACTTGCTTTAAAGTGTGAAGGGAAGTTTTAACTTACTTTTAAGTTGATTAAAAGTCAAGTATGTAACAATAAATTATTTGTTGTTGGCAGGAGAATAGCAACAGGTGCATCTGCCCTAACAATTGTAAAAATAATACAGACCCCTCCAACTAGAAGGTCCGAAACAATTTTTTTAATTTTTAATTCAAACGCAGATTTTCAAGCTTGATATTTTACAAGAGCATTAATATGTAGTAGCTAGTTAGATCTTTAAATTAGTAGAACACAATTTATGTTATTTCTTTCAACACATAACCGTATATCATTCCCTGTACTAGGTATCAACTACGCCTTTCTAAATCTATACGACTGCCATTGCGAAAACAGTTAAAATTTATGTTGAAAATTTATAACATCGCTCGTTATAATTTATGTAATGATGTAAAATGTCTTCATCATCAAAGTCCATTCGGCAGGAAGCCGTTTCTAGATCTTCGTCGCCTTCAATTAGCGCTGTTATTCAAGTTATTGTTCCTATTATTAAAGCTGTCGATAGCAAATCATTCTCTTTGGGCGCTATTTAACGATAAATAATTGATCTGTGGCGGCCGATCTAAACAACCTACTTCCAGAAAAAAGGTGCCGCTGCGGTCCGCCGTCGTATGCGGCACATTTTTTTCGGCTTCGCTGTCGCTGCCTTATTAATAAATAATTCACGCAAATTGCGGATTAAAACAGTTAGGTTTAAGGCGAGTTTGAGCGACGTGTGCCCGCGAACCGCACCGGCAATAATAATAAAGTTATTAGTCAGTCGAACATAAGGTATCGTATCTGGTATACACGCAAGCACACACCAAATGGCTTACGAAGGCTGCTTTTATTCGTGAAGTGTATGAAATGTTAATATGTAACATTCTAATAACCGTGGTTGGGTACATCTTTGAAGTTAGTGATATCCAGATATCCATCATTTAAATGAGAAAATATTGAATATAAAACCATTAACCTATTTAACGATAATGCCCACATCGTTATTTAAATGAGAAATTATTGAATATAAATATAAATATGTATTAAATAAATATTCATTTTCTAACTGAAAAGAATTAAATAATTTCTTTTTCCGAGAAGCTCAAAAAACAAGAAATCTATTTCTCCCGCCAATTTTTGCCCACCCATAAGCAATAAGTTCGTTGTATGGGTACAGAAGCAGAAGAATCTTTCATGACACAGTAAATGAAAAATAAATACATAAATACATTGTTGATTTCTTTCTGGTTTATTATTAGTAATATCTCTAAAAGCAGCTACAAATTTCGACACATCTTGCCATTTTTAGGCTTTCTACGAGTCAACATACAAGTAAACACATCTATATCTATCTAAATATTTTGTAGATTTAAGGATTCAATATGGTATAATAACAATAATAATATATTGTATTGTAGCTTGGTGGGAAAAATAGTACAATACCAGTGCAATATGTCATAATCAATAATCAAATACAATTTACTTGCCACTTAAGAAAGTCTTAGATGTTATAGGGGTCCAGATTACAGAAAAAACTAAATAATTTGCCAAAGAATTGAGTTTTGAGTTCATTTGGTAAAATATTGAAAAATTTTAAACACATATAATTTAGACTATTTTGGGTTAAAGTTAGTCTAGTTTTTGTTTCTAGTGTGATAATCATGTAATAATTGATTTTGATCGAACAGATGTTTATTTTTAAAGAGAAATATGAATGATTCAAGGATATAGGTTCCATATAAGGTCAGGATTTTGTTTTTTTTTTGAAAGACATGACTGGTTAAAATTTAATTTATGTAAAATACGTAATATTTTTTTTTTTGAATTACAAATATCACTGCTAAACCCTTGTAGATTTTTGTGATTGCGTTGGTGCTGGATTTGTCACTTCTACGTTGATGTATTTAAATAACAAAACACACAAAACCCTTTTTTTGTAATTTCATATATTTACATAGTAACATATTATTATACAAATGTATTGTCGCTGTTTGACTGAAGGGATATTCCCTAGAAGTCTAAAGATAGGCAAAATTATCCCAATTTTTAAAAAAGACGATTCAACTGATGTTAATAATTATAGACCAATATCCATACCCTCTGTCTTTGCAAAAGTCTTTGAGAAAATTATTAATATTAGATTAATTAATTACTTAATAAAATACAATTTAATATCTCCTACCCAGTTCGGATTCATTCCGGGGAAATCCACACGGAAAGCTATTGTTAATTGTCTTGATAGAGTTTATAACAAATCTTGATAAAAAGAAATCTGTCGTCGGGATATTTTTTGATTTGTCAAAGGATTTGATGTCGTTGATCATGGCGTATTGTTAGATAAATTGCGGGCATTCGGTATAGATGGTGATCTTTTCATTTCATATCTTAGTGGTAGAACATCTAGAGTGGCCATAACAGCAGATGCGAATAATTTAAGACGAACGTTTTACTCCCAAGCAATTGAAGTGAAGTTTGGCGTTCCTCAGGGATCTGTCTTGGGCTCAACACTCTTTTTAATTTATGTCAACGATTTGCAACAGTGTTTGACATCATGCACTTTGTCTCAATATGCCGATGACACTAGTTGCATTGTTTCGGGCGATAGGGGGGACGATCTTTGCGTTACGGCAACGGTCCTTATGCACCAGATGGCCAATTGGTGTGATGAAAACGTCCTTAAATTGAATGCGAATAAAATAAATATAATCAAGTTCAATACATCAAATTGTGGTCATGCCGATTTTATTGTGGATTGCGATGGTTCAGAGATTCCATCAGGCTCTAGCATTAAGTTTTTAGGCTTGACCGTAGATCAAAATTGAAAATTCAGCGAGCACTGTGACATGTTGAGGCACAAATTTACGCAGTGCGGTGAGTGTACACTCATTACAATTATTTTACTTCGCATATGTTGAATCTCGTCTCAAGTACGGCTTAATTTTTTTGGGATTATCAGTAGGCGCAACACAATTATTTTGATTGCAAAAAAAAGTAATTAGTTTCATGCTATGTGTTCCCCCCTTCGTCGTCATGTCGACCTCTTTTTACGGAATTGCAGATACTGCCTCTCCCCTGCCTCTACATTTTTGAAATAATATTTTTTTTATAAATACAATGTACAAACCTTTGTCAAAAATTGTGATATTTATAGAAACATGCAGACACGGCAACGTCTTAATTTATCTATACCGACACACAGAACACAATTATATGAAATGAGTCGCAGATATTCGGCAGTTATATTATACAATAAGTTACCTGATTCGATTAAATCATTGCAATCCCAGTCACTATTTAAAACAAAATTAAAAAAATATCTCCTTGAAAACTGCTTTTATAGTATTAATGAATTTCTGTGTAGTTAAGTATTATTATTATTATTATTATTGTCGCTTGAAATGTCGGAACAGAACTGCTTATTACAATATGGTTTTGAACTAGTAGTTCCTTGTTACACTGACCATTTTCCCTTGGTGGGGTTACAAAAGTGATTGCGTGTGGTGTACAAAGGAACTCTAGTGGTCGTAAATTACAAATGAAGAGGGTGTCTGACAGAATAAAGAAAGAATAGAAAAAGGGAAAGGTGTCTTCACTATTAACTTCTTAGAACTGAAGGAACTTAAATCTAAATATGGGGGCGTAACAAAACTAAACTACGGAATCGGGTTAGAACAAAACAAATGTATATAATTCTGTTCTAAACAACCCTCTTTAAGAAGCAATTTCAATTAATAGGTGACAACATTTTTTTATGGAAATATTAATCTAAACTTGCTAAACAGCTTTCATAATTAAGATTGCAAATCCATGATAAATATATGAAAATGTCCAAATCTCTTACCTTTTTTACTGTGATTTGATTATTGGTATTAAAAGCAATTAATTAACTTAATCAATCATCATTTTTCTTTGAACTCAATAATTTAATAAACTTGTTAACAAAAATGCAGATTGTACATCTTATTTGCAAAAAATAATTGAGATTAAAGAATTCTTTTTTTATAAAATTATCTATGAATTGCTCTTAAATAGCGACAATATAAAACATCAGTAAGAAGCTAAGAGACCTAGACGTGAAATCTTTGAACGTCGTTCCATCGAAACTAAGTGATACGGTGAACTTTTTTAAATATCATCACGACATTATTATACGTGGAGGTGGATATAAATCCATAAAGCCCAGGCTAAACGAGTGATGTAAAGCATTAGCAGTACTTAAGACGGCCGCACCCAGGCAAGGCGGGCCGACACGCGCTAACAGACCCACTCTGAATTACAATCAGGGTCGCGGGCGGCTTTGCTCGATAACCGCCGCACCAGCGCGACCACGTTCCTTCTCGCCGCTTCTCTTCGCCGTTGCATTTTGACGTGCGTCATCGTCTCCTCGCGCTTCTTCCTCTTTATAAAGTTGCACGCGTGTAGATGTGTGCAATAACTCGTCTGTTCCTCGAACGCTAACTGACAGAGAAATATTATGATATTTGTAACACGTCTTCCATTATTATAGGATTTGTAAATAATATATGTCCACCTACATCAGTTAGATTATTCCTATTTTGTACAAAAAGAAGACCTATTTAACATCTCGTTTTAAAATAAGGCGAGGATGATATTTCTGAAGAAGATATAGGTAGGTTGAAAATCTTTGAATTCAACCGAAGTCAAATTAACGCCCTTCCAAAGATCCACCATAGTCGCAGCCTTTATGAGCAAGCTTTGTTATAACCAAACATTTATAAAACTGTTTTCGTTCTCAAGGGATTAGTGCTTTCAGTCGAGACATTATCCAAAGCGTTCACGAGCCTCTGCTGAAACAAATCCGCTCGCTCTTGATGCAAGATTTCTTCCAGATAACATTTTTCAATTATCGTCATAAAGAAACCATGACACTACCTTGTTATAACTACTCTTGAGTTCCTTCGAGGTTTGTGGCGGCGTTGTAGAAACCTGTCAAGATATTATTCTACCCTGGATTCCCTTCTAGCTACCATCGGTAATCTGAGTCCGCCTTTCATTATCGAAACGCATCACCGTCTTTTCTTTATTATAGCATAGGCAGTTGGAATTGCACCAGTTTTTGACGGCGATTAAGTCCCTAGATACAACCGATTGCAAGTCTACTCTGTTTGGGTTGCTCCAAGTGATGCTAGTATCGTCTGCGAAGAGAGATAATTGCCCACTGATCTTGAAATTTGTGATGCCATTGATAAAAAGAAGGAAAAGTATTGGACCAAGCAGTGAGCTTTGAGGAACGCTAGAGTCAATTCCCATACACGATGAGAGAGAACTCTTTGCTTTCACGATCTCTTTCCTATTGAAAAGGTACGATTTGAACCATTCCAGAAGAGTACCACGAATCCCATAGTAAAATAACTTTTTTATTAGGATGTCATGACTGACACAGTCAAAGGCTTTAGAAAAGTCCCAGAACAGAGTTGCTGTAAAGTGTTTCTTATTAATATTAGTAAAGACTTCACAGACCGAGAACAGGGCGTCAGCTCTACTCGAATTGGACAAGAAACCAAACTGTACGGGCGTGATAATTTTGATTTTTTTTAAGAAAAGCCATTAGCTGTTTTTTATTAATCCTTCAATAATTTTGGAAAAACACTTTTCACAAATGAGTCATTTATTAGAGTGACTACGGAATCGATGGCATCATCCGGAAGGCTCTGAAAAATTGTAATGGACAGACCATCAGCGCTGCACCTTGATTTAATCTCCCTAATTGTTTGCAGTAGTTCAAGATTACTTATGGGCCTTAAAAGAAACTGGAGGAGTTCATATTAGCAGCCGGAAGCTAGGAAATATGGTCATTACTTTGAGGTATATCGAAGATAAAGTTTTTGGCAACACTTACAAAGTAATGATTAAGTTCATTTGGATCAGGGCACACTGGTTCTGAACTGCGAGTTTTATTTCTCAGATCATTGACAATAGACCAAGTATCTTTAGCAGTGTTATTTGCATTGACTTCTGCCCGTTGCCTTGGATCCTTTGCAGTTATAATGACATATCCTCTGCTGCATCTGCGTAACTTTCTCCATTTTCCTTTGTCGTCTCAATTTCCTGATCTGAGCGCCAGATAGTTTTTTTCTCTCTAGTGCTGCACTCTGAGCGGTTGTACACCTGTAACAATCTTATCAGCATTATCACTCTCTTGTCTGGTATTCTTCGATATAGTTATATCGCTTTTCGAAGTCCCGGATATAGGAAAAGGTTTTACGATGCTCTTTCCAAATCTTTTCCTTCCGATTTTCAATTTTTCATTAATTTATTCTGAAACATTCATATATGAACTTTAATGATCATAATAATCTACCCATAAAATTCGTCGCATGTATTTAAAATCATCCTGTATTTACATTGACACTTCATCCATGCGAGAATATTGCCGCTCTTCACTGGAGCCTTCCAGTCCTTTTAACGGGATGGACCAGTCCCCTCCTATTCCGGCTTTATAACGGTTCTACGCCATCTGCTGAACCTTTAGCATACTATCTTTTTTCAAATCTTCTTATTGTTGGTCTTTGTCATCTTCTGGTCTTCCTTTCGCCTCTCTTTTCTAATCTAGCTTGCATTCTGGCATCCATCCTCCAATCTGTGCTTTTCTTTATAGTGCACGTACTTTTTCTTTGCGTTATAGATCCTAGCCATTTTACTCTTTGTGCTTTCATGAAATTAATGATGTTCTCTTCACCTGATGCTGTAGGCATTTCATTATTATAATTGCCTGTTTCTCGGAGCCTATCACCCTCCTAATAAGTTTTCTCCCAAAAATTCTCATCCTTGTTTGTACCTGTCAATATACGTCTATCAGCGTAAATAGCTTTTACACCACAATTATTTTTTTTTTACTTTATTTCCTTGTTATTTCCCCTGTATTCTACATTGTAACGCAGATATCAGAATATTCACAATTTCACACTTTAAGATGTGTAATTGCCAATGTTCTCAGTTTAAGGGTCACCATTCCTGTTTCTTGTCACCTGCATATATTTAGTTTTGTCTTCATTAATTGATAGTTCCAGTTTATTAGATTCTTTATCTTCTTGATCTATTACGTTGAAGGGATCTACAACTATCAACCTATTATATCGCATCCAATATTATGTTACCTTTATACCTTGAATATTTGATGTTCATATTTTTTATTACAATCTTGTTGTTCGTTCCTGAAGCCCTCGACTGTACATAACTAAGACTTAAAACTTATAATTACATATTCTTTAAAAAAAAACATCTCCTATAGAAACACGAATTCCTGGACTTTTTATGTTCTTTATTCCAGAAGTTTAGATTTAGATCTGATAGACTATGACTATATAATTTAAGATTCATAGAAGCTAAATTATATAATAAAACGATTAAAATATTTGGATATTGGAACATCGACGTGTAAGATAAAATCTAGCAGAACAGGAAGAAATAAAATAAACACTAAACATTTTTATTGCTAAATTTTCACGGTTTATAACATATTCCGCTCTGTGCAGCAGCATAAATCTTCACGCATACGTTTATGACGTTGTAGCCCGCGCTTTATTATAACTGGCACGATCGCACTTACAATTCCCTAACACTCTATACTATTTACTATTATATGACGCCACCAATGTACGCACCTAGCATCCGACCAACGCGAAACGGTAATATTTGTGTGTGGCGTACCGAACGTGAAACGAAAGTCGGAAATCACTTTCCTTTGACCAGTTTTTACTTCCAAGAACTTCATGAATATTTTCGTTCGAAGCCGCTTTTCTATTTAGTCTTCGCATACACGCGATGGAAATCTGCAACAACTGGCGCTTTTCCTATTGAAATTGAAAGAATGTTGCTCTCAAATCGCAGAAAATTTAAGACATTTCCATTGTTAAGAAATTCTTTTCCCTTTTGGTTGGTAGTAAGTGTAGCAAATATTACTGAGTAATACACAGAGTGTTCTAGTATGAACATCTTAAAACTAACTTTTTGTTGTTTCAAATGTGAGATGGTATTTGTTATTACAAACGTGAATACAGCAATCAAATTACCATATGCAAATTGACCTACATCGTAAATGATGTTAACTTTATAAATAATGTTGAAAACATAAATGTGTTAAATAATAAAATGATTCTCAAAAGAATCGAAACGTAAACCAAAATAAAATGTAATGTAGGACAACAACGTATATGTTTTTTTTTTAAATAAAGATACCGTCATACCCAAAAAAATAATAAAAAAAGATAAATTTATGATCAGTTGCACACATTGACAAAAAAAAATAACACATTGATTTGCCAAGACGTGAAAAATGAATTTATATTTACGAGATGATCAACGAATTTTCTTCCCATTTAAAAAAAATACATGCTTTAGTCGAATCTTAGCAACCAAGCGCTCTTTTGTCTTTTATGCCATAGCACGAAATGCAGGTGGAAAAGTACGCGAACTTTTTCCATTTAATCGACTCTGTATCTCTAAAAACAAAGAAGTTGGTCATTGTAGAATGTTTTGTGAACACCTCAAATGAACTGAGCCTGATTTTCTTTATAACTCTCATAATCGTGATTTTACAGAAAAGTCGTTTTATACTTTGATATAGCCATTGATTAGAGAAACTCAAAAATGTAAAAATATACCGGGTGTCCCTTTTAAAAAAATACACGCTTTAGTCGTATCTTAGCAACCAAGCGCTCTTTTGTTTTTTGTGCCATAACACGAAATGCAGATGGAAAAGTACACGAACTTTTTCCATTTAACCGATCCTGTATCTTTAAAAATAAAAAAGTTAGCTATTGTAGAATGTTCCCGTGAACACACTGTATACATAATTTTTTTTTTTTTGATATAGAGAATTTGATCCTGAAACATTTTTATTTAAAACATATAATAAAGCATATAAAAAAATGTGTTTTTGGCGGAAACTTTGATCCCCCATTACACCCCCTAAAATCAAATATAGGACGCTAAAAACCATACGTGTCAAATTTTTTTCGGTGTTCTACATTCCTACCAAATTTTATCAAAATCGGATAGATGACTTGGGTGCCTTTTCTTGTCAGACATGTCACTTGTCATTGGTTTAACAAATTGCATTTTTTTTTCTTCGGTTGTAAAATCGAAAAAAAAATTATGTCAAAATTTTAATATTGCTGCAACATAAAAATTATAAAAGAAAAACTGTTGGAACAAATAATATTTCATATTGGATACAATATGCGTTAAAACAACATACTTTTTTGTTAAAATTAAACATTAAATAGTATATTAAAGTACGAGTTTCATAAGGCATGATTTTGTCGCACGAGTTCAAGTTTAGAAAACGAGCCGCAGGCGAGTTTTCTAATGAACGAGTGCGACAAAAAGCCTTATGAAACGAGTCCTTTATACCATTTTTTCTATTTTGCATTATAACTTGATAATAAATACTTAATAAAAATCTCATTAAAAATGTTGAGTTTTATTTTTATATGAAGTTGGTCACATTGACATACGATTGACATTTGACGAATTCAAAATTCAAATTCGGCTATTTAAATTGTTTAAACAATATATTTCATAATATAGTCTCTGTAAACTGTAAAAAATGAGTGATACTGAGACAAATTTATCTTGTACGCCACCACAACTGCGTGAATTGCGGATAACGCCGTCATAAATTTATTACCGAAAAAATCAAAAGCAGTATATGAAAATGCTACCATCAATTTGAACTATGGGCTGTACAGAATAATGTCAATACAATATCTGAAAACATTTTATTGGCATATTTTGAATTACAAGGTAAAAATAGAAATCTTCTACCTTACGGCTATGTATTCCATGCTTCGTTCTTGCTTTTCCATTTATAAAAATAAAGACATATCAAAAATATTTAAATTACACAGCCTATTTAAAACGATTCTCTGAGGGATACGAGCAAGAAATCTTAAAATTTTATGCATTGAAGATATTAATAAATTTATAGAAGAAGGTTCTGACGCATTGTATTTAGCAATAAAGGTACGATATATTTGCAAAATGTAATTTTTTATGTAATGGATTTAATTTTAGATCGTTTTTAATAATGGGTTACACAGGTGCCTGTAGACGAGATGAATTAACAAATATGTCCATACATGATTTAGAATTTAAGAGTGATATTATTTGGTGGACAGTACCTAAATACACAAAAAATAATATCGTAAGAGTTTTTGCAATTACGGATGAAAAATGGATTACTTTAATTAAAAAAATATGTCGCCCTGCGACCAAAAATATTAATCATCAAGATTCTTCCTTACATATCGCAATGGTTATTGTATTCGTGCCCGATTGGAATTAATACGATTGGCAAAATGCTAAATTAATAGCTGATTTTCTAAAATTGCCAATTCAGAGCTTTATACTGGACATTGCTTCACACTTAGCAGACGCAGGCAGTGATTTTTCTGACTAAAAACGTCATGGTGGATGGAAGCCATCTGCGGTAGCTGAGGGTTACATCGAAAACATCTATGAAAAGTAAAGTGGCTGTAGCGCACAACTTATCAGGGCCAAGTACATCTGATCATTCTGAGTAATATCATCGATGATTCTCAAATCACAAGAGTCTACCATAAAGCCAATAACATAACTCAGCAAAACTTTGTTACGAAGAATTTGCCTGGCATAAACATACATGCTCAAGATACTTGTTCCGTCAGTGTAAATGTATACAGTAATCCACGTTTCATAACAATAACATGTAAACTAAATTTGTATAGAATTTTTGATTAAAGTATTAACAATTTACGTTGCAACGTCAATTTTGCTTTCTGTCATAATGTATTCATACAGCCAACCTATAAAAATGAAAAAAGGCGTATCACAATGAAGACTTTTCGATACGCAAAAGCGTGTTACAATGGCGTTTTTTATGAACGCAAAATAGAAAATACGTTAAAGTTTTTATTTAGCGAACGAACATGAGAACTGAGTGATCCTAGACATAACTACAAGTTTTATTAACGGCATTTCAAACTGTGTACTACATATGTTAGATATATTGAAACAATACGTGACACTAAATATTTTCAACAGATCATTCGTGATAAAAGATGCAAAACATAGCTGAGAAGTTTGTGAACGCCATCTACTTCTTTTCTGGCTAACCATCGCATTTTATAACTAACGGGTAGTGGCAATGACGTTAGTGCTTACGTACTACTTATCGACGTTCTAGGCCATATGTGGGCAACAACCGGCCCGCGGGCCTGATCCGGCCCGCTGTAAGATTTGATTCGGTCCACGAGACATTTTGAAAAACCCAATTAAAAAAAAATATTTATCATGATTTAATTATAATGTTGTACCTATTTTTTTTCATTTCATTTTCTTATTTTAATAAATTGCATTATAATAACATTGTCGTATTATTTCATGTCTATTGTCATGTCAACGGTTGCCCATACTTGTTCTAGACACTACTATCACTTGACCGAAAGATGGCGTACAGCGAAACTCATGATAATTTGGATGAAAACAAGGCACTTTCATATTTACCTGGTATAGGAGCTATTGTGTGAACCAGTAAGGGCGACAAAAAGAGACGTCATAAATAAACAGGACTATATTAAATCGTTTGAGTTTAGAGATAGGAAACCTGGATTGATAAAAATCAGTACCGTTCAGTTTAGAATAACCAGCCTGTATTTTGGATAAAGTTGAAAATATTTTCCCTATAAATAGATCACAATAGGCCATGATTACTCTGCGAGCTTCAACATTGCATTCCTTCTAGAAGTCCGAAATATTCGAGTGAGCCAGTGCGGTAGGACAGTCTGTCTGTACGTGTACTTTTATATCTCGTACACGCGCACAGAAAAGTTGGCATCAAATATAATGACATGGACGACGTCTCATAAATATGGACGAGTTCTTTATTCTATTCCATAAATTATATAGTCGCATCTCATAAGGATATTAGTTTCAATTATAATATTCAGAGCGAGCGCGGACGATCCCAAAAAATGTTCACCGCAAACCCAATTATGTACTGACAGGACCGTAGATAAATTAATCGTTCGCGAGTGTGTGGTGGCATAACTGTACTGCGCGCGTTCGTATTCGGGTGATATGCAAAATAATTACGACATCGTTGAACGAATGTGCGTTGCGTACCTATTCTATTGAAAATTCACCCGTCAAAAACGTCAAAGTGGTGGGCCTTTTTCAGGCGAATGTTAGTATTTTTGACATTTAATTTACTTAGGTTTTGCACATTTTTTTTTATTTTCTGCAAAATGCTCTGCCACACAATAAATTATCATAATAATAAAATATATAGATAAAAGAACAGTACTTCTCAGTACTTAATTGAGAAATTCCTCGATATTATAAAAAAAAAAAACATGGCTCAGCAAGTAATCAGCCAATACTTTCCACAATAATCCAAGAGAAGTGATATTTTCCAAGGCCTTAGGTAATTTATTTTAATATTTGACCGCCCTATAATAATAAGAAACTTTTGTAGATATTTTAATACTAGAGTGAAAGAACATACTCGTTGCTTAGAACCATCAAATCAGGTTTAAAATTCAATCACTCCTTTGATAAAAAACATGAAATTTCATATTTCGAAAAGAATTTAAATAATTTGGAAATTATGGAATTTATGAGGCGACAATGCTTTATAAACAAAATTCATTAAATTCATTCAATTATATTTAATTCATCTCCAACTTTCCAAATTGTAGTGAATAATAATATAAAATCTTGGATAAATTTGAAGAATTGAGACTTTTGTAGTACTATTACAAAATCATGAATTTTTAATTCTGTTTGAATACATACAGAGATGACAACCATATCATACAAAAACTTTATATTTGAACAGTACTATATTAATAATTTCCTTTATTATAAGTTCTTTCAAGGGCTGGTTTTCTGACTACTACACTGATAAAAATGAAAAAAACGTTTTATTAAACCAATGCATATGTTATTTTATTTTGTCTGAATCAGACACTTATCCAATAATTCCAACAAAAATTCGGAAACTCAACATAAAATTTATGTTAAATTTAATGTGGCTGCAACACACACTGAACCAAAAATGGGTGCTGAAACAATGAAAGAAAGCATAGTTCATATGAAATAATACATTAAAATTACTCCAAAGAACAAGTTCAAAACGGAATTTACTGAGTAACAAATCATTCGTTGTATTAATGAAACCAAAATCATTGAACATGAAATGGCAATCTCAATAAAATATGTTATTGTTGTAACGAACACTAGTTTTGTTTTAACAACTTATTTTAATTTACTGAATGATCGCTAGTTACCTATTTTATGTAATGACTCCAGTAGAGAATGAAGAAAGGCATCAATACAAGGAATATTACTTGTTGACATGCTGATCGCAAGTGGTTGACTTAATGTATGTTATTCATAATTCTAATAAATTTTAGTTATTGTAATTAAAATAATAAACATAATCCAATGATGCAATAATCGCATTTCATCCATTCAATTCAGTGTAGACTAAGAGTTGCAGCTTTATTTAATTGGATTGCAGTAAAAATAATATTAAAAGATTGATATTAAGCACTGGTGACTACCAAAAAACATTAAAAGAAGATGCCTACACAATTAACCGTAAAAATGGCACTATGGCAGAGGTGAGGATGGTCCAGGGAGAGAATCATTATACCAGCTGAAAAGGGCATAAAAAATGCTTGTCTTTAGCATTCCTCCAAGAAGAAATTTACTATCATCAGTATTATTCTCGATTTTCCCTAAAGATCACGAGTTTAGATACACGCCCTTTAGGGGCCACACACCAAACTCTCACTCAGTCAGCGTATGTTGGTAATTCAGACATTGCCGTACACCTTTAATTAAGATATGCTATCTATTCGATTCTTGCAATAAATTGCAAACAATTGAACTAACGAAACATCATTTAATACTTTATTGTATTCATATCGTGAATATTTTTTTTGAAAATAGTACCTAAAAATAACAATATATATTCGTTCATATTATTTAAATTATATAATATTTAACGACTAATGGAAATTTTAATACTTTCAGAGCAAATGTCAAAAAGCATATTTTAAGTAGATGTTGCTATTCAATAGATGAATTTTAGTTTAATTATTTATGATTTGAAGAATCAGTTTTATATTTTTTTTCTTTTGTTTAGGATGCATCTTCAAAATTTATTATTACTTTTTAGAACAAAAAGTGCTTTTCAATTAATTCATTTTTTGTTATTAATTAGGATCATGTTTTATTTTTAGTTATTACCAAATTAAGAATTACTTTTTGTTAATGCTCTTAGAATAATTTGTTTTTAATTTATTTTCTTGTGTATACTTTTAGTATATATTTTATAAATATTTTTTTCTTTTCTTCTTTTGACTTATCCGATTATTATTATTATGGATTAATAAACGTTACTTACTTACTTACTTATTTATAGCACGTGTAAAAATATAGTAATAAATGTTATCCATGGGCTAATCTTTACACTGATTTGTTGTAATAATGAAAACTAATTTATTTCACTAATGAATTTTCTTATTACTTAATCAAAGCTTGTAAATAATAGTTTATCATAACAATTGTGAATTCGACAGAACGAAATGTTTCTGTCCATGAAAATTCACTCAATTAATGTAGATTGATATTGACGTCAATATTTTTCTCAGTGTAAAAACATTATAAAAAAACTCTGATAACAAATAGTATTTTGTATTGAATGTTGAATGCAATGTACGTTAAAATAACATATTTTTTTTATTCGATCTAACATTAAAATTATGTTAAAGAGTATTGCTTATTGCTTTTAGCCGGTGTTTGAGGTAGAAATTTCTTTAACCTCGCGCGAAAAATATTGACTTTTATTCATTATTGTTTGTGTATCTGACACCTATGCACGTGTGAACATGAATAAAACTAAAATACTTCAGCGTAAAAAAGCACTCAGCTTGAATACAGGTGCTTGCATTTTCCGTTAAAAGGCAAAAATTTTAAATCAATGTATACATGCGTGTCCACGCAAATAAACCAAAACGTCCGGCTTTTTTTATTTAAAATACTGTTTATAATTCAATAATATGATAACGTACTTAAAAGAAACTAAAATAGGTTGTTAAATATGTACATAATAATAACAATATAATATGTAGTGTGTATTGTCTTACTTAAACAGAAGATATACAGACATTGTAAAATATTAATCACAACTAAGGCGTATTCCATTTAATTACGATTACTTATCGTCGAAAGCATATACTTAAGAAGAAAATAGTCTTTCGGCAAAACAGCAGGCTACTTTCGGTTAAAATAAACACTTTTCTAAGAAAAGGTATTCTTTTCGTTGAACATGATAAAAACTAAAAGTTATAAAGCTTTTCATTTAATGCAATCTCTTTTCTCAGTGTACATTCAAAAAATTTTATAGCGTCATTTAATAGCGTAAAACTAGTTGCTTTTTAATAAAGAAGTCCTTTGTAATATTTGTTTTTTTTTAATGATAAACCAAAAAAGGATTTATACCAATGCATGCCTAAACTAATCATTGACAGTGATAAAATACATTTCATTACGAGAATTTTCCTAATAGACAGTTACTTCATATGTTACTTTATTCCTTGGATTACCATAAAAGACAAAATGTCGCTTTTTTTCAAACATCAAAATCATCAATGCCGCATCGAGAATCGCACGATAACTATACTTATACCCACACACGAACCCATACACATACATATAAATATCTCATGCACACCCAGAGCGCCTGTCTCGTAAAATCAAAAGGTCAATCCAATACGGTATTACTTTATCAATATATTTATTAAGCTGGTCTTTCAGCGATCGTGTATCTCTTGTAACTTTTATGTATAATCGAACAACCCGTTCATCAAGAACATACGAGTACATACATACATACTTATGCGATATGAAAAAGGATATCTGGTGTCTCTATTAACACATCCATCAATTCGGACCGATAGAAAGAAATGAAGAAAAGGTTTCGTATACGGGAAAAAGTATGTTCCACCAACACGAAGTTTGAAGGCATGAATTATTAATACCCATCATGCATTGCTCGTCATTGCCCGTCTGGATGACAGTGTTCGGTTTAGGGTGCGGCACATGTTCTTGTCGTAATACTTTTTCTGTGGTCTTTTTTCGATGGAGATGTATTCGTTTGAGTTGGATGGCAAATTACCAATTATTGTTTCACTTTTTCTATTTTAAAAAACTAAACGGATGAGCATAAATGTGTGGAATGTGTACATGCATTTAGAAAGATATCAAATTTTTCATATAATTTTCCAAATCTATATACTTAAGTATACTACGTGATATAATAAATCAGAGCCAAAATCACCAAAGCTTCATAAAAATAAAGTTTATTCTCCAACGTTGAAGTTTTTAATAATGCTGTTAAAATTCTCTCTCTTGGAACATTAATATACTTACACAAATATACTTCACACTACCACAGATGAAAAACGAAGAGTCTCTGCTAGGTCTCTTACTATTTAATATGCATGTCGAATCACATATTTATATAGCTTCATTGTCGATATTTTAATTGTCAAGTACTTAGTGGTAAGTAGTAGTAATGGGAGCGAAACAGAAATAATCGCTGATTAGGCAAATTCATGCATTCATAATTTTGTGCAAAGGAGCTAAATTTAGAACTAGAGGAAAAACTTAACTTTCTTCTGTTGCACACTGTTCAATATCAGCGAAAACAGAACTAATAATCAATAATAATATAATTTCACAAGCATTTCAGAGTTAGCTGTTTACAATTGCTCTTCCACTACCACGCTAAATAAAAACAAATGATTAGGTACTTTATTAAATTACATGCGTTTACCAGTACGTACAATATTTCATTGATGCTATAAGATGATTAGTTTTCTGATCTGTAGTAGCAAATACGTTAAACATATTCTACAAGTACAGATATTGCCGTGAAGATGGCGGCTCTCCTATTTCACTACACTAACTTTCCATACTCGATATAAGTTTTCTACATGATAGCAGACGTAACTATCAGATATTTGTTATTTATCAGATAAATATTTCTTAGGAATGTTGTCAAAACAGTTTCCCATTAAATACGTGCTCTCGATTTTTGCAAATCAACCGACAATGTGCAATTGATATCAATTTGATCAAGTTTTTTCATAAGGAAGAAATATCTTACCTAAATCACTACTTCTTTCAATTAATTTTTTTCTTAGGGCTTGACACATATTTTTTACTACTATTTATTTATTAAATCTTTCTCAGTGTAGGAAAAGTTACACTAAAGAAAAAGTCACTTAATCATAATATACTAGAAGTGCATAAATTTTACCATTTGTACCATAGAGAAATACATAAAAATGTCATTATTGATAGACATGCATGTTTCGCCTTCCAGGATTCGTTAGTATCACTCGGCGTAATGCGCAAAGGGTATATTGTTAGGTGTCAATTTGACTTAATACTGTCACTTGACACAAATGTGAGTTCTAATCAATTTAAAAATTAAATTAATGTATGGACTATTTCGGTATATTTTAATATTAATTTAAATTACAAATAAATTACACAACTATAACAGAACCATCTTAAACAATGACCACCCCCATATTAAATCTTCAATTTACAACCCTTTCTATTTTTTTAATCTTTCTCCTTCGATTTCCGATCCAACTTCGAAACCTCCTTTATATTAATATAACGATCCAATTCTCCAGTTTCCAAAAGTGATGTTTGATTCTTTCTTTCTTCCAATGTTCCACTTCTCCAATTTCTAATTATAAAACTTCCCAAAATTTCCAATTGTAAAACTTATTTCATGATTGCTCCTTTTTAGAATTTCTTTCTTTTTCTTTTGAAAACTTCTTAATATTTTGACAAGCTGTTCCATTTGCACAGGCAATGAAAAATTAATACCATTGTAATGTTGAAAATTACTTCGAATTTCTTTCAATCGCAACATCTTTTTAGAAATTTCCTCTTGTGCTTTTTCCACACTTTCTGCTATCTTCTCTCTCATCTCGCATTCCATAGCCTTTACATTTTCACCAACAATGCTCTCACTTTTACGCCATTTATTCTTCATCTTACTAATCTCTTGTTGACAATATTCTATAGCAATCTGATTTGATGTACTTCTGACTGTATTATCTAAAACTTTACTTTCTACTTCTTTAACATTCGTCTCAACTCTATCAAACTCAATTTTACAACTAATTTTCATTTCTTCCATCTATCTAAAACATTCTTCCTGTCTCTCTAAATACATCTCTTGTTTCTGCTCTATTCTTTTATTAGCAATCATTAACTATTTAAACATCGACATCACATCATTCATACTGATACTTTCCTTAGCACTTTTCCTATCATCTTCCTGAATATGCTTATCCTCCATCCTTTCCTTATCTTCAATTAATTTGGTTTGTTCCTGCCACACCTGACTCCTCACTGCCAAATGTTATTTGGTTCCGCCAACTCTGGCCTTTAGGAACGTACACTTCCTGTTCTCTGGTGGCTTATCTGGATTCATTCTCGCAGCGATGTATATAAAATATATTGAGTCAAACAAAAAATTGTATTAGCTTTTTCAATGTATCGAGAAATATTCACAAATTCTAAATATGGGATTTTAACTTTACTGATTACAATTATAAAAAAAATCGTGCCCCACGTTGGCAAAGCCAAATAAATATGCTAGTGTATTAATTGAAAATCAGCTGTACAAACAAAGAAATCACAATAACCATAATATGCAACTTAAAATACACCTCAGCGATAAAAGGGTTGTATCGATCAAGGAGTCCAAAACCACAGCAGTACGTACGAATGTAATAATAACACTATTACTATCCCCACAAATATTGTTTTTTTTTTTCTAAAAATAAAAATTTGTGTGAATTAATTTGCCAAATCAATTAATCAAAATTGTAATTAAGAAATGAATCATAAAATTCCGAAGGAATTCAAATCAAATCTAATTTACAAAATCAAGCCTGGCGAATTATAAATTATAGAGAATTGACATTCATTATTCTTATCGTGTATCAATAATTGACACAACTATTCTATATCATACTAAAGATCCATGTTAAACACCAATTATTTCTAAAACGACGTAAAATAACATTGCCTACAGCATAGTTGGTCGCAGTCTTTATTGATAGCACGCAATTATATTTATTGCATTACCCGCTAATTAATTAAATCAATCAATTCGCTACGTCTCACATTTTATTCAGTTAAGGTTGCCTGCGCCTTTCTAGATAGACACAGACGCGAGAATATTTGCGTTTCAGATGCATTCAATAAATCAATAAAGCCAGATCAAACGTTACAGATAGGGCATAGTTTTTTGGTACAAGGGCAACTAGTAAATATCTTTCACCTCGAAGTAGTACAACGTAAATACGTCCTTTTATGTGTGAATATGCAAGTCTTCGTTTCTCGGGAATGCATTGCATACGTCTAAACCGAACCGCTGCGAATAGAAAAAAAAAATATTTATTTATATCTGTATAGGTAGCAGCGAGATACGGTAATAGATTTCTATTACGCCTCTAATTACTCACTCGTATGTGTACCGTGTGTACGAATATGTGTGAATGAATGCGAGAGTCTCAGACGATTTTAAACGGCGTTTTAAAGAGAAAACGTATTAAATTATTCATTCACTCTTTCATTTGATAAATTACCGAGCCAACATGAGCTTTTCGACTGATTTATCGCCACACGAAAGGATACACGATAATATCGCATCGGCTGCATTTTAATGGGGGCTCGGCTAAACGCTGGAGAATATTTCAAATTCCTGGTTTATTAAGACTTCTAACAATTCAATTCTTACACGCTGTATTACAATATTGTGTATACTGTAAAGGAGATGTAATATGCAGGTATGTAGACCGCTACTTGTAACAATAAAACAGTAAACACGCCTCAATAAAACACTTGTATCTGCAGATATAATATTATACCTATTTTACAATTATTTCAGGAAGTATTTAAACTTATATAATTCAAAAAGCGATATTTTTTAGTGAAAGATATGATTGATGCGATTGCAGGCTTTCAAAGAAAAAATGTCAACACTTAACAGTTGGAAAGGTAATAGAGACTCCAATGCACATCATCTTAGTTTTACAGCTCCAGAATTCACAATGAGGGTAATATAATTTTTTAAGCTATTGAAAATTTCCATTATTCCTAAATGATATCAGTGCTGCTCGATTCATAATGAAAGCGCTTCAGCTGTTGACGTAACTATATCTTCATCAATTGCTCAACAGGAATTTACATGGAGCACGCTTGAGGATACTTATTGCTTGGACCATTTTCATATTCTAGTGTTCTTGCAATCGGGTTACGTAGATGAAGCAACTATCTACCCGCGATCAAAATGGAAGTTTGACAATAACTAGCGCTTTTTCATGCAAATCAGCGAAAAACGCAAGCTCAGAAAAAATTAATTATCTGTATAAAGTAATTTATCAATTTGCTGCAATATGTTGGTTTACCTGATAACAGCAATAACAATCAAAGGCAGATTACTGGAAATTTGGGTTTAAATGAGATTCTTCCTGCGGCCACGTGAACTCCCATAACAATCTATACGCCACACATTCAGAAATATCAAAAGTTTCACAATGTGTTTACCTAAAGAGTGTCGATATATCATTTGAATAATATAAATCCATATCTTTACCTAAATAACCTTCGAGAATTTCCTATGAAATTTCATGAGAAGAATCCTGGGTAGAATACCATTCCAAGATTTGACTACTGGAGCCCCTCGAATCGAACGCCCAAGTTGACCCAGAGAATAATTAATTAGTTTCAATTCAATTTTAACCAGTAAATTAGATTTGTTCATTTATGTTGACGATACGTTAATTTTGGGGTTAAGTTTGTATAAACTGCCATTATATTAGGAATTTTTAATATTTAAAGGTTGTGATAAAAATCAACAACTAAGATGGTCTGTTTATTACAAGGATTTTTACATATATCGATAGCACGGGTATTGGAATATAATAGTTTGCTTACAAATTTAGTTTGCCATTTACAGATGGATGGCGTTGATTTCTAAATATTTACCAAATATTTTTGACAATTCTTTAACCTCATTTATTAAAGTGCAAGGCAAGTTGTTGGATATGTATTTTATATAAAATAGTTTGTTTTATATAATATATATATATATAATTCCAACAAGCATACTGCTGTGTACTGATTGAATTGAATGAAAAATGCAAAACTGATTTTTAAATTGAAAAAGAAAATAAATGAGCTACTCAACGGATAAGATTTTAAAGAACGCAAAAAGAATATTAACCTCAGAGTACCCTCGTCGAATTAAAATTTGAATCTAACCACGAAAAGTAAATTGTGAGTGAATGAAATCAGAATTTCTTAATTTTCCCGAAAATTTTAAAAGGTTTAAATAAAAATGAAAGAACAGAATTTTTAACCCAATGACGCTAATTAACAAACAATTTATTTTAACAACGGGTTAAAATTACAGATTGTGCAGCAAAAAAAAAATCTAAACTGAAGGTTCTGGCCTAAAAAAAAACTGCACTGACTATAAAAAAATAGGAAAAGCTATTTCCTATGCAAAGCAAAAAGTTTCGTTTATTCAGGAAATATCCAAAATACACACATCTTCTATCCCACGTGGTTTCCCAAATTAACATAAACTAAAGGCAAGAAACAATGCTTCTACTCACCACAAAAAGTGATTGATAATTAAAAATAAAAACAGCAAAAATAAATAACAGAAAATTAACTCTTGAAATATAAGAGAAGAAAAAAACTAAAATATATCTACTAAACAAAAAATAAATAATTGATCTTATAATCTATAACGAACACTGCACATATACAATTATTATAAATAACAATTACTTACAGAAAAGAATCCTTGATCGATAAAAAATGATACAGAAAAATTAAAAGAATTAAAAATTCAAATGGCAACAATGATATACACAAATATATCTACTCACGTCAATAGTCGAACAAGGAAGTCCTTAGCAAAATCCTTCAATTGTTTTTCTTACAAAAATCCCTCTCTCAAAAACGTACAACGCAGACATATAACATTACGACAACATTCAACAGAGTCCGCATTAAATCAGCACAAGCAAACAATAGACATCTGAATGAATGGATTAATAAAAACAACTTAACATTAAATAAATTAAAATGTTGTAATAAACTCTTTAATTAAAACTCATCAAAACAAAATCTAAATTTGTGAAAATTCTCGGTAAATTGAATCAGCTGATTAAGCAAAGAAAACAACCAATAAGTAACCAGAATATGCAACTTAAAATACACTCACAATCAGCGAAATGGGTTGTCTAACCACAGCAATGCGTACATGCCTGTGATCTGAGAATCTCTAAATTGATAAATCGTAGCATTATTTGGTATTTAAATAAAGAGTTACGCTTGTATTGTTTTAAAACATTCTTTTATTGCACGCTTAGTGCGTTTTTACAACGATATATGATAATTACATTTTTCCAATTTTAAACAATCAGAGAAGGGGCTTTGGGAACGCGCTCTTTAGGTAAGAAAATTGCCTATTCGTTAACAAGCGACTGGAAAGCTAATTTGACAGATCATTTAGCGCTACAAGTATCCCGTGCCACCTAGCAGATAGAAGGTCACTGATCACAATTTTCACTCACAATACCAGGGAGGTCGCTAGGTGAATTAAAACAACTAAATTGTCGTATTTATTTTTAAAAAATAATAAATAAAACAATAATAAAATATTGAAAAAAAAATAATACAAATTAAGACTTTATAAAATTAATAGAAAATTTGAATTTTATATGAAAATAGTTATAATATTGTATTTTATTGAAGTTAAAAATTAAAAACTTTAAATTCCGGGCATTTGTTCTGAAAAACAGAATTTTAGTTATTTTCATTATAATTCACCTTATAAATCATTTTTATGCTAGATTGTTAATTTCCTTTATTGTTCTGTGTACTACAGGCATGAAGATGTGTTTTATACCCAAACCGGTCGCTATTAAACATTTTACTTTAATAGTAATATTGTGAGATATTGGACCAGGTTGTATTTTATCTCCATTAATAAAGCACATATTTAAGTGATTTTTAGCACTTTCTGTAAACGTACAATTGCTTGATTTTTTTTTATTTAGCCAATTATATTCTAATTCTGTGACAAAATGTTTGCGGATATTATGGCTTAAATGAAGAAGCAATTTTGTTTTAATTCAACAACGACGTTTCATCATTTTAATATCTTTCTCAAGTTTCTATAAGTACTACAAAATTAAAGAAGCGTGTTATTACAATATTGAAAATAATTGCAATAATATAGATGACTTCCATTATTATTATGTCGCAACATAATGTTGTTCAGTCAAAGTTATATATGCGTATGTGTAAATTTGTGATAAATTATTTGTGTGAATTTTAGAATGGACACAGACAGTGTTGTAAATTTAAAACAATATTAAATTACTAATTACCTCTAAAATACTTCATTTAGTTGCTTTTTTTTCTAAATTACACCTTAAATTGTAAATCACTAAATTTGTACTAATATGAGCACAAAAATGGTCATAGCGTACCAAAATTTCTGAGCAAACCTGTAGGTATATGAGTCCGAGATAAAAATGCCAAAAAAAAATCAATTCCTCGCACACATTTCATTCCCCGTGCATTAAACGTCGTTTTAACAACCCAATAAATAATTTTTCACGTCAAACGACGCTACCAGTACGGGGACTTACGGTCACCGTAGGCCCTTGTACAGGTGAGATCGGTCGAGGTGAAACTTTTGAATTAAATTGAAAATTATGTAAATAAAACCGGTAATCTTATTACGTAACGGAGAACGGTCGGGATAACGTGCACTTCCGAATGCCATTATTATCACGATATAGTTTATTGGACATAAAATAGACATTCCAAGTATTAGGTTTCACGGGGGTACGCCAATAAACGATATTCTGGCCTAATAAAGCCGAGTTTTTAGACACAGCTTGGTGTGTGTTAGTGTGATCTCCTGCCGCTAGGCTACCTAACTATGGTGGCGCCTTGCGGCGAGCGGAGTATTAACTAGACACCCTGCTGGATCGCATTCATCAATCGTTCCCGTTTCGTTCACCAATATCTTCTCCCTTCTATGTGCGTAGGTATAAACGGGAACATTTTTCAACTCATTGGAGCTTTCATTTTCTTCATAGAATGGATGAGATATTTCTAAAATATCAGAAGTTGTAGTTCTCCACCGTTTTGTGGTACTAATAATATTAAAAATTGGTAATAATGATCATGCGTAATTTATAAATAAACATAGAATTTATTTATCCGAAATAAAACTGATTGGCACAAAACGCAGCAGTCTGTATGTGTGTATGCACAGTTGCCGACATTAACCCCTTAAGCGATTATTCCATATATGTACGGGCCAACTGCAATAGCCTATTGGTAGTAATCCCGTAAATATACGAGTTCAAAACGTAAAATTGCCAATTTAAAATTGCATTTACTACAAAAAATATTATCGCTTAAGGGGTTAATATTTAGCACCATCGAAGCGTCGAGCCATTCGTTCGAGAGCTAAAAAATAATGTCGGGGGTTGCCCAAACCAGTCATGTTTTACGCTGCTTAATTTTGCTTATAGTCGAGAAAAATTGAATAAAAATATTATCACATATTATATTATACATTACTACATTATAGCTTCTGGTACAAGTCGAACAGGCTTACCCGAATCCTGAATGGGGATACGTTTTATGATTACTTAAAAATAGTAGTTTTTACTGGTGAAATTCTAAGAAAATAGCAAATTTATAAATCTCTAACGTCCAGAAAATCTTCAAAACGACTTGCAATAGATTTACAAAAACAGTTATTTTGTGCAGATTTTTATACGGAATTAAATTTAATAGTAAATTCTTCATGTAAATTCAAAAGTTACAGAATTTGACAGTGCATTAACGTGCAGCTATTATTACGTCATTTGTTCGTTTCATTTAAACGTGATTTCAAACTAAAATGTTCAAGTAACAAAGTGGCTTCTAACCCGAATGAAAAAACAAAATATTAGGTAAAATATATGAAAGCAGCTAATAATGATTTTTAGCTGCAATATACATAGTTACATGGAAATTATGTTGTATCTACTATTTGTATACGATATTTATAAAGAACATTACCGTAAAATATATTAATGAGTAATCTGAATATATATTTTGAGCTAATGAAAAGGTACTATACATCTAAATGTAAAATTATTTGTTACATTAGAAGATACATAATTACATCAGTAAAAAATGGTAACACTATTAAATGGGGCAAGGAATCCATCTATGTACAACAAAATAAAAGAAGGTAACATATCTCATATGTATTTGTAAATGATATATGGGTTGAACTTGTACGATACGGACTTATGGTGCCACATACATTTTTCATCTGAATCCAAGAATAATATGTAGAACAAATATATTAGATTAGAATAGATTAGGATTGTGGTGGCCCATCGACCTGTTTCAGATCTATTGTGATCCCCTTTTTCCTCGACGAAGCTCTCTAATTTTTCCCTCTTAATTAGGCCTATCATCTTTGAGAGCGGCTTCTTTATGTAGCTACTAGCTGTGGGGTTCTCCTCCCCCATTACTAGAAACCTTGTCCTCGCCAGGTCTTGGCCATTGACACAGCACATAAACTGGTGTTTCTTCCTCCTCTTGGCAGTAACTGCAGGTTGCATCATCTGTCAGGGGTACTCTACAATGACCAGTCAGCAGACCTACAATCATATTGACTGTCTTCCTGTTTTTATTCAGTAGATCTCTCGTTAGTGAATTCAGGCCTCTGCTCCTTTAGGAACTCTTTTGCCTGTCTTTGTCCCGGTGATTTTTGCCACCACTCTCTGGACTGATTATGTATCCATTCATTGATGGATTTTTTAATTTGCGATTTGGTAGTGCCGAAAGAACAAATACAGACATATGTAGTAAATACAAAGTATGTTGGCAGATCATAATAATGACACGATTTTTACCTAAAATTTTGCACTGGTGTTCATTTTTGTTGTAAAATATCACTGCTTGAATGTAAGAACTAGGTAACTCCTTCGACGGACTATTTTGAACTATCCACATTTTGACCATACTGGAAATGGGTAGAATGCGATATAAAATCTAAGGTATCTTGCACAATATACCATGTAACGTCTACCCAATTTAACCCTTCCATTTCCATCTAAAGATATCACAAATGCGTCTACCATAGAAAATTATTAGTATATCTACATAAAAACTTCAATATGTTTAAAATATTCGATCTTGAGCTTTTCCTTAAAAAATTGCATAGGATTTTGATCTTGATATATCTTACTGGTGTTTACAGGCTCAATTTCTGTCACCATAAGAATTATGGAAATATGGAATAGATTTATGACAAAATGTAACTTCAAAGTTTTACGCAAAATAAGCAAACTTGTAAGTTAACTTATAGGACACTTATAGATTTGCACAGGATCTCACACAATCTGCGTAAATATGTTCTGCATAATACAGCAACTTATAGAAACCAGTACACAATATTTACCTGTAATCATCCGCCTTGGATTTTTTTGTAAGGTATAGATTTATAAATTTATAGCTTTTTGATGAGAATCCCACCAATTTAAAACACCAAGCGAGAAATGGATGCATTTTGTTGTGAAATTTGTGTTATGTATTTTCAAAACGTTCAAACAATAAATAGCTGTGCACGTATGTGGTTGTAGAGGTGTGTTATAATGCATTGCCTTCTTCGATTTTGTCGTATTACCTTCTCCGAATAGCTATCACCGAAAGTTAATGTTTCCGCATCAGAGAACCTGTCAAATAGCCCTTTGCTAGACGTTGCATTCATTAGGTGTACTCGATTATTGTGCGGAACATTTTGAGTACAAAGTGCAGGGGTTGGTTTACAGAAGTTTAAGGAAAGTGCAAATTTTAGTGTGTTTGTCAATTTATACATATATGGCAAGAATCGAACCTAAACTATAACCTAAAAGAAGGTGTAACTTAGTGCAACTGTGATTAGCTACACAGGTAAAAGTAAAAGTATGTGACAAAAATGAAATGTGAATAACAAATGCTATAATCTACGATCATTTTTCTTTCATTTACATTGGCGTTCACTAAAAATACTCCTGTTTCAATGGTTGTCAGCAGTTTTATGCAGGTTATATGATTGTGATATGAACTCCCCTGAACTAAACTCAAGTCAATTTTAGCCCAATGAAGAATTGGGCTAAAATTTATAATGCAATTAGTTCAGTTCCAAACTGTTCCGATGAAATAAATGGCTTAATGCGATGCAAATGAACCCACCTATTTATTTGTAAATACGTATATGATGCTACGTATGGCTTTTTTTTGTACGACTTTAGACTGACAAAACAACCTTGTAAATATTTATTGTTCGTTGTATAGGCATAACTAAAATATTCATTTAGAAACGCATTTCTACCTTGTAATGTGTGCGTTTATAAAAAGTCAACGACAATAATAAATGTATCTTTTCTTAAGTGTAGTAGAATTCTGAGAATAGTTCTTTTTTGAAGTTTTGAATTGTTCTGTAAAATACATTTACGTCACATTGCTATATCACCTTTAACAAAAAAAATCAAGAAACCTTTAAAATCCGGCAAGATTTTCAGTATCACTATATTACATATGTTCAAACATTTTTAACAGCCTTGTATAGACATAAAGCTTTTGCCTTGGGTTCATCTGCTCTTTCTCCATTCAACTCGCTTTAGTCAATGAATTTTAAAACCGGCTCCTTAACGAAATCATACAACACGTGTCTTATGTTATGTTTTATAAATTTATGAAGCGTCCAGGCATGTTATCTTTTCTTGTTTAGCCTGGTACTCTGTCAGTTTTAAACATATTCCTCGGCCGGACGGACTAATTATACCTGTAGGTTTTTAATTAATTGACCAAATAATACCGAAATGTTTATGTATGTTTTATTATAATTGTGTTCTCTTTTATTATTCTTTGATCGCGGGAGATTTGAGTTAACAAATTGGGTGTTTTTATGGACAGTGCTTTATGTATGTTGCATATACACATATTTTTTGTAAATTGTAATTAGTCGAAGACTAATATCTCTATTCATTCTGTAGGCCTTTTGAAATGTAGGATAAGTTAAGAATACACAATATTACACCATTAACCGTAATAATAGTAATGAATGAGAGTATTATGTTAAAACTATATCGACTAAAAGTAAATAAATCTAAGCTAATTACAAATAGAATATACATAGATAATTATTTTGTACTGATGCTGTAATAATATAAAATATATGTACGTACTTTAACTGCCTATATATTATGTGTTTGCTTATATTGTTTATATTGTACATAAATGCGTATCTATTTGTTAAAGTAATACAATATGACATTTGATTTACAAATAAAATATAATAAATATTTAGTTGAACGATGATGAATAGAACATGTAGCTATTATTAATATTATATAATAATTATCACCTTAAAATATTGGTATTCAATACATTTTTGCTGAAACATAATGTCTATACTTCTAGTATTTTGTGCATTAGTTTACAATTTAAATTTCACTGTCAGTACAATGTATTTTTAAAAATTTGATGGTGAAATTGGTTATATTTTATTTTAGTACCAGCCACCATTCCTTTGCATACTAGATCAGTATTATTTTTGCACGGAGTCATTGAATATCTTATGCACACCAAAAAATAATTATTACTCAATTTGAATATAAATGCAAGAAGATGATGTGTTTATATTGAGAATAAAATTTATGCAGTTTTCCAAACCCGTGAATTTGTTAGACGAAACAATTTTTTAGTTCAAATGTAATCAATATACTAAAATCATTATCAACACATAATATATTCACCGCAAGAATAATTATTTTAGATTTGAGTAAATAGATTTTCTCAAGTAGAAATCATCATATTTATGCCTTAATAATTTATGTACATTTGATAGAAGTATATAAAAGAATCATTTGAAGTATTGCCATTATTTGCTTCCAAAAATATAAGTATATTGAACTGATAATACTTACCTGCTTAATCTAAGCATTTCTACTATTCAAGGGTAATAATTACCTACAAATTTTGTGTCTGTAACACCAAAAAACCTTGGTAGGGGAAAATTAATTAATAAAGAAATATTATGTAATTAAATAAATTTACTGTCATACACCTAGTGTTACAATGTTTGGGAGAAGGTAGCGTATCGGGGTACTCCAGAAGTGCGCACGGGATATTGATGCGTATAGATGTTATGCGTATCCGTCGTTGCGACCGGTGTTCTCGGGATACTTTCCACTCAATGCCTGGGCCTGGAATCTAGTCGGCGTTGGTTACTGATATAATTTCAATCAGTATAATAATTTGCCGGTATTACCTACTGAAAACTAATAACTAGTAAATACCTACATATGTTTGTTAATGTACACACCTACCATGTTCATATATTATCGACACAATGGCGCTGACTCTAAGTATTATTTCAAAGTTTTTTAAACCAGTAATCCTTTAATATTAGATAACACGTACGTACTTACCTTCGATTATTTTAATGGTAGCATCTGTGCATCAGCTCCATTCCACCCCATTCTCTGTAGTAGCTGTGAAACGACTGGGGTATCCATTTAGATTTACTTACACTCACAACCAACAACACTGCTCGCTGGTTAATCAAAAAGTGACGCCAAGTAAAGCGTATGTATATGCAAAACCCCCTACACCCCCCTAAAAAAGAGGGAACCAATGACTGATAAGTTTTAGTGCAATAAATGGTGGGGTAAAATTCGTTTCAAATGTTCCAATATTATGGTAATTTCAATTTGATATTTCATGTTTTCAGTACAAAACGTTTAATAATTTTATATAGTAATTCATTATATCAAACATACAAGGGGATTTTATTTTGAATCGACAGACTTTCTCACTATGCTTGCATAGATTTATTCCTTACAACAATAACAATGTTCATTTGGAGGAAGTATACTTCATTGCAAAAATTTATACTATTTGTTCTAAGAGTATATTGTGTTTTCAGAGAATTTACTTTTATATTCTAATTAACAAGATTTTGTTCATTTAAATATATATTAAGTTTCGATTTCTGAATAAATAAAAATATTTAGATTGATAATAGATTTTTTTGTGTGTACAACTGATAGTCGAAATCGAGTTTGGGAGTGGTGATTAATGACAAATATTTATATTAATACATACAGGGTGTCGCACGACGATTTATATATGAAAAACTTTTCACGAGAAAAACCTAAAAATTTCAGTGTATACTAATATGGATTTGGCCTAATAGCAAAATATGCACAAGTATCTAGCACTATCGGTTATTCAGGGTATTGACATTAATTTTCTTATTTTAAATGCAAAAGCCCCTATATTTTTATATTTTTGAATCGCCCTTACAATTCTAGTTAAAATTTATGTCGGGATTCCTATACCTAAATTCATTTGTTTTGGAGATATTTGGATACTTTGCAGAAAAGTAACATCTGCAACCCCTTGGAAAAACCTTAGTATCTCATACGCGTTGCCTGTATCAAAAAATAGTTTTTTCGACAAATTATAGATAACACCACGAGTATTTTCTTTAGTTGTAGTATTCGTAATACATTTCTCTAAGGAAATCCTATTGGTAGCATCTATAATTCGCCGCAGAAACTGTTCTTTAACGATATGCAGGTGTTATAACATTTACTAATAGCAACAAGTCTTAAACATAAGTTGTTATTTTATCTATTTGTAGTTGGAAATCAATAATTTGTCTAGATATACCTATGAATGAGGGCTTTACGAATACCGTTGAGCAATTCTCTAATGGCACTAATTGTCAGTGCTGTTTTAGCAATCCCATCAGAATTCCTTTTCAGAAATTTTTCATAAATCAAATGATCATAAAGGCTTTTTGCTTTTTCTTATTAAGGTATATTTTACTCTGCATTTTTTTTCTAATGGCATAAATGTACCTAAAGGCTTTTATTTCATATATATGTCAAATGTATGTACTTATTTCGGCCTTCGGTTGACGAATTTGCTTGCTGCTTGTTTTTTTTTTTTTAATATATCGAATTAGAATGAATCATCCTTTTACCCATTATATTATTACATTAACGAATAGAAATTTTCCATTAACTGTTTTATTTAAAAGATGTCATTAAACGGAACAATGCCCAAAATTAATCCAACACTTAAATTATTAATTCATTTAATGCTACAACATTCCTAGTATCTGTCGGAATCCATAACCTTGGCTCAACCGATATAAAACTATTCAAACTGGTATTTATAACTAGGTAGGTTGTCTCTCTCGGTTTACGTCTTCGCTATGCGCAATTAAGTATTAAATATTGTCTACGTATAGAAGAGATAAAAACATTTTTTTTTGTAAAACACACTAAGCACAGACGTGTGTTCGGATCCCAATGAACAACGTACACATTGGTCGATCACGGCCGGCCTAGAGAGAACTTTAAGGGATACGTCCGTAGTTCGGAGTATGGCCACCCGCGGAGCCACAATCGCTCTGTCAATCACTGATCACGCCCCTCAACAATTAATCATGCTCCAACAAAGTTACACTAACTTATAACTTATCTATACTCGTTTATTCCGTTTACAGAATGTTTAGCCACGGTATCGTCTTGGATATCTTCGAAATTGAGGGTTTTACTTTACCAGCAAATTATTATATAGTTATTATGTTGCGTGTGCTCGCGAAACGATAGTACCTACCTACAACGTACATACATACAACATTCGATGCTTCGATTCCGTTTTAGACCGATTCTTACTTTTTGCTCGTCTTATTGTTATTATTTGTAGTGTAATTAATTTTATAACTCCTCTCATTAACTTCGTTGCGGTAATACTTAGTTTATTTAATCGTAATTGTGCAATATACCTACCAGCGGCATATCTATGTGTATAGTCGACTGAAATTCGCTCGTAAATCTTTACGATATACGCGTTTTATTAATAATTCGCTTTTATGGATTTCTTGAACGTAATTTTGCTGCTATCGTAAAATTCGCTTAAAATTCTTATCAGCTCAAGCAATGTAGCAGTTGACATAATTTTTCTATCGAAATAGATGTAGATTAACTCATATTAACATTATTAACTAAACTAGATTTTGACTTTCAGCTGCAACAAAATATATGTACATACCTATCTGTTGGGAAATACGAATGCATAATAATAATAGCTTTATATTTATATTATTTATGTTCTTGTGGTTATCGGCGGAAATCCTTTCATTGAATATCAAACAAAATGAAAAAAAAAAATAATAGTGCAAATGGGTCCTGAAACAATGAAAGAAATCATTGTTTAATATGCATTAAAATTGGTCCAAAAAACGAGTTCATCAAATCAATGAAAAATATTATATTATTATATTAAGGAGTTTGTTGAGTAATATATCATTCATTGTATTAATGAACTCAAAATCATTGAAAATAAAATGCTGGTTTGATTGGCTCAATGAAATATGTTATTGTTGCAACAAGCGCCAGTTTTGTTTTAATACCTTTATGTGGTTTATTGAAAAACCGCGAGTTATTAATTTTATGTATGAACTCCAGTAACAGAATACAGAATGACATTAATACAAGAAATATTATTTGTTGATATGCCAATCACAAGTGATTGAATTAATGTATGTTGTTCATAATGCCAATAAATTTCAATTATTGTTATAGAGTAAACTTCTAATTAAGATAATGAACTTTCATTCTATTCATTCAATTCAGTGTTGAGCTGTATTTAATTGGATTGCACTAAAAGTAATATTAAAAATAACCAGATTGATATGAAGCATCTAAATAAATTCCCCTAAACAATAAGGCGTAAGAATGCCACCTTGCCAATGGGTCATGGTCCATTGTGAAGGAATCACCCTACAAGCAGAAACGAGAATAGAAATGTGAGTTTCCGCGTATCAAATGTCTTTAGCATTCCTCGAAGAACAAATTCAGTTTCGGTATCGTATTTCAAGATTATTTTCGATTGCACCCAAAGAGATTGCGAGTTTAGGTGTACGCCCTCTAGGAGCCACGCGCCAAACTTCTACTTAGTTAGCGACCACGTGTAAGTCTGTAATTCAACCCAAATTTCATTAAGTTTAGTTATATATTCGTTCTTGTAATAAATTGCAAACTGTTGAACTAACGAAGAAGATATTACTTAATACTTTATTACGTTCATATCGTGAATAAGTTTATGAAAATTGTACGTAACAATCGCTAATATATTGGTTCATATTCATATTATTAGCAAAATTATTTATTGAACGCGTGAAAATATAGTTACCATAACAAATATTCTCAATGATATGTTGTAATAATGAAAACTAATTTATTTTAGTAGTGAATCTTATTATTACTTAATGAAAGATTGTAAATAATATTTTATCATAACAATGACGCATTTCGTTCGGTCGATGAAAATTCACTCAATAAATGTAAATTATTGGTATTACTACCTGTTTTTTTTTCTCAGTGAAATTATGCACATACCCATAATTCCAAATTAAAATTTATTGGAGCATCATGTAATTACTTTATAATACTTTAAAATTAAGGTTTTAACTGTAATAAATTAAATATAAAAATTACCAAACTAGTAGATAAATTAAAACAATTTACTAGTTTACGGGTCTGTAATTGGTTGTATTCAGTGCGTCACCTTTATGAATTTGAATAATTTTATTACACTTTAACTTATCAATAAATACAGTTATACACTTTAAAATCTCTTATTGTTATAAAATTGATCAACAGTATAATATTGCATTTTGAATCCAAAGAACAGGTTAAATATAACAAAACTTCGAGTGTCGTTCAGAAGTGTATATTGAAAAGCCAATTACATGTTTTGATCTCTGAGGATTATTTTCAAATCCCCCGTATTTGCAGATAACTTTCGGAATTTGACATAAACTTGAAGATGACTCTCATAGGTAGAAACATGTAATCAGATTTTCAATATACTTCTGAACAGTCCTTAAACTTTTGTTATATTCAATTAAATGATACCATGTGATTCAAAATGATTGTCGTAAGAAAAAAACTGTTTTCCGGAAAAATTTATCTATACTTATTACCAATTTAATGAGCGAAGCTAGCTACATACAAATTTCATACATTAAATGAATTTTCTTGACATTTAGCGACATTGGCGTGCGTGTTGTAGTATCCTTCGATTATTTATCTCATAATTTTTTTCAAATCGTTTATATTTACATCACCAACAATAGTATTTCTGAATACTGTAAGAAAATAAGGGAATTTATCTGTGGTAATAGCTCAACAAACAGGTAAAAAATCAATATTAAAATTAAGTGAAATAGTTTATTACATTTTATAATTTTATAGGCTTATCATACACTTCAGCGCAATGAGCTGTCAAAAGAAAGTTACATTTTCATCTCTATAAAGTTTCTACGGTACAGGAATTATTACCATTAGATCACGATAGGCGATTGGAATACTGTCATTGGTTTAATAACAATTTAAGGGGGCGATGACTTGCTAAACAAATCATTTTTCTCGGATGAAGCCTGGTTTTATCTAACAGACTATATCAATTTACAAAACTATTGTATCTGGTCTGCAGAAAATCCACACAAAATTTCGAGAAACGCAATTGCATCCCGTAAAAGTTAGAGTTTGGTTAGCTATGTCCAGGCAACGAATAATAGGGCAAATTTTCTTCGAGGAAACTGTAACAGCCCAACGTTACCAACAGATGTTGGAATTGTTTATTGCAGAGTTACAAGAAAATGAGCTTGAAGCAGGTTATTTTCAGCACGATAATGCTCCAGCACATACTGCTCGACAAACCTGCCAATATCTTCAGCAGTTTTTTGCTGACAGGTTCGTTAGAGCACAAAGATGGCCACCAAGATCGCCTGATCTAACCCCATTAGATTACTTCATGTTTGGCTATCTAAAAAATTGGATCTATAGAAACCGCATGCATACCATAGAAGAACTGAGAGATGCAGTTTTGTCATTTAATAATTATGCTAATTGTATGTTATAAGTTAAAGTAATAAATAAATTTAGTTAAACACCAGTTAGTACTGAATTGTAAAATCATAATTTAGTAAAGTTAAATTAATTACATTTCATTTTTACAAGCAGAAACACCAATCCATAGTCGTTTATATAATGCGAGTTCAAATATTGGTTACGTTTTTCTTATTTATGACAGATCCGTTTACTTTCTTATGTTCCAACACTGACTTAGTTCAAACCTTCATTACAAATACGCGGCATATACCTACACCCTGTTACTATCTATAGGAGGGGAATTGACAATCATTTTGAATCTCTGTGTATATGTATGAATATATGTATACCTATATTTAACACACTGATAGATGAAATCTTTCTGCATTTTCGTGAGACATACAACTAAGGCACAATGATTATTGCGATTATACGTATACTGCACTGATGTTTATGTTCGTATCTCTGAAAAAGTCATTTACGTAGTTGTCTTTCGCAAACTTGGCACATTCGACTATAAAGATGGATGCAAAGTTAAGTATTTTGTATTGAAGAAACGCATATTTATATATGAAAACATTTAGAATTACCATAATTCAATGCGTATAATTATAATGCTAGATTTTTTAAAATATCATGTTAGAACGTCATCTTATTAAATGCATAAACGTATCTCTATATTAGCTTAAACTCGCCCAAATCAAACTTTAGCGTAAAATTTTAATATTATGCAAAAATGTTCCACCCACTTGTTACCACATATTTCACATAGCAGAAATTTAAGGTGTAAATTGCACGATTCCCGTATAATTTAAGGCACGACAGACACGGCTAAATTATAGTGATTGTTTTAACCGTTCCGTACATCGTAAAGTAAACGAATAATCTATGCAAATTATTGTAAATATGTGTATAATGCGCGTGGATGGATTTATTAACATAGGAATTGATTATTTACTGGATGAGTTTTTGATATTCGTTTATTTTTGGCGTAAATTTATAGAGGCGCGTTGAGTAAAATTAAAATCACTCGAGTAATAAATCCAGTGCTGAAATAAAAAGTATAATGGCGGGTTTTTTTTGCGGTACTTGAATTTATTAATGCGGTTAACGATTTTTAAGAATCATTAATATGTACAAACGACCTTACAGCTGAAATGAAATAAGCTATCAACGATAAGAAGTATAATCAGGAAATGGACTTAACTTCTGAACACATAGCGATTTTGTTTATAAATACCAATGTTCGATTAGGTAACCGAGACGTGAGATATAAATCACTTATTCCTTCATTAACACGTATACAATTTCGATCAACTGTTTGAAGTGGGTTAGGACTTTTCGAGAACACGTGGCGTCGAACCGAACCCACATTTTTTGCACATTCACGCTCACATGAGTACAGATACGTATGGTAGAATGTAGGTACCATATAATTGCATACATGCGCAATACATAAGCTGACAGAAATATGATGTGATTGATTGCGAATTTTTTTATTGGTGAATTCGTAGGCTAAGCATCCGTCATTATACGCCTTTCTCGTTAATTGCCCTAGTGACAAATAAAGGGGCGCAATCTCACCTTAAGAATTTCTCTTCCAGATTATTATTTTGTCGCCGATGTATGAAGGAGTGTCCTGACTGATAACTACTGCTTTGAATTTAGTATTTCGAATTTTAGCGTTTCTTGATTTAATATCGTATTCTAGTTTTGCTAAATAAGTTTCCTGCAAGTATCCATTTTCGGTCCTTTCCCATTTTTTCAATGACCTTCCTTGACTTTTAAGTTTATTTGAGTTGGCTGATTTCTTATACACATAAATATCAAATATCGCATGGTTTCTTAGAAAAAAAGCTACGAAAGTGTACAAAATATCCATATTAGTTAGAAAGTCTTGATAATAGATGCTATAGTTTGGGGTAATATAAAGAATAGCTCGGGTGCTCTGAAGTTCGTAATTTTGGGCTGTATTGGTGTAGAATGACTCCAGAATGACGATTGAGTGTTTATTTTTCGGCGCTGACCACAACTTTTACACTTTTTTCTTAAAAAAAGATGCGATTTTCAGGTTATGTCACCACACAAAACACGTCGAAATCTTGAAAAAGGAAAACCGCATTTATCAACTAATAACTGTTATAACCGAGTACTAAAATGTTTCATTTAATTTATTTTCATGAAATAACACCTTTTCATGTAATGTTTTTGCCAAAAAAAGAATACGTTTGAATTCGCATAAGTGCTCTTAAACTTGGGTTTATGTTGGTACGTTGGTCATCACAAGGTGTCACAGGCAGTGTTGCCAACTTGGTGATTTTTCCACTATATCTGGTGTATTGAAAGCACGTCTGGTGTACACAAACCATATTCTAGTGGCCAGTGAAAGGTTAGTGGATTTTCTTTAATTTTAGTAATAAATCTAGTGAATTCATTGAAACGAAGACTAAATTACATCAAAGTATAGGAAAGCCTAGTAGCGTCACTCTCGCCAATATAAATTTCAGTCGCCATTTTATTTTGTACCTTATAATGTATATATTATATAAGTCTACTCTTTCTATTATATGGTAGGGAAATATAGATAAGCCTTTTGTAATTTAGCTTTCTTCTCTAATGATTTTAATTGTAATTCTACATTTTAATTCTAACATACACATACATTTCCGCGCACAATATACAGAACAAAAGGGAAGGTTACCAAAAATTTTCCCTAAAAGCCTACTTATAAAAACGTGAGTGACGCTAGTTGGTTTTATATATAATAAATAAATAAATGACAGTACAATACAAAATAAAATAATAAAATAAGTAAGGATATATATTATGATTTTATAAAACACGGTTACAGTTGTATATTGTTGTAAATTACTAATATTTGACGACCTAATAAGTGTGGTATTAAATTCATAAAAATTATAATAAAAAATGAAATAAAAGGGGATTTATAGAAAAAAAAAACTATTAATTACATAAATATATAAAATATTTTTTTGCTTTTCTTAAAATACTTTATAAAGTAATTTCTTTTTCAATTCCAGTGATTTTCTGGTGGAATTATAATCCCAATCTAGTGAATTATGTCTTCTGTCAATTGACAACACTGGTCACAGGATCATGGTTGTTGTCTGTAACTGTGCCTTGATAAAACACGCTGTGTTTCTGAGTGGGAACTCATTTAACGGTAATTGTGCTCGATACAGTTGGACTTTCAGTGATCGGATGAGGAATGCAGTACCATTTTTGTTGATCTTTTTTATATTTTTATATTTAAAGTAATACCATAACCTGCATATAATACTTGCGTTATCAAGACACAGTTACAGACAACAACTATGATCCTGTGACAGTGATACCTTGTGATGACCAACGTACCAACATAAAAAACCCTAAGCAGTTATTGGGAAATCAAACGTATTCTGTTTTTGGCAAAAATATTACATGAAAAGGTGTTATTTCAAGAAAATAAGTTAGTTGAAACATTTTAGTACTCGGTTATAACAGTTATTAGTTGCGTTTTTTTTCTCAAGATTTCGACGTGTGTTTTATGTGGTGACATAACCTGAAAATCGCACCCTTTTTTAAAAAAAAAGTGTAAAAGGCGTGGTCTGCGCCGAAAAATAAACACTCAATCGTCACTCTGGAGTCATTTTATATCAATACAGCCAAAAATTACGAACTTCAGAGCACCCGGGCTATTCTTCATATTTTCCTAGGTTTGCACAGAATCGCACCACAAATTCTTGATATCACGTTATTTACAATTTACAGAATTATTAGATAATTTCATAAAACCAACTCGAATCATTTCACTAATAATAATTAAGTAAAAACTCTAGAATCCTACACCAAATATCTAATTTTGATGGCAAGATAAATAGATTAAAGTTAGATGACTGCTTTCCTTAAAAATCCTTTAATAAGGAATTATATTTTGTTGTTAGAACAAATCTTTTTCGTACTTATATGCGGAATCATGTGCAACAACTTTAAAAATCATCTGTAAACCATCTTGCCGTTATACGTAATAGTATACATAATCCTTTATAGCTACTACGATTCAATTGAGTTTTATGATGATGAGCTCGTCAAACATATTTAATATTACTAAAATACCCATTCATGTCATCTTATATAAAACGACCATCACAATCTCTTTATCGCCTTTTGATGTGGATATTAACACGTGCACTCGCGCGATTCCAAGACCACATTCCCCTTATATCTTCCACCTTTTTCTTTTATTATTAATACCTATTTGTTGGTGGTTAATAAGTTCGTGCGCGTATAAACATAAACACTAATTTAGCTGACAAGGCGTGGCGATATTTCGGGACGGAGGCGCGCCCGTAAACGCACAACCGGTCGAAAATTTTGGAAACGTCTACCTGAACCAGATGTTAGTTGGACGTCGTACGGTGGACAATAGCGACCTTTTAAAAAAACATTCATCATTTGTTCGGATGTAATATTTTCTCATTAACAAGATTCACCTGTTATTTATTACTTTTGACGCGTTTTTGTCTCGTTTTTTGGTCGTTTTTCCCCCTTCGAGAGATCGTCGCGCGCGCGCGCGGCCGCCGTTGATTGGTGCGCCGCCGCCTACGTGTGGACCCTTTCCTTTTCTTTTTTTTTTTTTTGAAGAAAACAAATTTAATTTGAATATATTGTGACATTGAATGTAAATAAATTTGTTTTTATTGGGGATTTTATTAACAGATGTCACCACATTGTGCGGAGATTATGATTTATATCGATATATGCAATGTTTTTGAGTTTATTTCAGCAACACAACTCTCTTCGCATCTCTTAAAGTATAAAAATTAGCAAGGACATATATGAAAGCAAACATTTTAGTAATAGATTCTGTAATACCGCATCCAAAGAATAACAAAAAATGACATTTATTTGAATTTGGTTAGTCGTGTGCGAGAACACTGCATCAGGATTACAAATTGATATACGAGGTTCTAAGTACGCTTGTTGTACTCTTTAAACATTTATCTGCTAATGGATGAATTTACAATTGTTCGATGGGTACTCTTGATGTTGAGAGAAAAGTTTGAAAAGAAATGTGTAAATACACCATCTTGCCCCACAATGGTGGCAAGATGGGGTTCCAGGTGAGTTAAGAATGGGTCGTACCATAAATCTAGGTAATACGTAAAAAAAAAATAGATTCTTAAAATATTCTTAAAAACATACAGGAACAAAGCTTAAACTCTTTAAAGCGGAACTACTTAAAATAAAAAAATACAATAACGATAAGAACATTAAACTTAATTTTCACAATTGAGACAATAAAAGACGAACTCATCCACGTTATTCGCACAGTCTCCATGTACCCAACCTCGCCATCCATGGCATTGTATCAATACTTCCCCTTACAATACTAACATTGAGCGTCATCTTCCTCGACAGAAGAACTTGATTATTTCCTTGACGTTTTCTAAAAGTCTATTTCATTGCTTTCCTTACAAAATTCGGCTTCTTGATCTCTTCTGTTTTCTTCTTTGCCATTTCCTTTTTCCTTTAACTCTCCCTCAGCACTTCTAGTTGCCTTAGGGATTCCCCAAACTTCTATTTTCTTGTAGCAGATTTTTATACGTAGTGCTTGTAAGGATTGTTGTCTTTCCCTTGTTACGCTTTGATTGAACCTGTACTTTATTCCTAACATGAGAAATAGGCATTATGTCTTCAAGAAAGCATAATGGCATAACGGACCAGACTGAAGAGTGAGATAATGATGTCCTCATGTTGCCCCATACCAATAGCCCGATCTTGCCTCTTTGGGACATTTTCTGGTTATGTTATAATAACATATTAAATATTTGAAATAAACAAATAACACACTATAGAAAATACATGCAATATATGTCAATTAATAAGCACAAAAAAGTGTAGTTGTAAATAATTTACTTATGCTTCCGATACTGGCCGTTGAACTCACCATCAAAATAATAATGAAATTCTGGAAATTGCAAAGTTCACGCACAAACAGCTATAACTTTGTTATTACGACTAGTAAAGTTTCCTACATTACAACAAACATAAGACAGCGCTTGTCAATATTAGGACTGCTATTATTTGACAGATGCTTACTGCCGTTTTGTACATAAGACGATGTCCCCATCATACCTCATGGCCCCATCTTGCCCCACCCTCCCCTACATTATAGAAATAAATAATGAAATGATGCTGGGTGTATTGCAGACTTCGTCATACCTTCAAATGTAAGCGTATAATAATTGTCTCTTTTTTCCGGTTTTCTATGAAAATATTGATTATTATTATCCGGGAACTATAGATGGCGCGCACAATCAATCCTATCTTTACTGGGGTTGATCGTTGATCAGTTATTCTTGTCTTTTGTTTTCAATTCAATTTAGGGTGGAGGATCCAGTGTACAGACGATTCTCAGTGAATAAACTGACACACTTATGCTAAACTTTATTAAAATGGCAAAAATTGCAAATGTCTTCCACTCTCTTTATTTATGAAAAGCTAAATAACAACAATTCATTATAATATATAATATATAATATAATTCATTATAAGGGCTGTACCCCACCTAAAAGTGCCACCTATTCTAAGTACTCTACACACAAAAAAAAAATAATTACTCAATTTGAATATAAATACATTACATTGAATATAACATAACTTCTTATATAAGCAAGAAGATGATGATATTGAGAATAAAATTTGTTCAGTTTTCTAAACCCGTGAATTTGTTAGACGAAACGATTTTTTAGCTCAAATGTAATCAATATTCTAAAATCATTATAAACATATAATATTTTCACCACAAAAATAATTATTTCAGATTTGAGTAAATAAATTTTCTCATCTGGAAACTATCATATTTATGCCTTAATAATTTATGTACATTTGATAGACGTATATAAAAGTATCATTTGAAGTATTGCCATTATTTGCTTCCAAAATATAAGTATATTGAACTGATAATACTTACCTGCTTAATCTAAGTATTTCTACTATTCAAGGGTAATAATTACCTACTAATTTTGTGTCTGTAACACCAAAAAACCTCGGGAGGGGAAAATTAATAAATAAAGAAATATTATGTAATTAAATAAATTTACTGCCATATTTTATCGTTTTACAATATTTGGGAGAAGGTAGCGTATCGGGGTACCCCAGGAGTGCGCGCGGGATATTGATGCGTAAAGGTATAGATGTTATGCGTATCCGTCGTTGCGACCGGTGTTCTCGGGATACTTCTCACTCAATGCCTGGGCCTGGTATCTATTCGGCGTTGGTTACTGATATATTTTCAATCAGTATAATAACACTGCGTGACACGATTTTCGTACCTGAAAAACTGATTACTATTATGGTTTTCAATTAGTTACAGTATGTAAGCAGTGGATGTTTTTTGTTTCTATCACGTCTTGTTTTTGAAGTATACACTGATGGCATTAGATAGGCTATGCCGATTCTGGCACAAAATCTCGGATTTTCAATGGGGTAGAGTTCACAATTTTATCCCCTCATAGATACAATATGCATATTTACATGTCACTTCGTGCTCGTAGCGACACATTGAAATATTCTACCTGATATACATACCGGGTGTTCAGCATAAGATGCAACGGTCCAAAGCCGATTTATTATTGCTTTTTTGGAAAATGTTTCAAATAAATGTTGGCTCGAATCATATTCTACACATTTTAAAATTAGTTTCAGTAATGGCGGACCTCCGGTTGTACCGGAAGTAGATACTTTATTATTTTAAATGGAACACCCTGTATATTACTGTATTTTTGGATTGCTTGTTAAATTCAAATAACATTACGTTAGGCATACATTGGGGCTAAGTTGTACCGTTTCCGAATTACATGACGTTTTTTTCGAAAATAATGACATTTGCAATGTCTGCGGTGTTTGCAAATATCTCCGGAAATACGAAAGTTAGAAAGATGCGGTTTTCAGTTTTCGCTTAATTATGAAACAGCACACGTCTTTTATTTTAAAGTTGTTGCGTTTACATTACAGAATTATTAAATAGGGCTCTGTAATTTTCGAACTCTAAAATCATGGATAACTTGATTTTTTTTAAATTGAATGGTATAGCAATTTTTACATAAATGGATGTAAAATTTGATTTTCTTTCGATTTTATACGAGTGTCATTGTGTCTATCTCCAAAGGTTTTGGAGATATTCGCGATTTTTCAGTTTTTCATGATAGATACGTATTGCGAAGCGCCAGCCACCTTCCCCTCACATTTCACCACGCTTGGGACTAATTAACAAAACAAAATAAGTTTTGTCGTTAGTTTTAATTTTTTGTCGTTAATTTAATCGAATTATTGATAATTAAATAAAGCAATATGTATATTTTTTAAGATTTTTTACCAATAATTATTAGTTACCGTACCCAAAAAACAGTACGTGATAGAAAAAAAGTACATAGGTGTTCTTATTAAGCGATTTGTATAGATAAATAAACAGGAAAAATTGAAGTGGGTACTTAATTTTTTTTTAATTTGTAACGTAGTGTAATTTGCTGGCATTACCTACTGAAAACTAATAACTAGTAAATACCTACGTATGTTTGTTAATGTATAGACCTACCATGTTCATATATTATCGACACAATGGCGCTGACTCTAAGTATTATTTCAAAGTTTTTTAAACCAGTAATCCTTTAATATTAGATAACACGTGCGTACTTGCATTCGAATATTTTAATGGTAACATCTGTGCATCAGCCCCATTCTATCTACCCCATTCTCTAAGTAGCTGTGAAATGGCTGGCGGGTATCCATTTAGATTTACTTACACTCACAACCAACAACACTGTTCGCTGATCAATCAAAAAGTGACGCTCAGTAAAGCGTATGTATGTGCAAAACCCCCTAAACCCTCTCCTAAAAAAAGAGGGAACCAATGACAAATGGTGGGGTAAAATTTGTTTGAAATGTTTTAATATTATGGTGAAATGTATGGTTGAAATCAATTTGACATTTCATGTTTTCAGTACAAATTTTATATAGTAATTCATTATACCAAACGTATAAGGGATTTTATTTTGAATCTACAGACTTTCTCACTATGATTGCATAGATTTATTCCTTACAACAATAACAATGTTCATTTGGAGGAAGTATACTTCAATGCAAATATTTATACTATTTGTTCTAAGAGTATATTGTGTTTTCAGAGAATTTACTCTTATGTTCTAACCAACAAGATTTGATTCATTTAAATATATATTAAGTTTCGATTTCTGAATAAATAAAAATATTCATATTGATAATAGATTCTTTTGTGTGTATGGATTCCATAAAAATTGAAATGTTCCTACTCTAACTAAATAATTTGCCTATGATTGTTAATAACAAAAGTATAGTAAGTTGGGCTGCTATCAGTTGTAATTATGTTTGCACCCATGGACTTACTCCCAGCATTCGTCAAGAAGTGAAACCATGGAAAACATTATTCTGGGAGTAGGAGAAGCAGCTCCAAGTTACTGATAGCCTGTCTCTTCCAGCAGCGGAAGGATAGACCAACGTAATCAACTGAAAAAAATATGTCATATAATTCAATAATATATTACTCTTACCAAAAAACGTGTATTACGATGTATTGCGTAAACACCTTAGAAAAAGAAAATAAAATAAAATAAAAACGTATTACCGCATTTAGTGTAGAAAAATATACAAAAAAACTTAAAAAAAACAGTCATATTAAAAAAAAAGGTTAATCATGATTCTTCAATAGTGAAAAATCGGAATCTAAATTATCTTAATTAATAAAAAAGTCTTAACACATTTCTTTCATATTTTTAAATCTCAATGTCCTAGATGAAAAACACAAAAGCCTTAGTATTTCAGATTTTTCCTTGTACCGTTGAACGAAAACTTCTTTTTTACGTCATATTCGAATAAGTTCGTGTGGTCATATTGTCGTTAGACACAGCTTACGACTATTACCAAACTATTAAAAAACAGATTTTAAATGAGGGGTCTCGATATTTCCAATAATTTTTGTACAATAGGCGCACAGATACGAAACGAGTTACGATTTTATTTATACCGATATTTTCTGGTATTAAAAGCTATAGTTACACAAATAGCTATCCATTATTTTAAATTAGCAGCAAGTTATTGCATCGAAATACAACTTTAACGCATATTCCATGAATGTTTTAGATATATCTATAATGTTTGAGCAATGCTAATTTGAATGCCAAGCATTTGGTATTATTTTGAATAGAAATCTTTCAAATAAGAATTACTTATCACTATTTTAATTTCGATTAAAAGTGGATTTCTTCAACCTCTCTTCGAATAGTAATCAAAATAATCCAACATTTTTAGCAAGCAAATTAAACAAAAGCCCACTCCATCAACGGCACAAAACAACATTACCATGAAGACTCTCCTTACAGAGCTCGTCGTAACGAGTCTCTTAAATAAAATACGCGATATAAATATACACCACCACATCGCATAATAATAATAAAAAAAGTACATTAATTTGATCGCTAAAAAAAATATTTCATAAGAATGACGCCCACGGTCCCCATCTCTTTACGACTAATTATTAACACAAGCGCTAATTTAATAGCCCATATAATCGTTCGGTACGCCAACGCTTTTTTTTATATTTATGCTCGCACACTCACATTATAAGAGAGAAAGATTTACTGTTTCATGGCGGGCACAACAATAAAATGAAAAATATCTTCGGGAGAAATTCTCCTCCTAAAAAAGCGCTTTCCTTTTGTCTGGGATGATTTAGTGAATCACGCGGTTAGTAGTTTTTCTACTTTTAAGACTAATATGATTATAGCTATGTATGGCACCATATAACACATTTAATAGTTAAATAGGGAACAAAATGACATCAATCATTGTCGTTGAGTTCATGTTAAGAACATTAAGTCAAGTAACATACTTTTACACACTTTTAGAGTCACTAAATCCGCCGTCTTTTTGTTATTCTCTTGTGATTTTTTTCTGAAACTTCCCTAACAAGACCGGCACAAAATAACGGATAACCTTGCAAAAAAAGGGGAAATGGAACGCCTTTTATAGGGCCTGAACCCTTTTGCGGGTTAAGTAGCAGTACGATACTGAAGAAACTAAAAACAGAAATGGAGCAGAGAAAATCCAGTTACTGGGAGAATCTCCAGGGAATGAGGCAAAGTAAAATTCTTCTGGGAACTTATAACCAGAAGAGGTTTACAGAATGCATCAACCTGAGTAAGAACAATGTTCGCATATTAACAGAAATACTTTCAGGCCACTGTAAACTGAAAGGACCTGAGTAAGCTTGGATTAGCGAAGGAACCTGAATGTAGATTTTGTGGGGAACAGGATGAAACACCCATCCACCTCCTCTCAAACTGTGGTAGCACTGTGCAACTCGAGGGCATTGCACCTGGGAGCATATGAAATCGAAGAGGGAGACTTACCTAGACTGGGGCCCTCTGACATCCTACACTTTCTGAAAGGAATAGGATGGAAGGCCAGCTGTAAAGCAGCAAGAATAGGGGACACAATAGATCTTTTAGGTCGCAGTGTAACACCACCCTTCTACCTACATACATACATACATACAATAAGACCGGCAAGCTTGGAAACATTCCAATTTTCCTGCTACCTTCTTTCCATTGTTGATCGTTCGCTGTACTCATCACTTACAGCTCCCTAGGTTCTAGGAAAAAAGTCTAGGTGTGAGTGCAGGAAATGAATCTTTAGAGACATATTGCAACCTATTTTTTACGATGACAACATATTTTCAATAAGAGTAACGTAATTGTCAGCTTTTTTATTTCTCAAGAAATTATAGTGACCACTAGGCGAGTCATTCAAAACATATTTTTTCAATATCTGTTAGACTGCTGTCAAAATATTCGTCTTTCAGGATATTTCCAATCTGTGACCCAACAAAAACACCTTCTTTTATTATTGCTTCAATTAGCCTTTGGGAAATTCTGACGCAGAAACTGAAAAGCTAGTTCATCTCTATTCACTGCCTTAAACAAAGTTTTCGCTAGACCCAATTTGATCTGCAGTGGTTGTAAGAAACTCTTTTTGGAGTCTGCTAATGGCATATGTTGTACATTCTGTTCACCTGGTGCTAATGATTGTCAAACAAACCAGTGTTGTCTTTTGTAATGGAACGTCTTTGCCCGACTGCCCAATTCACCCAAAAACCAGCAAAGCTTGGTATAGTTTAGCTGCAATCCAACTAAATTTGTAACAATCCTTAAGTCGCCACGTATCGGCAATTGGTGCTCATCGTATTTCTTGCTTGTCAATAGGTAATTCATATTGTCGTATGATTCTCTCATGCGAACAGCATATCCAACAGGAATAGTTGGTAGAATATTCTCCAATATGCAAAATAGTATTGCCTTTAAACTCAATGTTAACTGTCTATAAACAATCTCCGTTATTTTCCATTCCTTTCCTTTATCGAAACACATACCGAAACATCATCTAATAGTTCCACTCCTGGAGTCTTGATCCTAATAACTCTGCCTTACCTTTTGTTCTAGATTTTGATGCTTTTCATTAATTTTACTATTTTATTTTTATTATAATTTTATCTATACACAAATCATTCAGATGTTCTTGACAAATTACGGACCAGTTTCTTCTATATTTTTCTAACGACGTATCTTTCATGCTTCTGAAGATTGCTCCAGGCCGAAACATGTTAAGATCTGTTAAAATAAACCTTTTTTGTTTTTAATTTATAGCTATTGTATTTTTATATGTATAGTGACAATGTGGATGTTGTGTTACAACTTATCACAATAAAGTATATTATTATTATAATTTAAAAATTACATTGTTTGTCACACAAAATTAATTTGTGTCAAGATTTGTTTGATGATATTGCGACTTTAACCCCAAGACTATATGATCTCAAACTCCATAAATCCGACAATTTTTCAGAAATAGCCATTAGACCTGTGGTCGCATACACGGATTCCCCAGTGTATGCCCTCTCAAGACGGTTAAACAACTATCTGAAAGACATATTTAGTAACAGCTATAAATATACAGTTAATAATAGCTTACATTTAACTCAGAAGCTGAGCGATTTTAATATACAGGATGAAGATACCCTCATCTCCCTAGACATATCCAATCTTTTTACTAATATACCTAGACAAGAAGTTATCCAATTACTTACTGATAAACTTTGCTCACTTAATGGTCCACCTGAGGAGAGGGAGGAACTGGTCAGATTACCTGAGATCTGTTTGGAACAAGACTTTTTCCAATTGAATGACAACGTTTACTCTATAGCAGTGGATCTGGCGATGGGTTCGCCTATTTCACCTCTGTTGGCGGATATATTTATGAATTTCTTCGAAACTACGTATCTTATACGTAATAATCCCTTTACAGATTGTATTCAATTTTACGCTAGATATGTAGATGATATTATTATTATATGGTCTGGAGATAATGTACAATTGCACAATGATTTCTTTCTCTATATCAATGCATTACATAACACTATCAAATTCACATTAGAAGTACAACTAAATAATAAGATTAATTTTCTGGATTTAACTGTTATCCATTCTTACATTGGCAGCAAACTCAAATTTAAGATGTACAGAAAACCAACTCACTGTGTAATCAATCAACAATCTAATCATCCCTTTAACCACAAATATGCGTCCTTCAACAATTACCTTCACAGACTAGCTAATCTTCCTCTCACAGAAGAATACTTTAATAAGGAACTAAATTTGCTCAATATTACATACTGCCAGAAGAGGTACCTACCTTAACAACCTCGAGGCATTGGAGATACTGAAGCAGCAGCTCACTGGTAGAAGGACCTTTCTTTAAATTCGCAATTAGTTTTCGAGTCCATGCCTCTTTTTCAAATTCCACTCGAGAGATGACACCCTGACATATATGTTTTTCAATTATTCTACCATATCTTCAGTAGTTTATTATTTAAATGATAGATGACACTACTGTATTGTAATTTCTAGAAAAATGTCTCTAACTTAATTCAAGTTCATTCCAGAATCATTTTATATTCTGAGTGCGAAGTGTCAACATCTTTTTTAAATAATTTTAAAGTGTCGTTTGTTTTTATTTAGTGTTTTATTGTCCATTTTAATGTCTGTTATTTACATATTTTACTTTTTCCTACTTTTTACATTGCACTTTCCAATTTTACTTATGTTTTTTAAATCTTGACTAATTTTAAACTGATTTTGAATTTTAAGTATATTTTTAAATAATTTTTAATTTTTAATGTTTTACTTTACTTATCTCTCTTATTTATATAGAAAATGTGTAAACTCTATACAATAGTAATTGTTATTAATTTACACTCATTAATTGATGCTTCTGTAGCTGACCTGAGGATGCTCAGCTAGAGCGAAACCGGTCGTGCGATACATTAAAGAATTTTGTGAGGATCAAGACCTTGTTTTCTTGCTTTTTCGCTTTATTATTATTATTAATAATAATAATTTTAAAGGGATCAAATTACTTCAACTTCTTAAGTATTCTACTAACTGATGAACGGTTTACTCCTGATGCTTGAGATACCAATTATATAGACATCGCATTTTCAAGCACGGTGACTTAATTTAAGACTTCGACGTTATCTTTAATATCTTCATTATTGACAACCCGATGAAAATTTTGTTTTTGTATGTACAGAGCCTGTTTCCGTAAATTTTTAGATTAATTCTAATACGGACTTGTACCGCTTGCATAATTTTCGTTGAATAAGCCAGCTGTAGATCTTGCACACTTTCCATTCTCATAATATAAGGTCACCAATTTCACAGGTTTTTTGGATAGAACAGACGAATAGACTATATTAATTTATTGTGAATTCACGATTAAACTAAAAGTACACTCCATTAAAGAACGTTTCCCCGCCAAACTATATGTACACCATAACACACTACGTACTACCGGTAGCAAATAAAAGTGAACTGAATTATGCAAAAAAAATGAATATGACAAATACAAGCAGGAATTACCTTGGTTATGCCAAAAAAAAAAATGCGAAATGACAGAAGAGCACAAAGAGAGAGCATTTGAAGTAATGTTGGCAACGAAACTGTCATCACATTCACGGCAGATCGTCCGCTTCATAATGCGACTTTAAGCAGACTACTTCACTCATTGCGTGAATGAAGGGCTTGTGCATCTTTCACATTGCTTTCACGAGAATAAACTTCTAGCAACCTGTTTGTATGTAAACAATTTACTATTTATTTTATCAATAAGGCATTTGCCCAAAACTAAATTGTAACCTATTATAAAAGCTACGCCGTAAATGGAACTGCTTGCTAACGAAATATATCCATTCATATAGTGAAAGCAACCTTTAGCCTTTGTTTCATTCGTTATGTGGCTTCGCACTACGATATTTACTCATAGCTATACAGGTGAATGAAACCGCGTTCATCGCTACACTAATTTAAAGCCATGTCATTTTAATTGTGTTTTATTACATAAGTTGCAAATTATGCGCTCTCTATTTACTGATTAAAAAAATTACTTTAATACATGTTGCTGTAAAGAAAATTGAAAAAACTTTTGAATGAGTGATCACAAGACCCATCTCCCATATTCAAATTTTAAGGGTGGGGGCTGCTGTGCACCCACGAATGGTTTCAATATGTGAGGGTCGTCATTAAAAAGTTATCCCCCTTGATATGACATTGGCAAGTTGCGATATTTTATATAAATCACATGTCCTTGCATGGAAGCGTAAAACCTTAATCACATTCACGATTGATCTTTCGATAGGTAGAATCATAAAGTTGAACAACGTTTCTTATATAATATCGGCTCTACGATTCTCCATTTAAAGATTCCAAAAATATAATTATTACAATATGTCTAAACTAGTATTTTCTAATTTCCAGGGAAGAAGTGGCGTTCCCTAACACCACAGGACCGAAGACCGTACGTCGAAGAAGCAGAAAGACTGCGAGTGATCCACATGACCGAACACCCTAACTACAAATACCGTCCCAGACGACGGAAACACAACAAACAGCGAACGACATCCGGCGTAGGACCGCGAGTGGGCACATCTCTACCCAGCCCTAACGTTCCGAATATGTCGCCGAGATACTCGGGCTACATTCCGAACTCGAGTCTATCGCCGACGATGCAGCAGGCGAATAGCTACGGCACCATGGACTTCCCGAGCCCCGGCGCCTCGAACGACTACACGCAAACCGGCGAAAAGCGATACAGTCCCGTGAATTTCCAAAACAAATACCAATACAACTACAACGTCAACTATCAACAGCATAATTACGGACAGAAGAGTCCTTTCTCCTTAAACACGCCCGATCAATCGCCGACGCACAGTCCGGAACCGAAAGCCGCGTTAAAACAGCCGAAAAGCCCGCAGGAGAATAAGGAAAATTCGAGCGAAACCGACGGTGTACTTCCGACTCCCGATCTGTCCCCTTTAGAACAAGATTACGACGATAAACAGAGGATTTCTAATATACAACATACGAGCAACGTGAATAATCTGACGCCTAACAATTTAAGTCCCACGCAACAGAATTACAGGGTGCAGAATTACCGGCAGCCCACGATTAGTTACACAAATACTCAACCGATAACTTCAGTGCCCATGGCGAATGGTATGTACGTTATGTGCGCGAATAAGAGTTCAGTTGAGCAAGGGCACGTGGTTACCGGTACGTTTTATCCAGCCGGTAGCAACATCTCAAGATCAGCAACTTTTAGGCACGTCGCAAAATAATCTTAACACTGTAGCTAATAATACGAGCACGGTCCACTATTATACTAATAATTTATCGCAATATTACGCGACGAAGGATTACTACAAGGACGAATTGTTAATCAACTCGCAGATGAAGGCGGATTATCTCCCCTGCATCAAGAACGACCTCATAATAGATAAAGGCGAATATGATCTCACTTATAAAGGTGGCATGGGTGAATATCAAACTTATCCGGTGGCGCAAGGTTTCATGCAGCAAACTGAAGAACGCAGCGACGAGAGTGACGTGGACGCTAGGGAATTCGATAAATATCTAAAATACAATAATTCCGACAGCAGTAACGTCATAGACTCGAATCACAACTATCACCGGAACGACAACCTCAACTCCAACGTGACTTACAACTTCCAAGCTCAACATACGTCTGTGATCTTGCCGAACACTAACGTGAAACCGGAACCCCAACTCGGACATTACTCGGACGTTTACGATATCGCGCAAAACGGTGTCCAGAAGAACGATGACGATTTTAGTGAAATTTTAGCGGACGTTAGGAAAACGTGTTATAGTAGTTGAATTATTATTCCCGTAAGTACTCAAATTTATGTTTATTAATTCTATGTACATATAGAGATATTGTTCCTGATTATTCACTTCCTCTTATATCGTGAACTTGTGCAATATTGTGATTTTATATGGGTATACACATATAAAGGCATATATTATATAAAGAGAAAACAAAGACGGTCAATTGTCAAAAAAACATTAGTAGGGATTACTTAATAAAATATCAAATATCAATATTGTTGTAGTTGTTTAAGTAAATTATACAGAAATTTTCCACGGTTTATATTATTTGTTGTACATACTGATATACTTACGGCATCATTATTCATGAGATTAATTTGTTCAAAATGAATGAATATTAAATAATTGTATAGTACTACAAACAAATAATATAATCCATTATAAGTATCTTGTAAGAACGGACAAAATTTCAGTTGAAATAGAACAAATGAATATGAATTTTGATAGGTGTCACTATTATAAATATTACACTAATTCCCGATAACATAAAGCTTCTGTAACCAACCGATTAGTTAATCATTTGCTAACACTAATAAAGTGGTGAGCAAAAGTTGAGTAAGCAACATAAACGTAACCATTTGTTCAATATCGCGTAATTATATTACACAACTAATTAATTCACTGTAAACTTACTAAAATCGACGCAATCTAAAGATATTAGAATATATTACAACCTTGGACAACTCACAACGATCTTTCAGGCTGAAATCTATGCCATTGAGATGTGTGCGACAGAGATTTTGGATAAGAACTACACGCATAAATCAATTCCAATAACATCTTCAGCGACACTCAGGCAGTGCTAAAAGCACTAGAGGCGCATAAATGCAACTCGAAACTGATCTGGAGCTGTAAACACTCTCGAAACTCATAGGAGATGGCTAATATATAATCTGCCCCTAATTTGGGTACCTGGGCACTCACTCGTTCTTGGAAATGAGAAAACAGACATCTTTCCCAAAAAAAGGGAACCAGAACCTGACATTAGCATATCACCTACAGTAGCTAACCTGTATATTAAATTCTGGGCAAACTAGAAAGTAGTCCAGTATTGGAACAGCTGTTCTAGTTTGTGCATGAGAAAGAATCATGCGAGAACCAAAGAACTACTACAACTTCACCATGAAAGTGTCAAGGTGATTGTCTCTCTCTCTCTCTTTACAAGTAAGGAAAGCATCTACACAGAATCGGGCTCTCTGATGAGACTGAATGTCGAATGTGTTTAGAAGATGAGAAGATAGTTAAGTACATTTTCTACCACTGCCCTACTACTACAAGAATCAGTCGAATCATTTTCGAAAAGGCTGACTCTTCCATAGAAGATCTGAAAACAATCTCATTCAGCAAGATACTGAGTTACCTTAAGGGCCTAAACTTATTGGATGAACTCTAAAATAACATCAGCTCTACAATATATCCTAGTGGTCGCAGTGGACGCAACTATTAATAAAACCATGCGGATGCTGTTGCTTACTAACTAACCTATTAAAATCGTTAGTTCATGTTGGTTCCAATCAAGAGCCAACATTTTCCCGCTCAAGCGTGAAACGTTCCGCCATCTATTGATGCAGTCATGCACGGCAAAATTCGGCATATTTCGCCCCTTGGTAAATCCAAATATTATACCAGTATACATATGGTCAAAGAAATGTTCCACCGACGCACTAGATGACATAGATGACACCACCAGCATTTTCTATTGTTGTGCATTTGTAGTGGTAATAAATTTCCATAAGAGAATACTTGTGATGCCATCTATAGTGCGCCAGTGGAACATTTCTTTGACCATATGTATACTGGTATAATATTTGGTAAATCTTAACAAATGTGTAACTACTTAAATAGCGATGAAAGAAAGAACTGATTTAACAAATGATTATTCCCTAACAAACGTCTATGTTACTGATTTTTGCTGTTATCCAATGATTAACTTTGACAAATTGGTAACTATTGTTTATGTTATCTGGCATAAGGTTTCTACACAACAATTTATTTTATATAATGTCACATAAAATCCCTATCATATGAGAACATTTTTTTTTATATTTATTGCAGGTAATTTCTTCATTTGTGTGTGGTTACAAAATGATGTCAAATGACGCGCACACGAACAATCACGTTACAAACCCTATTTACTATTAAATCTGACATTGTTTCAAGAAGAAGAAAATGCACTTTTTCTAGAAAAATCGCAGGAAAAAGTTACTTATCTTCAACCTTTTCAACCCTCTGGTATAAACTTTTTTTTCGTTCATTTTTCATAATGACAGTTTTGATTTAACAAACCTATTTTACAACATTTTTCTTATTAAATTAATTAAATTTTTAAAAAAAGAAGTTTAGCTGCTCTTCTAAACAATACAATAAAATTCAAATATTGTAAACATTTTTCATATTCTGTAATATACAAACAAACAGTTATTTAACTCTACGTCTTCAGCACTAGTGATCAATTAGATTTCTTGAAATGTTAATTTCGGTTGGATTTAGTCTTTTGTTTGTTCCCTGTTGAATAGATGCTGGAAGAGTGTTGATAAGAATAAGAGAATAGTTTTCTTTCATGGTAATGTAAATAACGTTTCCAACTTGCTTCTGCAATGTTTTATAACTGTAACCGTACGGGTTAAATATTTATTGTTTATTATTTTTCATAATTATTATATTATTCATAATAATTTTTTTTCGGTTTTTTATATATTTTTTTACGTTTCTAAGTTTCTTTTTTTAACATTTTTTTATGATAATTTCTTCAAAATTTTCATCATTTTAAAACATTTTTTAACTATTTTCAACAGAAAACAATTTATTTTAATGCAATTTTTTTTTGAAATATTTAGGTTTCTTTTATAATCATTAACAAAACCGCATTTTTCAAATATTTTTTCCACCATATTGGACGCAGCATTTTTTTGACTATATTCGTAATTAACAACTCCAAATACCACGTAAATTACCGAACTGTAAAATGAATTGGTGTTTTTCTTTTCATATTTCAAATTCTTTCCCGTTATATTGGGGCCACCATTTTTCTAAAGACTAATGTCAGATTTAAATTCAGCGACCTCAATACGTTTAAATGCAGTAGTCTGTGATAAACTAAATCTTTTAATTTAATAGTTTATAACAGCAAATTTTCGTAAGGAATACAAAAACAAGAAATCCGGTTTGCGTCTAGATCCTAGAAAGTCACTGATTATTCAGAAGTTCAACCTGTTGATGCTGTAAACACATAAAAATTCGTGTAGCGCGGGGTGAACGTTTATTTTACGCATCCATTGCTAGATATGCTGTAGTCCTTGTGATATCTTTGTATTTATTGGTGTACATGTGGAATAAACAGATTTACTATAAACAGTTCATCCTGCACTTACAAACCAAAATGGGTATCTAACACCAATCATTCCTATCACAGTGATGGCTACCAAGTAACTTCCCAGATGACATTAATAATAAATCAGTAGCTAAAAAAAAAACAGAGCCACGATATTCTTTCCTTCTTAGTTTTCTGTAAAAATAAAATCAATATTGTATCAAATTTAATTTGGTTTCACTAGTGTATTTTTGGATTATATAAAAACGATAACTAAAGCAACAAGAGAGCAAATTTAATAGTTATAGAAAGTAAGATAATTGTTGGTGTGCATATAGTTTGACGTTTTGTAACCATAAACAAATTGAAACGTCAAAATTTACCTGCAATAAATAATAAAAAGTGAGCTTAATGTAACGCCGACTTTATCTGTGACATTGTATATATTTTTTATCTGTAGTTTCCATAGTGCTTGCCTATGTCACTGCCAATCAAAATTAATTTAGAAACATTGTAGTAATTAAATAAGCTTAGGCCTATTTTACGCACTGGCATACATCATAAAATGTTTTTACTCACAGTTTCCCCACTTTCTATATAGTACTTTCTGGTTATTGATAGTTTAGGTGGAAATGATCTTTAGTCTCCTTTGAGCCAATCACTAGCACTTTAAGATCTGAATAAATGATTACATATAGTAAGCTCCGTTTGCACCAGCACGTTAATCTTCAATTAATTTTAGTTGAAACCAAAGTCGCTTTCTCTCATCAAATAATGTTCAGAAAAAAATGCTTCAAAAATAATAAAAATAATGTCCAGACAGAAATTTGAAATATTCAACAGTTAATGGCAGTAAACGGATTTTACGTCCCACAAGACAAGTTGACTTGTCTTCCCAAGCTTTCAAATATTTTCAATTGAACATTTTTCGCTGTAGTAGATATGTAAACATACAAGATGAATATAATTAATAAATGCGTTTTTGGAGTTTAAGAAGCACAAATAATGTATATCACTTTATTGACTTTCCTTGACGCAGAAATTAGATTATCAGAGATTTATCTTATCATTTTTCCAAGAAAATTCTAATAAACAGTATAGTAAAAACAGTCCCTGCTTTAAAAGAAATTAAAATACTCTGTGATAACGTAATAACCATAAAAGCCAGGGTGATTAAGTAAAAATTTTTAAAAGTCTGAGTTAAGCACAGAGTTCTAGAGTTTGCACTATACCTGTGCTGAATTTTTCGTTATTTAACTTTCTCTTACTTATATTCTTTGGCTTCCAAATTCTATTATAGAAGCAGTTATTAACATCCATCCTTTTTATGTCAACATGTACAAAGCTTCACAAAAACCATTTATGAATTGCTGACGTAATATTTTAGCGCGTAAGAGACGCCTGAGCCTAGTAATATTCATATTCAGTTCCTCTATACTGCACGGGCCACATCAACTACGAACACAAGCGTGCGCTTCATGCATATAACAACGTATCTAGCTGTTTGGAGTTGGGATAGCTCCTGCGGTATATTAAAAAGTTAAGATAATTAAACATGCAAATATTTGCAGTTTATCAATGAATGTATGTTGGTTATTATCATGATAAATAAAGTAAACAATTTGGGAAATATACCCAAACCTCCGTGCACATTTTGATATGCAGCACACTTTGCAGTTATTGCATTATTTGTTTATTCAGTATATATACCATTCACATTAAAGCTTGGTGAAAATCTAAGTTAATTGCATAATTGCAAATTATTTTAAAACTATGTGCATATCGCTAACTTCTTCTACATGTATCAAAATTCATTTTCACCTAGGTAATGTATTACTATATAATCATGGCCAGTATTTTTACTCACCAATAAATGAAACAATACGGAAAGTTTTGAATGTTATATTTCCATATGTGTATTGACATTAAATTAAGTCATGGTATCAACAAAATGTACTTTCTTCTGCATTATAATACTCGCAAATGATCTATAAACAATACAATCTGTAATAAAATGTGTTTAATGTTAATATATGTATACATAATAATAAAATGTTTACCTGTAAATTATATTTTATAACGATTATATTTTGTTAAATTCGTATAAGAAAAATGTTAAAAATTATATTGGTTAAGAAATTTTATATTTATTGTATTATAAAGGTTGAGAGAAATGTAAGTGATATAAATGGAATACTTAAATTGATAAATGTCAATCATACTGTTAATTAAATTTAATATTGGCTAAGGAAAAGAAGTTTAAGAAAGCGTTAGGCTAGGGACAAGAAAGCTATGGTGCAAAGGTAGTTATAATATAATGTAAAAATCTTTCATATACGCACAAATCATTTTACAGTAATTTAAAAAAGAAATCATCAAAAAGAGTAACTATGTTCTTCCAGAACAAATTTCAGGAATACAAATTATCACAGTGCCTTGTAACTCTAGACTGAAAATACTAGAAATAATGAATACTCGATTTTATTTAACCAATATAATCTCACAGATATTTTATAGAGTATATTTATAATAAATAGTATCAAAATATGTGTGATACTTATATGCACTATAAATAAATACATTTACGCAAAACATTAAACTATTTAAGCATGAAGACTGCTGTATTAGTGAAGAAAAAGCATAACGTGTAATATAAAATATTTTTCTATACATTTGTACAGTTTACTCTACATATTCATATTTAGACAATAAATATTGCAATGACAAATAATTCAAAGGAATTACTATTTTACACCTATATTCTCTGTACATATTTATGTTTGTATATTGCTTATTTTAAATATATTATATTTTTTAGTTGTTTGTAGTTTATGATTAGTAAGATTTATCAACAATGTTATAAAAAAACCAAAGCTTGTAAATCTTGTATTATATTTTAAAAAATCTTCTTAATTGTAAATGTAAGTATAATTGTTTTATTATAAATTAGTTTAAGCTGAACATATTGTAATATGGGACAAATAGAAATTTTAAACATATTTTCATGTTTTATTTGACGATATTCTAACATTCTGTTTAAATATTCAATAAAATGCTATGCGAAATAGTATATCGTAGTACAAGTTTAATGAAACGTACTTTTGTCGCATCCAGGCCTGCTGCTATTATCAATTTTAAATTAATTTTTAATTTTAAATCAAAATTCATAATTTTTCATTTCCTTTCTTTTATTTCATGAGATATACATAGAACGTTTTAAACTGAACCGAAATTTGCGCTCTCCTTACAAAGTAAAATAAGTTAAACAGAAAAATGTTTTCAAGTAGTAGTTTATGCCATATTCAACTACTCAAAAAATGAAAACTATTAAAATTTGATATAGCCTTGTAATATAATATATAAAGTCAGAAAACGAAATTGAAATAAAATAATCAGTCAAAATTGAACTTAGACAAAAACCAATAAAAAGAAGTCTTTTCTTAAAAGTAAATAAACTAAATATAGAATAAACATATAATTAAAAAAAAAAGCTAAAGTCAAACGACAACCAACCAATATAACATGATTAACAAAACGTCAAAAAGATATTCAGTAATTTCAACAAATATTCCGTTGTAAAATCAATATAAAAACACATTTGCAAACTACATATTACAATGTTTATTAGAAAGGATTACTTACTAAATATTTTCAAAGATCATTTTTGATAAAGGGTACAAAACATAACTTAGAAATTTGCGAGCGCCATCTATTTTTTTACAAGCTAACCGTCGCATTTTGTAACTACCTTGAAGCGGTATAGTGAACCCAAAATGAGAAGTACATATGTCGTCATCGTAATGTCAACGTAGAATAAAGGAACTAAAGTCATTAGTGGTGTCGGGTGATTTTTTTACGATAGAAATTACATTAAATACTTCTGTCAAAGTGACAGGAACACCCCTAAAGCTAGTATAATAGACTCTTCCGACGATTCCAGCGCTCAAAAAAAAAAACGGATATGACGACATATATACTAACCTTAGCATTCTGTCTTTCGATATTCGAGACGTTACTATCACTTGACCGAAAGATGGCGCACAACGAAACTCATGACGATGACTTTGGGATTTATACACATTTACCTGGCATAAGTTGCTTTAATTAATAAACATATTTGGAATGAATACGTTGTTGCTTGACTTAAATAAAATATTACTCGCATATTGTTTTGCATTGATACAATTTCATATTACTAACACATTGTTGGTGTTACCAATGAACATCTCAACAATAACAGTCATTCAGCGTCGGCACCTTTGATCTCTTGGAGAAGAAATTCGTGACCTTCAGTCCGCTAATTTATCTCAATTGGCTAAAAAGTATTCAAAAAAAATGGCGATTCCGCGTACACATCCAAAATTTGTTATTGTCAGGTTGACATGTTCCTCATCAACTGTTAATTCGCTTGTGTATGCGTGATAACCTCAAATAAAACCGTCAAATGGCTGTCCTGTCAAGAACTGTTTGACAAGGGCCGAGCTTCGGACAGCTTGACGTCCTATTGGTTGAGAAGTACTCAAAAAAGATGGCGGTTCCGCTCTAACAAAATTTGCTAAGAGTCCGTTCTTGGTTACATGTTCCTTGGTGCTACATGAAATCAATTTAAGGTGTTGGATCAACATGTTTCATGCATTGTGTGGACAGTTAATTGTATTTGTATTAAGATAACACAAATCGGTGTTTAATTCGTTTGTTTACTTTTACCAAAATTTACTTTCAATCAACAAAAATAACATTGATAACATAATTTCACATTAATCTTTATTTTAGTTCAAGCAAAAAAAATCCTCTTCCCTATATTATTTAAACGACCAATTGTTTTTGAATTTATCATTTTTTTTTGATTGAATCAATGCATGTACTTTCATTAATGCAAGAGCAATTACGTTTGCAACAAGAGGTAATGCCTTTGAAATTTGAATCCAATATCTGTTCGATCTGATAAGCTCCTTACCTTCTAATTAGCTCGTGTTTCATTTACAGACTAATTGTATAAATAACTTAAGTGAATACTTACAATTCGAAATTTAGCTTGGCTATCCATTTGGATTAACTTTTTTCTTCTGAACGCATGTATATTTTGTTGATTACTCTGGAAACCTTAACGGTTTCTTACACAATACATAGTAACATATACCTACATTTCTCTAAACAGCATTTAAACACAGGAAACTCAAATAACAGCCACCAATAAGTAAAACACAAAGTATATACGCCAGAAAAGTAAGCATTCGCCAAGAAGGACAGACAGTAATAATTAATAAGTGTCTGGATCGCCTACAATTTATTGAATCGTTCTGGACACTTCAAGTGTTACCAACTGTGCCCTGTTCGCGCACTTGGCTGCTCTACCATAACCAAAAATATGTATAATTAAGTAAATTATACCCGTCCAAGATCTAAAAGGTTGTTCCTCGCACTGCTTTGTTTAAGAGAGTACACGTATAAAGTTGTATAAAACGAGTGTCCTATGACAAATAATTTTAAGAAGAGAATACTACTCGTTAAGGAAATAACATACGACTTGAGAATGAAATTTACATATTTCTTTTGAAAAATTCATGCACGGTTTGAGTGATAGCATTTAATTTCACTACCTTTCAATTTATGCTGCCGAACAACAAACCATGAAATATTAACAAATTAATTATCTAAATAGTGCGCAACCAAGCGTTGGTATGCTTGTTTTTATAAATAATCCGCGCGATCGTAATTTGAATTTTACTCTGATGTGGTAAAGGAATATTTAAATGTGAACTGTAAATACGTATAAATTATCTGTATTTTCTTGATATGGTATTACTATTTTGAAACAGGCAGGAAGTATTAAGATTTTATCTCCAAAATACAGCTTCAGAAACTTCACATAGACGTAAACATAACCTTAAACTACCTGCCGCTGTGTTTTTGTGTTTTTTAAATGCAATATAAAGTTTTGCAAGAAAAATTTTCATTCACCTGTTAAAAATAATTCTAACATACAAGTATTTAATAAATAATTAATAAAGATCCAAATTTCACAAACCCTATTTTAGGATGGCTACTAGCTTTAGGCTAGCTGTGGAAGCCAACAATTACAAGATTATATATAAACATTATAGCAAAAAGGAGTGGTCATTAAAAATAATAAACAAAGGAATTTAATGTAAAATGAAAGTAATTGATAGAGCACTCGTCCGGTAAATGAGGGTAAGTAGGTTCGAATTCTGCGTAAGGGAAAAAAATCCTCTTAATCATTACAGTTATTAGCAGAAATACATTAATTTGTTAAGTTCTTATGTATGTTGGTAACTTGTTAAAAAAATCCTGCATACAAGGCGGAGCAAAACAAGAGGTATTATGTTTTTCATACCGAAGCCAGTCATCAGATTTCGTGACATAATCATGAACCCATACCATTCCAAAATATACATAATGCAATTAAAAATATAAAACGCAAGTAAAATTAATATTCAAATGCAATGAAATGGTATTATTTCCTTTTTGATTTATTACTATCTATGACAGTTACATGTTTTGGGCGGACACTGACCATCTTCAGGCTCTTATAACGTTAATGTATTCTCTGTTGGAATTGATCCACACCAGTAATTTTAACTTAGACGACACTCTGTTGTTAATTTTTATTTTTAACTAGTGACCAACATTTTAATTTGTTTTTGTTGTCGTATACACGATATTTCTAAGATTTTACAACATTTGAATATTAGTATTTATATTATTACATACATAGTTAATCTAGCTCTTCCAACTTAAATCGTTGTATATGAAAAACTAAATACTTTGAGGTTGATACTGCCTCGAGCGCAACATTGCTATGTTGCACTGAAAAGAGTTTGGAGTAACAGGGCCTAGTGCAAAAATGAATCAGTGTTGTTTTATTACTGTTTAAAATAAGTTATTTCTATTACACCAATTTGATAACTGTTCCATGATATTCAAAACTTTTTGATGTTAAGTCATGTTCATATTTGATTCAATAATTACGCCTGCGTCATCGGCATAAAGTGTTACGTACTCACTGAGATGATTAATACATATTGAAAAAAAAATAAATGGACCTGATACACTGTAAAAAAAGTTGCCTACAATTTTACCGGTAAATTTGCTTCATAAAGTAAAATTTCTACCATCTAGTAAATTTCACATGCTGATGTATTTTTCAAAGATTGTCCTGTAAAATGCGTATGTAATATTTATATATATATTTATGTATATTTGCCGAACGCGTACAGTTAAATGACCTAATAACCAATCACATTGCGGCGTATGAATTTCGTATTTTCCGTGATATCTACAGTTTTACCCGAAAATTCAAGTAAAAATAAATATAAAAGATCCTCAAATTTTTACCCAAATTTAAATACCCAAAAAAATTGTCAATTTTACACTTTTAAGTAAATTTTGATAGTAAACATAAAATTGTACATGTTTTTTCCTGTATTTTCCTATCGAATTTTTATTACATCTTAAACTTACATGAAAAAGCTATAAATTTTACCGAAATCTTTTTTGCTAAATATCCTAGAAAAAACATGTAAAACAAAATTTACAGGATTTATTGTGGTAAATTCACAACGTTTTTTTATTATTATTATTTTTTTTTATGATTGGTATAAAATTAACAATCACAGGGGTCGAATAGTACGAGTAAAACAGCGGAACCTTAGGGTGTAATAAAAATAAATTAAAAGAAAAATTAATAGATATGTGTAGATAATCAAACATCATATGCCCACCATAAAAAAATAAACAAAAATTATGAAGGGAAACCAAGATAACAAGGTATTGATCCTCACAGAATTCTTTAATATAACAATATATATTTCCTTTATATACTACTCTGTGTGAGTAGTATATAAAGGAAAGCAAGAAAACAAGTTCTTGATCCTCACAGAATTCTTTAATATAACACTATATATTTACTTGTGTACACAAGTGTACATATTAAAGAATTCTGTGAGGATCATGAACTTGTGTTCTTGCTTTCCTTTATATACTACTCACACAGAGTCAAATTATGGATGTTAAAAATTATGACATTATAGCGTCCGTAAACGGCCAACCAGAAGTTTCAATCGCCCTCAGCGCCAGCTATCGGATTCGAGGAAACTAATGCCACATTAGTAATTTAAGTGGATAAATTAAAGAAAATTGCTAAGATATTTCTCCTCTGATCGATACAGCTAAACTGCTAAGTACCGACGATAATGCACTGTGTTTTTACACGGATTTCCCGGAAGAACACCATACTGAGAAAGAGAAAAGCACAAATAGAACAAACCTTACACCCAATTAATTAATTCAATTCAAAACGAAATACGTTGTACATGCACTTTATAATATTTTGATAATTTAGAGACGGAGTACTACCGACAAATGCATACTTACTTAAAATACCAATTAATACCCACGTATAGTAGCTTCGATACACCTTAAAACATTTTCAAATACGAACGGTAGTTATCTAATCCTCTATAACAGCATAATTTTACATTGAAAATAATAGATATATTATTATTTATCGGGTCGTAAAAGAAGGAACACGATTTCATTCGAGCGCCCTGGACATTTATAACTTACTTTATCCACATTTTTATTTCTCGTATTACTTTTTTAAATTATATAAACAAAAGAATTTATTCTATGGGTGAACATAAATTGAATCTAGGGTTTCACGGTGAGTTTTTTTCCTTTTCGTTGTCGTATTTAATACGTGTGTGTATGTTTATGTCTGTCCGCTGCGGTTGTGTGCGTGTCGGTTGGTATACATAATGCGATACGTATGTGTGGGGCTGCTCCGAACTCCGAACACACCCGATATCGCATCGTAGCTCAACGGAGCCACGGCAAGAGCAGACGAGAAGGCGTCTCTTAAATTTAGAAGCGGCGATCGGCTTTTGAGATAGATCGCCAGTACCACCGGCGAAATCGATAATTTATTATCAACCTGAACGGAGTTTATTTAATATTTGTGGATAATCACGATGCGTTTAGTGGGTTCTTAAAGGGGCACTACTTCTTATAATCAATAAATCTACAGTTTGAATCCTCAGTAGCAATAATTAATAATTTAATGTAAAGAGGGTTTCGTAATTGACATAAAGTTATATTATTCTAACTAATAATAATAATAATAATAATAATAAAGTTAGAACTACAATAACCAAAACACCACAAACGCTGAACTACATATATTACGAAAAAACCGATACAAATTACAAAAATATAACACACCAAATATCAGATATCAAAGAAACAGACGTAAATAGCTTTGAGCAATTATCAGTGACACTCCAAAACATAATCGAAAGAAACCAAACAATAAAAAAAATCAAAAGAAGAGAAGAATGTCCATGGATCAATGAAAACGTACTGAAAGAAATAAAAAAGAAGAAACAAACTATATCGAAAGTACACAAAATACCCACACAATGAGAATTATAAGAACACATATCTTGAAGCAAAGAAACGAACACTATCTACGATAAAGAATGCAAAAAAAGAATACTATACAAGAAAATTCGAGAGATACCGAGCCGAACCATCAAAAACATGGAACCTAATAACTAAAGAAATAAACAAGAAAAATACAAAAAGCCGACAAATTCAAGAAATAGAAAGAGAAGACACCACAAAAACGACAAATGCAGACGAAATAGCTCAAGAAATAAACAACTACTTTGCAAACATAGGAAAAACATCAGCGAAAAGACAAATTGCAAAATCAAACAAAATCCCATCAATGACAAACACCCCAAAACCGGAAACACAATTTAAAACGGAAGAATTAACTGAGGAAGAAGTACAAAAACTTATAACAGAATTAAAAGACAATAAGGCACCAGGATTCGACAAAATAATTTCAAACATAGTCAAACGAAACACAAACCATCTAGCACCGATTTTGACAAAACTGATCAATAACATAATAAAAACTGGAACTTTTCCGGAATATTTAAAAAGAACACAAATTATCCCTATACATAAGAAAGGAAATACTCTCTATCCTGAAACTATAGACCGATATGCCTGTTATCTACGCTATCTAAAATTTTGGAAAAAGCTCTACAAAAGCAATTAAGCGAATATCTACTACAGAATAAAATAATTAATAAAAATCAATACGCTTTCCAAAAAAACTCGGGAACCACGTCAACAGTCATCGATCTTTTAAATAATATAAAATCTAAAGTAGATAAAAACAAAATAGTAGTAGTAATTTTCATAGATATGAAAAAAGCTTTTGATACTGTATCCAAATCAAAAATAATCGAAAAACTAACTAGATTAGGAATCAATGGCACCGAAAAAAACCTAATAAAAACATATCTAATAAACCGACCTCAAACAACAGTAGTGAATAAAACTGAGAATCAACCATTGATGGCAGAATACGGCATACCACAAGGCGGAAATTTACCTCCAATTTATACATAACATACACAAACGATGTATTTAATATTAACATGAAGGGAGAGCTATATGCATATGCTGATGACATGTGTATCGTGTACTCTGGAAAAGATAAAGAAAAACTCCAGCAACAGATAGACTCTGATGTAAAAAAAATGGAAGAATGGTGTCAAGAAAATTTGTTAACAATCAACGAGAAAAAACAGAATACATGGTCTTTCAAAAAAATAAATATCCCACTAATTTTAAAATAACTTTCAACAGCGAGGACATACCACAAGTAACTTACATAAAATACCTAGGATTACAATACAAATAATTTAAAATGGGATAAACACATAAACACACTGATCAATAAAAATGCAATGGCCATAGGAGTAATAAACAAAATAAGAACCATCATCCCAGAACATATGAAAAAACCCATATATCACGCAATTTTTACATCGCACTTAAACTATTTAATAAATGTCTGGAGAAACACTTCAAAGAAGAACCTGATAAAAATACAAAGACAGCAAAATAGAATACTAAAACTAATGTACGGCTTTCAGAAAAGAACTCCAACAACAGAAATTTACGAAAAGACCAAAGAGCTAAATATTCAGCAAACAATAACACAGAAAATTTAATATTAATATATAATATCCAAAAACACCTAATAAAAACAAATATACAACTAACAAGCACGAGACAAATACATAATTATACAATAAGAAGACAATCATATATTAGACCAGAAAAGAACTTGTGCAACAGATATAGAAAAATACCTACGACAGAAACTATAATAAAATATAATAACCTATCAAGAGACACAAAAAATTTAAATCACGTACAATACAAGAACAAAATCAAACAAATGTTACAACAAAAAATATTATAACAACATAGAAGGACTCAAAAACTAAGAGCAGGACCATTTCGTCCTCAATACCGACAGTCCGAGACGAGAAGGAAATCTCACCATCTCGAGACGAGGCCAGAGGATGGGAAACCAACGCAGCACTAGCCAGCTTATGTGGATTGGCATAATGTATGTTGTATGTATGTATATGCGTCTGTATTATTTGTCATTTTATACAAGCAAATAAAGACTTTGAAACAAAAAAATATTAACTTTATATTATTTCAACAATAACAAACAACCCAACTGTTTATCCCTCAAAATGCAAAAATATGCGTCAAACAAAATTACATATATAAAGGCTACATAGGCCTATGTTACACGAAACCAGTGGCGGCTCGTGAGTTATGAAAGAGGGTGGGAAAAAATAAGAACTTGCTTATTTTTTGTACATAAAATCCATTCTCCTATGTTCATAAATGCGTTTAGTCGATCTTCTGACATTGTGCTTCTCAGAAAAGTCTTAATGCCTTTGAGGGTGAAAAAACATCGTTCACATACTGCTGTCGACATGGGGGTTGTACAAATAACATCCAACAGTTTATATGTTTCCGTCAAAACTTTTTTTAAGTTGTTGTGAGTTATGAACACTAAAAGTGGCAAAACACCACCTACATCTACGTCACATATGTCCTCGCGCTCATAAATTACTGAAAGTTCACTATTCAATTTTACGCTGTCCAACATAGGATAAGATTTTTTTATACACATAATTAACCGACGCAAAATATGACGATTTTTTTCGACATCTTCGCTGTACTTAATTTTATGTCGCAAATAATCACTGTCTAATTATTCACGTATGTCCACTTTGCCTAGACCACTAAAATTCACGCATGCATTCATGTGAGAAACGGAATTTTCGTGTTTCTTTGCCCTCTCTGCGATATGCTTTAAATCATTTAACCCTTGTTTATTCCACGCACTGACCTCTTTCTTAAAAAATAAGCAGATAAAACAAAATAGTTTATTTGTTAATGAACATCCGCACATCCACTCATATTTTTATTAAATACTCTATTGTAAGTTCGAGTTTTACTTGTGGAAGTGTAGTTTATTTGAAGATCAGGAATAATAGGCCTTCCTTTCTCTTTAATTAAAAGTTTTTCCTCAAATGAGAGCGAGTTTTTTTTAAGATTTTGCACTCAATTAACTTCCATCATGAATAATAAACGTCACTTCAAGCCTTTGAAATCACACATGCGCGGTACGCGTTGAAAACGATGCAGTTGCAAAGAAAACGTTAACTGGGGACACGGCATTGCGTGCCCCGAAGCGACCCTACCAGCGCATATAGCGAAGATAAACGGAGCCGTCCGATTCATACTCCAAATAGGTACATCGGAAAGAGTGCCCCGGAACATAGTTCGCTTCGCATATACGCTAGCGTCTGCGGTGCGGAAGGAAACTTTGATACCATCGTTATAAAAATACGTAAAAATGATAAAATAAAATAATGCACTGAATTACATACGAATTTGTTTCTGTGTTTATCTTGGTGGTTGTGTGGGCACGTGCCCTTGTGCCCTTTAGTACCAGCCGCCACTGCATTTAACAAAATATTTATGGTTGCACACTTGCTAGCGCCTCCCGCCCTTTTTTACATTTTAGATATGTTAGGGGTTTGTCTTTTGGATCGTAGTTACATATTAAGGATTATGCTTGTTAAGTGGCCTGAAGAAGTGAATATCATCACCAAACCGTTCACCACGCATTTTTTTTTAATGGAAATTAGAAATTTGTGAGCAAAAAGGAACTTTTCTACATTCAGCACCGACCCAATCATATAACAAGTGAAAATAATAATAATAATAATAATAATAATAATAATAATAATAATAATAATAAAATAATAATAATAAATGCCTTTATTTCTTGCCCAACATGAAAGAAGTAGAAAAAAAAGGGTGACAATATAACGCAACTAATTACAATAATCGGAAGGTACAAGAAATCAGAAGGAGTGGTTCAGTTGCGTAACAATATTACCCCCTGTTTTTCAACCATATCCTTACATATTAAGAACAAGCACAGTAGAAATTTATGCCTAACATACTAACTTAAACCTAATTCTGATATCCTACAGAGAATAATAATGAACATAGCCGAGGGGATCACAATATATAATAGATAATGGAATCGATTAGCCCTGCTACTGTCGCCTAAACACATATTTATTAATATCCGTTGCAAACATAGGCACACTTAAGGCCTTAAACTCTGTGGGTAAAGAATTATACAGTGAATATATATTATATGAAAATGATCTGTCATAAAAGGTCGTTTTGTGGAGTGGTGGAGATATGAGACCCCTATCCCGAACGTTGATATTATGAACATCCGTGCGAAATCGAATCTTAGCATATAGGTATGCTGGAGTTTAAGACAAATACTTTAATGATACAGTTTCAATGATTGAACCCGCCTACGATTTGCCATGTTCAAACCATCCAGTCACTGGAAGTTTATATGTAATTTTATCATACTTTCTGATCCTATAAATGTATCTTAAGCAGCTGTTTTGAACTTTTTGTATTCTATCTCGGTCGCGTGCATCCAAACAAGGATCATAAACAACACCCATAGTTAAATACAGATAAAACGAGACTATCACATAATATGATTTTTGTCTTCTCGCTAAGAATTGCCTTATAGGGATATAGCGTCTTCAAGTTGCAATATGCAGTACTAATTAATTTTGAGATATGACTTTATATCTAAAAGAGATTATCAATCAACAAACTAAGTTTTTTGACTCCCAGAGATAGAGAATGGAGATTATTATTTAGTACTAAGTTAATAGATGCTCTACACCTTTCCACATCTTTCTGCCTGCCAAACAAAATTGCTACGGATTTTAAACGATTAATTTTTAAAGAATGATTTTTAGAAAAAAATACTAATCCGTTCCAGATCACAGTTAATGAGATTTATATTGGTCTGGATATCATCAACTCCAAAGCTGCGATAAATTTGCGTATCATCCGCATACATTTGAATATTGCAAAAGTGAATACATTTGTGTAATTGACTAGTATACAGCGAAAAAAGTAAGGGTCCCAAGATAGAACCTTGACGTATACGGTATATGTAGTATAAATTTACCACGACTGCTTAGAGTGTACGTAAAGCCAGTCTGCAAGTTTTAACAGTAATGTCATGCTTACCAGGAGCCGCCGAAGGATTATTTATTTGTCCAGATCAATCGAACGCTTGTAGAAAATCCGAAAACAAAAATCAATTAATTCTAGCGAACACAATCTATTTAAAATGCGTATACCGTCATTTGTTATATCTGCGCGCGTTGTTACATCATACATTATACCAAAAACAAATAATATCAATATCTGTAATAAATAAAGATAATAAACACGGTAAATTCGACAGTACAAACGCTTAAATGGGATTTTATTATGCAATAGAATTCACAGAGGCAAGCATACAGATCGCGCACAACGATATGCAATCCTTGTTTCCCTTCGAAACACAAAAAGAGCTGCAGCCGCTAAAAAACCGGGAGAAAACTTTGGGGACCAGATTTAGGAGAATGGACGGAGAATGGTAATGGAACGTCCAGTGACAGGTAAGATGCGGTTAGTTAGAGCAGCAAGTATTGGCCGCCAGATGTCAGCACGGTAGCGGGTGACAGCGAGAGCTAATGTATGTTCACCGATAGTGGAAACAAAAGCAGGGCCGTACTAAGTAATTTTTTCTGTACGATGTATATAATTTAGAAACGAAAAAAAATGTACTTAGGACAGTTTATGAACTAGTGTCTTTTCCAGTCCGTAATTTGTTCAATTGAGTAAATGATATGATTTGTAAAAATTAAATGAAAGAATTAATACTGTATATAATAAACCCAACTGATTCATCTTCAAACCCAGTTACAATCTACATATAACTACTACATAATTTAAATGCTGATTAAAATATTAATATAGATAGCTCTAAAGATGATACGCAGCTGGGTCAAAACATATAAGATAATTAAATCATTTTAAGATTGAGTATTATTCTTTTTTTCAGCTTTTACAATCTTCCCTAGTCCATAAGTTACAAAAAAAAAAACAGTCACCAACAAAACAAATTCGATAACTGCTGCCGAACGTTATCTGTTTGGCACATTAATACTATGCTTAATTATGAACAAAAATGAAATGAAATTATAAACATTGAATGCACTTATGTACACTGTAAGTTTGCAATAACACATAAGAACGCTTCCCAAATGTATCCTAACTGTCAGAGAATGAAAGATTGCTCATAAATTGCAAGTCTTTTTATTAGCTATTCATTAATTACAAGTTATAATGCACTATGTGTTTGACTGCACATCCCAAAAATACTTCTCTGAAAGTAGTATTTTTTAAACGTTATCATACACTCAGTACATCATTTAGTATTCTAATAGAACTTTTAAAAGAAATAAATTGAGATGAGGTAATCAAGCATTTTGATGATATGTTTAGTTATTCTGCATTGCTGTTTCGTAGAACATACTCAACTTTGGTGGTTTTTTGTATTTATCTTATGTGTATGTGTATATTGGAAGGGTAATATTACACTACGACCTAAAAGATCTATTGTGTCCCCTGTTCTTGCTATTTTACAGCTTGCCTTCCAATCCTATTCCTTTCAGAAAGTGTAGGATATCAGAAGGTCCTAGGTTAGGTAAGTCTCCCTCTTCGATTTCACGTGCTCCCAGGTGCAACGCCCTTGAGTTGCACAGTGCTACGTAATTTGAGAGGGGATGGATGCCATCCTGTTCCCCAATCTGCTCCAGTCGCTTTGCTTCTCCCTTTGTTCCTTCCTTGGGAGGTACTTTCACTTTGGAAGTGGAAGGCTTCTTATGGAGGTCCTGCTCCAATTGCTGTTAAACGTCCTTCCTCCATGGTTGATCCCACGAGTAGCTAGGGAAGAAAAAGTCCACCTACACAGAGCCCCGCATGCAGAGGCATAAGGCTAAATACAATGGGTTGCGCCAGGTGCCCCAAGGTTGGACTAGTAGACTGGTCTTCTACCCAGCCACGCATCCCATCAGCCTAGTCCGCCACCTTAGGATCTAGGTTTTCAGTGAGGTTGTCTCCTCTCGGTCCGTGCAGTTAAGCCAAGACCCACATCCCTTTCGGGACCTGGTTTAACAGCGGGGCTTTCGGTAGCCGAAAGCAACAACTGGCATCGTTGTAGTACCCTGCGCAAGCCCTTAGCCACGACACGACAGCTCGGGCGAGGGGGGAATGGTTCACGACAACGGTCTTCATTCATCCTGCTCCGGTTTTAGGCAGAGAGGACAAACTTATAGCCGGCACTTACCATCTCGTCTTGAGCGAACCCTGACAAGATGGCTTTTCCCCTATCCAGCACCTCGGGGATTTATGTTAACCCTACAACCCTAAATAAGATTCCAAAGACATAAAAATGTTTTCATTTAAAATTTACTGGAAATATAAAGTTTTACGTTCTGTAACTTCCTGTATAAATAAATAAAATATGGCTATGCGATGTACACCAAGTGAACGCTGAAGTATCAAATCTAAATATTGCAAATTTCCAAATTTTATTTTTTTATTATTATTATATTTATTAATTTTTATATGGGCGTTCCACTTACAAAAAATATAATTTTGGTTACTGAAAAATAAAACACCTCGTATCTAAATAATTTAGCATGTACAGTCGGCCGCGATGTATAATAATTAATACATAAGCTTTTTAAAACATATTTGCTTTGTGAACAATATTTTATTCTCATTTTTTTGTACCGATGAGCATTATTAGCACAACTATCGCAATTTGGTAATAATTAGTCTAATTCTAATTCAAAGAAACGAAGGTCACAAAGATTATCTATAATAGATTTTTAACAAGTAATTTAACCCTTCTTTGACTAGTTTAGAATTCTTTTGTTTGCAAAACATCACAGCAGCAGATATTTCACAGATTTTATATGAATATTACCGATGGATGCATTTACCTACATTTATAGATGTATCCATGAAAACCAAATTTTTATTATAACAATAAAGACAAACTTATAGTCTTAAGTATTGTTTTATGTAAACTACTATTACAAACTTTTAGTACGCCCCTGGCTGTCGGCAACTGAAACCGTCTAGCGCGGTATGCGATTACCAGCGAACATAACTCGCAAACTGCCATCTGACCACGCACTATCTACATATACATACCCAAAGCACAAATCTATACACAAGGATGTGACCACGTATATCTATTTGCTAGTTACTTATGGGAGAACACATGCATGCACCACGAAACACTTTACACTAATGCTAATAACAAAATCCTGTAAAGGTAAACCAAAAGAAAATATCTAGTAACTAAAATTATGGTATGTATCTCGATTGCGAACCATTTAGACCTTGAGCGTATCATTACACTTGTGCTTGTAAGTTGTAAATGAGTGAAAAATGTACACAGATTGTATTTAAAAGAAAGTGTGCCTTTACGCTTTTTCTAATTTTCTATCATCAATAAAAATACTAGCACTGACACTGGGACTCTATCTTAAAGCTAATAATGAAACGCAAATGATTAACAACTTCACGTAAAAATTCAGATTAGTTAATGTTTACTCTAATAGATAAATTTAAATTAAAATAACTACGACTTGCTTTGATGACTTTGACAGTTTGCTTTATACGACCTGTCAAATCATGTGTTGCAGGTGTTCACCGCTGGCGCCACTTACCGGACTTCTTTGGGAAAAGATATTTATCTTTCTGTTGATAAGATTGTAACCGCAAAATGTCAATTTAAATTTGATTTGCATAATGTAAATTTTTCCCAAAAAAAAAGTCCAGTAAGTGACGACAGTGGTAAACACGTGCGACTCATAATTCGACAGGATGTACAAAGCAAACTCTCAAAGCCGTCATGCAGGTCGCGAAAGTTACATTGAATTCTTCTTTCTTCTTCTTCTTCTAATTGGTTTTTATCCCTCACAGGAAAGCTTCAGAACTTTTCTTAAACCAGATACAAATTGTATTGTTCGTTCCACGGACATATCTTTATAGAATCAAATTATATACATTAAACCTCATATTAGCACGGGATATTATAAAGAAACATATATATTTTGAAGTTATTAGAAGCAATCCTTTCCAAGCTTTTCACTTCCTTCAATCTATGATTAATAACACCCATTTCTTGACATAACTGACATTGAGGGGAGTCAACAACACCAATTCTATGTAAGTGAGCTTCCACAGCACCATGACCTATTCATAATCTATTATTAAAAGTAACTATATATCTTATTGATATCCAAGGAAGATTTTGATGCTAAATTTTTAGATTAACAAAATTTTGTATTCGGAAATAATTTTGCCCTTTAAATCTAGCAGAGTTATACCACCATCTTTGCCAATCTTGAATAATTTCCTTGTGAATGAAATAATTAAAATCTGCAATTTTATTACCATGTAATCCAATATGGTTATGAACCCAAATAAAATGAATATATGTAAATGTGTTCCAATTCCAACTGGTAAAGTTTCTCAAGAATATCCCAAACTAAGTTGTGATCAAAAAGCTTCTTATGTTGAAGAGTCAATAAGGCACTTTTTGAATCGGAAATTATCAACGCATTTCCAACTCTTTATTCTTGAATTTTACAAATAGCTATATAAATGGCAAGTAGCTCACATGGAAAAATAGAAGCATGGTTTGAAATATTTCCCGAAATATTTATATTGAGTGATGGAGAATAAACACCAAAAGAAGATTTATCATGATTTTCTGATATAGAAATGATGGAAGAAGAAACAGAAAGAGAATACTACAAAAGAATTGATATGCTTCATATAAGACTCCTAAAATTTTGTTCGAAGCATTTATCCTTGCATAATATGGAAATAAATTATTCAAACTTGTTAGCACTAAATTATTATCCAAGGAGGACTTTTTAAGAATTTATTTTATAGCTAAATATTTAGCTATAATATGTAAAGGAATTTCACCCTCCTGAACAAGAAAGGCATTAGTGGGGGAGGATTTCATTACCCCTGAAACTGTACGCAAACTTTGAAATATAAGTGAATTCAATTTATTGATCCAATTTTTAGCTTTAGGGAAATATACAATTATTCCAAATTCTAGTTTGGATTTCCTTTATAAATATATCGTAATAATTTAGGATCAGAACCCCACCATGTTGAAATTAAGACACTCAATATATTTAAATAAAAACATTTAGATTTTCTTTTTTATAAAACGTTACCTTTTTCATAAAAAATAAGGCAATTTCAAAAATTGCCTTGACGATTTGTAATAGTTCATTAAACAGATCTAATAAGTAAGAATAAATAATTACTAAAATAACAAATCATTAAAACTGGTATTACTACATGCCATCCACATAATACTATATATTATTACATACGCTCCTTTAAAGTGACTATTATTTTATAGATAGTAAAACAGGCTAATGTCACTGAGCAAATACTAACACAATACAAACTACAATTATCAAAAAAATATAGTTAATGAATAATTGAGTCATGATTTGGATGTATTTTTAAAACTGGCACCAATCATACCCGTGGTGCACTCTAGTATCTAGTAGAAAAAATAATTCGTCTTCCTTCCCTTTCTTTGGATATACTGCACCTCGTTAATTACAGATCACTAACAAGTCTATTTGTATCGCACAAACAGATAACGTAAGATAACACCAAATTACAAAACAGCTGTATAAAATTGTAAATAATGCATTGAATGACAATATTAATCTGTCAAAATTTTTGTGTAATTTAAAAATTAATTCATTTCATTTCTTAAGAAACATTGAATATGGCTGACAAAAACGAAAAGTAAGTACCTGGTAAAACTGATATTTTTAAACCAAAAAATATATTACGAAAATTTTATATGTCCATATGTAGAACTGTTGCTTATAGAAAAATGTTGTTTATACGAATGTTATTGTTCTAGCGACGCAAGCTGGTTGGGATCATGGTTTAACGCTGCAAAATTGAAAGTTAGTGTTTCTTTAACTTAGAACTTTTGCTGTTAATTCTCTCTGTTGCAGAGTAATGAAGTTTTTGAATTTGTGAAAAAAGACCTCGGAGAATTTGGACAAGTTGTAAAATCAGAAGCCAGTAATTTAGTGTCTTCAACTGGATCTGTATTGGAGAAAACTTTAGGTGTACGTAGCTTATTTATGGTATTGGTCTTTATAAACCCTAAAATATTCATGTTTTAGTTAAATGAACCAGATTCTACTGCAAGTACAATGAAACGGACCTTTAGTTCTTTTATAGGTATGTGTAGAAAAATAATTCTTTCGATTATAATAAAGAAATTTTTAGGGCAAATGAATGAAGCTTTAAATCCTAGTCCAGATGATTCGGATACAGAGGCAATTTTAATAACAGATGGAGAAATAATAACATTAACAAAAGCTCAGGTATTTGTCATGTGTTTCTAGCTATTTGTTTACATTTTGTATTGATAAGAGTAAGTAGATACCTATGTCCATAAACTAAAAAAAATATGTTTTTCCATAACAGGGAATAATAGGTGTTATATATATTTTTTGTATATTTAATAATTTGGACAAGCTTCAGAACCAAATCAATATTTGATATTAAAAATTGTAAAAATGAATTAAAAGAAAACCATATACAAGGCATCATTAAAAAGGTCTGTTATTACCATATTAAAATTTAAAAAAATAATAATTGCTTCGTTAAAACCTACCTACAGCTTTAATTGCAAGTGAATAATTTCAATATTTACATAAACGTTACCTTCCCAATTTAAAATACATTATTTTCCATTTATATCTCAGCTACCTATATTTTTTCAGTTAAGATTAACATTTTAGTAACAGAAAGTCATTTCATACCTCCTACTTAATTTACAGCAAGCAGTTTATGAACTTCAAAAAAATGATGCCACATTCTTAACAGATCCAGAAGTATCTCTCCAAAAACGTTATCAATGCTGGTTAGAAATAGTAGACGATCAGTTGTCTGAACAGAGACTTAACAAACATTTAACAGGCTCTACAGTTTTAAATGAAAAATACGCCAAACTTGTCCCAGAAAAGGTTAGTCATGCCTTGTTTTGGAAAAGGTAAATTATTTCTAGTATGTTCATTAGTCCATGTTAACTTAAAACAATTGTGTAAATAGGTATTTGTTCAAGAAAGCTCTTGTCGAAGACGACATCGCCATGCAAGAAGCATTGGAAAGACGTGAGACGAAAGAGAAACAGATGCTGGACACTGATCTCAAATGGGAGCAAGGTAAGATTACTTATTTTTAAACAAATTAAATGTAAGAATTCAACTTCTGTACGCAGTGGTACAACTTTCTTAATCGGTTAAATAAGGCGTGTAAAACAATTTAAGGATCCAGCACTATTTGTATCCAGCTATAAACAAAAGAGGGCTGAAAACATTACCTTGCGTTATTCCGTCTGTTGTGTATATCTTTTTCCGATAAGCTATTTACTGTTTCTGATTTGATTAATTGTTCTATTGTAGTAAGGTATTCTTAATTACACCTATAAATTGTTTATGGCTTGCATAATAGGTAAAAACTATTATTCCAAATAGCATTTAACGTTTTGTATTACAGAAGACTTTGCAGACGATTTAGAATTAACTGAGGAAGAACAGATTCGTATTCTAGAGCAATACGAATTAGAAACAAAATTAAAAAATATGGAAAAAGAACATATTAAAAAAGAACAAGCAGGAGATGATGTGTTGTTTGACAAATCACCGGTTAAATCAAAGATGAAACCTTCGGTTAACAATCAAAGATATTCCACGGACGTTAAAGAAGAAGACAAATCCGCGGTCAAAAGTAAAGGATCATCCACAAGTACAGGAAATTGCAGTAGTAGTAGTAATACCAGCACTGACGATGACTGGGAAAAGATTAACGATGTTGAGAAATAGGACTATATACCTATATCTGTTTTTTATTTTGGATTTGTTACTGTTTTTTAATATCTATTAGAAGCAAAGGTTCTATGCTATACTATATAATTATTAATATCATTTGAAACGTTTTGAAATTTCGATTTTTTTTTTTGACGTAGTAATAGTTGTATGATAATATACGAAGTATAGAAATAAAATATGTCGGTCTAAAGTAACAAGGTTGACTTTGTTTGGCTGTTGGTTTTGGTTTGATTGTTAATTTAAAAGTGAATAAGCAATTTATAGATTAAAATTCCCTACAATGAATGAACTGCCAGGATTTTTTTGCAGCAAGCTTTGTTTTCTTCTATCAAATTAATATTTGTATTTGTTACAACTGACAAAAATAAACAGATACATAAACAATGATGCTCCCTCTGTCCAGAAATAAGTGCCTAACTTATAATTTGCAATCGATTCAAATCTTATGTGAAAAATTCGTCCCATAAATATGACTATATAGACACTAATATATACTTTTGTAAATTATGTCTAATTAAATTATTTCTTTTAGCACACGAGCACTTATTTTTGAACGCAGAAAGTATTGAATAGTATTTTACAAATGAATCATCCAAGCGTATTTGTGATTACATTTCCAGTACTTTATAAACGTACTTTATACAATTTAATCTTATCGTCTACGTATATATAAATATTCTCTCAAATTTTAAGCATTTTTAGTATTTTGATATGTAATATTGTTGTTTTATTATTATTTCTGTATATAAATATTAGAATGTTAAATTAAAAATATTTTATATGAGACAAGCCTTGTTCAGGCAAAAGTTATAAATAAATATTTTAAAGTTAATTCGTATTATTAATTTGTGAGGTGCGATTTCCTATTGGGAGTACAGTGCCGGCGAGTGTGTGGGAGCAAAGTGAGAATTACGATTTACCAGTAGTTTTTAAAGTGTTAGTGGTGTGCTACGCGTTTTGCTGATTAATTATGCAAGGCATTGCGTTTCTTATCATTTGTTTTTGATTAGTATTTTTCCTTTTTTTTAAATTATTACGATGCCAGGAGTAAGAGACGCCTCTGACATCAAAAAGTTGCAGATCTATTCATTAGAAAAAAAATAAGGAAAGTTCATCATTTATTAGCAATTATTATACAAATGAGAAGTATACAAGAACTCAAACGTGAAACAGCTGATCCAAATTTTCCTTCATGTCCACTTTGCACCTATCTATAAGTTATTCTCTCCGTACAGACTAAAAATTGATAAATAAAAACTTACGATGGTGCGCCACATTGGATATGACAAAATCAAAACTTGTTAGCTGTATAAATAAAAAAATTTAATATCAAAAGAAATTGAGATGTCCAGAATCACTTCCTTCCAGCCGATAAATGTCGTTTTAAATACAATATTTGCGCTTGACTTTCCAATTTAGACAATTCCTGCACGACTGGGGCCATTTGTGCGGTATGGGTTTCGTAATTACTACCGAGCTGCTGGCGTTTCTGGCCGTAAACGACCTTACCATCGAATTCGTCGTGGGGAACCTTCATATCGTTTTCTATTTGCTGAATTGTAATATTCAAATGATCCTCAATGTCGGCTAAATACTAAATAATAAAACAATCGCTGTTAGGTAAACACAAAATTATAGTCAAGTGTATCCTTACTTGCGGCTCATTATACCAAATACAGCAACCTTTGACATCAGTTAAATTAGTATTCCAACAATTGCGCCCTCTACTTGAACACCATTCTCCGTGGTACCATACCTTGAACAAATTGAAATGATTTAATAGGTAATGTGGGAAGCGATGGTTTGATTAATAACATGTGAAATCAAACTTAAGTTAAAAAATAGGAATAATGATAGACGATAGAATTATAAGGAGCAAAAATTTTAAAGGCAATTAAAGACGTAAAACAACAAACATAACAAGACTTTGGGACGTAAGATGGAAGAGAATGAACAAGAAAGAAACGAGCTGTAATTATTAACGAAAGAAAATATAAATAAAAGCGGATGGATAGAAAAAATAAAGAGGGAAATGGAAAAAAAAAATGTAGAAAAATGACAAGATCTCCATACAATCTTAATGATTAGCGAATAACAGAATAAGAAATAGAAGGCAAATAACGGTGAAAAATTACGACAGAAGTAGCAAAGCAGTGAAGTTAAGACTAGAAAAGCAATGATATGACAGATGAAGCGAACCATTATTATATTAAAGAGAGTTAACAGGGTACAGAAATAGCGACGGGGGCAAATTAACAAACAAAATAATCTCCCTAATTATCATTATAGCCCTAGAAAAATCGGTTACGATAATTGACCAGAATAAGATTCAAACCTGCGAGCCCTAGTAATATTCGAGATCTTTTACGCCACAAGGCTATCTTTAAGAGAAAATTTCAAATACGACGATTACATGCAACGTGTAGCAAATATATTGAAAAGAAATATTATAAGTAATTTTTAACGGACTTTGCTTGATTTTAATACATTGGTTCTTCAGTAAGTACTACAGCAAGAATAGACAGAGATCATTGCTGTCGATATCTTTGATGTTTTGTCTCCAAAACACGACTCTAAGCGGTGCCGCAGCTATCTTCTTTCAATTACACTAATCATAAAGAACGTGCGTTAGAGAAGAAAGTACAGTCTCGACCCAAAATGGCCGCTACCTATCGTCTGCTGTCATCTGCTTCGTTAAAAGTACAGAAGTAGTACAATTGCGGAATTTTATTGTTAGTGAAGACATTATTACTGTTATTAAATAACAATACAGCAAAAATCAAACCAAATAACTAAATTAAATAAAAACACGCCGTAAAATTACTCCAAGAATGATGTCTAATTATCCGCATTATCCCACGATTCAAATCACGTCAGCATAACTATCACATGTGCCTCTTTGTAAATGGCGTTGTATAACGTCAAATCTACGAGAATCATTATTAAAAGCAATTTAAAAACCATTCAAAACAATGGGGCTCAGACACATGAATAACTTACGAACTAGAAAGTGTTAAATTTTTTGAAAAACAAGACTCACAGAGGTGTAACAAGGAAGATCAAGAACAAAATGAAACAGAGAAATTGCCAAATCTCTACAATGAAGTGATATCTGGGTAGCAGAGTGACGTTTAATGGACGTAGATATTACGTCTATTAAACGTCACTTTACTAGCAGGGATGACATGAAGAAATGAAGTGTTTACAAGAGATTGGGTATGTAAATAATAGGTGATATAAACAAAAAAGAAAGAAAAAAAATTACCTTTTCTGGAACTGAGCTAACCAAGCTGATTGCTAATCCCATACGTTCAGCACGGCCAACACGACCAATTCTGTGCACATAATTCGACTTTTCATCCGGTAAGGTAACATTTATCACTAAAATAAAACTCTTTATTAGTCTCGTTTCTCAAATAGAAATACCCGCTTACTGAATGGCAGCCCCGTAATATCCAAACCTCTTGCTGCTACATCGGTACAGATAAGAAACTTTACCTGGCCTCTTTTGAACGACTCTAAATTAGCTTTTCGTTCATTAGGTTTCCGATCGCCATGAAGACAAACGCAACTGAAATAATTCCTATCCATTTGCTTAAAATACTTCTCCAGTTATCGCAATCTAGTTTAGTCCGGCAAAAGATAATCGCTTTCTCCATGTTATGTTCTTTTATTGCTCTAACACAATATTCTCCTTTCAGCATCTTCACTGCTTCGCTTAACGTTTCCGGAGATGTACTACCAGGTCTAACATTATCTTGCGCATGCACCTAGATTCCGGAAATAGGAAATTATAATTTAATTGGATAAAGAAAATATGTTATTATCAATAATTTTACCCCATCTGTTATGATGTGCCTCTTTAAATTATTCCAACGTTTTATCTTTTTGCGGATCAACAATCAATACTACATGATGTACAGTTTCTGGTACAGCGTCTTCTCCTTTCAAATCCACCCAAGTTGGGAAATGCATCAACTTATCGGCCATTTTTTTCACTTCGAATGCGTGTAAAGTAGCACTACAAACGATCATTTGCAGTCTCCGACCGTCTGCGGTAATTTTGGGCATTTGTTTATGCAATCGTTCGATTAAATCGGTATAACCTTGTTTCAGCAGACCGTCCGCTTCATCTAAGACGAAAAATCGACAGTTCGCTAATGAAATATAACCGCCTTGAATCAAGTCCTCTAATCTGCCAGGTGTGCCGACAATTACATCCACACCAGCATTTTGCAGATGTTTATTTGTTCTTTTACGTTTACACCACCTATTACCAAAAGCTCTCTGATTTTAGGAGACTCTAAGTAACGTTTAAATTTCTGTATTTGAGTGCAAGTTTGTTCTGCTAGTTCTCGAGATGGTTCAATTACTATGGCCTGAGGAGCATTATTTGCAGGTTTAAAACTGCTTGATGTAGAAGATCCATTGGTATTAGTAACGAGATTGTCTCCAGAAGCAGAGTTTATAGCTTTATAACCATCAGGTAGCTTATATTTAAAAGGTTTAGTGCCAAAATTAAAAGCCATTTCTGCATTCTGGAAATAACTGTATTAGTTTCTCGCGAACGTTTGACATTTTGTAATGCATACCTTTAGAACTACGGCAGGGAAAAATGCAGCATTTTCATTTTGCTTGCTAATTGTAAACGCAACTCCTAAATCAACGCCATTTTTCATAAATTTAATTTCGCCTTTAGTAAAATCAATTAAACACGTGATTACATCACTTTTACCAAACGCTTCCCCATAATCGTCAAATTGTCTGTTATTCGACTTTTTACCTGTACCTCCAAAACCATAACCAAATCTAGAATTATTATCAGCTCGAAGTATACATTATGTGAACTATTAATTTATTATTATAAAATTCATTGATTATCATCGATTTTCTGGATCTGGATAAATGTTTTGGTAGTCTTCCCAAAAACATAATACGGAAAAGTCTCAAATAAAGGGTGTAAGGAGTGAATTGGAAAAGAATTGCGAGCATAGCATGCACTTAAATATAAATTAAAAGGGATCAAGTACATCATTTCATGGTAAATGAAGGAATAAGCTAAGAGGAGCACTGAACTGGATAATCATAAAAGATATTTTAGAAGAACTTCAAATGAAGGTGCATAGAAGTAACACATATATAGTTTACAGCAAGCTAAAACTGATGAAAGTAACAGAATTAGCAGATGAGCTGACAATATCTGCAGATAGTGGATCTCAATTGCTTGAAAATTTAAAAATATAGCAAGAGGAAAAGAAATATAATAAATTTAAATAAAAGTGATGGTATTTAAAGTAGAAATGTAATGCTTTCAACAACAATCATTAACAAAGACATAAACGAAGCAGCAAATAAAATGTTTCAGTCATGCAATAAAAATAAAAAAAGAATGACCAATGAAAGCCATACAGGAGCTGACAGTAAAGATGAAAAGAACAGAAAATGATATGTAATGAATGAGGACTAATAAAATTAACTAATAGTAAGAAAGGTTTTGGTTATACATATACAAAATCCAGTAAGAGAAAATGGCAAAACTTATGATAAGCAATAAATTTATATAGAATATTACCGATCTGTACCAAGATCCAAGTTAGCCTGCAAGGTAGACCAACCAACACGACATAATCCTTCATCTGTTACTGCTACTTCAAACCCCCATTTTCCTCCCAAAACACCTCTAGTACATCTTGTGCCATGCCATTCCTTCTGCTCTCTGGATTGCACCCGTAAACCACATGAAGAAACAGCTGTAGCATTTCCTCGATCAACAGTGGACATAGTCCAGGCAGGGGCTATTACAAAGTTTATATTTATATAACGTAACAATATAATCTATAACAATTTCATGTTTAGTTTCTACATACAAATATTAGCAGATATTTTTGCAGCCTTTCCAGTCTCTATATCCTTCAATGTTTCCCATACTATTTGAATAATCGGCAAACAGAAAGCAGCAGTTTTGCCACTTCCTGTCTCAGCTGCCATCAACACATCTCCTCCGCCTAATATCAATGGAATACTCTCTGCCTGTATATCAGTCGGTAACCTAAAATAAATTGTATGTGATATGATAGTACAGTTGGAATGTATAACGCAATGCTAATACTGACGTCCATTCTAACTCATCAATTGCTTTCGCAATTTCAGGAAGCACTCCGAATTCTGAAAGCAAATATATATAACCTTAAAAATGCCGGCATATTAAAATCATACTTCCTACCCTCAAACGCAGTCATTATAAAAGTAATTGATGAAATAGTAATATCAATAAATTATTTCTGCAGATGTATATGAGAAATACGTTTAATATATTTGTTTTTTATGAATCGCCGGTTCTTTTTGACATTTGCAGCTATCAACTGTCAAGTTGTACATAGTAATAGTAGATAACTGTTCAACCAACAAAAATTTATTTAGAGCGCCATCTACAGCCAGATACTGAGGCGCTTAATTTAAAATTTTCAGGGGTTACTATAAGTTGAAGAAAAAAAATATTAAATATGATAACTGCGCCCAATTAAATATCATAAATTATATTTATATTTTTACTATTCAGTTAAATTTCAATAATAGACTTGTTATAAATTTATTTGCTTACCAAATTTCTCAAATTTAAATTGCGTTAGTTTACTAGTGGCAATCATATAAACTAAATAATCGATTAAATTTTTGAAACAATATAATTTATTTCTTACCTATCTATTTATAACTTTAATCAATAATTTACATACTTGCATCTTCTTTAATGCTTTCTTCTCCACTTACTCTGTTATTTTTCTCCATATATAGGATTAAAGTTGCAACGTCGCAAAATACTTTTTTTTTTAATAAACCAGTTTGAGCTTCTTTCATTTTATAATATCATAATATGTCATTTAAAAATATAATGTTCTTACATGTAAGGGCCATAAATATAAATTAGTTTTCTTTTTATTATTTTGTAGAGAAAAAAATATTTCTTCCAGAAGAATCATTTACATATCTAGCGTACTTTCATCCATTATTGTCTCTAAGCCAACATCTGCCGAAAGCCAATTTATTAATAGATAATAAATATACAGCTTTAACTTGAATTGCATAATTGAAAGATTTAAAAATACCCCTGACCCTGAAATTATAGCACGTGCGCTTTTTCGTGTAAATTTCAGTTTCACTTTGGTTTACTTCATATAATATACTATGGAGAATGATTTAAAAGACACAGTGATATATTTATACAAACAAAATCGATGGAGAGATATTTTACATCTAGACATTAATTCGAATAATGATAAAGTTGCAAGAAATCTGTTATGGGTTTGGCCTAGTATAGAAAATTTCGATTTTATGAAAGCACTAATGCGTAAAAAATAATGTAAGTGGGCTTACGTCTATAGGATGTGGATGTGGCCTTTTGGAATGGATGTTTAGAGAATATACTAGTAAGTTGATTGTTAAATTTTTAATTATCTATAGTAAATTATAAAATATATTTATTGAAAAATTAATAATAATATATTAATAATAAATATTAATTGAAATATTACAGAAATGGACATAATAGGGTATGAAATAAATAGGGAATGGTGGACAAGTAAATACAGTGTTCCAACGTTCATAAACTTAATCTATTTTGATAAGAGTGTCAAACTTAATTCTAATTATGCTCTGCTATTTTGTTATTTTAATGACGGTTGCGCATTTAGGGAATACGTTCGAAATTATAGTGGAAATTTAATATTCATAATAGGACCTGGGAAGGGAAGAGGCACTCACACGGAACCGCAGCCATTTCAACCGAATTTCGAAAATAACGACTGGATTTTAAATGATTATCAAGAAGTAAAGGATAGTAAAGATTTTATTGCAGCATATATTAAAAAGCCGGTTGCATCGAAGTAATGAAAGACATAATAATTGTAAGAATGCTGTGAAAACATAATTATAAAAAAAAACCATATACATCATTCCAGTTATAGAAAAAGTTATTTTGTTAGCACCTTCATGATTTTAGTATAGCAGAATATTCAAATTATTTAAAAACTGATTCATGCAATTGAATAAAATAATATGTGCTATTTATTATAGCATTTGGGTTTTAAATTGTCACACTTGGCTGCACAAACACCAATTCGACAAAAGCGTTGTTATACAACGTTTTTGCATAAGCAATTTTAAGTTCTATAAATTTATATAGATAAAAAGACTTATCAATTTTTTGTTTATGTTGGTGGTCATGTTCTAAACTTCAACTAGAACTAGATCTAGAAAGTGATTAATTTTTAGACAAGAATAAATACAAAAATATAAAATAATAATTGATCAATTTTAAGTTCTATAAATTTATCAATTTCTTGCTAAATGATCATTCTTTTTTTTTCGATTAGTGTTAGGCTTTAATCAGTGTTTTATTTGATATAAAACGTTTTGTATAATATTCTCGCTGAAACTTGTTTTAAAAATCGAAAGATTTTTTATATAACAATGTTTTTGTCGAACTCGTATGCGTCCAGCCCTAGATAACATCTTATACATCTAAAAGCACCAAAAATCTAAATTGCCCAATTTTCATTGACAGGTTCGATTAGCACTCATTCGTATCATTCATATTTCCTAATTTATGTTGGCTTTAATTTATGTACTGTTAATAAATGTGTACTAAATACGTCTTTATTTATTGACCTAAAAGCACAATCGGGACACGAATTTAAGAGATCTTTTTCCAAACCAGGGTGTTTGGTCTTTAAATGGACTTTGTAAGTGCTGCTTTGAATGCATGCGTAGTCACAATGGATGCACTTATATGGTTTTTCTCCAGTATGTCGTAATTTATGTCTCCTCATGGAATTATGATCAGCTGTCGTGTACGAACACGAATCGCAGGAAAAAGGTTTCTCCCCTAAAATAAAACCAAAAATATTTTATTTAATGGCTCCTCTCTGTGATTGTTAACGACATTTTCAGCAGCTTTGGGCATCATTTGAATAAAAGCAATTAAAAAGTACAGTGTGAACGCAATCGAACTCTCGATAGATATAATATGAGTAATGGCCGTCGAGTATAAGTAGGAGGGGTTATGTTAAACTCTTAAAGACTTAGAGAAACAACTTCAGGATAGTTAATTCAAAATAAGTACTTATAAGAAAGCATTTTTAAATTAACTATATTACCCATATTTAAAATGTGAAAGAAATGTATCAGAAAGAAACGAACGACTAAACAAAGTTTAATATATGTCCATGATCGTCGACCCGTAAGGATTTAAAGCTAAAGTATTGGATGAGCTAAACGCTGTTTACTTTAGCCCATGTCAGCTCGGGTGCATTCACTTTGTATAACAAATAGTAAATAATTTCACTTATTACTCATGGAATTCATAAACGATTTTATTTTCAATATTAAATATGATTATTCAAATTTTTGCCCATCGCAAATTTTCCTAGCACAAAATAAAATGAAATATGTTAGATTATGAGAATATTATTACCTGTATGTTGCCGCATATGCATTCTTAGGGAACTCCTAGTGGCACCTTTGTAACCACAGAAATTACAAAGAAATGGTTTAATTTTCTTGTGGACACCGTCAGTATGTATACGTAATTGTCTCCTGTCCGAAAATGATTTTGTGCAAGTATCACAAACGAAAGTGGAAGTTTTCTCAGACTTCTGCCTATGCGAACTCTTATGATTCCTTAACTGTTTGGAATTCTTAAAACCCCTCAGACAAATATTACAAACAAATGGCTTTGTATCATTATGTATTAATTTATGTACATTATTTAAATGCCCTAAGCTGAACGTTTTATATTCACACTTATCACATGAATATAATTCCATATCGATTTTATGCAATCTCCAGAGATGTCCAGTCAAGGGTTTCCAAAACGAAAATATTTCATTACATTCTGGGCATTTAAAGCTATTGTCCATGTGGCATTTGATGTGATAATTTAATTTTTCCATATTTTGTAATCTCACTTTGCACATGGGTATGTTACACTTCTGTACTTTTTTGTCCAAAAATTTAGATAAGGAATTATTTTTTTTAATATAGTTATTAAACATTTTTTCGGTATTATTTGGTGAAATATCTACAGTTGGCAAATTTACAATAATGCTATTAACTCCATTATCAACTACTTCATTTGTACATGACAAAATACCACTGGGTATTAATTCACTGTTATTTTGAATTTTCTCGTCATTCAAAACATTATCACTTGGTAATTTTGTTAATTTCTCCCCATATTTTAAATCAAATTCATTTTTGCAGCTGATAGTAATATTGCCATGTTTTGATACACCCTTATTAAAATCGGATTTACCCAAATCCTTTTTTTTAGCTACCGCACTCATTATTTTGTTCAAATCGGAACTACTAACTAAATGATCATTAAGTAAATGTGAACGTAATGACATCTTGTGATAAAATATATTGATACTATGCTGGACATTTATATTTTGTTAACTTAATAGTTTTGCCATTTTCGTGAACATTATGTATGTGATCAGAGAGTCTTTTTTCATTCGTACATAGGAATGGGCATAAGTCACAAAACACGAAATTTATATCATGGGATGTTTTCGGTTTGATATCTTGCGGTGGCTTCTCGTTTTGATTTTTTATGTTTAACATAATTATTTGTCATCATAGAATTAAATGAAACATTTAACTTATAATCCGTATTTGGAAGCACTATAAATTCCATATTTGGAGATACCTCTAAGTTATTTGAAATAACCTTTTCAGATGGTTCCAAATGGGACAATATTGAAGAAACATGATTATTGCTAATAACTGGTAAACACTCCTAAAATATTGTAAATTTAGGTCAATATTATATGCGAGACAAACATTTACATCATGGACTAGTGATGGTAGATCAGAATTCGTCGACCATACATTTCCTGCATTATTACAATTATCATCTGTTTTCATGTCACTAACCATAATAACCTCCTTTTTATCAAATGAAAGTTTGCAATTTCACTGTTGCTCAGGTAAAGGATTTAAATTAGCACTTGTTTTTAACATTAACTTTGTTATTGTTATAATAGATCAAAGTTTCAACTATTATTAATAATTAGTATAAAAAAAATTGAATGATAGAAATTCAAAAATTACACCCACTATTTAATCTGTGACATAAACACTAATAATAATGTTTTGCAATAACTAATTTCGTTGTTTCACAAAACACAAACAGCACTAATTTTCTAATTTGTCGGATATGCTGCTATAATCGTATTGCAGGAATCTTAAACTTATAAAGTAATTTAGGTTAAGTTCATGTTTAGTTCAGTTATCCGGTGGTCATGTTAAATGTTGGCAACATGTAATTCAGTGGCGACTCGTCTGGAAACGTAAATATGAATTTTAACAGGGCGAGGGACGGCTAAAGAAAATTTTGCAAATCTGATATTTTCACAGTTTTTGTACAACAGTGTAACTAGCCTTTTCCTATTATACAGTCCCCTTTGTTGCTTGTTAGATTTAGATTTTCGTTTTTGTTTTTATATTTGCAGCAAAAAAAAACCTAGTATCTTTGGTAATAGCGTCCCACATAGCCCAGCATGTGCTCTAAAGTAACTTTCAACGTGAAACAAAAATTACCCACTATTTTGTACTACATTAATAGTTACTTTAATACCTTTACGTTGAATTCACTAAAAATAGTGGCGGGAAATTTAAATTTGGCTATTAGGGGTAAGAAAGAAAAATTGCACTATTTAATATTATTGCCGCTTGAACTAAATAATTCATAAAGAAAATCGGTTTACTCCGAGTTAAACTAGTAATTTTATAAAATTCTTGGTGTATTGATCGATTAAAATCATAATAATAAACTAACAAAATAGCAATGTTATCAAACATTAAAATTTGAAGTAATATACAATAGATTTATACATTAAAATATAATTCTTAACAATCTTCTAGTTGCTTCTAGTTATCCTATCCAGTACATTTAGGCTTTGTGGTAAGATGGGCAGATTACCACATGGGCGCGTAATTTGAATTTCACTTATTGCTAACACCAACGGTTATTTATTTTACTAACTACCATTTTATGGAGCTGTATTAATATATTATATAAAAAATTACAAAATTGTAAAAAAAAAATAGAATCTGCAAAGTTCTTATCGGCCATTTTCCTCAAAAAAGATTGAATGTCTTTTTTCTCTCTAAGCTTACATGTAGACTCTAGCGGTCGTTGTCCATACTTTACACTGGTTTGGCTCCTCGATTGAAAGTGCATCTTGGAACTGATTTGACCGACGTTTCGAATGGGACATCTTCAGGACTGCTATTGCTACTACAAACAGCAGCAGCAGTAGCAATCATGAAGATGTCCCATACGATTGAGGACAAAATATTTGTCGTTCATATTAAATCCTGCTCCCAGAGTTTTCTTTGCCATTTTCAACGCAAAATAGTTTTTTTTTTATGAATAAAAGTTTAATGAGAATTAAAAGATACAAACCGAACATTCACAATAATAAAATATCACATATCTCAATATCAAAAAAAAGTAAAAAGTGCTATATGTATATAAATATAAAAATATTGTTCGTGTTCAATGTATTAATATAAAAAGTCAATCTTTTCTAAGGGCGTAATACACATCATCGGCACTTACATTTAAAATTATTTTCTGATGAAAATCATTAGGTTTTTGATCAGTCAATAACAGTCGACACGCTCCCATTTTGAAACGGCCGAGAGGGCTATAGTACAAGACACCTTTTGAAACCATCTATAGCAGCAACAGACTCCAGCATTGTATATATATTGAGAAAGTCGTTTCTTCTACACCAGTCCTCTCAACCTAAAAATTTATTTTTCAAATATATATTAGATAAAATGCGCAGGAGAATACCTCGGCAACTACAGCTTGTAAGATAAGCTGTTGTAATCTCGAACAATACTTGATTGCTTTCACTTTCGGTTGTGTTATCATAGCGTTTAACGCCTCGTTTACGTGGCTCATAGATACCAAAGTATTTAAACCGTCTAATTCTGCTATTTCGGCCGCTCTTCTACAAATGTCAAGTGCTCGTCTTGCATCTCCTGATACTGATGCTACTTTTCTATAATTTATATATATAGAAAAAAACAAGGATTATTCTCCATGCTAAAATCCAACTAACAACTACTTACCTCGCTACAAGTTGCACTGCGTCAGGATTGAATACCTTAGTTCCCATTAATCTCATTGTAACTATTTCTTGTAATTGCTTGTGAGTATAAGCTTGGAATGTTAGGCGCGTAAGCCCCAGTCTACTAGTAACACGGCCCATCAATAGTCTAAAATCAAATATACCGATATAAGAATACAAACATGAAGATACCGTTATGTACCTTTCTGGCAGATCCATTGTATTCGCTATTGTAACCACTATTAGCTGAACACATGCTCTGGTTGGCCAATCCAATAAATTATATACAACATCTTGTCGTTTAGTGCACAGGATATCAAGCTAAAATGTGTAAAACTTAAGAACCCAAGATTATCTAACATATCAAAATTATCCACCTCATCTACTAATAAAATTATTGGCTTGGACTTCTTTGAAGATGTGAATTTTGTATCTAAAGTGGATTGAGCTTGCTCCCACGACAATGTTTTTCCTGTCAACTGCTTTAAAATCTACAAGCACATTTAAAATAAAATATTCTCTGATTCTTCCTATGATTTTGTTACAGTTAGTCTTTAACATGACATTGATAGAATATGTGAAAACTGCTTACCTCGACATATGATTGCCTTGGTTCACTTAACTTCATACCATTCACACTAATAAACTGAAAACTGGGTAAGACACCTTTTTCTGATTTTTGTTCGAGTTTTCGTATAACATCTGTAACTGTTGCAGTCTTACCAGTTCCGGGAACCCCAGATATATACATACAACTGCAATTAATAGATTAAACCAAAGCTTAACTTCATATTTTTATGTACAACTCACCCACCACAGCCATCGCATAATTTTCCTTCCAAAAAACTAAAAATATTATTATATTCATTTTCTCTACATGGTAATACTTTTGGTAAATAAGAAACATGCAGTTTTTCCCTTGCCTTATTTAAAGGAGTACCATCGGACTTGATAGGAGTTGCACGCATTTTTACAGACGGTGTTATAACCCCCTCCCGAATCAATTTCGCTTTTAAACTAGGAGTGTACTTCATAGCACTTTTCGGTGTTTGAGTTCTATCACGGTTTTGATTTCCTTTAGTAGGTGTTCTCATATCTGCTGCATCTTCCATATTATTAATAAACTTATTATCAGGTTCTACACAATTTCCATTTTTCCTTTTTTTCTTTGGCGATTCCTCATTATCCAAAATACAAGACTGTATCCGTGAATTAACATTCCTTTTAGCTGTACCCGTTTCAAGATTCTGAGCCTCTAAATTTTCTGTAGGTGTTGAGTGATTTATTTTACTGTAATCACTACCTTCTCGTACACGATTTGCAGTTTTTCTACCATTCTTACTATCACTCAAACTTGCATCTTTAGAGAGACCTTTCAAGCGATTTTTTTGTGGTGTTTTATATTCATTAGTATTTTTCTTAGGGTTTGCTTTGCTTTCTTCATAGGTGATGAACTCTCACTATAATTCAGAGCAAAAGCATCATCATCAATATTTGCCTTTCTATTTTCCTTGGAGTTTTTACAGGGGAAATAAGATCGATATAGGAAACACGTTGTACCTTTCGACTTGATCTGCGCAAAGATAAATTGTCTTCATTAATTTTTTATCCTGACCATTCACTCTTTTACTTTGTCCTGTCTTTGGCGATAATGACTTTAAATTTAATTTCTCTAAAGGTATGTATGGATTACGTTTATCTAATATATGTAGTTTATCCAGTAATGAGAGTCCTAAGTCAGAATGCTCTTATCAGGAGAGCCATTGGTATATCGTCAATGCAGGATGACCAAGTCATCCTCGTCGACATTCAGTTCACCATCTTTTAGTTTGTTGTTTCCAACATGCAGGCTTCTTCTTGCCGATTTTTTAGCTTAATGAGCAGAGGATTCTCTTCTTCTACATCAATTATAGAGTAATTTTGTGCAGGTGATTCTATACTTGCGTTAAAAGAGTCATTTAAATTGCGTCTCGCACCAGGTGTCTTATTTAAACTATGAGCCATTTCGAACTATTATTTGTTATCGCATAACAAGCACTTTTTTAAAAAAATAGAAGTTAAATAAAACACAATAATTATATATAATAAATATACGGTGTATCGTGATACCGATCGACTATACAAAATAATTCTAAATACCACTTGTAGCACTTATAATTAATTAGTCAAAATATGTTTAAAATGATCATGGACATAACAACATAACCTAACGCGAACACGAACTAATCATTTTGGCGCCAAACAGTATTGCCAATCTATAAAAATTAAAATCAGTAGATGGTTTCCGAATCCATTTCAAATCCGATTTTTCATATTTCGTTGCATTTTGAATAACGTTCTTACCTATTTTACAAAAGTCATTTTAAGGCAAAGTAAGTTTTATATTATACGTTTTATCCACCCAAAAACTAAACTATTAAGTTATTATAGAACTAAATGTCCTTCTTTTTTTTGTTTTGCCTATCATAATCATAGAGGAACCACGAGGAACCACAGACTATAAGGAACCTATTATTACTTGATAATGGTTGCACCTGTGTGTTCAGACAACCGATTTTTCTCTTTAGAAAATTTGAATTACTGATTTATAAAAAAAAAATCATTCATAAAAGTGTGATATCTGAGTTACTCGCTAGAGGTAGCACCTTACCTAATAAAAACAGCTGATGTGAATTCAAGTGCTGTCACTATGCACCACTTACATATACTTCTATTAGAGAAAATCGTGGAAAGGAAATTGATTCATAGATGGCAAAACATAGCAGATTACAGGATTTTTCTTATTTTAGTATTTCATTAATTCTATGTTCCTTATATTCATAAAAATGATCATTTATATTTATTTCTTATTTTTTATTAGTCTCTCTTATTATGTAAAATAATTAATTAATTTAATTTTAATACCAATATCACAATATATGTCAATTTGTTTGTTTACACCATTACGACCACCATCTTATAAATACATTATATATTTCCAGATATTTCTTATGATATCGATATGATTCAAGCACGCATTTAAAACAGATGTGGTTGAAATGGATATAGATTCTGAAAGCACAGCAACTTCTATCGATGACGAAAATACCGAAAATTTTTGCGATAACCCCACGAGGGATGCTTTGGCAGAAGGATTGATGGGATTGATTAAACCGACCGTGGATCAACTTGACGAACGTGTACGGGCCACAAGGTAACAGAATTGACTATGTAAAAATTGTAACTTTCAGACTTTATTTCAGAATATCCCAACTGGATTTAAAACGATGTATTGAGTCTTTGAGTGAAGAACTGAAAAAAATATCAGAGTCTCAGCAATCTACCATTGATTTAGACGTGTATGTTAAAAAGCTGCAGAATGCTAAACATCGAGTAACAGTTTTAACCAATATACTTCAGCATGCCCAAGATAGGTTAAATAAAGTGCATCAATCTATTGAACGTGATACTATTAAGAGAAAAGTAATATTGGATTCTTTGGTAACGGAACAGTCAGTTTCGGATGCCACATTATAATGTCACTAAAAACCCCTAAATATAATTTAAAGCTTTTTCCAAATGTATATGAGCCTAGCGAAGACACATTTTTATTGTTAGATTCATTAGAAGCAGATATAGATAATATTATTCAAAGAAAACCTAATTTTATTATTGAGATCGGTTCAGGGAGTGGTGTTGTAATAACTGCTTTAGCTAAGTTTTTAAAGAATGTAATATGTTTTGCAACTGATATAAATCCTGAAGCTTGTTTAACAACAAAATACACATCAAGTATAAATGATACATGTGTTGAAATTTGTAACATGAACTTATTGACATGCTTTAAAGAATGCCTTTTCGACGTAATTGTTTTTAATCCTCCATATGTGGTTACTAATCCTAATGAAATATCTGGCAATGGAATTGCAAGAGCGTGGGCAGGTGGTATAAACGGTCGAGAAATTATAGATCAATTCCTGAACTTGTTGCCTAGGATATTTCATTCAAGAGGTGTTTGTTACATGATTATAATAAAAGAGAATAATCCGGAAGAACTAATGAAGATGATTAAAAGTATGGACTTCCATGTTACTATATTGAAAGAACGTAGGATACCTGGTGAACATTTATATGTCTTAAAAATTTATAGGTGATATTAATAAAAATATATTATTATTTCAAGATGTATTTTATTTAATTTTCCCAAAAAAAGGATAATAGACATTGTCTGAAAGTAATTGCCGGCCTTGGACAAGCTAAATTTGAGCTCCTCGCTGTATTAGATATTTATTTATCTTAATCCATATTTAAAAACAAAATGTAGTTCAAATGTCGAACAAAACCGCTTAACGTAAAATGGGCAAGTGCAAACAATAATTAAATTGTGCATTTACAGAGGGATTTTCCAAATGAATTACAGAAGCTTTAAAAGAAGATGTTGAGTAACCACTAATTACAGAAGTTAAATAACTGCCATATTAAAATTAAATTACTTTGTACGTACCTATTTACATATTATGTAATTGTCCGTGCTCAGTTACTATGTAATTGTAATTACATTGTACAATAATGAAGGTAATACATTTTGTTGGAGTTATTTATTTCTATTTATAACATTTAGCTAATAATATTATCGCAGAAAATATTATTGATTATTATTGCCTCTCTTGCAGGTATAGATATACTAAGATTGAACGGGAATATTTTTTAATGCCTTTTTTTTTTAGATACAAAAAATGTTTTGAACAAATATTAAATCTGTTTTTTTTTTTCTTAATGATTAGATTATTTTTTAGCGGACGTGGACTACGTTATTGTAATTAAGATTGGTAATTCCAATTACAAAGAAGCGGTAATTGAAATTATAGTCGCAATTACAATTTGTAACTATGGAAGTAATTAATTACTTTATTGCTGAATACTGGTATAACATATAACATCCGGCCCACAATGCCACAATAGCCTACATACCCTATTTATATAAATACACATATCCTTTTTTTCACTCTTTATCTTTTTCTTCAATTAATTATCCAAAATTATTCTATTTCGAAAATTATTTATATATGCATAGACGCTTGGTTGCCTTGGTTGTCAAAAATAGTAAATGTGCTGCCATCTATTCTCATTTTACTAACTACAATATGAAGCGACCTATAATATTGTAGTAGCAAATATTATACCAGTATACATATGGTCAAAGAAATGTTCCACTGGCGCACTATAGATGTCACCACCAGCATTTTCTATTGTTGTGCATTTGTAGTGGTAATATATTTCCATAAGAGAATACTTGTGGTGCCATCTAAAGTACGCCAGTGGAACATTTCTTTGACCATATGTATACTGGAATAATATTTGGTAGTAGTTACTAAAAGGAATTTCAAACGACTCAAGCTCAGTTACAGCATAAATAATAATTAATAATTATATTCTAAAATATTGTCTATTGAATTCTATTTTCCGCCGAGAACTACAAATTTGTTTCAATATGGACATAGACTAACATTTGCGGTTAATTATAACAACATTAAATAAAGTAACTACCGTTTCTTTTAATACATATTTGTTTTATGATAAAAAAAATTAGTTGACGAAAAAGGAATTAATTTTTATAACTGCACTGTTATTCCCAGGTATCCCTAAATTGGTCATACACAGCGTTCACGTCGTGATTTCCTTATAACGTTATAAATTATAATCAGTGCATAGATCGCACAACAATATGGGGAATCCCCTAATTAATAATCTCTTTTTTTTCTGTTTTCATGATAACGGCGTTAATTGGAGTAATTTTATAGCATGGGATTGTAAATAGCTAGTATAATAATATTAGTATAATTAGTATAATTTGGTTTTACGTTACTATGTATTTAATATTTTCAACATTCAGGAAGAGGAAACTTATATTTTCTTTATTAATAAATATGCATACGTATACAGTAAAAACTAAATTACAACTTAATTCAAATACAAGGAGTTGAAATAAGAAAGATAAAGCTGAAAATTGTAGGGATTTTACCTGTATATATTCGCCATTTGATGAAAGTAAATTCTTACACCAGCGTAGTAATTTCTTATCGTATTTCTTATTTAGAAGTAAAATTAGAATATTAGGTACCTACTCACACATATACGTAAAGGTATATTTTACGGTGTATATTTTGCTTTTTTATCTTGATGAACTTTTCTGTAATCTAAATTAATTCCGAAATTTCCGGTAGCTTTAAACTATGTCCTCCTTTATAATCTGCGCATTGTGTATTGGCACAAATACTTGATTTATACTTACAATCAATACGTGGATTATAGGGTAGTATACAATCCAGGGGAATCCCTAATTAATGACCTTTTTATCGCGTCATTTTGCGTTAATGTTGACAGCACTTATTTTGCAACACATATGCATACATGTTTAAAGGTATATTTTTTTATTGGCTGCTGGTTACGTGTTTTTAAACTGGGGGAATTGGTGAATCTTGAAAATGTTTTATAAAAATAGGGATTTCACCTATACTCTTATTGTGATGAGAGTAAATTACCCAAACTTCTGCTTTAACCATTTAATTTATTGTTCGTACTTGCAATTTCGTTTTAATTTTATTAATTACATTAATAAAACTAAATCATATAATTGAACATGTCATTCGTGGCGATTTAAGCATATATTATTATTTTTTTGTTTGAATAATCTTAGAGTAATAAACAGAAGTGTAACAAATTTATGTTTCTACTTTTGTAACACGTATTTCCCTTTTATCTATCGGGCTGCAGGGATATTTTAATCAAAAACAAAATAAATACATATGTATATATATACAACACACGAATCTAAATGCGTCTTATAGGTATATTACAATTAAAATATGCTTCATAAACATTTTTGGTTAGCCAGTTCAGTAGGTAATCGTGAGGAAATGCTAGTATTTGTTTTGGAACGATATAAATAAATCATGTATTAAAACAGAAACATGCTTGTTGATATCAGTAAATTAAGATTTAAATCATTTTAAATTCATTCATCTCTAGTATAAGGTTTGTTCGTTAACTAACACACTTTTTGTTTTCGTTTATATACATGCGAAAAGTATGTACATGCTTTTTGAAAACTTATTATATATCAAAACAAGGAGTCTTGCTTCAAGTTTTTAGTTTTTCGTTATCCCAAAATTAAAGGACATATATATAACAAAAATCTCACAGCTTAAAAAAAAACACGAAATAACTCAAAATCATAGATACTTTTGATTTTAACAATATCACAATTTGAAACAAAGAAGAAGATTTAAAAACAGGTAATATACTCGAAATAATTCAAATTCTTAAACATAAAAACGCATTTAATGACGAAACAGACATGCAGTATTTCACAAAATAAATAATTTAATTTTCTAATTCAGCGCAATAATATTTTTTTTTTTAGAAATCTTCTTATATATACTTACAAAATTTAATAACGTTTTTATAATTAACTAAATAAGCAAATAAACATATATTAAAACGCAATCTTTATATAAAACAAAAAGATATACCCATTAAAAATTTATATTAAAACAAAGCAATAATGATTTTGCATTTTTGCATTTACAACAAAAAAAGTTATTAATAAATAATTTTAATGTCACCTTTTACAATTTATACTTTTATCAACAATTTGAACTTCGAAAAAACTTTACAATAAAGCGAAACGTTATATTTAAAGTCTACACTCGGCTGTTTTGATTTAAAAAGATTTATTTAACGTAGCAAATATATAACAAGATTTCAACACAAAAATTCTCGTCTCTCCAAGTCGCGTCCCTTCTTCACACCCTTGGTTGCCAACCTCCTCTTGTTGCCAACATATTGTTATATGTATATACTTCTACATCTTTCCTGGTCAAGAAAAGATAATTTTAAAATTTTTTTTTGTCCTGACATAAAAAAAAATAAATGAAGATATTGATGGATTTGTTTCTACTTTAAGTAAAGTTAAATAACAGAGAAAAACAAGTATTTGTGTATTATGTTTTAAAATAATTAAGGAAACTCTTAATGCCTATACTTATTTTAAAATGGATCGTGTCCTGAACATACATTTTCGACATTTCCATTTAATCTTTTACTCTAACGTAAAAGACGTCCAGACAACTAAAAAGAACGAAGAAATCTGTTATTTTTTAATGTTTAAAGATTTTGTAAAATTATTCACTAATTTGCATATAGAGCAAATTGTTTTCTCACATTCCTTTTTCGTTTTCCATTTAATAAATTTTCTACCATAAATTAAGATTTACGAATTACATAATTTTAATCGCGAGAAATGAAATATGGTGTTGTGTTTTGTTATTTTGATGACATTTCCCTTGATATTGAATACGTTCGATTGGCCTTTGACTTCTTTGACCTCTAACGTAGGGGTAGGGTTAGTAAATTTTCAGTTTATGTATATCATATAAGTAATAAAAGTGTCAGTAGTAATTTAGCAGCGACATCTATGATAGAAGATAGAAGACGCCGTATTAATCTGGGAATGATAAGGAGAATTCCAACGTTTGTTGTACTACTAAACGCTTAGGGAAGAAAACTTCTGATTGGTTTGGATGTGTTAAAAATAGCAGTTTTGTGGCGGAAATTCAAAAGAATCGTGCTCATATGATATACATTGAATAAATACTTGATTTAAGCGTAATATAACAAATGAAATATCCATGAAGAGTACTAGTGTAGATAACGATTGAAAAAAGCAGTGAAAAAGGTCAGGTATTAATCTTACAGCTACCAAAAGACAAGGTTGTTAACATACAAAAAGGCATCGTTATGTGGTGACAGTTCGTCCGTCACTTCAGTTTTCTAGAAAAATCATCAAAAGTATACTATCCTATTGCAGAGGTTATATGGTTATAAGTAAAAGCGTTCTAGAAACAGCTTATTTAGTGATTCTTTTTCTTTTGGTGTTTCGCTTTCTCGCTTTCTTCCTTTTTTTTGTTATTATTGTAGATTTGTTTCTGAGTTTTTGGATCGAGATATTCTTCACAAATACTTCTTTTTTCATTTAATCCCGGCGGAATTTTTGTCCCGAAAGATTTATACCATTGTTTGCTCGGTCTGTTATTAAAAAATTAATGGAATCTTTGTCTTAAACTTTTTTTCCGACGAAGCTGTATCTAAGATAATTTGAAATGATTTTTTTAATATTTTTCCCATTCATAACATTCATCAGCAAAAGAATGATTTTAAATATTTTTAAATATTATAAAAAATATTAAAACCTGTACAAATATTAATGGTGTGATGGAGTTGATTTGCCGGAAAAAAAAAAAAATTTAAAAAGTAAATGTGTTTTATATAATAATAAAAATAAAATAAGGAATCGATTGATTCTAATTTCAAACTTAGTCGCAGTCATCTAATCAGAACCGCTTCTTCTGCGATTGTGAATATTTGCATCAGGTTCCATTCCACAATTAATGTTGTATTTTCTATTGACTGTGTGCGTGAATAACGCGAGTAATTCTAGACTGTTTATTAGCAAATTAGTTCTTATTGACTATTTGCGTTAGAATACAAAACGCAAGCACATGCGCCGTAGAGATTTTGTGTTGCGATGACAAGCAATTCATAAGTTTGTTGTTCTACTTGATTCGAGCAATATTGCGTCATACGCAAGTAGCTAATTCGCGACTCTTTTCCCCGATGAGGGCGCTGCTATCGCTTCGAATCAGCTGATGAGGAAACCAGTGCAAACCAAAACAAATCTATATCGGTGGTGTTGATATTCGTGATATTTTAAAATGAACTTAACATTGAGGGAAATTTTTCGCTATTTGGAGGCAAATCCTTCATCTAGATGTATTCGTCGGGTGATAACTGTTTTTTGTTCGTTAGGAAGGGGCCTAATGATTTTAATATGGTACTATTTACATATATCGTCTATCAGAAATCTCTATCTACCATTACTGCTTTTCCCATCTCTATTTTATTTACCAAACCACTTTGTTCAAAAATCTTCGTATCTGATGCCCTTCCACCATAAGCACAACTGACAAAAGTAATCAGTCCCGCAGGACTTACACCAATTAAAAATTTTATTGTGTGATTTGATTTATATTGCGAGTACAATTTAAGTCTACAACATAAACATCGTGGCTTCTCAACAACTATTTCCGTACAGTCTAAAACTACTTGGACGTCAGAAAATTGATGAAAGCATGTAGGTAAATACTTTTTACATTGTCTGCACTTAACCATTGCAAAGCTGGCTTCAGTGCATTTGATAAGGCAGATAGAACATTGAATATTATGTTTTTAATAGTGTTAGCATTAACACAGTCAAATAAAAGTGACAGCACTACATACGAGACGTTATGTTTTAATTTTATCATTGTTAATATTATACGTTCTTTCACTGACAATACACTTTTTTTCAAATTGTCTTCTAACATTTTAGTTAACCCTTCCAATAATTTTAGGGTGTATAATCCTGTTAAACTGCACAGTTTTTTATCAGAATCAATTAGATCGCAAAGAGAAAAATGAAAATTAGAAGTTGTCACTTGCACGGATTTATTTGTAAATAATTTTGGTTGTGATGTACAGACAGTGTTCTCTGTTGCAATTTTTAACATTGTTTCAGCTACTTCTCTTTCCTCTATCGTGTAGCTGGTAGTTGAAAAATTATTAGCACTATCAGTAATGTCAGTCGAAGTTTCATTTTCCACAATATTAATAATAGATTTCCTTTCACGATATGGTCTTGATTTTAATTTTATGGAATGCTTCACTTCAGGCAAGTTACGACTTGGCACAGCAGTTTTCTTCAAAATGTGCTTAGATTTGTTTAATACTGAAAAGAAAGATATTGCTATTGAATTATTACAAGTTATTATTTGTTTACCAGATGGGTAGAAATCTTCAGGTAAAAAATGTAGAGAACAAACTTTCATAAAAGGAGAAACTTTTTTTCCCATTAACAGTTTTCTGTTCCCATGCCATTTTTCTATCAATTTTTTGTTGAAATCCATTCTTCATGATCCAGTAAACATAACTAGAACCTTTCCTTGGAAATAAATGAAAACTTAATTCTGGACATTTCCAAGCAGTACTGTTACACCCATACACACAACAAAATGTTTTGTCATTCCCTTTTTAGACATTGTAAAAACTAAGGACCTTTTAAGAAATTTATATAATAAATATACAAATTTTTATTCACCTCGGAAATCGGATAGTATGTACCTAATGTTATATGAAGAGTGAGGTTAAGTTTTTACTGTTTTGCGAACCTTCATTAAGATTTCGGTAGAGGTCGTATCAGAGCGCAAGAGTCGCGAATTGCGTTCAAAATTTTAAAACATCAGAGGGGGTTGATTTTTGTTGAAGATACATACAGATACATATTATTTATCCGTTTTTTTTTGTGTGATGACGCAAAACTTTACTTCATTCATTACGTTCATCATAAATTTTTGCGTTTCGCGTTGTAACGCAAAGGCGCAAAGAAAACACCATAGCATTTAGCATCATAACTTAAACAGAGCAATTTTTTTTTTTTGTTTTTTGAATTGGTGATATTTTGGTCCTATGTCAGAAATCCACTTATTTTAGTATTTATTTGAATTGATATCCTTAACTTTGCAATATAGAAAACTAAAGGTCGACACCCGTGTCTGGTTCTTTCCATTGTAAACTTTCAAAATTTATTCAGATAATCACTGCTTAAACTAATATTCATTTTGTATTCGTTTAATGTAAATAGTTTGTTAAAAAATTGTTGACACGCATGATAATCGTTGGTTAACATGTTTTTTTGAAAAGATTTTAGTACTATAAATTACCGACCTATAGCTCTCGTTTCTAATATATCAAAGATAATAGAAAAAACGGTATTCAAAAGAATGTTTTAATTTTGTTATAGACATGAATGTTTTAAATAATTATAAGAATGGATACTGGAAAGGAAGGTGGATCGAACGAGCAATATTTCAGTTACTATACAGGATATAATTAATGGAATAAATAACAAAGATAATACTGTTTCTGTTTTCATGGATTTGAGCAAAGCTTTTGATTGTGTCAATCATAAGCTATTGCTTCAAGATTGAGGCTTTGGGGTTCCGTGGGATATCGTTAGACTGGATTACATCGTATTTGCACGGAAGACAACAGTCCGTACTTTCGTATGATGTTGATGGAAACCAAGTGAAGTCTAATTGGGCAGGAGTTTCGCAGGGTGTACGCCAAGGCTCTGTATCGGAACCCTTACTACTTCTACTACAGATTAATGATCTGCCGGATGTCGTTGACAGTTTGGTGGTTTTATTTGCGCACGATTCATCCGAGCAAAAAAATCTGAAGAACTATTGGTGAAATTAGAAAATAGCATAGTAACATTAAATAACTGGATTACAAATAACAACTTGAAACTTAGATAAAACAAAAATTATGATATATAATACTGAAGTACCGAAACTGTCAATAGACATTAATGGAAGTAGAATAAATAGTAACAAAACTAGAAAATACGTTCTTTCCAATCTAACTAAATAATTTCCTTATGATTATTAATAATAATAACAAAAATATAATAAAATTGTTCAACTATCAGTTGCTATTATATATTTGCGTCTATGAAACGACTTTAGTTATCTAATAATGTCTCTATAAGAACTGCGGTTTGAATGGTCGTATGCAAACATCCAGCGACCCGGGCCCCCTTTAATGGTTTTCTCTTGCCATACTTTTGACGGAGGCTCATTAAGCCAGGCATTTCATTTTCAACCAATTCTATTTCTTTCCTACCCCAATCAGCAAGCTTTATATCGGCAATTTTATACTCTGGTTTTGTTGCCATTGTGATTATTGTAATATATCAAGTTGGGAACAAAGTAAGAAAATGTAATTCCTAACCAATAATTATAGCGGGCAAATAATAATGTACCTATTACAACCTCAAAAACTTAGAGCACGTCTCTCAGCATTCACCAAAGATTAAGAGAAAACCCTCATGGAAAAAGTAGTCCCAAACTTTGTTACAGATAGCCATCAAATTATTATTATTATTATCCTTCTTGGCAACTACCTCTACTTAATTAAACCTATAACTTAATCCTAATTATTCTAACCAATAGTAATTAAACATTTACATTTTAAATATTTATTTATACAATCCAACTTGGCTAATAGGTAGATAGCTATAATTTAACACTAATTCAGAGCACTAAAGAGTATGAAATCTTGATTAATTTAACTTTGTCCCCTGTCTGTATGTCAAAAATTGGAGACACGACAGCTGCTGTTATTAGGGTTTCTTTCATATACGTATTTTATTGTAATAAATGTGCACGTAAATATATTAAATTTAAAAATAACTACAAAACAAGCAATCATATTCTAAAAATTCATTGCAATGCTGTGGTTTATTAATCGTTTCATGATTAATGTGAGACGAAAATATAATACTTAAAAATGTAATGATTAGTAGGAATACATATATAAGTTGCAAAACTTTTAATACATAGGAAATAATAACGTTTAATTTTCTACTAAATAAACTAACGAAATAAATTAAAAATACACATTCAAAAAAAACAAAAATAGAGATAGATCAAACATTAAACAAAACAAAGTTCATTTGCCTTTAATTATTGAATGAGTAAAAAAAATCTAACGTGAATATTTTCGTAGAATTACAACGTTTCTTCTGATTTGCGATAATACAAGCCTACTGCATTTATTGTACAGGAAGTTTGTGCAGATACTTGGCCTAAATTAAAATCTATTGTAACTTTTTTATTGCTCGTTTTAGCGCATAAAGGCTTTTATATCATAAAATGTATTGCCTTTCAAAATATTGGAAAATATACAAGGTGTTTAATTAAATACTAAATCTACGATTATCTCAAAAAATGCTTCATTCAATTCTGCTTGTTTTTTTTTTCCTAATTGCTTTTCAATCAGTATATAGCAAAATCATTGAATTTGTAGTGTGAATACTATATTAGCAAAGTTAGAAATAGCACCACGAAATCTTTGAACAGAGTGTGTATTCAAATCAATAATTCAAGCACTTCAAAAACTGTTGATTTTCTATTTCTCAATGTATGGACTTTTTTTTGGGTAGCTGTATTTATCCCCTAATCTATGTATATGCTATGCAAATATTTCGTTCTATTTAATCACTATACTTTTCTAATTATAAAACTTTATAGTCGAATGTTTTTTTTTCTTATCGTCTAATCGGTCTGCTTTCTGCTTATGTACTTCCTGATCCTGAATATAAATATAACAATGATTCATATTTGTTCCTAGACGAATAAGCAGAGATGATTTTTGAAATTGTAAAATGCATTTTCAAATAGAAATTGTGTGGTATATGAATTTTACTCGGAATGAAAAATAGAATTGAAGTAAAAAGTTTCGTGTTTTTCACCTTAAATATTATTGCCTGTCCAAACGAATATTGCAGTTTCTTCGTATATTTCGCCATAGTAATTTTAAATTATTTTTGGAGTTTAATTAATAAACAGTGTTTATCGGAAATAGATTCAAAGTAAGTAAATAATCACGGATTGATAAATTTAATACACATCATTCATTCATTCAAAATCGTATGCGTATAGCTAAAATTTTTACACAACATTATAAAGTAATTCCGGCTTTAACGCTGCAGTTTGCGGAGCTTTCTGGTAATTCACCAACTTTTACGCTGCACAATTTACGAAACCTTTAAATCCCATACCTTCCCGATATCGACCAGTAGTAACGATTTTTTACGCAAATTATTATTATATGTGTTAGAAAACAGCGATAGCAAAGTTGTCTTGATAAAATTGTTAGCATAAATGATTACTAAGTCTACCCAATGTAGCCAATGCACGCTCCGAAGTCGGGGAATAACACAGAACAACTTGCCACCTATATAAATATTGCCAAAGGAGCTGTGAAACTTATTAAGCATTCGTTGTCGTTCGGTTAAAAGACTTTACAAGAAACAAAATGAAGAGCAATAGCAGTTCTGATAATCGTAGCAACCAGAAAAATCCGAATAATTATGCCTACTGGACAAGCAGAGGTTACCAAGATCGGCCTAGCAACTGGCAATGTAAGCTTTTTTTTTATATATATAATAATATTAATAATAATAGAACAATAGAAAAAACAGCTTCGTATTGTCTATTCACTTTTAAGAATTTATTATAAATAGAAATGTCTTTCGTAATAGTAAAATAAACTAAGCTTAAGTGTTTTTTAGTGTCTAGAATTATTACTATATAATCATTAAAAAAACAATATGTTTATAGATTTTATTTCACTTAGGTATGTTAGTATCTCTTCTGGAGTTTATTTACGTAACTCAAATATATATTTGATTTACTTAAGATTTAATGACTTAATTTTATTGAGATTTCTTAAAAAGTGAGTCAAGGGAATCCCCTAAACATTTTAACTGTGAGGATCGTATAATTGGGATCGAAAACTGTCTAGCGATGCCCTCTATGAAATTCAGTATAAACTTCACCAATATGAATACCTAGACAGGAAGGAGAAAGTAAATTGAACTAAATTCAATATGATATGCATGTTTCAAATAGTATAAGAATAAATGGCCTGCATTCACTTTTAATTTTATATACCGTCCAAAGAAGAACATCAAATGTTGCTGATATCAATTAGAAATTCTCCTTTCAAAACTCTTCAATAACTGAATTTAAGTGTTGTTCTTTTTAGTGTCTAATTAATACTATACTAATCATTAGAAACACAATATGTTTTAGATTTTATTTTATTTAGATATGTTGGTACCTTTTTTGGTGTTTCTTTACGTGATTCAAATATATATTTGATTTACTTAAAGGTTTAAAAACTTAATTTTATTGGTATGTCTTAAAAGTGGGTGAAGGGAACTTTCTAAAAATTTTAACTATTAGGATCGTATAATAAATAAAACTGTTAGAGGATGCCCTCTATGAAATTCAGGTTAAATTTCATAATTATTCAATATAAATAAACAAGAAATAAAAAATAAATCGATCCAAATTCAATATGATATGCGCATTTCAAATATATATGAATAAATGGCCTGCATTCACTTTTTATTTTCCATCTAAAGAATAACATCAAATAATGCTGCCGAGATCAATTAGAAATTGTCAAATTGTTTCAAATCTTTTCATTAATTAAATTTAAATTTCCTACAATTGTTATTAGAATTTTATTGAATACGAAGTATACACGAATAAAACTGTTATAACGTCATACGAAATAAAATATTACATTATAATATTCCAACGTTGATGTTTCTAAGAACGATCATGAGGTATTTAGGCTTAGTTTATAATAAATCTTTTCCATTTTTGTTTACAGCACAATCGTCTGGAAGCTCTAGCAATAATAAATATGGAAGTAATAGCTATGGCAGCAGTAACAAATATGGAAATAATGGCAGCAATAACAATTATGGAAGTCAAGGAAGCAGTGATAAATATGGAAATAGTGGGAAGAAGTAGCGGCAATTTTTAATTACTATTTTTTTATATTTATTTATTGTTATTATTATGTAGGTGTATTAAATGTATGAGTTAAGTATATCTGTTGAATGATTTTATTTTATTTAATATATCTCCATTGCATTAGTTAATAATCCTCTCTGAATCCGTTTCATGCAAAACAACAACTGACTGATATACATATATCAGTTATTATTAAATGCACCAAATATTTACCAGTTTTTCTAGAATCCATACAGCCTCAAATTCTACAGATATGACAAAGAATTGTGAATTGTTACAAAAATGGTTATAGCCACGGCGAAACTTTTTATAGAATGTATCTTATGTGTATAATTTGATTTAATTACTTGATCGCTAGTAGCTAGTAGATAGTAGTAGCAATTTAAGTTTCCCGCCATTATTTTTAGTAACTTCAATAGGAAATTACCAATGATTTTGCATTAGATTACTAGTTACGTTGATGTCTTTCTGTTGAAGTTACTAAGAATAATTATGGGAAATTTAAATTTTGGTACTAGGGATGTGTATGACTTATATACTAAATTCCACCATATCGTCATAAATATCTTCCATGGAAGTTTCTCTTAAATAAAATTTATTAGTAAAAATAAAAAGAAAATAGAATTATAAATTGAACGAAATAAGCCTTATTAAACACGAAGGATGCATGGACAAAAATCAAAAAGCGTACCAAACATGTCGCCCAATCAAGCAACAATATAACAAATAACAAAGGTGAAATGTATTGTAGACCGTACGGGGACGCAATCAACGAACCCTTTATATCGAATGCCAGCGAAACAAAAAAGCGCTAAGTTAAGTAATATTGAAATCTCAAAACGATTGTGGTAAAATAAAAGTGTTTAAATTTCCACAAGTTACAAGGGTAAGTTCTCTGGCATTTCTCGAAGGTATAGTAGTATCTACAACTAAAAAAAACTACATGGTATATGAAAAATTGCTATGAATATGTGAGATTACACCTAATACCGTTATACGATACTAGAAGCGCAAAGTATTTAGACACTATGGCCGTTCGTCCACCGAGAAAACCAAAATGATCGACTCAACCGATCGCTTACGACTAATAGGCAACCAATCTCACAAGTGACCGTTACATTTAAAACTGTATTTGCTCGTCCACCGTCGTGTAATAGGTCGTAGCTGCCGCGGTGGACGAGCAAATACAGTTTTACATGTAACGGTCGCTTGTGAGATTGGTTGCTTGGTTGTAAGAGATCGGTTGCCTCATTTTGGTTTTCTCGGTGAACGGATGACCTAAGAGTATCGGAAACCGTCTTTTTCAGGAACCGCGTATATTCGCCCAATGCACCACCCGGTTATGGAGTCGACTATTACAGGAAATCAAGTATTAATCAAAATTAGGTATTACCCGAAAAGTTAGGTACTGTAGGTACCTGAAACTGAGTACCCAATTTCGAGCAACAGCCTTATTTAGATGCCTTAATAGCTTTCTTAATAAATGTGCCTTCTTTATATAAATATGAAGGTGCTATTTATTTTATAACTCTGATGCAGAACCTGATTGTTAAATATGGAAATTGAGATAGAACGACTGAATCTTATCATCTTAAAGTTCCTTACAAAAACATTATTATCAACATTTACTTTAAAACTGGTTGAAAATTAAATAATGGAGAATGGCTTTATTCCATTACGTAATCATTGCATGAATGAGTTCCCGCAACAGTTTCCTATCCTGGCAGTTATTTACGCACAGCTTTTAAGTCATATTCATGTTCGTGCTGACAAATTTTGTGCATCTGAGGCAATAACTCGAAAACTATAACTAACAGCTTCTTGCGGGTTTCGCCGTGTGTCAAAACTTTCGCTCGACGTTTCGCTGTTCATACTGACAGCTTCTTCAGGATAACTGAACTGATTCTCCATGGTCCGACATTCTTCTTATATACGCCCCTGGTGCATCCAACCGTGAAGTTTCCGCTCCATTGACCGTGACGGTTCGTAGTAGGCTCTTCCACGTGTTGCTAAGGTGGTACCTTCTTCTCTGTTAACGGTTTTATTCTTCTCTATTTCTATGGCTTCCCTGATGAGTCTTTTTCCGTGTTCTTGGTGTAGTTATTACTTTTACATTCTTTGAAATCCATTTTGTGTCCGGTGTCGTGCATGTGTTCTGCCACCGCTGATTGATCGGTCCTTCTTAATCTGCGTCCTCTCATGTTTCTTTTATTCTTATGTCGATGGCTCTTCCTGTTGTCCGACGTAGCACTGTCCGCATTGGCATGTTATCTGTAGATACTTCTGTGCGCCCCTTGGGTATCTTATCTTTTGCGGTACTTTTCGTGACTCCTGCTACGTAAGTGTATACACGCCATCCCTCTTCGTGGTTCTGTAGTTGTCTCCAGTGTCGTCTTCTTCTAGTGGCTCTCCTTATGTCGATGTCAGTGTAACCATTCTTCTTTAGTGCTTTCTCCAAATGTATCTTTTCACTGGTAAGATGTTGTTCGTCATTGATGGTTTCGGCTCTGGATAGCAATGTTTGTATTAATGTCTTCTTCTGCATCGGATGATGGTGAGATCTTGCATGCAGATATCTATCGTGTGCGTCTTCTTTCTAAATACTCCGTGCTGTAGCATTCCCTCTTTGTTTTCTTAACCATAACATCAGGAAGGGAGATTTCCATTTTGTTCTTTCTCCATGGTAAACTTTATGGCTGGGTGCTGCGAGTTTATGTGTTCCAAGAATGTTGTAGTTTTTCTTCTCCGTGTTGCCATATTACAAAGTATCGTCGACATATCGCAGCCAACACTTGGGTTTCATATCGCTGGAACTTAGGGCTTCTTCTTCAAATGCTTCCATAAACAAGTTGGCTATTACTGGTGATAAAGGGTTCCATTGCTGTTCGTTCTTCTGCTCGTAGTATTTTCCTTCATACAAAAAGTATGTCGTGGATAAGCCACAGTTTCCACTAATTCAATGACGTCTTCTTGTAGTCCAAGTTCCGAAGTAAGGCACAGTGCGTCCTCCGGGGACTATTGGACTACAAAAAGACGTCATTGAATTAGTGAAACTGTGCTTATCCACGACATACTTTTTGTATGAAGGAAAATACTACGAGCAGAAGAAGGAACAGCAATGGGAAGCCTTTATCACCAGTAATAGCCAACTTGTTTATGGAAGCATTTGAAGAAGAGCCCTAAGTTCCAGCGATATGAAACCAGTGTTGGCTGCGATATGTCGACGATACTTTTGTAATATGGCAACACGGAGAAGAAAAACTACAACAGTTCTTGGACACATAAACCGCAGCACCGCCATAAAGTTTACCATGGAGAAAGAAAAATGGAAATCTCCCTTTCCTGGATGTTATGGTTAAGAAAACAAAAGAGGGAATGCTACAGCAGGAGTATTTAGAAAGAAGACGCACACCGATAGATATCTGCATGCAAGATCTCACCATCATCCGATGCAGAAGAAGACATTAATACAAACATTGCTATCCAGAGCCGAAACCATCAATGACGAACAACATCTTACCAGTGAAAAGATACATTTGGAGAAAGCACTAAAGAAGAATGGTTACACTGACATCGACATAAGGAGACCACTAAGAAAAGACGACACTGGAGACAACTACAGAACCACGAAGAGGGATGGCGTGTTTACCTTACGTAGCAGGATCACCGAAAAGTAGGCCGAATTTTGAAGAAACGTAACGTACAAGTACGCTTCGGGACTGCAACGTCGATCCAGCAGTATCTACCGACGCAAAAGATAAGATACCCAGGGCGCACAGAAGGTATCTACAAGATAACATGCCAATGCGGACAGTGCTACGTCGGACAAACAGGAAGAGCCATCGACATAAGAATAAAGAACATGAGAGGGACGCAAGATTAAGAAGGACCGATCAATCAGCGGTGGCAGAACACATGCACGACACCGGACACAAAATGGATTTCAAGAATGTAAAAGTAATAACTACACCAAGAACTACGGAAAAAGACTCATCAGGGAAGCCATAGAAATAGAGAAGAATAAAACCGTTAACAGAGAAGAAGGGTACCACCTTAGCAACACGTGAAGAGCCTACTACGAACCGTCACGGTCAATGGAGCGGAAACTTCACGGTTGGATGCACCAGGGGCGTATATAAAGAAGAATGTCGGACCATGGAGAATCAGTTCAGTTATCCTGAAGAAGCTGTCAGTATGAACAGCGAAACGTCGAGCGAAAGTTTTGACACACGGCGAAACCCGCAAGAAGCTGTTAGTTATAGTTACACCGGCCGTGAAAGCCTACGCAGTGTATAACTCGAAAACTTGGCGGTAGTGCACCTAAAAAACGAACCGCTAATTGCGTAGAGGATATTCGACGTCGAATGGATACTTCACCTAAAAAATCAATTCCAAAGCTTTCTCAAGATGTTTAGTTCTCAGCGGGATTAGTGGGAACATGCCATGCCGTGTTAAAAAAAGGACTGAAAACTATTTTGTCATCAATCATTTAGGTATTATTTTTTGCACGTTTTGGTGACATACATACAAACTGTCAAAGTGATTAATGATAGGAAGGAAAGTATTTGAACACGCGGTATACCCACTATATCATAAGTTCGCTATTTGAAGTTAGCTTGTTAAAAAAAAAATATACTTAAAGAAAATTACATTCATAAAAAGCTTCAGAAAATCAAAAAAAAAAAAATCTTTCGAAAAAATTTCCCAACCAGGAAGATTTCTCATCTTAAAAAAAATTCTTAACAGATTCTGCCGTATGGCATGCTGCTCCGTCTTGCACAAAGATAGCTTTTGGCATAGATAGTTGCAAATTACGGAAATACGGTACGCAAAATTGTCTCAACATTTTTATATACTGTTCTTGTCGCATCGTGTCCTGCTCGAAATAGGGAGATCCTGGTCCATGACGGCTCATACACTCCAAACAATCACGGATGGTGGATGTTTTACAGTCTGTTGAATTTGTTTTTTGTTGGTTGTTCTAGGAGCCGTCTGACGTGGCGTCTCCGGAAACTTTGCAGGCGCTTAGCTTTTTATATTTAGTCTCCTACTTCTTTTACCCATTAAATCATACCAGCCACTCTAGCATCATACTGCCCTGCACTAATTTGCAGTTATGTGGGTGTACCCAGCAGTACAACATCACCACAGTTTTGTTGATATTATTATTATATTTCTTACCTATAGGTAGAATCTTCAATAATATTGTCTTTCTTTATGACACTTAAAACGTTACTGGTAATATATAACATAATTTATTGAATATCTAATCTTTGGTTAGAATGTTAGATGTTAAAGATAAATCAGTATATAAAATGTGTTTGCTTGTGAAGTCTCTTGTTTATTTTGTGTAAATTTTAAATGCATTTCTGAACCCTTTCATGTTGACTATTAAAATCTAAGATGACATTTACAATCTTGATTATCCACATTATTAGATTACTTATGAATGGTCCGATGAGTAGGTATGTGTAATGTGTAGGTACTTTCAGAGAAATTTGAAAAATAAAAGTATTAATCAGTCTGTATATCTGAACATAATTGATTACTTTTATATTACCTTAAGATTACCACGTTAGTAGGTATATCTAGCTGTCAATTTTTTCTTCTTCTTTACAGGAAGTCGAGAGGAAAAACAGGAATAGTTAGATTAACAAAAATACTTTGTAATAATTTGTTGTTTGTAAATTTGTTAAACTATACATCTCCACTTATGTACTATTATACTCGTTTTCTTTTTTAAAAATCGGAGCTCTTCTGAGCACGTGCTTACCAGTGAACACTATACTGAAAGATATTTTACCCTAAACATATAATACATCTAATATAATGGATATGCTATGAATTACATCGGATGGAAGTGTTATCCATAATACAAATCCCTTTGAAATCGCGAATGGTATGCTGAACAGAGGGGCACATAGCGCTGGAAATAACAGATAGGGGAGGGTGGGGCAAGATGGGGTCACGAGGCATGATGGGGACATTGTCTTATCTACAAAACGGCAGCAAGCATCTGTCAAATAATAGGAAGCGCGTCAGCTTGCTGGACCTCTCCAACCTAAAAAATCATTAGGCTAAAAACATTTTTTTCCCTAGAAGACGAGACGCAGCTAGTTACATATTTGAAAAAATGGAATTGGATCTCTCAGCATTAATAATTCAAGATTTGGGAAACCTTGCTTATCGATGGTCTGAAAAATTGGGGAAAGTTCATTGTTGAAAAAATGCAAAAATTGCAGGAAAAGATTGGTTGATAGGATTTATGAGATGGGATCTCGTTTATGCTTTCTCGAAGACATAATGCCTATCTCTCATGTTAGGAATGAAGTACAGGTTCAATCAAAGCGTAACAGGGAAAGACAACAATCCTTACAAGCACTACGTATAAAAATCTGCACAAGAAATAGAAGTCTGAAGAATCTGTAAGTAACTAGAAGTGCTGAGGGAGTGTTAAGGAAGAAAAAAGTGACAAAAAAGAAAACAGAAGAGACTAAGAAGCCGAATTTTTCAAGAAAAGCAAAGAGTAGATTTTTAGAACACAAGGAAATAATCAAGTTCTTCTGTTGAGGAAGATGAGTATGTCTATGTTTATATTGCCTCAGAAAGTGCGGCATCAAAGGGGAAGTATGGATACGATGCCATGTGCGAATAATGAGGATGAGTTCGTCTTCTATTGTCTCAATTGTGAAGATTAAGTTTAATATTCTTATCGTTATTGTATTTTTTTTTATTTTAAGTAGTTCCGCCTTAAAGAGTTTTAGCTTTGTTCTTGCATTTTTTTAAGAATACAATCTATTTTTTTACATATTACCCAGATTTATGTTACAACCCATTCTTAACTCACCTGGAACCCCATCTTGCCCCACCATGGGGTGTATTTACATATTTCTCTTCGAAATTTTCCCAACACCAGGAGTACTCATCGAAAAATTGTAAATACATCCATCAGCAGGTAAATGTTTAAAGATTACAACAAGCCTACTTAGAACCTTGCATATCAATCTGCAATCCTGATGCAGTGTTCTAAAGCTTAGTGTTCCCATCTTGCCCCACCTTCCCCTAGTATTTCCAATACTGTCGCTATTGGTGAGCACGTTTGTCACGAATTCAAGGGGACCAGTATCGTAGATAGCATATCCCAGCAGATGTACTTTTTGGATATCTAATAGGCAGACATTTGGAGATCTCTGAGACACCCATAGAATATCTATGACGCCTAATGTCCCTATGTGCCCTATGGATATCCATTAGATATCCATAAAGGAGTATCTAATGGATGTCTGCTAGACATTTTGTGCTGTGTGGGCCGTAGAACTTTGTAGTAGTCGATTGTAAGTAAAATATAAAAACAGTATATTTACGAAAATATTATATAAAATCAATATAGTCTACGCAGTATACATAGCATACAAGTCTGTAAAATACATATATTTACAACTAAAATTAAAATACTTACATATTTAATAAAATAATAACTAATGAGAGTTAACAAACATAGACATTGGTACTTTCGATTAAGTTCATTCGAAGAAAAATCACGCTTCACTAAATCACACTATAACGAAATCAAATTACAAACTTAGAGAGGGTAATTGTGGTGCAAGGGATGCGAATAATGTCCGGAATGTGTCGATCTCGGTACCGTCCTCTGGGAGAATTGCGAATACGTGTCGTCTTGTCCGGGATGCATTAGTAGTACCGGGTGTAAATTAAGAGATTTCCTGGAGCCTGCTATACTGCCGGTATCGTTCACGAAACCGCTATTCATCTCACCTGAAAGGAAGAAATATCTTTTTTTTTAAAGTTTATTCGGATTAGTTAACGTGGAATTCTGGTTAACCTTTAAACAAACTAGCCGGTGCATAATGTGGATCCGGTTGAAGGCGAATGTGTCTTGTGGCAAGTATGAAAGCTAAGATCGACAATATGACGGCGTCTAGACACCCGATCGCTGCCAATAAGTACGCCCATCTTATGCCGCATTTTCCTAAGACGTAACGATCAGATTCTTCGCAGATCTTCTGAACTTCTTCTTCGGCCCAGCCTGCTGGGAAAGTAACACAGCCACCGATCATGCAAACAGCTGTAACAAAACGTTTCTTATAAGTGCTTTAATAGTGTGGATATTAGAATATGAGAATAGTCGTGGGGTTTCGTAACTCTACCAAATACACGTGCACAAATTAATTAATTACTCGTCAAATGCGAGTCCCTGATACCGTCAAACGGGGTTAAGTGAATCACAGGGTGTTAAGTGAATCGCTCGGTGAATACCAGCAATTTTTGCGTCTTTAGCGATTAGTGTGACAAAGGCACCGATAATACTACAGGCTAACAAAAATCCCGTGACAGTGGCGAGTCATTGTGTGCATATATTGTGCTGGAGTGGGGGGAGCGTATACGATGACCGGTTTACAGTATATACAGGGTGAGATTTTTATCTTGAGACAACGGAATATCTCTAAAACACTGCATCAAATCAAACAAAGATCTTAATGAGATTTGTTATAATGTAGGGGGCTCACTGAATGGTGCCGAACTTGATCCCCCCCTCCTCAGAGTGGGAGGGGGGAACCCCCATTTTGTATGCAGATACGGATTCTACGCCATCAAGTATGTAGTTTTTGTTTGAAACTTTTTTTTGATTCGTAACGGATTGCGCTGTAATCGCAAAAAACATGATTGTGAACGTCTAGAAAAAAATACACAAAAAAGGGAAGCAAGCAAACATGACTTTGGTGTTTTTTTTTATTTTCCTACCACTTTCTCCATAGATGTAAATCATTTCAATTCTCTCTTGTAATGTTATAGCCTCCATTGCTGTTTAAATATTCAACACTAACTAATTTGTATTGGATTAATAATTAGTAATCTAAATGGGGATCGGACAATGTGTAAGTATTCACAGGTTATCAAGTACTAAATAAAGTACGGTTTTGTATTGTTGAATAGCATTCCAATTGCGAATTAATAAATGTATCGAAGTAAAGGGGCACAGTTTCGAACACACATAGCTTTTTGAAGTTAGTTTATGTTAAATTAAACATTTGAATGCACGCAGCACTAAGGATGATCTTCGGTCTATCAGCTGCTAGATATTGATTCTCTACTCTTTTAGGAATAATATGCACTATTAAAATACTGTCCTATATTACTCTACTGCTACTACTACTCTTCCCCCGTTTTTTTGTATTAATTTTACAAAGTTTTGAATCAGTTTAGTTCAGCTGGTAGTAATTTATTACCTCGTTCATTGCTAACCCACACAAAAAAAAATTAATATAGATTAAGTTAGAAGACATTTTAAAATGACAAATACATCAAGTTCTTATCGGGAATACTTATCTACTTAAATATAGATACTAACGTATTTCCTTCGAACTTGCATATATTTACGTTCTTATTTATAAAACGGAAAAAAACGTCATTCACAAACGTTTAATAGCGCTAGAAAACTGTTATAAGGCCATTCTAAGTAGGCATTAAGTTACAAAGCCTGCACCATTGCCTGCGCCCTACTTTAAATCAATTTTAACATTCCGAGTGCTCCCGAACGAACGAATTTTGAACCATATGCCTTGCTGTAATTCGTTTATGTAAAGAGGTTTCAAGTTATACGTTATGTAGGTACCGAATTTGGCTGCTCTATTTATTTTTACAATTCGAAACACTTGGCAATAAACTTAATTTTTTTTTAATTATAATGATGTATTTTACCGTTACATATTATAGAAAGTACTGGAATTGTAATTTGAAATCAGGCATATGCAACTGATTTATACCAATTTCTAACGTGATCTGATAGAAATCTGATATATTATTAGTGGCGTAACATGTCACATTTTCTCGTATTTATTGCTGCTTTACAATTAAGGACCCGCTTAAAAGAAAGTACCTATATTTAACAAAATATTATTCATTGCGAGCATTACGAATAATAATCTTAAATTGCAGAGAAAGTTACTTATATCTGTATAAGAAGTCGTCAAAGTGATATATTGATGTAGCTAACATTGTGAATATGTGTCACGAATGTCACTTTTCCTTTGTCCAAGCAAATCTTTCAGAAGTAATAATTATATGCTAATATGAGTTAGTTGCTTGGTGCATTTACTTAGAGCTACAATTCCCAAACATATTTGAAGAGAGGTGCTCTTTTAGCAACCAATTTTCCTCGGGAACTTCAAATGCGTTTATCTAATACAGCATTATGTGATATGATACTATAAAAAAAAAGATTTCGTGGAAAACTTTAATATGTATTAACGCCTAAAGCCTGCCAAGTAGTTTAAATGTACTTTTCTTTTACCTATATTACTATACCAGAATGGAAATATATTGCTGCATAAGCAGAGAAAAACTATATAGTACGAAGTACTAGAAATATGAATATTTTGAGTTGGCTCTGTGTGAAAACAAACGGGGTCTATTCCGTCACAAAATCTTGTATTGAAACCTAGCGACCAGTTTCGTAAAATCAATTTTCATCATCAGGTCCGCTAGAAGATGTTCGAATTAAGCAATGAATGTACCAATTGAGTAATAACAATCGAAGATCAAATATTTTGATCTTTGATTGTAATTAGTATACCTCGTTTGTTTTTATTATTTTGTTATTTTATACTTATTCTATTATTATAAGTTTTTCACTGTTTATTGTCTATCTCTACTTAACGTTCATTAGATAATAATACAAAATACTAAAAGTTTTTGTTACGCCCGAAACCTTCTAACTACATAATTCCCTGGAAAACCTTTTATATATCAGTTATTGGAAGTTTTGGATTGGTGGAATAAATAGTATAGTATTTTATATATCAGATTAATTTGATCTAGTCCCAGTTTATATCGAATAAGCATTATTATACAGATACAGAAATAAGCAAAAGCGCCATCTTCAAGAAAAATTCTGTAATACAATACAATTACACATGTTAATTTAAAATATTACACATTACAATACAATCTGTTATGTATGTACATGTTATATTCTACGATATTTTCTACAATATGGGAACAAAACTTATATGTAGTACGTAATACAGTTTACGTATTAATAAAAATTATTGTAATCAGTATTATCAGATTATATTTAGACAATTTTCCCTGTGTACTTTGTACCATATAAGTATTCATATACTTAAACTCTTAAACACTTTCAGAACAGTGACAATATTATGTAAAAGTAAACATTAAGCACATATTATGGAATATTGTGAAAGCAAAAATATTCATCCGTATATTTTGAATGTATGTTCATAGTTACATATTATGAGTGCATGTGAATGTACAAATACCTTAGGGAACAATTTTAATTTTTGCTGTAACAGTTGCATTAATTTTCTATAAGCATTCAAAGCCTGTGCGTGGTGTGCTTGCTCTGAAAAATTATTTTTTGCTACACGTTTGACACGAATAAATATACAAATAAGAAATTACCAGTATGTATAAACTGAAGTAGAATTAATGTTAACTTTTACGACGAATGTAATACGCAATTGAGATCATGCAAAAAGTCCATTCTAGAATGTATGACTTAGATTACATTACCTACTTTATTTTTTTAGGCTACAGGTATTTGAACACATGTAGTGTATGCATAAAAAAGAATTCCGGTTTCCAAAGTGTTGGAACAAACCTTCTTTTAGGTGTTACAATTTTCATTTTTTGTGTTGGCCATCCTACAGGAGACGGTCCGACATGAACATGGACACCATGTAGAGTTTTAGAAGTTAATAAGTGTGTTGTATTGTTAAAATATGTAAAGTGTTTTGTATTAAATCAATGTTAAACACAACTACACAACTGAGTATTTATCTTAACATGGTAGCAGAGGTCCGTAGTTCGAAAGAGTTGTGTTAACGAATTGAAGAATATATCGTACATACGTAGAAATAAAAACGGTTAAAAATGGCGGAAGAAGATAAGCGGGAAAATCTGCCCATATTCGCGGGAAACGATTGGAGTAAATGGAAATTCAGACTAACCCTCTTCCTGGAGAGCAAAGATGTACACACGATATTAAAAACACCGATTCCGACCGATGAAGCACAGAAATCAGAATGGAAAAAGAAGGACCTGAAAGCAAGAAACATAATCGTACAATGTATGTCAAACACACAGTTAGACCTGATAATAAATGAAGCAACTGCAAAAGGAAATGATAGAAAAACTGGATTCAATTTATAAACCTACCTCAACAACATTGCGATTATTAAACAAACGAAAATTATTGGACTTAAAAATGAATGAAAATGATGACCCTACAGAATTTATTACAAAATTTGAACAGTTGGTGAATGAACTAAGAAGCACAAATGAAGAGGTATCTGAGGATGATCGACTGAATTACTTGCTACTTTCATTACCTCCATCTTACCAGATGACAAGAAAACAGTTGAATATGTAAAGAGTAAGTTGTTAATTGACTTCAAGAAAACTAAAGATATGAGCAATGAGAATCAAGGAACAGTATTCACATCACAGACAAGTTATCGTAATAAAGCTGTGTATTCTAATGAAAATTACAAATGTTTTAAATGTGGAAAATATGGACATTTACAAAAATATTGTCGATCTCAATATAATCAAGCATCGAGTAGAGATGAAGAGCAAGGCAAGCAAACAAAAAGTCAAGATTGGAATAGAGGTCGAGGATCAACCCCTGGACGAGGTCACAACAATGGATTCAGAGGAAGAAGAATGGGAAGACAACGATTTGCTGGAAATTCAACGAGTGAAAACCAAGACGCTGCAAATTCATTTCAAGCCACAGTGATGAATGCAAACAAAATAAATTCACCAGGTGAAGCTCCATCAGACAACTCAATTACATGGTTATTGGATAGTGGTTGTTCAGACCATATTGTGAATGACAGAAGGTATTTTTCAAAATATATAGAATTAACAACAAATGTAAGTATTAAGGTAGGTGATGGTCATTTAATTAAAGCATTAGGCATAGGTACAATTGAAATGAAATGTATTGTTGATAAAGAACTATGTACTGTTAATGTTAAGAATTGTTATTATGCACCAAATATGTCACAAAATTTACTAAGTGTTTCAAAAATAACTGATTTTGGAAATAAGTTATGGACTGAAAAAGAATGTTGTGAATTTTCAATCATGATAACAAAAAATTGCTGTTGCACAAAAAATGAAAATTTATATATATTAAAGGGTTATATCACCACGGATAATATAGATAGTTTTTCATGTAATCTTTTAACACTTAAAGAGAAATGGCACCGAATATTAGGGCATGTTAATTTTAAAGATTTAAATGTTATGTGTAAAGATCAGTTAGCAGAGGGCTTACCAAAAAGTATAGAAAATATTCATTTAAAATGTGAAACCTGTTTTATTTCTAAAATGAGTAATTTAAAGTTTGAAAATAATCGATCGAGGGCAAATAGAATTGCTGAAGTCATTCATACAGATGTAAATGGACCAATTAAAACAAATAGGTTGTAATGGAGAAAAATATTTTGTAAGTTTTATTGATGATTTTAGTAAAATAGCTGTTGTTTATTGTATTAAAAGCAAAGATGAAGTATTTGACTGTTTTGAAAAGTATGTGAATAGAATTGAAAATCAAACTGACAATAAAATTAAAGAGATTAGATGTGATCGAGGTACAGAATATTTAAATAGAAAATTTTATTCATTTGCCAAAAACAAAGGTATCTGGCTGAGACCAAGTCCAGCATACACACATGAACTGAATGGAGTGGCAGAGAGATATAATCGTACCATCATGGATCGAGCACGGTGTTTGCTGAATGAAGGTAAATTAGACAAAAAATTCTGGCCTGAATGTGTAAAAGCTGCGGCTTACTTAGGAAATCGACTAATTGCAAACAATAAATTTAGAGTAACTCCTTATGAACTATTTTTTTGGAAAAAAACCAAATGTGTCAAATCTAAAAATGTTTGGAAGTACAGCATTTGTCAGGATACCGGAAGTAAATAGGGAATCTAAGCTGTCACCCAAATCAATGAAAGGTATTCTAGTTGGATATGATGATATGGGATATAGAATTTTAGTTGACCAACAGATAATTATAAGTCGCCACGTTGAATTTATAGAAAAAAATGAAGAGTTTGTCAAAATACAAAATAATGAGTTTGAGAACAAAGATAACGAAACGGACAAGTCAGAAGAAAATGAAAAAAATGATAAAGAAGAAAAAGATGAAGATGACGAAGACAATGAAAACGGATCAGAAGGAAGGCCAAAACGTGACATCAAAAAACCGCAATGGCACAGTGATTATTTAATAGATGCAAATTTTTCCGACATTAACATTCCAAATACCTATCAGGAAGCCATAAATTCAAATGAAAAAAATCACTGGAAGAAAGCAATGGATGAGGAATTTAAATCATTAATAGATAATGAAACTTGGTCGCTTGTTGATATTAAAGAAGTTCCGAATAATTCTAAAGTTATACAAGTAAAATGGATTTATAGAGTTAAACCAAATGGTCAGTACAAAGCAAGATTAGTAGCACTTGGATATCAACAACCTAATCAGTTGGATGAAGATATTTATTCTCCAGTAGCGAAAATGCCAACTCTGAAAACTCTTTTTTCAGTTGCGTGTAATCGAGGCTTATTTATAGAACAAATGGACGTTCAAACCGCGTTTTTAAATGGCAAAATCATGTCTAAAGTTTACATTGATCAACCCGAAGGTTTTAGGTCAGAGCCAAATCAAGTATGTTTGTTAAAAAAGTCCTTGTATGGTTTGCGAGAAAGCCCAGAACCTGGTATGAGTGTTTTCACAGTTATGTAACATCATTAGGATTTACTAGATCAAACATGATAACTGTTTATACATTAGAGATTTAGAAACTGTACAAACGTATATTATACTGTATGTTGATGATTTGCTTATTTTTAGTACCAATCACAATGAAATAATAAAAGTTAAACAAAAATTAAGTCAAGTTTTTAAAATGAAAGATTTAGGAAAAGTAACAAATTTTTTAGGAATTGAAATAGAGTATATTCAAAATAAAAAAGTAATGAACTTAAGTCAAAAGTTATATATTGAGTCATTAGCACAAAAATATCAGATTATAGAAAGCAAAAGTTACAGGACTCCCATGGAGCCAATTTAAAATTAGAACCTGCAGAACATGTAATTCCAATATAAAATATAGAAATTTAATAGGAGCATTATTATATATAAGTCAAGCAACAAGACCAGACATTTCTTACGCTGTTAATTATTTAAGTGGTTTTCAGAATAGTTACACAGATACTCATTTTAAATATGCATTGAGAGTTCTAAAATATCTATACCAGACAAGAAACTTGAAACTAAAATTTGACGGACTTAATAATGATCCAATGGATTGTTTCGTAGACGCAGATTGGGCTGGAGATGTAACCGACAGAAAATCACGAAGCGGAATTTTAATTCATATTCTGGGTAATCAGTACTGTGGATCTCACGAAACAAAAGTAGTAACCAGATCGTCATGTCATGCTGAATATATTGCACTTGCCGAAGCAGTAAATGAGTTGCTATTCTTGAAAGGAATTGCTAGAGATTTATCAATCAATTTTATTAATCCAATTAAGATCTATGAAGATAACTCTGCAGCAAAAGATTTAGCCATGAATGGAAATTTCACAAAGAATAGTAAACATATAGATATAAGCTATCATTATGTAAACGATTATGTTAAGAAAAATGAAATTGAAGTTTCAAAAATAAATTCAGAGGATCAATTAGCTGATCTACTTACAAAATCCTTAGGTCGTGTTAAATTTGAAAAATTAAGATCGTTATTAAACTTAGTGTAAAAATCATATTATATATTACAATTATTTCTTCACTCTTGACAATGTAAAACTCCTAAAAGAAAGGGGGTATGTTGGAACAAACCTTCTTTTAGGTGTTATAATTTTCATTTTTCTATGTTGGCGATCCTACAGGGTGACGGTCCGACATGAACATGGACACCACGTAGAGTTTTTAGAAGTTAATAAGTGTGTTGTATTGTTAAAATATGTAAAGTGTTTTGGTATTAAATCAATGTTAAACACAACTACACAACTGAGTATTTATCTTAACAATACTAAAAAGTTTTTTCAACACAGATGCTTTATTTATAAAACTTTCATCAAAACTTCTAATAAAATATAAATGACAATTAGGTAAAAGATTCTATATTACACACTACATAAAATCTTTTAAAGTTTTGTAAAATACTAGTGTTGTGTGGATCAAAGCGTTTATCAAAATTGTATCACTACCGTTACATTATCATTATTCAACTGATAATCAACTGATTTCGAGGCGAATGGATTCGGTTAATTAATTTACGAGTACTTTAGGTATATGTAAGGTAAAGTCAGGTAAGTGTATAACCAGGGTAAGTGTGTAGATTGGCTACATTTATTTTTAAAATTAAAATAAGGATGTCCTCTGTCATATTACTAATGTACTAAACTTCATACTAGTTTTACAAATAAAAAGTCACATCTGCTAACGTGTAATAACTTAGATATCTTGTAAATTTATCATACCTTATTAAAAAGGCATCAATATAGTATTACACTCTTGGCCGAACTAAAGGATAATGCTATTAATATATAAAATGCGGAACGATTACACACTTGCCCCATTTTGCTGGGTAAGTGTGTAGTATTGACACTGTTTAAAATTTCTTTTTTTTCTAGTAAACCGTTGATAATTATAAAAGGCGTATCTATTGAAGGCTTTAGAACTGGGCATATATTACGTACTTCTATGTGTCAAATTTATCAAAATGTCTTATGTGAACAGTGTTACATTTTCTTCACACTATGCAATTTTTACTACACACTTACCTGACTTTACCTTATATCGAAATGTCTCTAACCTCTTTTATTATTATAACAAGCGATTTTTTGATATATTTACGACAATGAATTTGAAACATTTTCATAATCATTGGAAGTATTTTAAATTTTTAAAGTTGATCGTGCGGAATGGTTTTGTACTTCATGACGTGAAATGACGGGTTAGAAGAATATGAGTTAGTACTTCGTCTGTTTCCATCGTCTCTTGGATTGTTTAAATCCAACGTTTCGGAAGAAGTGTGTCCACAGGGCGAAGTTTTTTTTCTTCTCTCTCGCTGTGGGACTACAAAGAGTGTAAACAAGTGCGACCATCAGTCAATACTCAGAAAATACAAGTTAACACGTTCACAAGAAAAAGATCGGTAGAAAACTTACAACGACGAATGATACGAAATGAAACGATTCCATATGTCAAAGAGGCGATATACCTCGATGTAAGTACTGTTTCACCAATAATTATATGGAAATACATATCCAGAATACAACCAACAAAGCCACTATCGCCCTTAGGTAGGTGCAAGAGACTGTGTGGAAGAAATTAGGGTCTTAGCCCCAGGATGACTCTGTAGTTATACAAGAGGGTAATTAGGTCAATGATAACGTATGCACGGAACAGTAATATGGTGTCAAAAGTGCGGCAGACAGGGGCAGCCAAAACACTAAGTAGCATACAAAGACTAGCGTGTCTATGTGCCACGGGTGAGATAAGATCGACCCCCATTATCCCAATGGAAGTATTTCTTCCGCTACATATTTACATACAAAGAACTGTACATAGACTTATGCGTAGTCAAGCACCGATAATTAAATTGCACGGCGCTGACAAACAAAAACTATTAGATGAACTTAAGGAGATATCTCGTTTGGGGATGCGATGGTTCAAAAATACAACCTGTTGTTAGGTTATAATACCAAATAAGAAGAAGTAGAAGATATAAAGGCACTCCAGTAAGAACAGACTCGAACTGGTATACAGATGGCTCTAAAACTAACTACGGCGTAAGAGCTGGAATATATTTAAAGAAGCGCCAAAATGCTATATTGGTTAGCAAAGACACAACGGTGTTGCAAGTTGCTGCAATTCATCATTTTGTCGGAGAAATAGAAAGATGGACCGCGTTAAGTAAAAGCATCGTTATTTTCTCTGACAGCCAGTCCACATTTAAAGCGATTGATTCCGTATTTCCGATTTTCCGTTGAACCGCTCTCAACGATGAGAGGCCTAATTAAGAGAGCAAAATTAGAGAACGGCTTCTATGAAAAAGGGGATCACAATAGATCTGAAAAGATCGCGGTGAAACAGGTTCGTGGGCCAACCCAACCCATTCTAAATTAACACGTTGAGGAGTAACATTACATATAAATATTTTAGACAAGACAAAAATCAACACTTTTTTTGATTTATAGAACACTTCCAATATGTGAAGTCGAAGAAAAAATAATTTGTTGTTGAGAACTATAGCACTGGAAATCTAAGGTAGTTTATTTTATTCAATGGTATTTCACCTTATTTCGTTAAATCTGACTACATTAAGTTGTAGAACTACATTTTTGTGGATATATAAAACCCAAAATTTATTAAATTTAACATTAAAAACATACTTACAGAAGAAACAAAACCAAAAAAATCAATTTTTTGAACAAGTACACAAGAATACCTCGTTAATATCCTACACCTTACGCGATTATTCCGTATATATACGGGCCAACTGCAATGGACTATTGGTAGTACTCCCGTAAATATACGAGCTCAAAACATAAAATTCCCTTAAGTGGTTAAACAACTATTTTTTACATCCTTACATGATTCCAACACAGAAGTTGGCATGCGTTTATGTTACACTTACCTCCACGACACATTTACCCATATTTTCTGGAGTAAATGTCAATTATTTTTGGTCTAGTTTTGGTGTATTTGAAACGTTTTTTTTATCTGTTAATGAAAGAAAACCCGTACTTCAAATATCGCTCGCTAATATAATTAATAAAAAAAAATATTTGTATTAAAACAATATTTTTCTGGCCGATAACCTCGAAAGTCAAAGCCCAAATCTATTATCTGCGCTTTCCAATGATTTTATCTTTACTATTCATTGTATGATTGATACAAACGCTGCGCTGTTATTCGATTATATCCGCTAGTGGCACAGTTTTCTATTAAGTAGTAACGGACGAATAATTTATCGAACCATCCAGCAGAAGCAGAGCCCTGCTTATGAATTGTGGAATATATATATAGATAGATTTTACGCTTTTCGCCTCATTAAGTTCTCTCCTCGTTGAATCGAGTTCGTGCATCCGGCATGATTAACTGGATCGAAGAGAATCGTTTATTGCTGGTGATTACTGTAGCACGACTGCTCAATGCCTGCCCATGTTTCTGTGTTCAGAGTTTATATGAATCGAGGCGATGTAAAAAGTTGAAGTAAAATCGACCGAAATTTCAACGCTAAGAATGGAACATCAGCAATTTTTATTCTTATCAAAAATAGAGGATATTATATAGCTTCAACGTTACGCAAATTACATTCAAAAAAAACATTAAATAATGGAATATCGAGTGTTGTGCACCCATCATAGTCTTTGTAACCTATTTTTTTTTTGTCAAAAATAAAGGTTATTGGGCAGTTTGAAGGATTATGCAAAGCATTTTTACTATAAGTAAGTGACCGTTGGCGAACACCCCACATCCCCTATATTTTTTATGATTTATTTTTTCTATAGAGGTATATTAAGAATACAGTCGCTTTTACATTCAAAACGACATTTAAAAATATATAGCTATTAATAATTATAACTAAACATCGAAATCAAATGCACTTGCTTATACATATGTGTCGTTTGAAATAAAATACCTACCTACGTCTATAGTTTCAAATTTTCCAAAAATATCTTTTTGTCGTTTTAAATCAATAATGAATGCCTTATAACATTAAATATTTAGTTTTTCATTACTTTGATCTATTGTATATTGCTGTAAACACTTTCAGGTATTCGAAGCCTGTCTTAACCTACAACCAATTTCTAACAAACTTTTGACACTTCCTACGTCACATATTGTGTGAAAAATTACAACAATATTAAGTGATATTTTTCAGATAGAGGCCATTGGCCTTGATCATTAACACAAGGGCTCAACTTTTCTGTTACTTACTTTTTTATGTTTATGTTAAGAAAGAGTTTCATCAACTTTTTTAGTTTTAACATATATACAAACTTTTTTATGGACCGTTGAGTATACGAACGATACTATCGTTGCAATTCGAAATGAGCTGCTTGGAAAAATCGCACATCTTCTGTAGTGTTATAATTAATAAATAATTAAAAATAAAATAAAACTTAAGTTAGAATTTTAGATATGACTTTGGGTATGATAGCGCACTAACTTAGAACTTACATATTGAAAACACGTATGTATGTATTTATGTGAGGAGGGTGATATTACACTACGACCTACGAGATGTATTGTGTCTCCTATTCTTGCTATTTTACAATTGGCCTTCCAATCCTATTCCTTTCAGAAAGTGTAGATGTCAGAAGGCCCAATTAGGTAAGTCTCCCTTTTCGATTTTACATGCTCCCAGTTGCTACGCCCTTGAGTTGCACAGTGCTATGCAATTTTAGAAGAGATGGATGGGTGTTTCATTCTGTTCCCCACAAAATCCACATTCAGATTCCTTTGCGAATCCAAACTTACTCAGATGTCATTTCAGTTTTTAATGGCCTGACAGTATTCCTGTTAATATGCGAGCATTGTTCTTACTCAGCTTGATGCATTCTGTAAACCTCTTCTGGTTATAAATTCCCAGAAGAATTTGACTTTGCCTCATTCCCTAGAGATTCTCCCAATAATTAGATTTCCTCTACTTCAAGAAACTGAAAACAGTTTCTTCAGTATTGTACTGCTACTTATCTTGCAAAAGGGTTTAGGCCCTACAAAAGGCATTCCAGCCCTTTTTTGCCAGATTATCCGTTATCTCGTTTCCCTCCACTCCTGTGCGACCCGGAATCCACAGAAGGGTTACTTTATTCCTTTTACCTAGCTCGTTTAATTTCCCTAGGCATTCCCATCTTGGAACTGACTGCATGTGAGCTCAGCACCTTGATGGCTGCTTGACTATCAGACAAGATGATAGTCTCCTGCTTTCAATAATTTCTATCACTATTAAGCTGGCCGCATTTTTCAATAGCGTGTATTTCCGCCTGGAAGATACTTGGGTATTTTCCCAAACTTTCGAAGTAGGCCACATATTCTTATTCCAGCTCCCTCTGCTCTTTTGAAGCCATCAATACACAATTTGATGGCATTTTTATTCAATTTCAAGATGGTCTTATGATCCTACTCACTCTTGTAGGTAGGTAAATTCCTTCACAAAGCTGATTTTTTTTTGACATGTCATCCCGTGGCATGTCCCAGGTTTGATCACCGTCAGGAGACTGAGGCCTATGTTTAATCGTCCCTTCCTTGACTATTCTGAGTGTGATTCTTTTTTCCACGCCCTCTACCACAACATGAAGGGGGTTTAAGATTCAATACTACCCCGATAGCTGCTGTTGGGCAAGTTCTCACGGCCCTAGTTATGCATATGCATGCTAATCTTAGCACTTTCGAGAGGTTATTTCTCGCGGTGGCCAGATTAGTTCTTTTGCTCCCAGCTACTGATGCATAAATGATGATCGATCTTACTATCGCTGGATACACCCAAAGCAGTATTTTTGGGTTACACCCCTAATTTTTCCCTGCAAAGTTTCTGCACACCATCAGGGTCTTTTTTTGGCCTCGTTGGTTAGTTTAAGTTCATTAGTGGAGCTGATGGATCGAATCCAAAATGCATTGACGAATAAGGAAACCGTAGTGTGCGCCTTTCTAGGCAAAATGGGCGCTTCTGACAACGCTCCACAGAGTCTGGTAAAAAACGTTAATTAACAGGGAGGTAGATGGTGCGTCTTCCAGATAGATATCGCAGCTGCTGTCTACCAGATCAGTGGAGGCGGAGGTGGGACATAAGACCACCTCGGTCAGTACGACCCGAGGATGCCCACAGGGGAGAGTTACTTATGTGAAGCCTAATAGTAGACAAACTCGAGCTGAAGGATATGCTATTGATATTGATACGCAAGAGCCAAATTTGAGAATACCCTCTGTGACATAGTTCAAGGAGCATTGAACTTCACGAGCAGATGGTGTCAATCGGTAGGACTGTTAACCCCACTAAGACTACCTTAGTAGCATTCATTAGGAAAAGAAAATCCAACCTCAAAACCATAAAAATGGATGAGCAAAATATAGATTGGAGAACGGAGGTTAAATACCTAAGTTTTACCCTAGGTAATAAACTTCTATGGAACATTGAAAACCCAAAGAAGTATATTTTTATGAATGTTGATATTTTAAAAACATTTTATTTTGAACATATGTATTCAGTATATACATTGGCATACGGTATTTTTTTCATCTACAAGTGGGGTCTTTATTATACAAGAAATAAAATACTTAATCATATATAATTAGTAACTATACGTATGTAGGTACAAAAACAAAAAAAAATCAGTTTTACTGATGCATAAGTAACTTTTGTTCCCCTTACTGTGCTATATTTATAAGCCAAACGGAGTGATAAATTGGAATGTGGGAAATCCCAGAAACGACACTGAAAGCTCACAATTTTGGTCGTTTTGATTTACAACAGAACGAAAGAAACTTTCTTTTTAAAATTATTCTCGGAGCTGCTGCCAAGAATTGATGACAATGTCCAGTAAGAATTAGTTTAGTATTCTGACTTCGCTTCCAGGGCTTTTCATTGATTCGGTCGCGCCTGGCGTTAATGCCATTGTGGCTCCGCGTGCTTTGGAATCAAGTCTAGCGCTTAGACTGTGGTAGTACGTGAACAGCCAGCAACAGCGGGCACCCTGTTGCATTCATCGATCCGTACGTCTAGAATAGAGTTTCATAATGCGTCCGTATTTACGGAATAGTAGATTCCGCTTCTCAGGCAATAAAGTAATAAAGCAAGGATGAGCTGGGAGAGTAGACGATACTAAATAAACGGGTGGCGATTAAATTTGAGCACAGGCGCAATTACTGTCGATATCATGTAATTTAGTATCAAGGCGCATGCTTTTAAGAAGGGGTTATAATCGGTTTAATGTGTTGGTTGATAATTTAGTGGAAGTAATGTTGATTAGGAATTAGAAAATATAAACGTGGATGAAATGATCTCAACGGTATTTCACCTTTAACCAATTCATATATGTATATTTAGTAATTTAACGGTATCAAATATTTTGTAAACTCATCGTACTGACTTCAATTCACTTATTACGTCAAGTGACCACCAATATGGCTGCAAATTTAAAAAGGTAGATATTCCATGAATTGGCAAAAAGTGCACAGAAAATATAATGTGGTAAAACTAAACAAAGATGAGATGTAATACCTAATTTATTTAGTCAAAAATTAGCTAAACAATTAAAATTGTTAAAATATCTATTTACAATTCGTATTCCTTTTTGCTATTTGCTGCAGGACAGGTGTTTTATAAATTTATTTTCCCATATTTACTATTCTCTCTGACTGATTCGGCTACACAAATAGAACTTTTAAAACTAGAAGATTAGGTGTATCATTTAGTGAATATATTAGTCAAAGATGCTCCACTGGGGTAACACAAATATTGTAATTTACAACTAATGGTGGGATTTCATGCATATCTATAGCGCCTATAAGATTATCTGTAAGCACAGATGCATAATACCGTTTATATTAATAAATGTGTGATATCTAAATACTAGTAATTAATAAAAGACAAAAAAACCATTAAACAGAAATTTATTCTAGCGTTTCACATGAAAAAGTTTTTAATTCAACAACAAATGCTTTAACAAATAAAATAATTAAACTAACGGGTGGATACTTATATCATCTCATATAGCGTCGCAAGTTAAAATATTCGCTATTTTAGTGTTACTTGTTCTACTATGAAATAAGTTTATCACATATACCTTACTTCACTTTTAGTGAGATAACTTCCTTAATTTCTTCTTCTGTATCTATATAATCTACGTCTGTATACATAATATAGTGTTGGATACAGAGTTTACACTGTAAAATCATACTCACGTAAATTCAAACGCAATGCAGAATATTTAAAAGTAATTACTTACAGAATGCACACCATGCCTTTTCTATATTTTACTTGCAAATTGTATTATATAAACACAAGAAGGGCCATATATAAATATTTATTAAAATCATGGCACCCACAAAACATAAATATTATTAATTAAATAATAAATATAAACCCCGGGTACTACAGAGAATACGATTAATATTTTAAATATATAAAAAACTGAGTTTCGATATTAGGCAAAAATTCCAGATATTTATTATTAATATAAGTAATTATTACTACATATACTAATCACACAGAATATAGTTGACTGAAATTATACAATTCATTTTGGAATTCATTTATTTAAGAAAATTCTCTATTATAGAACAAATTAGTGTTGTGAGTATCCGAATTAAAATATTCGGATGATTTCCGATTCTTAGAATCCGCAGAATTTGTACGTCGATTTTATACTGCATGAATCTACCGAAACTTCTGTAGGTATCCGTATATGTATTCGTATAAATTGTATAAGTTTGGAAATGCGCAACCGCAACATTCAGGTTTTGACTCGATCGTCCCAAATTCGTTTTCCAGACTGACAGGCAGTGCTTGTTGTTCATAGACGTTGTGCATACTTACTTAAATCACACAGTCACATTTACTCGGTGACACACAATATTAGTAATCTGCAGAATTTTTTTTAAGATAAAATAGTAAATTTTTGTTGTAAATAAGTTCAATTAAGATTTAGTTACGTATAAAATAAACACGAAAGAATCATATTTCATGTATTCCACCGCGCTCCGTATGAATTATTCCGATTATTGCAGTCATCCGAATACGTGCCACTTATACGAGTATGTTTAGTGGAATATGGAATGGGAATTTTATTCCTAGAGTGGTCAAATGTGTCTGCTTACACCGGCCATACTCGCCCATGGTATGCTCACGCGCATGCAGTGATGACATACGATGGAAGCACATACATGACACGAGTAGAATGAAGTTTAAGAAAAACTCTAAACATTTAGATATTTAACAACAAATTTTTAATTAATTAAATTTAATTTAGTAAATACTCTAACATTTACTAGGAGAGTTTATTTCCAAATTTAAATGTATGAATTACTTTCAAGCGTGTTGTTATTCTAAAAAAAAAAAACTTTTCATCATAGCTGGTCATAACAATTTGAAATGTTTCGGTTTTGTGTTGTGAGAAAAGTGTACACCTTTTGCAATTAAAGAAAGGACAGTTATTTAATCAAAGATAATAGAAAAATATAAAAATTGTGATTTTTGCATCCATTCACCGTACAAGCAGGTATTTTACACAGTTTAGTAACCTATAAACAAAATTTGTACAAATATGTATAACGACTACTTAACCTCTCACCTCAAAACGTAGTATTTGTACATAGACACAAAATAAAATAAAACTTAATTCAGAAATTATATTTAAAATGAAAATCATCTACAAAACAATAAAAATAAACCATAAAAACAAAATAATGAAAAATAAACATACCTACTTAATCAAACATACACTGTAAACGCTTGGAAAAAATATAAAATGGCTGTCTAATAACGCGCGATGGTGATGGTCAGAAAAGTCTTATTTTCGTACCTCTTTTGAGCATACCTAATATACTTATACCATCGCATCTAGTATCGTATCAGTGTTAGACGAGTCTTGATGCGAGACAGTAAAATTCTCCGTTAACGATATAAACAGTTATTGTGCTGGCACAAATCGGACTACACATTGGTGGTGGTGCATATGGATCAGTTATCCACCTATAAAGATTATTTTAATTAGGCGGTTGTTACATCCGTAGATCTTGAACGGTCTTTTTCAAAATATAAGCATATTTTATCATCGCGACGAACGCGGTTTAGTGAGAAAAATCTTGAAGCACTTAATGCTATAAACTTTTCAGCAATCCTATTACATTTCGGCTACTTAAATAAGATAAGGGTCTTATATATGTATTAATAGTTAAATAAATAAATAATTTTGGGTTAAACATTAATATCATATACATGAAACTTAGTACTGACCTGGCACGCAGACGAAAGTTGACCACTCTAATTATTTCAATTCGGTTATTCCGATTATTGAAATCTTCCGAGTATATACAACATTAAACCGAATATGTTTCATGGAATATGGAATCGGAATATTATCCGAATATCATGGCCTTCCGATTATTGAAACCATCCCAATATTTACAACACTAGTATAAATACGTGTTGTGGTATATGTATATATATTCACCATTTCGAACTTTCCACACAAAGAATTTGCGGAAATACTGTAAATTTTTACATAGAATTCGTTGGAACTTGTTATCTTTGATATAGTGTTTACGCGGCACTCGCCAAACGGTCGGAAAGTGTTTCTACATTTAGCAATGCGGAGAGCCCGATTTTTCGCACGAGGATGTGGTTACCATTATAGAATACAAAGAAAATAATCGATAATTTAATTATCGAACAGGCAAGGTTAAAAAAAATACGATAACAATAAGAACAATGCATTTGTTTATTTCGCAAAGCAATAATAGCGGATAACATTTATATTTAATTGTTAACACAAGAATGGATTAAATTAAATTAGTCAATCATCAAAAATTATATACTTTCTTTCTCTACCCTGTTATTAGTGGAAATCGTATTAAATAAGGAAGTTGTTTAATAAATGTACATTGTAAAACAAATGTACAAATGGACATAACAGTTTCTATACATTTTTTAAAGTACGGCTTGTAGGAGCATGTATGTACTTACTAATCAAAATGAGCACAAAAAGTATCGAATGCCAATATAGTAGATGTATGAACGCACATACATATAACAGTATACATAAACCGAGAGCAGGTTGAGCTCGCCGAACCGACCTAATCCTCTTGGAAATGATCGTTTTCCTGTGTTGTATAACTGTGCTACGGTTCATCGGCTCGAACTATTCGAAACTGTAATTAGATTGTCCATTAGTACGACTCTTTTGTACATATAAACGCATCAGAATTATTTACGCTAAATTGCGGGGTTATTGACACGTTAACTGCGATTATATTCAACTGGGAAACATCTGCGCAAAAAATAGATTTACGACTATGTTAACTACAATATTAAATAGGGAAATATATTTCTACAAACTGTAAACAACTTCATTGCAGAGGAGGTATATTTTACCTTATGGGTATGATAGGTATATTATTGAAAGCAAACGAACATAGCCACGAAAGGGCCGCCCATTAGTATGGTTACCAACTATTGATACGAAAGAAACTCAACTTCAGTCCGTTGAATGAATGTCGGCAATCATTGCTTCAAAAACGAAGCAAGCAAAATTTGTCTAACCACTAACCTTGCAATATACTTGTAATTCTAAATATGATGCAGGTAGGAGTTTTATGAAAAGTTACCATTATTTTTAGTAGATTTCTTAAGAATTTTCACGCTCTCTCGACTATCATGACGATTTTACCACTTTTCCTCCTAAAATGTTAAAACGCCGCCATCTGTGCTCTTCAAAACGTAAGTAATAAATTTTGATTCAAAATTTCGTTGTTTTAAAATTGTTAAAATTGTTTGATTTTACAATATCAAGAAATAAACAGATTAATTATTAGTTTTTGAGTGTGTTGTAGCGAATTCCTGTAATCAAATAATTTTCCTTCTTTAATGTTATTTTTTGCAAAACAAAACTGAAAACACTTAATATTCCCTAAACAGTCGAATTTTCTGAAGAATCCAAAAATTGAATAACATACAGGGTGTTGCATTTAAAATAAAAAAAGTTGGTATAGGCCACTGTTACATGACACACCATGTATAAAAGATTTTTGTTGAAAAAAAATGCTCAACTAAAAATGCCAATCGGCGTGTCCGAGCGTTTCTTCGAACACGCACCCATTTATTTATTATCGAATTTATTCCATTTGGCTGATACACAGTGTATATAGTTTACAACGCAGAGAGATGTCGAAATTCAATGGAAACACGACAAGTATCATTTTAATGGCTACTATTTTTCTTTCTGAGTAGCTTAAAGGTTTGCTATGTATTGTCTTGTTAATTATAAAACATTTGTGTTATCAATCGTCAACTATTCATTGATTGGAATTAATTCTTTCTTCTGTAATATCTGTAGTAGCTGGTATTGATGAAACCATGAAACGAAGTACTAGTGTTAAGAAAAATAATGTCATATATTGACAGAAGCAACATTCAAATTATCAGTGCCTAAATAATTTCATCAAAAATCAAAATTTCTTGTGAAAATAATGGTCGAGAATGAACAACATCATTGACTAAGAAGAAGAAGAGGTTTTTCTCCTTTCAAAGTTCATGTTCATTTGCTATTTAAATTTCCATTATATTTTTATAACACAAGCAGCATGTGTTAACTTTTAAAAGTTTATTAGTGATTTTGTTTCTAACCTAACTTCTAGACGAGTTATTTTTGTTTAATTCAGATGTGCCTGTGATTTCTGCAAGCATATTGGTCAATATCCACATTTAATTTTTAATTTAACAATGCTGTAACTATATTTAATTATAATTTTCAATCTTTGAATTGTGATTATTCGTAACAGATACGTTACGATTATTAGCGAAAATTATAATCTCAAAAATTATTAAAAAAAGAATTAAAAATATAATCACGACATTGTTAAATTGAATGTAAGCTCTAAATATGACCTCTTATTAATAGACGTATCACACTGATGAGATTAAGGAAAATCGAAACATATCTAATTTTTCAAACCTGGCGCCATATTTCCTAATGTTTTGCCGTGAACGCCCCCGAGGGCGGTGTTATAACGTCACGTGTTTCCAACGAAATGTATAGGACTTGCGTTTCTCCTTATTGCTGTTCTGTAATTTACCTCCTGGTTTTCACCTGGCCGAGTGGAAGAGGTAAATTTATCTCTAAACTTAAAAAAAAAACTTCTCGTTTGAAATGAAATTACAATTAAAAACTCCGGAATGAAAGTGTTAAAAGTCCAATTTTTAAAGTGATCGATTTTAATTAATTTTAATCAAAAATGCAATACTAGCTCCCTTTCTTTATTAAATATGACAGCTGTCAGCCACGTCTGAACATTTTAATGTTTTCTTTTTTTGTGTTACCTAACAAATTCAATCATTAGAGATTTTTTTTCATATTGCTTCAATTCCCAACGTTTAAAAGCCGCAATTGAACTTGTAAAGAGACAATAGATTATTTATTTGTTATTTCTATATTACAGATATTTTCTTTGCTTTCATTCTAGCAAATGCTCCCTCTTAACTGCGCGTTTATTTTCGTTGCTCCAATATTTTTCCTCAAAAAATCCGAGATTATATTTGTATCCGTACTCATCATTAAATATTTTTTTTCTTTCTAACTCTCTTTACACGAAATCAGCTATTTAGTTCTAGAACCGACTTTTTTATTACTTCTTTTATGTTATTGTTATTTCCATTACTGTTATTAGTTTTATAATGCTTGGTAGTTTTATTATTATCGTTATTATTACCATTTTATTATTATACATTAGAAAAACATTTATTTCCAATCTGTTTTTTATTTTTTTTTATTTCACTGTACCTAGGAATTATATTAATTTCGTTTTCTTCAATTTATAAAAGGGTTTAGTTTCAGTTTTAAGGATATATCATTAATTATATTGAAACAACTTATTTTTATATTTTAATAATTTCAAAATTTGGTTTTCCTTCGCTCCACTTTTGTTTCATTTTAAATTTAATGTCTTTCACTTCCTTTTTATGATTACATTATTGTTATGTTATGATTAGCGTCATTTATTGTTATTATAATATGCTGGAATGAAAAGAATTTAACCTGACTTGATTCGAATGTTAGTTTATTTAAATTTGTATATTGCATTCTTTTCTTTTTTACCTTGCATTTCTATTTAACTTATATAGCCTATATCAATCTACTAATGTATTGTGATCACAGTTATGGCGTTTTCATACCGCCAAGGTTTTAGAAACTGAAATTATAAGGCTTTTCTTTGAAGTGTTTATATGTCAGAATTAATGTTGGCAATTTGTTGATATTTTGTTGATTGTTTTGTTTTTATAATTATTATGTAAACTTGTCAGTTAAGATGTCAAAAGTTATGTGAATAAAATATTATAATTCACAACAGAATTTGGTAATTAGTGGTAATAATATATTATTTTGGGCGCATGCAACGTGTGGGGCAAACTTACTAGCTAAATGGAAACGGATCAGACGGATATGTCGTTAAAGACATTTTTGGCAATATATATGCAGGATAGGCGAGAAGAGAGAGACGAAATAGCTTAATAGAGGATGTGAGACGAATGAGAGAAGAGATTAAATCAAGATTTGAACCTAAGGAGATCATATCCCATAGATTAAAAAGCAAAAATGAAATTACAAAGGAAGAGAACGGAACACTGGAGGACACACAATTCGAAAGAAAGCATAGGTTTACAGAGGAAAATAACGAAGCTCTTAAGGAAAATGACGCTAGCAGGGAAAATGATGAAGAAGCAAATATTAATAGTGAAAAAAAGTAATCATTATTATGGAGAAGAATTGAGATTGAAAATTGATTTATCAGATTTAAAACATACCGATTTGGACAATAAAAATGAGTTAAATAAGGTGGGAGTAGAAAAAGAGAACTTTAAACGGAATGAGGACGACGACAATGAACAAATTCATAACAACTTATTGAAACGTAAAGAAATAATGGTTAGAGTAAAAAAAATATTTCAAACATCAATACAAAAAGCAGAACGGGATGTTATGAATTGGGAAAAGAAAAAGAAATGGATGGTAATGAAGATCTTTTTTTTTTAAAAAGTTGGATAGTTTATAATTTAAAGTTAATTATCTTAACGTGTCTTCATTTACGAATTGGGGAAGAAAAATTAAAATTTAAAAATTTTATTGACAAAATTTATTAAATTTTTATTTTGGGGAAAAAATACCGCCAAGATTTTAGGAACTGAAATTATAAGTGGCTTTTTCTTGAAGTGTTTATATGTCAGAATTAATTTGCTCATCCTATGGAGATATTTTGTTGATTGTTTTACTTTGATAATTATTATGTAGACTTGTCAATTAAGAGACGTCATAATGAGATGTCAAGAGTTGTAAATAAAATATTGATTGATAATCCGGACAACGTTTTGTATAGGTGAGTAGGGTATCTAGGGGTCTTTTGTCGTTAGGTTTCTCTCTCGCGCTTATGTAAAAACCCGTATGAAAACAGGATATCCGCCTTTTAGAACACTATTTGCCTTTTTCTCTACTGATAAGATAAGGATTTTACTATACAGTATGTTTCAAAAGTCGGGTATACAGTGTGTTTCAAAAGTATAGTAACGTTATGAGCGTATACGTGTGGCGTGCGTCGTGAGGGGTGGCGCGGACGTGGAGCGGGAGTCGGGGGGCGGAGGGCGGCTGGCGAACGATCGGGGTTAATGGGACTTGCGCACGCGTACGCGTGACGTGGGAATGGTGTATAAATTTATTTAGTTATGTGACGGTGTTGCAGTAAAGATCGAGAAGTCTTAAACCAAGAAATTAAGGCAAAAATAAAAAAAGGAAAGAAAAAAATGGTTGAAAATAAGGTAGTGGAAAAGGTTGGTCTCGTACTTAAACATTTAGATAATGGTATGTTGACAGATATGGACAAGGATCTAATTAAATACATTCCTATGTACCTATTTGAAACGCAAATTAGTCCGACATGTTTGGAACAGATATGGGATGATTTACCTCGAAAGAAAAAGGAAAAACTGCAACCATACAGACCATGTTATCATCACTATAATACACCTCATCAATCACATCACATTGATGGTCCACCACCGCCCAGAAATCGTTATTTAGGATGTAAAGCTGTGAACGATTTTTTTTCGATAAATTTGGATTTGTTGATAAGAAGAAGATTCCCAAGAATTGAATCTTTATTGCGTTACACTTATATTTGTATGAGCATTGCATTTATGTAAGAAAGGGATTAAATAAAAACGATGATATATATGTATATAGTTGTATTTATTTATTTCAATTCCGCTTTTTTCTGACATTAATACATAATATTAATATTTATATCTAAATTCTAATAGTACATACATATAAAATAGTATAAATTATTTCTATTTAACTAAAAAAAATTATACTAAACAGAAATGAATAATTGAACATATATAAGTAGTATTAATAAAGTAAGGATCTCTTTTCCTACGAATTAATCATCTTCCTGATCGCTTTCGTACCATCAGAAGTAATTTTTTTTTTTTTACAGAGGATAATCGGTCTAATTCATACATATCCAATCTGTCTGAGTCATACGTATCCAACGCGTCTATATTAAACGTGAAACACTCTTCAGGCGAAAATAATTTTAACAATGGTACTTGAAAACAGTGTAGTATAACTATGACAGTTCTGGCACAAAAATCCCATAAGAAATAGCATGGGGCTTCGACTTCCGGCAATTTTTTACTCTTTCAAGGTCAACTCAGGCGATTACGTCATAAGTCATCTAGGTGGCGTGTGGCTAACTTCATCTTTTGATGTAAGAAAACAAGAAATTTATCTTGGACCCCGGTATCCCCAAGGAAGTGTGTGTATCTTATCAATTAAAACTTCCCTCTTATCATCTTCAGAGTCCAATGATTTTTTATTAACTTCGACAGAATATAAATTGTCATTTATCGAACGAATTGTTTTAAATTTTGAATAATATTTTTTATTGTTGAATAAAGAATTTTTGTATGTATGAAAGTTAATGTCGCGCATTGCACTTTTACCCACACCCTTAGCTTTTATAATTTCCTTATTAGAATCAATTGCTATAGCATACATTTTTGATTTTAAACCAACAAACTCACTAATTGCAGTACCTAACATTTCATATTAATTTTTTTCCTATAACTTTTTTGTTTGCGGAAGTAATACCAAAATAATTATCTGAAGGATAATCGCTTGTATCGAAATGTAAATTGCAATCTTGCGAGATAATTTCATAGAAGTTATGAGAATGGGAAGGAATTTCTATTTCATTGTAATATATTAAGCTATCGGTATCCAGGTATAGTAATTCTAATTTATTGATCTTTTTCTTAAAATAATTGTAATGATAGTCATACATATGTCATACATAATGTCTTGAACAAATCTAGAATGCTCATTCCAACGTAGATCGGTTTATTAAAGTTAATTTCTGTTTTAAGTAATTCGATAGCAATTAAATTTTCATCAAATATTGTTACGGATTTAAAGTTAGGCTGAGCAATTAAACTTTCAGCACCGTAGCGGCCAGACCAATGTGTTAGGAGTCGGATATCCCTGTGTTTTCTAATATTTTCCAGAGTTTTTTCCAAATACGGCGTTATTTTTTAATTTATATAAATCTTTCTCGAAAGCAGTTTTTGCATTCGCCCTCATATTTGACATAAAGTTGTGCTATTTACCAAGTCATCTTCAACAATTTTTATATTTGCGTCATTTAAAATTAACAACTCATTGAACTCCCTAATTGTCTTACTAGATTTAAATAATTCGTCAACCAATTTAATTAAATTATCCATTTACTGTTAAATTGTATTAATGTCAAAAAATCTGAAATAAATCGTTAATTAATGTAAAAGCCAGGTTTCTTTAAAAAAAAAACTTACCGTTTAAAATGCTTAATTCTTACTAAATTCAATAACCGGACACTTGTTCCCCTTTATAATTCTTACTTCCTTTAGAAATCCAATCAATTCTTTTGTCTCATCATCTGACAGAGTCGCGAGACGTTTCGGGAGAAATGCCTCGAATTTTTCATCCAGTGCAACCACTAGATTCTCTCCGTAGGTGATAATAGCTGTGTTCGCAGAGGAATCACAAACTAGTCAGACGCGATTCGATTGGCTCAAAGAAATCCGAAACAGTTTTCTGACTGATTTCACGATATATGATAGGCTCTGACTAGTTTGTGATTCCTCTGCGAACACAGCCATTGACACGCTTAACATCCGTAATTAAATAAGGTGTATTTCTATCCAACTCACTCAGCTTTCTGGTTTCCAAATACTCAAACTGTAACAATTGGTTAGCTTTCTCCATGATGATGGTGAGTTTCTCGGTGCTACTGATAGTTATCACATAACTCAACTGAATTTATTCTATACGTAACCACATCCTACATATATTTGTGTGGTGAGAAGCTGTGATAACAGCTCTTTATGTTATCTTTGTGTGGTAAGAACTGTGATAATAGCGCTTGAATTTTCTGAATCAATGTATTCTTACTTGCGCACTGAAATCCGATCATATCTAAATTAATTCGCTAAATTTTACTACTTTATTTACTGAATTCGTTAAATTCGTAAATGTTTGATTTAGGAAAAGAATATATTACATTTTTATACCTGAATGCACCATCAACATTTGGAGGTATCCCTGGAAATTTTTCGGTAATTATTTCACGCGCTTTTGATGTTAAAGTGCATTCGTCGATTTCAACAAAATAGTAATTATCGTAAAATATATATGTCCTTCCCGTGTATGTGTTGAAAACAGAATTAATTCTTCTTCCATTTGGGATATTAAAATTGTTTGCAGTAAATCTGTACTTTATTGTAAAATCGGGAAAACCTATCTTATAAAATAGGTTGTTGTCACTGTTCAAAATTACAAAATCGTCATAAATATTTTGATAGATATGTGTGATAGGGATAAACGTTAATGGCAAATAGTTACTAATTTTTACCGAATTTATATATTGTTGATGTTGTCGTTCAGCTATATTTATAATCCATATCCACTCCTTATAAAATACATACATGTGATGGCTTGACGTAATTAAAAATTTATTAGTTTGAATTTCACACACAATATATATAATATATATAATTAATATTATGTATTAATGTCAGAAAAAAAAGCGGAATTATTTGATCATTTTTTAATACGTCAAAGAGCAAATTAGCAAAAATAATTAAGAAAGGAAAGAAAAGTGCCGGATAGATAGGAAGAAGAAACATACAACATAAGTATTTAATTATTGTAAGTTCTAAATTATCTTATACCAGACATGTGTCGCAAAGATAATAAGATTAAAGATTGGATAAAGGACAGCGGCTCTGCTATTAATATTATACCACATATAGGTATTTATTAAATGTTATACAATCGCTTAAATTAGTTAACAAAAATGTTCAAATTAAAAAAGTAAGATATTTGTTACAATTTTGTAAGTAATATAATATTATTGTTCCTTTAGGGATTCCTTGAAAAGATATATCAAACGTAACAACAGAAATAACATTAAATAAAAAGATTTCTTTCTTTTTTTACACCTGGTCTCTAAATCGAAATTAAACGAACCCGTAGCCTAATTTTACAGAAAAAAAAGCAAACGAGCTGACCAACAATTGGCTATTATTTTGTAGTTAAATAACCTTTTTAGTAAACCAGCGCACATGCGCGTATTTACTCTTATATTTATACTACACTAATTTCTGTTTCTTCTTCAAACACCACTAATATCTAGAATTAGTAGAGTGACTTTTTCAATGAATATTAGATGAGCATTCATTCAGATTATGCAACTACATACTACATTTCTAGTTTTCGATGCAGAAAGTTTTCGGCAGGGTGACATCATAGCCGGTTAAAATTAGACCTCGACACTTCACGAGGTCGACAATCTAGGTTCAGTTTTCATATTGTTAACATATGCTACTGGAAAGAGAGTTTAATGTGCCGTTGATGCTACGGAAAAAAAGACGTGTGTGCGTTAAAGAATTGGCGTAACTACTAATTTGTCTACTTAACTTTAACGATAACATGTTATTGTACGTACTTAAAGACAATCTCTGGCTATTGAAGGTTGTATCTAATAAATATCGAATTACTTTAGTTTGCCGATTGCTGATTTCAGCTTTTTGCAATTGTTTCACTAAGATCTTTCTCTAAGTTATGATTCTGTGTTTCCTTCGATAATCTTTAGTAGCTTATCTGCCATTGAAGATAGGAGTGTCAGTCTATCTACGCGCAAAATAGAAAGTAATACGTGCAAATTCCATCGAAGGACTCACTAAATCTACGTTTTGAGACACAGTATAACTTTAACAGCACAGTATAACAGTATAATATTAAGGCAAATGGAGTTTTTCCTTTAAAATTAAGCACACTGTATTTGTATTGTGATATAGCGAACAAATATTGACCAATATGTGGGTAGGATATTGGATATCCTATTTATATTTTGAATATTGTTGGTTATAGTATATGTATTAGCGTTTTTATCTAAATAATGTTGTGTGTAAATCTATTGTTTCAAATATTTGTAAACTTAGAAAGCAATGAATTGACGAAAATTGAAGTTGCAAACGTGTTTTTCTTAGCAATACTTGAAAATCTTAGTACCAAATTAACCAAACGTCGTGAACAAATAAACATATATATTCGAAAAACAAACTTTTCTATACTATGGCCAATTTTAATTAAATTAAATTAAAAGTGAAATAATTAAAATTTATTAGTGTAAGTTTCAATTCAAACACACTTAGTAGTAGTTGTAGTTGTTTTTTGCACGTAAGAAAAGTAAGGAACAGGAATACAAATCAGAGTTGTGCGAAAAAGTGATGAAGAAAAATACTTTGGCGTAATCAATAAAAAAAATGCAGCAAAACTCTTCATTTCTTCGGTGATCTATCCATTAACGATTGTAAGTAGATTTAGTCAAACTCAATGTCAACAGAAATAATATTAAAAGCCGCTTCTATCCCATCAGCATGGTTGTCCAAAGCAAGCATAGGTATATCTGACAAGTCTTTTCTACGTGTTCTATTTCAAGTGTAAAGTAATAAACTTGGTGCCCTTTTCGTTGTTTTCACACACTGCGTTCTTCTAAGAAATAATAAATACTATTTAAGGTTTTTTAATTGCTTCTGTATTACTGCTGCAAATTTTAATTGGTGGTGGATTTTTACGTTTTCGCAACAATAACCTACTTATAACTTACTTCTTAACTAGATTATTAGATTATTATTACACAGTCAGCAAACTTCTATAACACAATATGCAACAGGTAATATGTTTATGCTGATTAAGGTTTTTTAAATCTGATCGCCGGGGCAATCAAATTCTTACATCATAATATAATATTTATAAATTTATAAGTAGGCCAGAATATCACGGATACATTTTAGATGGGAATTAACCATTTTTTATATATAAAGGCAAATTTTGAAATCATGTCATTTCTAATTAAAGACATTTCTTATTAGTGAATTAATTAATAGTGATCTAAATTTTATAGAAAGTATTACATTACATTTCACAAAAAAAAAACTATTAGGTATGCAAACTTACACAGTTGCTTCAAATATTATATGGCGGTATTTATTCTGCGTTATACTTTAAAAATTACGTAATGTCAGGTTTTTTTATACAGTAGGTGAACGTTTTTTTCTTTTCTTTCGAGGATATTTACAGAAAGAAAAAGTCTTCTTACAAGTTTGGGATGTAATAAAAATGTAAAAAAAAAATATCGAAAAAAAGTATAAAATATTGAGTTGCCTACTGAAAATTATTTAAAAAATGTAAAACTAACAGACAACTTCCATTATTGTTTCATATCAGATGCAATTTTAGGTACTAACTAATTGTAACAAAACAATATATATAATGATTTCTTGAAAATCCTATTCATAATAGAAAATAAGTATGTACTAACATCAAACTGCTCCTAATTTGAATACAAAAAAATATGTGATCTAAATAATAAAAGTTAATGTTATATTTAAATATACCTACAGTTTTTTAAATGTACATATAAGTACTTAATATTTCTTAAATTTTTGGACAACCTACATTCAAAAACACAAAATTCATTCGCTTTGGTATAGTGTGATTGTTTACATAAGATTACTTGCTCAGACAGACATAATTCGGTTAATTTGCTACAATATTCAATCATGCCACGTAGTGACAAAAGTCAGTATGAATGAGAGTTATAAAATTGCTTTGCAAATATAGCGTACTATAATACTAGTTATGCTCGCGAAGACTCTTTAATTTTGTTTTTCTTCTCTCAAGGTCTGCTTCATCTTTATACTTTTGTGTAATATATATCGGGCTACACGAATTTGAATGGTAGTGAAATCGATGAATCTACGTATCTCGTATACTCTATTGTGAAGCGACATTAATTACACCTGGTTTTTGAATTCACGCCGCTGCGCACTGCCCCGGTTTCTTCGAGATTTTTAGCCAGCTCAATCCAACAGTTATGAACCATTTCTTTTTATTCGGGAGAAAAGTTTCAAGTTACTTCAGATTTACAGGTTTTTTTGGTTATAAGATTAGTATTTTCAAAAAAAAAAAGTTTGAAAATGTATATTAAAAGAAAATGACAACTATTTTGCCCAATAAAAGATCAGGGGTTAATAAAAAATTAGCTGTTTGACATTCACCGACTGCAAAACTTGTCTTCGTCTGGGGCGCTGTCAATTAATATGTCAAATTTTCAATTGTGTTTGATTGGAATAACGTTTATACCTTGTCTTGTTTTTTTTTTAAAATATCATCATTCCCAAAATCTGGATTTCTTCGAAAATGTTCTGTAATCATAATCCATCCAGAGATGGTTAATGCAAGTTCTCTGTGAAATATGACCTATTTGAATAAATTTCATAACAATTTAGTTTTATAAAACTTACTTCAGCATTTTTACAGATTATTTAATACTTAATACTTGCACAATGCCTGACAATATCACAATACATGTGAAATATAAACAATTATTAAATAATCTTACTAAATGTCACTTAAACACTAATATGAACCAAAAGTCATTAAATCATATGTGACAATGGGCGCATGCAAAAATCGCCGGTTTTTTATTGGCTGTAACAATTGTAACGTGTTCAAGACATAATTTGAAATTTATCAGTTTTTGAATTGATTTCACTCTCAAATATGAAAATTAAATGTTGAATTATTCTACCCATTCATCATCCCATCACACAGTAATAAAGTATATTAAGCCTTTTTGTATAATTTGTGGAAGTATCGCAATTACAAGATCTAACAAACGAAATTGGGATGATTTCTTTTTTTTTTATTATTTTTATTTTCATTAAATGTGACACTTAAATTATAAAATCATATGAATAATATCTTTTACATGTTTTGTACAGCTTTTGACACACTTTCTTATTAAATTGTTTCACACTCGTAATTTTTACATGAATATAATTTTTATCGAACAATGTTGTATTTTTTTTTTTTTCAATTTGTGACTGAATTTTGTTTACCCTTGATTTTTTCCTACTTTTAATATATTATTGTTATTTTTAGTTATCCGCTTTTGAATGAAATTTTGACATTTCTTTAAAATTCTCGTGAGGTCTTTTTCCAGCACATCACGGCCCAGGGCATTGTTTTGATGCTATTAGTTTTTTGACGGGACGCTGTGTTGTGGCGGGCTCATGTGCGATAACCTTAATTATAATCTCGAAGGTATAAGTGTTACTGATTGATGGAATGTACTGGTACGAAATAAACAAAAATGACAATAACTGATTTATCTTGTTTCGAGAACAATTCGCCATGTTCTTATATTATTTTGTTTCAGAATGCTTCCGAAATATCATGTGTGTAAAGTACGTTCTACGAGATTACGTGTTGTTACTTATGTTTACTCTGTGGCGTTGATACATACCAGCAGGTTATGAAAAAGTAAACAATACTGAAATTCATTCAGTTTTGTTTATTCAAATTCATTTACAACTGATAACAAACTGTAAATTGTTATTAAGAAATGAATAATCTGTTATAACTTAATGATATAGTTGGACTAAAAAAGCCATACATACCACAATGATTTAAAAATTTATGATAAGTGCCGAAAATTTTGGTATTTCTTCAGATCAAACTCTTTTTTTTTTTTAATTAATAATCAGTTTTGAGTTTTAAATAGTTCTATGTTATATTCCTATAGAATATTCAACAGGAGTTGAGATACTTAAGAATTGCACATTTTGTATTAACATAATTCCTAAAAAGTAGTTCGCTGGCTTAACCATTGGCACATTTACCCTAGTTATGATTTTTACAAAATAATGGTATAAGTGGTAAGTATGGAGGAATTTATGCGTAAAATCTTAACTTTGTTATCTATGACTTCACGTAGATACCTACAACTTTACTGCAAAATCTAATACGGTCTAAATCATCATATCGAATAAGATGTGCATGCATCCAGTGTTGATTAAAAACGGAATTTTTTTATTTATTTACTTTACAGTTAACTAAAATATTAAAATAAAAAAAAAACAATACTGAATGGATGTCACACATTTCTATTACATATACCCTAAAAGACGATCAACTTTCTGTATAATAAAGATTTATAGGTATATTCATCACGCGTGCACGTTTAACTGCCCGAAACTGCAAAAGAACAGAGTAAGTGGATACATACGGAGAAGAACGAACGATGGCATACTGCTAATGGAATGGCAAAAGCATAACTGCCCCGAAATATTTGCGAAATAATAACTAACGCCACGTTGAAGGATAAGAGAATGAACAGCAATTAAGGATATTCATTTCAAAGATTATGTGTTTACAGGCTGATTCATTTTCGATCTAGGATCTCGCTTATTATCGAAGATATAGATGGTAGGTTTAAATCTGCAAAGTTGCTAAATTTTGTGGTTGTCATGATTCCGAGAAGAAACTAGACTTTGAGCAAATGACATTCAAGATTTTTTTTTTTAAAAAGACGTAAAAATCTCATTTTATTATTTTACCTCTAGCACTTTTATTTGGTCTTGTAGAGAAAAACTAAAGTCACATTCTGCAGGCCGCTTTTAATCTACTATCTAATGGTGCACCTGAAATTTTCATACGACGTTTCGGTTCTTTTTGGCAATCATCAACTTTGTTATTTCTTATAGGCGCCACATTATTGGATTTTGACACCGGTGACAATGGTTCAAATCAGAATAAATAATTTTTTTTTTCTGATTTGAACCATGTGAAACATGTTAACAAAAGTTTTTGATGTTAGGTACGCTTTAATTAAAGAAGAATAAAATTTAAGATTAAATAAGGTTAGCCATGAAATTTCGAACTGTCAATCACTTCAACAACTTCGTATAATTAGTCTACAATATTAAAAATTGATCCAATATATTGAAGATATTACTGCACAATTGCAGAATTGTATACTATAATATATATGAAATATCCACACTTTACAAATCCTACAATAATATTCGATCATTCAGAACAATTTGTTATCAAATCTTATACTAATCTGTAACAGTTATCGTTTTCATTTGGGATTTTTTTTGTGTAAAATTTGTCACTTTTAAGTATTTTAAATTTTAATTCAATTATTTTAAATGTGAGCAGACTGACTCATTTCGTTATCACAAAACTGCATTAAGTTTCGACACCCTATATATAAAAAAATACGATCGAATTTTTATTAAGTATTTTTTGTTAATGGCAATATAATTCATATTTACAGTTGGCTTATCTGTTTAGTTAGTTTCCCAAGGTCCTATTAGATCTCTGTGTATATAACACATATGAAGATATGAGAAGTATTATTTTTTTTTTTTCGTTCCTGTCAAAATATTAAGGTATTAATACAAACTAAATACACTATTTTCTCATTTTAAATTATCGTTTCTTTAATCAATTCAAAGCGCTTTCATTTATATTGCCAATTAAAAGCATCCTTCATTTCGTATTTTTACGTCTACGATGATTGCTTCTTGTTTATACCTACCGCACTAAAAATTGGCGCAAGACGCCAGTCTCAATTTTTAATGAGTAAGCTTCCAGGAATAGCGACCGATCAGCATGCAATAAAGCAACGTCCCATTTAAAAACTCGTAGGCCACGTTAATAACTATGTAATGTGCTACCCAATTTATGTGTCGGAAGTGACTGGCGCGTGAGTGTACGAACTATTGTGTCATCTTCGTATGGCTTTGACAACAACGGATAAGATATCTTAACTTTGCATATAAATAGCTTCACGATACTTTTTTTTATGTGTCGTAATATGCTAATTCAGTTCTTCGAATGTTTAATTTTAAAATTAATGGTTCGAATCGTAATAAAGGCTTTAAAGTGGTGTGCAGACTAAAATATTTTTTGTTGGGAACAGAACGCTGCGTAAGTCTAACCCGAGTACTCGATTAACTTTATCGAGTTATGAGATGCAGAAACGATATTGTTAAGTGAATATATGGATACGGGTACATACCACAAATAGGAAGACTACAGTAACAAGAAAACTATACAAGAAAACAGATCTGTATATATCTCATTGCTTTTGTAGTAATTTTTCTCACAAGTATAACAATCATGAGGAAGTTCTAAATGTAGCCTCTTCTGCACTATCTTTCTGGATTGACTTGCCATCTTCCCATCTAATAATCTACATTTAATAAAATCTATGGTACGCTGATAGAACAGTTTCTGTAAAATACTACTGTACTGTCGGTACCAGTTACCGGTGGGGAACTACTGATAATATTTACCATCGATAGTTGACTATCGATAACTGTGGATAGTCGCTATATAATAAATAAATATATAATATGTATAAATATTATCGATAGTACTATCGATAGATACGTAAATACACTGAGAAAAATGAAAATGTTGGCACAACAAAAATTATTATTTTGAACTTTTTGCATTCACTCAACCAGTTTTCATTTAAATCAGCACACTTAAATTTTATTGCAAAACAGTAACCTCATTGAAAGAAAACGCATATTTTAGTTGAATTATATATGTTAATTCAAATAATTATTTGCTTTAACCGTCAGTGGAACTACAAAATTAGTTAACTGAATGCATGTGCGGCCGATTTGAACAAACATTTATTTTAATTCATCATTAAGATTATTGGATGAACCACAATTGTAGATTGATTCAAAACATTAATGCAGCTAATTTTGCGTAATTGATTTAAACATTCCGGTGGTTTGAGCATATTTAAATACAAAAATTTGTTGAGTGAACCAATTATTTGTTGAATCAACACATCTTTTTTTTTCTCGGTGTATTCGAACTCTCCGCACTACATCAGATTTGATTAATTCGGGGCAATTGTTTCGGGAACCCATTCTCAACCGAAGACCCAATGAATTCCGTAAAAATGAAACAGACCAGCACTGTTATCTCCCTCTCAAAAGGAAACATATTTACAATTGCTTTTTCTACGCGTAGTTGACCCTTCGAAATACCAAGAATTAGCGACGAATGCGAATCTTTTCTTTTCTACTCTCATAAATAAATCAAACTGGAGCACTGTAGAGATGCCACTGCCCCTATTTAATAAGTTATTTGACTTTTTTCTTGTATATGTTTTTTTTATGTATATAGTTTCGTATGCGTCCAACTCTTTGGGTGATTGTATATTTTTCACTAATTCAATGTCTTCTATGTCGATTTTATGTCCGATATCGTTTATATGTTGCGCAATACTGAATGATTCAAGTCTACCGTATCGATAACATGCAATGTGTTCTTTGAATTTAGTTCCGATCGAACGCTTCGTTTATCCAATATAAATTTTATCAGACCCGCTACAGCCGATTTTGTAAATGCTCGATCTTTCGTTGGGATGAGGTTTATCTTTCGCGTTACCTAGCAGATTTGCGAGTGTGTCCCGCGAGAAGCAAATGTCCAAATTTAGTTCTTTAAAAATGCTGTCTAAATCTATCTATTTGTATTGGTTTCCTTTCTATAACGTCTATTTCTAATTTATTATTGTTTCTCATCACTAAGCTATCTAGAAAAGTAAGTTGGTTGTTCATCTCTTCTTCTACATTAATGGTATCGAAAATGGCGAAAATATCATCTAGGTACGTACCTCAACCAAATTCTAGGGAAATATTCAATGTCTCTTTTCTAGTCCGATTCGAATCTACTCATGAATGAAGTTAACAATGAACGGGGACAATGAGTTTCCCGTTGCTGTTTCTTGTGATCGTTCAAAATACTTTCCATCTACTTAAAACCGATTCCGATACATGGAAAAACCCAATTTGTTCTGGACAACTAAATAATTTCAACCAAATTTTATAATGAAATAAATTAGTTAATCCAGTAAAATATTTCAAATAAATAAAAGGTTAATTTAATAAATAATTTGGTTGAATTAACCAAATATTGTTTGCCCATATTTAATTCAATATATAGTTAGTTTAAACAAAGTTTGGTATTATCAAATAAATCGGTTTCTCGGTGTACATACATCAGTACTATCGATATATAGTTTACAACGCAGAGAGGTACAATGGAAAGCATCGTGTTAATGGACTTTTATATTTCTTTTCAAAGTAGCCTAAAGATTTCTGTCATTATGTGTTGTCTTGTTAATTAAAAACGTGTGTGTGTGTATTTTAATTTTTTCTTTTGTAATTAGTGGTGGATACCTGTATATACTGATATTCATGGAATTCGATCAGGCGCAGTGCACAGTTGAAGGGAGAAATCTTTCCGGCGAAATAGACATGGTTCCTCCAATTAAATTGGGGAATCATTTTAGGCGCCAAGAAATTTGACGATGTAAAGAAAGGTAGTTAACGTACTAAACTTAAACATATGTAGACAAGACTACTCCAATGAAGTTCGAATATTTTAAAGCTAAGGACGTAACATAAGCTTTAAAGTGTTTAAGTTTAGATTGCTAGATTTAAGTCAATTAATTAAAGTTTTTTAGTGCAGTGTCTACACTTCCCTTAATTTTATTTTCCTCTGTTCAAATATGACTCATGTAAAGATTATAAAATAGGTTATAACCTCCGGAAGAACATTCGCATATATTAGCAATAATGATGGACCTAGTATAGGTTCTGTAATTGTAACGTAAGTGATCATTCCACTGATGTAAGCTTTGTAAATACACTTTTTCTTTTGCACACACCTTATACTTCTATTCTATTTTCTATTATATATATATTATATATTATTCTGAACCTATCCAAAGCTTATATACCCAATTCCTCGCTGCGTGTGCTAAAAACTTTTTGCATTCACAAATAGAATATCACAAAACTTGTACGAATCAGAACTAGCGATAGTATGTAAGTGTAGAACGACGTCATTGAGATACTGCTCACTCCAGCCGGAGAAGAGACGGACTCATTGACCCGTATTTACATAAAACCGATAGAGCAGAACATTCAGGATGCACCACATACACATGCAGTACATATTCAGTGCTACAATAATACAACATTCACTGACTCAACTACATACACGTAGTACTTACTATTTACATATGTACTACTTATAAATGAAGTCATTGTACCGTAGACTTTCAGACTTTTGCGCCACTTAAATGTGGAAGAGAGAAAGAAAGAGATCTATAGATCGCCAGTGTTTATTAGGGAGTCTAATTAATGGGGAAATAGTCGACGGTACTTTAATACATAATATGTGTAAGTGCTTTATAAGACCCATAAAGTGCACCTGGATACCTACAGCTCCTCAAGGTATACCTCACAATTTAGTACACAATAAGTTTCATACAAACAGAAGTTAAGTAAATTGAAAACTGAATTATAACGACAGTTATTGTTTTGTACAAGTTCCATTAAAACACATGTCTATAAGTTGAAGATATCGATTATTTAAAGCTGAACAAAATCCCTTATTGACATATACTTTTTTCATATAACTGAAAACCCTATATTATTTCAAAACAAACAAAAAATGGTAATTTTCCTCATCGATATAAATAATAATTTCCACTAATTTATTAATAGATTATTTATATCACTACATCTTTAATTGGAAAATAGTAGACCATATTCTTCTATCATCATTATTTGTTAATATCATGCACATCATTTACCAACAAACATCAGGAGACTATAAACTTATAAACGTTATGAGCAGTATCGCAAAACAGTTCGCTATATGCAGTAGTGCTCATATCTTAAAACGGCCGCATATACTTTTGCATCGGGTTTGCCCATCGGCGTCGTCTAAAATCGACTGCCGATGCCTTAACAAGAATTAAAGTGAACTACTACTGTTAATCGTTTACCATTGTTCCATTAATAAAACCCCTTGCTTTCACTTTATTTATATTGTTAGCTTAAAATGCAACTTACCAAAACGTTATATATTTACAAATCTTCATTTTGATTTATTTGAAAACATTTTTTATTGCTTCTCAATTACGATTCCGAAAGAATATTATTATTAATTATAATAAAGACCAAAAGAACTTTTAATTTACTCAGAAATTTTTACGAACAATAGAGACAAATTAACATTCATTTTAAAGATTATTCCTCCAAAGCGCACTTCATTTAATTTATTAAATTATTGCAGAACTGCACCCATCTCAACCGAAATCAATGAGAAATATCTTGGCATTAAAATCTGCAACTTTTATCAAAATATTTTTTCTTTATATGCTAATATATTCATAATACATAAATAAATAACCTAATCAATCAATGTTGTTTATGACACAAGAATGTGTTCACAAGTAATTATCCTGTAATACACAACACTGATTAGATTTTACTATATAGTTTTCTCCTATAAGAATTTTTTTTCAAAATCTAGTTTTCCGATAACAACATAAAATTTATTTATAGGTACATTTTTTCATTTTATATAATTTGAGACTCTGAAAAAGTTATTGTACCGTATATTATATATACATCATCTATTTGGCTAAGGCTTTGGAAAAGAACAATTAAGTAACTAACTTTGGTAAGTAATTAGCGTTTTCAAATTAGAATTATTTTTATACCAATTCTTTCTTTATATGCCTAATCCTTTATAGCCTGACGATGAACAAGGAATACGAGGCATGAAATTAGTTATTTAACCTACACATTTTAATAAAGAGATTGTGAGAAAAAGTTGCTGTATATTCTTATTTAGAATTATTTTGTTATCACTTTCGAATTATTTAAAAGACAAAATTGAGTAAGAGAAAATGAACAACATTTGGTGATTCCCAAGATAGAATAGACATATTGCGTACTAACAATAAATATTAGTATTTCAAATGCATACTTACTTTAAAACTTGAAACTTTTATTTATTATTATCTCTGAAAGCGAAGTAATGTTCATTAAATAAATAATTTACGACATTACAGTTAAAATTCTGAAAATTGCATATGAGGTAGATAAAAAAATGATAAAAATTTGCTACCGTTTCTAAACAACCATTGTGGGAATCCTTTGAAAACAGGTTTTAAAAACCAATTTCGACTGTGAGTGGATTAACCGGTCAAATTTCTATAATTTGAGGTATAATCTATATAGTAAAATATAAGTATAAAGCTTCGAAAATTAATATATGTAAATTAACCAGAGTGGAACTTACACTACTAGTTTAAACAGACTTGGATACAAAAAAAAAAAATGAAACATTATATGGCTACTGCGGGTACTATGTTGATGTAAATCCGAAATAAGTAACAAACTCGCAAAATAGAATGTTATAATTATTGCACGGAGAAAAATAAATATTACAACGGACTATAAATATAATCAGTGGTATTATCTCGGGGTAGTGATGAGCAAAACGGTGATTCTTCAATCACGTCGTGAGTCGTGAATGTGATTTATAAATCACGGTGATTATAAACGGTGATTGCGATCACTGTATTGACTCATCGATATCAAATCGTCGTGTATAATCGTGTTTCGTGTATACATACTTTTCATTGTTAGTAAGGTTAGGACGTAAGAAGTTTTTTTTACTTTTTCTGTTTTGGAAAACATTTTATTTATATATATATAAAAAAAAAACAATATATTTTTACAAATTTATAATAAAAATTAGCGAAAAAAAAAGCGAAAAGTAAGGATTATTCTAGATAGGCGAAACATTACAGATTACAACCTAATTCAGATGTACGGTAATACAATTTGCGATTTTTCTATGGTTTAATATGACCAAATATAATACTATAATATATTTATATTGTATTTGATATAACAATACAATCTGCATTCCCTACGGTTAACATACATATTTTTACAATAGTCCTAAAAAACTGTAAGTACTTATATATATACTTTTACTACTTTAATTTTTTCTGGTTATATACTAACTTATCTAAAAAAATATTATTTAATTAAATGCTAAGCTAACAATACTTAAAATTTGAGTTTAAAAATAGTAACATATTTGCTTTTTTTTCACTTAGACGATTTCTACGATCGCTGAGAATTTGTCCAGCTTTTGAAAATACTCGTTCACATGGAACTGATGATGCCAAAGCGCAAAACTTCTCTTGTACAACTAAAGAAAGGTTTGGGTAATTATATTTATGATTTGACCACCACTGCAATGGATCTATATTTCTAGGGACTATTTCGTCTTCCAGGTAACGCTGAATTTCAATTATTGCACTTGATATGGCCGTACCTCGAGGTTGTGCTGTTGATACAGATTTATTAAATGATTTCCAAATCGAGAAATCATCTTCATCTTCCTGCGATATGTCTATAGCGATACTGTGAGTTTGTTTTGTGGAATATTTTTCGGCAACAGCGCTTGTTACAATTTTTTTTGCATTTTCAGCAGCTCCGATGTCAGAAAATGCTAACATTTTAAACCTTGGGTCCAAAAATGTACATACTATTAAAGTGTTACTACGTTCTATATTACCAAGACGCCGTCTTAAATTATTTGTACACTCTTGAATAAGATCCTTCACAATGTTTGGAAATTCTTTTTTTGCTAAATTCTCATACACATTAATTAAACCATTTGTTATGGGAATTGCTAGAGATGCTGTGCAATAATGTTCTCCGCTAACAGTTTTTGTGGCATTTTCAAATGGCTTTAAAATACTACAAAGGTGTTCTATTATTTTCCACTCCGTTTCAGCAAGTATTGGCAAATCTTTATTGATTAAAGCTATGGTGCTTTTGACAGCTTCTTCCAACTCGAGAAATCTCTGAAGCATGTAAAATGTGGAGTTCCAGCGAGTTGGAACATCCTGTAATAATTTTAAAGGGGTTTTCCCAATATTTTTTTGATAATTCAAAAGTTTTTCATTAGAAGTATAACTTCTTCTAAAATGTGCAACTATTTGTTTTATTTTATCAATAATATCAACTATTTCTCTGTTATATAATAGAACATCTTTAACAATTAAATTTAAAGTATGTGCAAAGCATCCTAGGTGTTTCCAATTTAATTTATTGCTGATTGCATCTTTAATATTTGCTGCATTATCAGATACAGCAAGTAATATTTTGTTGTCAATACCTCTGCGTACTGTTATTTCACGAAGTATTTTTGCCAAATTGTCTGATGTATGTTGACCTTCTATATTTGAACATTCTAATAAAATTGAAATTAATTTAAAATTATTGTCAATAAAATGTGCAGTTACTGCTATATACGCAATCGTATTTATACTAGGCATTTTCTGTTGTTCTAAGTTACCCTTTGGATGTAAAGACTGTGATTCTTGTGAAGTCGATGGTTGTTGAGGTGGAGGCTGCTGCAGTGTAGATAGGCATATAGGAGGTATCTGCATTGATGTTGACGGTTGTTCATGAACCTGCTGGACAATAGTTTCCCGACTTTGATGTTCTTCCTTTGCTGTTTTCTGTAAATTTCAGTAAGAATTAAATTAATAAAAGTTTTTTTGCAATACAGAACTGTATATTTTTTTCATTATTGTTATTTGCCATAAAAAGGTTTAACTTACCTTACGTGTAGCTGAAGGCAATTCCACTGTTGGATGCTTGCTTTTAATGTGTTTTTTCAAATTCGTAGTTGATGTTTTATATGATAATTTTACATTGCACATTGTACAACTAGCATAATTTAAATCAATCACTTTAAAAAATTGCCACAATTCACTTGTTTTTCGCTTTTCACCAAACATAACTAACTGGGAACGCAAAACGGTTTAAAAGTAAAAAGTGAATAAAAGGAATTAAATATATAATATAAGGTTTAGCCCTTGTAAAAAAAAATGACTATGATTTTCCAACTTATGAGAGAATAAATGAATGCAAAAAAAAATTACATCTATTTATATAAAAAAAAAATGCAAAAGTAGGAGTGGTCAATCGCAGCTCATTGGTTGGCGGTGCGCCCAAAGTGAGTGCACCTGCAAGCAACCGAAATTCTGCCTTTGGCGGTTGCCGACAAAAATGTCGGATTAAAATGCCGCCGCTAATCTTGACTTTGGCGGTAGCCGACAAAGATGTCGGATTAAAATGCCGCCGCTAATTTTACTTTGGCGGTAGCCGACAAAGATGTCGGATTAAAATGCCGCCGCTAATATTTACTTTGGCGGTAGCCGACAAAGATGTCGGATTAAAATGCCGGCACTAATATTTACTTTAGCGGTAGCCGACAAAGATGTCGGACTAAAATGCCGCCGCTAATCTTTACTTTGGCGGTAGCCGACAAAGATGTCGGATTAAAATGCCGCCGCTAATATTTACTTTGGCGGTAGCCGACAAAGATGTCGGATTAAAATGCCGGCACTAATATTTACTTTAGCGGTAGCCGACAAAGATGTCGGACTAAAATGCCGCCGCTAATCTTTACTTTAGCGGTAGCCGACAAAGATGTCGGAGTAAGATGCCGTCCCTAATCTTTACTTTGGCGGTAGCCGACAAAGTGTAATAGAAACAATTTGAAAATATCCTCAAGGTTGAATGTTAAAAGTGTATACAATTATTTCAAGAAAACCCTCGAGTGAGGATTAATTTTGTTATTCCAAGAAACCTCTCCTTCCTGACTGAACCATTAGTCCGTAATACAATAAATAAAGTGTAGCGCACGCTGAAGAAATAAAGCGAGTAATAAATATTGGTAATATATCATTAACTATTAGAGGTATTTCGACGACTTGTCTAGGAATTTTGATAAAGAGGGATGGTGATACACCACCTACGAAAAAAGATACGCTATATTGCCTTTTATATTTCATGTCGCTTTTTATGAAGAGATTCTTTATATTTTAAGATGATTTATACGTTCTGAGTTCGGGCTGATCGTAATCTTTTTGTCCAGTATACAAGTTCTAGGGTGCATTACGTAGTTTGAGAAAATAAGAGACAATTAGATCTATAGAAATATTTTTTATAATTTTTAAACTTCAGCCTATTTTTATGTGTTAATAACAATTATAACACAGCATTAGACAACGTAAAATTTGACTTAAAGTTGAAAAATTTATAAAATTCATGTAAGAGAAAAATATTGTAAATCTACATAGTTCTTTAAGGAGAATATTAATGCAAAAATTTGTATACAAACTTGTTTTCAAAATTATGACAAATAGTAAATATAAAAAATGAAATAAAGCTAATTTCATTTTGTAACATTTATAATGATAAAACAGATATAATTCTTAAAGTGAGCCAAGATTTCAAAAAAGTTGTGATTTAATACTACTACAATTTAATAAAAATACTTTTGGTTTTGAATTAGTACTTTAAAACTAATCATATAAATTTAATCTTATAACACAATATCCCCTCTAGTAGCAAGATTTAAATTTCCCACAATTATTCTTAGTAACTTCAACAGAAAGACATCAAAGTAACTAATCTTGTAATCTAATCACAATCTAATACAAAATCATTGGTAATTTCGTGTTCCAATGTTGAAGTTCCTAAAAATAATTGCGGGAAATTTAAATTTTACTACTAGAGGCCATTAGACAGTAGGTAAAAATAAATACACATTCCTTATATAGTTGCAGATATAATATAATTATATAAAAGAATATCAATATGTACTTTGAAAAATATAAATATATTGTAAGAAGATAGCCTGCGTCATTTCTAGCTGATATAATAATATTATGTTCGTTCATCGGTTTGATATATTCCATTTTCAATAGGCAACCAGGAATCACAGTTTTAGGCTCGTTAATTCACCGATATTATTTGTTCACTTGCCAATGACCAAGCAGTGATCGTCAATTTGCTGTGCGCAGTCGCGCCTCGCCGTTGATCGTTACCGCAATCACGAATCACGAATCACTGCTTTTAGAACTCTCCACTCACGGTCGTGATCCGTGATTCTCCAATCACTGTGAAAGAATCACAGTTCGTGAAATATCGCTCATCACTATCTCGGGGACAATAATACATTATCCAATAAATAGTATGCATTCACATATTACTGTTTATTAAAAAATATATACAGTTTAATATAATTATAATATAACTAATTATAAAGTTTGTTGTCACTATTTTTATTATCTATTTTTCTTAATGTGTCAAAAAGAAAAGAAAAATCATTTAAATAACCGACAATAGGGTTTACATTACAATCTATTTCTTCATTTAATAAAATCACTCTATTATCCCTTTTATGTGTTTGAATCTTAACATTTTGTAGTGATTTAGGTCTGTCTCTTTTCATAATTGGGCAATATTTTAATGTTGACTTCATTATTTTTTAAAGCCCTGTCCGTATCAGGTGTCGACAGAAGTTAGATGTAATTTGTTTTTTGTGTTCTTTAATAGGTAAATTAACCCTTCTTAATTAAGACCACCTACGTATGTTGCCTTGCAATTACAGGTTTTGTAACAAAGAAACAATGGTTTTTGGAGTTCTGTTCTTAACTATTATATCTTGAAATAAACTGTTTCCAGAAGGCTAAAGATTAATACATTCATGGAGACATTTTTCTTTTTGAAAAATCGAATATTTTGAAAAAAAAAGAGAAAAGTAGGTTGTTTTTTTTTTCAATTACATTTCTACTCGTGACCATTATTGAATTTAGTTGAATTGGGTTGTATAAAATCGTGTTAAATAAATGTTTGAGGGTAGTGATCTTAGATTGGATTTATTAAAATTCAATACATTTTTTCATCAATCATTCAAAACTTAATATTCCGATCTTCCCATCTTTTTCAAAAGTACAGTGGAAAATAAGTTACTTTTAGTACTTTTGAAAGGGATTTGTAAAATTGTTTTAAGCGATTATCAAAAACTGTATTAAATTTTAATAAATCCAGTTCAAAGCTACCTGAAGATTTTTACTTCAACTGGCCAAGAAAGCAGGAAAGTTTCCTACACTAAATATGTAGATATTCAATAAGTATCGCTAAATACTAGTACGGTGTAATTTCGAATGCAGAACTTTTGAACCCTTAAATCGCTCACGTTTAATGAAAACACAGAATTCGTACCGGTACATAAATGTGTCTTCACATTACTCACAGTAACAGGTTAAAAAAAAATACCAGCTTTCTTGGATTAGCAATAGCAAGTTCTATATTGCCGCCAATGTTATCGAGCAGTTTCATACATCACCAAGGCAGAGCGACTTTTAGGAGTTTGGGCAAAAAACCGGACTTGCTCACATTCACTTCATAGGAGGCGCTTTGCTCGGGAAGCAGCATGCAATCCCAGTCAGTTCAATGCAGCGGCAGCTGGTATACACGTTTTACAATGATCGAATTTCTTCGTATAAGTTCGTAAAATTTTAGTATTTCGGACGATAGCATACGAAGTTCATTGTAATAGCCTCCTCGATGATGCATGCACCAGCCGCCACTGGTTCAATGTAAAATAGTCATTTTTTAAGCGGATGTATTTCAGATGCACGTGTTTATCGGGCGAGTAAATGTATTTATCTGATTCTTATGCCCCAGTCGGCCAGTTCCACTTCTGATCGAAATTTTGGAACAAGATACCAGTTATTTCTATGACGTATGACGGTATTGGTACGCTGTCCATATGAGGAACCAACAAAAGCGTTTGCATAGTAAAACTTCTATGTGTTGATGTATATGTTTAAATAAGTACTACGTATACCAGTGACCCCAAATTCAGATTACTGCTGATGTCACTACTTTGTATAAGGAATAATTTCTTATGTGAAATGATTAAAAAAATATCAATTTATAGACAACATTTTGAGACACCCAACTAAAGTTTAGATATTATGAAGTAAATATTGGTAATCCATAGGAAGATTAGTACCATTGTTTAAATATATCTAGTTAGTCAACGTAATGCATTGTAGGAAAAATAAAGTATTGCTCAGGAAAGTGGTGCACTCTATCGGTGAATATAAATTGATTTAAAAACGCGATAAATACAACAGGTATCTCGGTCAGAGAGAGAGAGAGAGACTTCTGTGTTCTATCTATCTGCGGAAACGACGGAATCCCGTATCGGGTGATGTGTGATTTACTCGCATTGGCGAATTGTGTGGCCCAGGGAAAAGGGAGGGTGGATGCACGATGACGCTGTGATGATGCACCTCCCGATAATTTTCGTGTTTGTTTACATTAGAAGATTACTATTCTGAGGTATTCTGTTATAAATAAAAAGAAATTGAAAGTATATTTCAAGGCACGTTCTTGTTGACAAAACATTAATCGAACAATTTTCTAAATTGAGGTTTTTTTTCTTTTAAGAATAAAATATTTAAACTTAAAACAAAAAAAAATCACTGAAAAGAGAAAAGTTAAATCTAAAGGGACGAAAATTTGCCGAGAAAAAAAAACATAAAACTACTTCTCAATTTTTAATTTTCTTCGTTTTTAAATTGATAAGTTGTTTTGTTAACTTAATTTACTTATGTTTATGATTATATAATAATAAGAAAATGTTTGTTTTATTAAGAAGAATAAGTATTTAGTTTAATAATACATAATCTGTAGTTCGATAGCCTTTTTATACTTAAAATTTTAATAAAGCGCGGATTTTTCGTTCGAATGTATATACGAGAACCTTCTTCTCCTCCTCTCTCCTATTGCTATCTTCGCTTCCCCCGTGTATAGCGGTACTGTCGCTAACTTCAACTGGTGTAAAGGCAGGAAATTTGAAATTTAAAATGTAGCCTACTATAAATCGTTACTTTTTTTTACATGTACCATTTTACTTTACTTTTTGACTTTTTCTTAGTTCTAATTTAATGTATACTCTATGTATATAGTTTTTCTTATATTTACAAAACATTTTTTACTTTTACTTTTTTACTTATGTTTATTATTACATAATAATAGAAATTTATTTTTAATTATAATTAATAAATAGGTAGTTTGGGAGTACAAATCACCAATGGGCAAGATCCGCATATACAAGGTTATCTCGTAACTTTTCAGCCAATCAAGAGAAAGAGCGCGAACGCGTCATTATGTTTTTAATAAGTAAAGTGGTGCATATATGTAAAAATAAATGGCGATTTGTACTCCCAAACTACATATTTATTCGCTATAATAAAAAACGATTTTCTATTATTGTGTAATAGTAAACATAAGTAAATCAAATAAAAAATATTATATAAATATAACACAAAACTTAGAACTACACACATATATAGAGCATAACATTAAATTAGAAACTAAGAAAAAATAAAGTAAAGTGGTAAACAGATAACGATTATATATATTATCAAACTAAATATTTATTCTTCCTAATAAAAAAAAAAGAAAAAACATTCTTATTATTCTATAATCATACTTAAACTAAGAAAACTAAAAATTTAGAAACGCAAACTTATGTAATCTTTTTTTTCTTGTTTTCTTGGCAAATTCGCGTTCTTTAGATTTAACTTCTCTCTTTTCAGTGATTTTTGTTTATTTTAAGTTTACTTATTTATTTTTTTTAGAAAAAATCTTAAATTAGAAAATGTTTCAATTAATGTTTTGTCAACAAGAACGTGTCTTTCAATATACTTTCAAGTTCTTTTTATTATAACAGAACACCCCAATACTAACCTTTCAATGTAAACAATGGCGCGTCATCACAGCGTCATCGCGTACCCTCTCCTTTCCCCGGGCCTCACCTACAACTTACGAGGTAATCTTATGTATACGGACGTGATACGGACCTTGACCTTTGGGTAACTATTGCAAGTAAATAATATTTTGCCGACACGTAAGAGGGCCATCTTGTGTGTAGTAGTCTAACTATAAAGCTTATATTTAAATCGAGATGGACATCAACGCTGTGCTGCCATCTACCGCTTTTGTCCAAAATGTTCAAAAATCCGTTAACTATTTTGTCCATAAGGTTGTCTAACTAGTATGTATATAAACAATGTTAGTACTGATAATGGTATGTTTCCGTTATTATCTATACAACGGAAAAATATTATTAACCGATTTTTGCCAATAGCATACTGTTACGTTTGAATTTTTAAAAATAATGTTGGAAAACTGTGTGAATTTGAGGGGTGGAGGAGAGAGAGGGCGCTACCTAGTACGTTTCTTAAACAGTAATGGATGACCCAAATTAAGCCGTTTAAAATTGCGATAAATGTTCCTTCAAACAAGTCCACGTTCTTTTTTTTGATTTTAGAAGGAAACCATAGAAGTTGTAGCAGATTTAATTTAACCAAATTGATGCATAATTCACTAAGATATTTAATGGAGCAGTTAAAAGGGTAGGTACTGGAAATAAAACTGAAACTAACAACCCTAGTGGCCGTGCTTTGTCATAAAAACATATTTTCACTGAATTTCTTTTTACCACTGTAGTTAAGATGTTTTTCGAATTACTATTACTATAGTAGTTTCAAGATAACACCGATCTTCACTCTTAGTAAAACACTCTGTAGAATGTAATATTTACATAGATAATAAAAAAATATATATTTTATATTATAATCTGTGAAACCAAGTTTTATGTAAGAAACTTCTTAAAAACAACTTTACATCACTCATTCTAATTCTATTTATACGGTACTGAACAAAAGGAAATAGAAAAAAACAATTTCCGGTATTTCTTTCAACAAAAAACGTCACGCCCACTCAGCGCTACCGAATTAAAAATAGTGTACTGTGTGAGGACGTTTATGTCCAATGGAAAACAAACGAACAATAATTGATGTGTAAATATACATTGAATTAATTCTCAATTGGCTCTTCGCAATCAAGAGTAACGATAGTGCTGAAAATAGAAAACCAATATAGTACTTATCAAAAGTCCATTAGCGCCATCAACGCTAGCTGCTATAATGTAACTGTCTAAGTATGTACGAACGTCTTCAATGTGGCCAGGAATAGGAACATATGTGATGTGAGTATAGTAAATATGCAGATAATATGTGTGTATTTACATGCATATGTGGAGAGAAGGTGTTTTTGTACCACATAAAGACGTGAGAATTAGCTGACAAGTTGTAAAAGCGCGTTTCTATGAAGAGTATAAGGTTATTAAGGATACATTATGTTAAGTATTCCTCGAGATATGCAAGAAATAACCAATGATGAAAGACAAATATTTGTATAAATGTTATTATTTGGGAGATTATTTTTAGGTTTTGCAGGGCATTACAAAACTATCAATGCAATAATCTTTTAACGCAATTTGAGTTTGCAATAAAATACGGCACGGGCACACTTTTAAAAATAACTGTCTTTGAATACGTAGGGATACCAAGATTGGTTGCAATAGGGGTAAAAAGTAAAGATCTCCTATAAGAAGAGGCAGAGGAGCGTCACAAGTGCAAAATAAGAAGAGGAAAACATATCAGGTTACTGTCTATTATATTATCGCTGTTAGTTAGTTAGTTAGTAAGTAAGGTCTCTTTCTGACGAGGCGATTAGTTGATTTCACTAGTTGAACGGGCGGTTGTCAAGGAGCATACTGATGTAGCAAATGGTTGAGAACCGCCTAAATCCTTTCACAGGGAGTCAACTTGTCCGCTTCGGCGGCTTCAATAGGTCTTCAATGACAATCAACTAGTTCAGAGTAAACCAGGCAACTTACTTGAATCAACCAAACCGCCCCGTCTGAAAGAGGCCTAAGTGATAGCATCCGCATGGTTCAATTAATCGTCCCGTTCACTGCGACTACTAGGATTTATTATAGAGCAGATGTTATTCTAGAGCTCATCCAACAAGTTCAGGCCTTTAAGATAGCTCAGTATCTTGCTGAATGAGATTGTTTTCGAACCTTCTAGGGAAGGGCTGGCCCTCGGAAAGACTGGTCTTTCCGAAGGTTGCACACCTGATTCTTGTAGTAGCAGGGCAGTGCCAGAAAATATACTCAACTGCCCCCTCGCCTTATAAACACAGTCGGCATTCAGTCTCATCAGAGAGCCCAATTCTGTATAAATGCTGTCTGAGTTTACAGTGACCAGTAAAGACAGAGACAATCACCTTGACATTTTTGCGGTCAAGTTCTAGCAGTTCCTTGGTTCTGGCATGACTAGGTATAATACACTCTTTCGCATGCGCCAAACCAGAGCAGCTGGCTGGAGCACTTTCTGGTTTGCCCAGAAATTGCTCCACGGCACCCTTTTTAGCAAGGATGTCTGCTTTCTCATTTTCAAGAATGAGTGAGTGCCCAGGCACCCAGATTAGGGATAGATTATTAGCCATCCTCAATGTGGTTGAGGTGTGTTCACAGTTCCAGATCAGTTTCGAGTTGCATTTACGCGCCTCTGGTGCTTCTAGCATTGCCTGACTGTCGCTGAAGATTTTTATCAATTTTGGCCTAGATTTCAGCCTGAAAGATGATTGTGTGTTGTCCAAGGTTGTAATAACTTCCAACTATTGGACTGCGACTTTTTTCTACATATAGAGTGAAATTTGTACATTAGTTATATATTTTATAAACTGTTCATTGCGTTTGCTCTACTATTTGAAGATAAATGTTGCAACTAATATTGGGGCTTAAAGTAGCAAGTAGACAATATTGGTTGTGACATAGTAGAACCTGCCTTCCTGTTATGCAAGAATACGGCATATTGTAAACATTTAAAAAAAAAAACGTTACATTGTGATAGAGCTACATTGATTGTGATAAATTTATTTATTATGGTCGAATGTGAAATTTGTGACATTTCATGATCCTTTTGGGTTAAAATTTAAACTTGGTTATTTAGTGAGTGTTTTCCGGCCTATACGAAGTTGAAAATAAGGTATAGGCTAACAAATAGACTAGTAGACTTCCGCGGTTGTAATTCATACTACCACGGAAAGTTCCACTACATAAAAATAAGATAGATTTACGAAAAATATGTTCAGAGATGACAATTGGATTACCGGAACCTCGTCAGCGATTTTCGAGTACCGCGCTCGTAAGGGGATTGGCTACGAGGTATTGGCAATTCAGGCTGTGATCTCCGGAGCGTGTGGTGTGAATAAAGTTAGGAATAAATTGTTATAAAGTGTTTCAATAAACATCAACCAAGGTAAGTACTTTTTAATATTCCCTATTTATACAAAGATGAGAAAAGCAAGTAGCTCAAACCTCCAACCCTTGAGCAAAGGGGCGCAACATTCAGGGAAAATCGCGACAATACTATGCAGCGGAAGTCAGCTCAACCACAGTAGAGTACCGGTAGCGTCACTCTTTGTCGGCACCTTTGATCTTCCTTTATGGAGTGTTTTTTTTTGGTACGATGTGCACAGGATCACGCGCATGAAGAAGTGAATATTAGCCAGAATGCAAAATACAATATACGCCGTGAAAGCACTAATGCAATGAATGTATGAGGACCTGTACTAGGTCTGTCAACATGTTTGGAACTTTGGCCAAAGGAATCATTGTTATTGATGCAGGGTTTTAGGATCTTGAGTGGTATTTGAAAAAGTTGTAAGGGAGTCTCCTTAGACTGGGATAGAAAATAGCCACAAGATTTAACAAAGTTTAAACTTAAACCTAAAAATAAAGTACGCACATTTTATGAGAATAAAGATCTCAAGTTGTCACAAATTTAACCTTCGATCTATATACAGTAAATAAATTTATTAAGAACTTGTACTATGTGAGAGCGCCTTCTTAAAAAGTGTTACTAACAGTCTCAGTTGCCTCCCCCTCACCCCTCTATGTACAGTCTCCGACATTATTATTTAGCACTCGAACGAATGGCTCGACACGTTGATGGTTTTAAATTAATGTCGGACACTGTACCTGCTCTGCCATACCTTATCTAACGTTTTTTTTTGTTCTCAATGCGATACGTTTCTACACGCATTTAAGATAATGCAATTACTTCTAGAAATTAAGAAAGGTTAATTGTGCAAAACCAAACCACTCCCTTATCCTCTTTAGGTATTTTACATTTCACATAGAAAACCAAGACTTATTATCAGTAAGAGACCGCTCTGCTACATCCACTCGTACATTGAAAACGTTGGATCCTCTTTATCTTTCAAAGTTGGTCCGTCCCATAAACTGCTTAATGGAACCCCGAAGACTCCTTGGCAAAAAGTTGTTATTGTCGCTGACTGCGACTTTAAGCGATTCTCTTCGTATCAGTGTACTGGAAGACAGGCGTGCCTCTAGAGTGACCGTGCACCAGTTATCTTCTTATACGGCGTGTATTGCTTCTATTCGTATTATAAGATGCACGTGTGTGTGCATGAGTTTAATGGGGGACGACAAAGAAAAAAGTTGCGAATCCGGTGCTCGCTGCTTCTCATTCTGCAAATCCTGTTCGATGCACAGGGCATGTTTCCAACGTAGCGATATAACAATACACATGCATTCATACGTATGTACGAAGTGCATCCAATCGATGTACAGGGATATTGACCTTAGTATTAGCATTGATAGAAGGTAAAAAACGAGCTACCATATCTGGTAGATGGTAGTCTTGCCATGTCTGATATTAATGCATATAATAATAGATAAATATATACTTCAGATAAACACAGAATATATTCATTTACTTTTTATCTTATTGATATCACAGGAAACGGACCCACTTTTTTACTTAGAATTTATTATCATATTTGATAATAAATTCTAATTACTAAACATATTTACCTATATTTGGCAGACACCGGCATCTAATCTGGCCTATATAGTAGGCAAATCCTCAAAAACCATCGCGTCTTGAACAGACAAAACAACATGCGTATTAAATTCGTATAGTATACCTACCATGTATTAAATTTTCTCGCTGACAGTGCATAAAAAAATTAATACTGTGCATTATATCTCCAACACTGCGTGTTACACACGGAAAAAATAAAGATAAATATTATTTTCTATCCTATACGGAAAGAAAATGGAGGTTTATTTTTCATTCTCTGGCGACCACTCCGATGTCGGGAGTGGATTTGTGGAGGTGAAAATTAGTATTAAAGGAATAGAAACGACAAAAAAATGAGTAGGAATTTCATATTTGGGAAATAAATCCCGCTTGCTCTAAATCTTAGTTTTAGTTTACTTTCGATTTTTAAAAATCAAGCAGGCTTTAACAGTTGCGCAAAAACTATTTTTGTTTCAGGTGAACTACTTTTTCTGTTAGCAGTATGCCAAAGTATTACTAAGAAAATTTGTTGTTTAGAATGTTTAGAATAAAAAGCAATAAATTTGTGCAAAATTTCGGAATGATCGACCTACTTTGATTTTTTTTTGTAATACTTTGGCATACTTTAAAGTATGCTTTAAAGAAGTTAAAACAGTTTTTGCTCAACGGTAGGTAAAGCCTGCTTGATTTAAAAAAAATAAAATTAAACTTAAAAGGAGGTTTCAGACCAAGCAGGGCTTATTTCCCAAATATTAAATTCCTACCCAATTTTATATCTTGTATTGAAATCCATGAATGCAGTATGTAAAAGTGTATAAAAAAAGAAAAAACGTCCTTACATTCACCAAAAGTTTTCAATATATTTCAAGACTACATATTTCAAAACTTTTGGTGAATGTAAGGATGTTTTTTCTTTTTCTTTTTATACACTTTTACATTTTCTTTGTTTGGGACACCTATACATATATCCACAAAAATTAGATTTACACCTTACTGGAGTTATATTTAACAAAATAATTTGAAACACTACTCAATGAGATAAGCTGCCTTAGAGTTTTAGCATTGGCGTTCTCACATTTTTTTTTTCTTCGGCTACATATATTGGAAGTGTTCTAGCAACCAAAAAATGGGTTGGTAACGTCTTTATAAATATATTAATCTACAATGTATTGGTCACAATAAATTACTCCTAAGGCGAGAAAGAAGTCAAATATTAGGTTTGTTCGTTTTGGCACTCTGCATCGTAACGCAAAAATCTAGGCGCGTGACGCCGCGTAAAGTTTTTCAACGCAAGCTGTGGCCGTAAAACGCTGGATTGGCTCCAGCTTTAGATTTTTTGATTGCTATTCGTTTCGCCACCAAATCGAACAGAAATGCTTACGGCTGCGTTTCGCTGCGTGACGCTAATGCCAAAATGAACAAACCTATTAATCCCTTTAACTGTAAGATTCTTTAACAACAAATTTAAACATGAAACTTATCTTCGGGGGGTTCCCGTAATTGCTTTTTATTATTTGCTTATTTTCCCAGCAAAAAAAACAATCGACTTATTGTTAAATAAAATCAAACCATAGTTCGTGTAGATAATAACATAAGCAACAAACTGCATTTTGAAAATTTATTTTATGTAATGCCCACTTTTTTTTAATAAAATAAAAGTCGGTCGTGAAAATACGTATCATACGTTTTATATAGGTAAACGTGTGTACCAAGAGCGCACTTTTGACCTGTCGATTTCCGTAATATGATAAAAGAATGATGAAAAATATGATTTCTGGGCAGTTGTATGTCGGAAATACGCTTCGATATACCATTTCCAATTCGTATGCTATCCCTGTCTAACGACAAGCACTCACCACTAGTCTCTACCCTTGTCCAACTACTACAAAATGCTATCCCCATATCGATCTTTTCCAGCGGCCATGACTCGTCGAGGAAGCTATGACATGATCGAAGTTTTTCGTATGATATCGTGTGTAAAATGCTATGTTACGAAGTTATACGAAGAAATTCGATCTATCCTTCTCGAGGACGCATGCACCAACCACGTCTGATCTTTTCAATTTAAATCAATCCAATATAGCCCTTATTCCGTCTACTGAGAGGTGAGGGTAACTATTCGCTAGGTATGTGTAATTCACTTCAAGTTTAGCCGGTCTTCGATTCACTTCGCTCATTTCTTAAGAAGGCATTGCTGGGTATTAGAGGATACGTTCCTCAGATTTTAAAATGGTTGGTAGGTGAGTTTCATCGAGGTCAGTGATTTAATAAAAAAAAATGGAGTATTATAGCTATTTATTGTAAAACAATTTTACGGTGGCAATTCAGCAAAAGTTACACGCATTTTTTTTACAGTTAATTATCCCAAAAATTAATTCCTAGTGCGACTATTATTCGTACACCGTCCGGCATTTGGAAACAACGTTTACATTAATAAATAACAAAAATAAGAATGTCCTAGCAAAAAGAAGATTATTTACCTTCTACCAATAATTATTATAGCAATTAATGCAAGTCTTACAATCCGTCCTTCAGTTTATTTTATCAAGTGCCATATCGATGAATTAAAATTACATCAAATCTAGATTAAATCTGATATCAAGGTCAAGCGTTTTGCCAAATGAATAAATTAGCCAATTGAATATTTTAGGCGACCATTAAATTGTGACCATTTTAAAACTTTTAAATGATATTGTATCCATAGAACAAATTCACAATAGCAGGAGCAAAAGTGAATAAAATTGCACAACCTTATTTTCTTGAAAATCGTTTCATCAGAAATGATTTCTCATTTGCGACTGCTATGCAAGCTACAATGGCAAATAAGTCATTCGGAGCCCGTTCCTCTTCGAGTGGCAATCAACAAACAATCGACAAACTAATCCCAACTCAATTCCAAACAACATCTAACCCAAATTCATTGGGTCAGGAACTAAAACTTTCAACGTATGCGCGTTCATTTACTCGAAATAGCACGGCAGCTTTACATATTCATGTATGCGTACAGGAGTAGTATTTACCTACTACGACACGGTTTGGGGAAGTTTTAAAGAGTTATTAATAGTCGGGACGCGTTCCAGTGCCACCGCATCGAATGGTAGACTCCATAAAACGCATACGCATACATAGGCGTGCGAGTGTACGGCACTCGAAGAGAAAGAGCAGACGGCGGACCAAAAGCGTAAAATTCGAGCCAGAAGTGAAAGGTTGAATAAAAATATCGAATTACGTAAACGGTTTATGTGTGTATGTTTGTGTCACCGTGGAATAAATCACATATACAGTGTTCCTATTCGTGCACATTGTAATTGTATAATAGATTTATTTTTGGTGTACCGAAAATGGGCGTGATTTAATTGCAGATGTATGCTGTTATAAAACCTAAAAAGATTTTTAGTACTCAGCGAAATATTAAATATGTAGACGTATGTTGCTTGGAAGTTTATTATTTAGCCAAAAATATAATAAATAATAATTACTGATCAAAAAACAAAGGATTAGGGAATTTATAAGTTTAATTGAAACACAAAAACTGATTTATTGACGTTTCAACAATTATTGTCTATTTCAAAAATTGTTGAAATCTACAAGGTTAGAGAAACATTAAATATATTACAATTAATTATACATGCTTTTCCATGGAAGTGGCTAGTTAGAAGTTTTCCGGCTTAAAGAAATTCCTCAGTTTTTAAAAATTTGGGGTTTGTAACAATTTGGCACTTACTTTCTTTCTAAAATATTTCCACTTCTTCCGGTTAACCGGTTAACACCCTATATACTATTACATTTTTGACTTCACCATAAAATTCTATGACGACTACTACTAGGGTTTCCTATACCTATCTTCAACTGTTTTTAAGATATTACGATTTTTGTTAAAATTAGGACATTTACATTGTATGTAACTGATTAATTCTCACTTGGTTTAAGTGTCAGAAGTCTCTCACTCTCAAGTTAACAAGTACTAACATTGTTTTACCAAAAGGTAGCAGCCAATTGCAGTGGCATTATACAGGTTGTTTAATAACTAGTGACATATCAAAGAATTTTGAAGTTGCAAAACTTTATTCTTTTAAATAGAACTCTCTGTATATTTTTGTATTTTTGAATATAAAATCTACACCGATCTGCTGTAATACTCCTTCTACCTATCTTCAGTAGTTTTCGTTTAAATTACTCGTTTTGTTTATTATAGCTTTCAAACGGTCGAATAATTTCTATCTGGTATGGCCCACCAGACTTTGATATCACAATAATCTATTATTGTTTGTAAATATTAGTGTTATAATCATTGTTTATTACACGTCGTGTGCTCAGATGGGTGCATATTATTGTGGAACTCACGAATCAGATAATGAAAAATATTGAAGAAGCTTATTTCAATCTGGATGCTCTAAATATGTTTTATGTTCACTGAGAATGTCAAAGAAAGAACTTATTGAGAAAACAGAAAACTTCAAAAAAGAAATTGATAACAACCGTAAATTTAACTTTAACAAAACAAAAATTTTAATTAAAAAAAGAAACTATTATGAAAGAAACATTTTAGAAATAATTATATTAAAAAACAAAAAAAGTGAGAGTTTTGGGACAGATAATTTATCAAAAATTTACTTATACTTATTTTAAATAATATAACACGATTTTTAAATATTGGCTACACGTATATATTTTAACTTAACAAAAATATCAATTTTAATAATAAATATAATATAAATTTAATTTTTTGTTGGGTTTATCGCCGATATGAAAAGACATACTCTTAAATACCTTACAGTTTTGTATTTTATATAGTGTTTATCTGCATAAATGTAATGCGTAATTGTCCTTTCCAAAGTTTTTTTTAATATGTTATGTAATAATGTAATGTAATAACAAAAGTCATTTAATTGTATTTTAATACTTTCACGAAAATTTTTGTTTTATATAGGTACCGGGCTACCGTGATGACGGTAACTCATATTCCAGTAATCCATCGTTAAAAGTTTTACGTCATGAATTGTTTCATTTGTCCTATGTATATCCCCTCACTATCACAACAACGAACGGTATAAATTAAATGAGTATTTTTTTTCAAATTGAGTTTTTGATTTTAGTTTAATGAAACATTTTGAATTATTGTTATTTTTATGTGCTATAGTGATTTTGAATTTATATAGAATTATTTTGTTCTCTTGGCGTAGGGAATTGCAGTAAATTTTGTATTATTATTTAACTTTCTTTTATTAGTTATTTTAGTTTCATTGTATAATTTGTGTAAACTGTTGTGTAAAAAATAAAATTCTTAAACAACGTTTACACAAATTATACAATGAAACTAAAATAACTAATAAAACAAAGTTAAATAATAATGCAATTATTGCAATTCTCTATATCAGGAATTTATCAGAAAAGAATAATTATTAAAACCATTCGAAATCACTATAGCACATAACAATGATTTAAAATATTTCACCAATAAAATCAAAAACTCAATTTGAAAGAAACTCAATTTATTCCATTCCTTGTTGTATTGTAATGGAGTATACATAGGCCGAAGGAAACAATACCTAAAACATAAAATACAAAATAATTATAAGTCGTCCACTACTATGGCAGCTTTAAAAAAAAAAACATGAAATTGATAAAAGTCAAATGTAATGTGTCATTGTCCTTTACAGAGATTTTTTAATATAATAAAATTAATTAATAAAAAACAACAAGTTTTTGTCTTATATATAAGTATAACTATAATATATTTAATGTTTTCTTAATCTTATAGATTTTGAAAATCCTTGAAAAAGACAATAAATGTCGATAAATCAGTTTTGTGTTTCCAGTAAGCCAATAAATCCACTAATCCCTTGATTTTTGATTAATAATTATAAACGTATACCTGACCTGTACTCGCTTTTTAATCATTCCTTAATTTGCCAATTAATTCAATATAAATATTACAAAGTATTTAAAAAAAATCCACCAAAAATATTACATCCATTTTTTGCCACATCCTATTTATAAGATTTACTGTTAGGAGAAATGCCAATTTTGGGAATTTTATGTCCAATTTCCGTCTGCATACCGCATGATTCACGAAAAACATCCCAGTGGGAATAAATAAATAGGAAGCTAATCAAAATCAGTGTGTGCATATGTGACGCACTCGTGTATAAACACATACATTAAAAGTAATATTAGTTTCTTTAGCGCCTGCCAATTATCACTGTGTAATTATACTTTGGCCACATTGCATTGCATTGAAAGTTTGTATAGATAGACAAATTAGTACGAAATGTTTAGTCTGAATGTTACTAATTTTTTAATTCTCAGTAGATAAATCAATAAACATTTAACTTACCAAGATATTTAATAAATGTGGGGGAAATTGGGTACCATTGTTTTAACTAAATGGGCGCTGCTCTCTACCAACTGATAGATAACATTATGTCTTAAACCGTTGTCAAATGATTCGCTTTCATTTGCGCACTTAAGTCATCTGTTACCGAGATATTACAGTCTAAAAAATACGTCTAAAAATTCCTAATTTGTCCTTGGCTTTATCTCTCTTTTCGATGAAAACATCGCTATGTTGAAAAAAAAACGAACAGGCGGAGTTAAATCGAGTACCAAAGGATGGGTAGTTTACAAAGCGCACCGGTTTTACCCCAAACTTTTCATCCCATTAATATTTATAATGTCGAAGAAGCTGAAATCCTCTCGGTGGATCTAATACCGGCTGTGCTCTAGCATTAACTCTCAACAATTATGGGTTAAATTTCTCCTGCAAATACCAGCATGCTATCAATTTCAGGAATTAGAAGATCTTTTGTCAAGATTTTGTGTGATTTTTGAGTGGAAACGGAAGTTTTAACTTCAACTCCTTATAAAAACTTTGAGATGTTTGGAAGGAGAAGGCGTAGCAACCAAACAAAAACTTTTTGAAGGCAAATGTACTTCAATGGATAAAGCGGAAGACAGGAGTAAAAACAGAGAAAGCAGAACAACAAACTGCAACCAAAAAGCAAATCAAAAAGAAGCGCCAAAAGTTGATCTCTTTCTTCTCAAAGGGATCTCATTGTTTATTATCTTCAACACCTGATTAAAAAGATGGTTATGCCTGTCTCATTTGCATCACACTTTTAGCGCTTCCATTATCCTAGATTTCTATTTCAAATGAATAAAGTTTTTTTTTTGTAATTAATTTTATAACTGCCCGGTTATATCGCAGCCTATGGTACATTTTGGAAACTTTTGAAAAAAACATGCATAGTCATAATATTCAATTTCTTTTATATAACAAAATGGCATTTGTTAACAAAGAGGAATCATTTCAAGACAGCTGTACCATTTGTACCAGAATTTGTATTTTTTTGGAGTATCGTATTCTCTCAGGAAAGCTTAGTGTTCCGATTCTGAATAATATACACGGAATACGGACGAACATGGAAACATGTACTCATGAGTACATCTGTGTACTCGAATAGCTGCACTTGACGGAATTTTAAATGTACTCATATTATTTTCTCTTAAAAAAAAAGTATAAATCAGTTTGTGACCTACTGTGTACGGGTACGGTATTGTGGCAGAATCACACCATGTTAATTGTACAGTTTTATCATTTTAAAACTTCAAAGTTAAATTATTTATCACGAAATGTGCAGACAATTGAATTCATTCAAATGAAATTGAAACCATTTTCTATCCAAAAATGTTTGAAAAAAAATACAAATAACCAAATTTTAGCAAAAACAATATTTACTATTAAATATATCAATAGATGTAACACAGGCTGGCGCCTACTCTATCTATTACTAATTCATCTGTGGCGTAGGTAGTATTGGGCATACTTCTACAAGCTTATTTGGAGTACTCGACTTACTTAAAAGTCTAAGCAAACGTTTATTTATTTTCCTGCGTGTTTAATACAAAAATTATCGAAAATTAACTCAACTAATGTAAATAATAACAAACCGTATACATGTAACATTATGTATTGTTGATACATATTATTGTGATTTATAATAAAGGATTGCCCAGCCAATATTTTACTCAATAACAAATATAAATTTTTATTCTCTAATCTGTCTTGAGCTTACACATATAGCTCAATTTCACTACTGCGCATTAGTAATCTCCCCTTTTTTTAACTAATGAGCAGTTATATTTATATTTTTTTTTAACAGTAGCAGGTAGGTTGCCGTGGTGGCTGTACGTGATGTGACTTCTAAATCAATAACTTCTATATTATTAGACTTTTACTTCAATAAATATTAAATTTATAGTCTAATTTTAATTATTTAATGTATTGAATGTTTTTATATTAATAAAGATAGTGTAAATATCAATAACATGCACAATTTATTGTTCAATAATATATCAAAAAGATTTAAGGAGCATAAGAACTCTTACTCAAGGTACTTATTTTCAATATTTAAATCAAACATCAACTGCTATCCAGTGTGTCTTGGATTCTTAAATATCAATTTAAAAATCAAAACAACTTTTAAATCTCGCGCTATACCATGTAATGAATTTCATTAAACGTCCCTACCAATCTATATATATATTAAAATTTCAATTTAAACTGTCATTTATAAACGCAAAGAATAACTTTAAAGTTTACGAAGTGCTAAATGCTTATTTACACTAATTTAACCATGAACTATACAGAATACCTCCAACATCGGCTTGCATACACCTCAAAGTATTTCAGAATAGGGTTTCCTCGCAGTGACAAACCAAACATCCAAGGGGATCCAAGGATCCACATCAAAAGTACGATACCAGTACCAAAAAAATTAACGTCCTTCCAGGGTATATCGTAATACTCAAAACAGCAAGAATACGTACAATTCCACAAAAGAACAGGTACCAAGATATGTATGTTAATATAGCAAGTTGCTTCTAATGTTGACAAATCTTGACGTTTCTTCTATATACTTTTACCCCAGAAGAGAGATATATCATTTCACAAAGATCTCCTTTGATTTCGAATATATTACAGAAATACAATTTAATTAATTTGACTGGATGAAAAAATGAAACAAACTTTTTAAAAATAAATTATCAACAACCACCTTGTCATCGTATGTTCCACAACAATATATTCTTATAAATTTCTTGAAAGGAAAAAAAAATATATTAATTGTAGTCGTATATACTCGCAATTTACGTGTTTATGAATAAAGGTACCTCCACAAAATACCCTCGATATTTTGTCGATGTACTTGTGGTCGAAATTTGCCAAGTACTTTTCTTGTTCGGCGCATCTTCTTGCTATATACAGGAGGTGTCCCATGACGTGACTGCCAGAGTTTAAGGATGTGTTGGTGAAGCAATTTCAAGACAAAAAGACAGTAAGACCGACAGATGGTTGCTAAAGTGACGAAAACAGATCCGATACTTTCCATATGTACTTCGATTACGGTTTGCCACGCAACGCGGTATGTGTGAATTGGGAGGATTGTAAAACGTCGACCGAACCGCAGAAATGTGCATTTTGAAAACGCTATGTGTGAATTGAGCCTAACAGAAGAGTACAGGTGAATAACTGTCAGAAAATGCTTGGTATAGTAAATATGTATTTGTAAAAATATATTTTATACTTTTATATTGAATCAACGAAACAAAATCACTATGAAGAAAATTATTAGTGGAAAGTGCTTTTAGGTAACAATTCCATATTTCTTTTTATAATATAATATAATAATAATAACAGTAAGAAAAAAATTTAGTAATGCGTAACTTATTTAACAAAATATTTATGATGCTATTAAGTGAGCATTTTCTGATTTAAATCACTACTATGGTGTATGACATTATGGTAGGCCAAAAAAGAGTAATTAATTAATAGAACCAGCGAAGAGATAAAACAAGAAGGGACACTTGTCATTTCTCCCTTAGAATAAGAAAAAGACCGCGAAGAAATGGATGGCGATCAGCCATTACATTACCAAATAAATAATTTTTTGATGTAATTTTGAAAAATATATTTTTTTATCGTTATAGTTATGTAAAAAAATGTACTCTATATTCTAAACATGAGTCTGTTCGTTTATGAGGGATTAAATTGCATAGCTGTACACTGTTGAAAATTTTTACACTTTTTTGACTAATTTAATAGTCAGGAGAGGTCCACACTGTTTTCGTTTTATTTTGTCAATAACTATAGAAGTTTAAATTTGACGAACAAAGATAGTCAAGTATTGTCTATTGCTAAGGGGTTATTTTGTCCAACTAACACGTGGAATTATGATATACTTCTAGTCACATTTTATTTGATCTAGACTAGACAAATTTACTAGCTGTTTAACTAAATGAATGCGATCTATTGGATGATTTAACACCGTTTTCTAAACACAACGTCTTTTTAATATGCAACTCCTATTTCTTAGTGCTATAATATTCTCTCTTTAAGACGTTTCCTCAATTATAAATATACAGAACCACTCATTCAAAAGTTTTGGTTTCAACTAAACGTACTAATTTTAAAATGATTTTTTGAGAACCATTATAAAATTAAGTGAATGTTTATGCTATTTGATTCAAATCTGAACTAATTACGTAAATAGTTGTTCCCAATACATCTTTAAGATGTTGAATTTTTTTATGCCCACTGGAATTAACATTTAATAACACAAGGTTACACTTTGCAGGTCAGTCACATTTGGTGGTTTGTTTGGATATGTTAATACGCAGAAACAAACTCGAAAACAGATACACGTGCAATGCAGGTGGTGCGTATAATGCAATACTGTATTAGATTAGGTGGGGTTTCTATATTTCTATCCGAGGGAAAAATTCTGATTGGTTGATGCTTCTGAATATCTACAGAAAATAATAAATCCTCATATCTGAATAAAGAATTCACACCAAATTCTAGTAATTTCTGTTCTACTAAACACATGCAGTCAATTCGTCTGGCAAAGTTTGTAAAAATCAACACTAAAATATTTGACTAGCGCAAAATTAACGCCAACACCGTAATATTTTCAACAGTGTACAATTGTAAGATTCCTTAAATCAAAGAAATATATCTTTGCCGCTATTTAAAAGAATCATTTCTTTCAACTGATACATCTTTCTTTGACTGAAGTAATATTATGGTAAGTGTAAGTAATAAGTTTTCACTGAAGAAAATTGGTTTCTTAGGGAAATATTTCTTTGATTTAAAGATTTTTTTCTCAATGTACCAACGATCCCTAGAACGATTTTTTAGCCAGTGCAGTCCACAGAAGTTAATTGTTTAAAAACTTTTGTTATAGAACAAAAGTGTAATTTTACCCAAAAACGTTCAACGATGATTAACACTACCAACTACCACATTTGTTGTTGTTTGAATGCACCGTACAGCATGTTACACTCTATATATTTACATATATCAGCTTATCTAAATAAACTTATCTGCAAGAAAACATTGGCCGATCTGCGCAACGTCCCTTACATAAATATTTACATAGTTTTTTACACTTATTCGTTTACGCGGTACGGCATCGTGAGGTTGCTTATGCTTATAATAGGTTGGCAAAATGTGTTGACCCGATTCCAAAGCGATTGTTTTGACAGCAAATGTAAGTGGAAATGCACGAGATTAATACTTTATATTATACCGTGATAAAAAAAAACGTCTTAAGTTCTTTACATGTATCTACGCGCTAATATTTACCAAATATATGTGTTCAGGATACTTAGGGTGAGTTTCATAATATCACTTTAAAGCTTTAAAAATACTTTAAATTAAAGTTCTCATAAGTAAGTAAGTTTGTTAAAATGCTAAAGTGACATTTATTATGAAACCGGTCATTAGGCACACAAAGATAAAATTTGTAAAAAAGTTCAAGTATTTCAGCCGTTCACTAAATGTAAGCAAATCTTTTTAAAAAGTTTATCGCATGGGCAGTTCAGCATACAATTGCCGTTGTGCACTTTTATGTTTTGTTTAGCACTACTAATACACGATTAAATGTTTATTGGTTGAACATACAAGAATATTGAAACGCAAAAGCACTTCCAGCAACCGTCTTAAAAGTATTTTAGGAAATAGTAAGGATTAAGTAAATAGCTTATAAAAACCAGGAATTTATAAAATATCATGTAAAGATTGTGTTCAAGTAAGTATACATCGGGCAAACCAAAAGGTCAATCAAAGTTCGTTATTAGGAGTGCGTGGCTCATCACAAATTTAGATTTAAGGTTCCATAAATCTGGTGTAGCCTTACATATACTTGGAGAAAATCATAAAGTAGATAATGTGAAATTAGTTAAGAATATAAGCAACCATGTCCAATTAAATTACTTGAAAGTATAGTAATTTGCAAAAACAAAGGCCTTTTGTGAATTTAGATCTAGGGTAATTAAATTCTAATCGTTATAGTTTATTGCAAATAAATTAGATTGTAGTTGTGATTGGTGATTAATTAAAAGTGACGACAGTCAACTGTGACCGTGTTCTCTGTATCATGTTAATTTTAGGTATAAATTAAGGATATCTTTAGCGTAGATATTTAGTTCAGTTACTGTTGATGATGATAGCTTTGCTATTGAAACGCGTGTTCAGTTCAGTGACATTTGTAGTGAGGTGTTTTGAAGTGTGTAGTGCCTCTCCTGCACTATCTATCTCTCCTATAGATAGATAGAAAGCAAGTAGCATTGGGAGAGTTAGACAACTTAAATTATTGAATTATAATTAGGCTTTATTATATGAACTAAATAGGAAGGTATTTTATTATTTATTCAAATAAATACAGGTGTATGATACATACAAGGTATGCTTTGTTTCCTCTTTATTTTTCAGTTCTAGTATTGGGCGTCGTATGTTAACATACTGCTGTGGTCTGGCACCCCGGTTTTCGGAAACTCAGGTTCTTGTTCATTCCAATTAGTCTTTATCAGTGTTGCGCAGGAGTTTCCACAATTTCAATTGTGTATTTTATTTTATATAAGATTTTGTTAATTGAATTGATTTGTTTAATTTATATTAATTTCATTCAGTTGTACATATTGCGTTCACTTGTATTGTATATGTTGTTGTTTTGCGATTTCGTCCGTTGGCGGACAGATCTTTGTGCGTTGCAGCGCACGCAGCTGTAGGATTTTATATGTATACGACGTTGTTAAACCCTGACAAGATGCCGGTGTAAGTACATGTAAATTTATTTTGTTAGCTGCTATTTTGGTATTTCATTTTATTTAAAGATTTGTTTCGCTTAATTTTTTGAAATTATTTCATCCATCAAAGAACTCATTATATAATAATTGGCATTATATTATTGTGTGCACAATGTAGATCTAAGATCTTTTATTATTTCGTGCAGGAAGATATAATTAGTTTAAAGAGTTAATTTTTTTCGTTTTTTTTTAATTTTTGCTGTTTTGTAATTATTGATTAATCACCTCGGGTTGGGTGAATAGAAGCATTGTGCTTGTATTTAAAGTTTTCTTTTGTTAATTTACTGGAATTGTCCACGTTTAATTTATGTAGTTTGGTTAATTTTGAAACCACGTGGATTTTCATGAAAAACGATTATCTTCCTGAACTGTTTTGTCTTTTGTTTGTTAAAGGATTTGAATTGTCCTTTTGTATATTAGAGTCTAATGCAGTTTTGATTTCGACCAGGACCTTTTGCCCAAGGTTTTTTTTTCCTGCGTAATTGTATTTAACATTTTTTTTTTAATATAATAAAATTTCTGATTGTTAACGTCAGTCTAAATTTCTGTTCTTTTATTTTTTGATTCTACCTTTTTCAATTTTTGGAATCATTAAAGAAAGTCAGATTTCTTTCACCCACAGTTTACTTTTCATGATTAAATTCAAGTTTTAATTGCGAGGGTAACCCTGAGTTTAATTGTTCTTTTGCGCCCTTTTTATTTTTATCCGCTGAGCTAGTTAATTTAACTTTTCATTTTTGAATTTTCATTTTGCATTTTTTTTTGTACCTTCAGTACACAGCAATACGTTATAGTAGAAAACATTAATATCTTGTACCAGAATTTAAAAATTATTATATATACCTAATAATAATACCTAAAGATATTCTTTGCATATTTCCTTAAACCACATTTATTAGGACAGTAGAATTTAGAGATTAGATTAGATGTTTAAATCCCTGACTGCTAAAACAACCAAATACCTACCGAGAAATATTATCAATTTACTAATTTTATTACTTATATAAAATTATTTTTTATCCCAATTTTGAATTATCACAACGTATTGTTACTTCATCAAACTGTATATTTTGCTATTTTGTCTTATTACACAGTTACCTAATATCAAATATGTATATCATTTGATTTAATTTAGTTTTAAAACACATTTACCTGTATTCTTATTTTTGTTTTAATTGTTACTGTTGAAGAATGATCATCCAAAAAATCACTTTCATATAAACACGTACCGTGTAAACCTCAGCCCGAGTTGAGTGGCCAAAATGGTAGCAATCCACATCTACCAACTTACTTTAGCATTTTCTTTTTTAATTAGATTTTCTAAATATTTTCTCGTCCACAAAATCTAATTAAATATCGAGCATTAGGTCATCTATAGCCTGACAACTGATGAGTTGGATACTTACCGCACTCTAATGTCAATAACTATTAGACAGACTACACACCGGAGGGAGGATATGACACCAATACGACAAGCGACACAACCAGTAAAGCAGAACGCGCACTGAATCGACTCGGCTCGGAAAAGAACGATCGGCAGTTTTTTGGCATGCATGAAGTTAAATGAAGGGTCGCGCTCTGGTTCGGATCGGATCGGATCGCATCGAAAAGTGCCGAATCAATGCACGGACCTTCATTTAATTTCATAAGTAGTAAGAACGCCGATTGCTCTTTTCCGAGTCGACGGATTCAGTGCGCACTCTGCTTAACTCGACACGTACCATGTGAATTTAATGTAATTGTTGTGTCGCGTGTCGTATCCCTCCAGTGTGCACTCTGCCTTATGGTTAAAGGCTACAATCCATAGATACAATTCACGAGATGTTTATGGTAAGCTTGTGTTAGAATATAAATACATGATATGCCAAATCGTAAGTCCGTAGGTACATATGTAGCTAGCTGATATGTGTATTATGTCTATATCAGCTAGCTCGATATAGACAGGTGATAAGTACACTTTATGAAATGCACTTTTGGGTTTTCTCGTCACCGAAACGAAAATTAGTGAAGCAGTTGGTTTACGTCCATATGTGCATTGCATTTTTATTACTTCATTACACGTTGCTAAAGTTTGATCATCACATGCCCAACAAAACAAAATTAATGAATGTATGTTTTTGCAACATTGTAAGGGATGTTTCTCAGTCCAATTGCTATAACTTTTTAGGCGTATATCCTGTCTAATGTTCCCATCAACCAAAATTATTCAGGGTAGTTACTTGTTGCTTGAAAGAAGGAGTTGTCGACCGCTAAGGCATCAGCATTAACGTAACTATTGTTGTTTTATTCTGGGAACTTCCATTGTCTCTCTGGTATTGTGTGTGAACGTCTCGTGTATAGTCCGCTAAACTGTCTACGAGAACCGGATATGAGAATGCAGATAAGTCATCGTACGTATAATGTTGCCTCTTCGCAATATATGCATACACTTATAATGACTGTAGATACGGTTAATGTATGTACAGTGACTTAGAGAAGGGACTGGACACCAACACAGAACAAGAACGTATAAATATAGAATAAAATATAACTTTAAATACGATACAAACCAATATATTGTTCATCTACTTCGTATTATTGATGCAATTATTGAAATAAATTGCTCACTGTTAATAATAGTAAATTTTCAATGTATAGGTAAATCTAAAACATGTAATTCATTTAATTATGTTATTTAAAAATTATTCTCGGAATATGTGAGAAAACATGTAAAATAGAAAATTAAAGATGGCTCAATTGAAAATATTCAGTGACCGGCATAAATATTGCAACATATGGATTTTTTTATTATTAAAATATACCATTTTTTTTTTTTTGGGAGACAGGCTGGGCATATCCAAGCAGCCTAAAAGTTATTTTGACACACGTCACGTGACCACTAATGTGGCGATACATTTAATATGCAAGTAATCTGCAAAAAGTGATGTTAGATGACATGATATCCAAAAAAGTTATTTGAAAAAGTTGCTTAGAATTCAATTTCGAGGCTGTATACAAATTTTTATAAACGTACTTAAAAAAATCACAACTTTTCCAAATATTGTTTAATTGAATTACATATTCCCATTTTTTTTCGTTTTTAGCAGCTCAACTGCATTATTATTGCTAAATTTGGTTGGCAATTTTATCAATTTTAACACACCGAAAATTGAAAAGTACGTCACCAAGTCCAATGCTTTAGTTAAAAAATAAATACAGTTTAAAATATCTAGCTTAAATATGCATGACAGACATGTCTCTTAAATTTTGATCTACATTTTGAAGAATAAATAATTATCTCGTAAAAGAGTCGAGTTAGGCATAAGAAACCTAACACCAACTTGTCTTTATTTAGTCTGTACTATCAAAATATATCATAATAAATGGTGTTTTTTTACAACTTTGGTGTGTAACTTTTCTTTGAGTCAACCCCTGTATACTTCAAAATAATTTTGAAATGCGGTCCTTCTGAACCTTAACAAAAAAAATGACATGCAAAACAGGCATGCCTCTTAAATGTCGAATACAACGAGATGTTTATTTTGTTTTCATGCACGTGTGCGATAACGATTTTTGCGGTTTATAGTAACTTATTACGTACCGGCTTTTAAAAAAGCATATAGAAAATATCAATATTATACTTGTATTTTATTTGCCGCTTTCCCATTAAGAAATATATTTTAGTTTGCCCTGCTGATAAGTAGAGTTGGGCAAATTTTCCGGCGCGGCAGGTACGTATTCAGAACGTGCGTTCCAATTCACGTACTCTAATAAAGCAGATGAAGCGTAGAGTTGCAACTCTGTAACAACAGTGCCCATTTTTCTTATAAAATGTAAAAAAAAATATTTTATCTAAATATGTAGTGATATAAAATGCGAATGCATCGCAAGGTGGCCCGTTTGTTCGCCCGCTTTGTCCGATTTTGTCTCCAAGGAAAATTTGCACAGCTCTATTAATATCACATCTTTTATAATACGATTAATCTGCTTTATTTATATTACATCATTTGAGACCCGCGTCGCAATACGTATCTGCTTCGCCGGACAAATGCCCAACTCTACTGATAAGACAGAAATTTCAAATTCCTGTATATGTCCGTGAGTCTTAACAAAAAACAGGGTTTCGTATTATATATATACTCTTTTATAGTAAAGACTTCGGTGTTTTGTTCGGCGGTTTTGTTTGATATTTCACATTACAGGAAATTACGAATATGAACACTTTTTTGTTTGTTTTATTTTTTCTTTATTATCCAAAGCGGTGTAATTTCAATGAAAAAAAGCAAATGTCTTAAAAAAGAACTGGGTTTGTAAATACAGGACTCCACTAATTGCTTTTCATAATAAATGTGTAGTTTATCAACCTGATTAAGCCATCCCTTATAAAAGACAAAAAAGATGTTAGGTGTAAATGCAACTATCCTTTATCCTTATTTATGAAGCAGAAAACAGAATTTCCCAAATCTCAGTTTTTTTTTTTCATTTTTATGTTACTTTCTTTAACAGACTAAACAGAAAATTTTATTAGCATACAGTAATATTACTTCGATTATTTTATTATGTATTCCGTAACTAAACAAAAAAAATACTTGTATTTATTAGTATGCAAATGCACCACCACTAAAATTTACCTAAATCATATTAAACCAATGATAATGTAATTCTAGTTCCACTAAAATAACGTATGCCTGTGTATTAAGACAATTCTATACAAATATTATGCAGCTAGGGTATAAGAAATCGCAAAAAAATCAAAAGAAATATGCCGCAAATATGCTCGCCTCGGCCTCGGTGTCTACATATACATACATCGGCTCGACTATGTGATGCTTAATATTCGTTAAGCATCACATCGACTAAAAAGAATCGGTATCTGTATGAACCGATATTTTAATCGTTTAGCAAAAGAATCAGAATCTTTAAGAAAAAGTTCCGATTTTTCTTAGCGTAGTGACTACATATCCGTTTACGCTTATTGAATACTTTTTGGATCCGATTGCCCCATCACTAGTATTAACCATATTTAGAAATATCACTACAGTTTACCAGTGAAAAATTAAAAAAAATAAAATATGTAATTCAATTAGACAATATTTGAAAAAATTGTGATTTTTATTTCTTTTAAATATCTACAAAATTTTGCACATGACTCCAAAATTGAATTTTAGGCAACTTTTTCAAATAACTTTTTTAGATATGTCATCTAACTTGACTTTTTGCAGATTCCAGACATTTTTTTTTAATTTACCGCCATACTAATAATCACGTGACGTGTGTCAAAATAAACCCACTGTCGAAGGTCCATGCCATGAATTACTTTCCCATCCTCAACACTATTTTCAAAATTTGTAAGATATTCCGTAATTTATTTTCCGTGCCAGCTCTTTTAATACTTTCTTCCTATCTGCATAACCAGCTAAATAATTTCACATTTTTTTAAATTCTTATAGCAAGTTGTTTCTTTATTAATCTAAAATTACTTATTTCAAATATCAGTGCTATCGTTTTTGATTCTTGAACCCATTAACTATCTAAATTTGTTATACCTATAACATCATTCTGGAGGTATGTAATAGTTACTTTTTTCTTATCTCGATTCCTTGTTTTTTTTTTTTTGAAAATAATATGCATTATCCTAGACTATATAATGTATTTGAAGTTACCTTAATATTAAAAAAAAAATAAGATTTTTTAATTCAATTTTAGAGTACCAGTCGGTTATTTTTTTTTTTTGAAAATAATTTGCGTCATTTTTGACTATGTAGTTATCTTTTAATCAAAGAAATATATTTTATAGTTTCCGAGGTACTTACAAAAATTCAAAAATCGGGGAAATCTTTGCAGCGAACTATACCCCAAAATCGAGAGATCAAGCGGTTAAAAGAATTACGTTGTTCTTATATACCATGATGCCAATGTTCCCTTGTCAGTGTATAACATACAACACATATGTAATAAGCGAAATATTGTTGATTACCTCTGAATATTCTAGTTATTCACTACGTACATCAATTAGGTAATGATTTATGTATATGCTAACACTTTAAAAACTAATTTAATGTGATAAAAGTATAGTAGATTGAGATTCAGAAATGCAGGAGAGACAATTAGCTTAACAATTTTACACAGAATGCCACTTTTCTCATTTCTATTAGTAACTTCAAGTTAATTAGTAAAATTAAAATAAAATGTCATGTTCATTAAATCTTAGTTACTGTATTAGTATTATGTATTTTTCAATCTTAGATTTACCAGTAATTATAATTTATATTTTTCAGAATTTATAGACATTTTTAAGTTAATTTCTATTTCACTCACATATATTCAAATATCATACATAAAACATATAAAAACTTTTTACATACACACGACTCTAACTTTAATATGAATATGTAACACCAATAGTTGTTTGTTGTCGCTTTTCTCTTTTTCGTTTTATCACATTACGTATTTTCAATTATACAGTTTTTAAGAAGTTTTAAAATATTTATAATAATTCTACAATTATCTTATGTATAATACATAAAATTCACTTTTAACTGAATTTGACGTTTTTTCTCATATTAAAATTTACATTTTAATTATTTTAAACTACATATTCAATTCTATTCTATATTCCCTTAAAGATGCTTAGATATTAAGCGAAACATGTTGTGAAAAGATAATTATCGATGGGGTAGAGTAATTATATATTTCATTTTTAATTAACTTTAAAAACTGTGGACATGCACTCTGTATACGAAAACAACGAAAAGGACAGAATTTCAAAATATCTTTTATCACAGCACCAAAACGTAATTTTGCTTTTAATCTACGAATTTTTTACCAGATAACTATTTAAAGACGTGTTTTACTATACACATTTACAGTACCTACACTACATACAAAACGTAAAAAAGAACCGTACATATATATAAAAAACTTGAAGAAGCGACCAGGCAAACAAGCAGACGGCCCCGATCATCTCACAAGTTACAAGGCAGCGTTCAACGGACCAGACGATAGCGTAGGGGATAACTCAGCAGCAGCTGTTTGTGTATAAAACGCCTTATTTGATGGCTATTTTTAGACCAGACGCAAAGGTAATATTAGCGAGGTTCAGCGGACGTTAAGCAGATCGTGGATTCGCAACGGCCAGCAGCTCCTCTAAAAAACATCCGCGTTTACTCGTTTGTGAGGTGGCTTTCGCAAGAGAAAAATCCAGGCCGACCAACGTAAACAGAACTTCACACACCAGGTGGGTAAATGATTTACTAAGCAATTCTTTTTGATTATTAGTAAACGGAGGTAAACATTACGAAACATACGCCAAGTACAGTTTGTAGAAAACTTTAAGAAGATATAATTAATTATAATGGTACCGAAAACATACACAAACATACCTATGCAGGTGTATATAGGCATATAGTTCTAAATAAATTAGGTGTAATAGATATATTGTGAAATGAATAAATTTATCCAGTGTTATATACACTAAGGATTTTTTGTCGTTAATTCAAGGACTTGATTATGCACAGAGAAAAATTCGTATAATAATATTTACACTTCACTGTTGGACAAAAATTGTAGTAAGAATTTTCACTATTGTGCGAAATTTTTAAACAACATCTTTGCAGTTTTGTATACTACAAAATGTATATGTATGTATTTGTATGTTACAAAAAAAAGGAATAAAATTGTTAAAAAAATATGGTAGCACAATCTTCTAGAAAATATTGTGAAATGTTTTACGATATTTTACATCTAGTAAATATAATAAATTGCATATGATGAAGTGGGAAAAAGTTATAAACGAAAATTTTTATACTGGAAAGTTTATAGCATTCGAACACTAGTTCACAGATCGAATTAAAATTAATTAACTATAATTGCAATATTCTGATTTCCGCTATTGTTAAGAAGGCCGTCGATCTGCCAAAATCTTGGGCATGCCTCAAAATTTACGAATTGCTGTTTCTGAAGCAAAAAAACTAATGTTAAGACGGACATCAGCCTGTCGACATGCCAGTAACAATTATATCTACCAACTGCCAACATCCCTCTAGATTTACGTATTGTCGCTATAATGAAATCAACAAACAAACTCTCAACTAATGAAATCCCGTTTGTTTTAGAAACATTGCAAAAATTAAGAAAATAATTGGTATAAAAAGCGATTATGATTTGTTACTTCTAGTTTATTAATTTAACAAATCCATTAATTTCAGTTAAACAATAAGTACTCTTGATTTAACAAAGTGAATATTATTAAGAAATAAGGATTACGCTAACCACAATTGTAGTTAATTTAATGTAAGTATTACGTTCAAATTACTTTTTTGTAAACAGGTTCTGTGATCTAAGCATTATTATTAATTTTTCTACCTATATAGCTACGTTCAATAGCTATATGTGATACAGCCATTGTTGTAAAGATGGCGTTTCTCCTATTTCACTTAAACACGATTATAAAAAGTTGATTTGGTGCATTTACATTGTATGCCGGCGAAAGAGAATTCGTAAACGTCACATACAGAACAAAATAAATTAATGACATCAAAACTTCTGAAATTAAGGGCCCTTTATTCCTTGATCCAACAATCCAGCTTTACTGTACGCAAAATTCTACTAAAAATACACTATTGCATTTGCGACAAGCAATATGCAATTTCTGCTCCTTTTATAGGGAGGTTATGTCGACAAATTGTGAAACAAAACTACACATTATGTCTCAAAAAAACAAAATTATATAGTAAATAATTATTCACAACTAGATATATTAATTATAGCACCAGCGTAGGTAGTTAATCTGTACGCAAAATCTTAATGTCGGTTCACTACATGGATTTGTAACAGTAGCAAAAATACTCTAAATATTTTGTTAACGATTTGTATTACCACAAACGTATCTACTATTTGCAACAAGTGATCTGCACTTAATGCTACTGTAATAAATAGGTTCTGTCAACATAAATTGTATCACAAAAGTGCGAATTTTGTTGCAAAAAATGTGATAACTTTCGTCAACAATTTTATGGAAAATTTTAAAGGCCGCTTTACAATTCGCAATTATTTTTATTGTGCACAATAAAAATTGCATGCAATAGAAATAAAAGTTGTGCTCGTTCGTGTATGTTCAACAACTTATTGTGCGAAACTTTATAATTGCATGAAAATTTATATTTTTTTTTCTGTGTGGAAATACTAATTCATATTACTATCTTTTTGTTTGTTGAAAAGTAGGAAATACTTCACGTGCTATTTATTGCAAGATTCTTTAAAATAAAGAAATTAATTGCTTTGAGTATATTTCTTTGTTGCAAAGCAATATTGTTTATACACAAAAAAACAAACTTCTGATGAAATTTTTCTTTCTAAGACTATTCCTATATAAACTTCGCTCTGTTTCATTAAAAGGATATAATTCAAAAAACTGTGAGATTTCAAACAAAACTCAAAATTTCTTTAATTGAAAGGTTTTTTTTGTTTATTCATGAATTTTTCATTTTTTTTTTACTTTCGCCGTTTAACATTTATTTTGGATAAGCGAAATATGAGTCAAATCTTAAAGCCAAATTATACTACTACCTAAAATTCAAGCTCCCCCGCAACAGAGAGTATCATTGAATAACACTTCAGGAAGTCTACAAACTGACAAAGCTTCAATAAGTTTGTCATATTCAGATAGCGATAAGGAACATCCTACTTTATTTCTAACCAGGTTCTCTTAAAAGCTGCAATCTCTTTGATGTAAAAAAAATATTTCCTTGAATCAAGGTAGCAATGAAGGGATAAATTAATTAGGTGTCAATTTGTTTACGAATTTTTTATATTATTTAAATCAACAAAACAAACGCATTTTTTCTCTAGGAATCCTCTTCCTTCTATGTTCATTCTTGCATCGACTGGGATGCCAAGAACTTCGCTTAATGTCAGAGGCGTAACATAGTTAACTATAGCATCTCTAACTTAGGTGATGAACCACTGAAATAATAATCTCTTTCACACTCTTTTTACAACCCCACGGGATTATCTATTTCTCTCTACTAATCGAAGTGAGTATTTACCTGAACCCGATGGTCTAATGGCTGTCGTTTCCGGTAGTAAAAGTACCACATCTCTTAACTGGTGCTTCGAGTTCGTAGCGTAATTTATACGACTTCGTTAAAGCAAAATATACGTTTTAGGTAAACGGTCATATTTCTTTATTGTTAACACCTTGCAAAGATAAATACAGCGAGGCGCTGTAACTGAATTTCGTATCTGGGTGATATTTTACAAAAAAAAAAATTGAAAATAAAAGACTAAATTCCTGATATTGTTTATATATTTAACATTAACACCAATACTGGGAAATATTTATAGGCGCCAATAAAGAAAAGCTATAGATAATTGGAAGTCAAAAGGTCAAAGGTGAGTTTAACTGATGCCGACAAAGCACAAAATTTTGACCTACACATGTAAATAAATAATATTAATATCTAAGGCAATGATGATTTATACTGAAAGTAAAAAGTAAGTTTATCTGCTTTGTATTTATAGCTCTAGAGTCCTTTAAATAACCATAGTTGGGTATTTTTGTACTTATTATAAAAGTTATAGATAGGATAGAAAAGCAATTAAAAGTAGAACTTTGCAGACATGGACAGAAAATTTTGATTTAAAATAGAGCACCCGCAATCTGCCGCAATTCAACGAGAAAATTCGATTCCATTAAAAAAAAAACATTCCTGGAAAATGCTGTAATTGTATATGGTAGTGAATTCAATTCTTGTATGGATTTGACAATTTTTGTATTTGTAAAATAGCTATACATACTAAAAAAATTAGGCAATTTTTCTTAATAAAAATTTGATATTTTTCCGTATTAAATGGGGATAGAAATTTAAGGAAAACCTCAAAATGCTAGAAATTTTCCCATAATACATGTATTTTACGTGAATATTAATGGGAAAATTTGTTTTTCTTAGAAAAAATCTCCAACTAATATTACTAAGAAAAATATTAATATCTCTCAGGAAAAACATAAAATTTGGAAAATTACAGTTAAAAATAAAGTAATTTTCAAGTGGTAAGAAAAAAGCAAATTTACGATTTTCTTAAAGAAACTATTTATTTTATACCAAATCGGTACAGTTACAGACAAAGTAGCGTTAGATTTACGTCAAAATGCTATTTACTTAAATCATCACGTCATAATCTTTCCTAATCTATAGTAGCAAATATGTTAAACATATTCTACGACTACAAAAATTGTCGTGAAGATGGCGGTTCTCCTATTTCACTACGCTAACTTTCCATACTCGATATAAGTTATCTATATGGCAGACATAGCTATCAAATATTTACCTATTACGTAATAAGAAATAAGTATTTCTTAGGAATGGTTATCACAACAGTTTCTCCATTGCATACGGTGCTCCATGATTTTTGCGAAACCGCGTATGGGGAAGGGTAACGGGCAAATGGTATGCAGTGGTTTTAGGGGTAAGCATTAGAAATTTTTATATTTTGTTTGTCTTTTATACATTAAATTCTAAATAAATAAACTCTACCAGGGCACTTTCATTCCAACGATATTCTCCTTTTTGTTAAGAAAAAAAAAAAAAACAGAAATACTGAATTTTTCTTTGTAATGTTACTTTTAAACAAATAAAATTTCTATGGAAATTATCACCACCTTATAAATTCTACTTGCGAGTATTCTACGGACTACATGAAACAAGTTACCCACATTTCGAAATTTCACTATGAATATTCCAGGCTACATGAAAAAAACCTTGGATAAGTTACCTATAGTAAGGTCTCGACTTTCGAATTACTGCATGACACATGCATACACTTTTAGCAAAAATTGCCTTCCTTCTCCATGACTACTTGTCGGAAATGTCTAATAGGAAACAGTTACGTACACGTCGTCCTGAATATCACGTGTTCATCCAACGTATGACTCATTTATCGAAAGACAGTTTAATCGATGGAGCACTGCTTAAAAACAAAGGAGGCTACAAGGGTTTATAGAAAATATAAATATACTTTATGTGTAAAAGTCGGAGCTAGAATACATGAGAGAAAAGTAAATAAATATGAGAAAGATATTTATATTCGAAGGCCAGACAATACTACTGAATTGTTAATGTCCTGAAGTGTGTTTTTACACTTGCCGCAACAGACACAATGCCAATAAGAAAAATATTCATTCGATCTGACCGGGTTGGTTGATCATTCTTCAAAAAATAGACAACTTGTAATAAACAAATGTGGCAAATAATTATCATATTTAAGCAACTGTAGCGTCTTAGCCAGAAATAAACGTATGTATATACATACATGAATGAATATGAAAATAAACAAACAACCATTAAGTACTAAACAAATAAGTAAAAAACTGTTGTCAGTATGCTGTATGATTATTATATTGGCGCAAAAACCCCCGTTTTATATTGTGAAAGTGTTAAAGAAAAGACTGTAAAAACTTAATTTAAATATACACAGGATACTTATCAGTCATCATTCATGAAACGTATGTACGAGAACCAATGAACCGCTCGGTTGATGGGAAAATATAAAGTTAGGTTATTTATAATACATTAAAAGCAAATATTTAGTTGCCATTATATTGGTACATATACATACATATTTTAAATCCAGATACTGTAATTTAAAAGTTCATTAAAATACTTTGCAAATACATACAAGCACAATAAACTGTATGTTCGGTTATACGAATAATTAATTTTCGGAAGCTACCCCCTCATAATCAGTACAGATAATTGAAGTTGTACTGTAACCATATTACCACTAATAGTATAAAGTGTTGTTAATATTATTTGTATCGGTTATTTTTCAATGAATATGACGATCATAAAGGCCAGAAAATAAAAGTATAAAAATATCAAGAAATAACTTTTCATGGAATACAAACATGTAAAGTACGAGACCTACATGAGGTTAGTCACGTTATCGAATATATACGAGTTTTATTTCTGCATTAATTAGCGTAGAAGGTGGCAAATTTTATGTTTCAGCTTGATGGTAAAGGTTTAATCGATTAGATCACATTGCAAAATTTTCCACCTCATTTGTTCGAGTATCAAAACTCAAACACATCGCTAATGAATTGAGGTTGAAAAAGTCCACCAAAACAGCTGGTAAAAAGCCTTTAACGATTCACGCAAAAGAGCATGAAAACTGTTTTAAATATTTCTAACGACAGCAACAGGAATTAGCGGAAAATGTAATTATGTACTGCAGGTTTAACATTAAGGTTCCCTGACTACTATAAAAAGTAAACAATAAATAAAACATGGAACAATTTATCAAGATAGTCAGACTTTTTCCTTCTCTAATTGTTTTAAATCAACTCCGATAAAATAACAGGAAATTCATAAAAGCATCCAACTACAATGACAAGAAAAATCTTCTAATTTACAGAGTGCCCCACTTATTCTATTATTTTTTTTTTTTGGGGAAATGTCAACAGGATGTGCATCAAGTCTCAAATGACCTGCCTCCACAAGAGACGATCCTCAAGAACATCTGCCATCTCCTCCGTGGCAGATGTTATCTTCACATGAACCTCTTAGCTCTGATGACAGCTTATGTGCATCTTTTATCGCAAAAGGATATACGTCTATCCCAAAAATAATCTCATGGGAAATGCCGTGGTATTAGAAAGAATAACACAGCAATAGTAATAATATTAAGGAAGAATGTTTAGTTTACTTTACGGTTTTGTTTACTTTATAATATACGAGGTCGAATGTGTAATTAAGATCACAGCAAAAAAATTAAACTACGGCGATGTAAAAAAAATTGATTTAATAGTTATAAAACCAACAAAATTACTCCAAAAGTATTTAGAACATTCGAAACTGCACTGACCTACATTTAAATATAAAATTTAATGTAAATAAAAAATAAAAAAAAAATCTTCCAAATATTATATTAAAACTAAACGTCAATACAATTTGTAAATAAATCCACAAATATTGCTACTTTTCCAATAAAAAATACAATAATTCTGGTTTGTTTTTTTCAAATGAAATTTCATATAATTTCCTTAAATTCCAAAAAAATCGTTCGCTGAACCGTAAAGTGCAGGTCGGTACCGAAATTTTAATTACCTGATTGCTGTTGCGCTACTGCTAATCCCCGCTTAGAACACATAAACACAATCAATAACAAACACAAGGCGCGAACAACAAACACCGCCATATTCACGCGAGTTACTAACTCCTCATGACTGACTGAAAGTTGAAATGCGACCCGTGCAGTTTTGCTGAGATGGGACACATTTCAAAAATAAGGCTAGATGTACCGCACGCCATCTGTACCTTAATAGCAATAGCGTAACTGTAAATTAAGCGGGATTCTGTAGGTCGGAGAAACTCAAAGAGGTTCTTCCGGTTCTACTTATAGTGTTGGGCGAATCAATGGAAATATTGGATTAGTAGAAAGATTTTTTTCCGCTAGTTATCAAGATTTCATTATCTCTTGTCTTGTTAAATAATTATATTTTCCAACCCGAAAATTTTTACCGAATAATCATTTAATTATGTAAAATCATTCGATTACAAGACTGAAATCCGAACAAAAATAAACATAAGCATTTAAAAGTTCTTTACAGCTTACATAATGAGTAAGTAGTAGGTATTTCGATATTTAATTTCTTTTTTCTTGGTTTTTAGGTCGTCAATATTAAAAACATAAATGAGTACTCACTCAAAACCAAGAAAAAAGAAATTAAATATTATATAGATTATAAGATTTGAAGCTTTAAAAGGTATTTCGATATCGCAAAAGTTGATTTTGCGAATAGAATCAGGAGATGCAAATGTGAGTCGCTAACTGAAAGATGAACCGGAATTATTGGATGAACAAGATTTATCAAGTTTCGCTAATGATGGATTGGTGTAAAGTTTTTAACATCAAAAATTCATCAATGGGATGTAAAATATTTATGTACAGGGCGAATTTTTTCTATGGCAAAGGTCGTTTATTAAATAATTGTTAGCTGAAAATTTTGACAATTGGATTATATATATTGTTGTAACAGCTTCATAATTTGAAAATATTTTTAACTACACCGAGTGATTCGTAAGCATGTGAGGAGTAATAAGATATATTTTTTTAATGGAACAGCCTGTATATAAGTAGCTTATTGTATTCCATATTAAATCCGCAATATCTTTTGTTATAAATATTTTTTCGAAAACGGCTTGGTTTTCCAATTATTCTCAGTTCTCTAAAAAAAATGGTGGAATTTCCGAACGGTATAAGGTTGTGGTATCAGATTTTGTTGTGTTACAGCATAAAGTTCTTTGCATCTTAAAACCACGTTAGAATTTATAATTTTTATACTGTGTGATCGTAAACCAAGGTTGCACTGGGAAAACTTTAATTGATGAAAACGTGTTTATTTTAAATGGAACACCTGTATATTTTGTGGAAGCTGGAACGCTTTTAGATGGAGCACGGGGTTTAAGATGATGCGTAATTATTTTTCATAAATAAAGTATGTTGGTAAAGATGTTATCAATCAACGTATTTATAGTTTCTATTTTCTGGAATAGACTTGCAATACATGTCTCAATTTGCAGGCTTGTAATATATGTAGATATTTGAAGTTTTAAAAGTATTTTTAAGAAAAATAGCATAAATTTATCAAAAGAGTTTAAGTAAATTAATCTTACGATTTCAACGCTTGGTTTTATGTTCAAATATTGAATTTACAGATGACACATTTTCAGATTTTTAATTCTATCGTTTTCAAATTTAAAATTCAGAACGTTATAAATTGACAATTCCATTTAGATAAGCATACCTTAATTGACGTTAAATATGTCGACAGATATATTTTTGACATTTTTCAAATTGAACCTCAGTATTCAAAACGAGCTCCAGTTGCGCTAGACAAACCGAATATTGATCAAACTTTTATTCTTGCACTAACACACCATGGAGAATGTAATTTTTAGAAATATTTGCCGTGAGATTATGCGAGAATGTCACAACAAGGGCATTAAGATTACCGAGAAATTCAGCGCCTATTACGTAGGTATCTAAAAAACCTTTAAAACAGAAAACATTCCGAAATTCTTAATTTATAGATGAAATTGTTACTTTTGAACCCTAAATGGAACATATCCTTGGACAACGAGGACATAAACCGCATAGATCTACAGAATTTAGTGAAATACGCTTTGGAACAGTTGATCGAGGAAGACTCGCCTTCGGTTGTGGCCCTAAAAATGCAAATGTACTTCCATTGCAGCTTCGATACGAGTCAGAACATCATTCTCAGGCACAGAGACAACTTGAGGAACAAACTGATACCGCTAGAGAATGAAATACTAATGTTTAAGCCAAAAATTGAAGACGAGGAGACTGAGGAAGAATTAGAGACTTTGTTCAAACGAATGGTGTATTATTTGACTCTCTATTATGGCTTGGGAGATCCAACAGATACAGCGGTAAGTAATATATGTAGGATAAGAATAATAAAAGTCAAGTAACACAAATAAATAGAAGAGCTATTGATTACTAGCGATGAGCAATAGAGGGGAAGTGAATCCCATTTTAAAACGAATAGACATACTTGCGTTTATTCACCTCCTAAGTGGAGATTCATGCTGCCTACCAATTTACCAAGAGCCGACAAAACACCAATACGTCTGATCGTTGTAATGTAACATAAAATCTTTTCTATTTCTTGTCTTTGTTTTTTTTTGCATTTCTCTTTCCTCTTGCCATTTTCTTTTCATTTTTTACATTATTCCTTCTGTGTAATTAAATACTAATTTATAGTTAATTTTATACCTAGTTAAACAGTTTGTAATAAATAAATAAGATAAAATCATTAGAATTCTGTTTATAGCAACGTGCATGCCTGGTTGCTTAATCTACGCGTCAAATGTAAATCCCCAATAACTCTAAATGTCATTAATGATGTAATAATATTACCTGTAGGTATTTTGTTGTAATTTTTTTGTAAATCCACTCAGAAAGTTGAGCGTTGTCCTAGAACGCACCACTACATTCAATCTGAAACATTCCATTTGATGAATGTGGGATGAACCCTTCCTTTGTTTTTGTTTTTTCCTGAATAGTTGTTGGAACAAATGATAGTAACGGAATTAAAGTTTTCTTTGACTATAATTTCATTTTCCAGACCACTTTTTCAATGTTACATAACCGTAATCGTATTATTTAAATAATGCGAGGTGTATTGTTTAAACAGTATACCATAACTCATAATTCATAATCTGTAATTCTATTTTTAACATATATTACTTTTTTAACATTTTTTTTTCTATTTTTTAACATATCTAATACTGTTTTCCTTTTTAATTTTTCTGCAACTTTTTTTTAAATAGTTATATATTTAACATTTTTTAACTTCTCTTTAACTTTTGCATAACTTTCGTCCGATTATGATTTACCGCAATTTATAAATAAAAGCACTTTTTCAAATGCTTTCCCACTACATTAAAAGCTCCATTTTGCCTTCAACTCAAAACTAATTTACGATTAATGTCATTTTTCAGTTTCTCTTTTCAACCATCTTTTTAAAAATCGTAAAAAAAATAATAAGAAAGGTTTACATTGATCAATATTCTTTTTTCTATAATACATTCTCTTTTACAAACTTTCTCATCTGCAAAATAATTTATGATTAATGTCATTTTTCAGTTTCCCTTTTCAACCAATTTCTATTTCTAATTTTGCAATAATGTGAAATGAGCAATGGATTAAACCATCTTTTTAAAAATCGTAAAAAAAAATAAAAAAGGTTTACATTGATCAATATTCTTCTTTCTATCATACATTCTCTTTTACAAACTTTCCAATCTGCATAATTTAAATTTGACTGCCTGCGTTGATAGGGCAATTAGGAATTTAAGGAAACTATCGTAAATCTCTTAAATCGTAGAATTTTTCAAATGTTTTCCCGTTACATTAAAAGCTCCATTTTGCCTTCAACTCAAAACTAATTTATGATTAATGTCATTTTTCAGTTTCCCTTTTCAACCAATTTCTATTTCTAATTTTGCAATAATGTGAAATGAGCAATGGATTAAACCATCTTTTTAAAAATCGTAAAAAAAAAATAAAAAAAGTTTACATTGATCAATATTCTTCTTTCTATCATACATTCTCTTTTACAAACTTTCCAATCTGCATAATTTAAATTTGACTGCCTGTGTTGATAGGGCAATTAGGAATTTAAGGAAACTAGGTGAGCATATATTTTGTTTAAGAAAAATATAACAAAGAACACGAATAAAACACTTCTGTCAACGGAATTCTAACTTCACATCATCAAATAATTAAATTTTAAAATTTGTTTATATACATATATGATTATATGGTATATCTTTTTTTGCAGGTCAGATGTTCTATTTTTCTTTTATATTCCTGTTAATTTGTGGGATCAAATGCTCAGCTAATAGCACTGTTGATCCTTAGTTAGATGTCAATTAGTGAACTGTCCATCGATCAGCAATTACTGTTACAAAATTTGAAAACAATTGCTAGTGTACCAGCATAAAAGACAGCCATGTTTGTGATTGCTTCGACAATTCAGCACCATACGTTCAATAATATTCAAACTTTTCCAAAAAGAACTTTCAACTTTGCTTTATGTAAAACCCATTTCATTTTGAATCGTACATGTATCGTCTTTGGATATTACCAGGAGTATTTTTCTGAGAAGAAATCCTGACAAGAGCCCAGTGTCGTTGAATGTTTTTTATTCAATGGTGTAATGAATAAATCATTATTGGAATAATTGTTTCACTAAATATAACGATTTATTAAATCAAATAATTTATTACTGAAATAAATTTTATTCCGGTACATACATACACCGGATTCATTGTTTTTTTTTGATTGCACATACACTTCCTAGGTGTAGTTCTAAAAAAATGTCAATGCATTGGAGACTGGTGAGTGGGCAACCAGTTTACTAGTTATTATTGTGACATTTGACACGTTCTAATATTTTAGTATTAATTATTTCTTACTGTTTCTTACTTAATTTCATTGTATTAACTAAGACGTACAAGATGACATAACAAGGGTTAATCATTTCACAGCAAGTCTAAAATGACTACGTTGTCTTTCAATGTAATAAGCAAGACGATTTTGAAAAGAACGCAGATCATTTCTAATAAATTATGACAGTATTCCATCACATGCAGCACGTATACGATTTTTCAGCTCGTCTAAATTATGTATTTGTACATTATTCTAAACTTTGGGTTTTAGGTGACCCCAAAAATGGTAATTTTTTTTTAAATAAATCGTATGACCTTAAGGGCAGGATATAGGGCTAAACGTGCCAATCCATCGGCTCTCGAACGCGCTATTTAAAAAGTTCCTAACGGCAATAGTAGAATGCGAGAGCCCCATTTCTTTGGAATGGAGATTTATCAATATTTAGCATTTCGATGGAATGATGTGGTCTTGCAACAGACCAAGAAATCAGAAATTTTGCTGTAATGAGATAATTTGCTCAATAAAAACAGAGCCAAAAAGTCGATTGCTTATTATTACAACTGACTTTTTGAGGGTTTTGTGTTCGGGTAAGGCTTTAACCATGAGAATTTATATGGGACCAATAACTAATAGGTTAATGGAAATTTAGAATTTTAGTATTTAGTATTTTTCGATGAATAAATGTAGGATACAAAGCAGAAGTTCTGAGAGTTGACCTCACCACTTAAGATAAATGTAGCTTCGTCAGAAAGGAATAGGTATTTTATTCAAAATTTCTACGTTTTCATTTAATATACTAAACATTGTTTTGCTTCCATTAATTGTTATCATTGATATCAAAAGTTGGTAACCGATTTTCCTAAAACCGGCTTCACTAAAACCAGTTAATCAGTTTTCAGTAAAAATCGGTTTTTCAAACCGGTTTTTAAAATCAGTTATAATCACTTTCATTGTGACATATAGCGATATTTAATATTAACATCTATATACTAATTCTGAGAGGTATAACTATAAAATCGTAAATTACTTAATGAACATTGTAACGTCGGACTATTTTTTAAAAAAATATACGTTTTCGAACTTTTTTTTCCTTTAAAAATACTAATCTCACAAACAAAAAACCTGTAAATCCGTAGTAATTTGAAACTTTTCTTTCAAATAGATATAAAAAGCTAATAGAAATAGATACTAGTTAAGGCCGCAACAAATAAGACCAAGTGATAAAACTATAACCATGGATACAAATGGATTATTAAAATTGAAAAGTGTAGAAATTAATAACGGTCAATTATCAACTAAAGAACGTAAACATTTTTGTAATGTCTAAAATAAAAAATAAAATGTATCTTCTATCTAAAGAATAATAACTAGTCAACATTGTTGTAGGTAGCCCAAAGTAGTAGCCAGGCGTTAATTACTTGTAAAATTTAACCAAAGTAGTTAAAAGCCAGCGCATTTGGCGATTAGTAGCCCAATCTGGCAACCTCGCTTACCACTTGCACCAACTATCGCGTCACCACCACTAACTACTTTTCCACCGCCCATCATCCCCTAACGAAAATGATTATTTGAATAAAGACCCCGTTATTGAAATAATTATTTGGATAACGAATGAAATAAAATTTATAATTTAATATCGAATGATGAATAGTGAACAACAAGATCATTATTTCTGAATAAACATAATAATCCATTTCTTTTTATTAGTAATCTGATTTTTTTTTTGCCAATCCTCACATAGGTCTATAAAGAAGCTTATCGTGCGCTGAAAAGTATTTGCTTCGACAGCGATCTCAAAGAGTTCTTCCATTTACCAAATCAATACAGCAAGCATGATCGCCTGGAAGAACTGTCTTACCTACTCGCTGGAGTTCGGCTTTTCAACAGAGATTGCAACAAGGGAGGGAAAGGAATCGAAGATAGTAAAGCTACCATAATTTTTCACATACAAACAAATTGCATCTGGTTGCTGCTTCTAGTACCAACACTGTTAACTCAAGCGATTGACTTGACTAGCAACGAATTACAGGATACACTAACGACCGTCATGGCCAACGTAAATCTGATCACTACAGCATTGGATATTTCATTCACTCCTGCCACCAGAGGAGCTCGTACAGTTTTAGATCTAAGAATGCCTCAAGGTGTGAGCGTCGATAGTATAGAATACGCCAAAGCGTTACTAGTGTGTTATAGACAGCTGGAAGTTTATGTCAGGTGAGATGGTCACGTTTTGGAACATACTTGAAATACCTATAGATTTAGGTTGACCTTTGAAGCAAATAAAATTAACCAAAATATATGTATATATTACTGCGTGGTCTATTATAGGCATCACCAACTTATTGCTGGTTGATCGCGTAAAAATTTCAATGCATAACTTCGCACTTTAGAAACGGTAATCAATTGTGGAATTTACATATTATCATTTGCATTATTTGCATCCTTCCCACTGCCAAATCTTACTTAGATTATAAATAAAAATGGAAAATTAGCAAATAAAAGTACAAAAGCACATCAGACGTAAACACTAAACACAATTCTAAACAAAATCCAAAAGTTACATGTAGGTAAAATAAACATCGAACGAGTTTGCGTATCATTACTTTACCTGAACTTCATACGAAGTAGAGATAAGAATATCCGCATAATTCCTATTAAAGGTAGGGGGAAACTACAGTTGAAAATAGCAAAGACTCTGCTCCGATAAGCCATTGAAAAATGCCCCTAAAGCTATCGGCCTGAAATTAAAGTAAATGAGTGCTACTGTCACACGTACTGTAAATACCAAAAATTTACTCAATCGATGTCACTTCATTCGAGATATTAACATAAGGGTGAACATTTTTTTTTCTCAGGACTTACTTAAGCTAATCACGTTTAAAAAATTCTGTAAGTAAACACTGATTATGGCCATTCTATAAAAAATCAAGAACTAATTCCAGTCACTCAGTTCAAAGTTATCACTATTTTCCCCTTTTGTGAAGTGGTTTTTTTTAATTTGGTTTAAGGTGTCAGCTTGGCTTTTTGTTATATTAGACTGTATACATTTAGGTTTACTATATATTTTTTTTCAGTTTTTTTTATGTGGTAGAACATGTAAATAAAAAAATATAATCTCTGAATGATTTTAGTAAGAGCTATTTGTTCTTGGTTATTTTAGGCCTGAAATAATTATTCATTGATTAATTTCAGGATTATTTATATACATGTTTCAGCCCTAGTAGTTATAAACACACCAAAATATATAAAACCATACCATAACAATAAAATAATATTTAATTCCGTACATGCAGTTCAAAGTTATTATTATTTTCCTTTAAGATACCAATGTAATTTTTTATTATACATGAGTGTATAATTATATTTGGGTATATTATATATTTCAAGTTCCTTCAAGTAATGCAAATAAAAAATAAAACCTCTTTGAGTAATCTTAGCAGCAGCATTGGATTATTGATCATTTTAAGGTTAAAATAATTATCCATCGATCTGATTCAAGATTATTTATATGAACATTTCAAGAACATTTAATAATTATTAATTATAGTGATAAAGTGTAGTATTATTTTAGGATGATCGCAAATTAATAACTATAGTATTTCAAATCAAAATGAACTACCAGTCATATCTTTCTTAGGGTAAAAAATATGAAAATGAAATAATAAATATAATAAGGGAACTATTCCTGAAAAATACATCAAAGCCATTTGCTTAGGTAAACAAACAAAAAAATAAAAATTATGTTTCCCATTCCTTGTAAGAAATACGTCCGCTTATGCTTAACCCATGTGCTCTGTGTTGTGTTGTGTTTTCATCGATATAAAATCACAAAAACACCTGAATAATTTTGGGTTAGTTAGGTGGGGGAATGTAAACAAGTGACCTATGTATGTTGTACGTGAAGTTTAAAACAAAATATCTGCAATTCTGAAGGAAATACGTTAGTATTTATATTTAGCTAGATAAGTATTCCCGATAAGAACTTAACGTATTTTTCATTTTAAAATGGCTTCTAAATTTGTGTCCATTACATTTTTTGTGTCGGTATTATTTTAGTTAGGGCAATTATTACAATCGCGGTAGATCAATAATCTTCGGTTTAAACTTCACTTTAGACTTACAATCGATATACATACATAAATCAAAAAAATTAACTCGACCTTGCTATATTTAATCCTTAAATCGCGATTGTAATAATGGCTCTTAGCAATAAATGAGGCAATGAATTACTGCAAGCTGAGCTAAACTAATTTAAAACTCTATAAAATTAATAAAATGGAGGGAGGAGAGGGGGAAGGGGAATTGGCCCGTGATTAGCCTCACCACTCAATATTGTCACCAGCCGCATCACATGAACAATTATAAGACGTTTAAGTGAGCATCAGAAGTTACGAATCATGTCGCGCGCACTTTTAAAGGCTAACTATTCTACCTTTGCGTAGTGTACACATCATGGAGTTGTTCTGTTATATATTTGTTAATCAATTTCACTTTTTTTTTTAATTTTCTAACATTCAGTATGACACACGCGCAAACAAGATATATAAGGAGCCACTAACCGGCAGACAATCCCCTACTTCGATGGGTATCAAATTGTTTAATTTACTACACCAAGCAATCTACTCTCTTTGCGAAGTGCGATTTTCTATCGTTACATATTGTCAGCTCCATCCAGCTATTTTCCAACGCTATCATAGTCCAGATTTTCATTTTCTCTGTTGTTTTTGTACTTATTGCTATGATCATTATTATTTATGTCATCTAATGCCGATTTCTCTTTCACAAATTCAATATTTTTTCTTCCATTTTGATTTTGCATACTTTATTTTTCATGGCTTTCTCAAGGATTGGTTTAAACTTAATGTGTTATAACATAATCAAAATCGCGGGAGACATATGCAATGTGTCGCGAGTGGAGGAAATGAACTGAGGCCGCGATGGCTTCGAAAACACATTAGATTAAACTCAGATAACAATTTAAGGTTTGGTCAACCTTTTTTCTAAGGATGTCACGACAAGTTAAAAAGCTGGGCACATTTTTGCTTAAAGCCTAGTAGAATGAAAGAAAAATATAAGATTGTCAATATTTAATAATAAAAAAAACTAAATATATACAAATATATTTATACCTATAGAAGTTCGTACCTAACCCGTTGTTGCCGAGATTCTCTGCAATAAAAAAAAAAAACAATTACTCCAGAATTAACAAGTACAAAATATCAGAGATGAAGAAAATAGGCGAAACGCTTATGGATTTTCCAGAAATCGACAAAACATATGTGTCTAATTGCTGTTTCTTCGTTATTAGTACAAAATACCCTCGTCCGTACTACAGTTAATATGTTATTGTTACCACCAAAAAAGATAAGTTTTATAGTACTTTTACGCATTTTCATAATGGACGTCTCCGCTTGATTTATTTGTACACGGTAAGGTTTAGGATCATGAACTCTACATATTTTAGAAGAAACAACGCGTATCAAGTAAAAAATAAAAAAGTAGGAGGTGCTTACTTTTGCCTGAAAGAGATTTTTATCTGTTTTAAACTAAAACACAAACGACACAAGCGCACACAACAAATAATGGCGGTCGATGACAGGATGGCTGTTAAATAAAAACAAATCAAGATTCAATCGAACGATATTGGGGCCGAATCACTCGGGAAATATACGAGGTCACCGCAAATGATACAATAACCTTGTCACAACGTTTTCATTAAGAAGGTTCTGTAAATCTTGTTGCCGTAAATACTACGGCAATCTTGTCTCAATATTGACACTGTAAGGTCACTTTTTCACGGATCGGTACAACAGCCGCACGGGGACGGTCGGTAAGCAGAGCGTATGTCGCACTCATATCTTTAAATGTATGATTGCACATGGGTCGGCGCAGTATGATTGCGGCACGACATGCGCTCTGCATACAGCTTACCTACAAACTTTTAGGCGGTAAGTGGTATATACCACGTGTAAGTTGTTTGTGTTTTGGGAAATATTTACTGTAGATGTCGAAAATATGCAGGTCCATATTATGATGAATGATACAATAACGTGGTCACAACATTTTTACTGTCAAGTTTGTTGACAATTCAAAGTTGAGTGTTAGTAGCGCCGCACCTTAATAGTGTGGCGTTTTCGTGGATTCAAATAATCGACACCTGCGATATATTAAACAAAAAAAGTATTTACTTTTTCACTTAAGTCTAATTAAATTAAAAATACCTCTAATATAAACACTAATAATGTATATCTAAAACACTAATACCCGGTAACATAAACAATAGTTACCAATTTGTCAAAGTTAATCAATGGATAACAGCAAAAATCGTAAACCATATTCACTTTATTTGTACCGTTTATTTACACTGTTTATTTCCACATGCGGCTTTTACTTCTCAGCTTTACCAACGGAATTGACCTGCCCTCATTCGCGGACGCGTTTATATTTCGTGCGTCTAGTTCCATAGTGGCTAACATCTTTCCAGAATGTTCTAGTACGTTTGCACTGGAAACTTTGGTTATGTAAGTTTGGCTATGTAGCAATAGGCTTTGTGATATCAATGATTAAAATTTAAATTAAAGATTATTAAAACAACAACTTCCGATTCTATTACTTCTAGTTTTAGTAAACACACTTTTAGATTAGGTTAAGTCTTATCCGCAAAGTTCCTATTCATTTTTATTGCAGAAAAATGCAAATCGAAATGGATAAGTTGGACGAACGATCCCTAGAGGTAACTGACGATTTTAACTGGTGTTTGATCGAGGTTCATCAATGTGTTCAGTACAAGACAGCAGTTCCAGCTAGCGCCGTTTATGTAACGTCCCAGAAACAAATAGAAGGGAAAAAATCCGTTTTGATTAATCATAAATTATGCTTTTAGCCTCTGTTCACAAAATTGGCCAACACTTGGCATACATTGCAGAACATGGTGATTTACTTGTCGAAATTGGACCAGACACTTATCAATTTAAAAGCGTATATGAAGAAAGTTACGTCTATAGAAGATGAATTGGCGGCCATGATTGGTGATCATGAGGTGATGAGTGATGTAGAAAGAATGAGTCATTGCAGCGACGAGGACTTCGAACTAAACGTGGAGCTGCGGGGCAAAATTATGAAGCCTTCGGAAATAGAAAATTTTGACGATATACCCCTGCAGGTAGGGCAAATACAACAACCTCCTGAGCAATAGATAATATGAACAAAATAAAGCATCTACTCCTTACTCGAGTAATTAGAGTATTCATTCACTTTTATCCGGATAGAAATTACGCCAAATGGACCATCTATTCATGCAAAACAGTTGGAAATATCAGCTAGCTTTTTATATAGAATAAGACCCATTTAATTAACTGTTTCCTTCTATACACTAAGAAATAGGATGATGTTAAGCCTTAGTAGACGGCGCAATTTTAAAAGTTTCATTTGAAATACTTTTCTTATGCAGTTTCTAGGATTTTGCATTTGGAAATTTGTCGAGAGTCAAGGCGCTCTGATTCCAGGAAATCCGGAAATGGGTGTGGTAGAGGTAGACGGTAAATATTATGTTTTCTCACGTTTAAGAGCAGCCGAAGCGTTTGTTCTAAGTCCTAAGCGGTATAAGCTCCCAAACAAGCCTTTGGCAATATTATTTTCAAAATTTAATACCTACGTTTTATAGGTATATTTATGAAGCAATGGATGTAATACGTAGGAAACCAGAACTAGCTCATTTCCTAGGGGTGTACGATCAACTCGAAGCCGTAAGAGATGTTAGAGAGTAAGTAATGCTTTAGTGAATGACAAAGTACAACGTTGTTCCATCACTATAAATTGTTTATTTTTTGTGGTCTTATTTTATTAAAAAATAGTTAGTTAGTTGATTAGTGATAGCATCCGTATGCCTCGTTTTATCGTACCGCCCACTGCGACCACTAGGGTCTATTGTAGAGCGGATGTTATCTTAGAGTTCATCCAACAAGTTCAGCTCCTTAAGGTAGCTCAGTATCTTGCTGAATGAGGTTGTTTTCAAGTCTTCTTGGGAAAGGTCAGCCTTTCCGAAGGTTACACACCTGATTCTTGTACTAGTAGGACAGTGACAGAAAATATGTTTACTGTCCCCTCGTCTTCTAAACACAGTCGGCATTCAGTCTCATCAGAGAGCTCGATTCTGTGAAGATGCTTTCTGAGTTTACAGTGACCTGTAAAGACAGACACAATCACATTGACATTACCAACGATAGCGTATAAAACAGAGTGACAAGTGTTATAAATGCTTCCTTTATTTCAGATTATTTCTCTATCTTTATGATTGTACAATAGATCTTTTCGTCTTGTAATGGTACGCCTAATATATATTTTATTTTAATTTTTATTTATCATTTATTTCGTTAATAGAAAAAAAATAATTTTATTTTAGTTATATGAACATATAAAATATGTAAAATTGTAGGAGTATTTTTAGCTATAATCTGTGTGTGTTATTGTGATTGATGATATGTATATGTGATTTAATTACTATTATCAAAATATAACAAGTATGCGTTCAAAATCTCACAAATTCTATACTGCATATTCTGCGGGCGATTATAACATCATCGGCATTGCAAAGACTTGGCTGGAAGATGGATTTACTCAGCGGAATATTTTTCATCTAGCTATACCGTATACAGGTGCGACAGAAGACTTGTTGAATGCAATAAAACAACTGGGGGAGGTGTTTTACTTGGCCACTTAGCTTTATTAAACTTACTAACCGTAATATATTGGGTAAAAATCAATCTCCTCTTCTATCTGATTTTTTTGCTTCACATCAGAATATACAAGTCATTGCAAGTAATACCGAATTTAAGTAATATATGCATAATTACCCAGGTAGCACCAACACGTCATTATGACGTACAATTTTGGTCACGTCTTACGTCATAATGACGTAAAAGACGATAGAGACTGACGATAAAGTGTCACAGCCTAGTGACAGTCTAGTGACGTCTTTTTTCAACTTAAAAAAGACGCCACAGTATCACGTCTAAGTGACGTCATATATTTAAGTTAAAGAAACGTGAATGTTTTATGGGACAAAAAAATAAAAAAGAAGAAGTTCAATACATAAATATGTATTATGAACTACATAAATATGAATGAAAGTTTCATCAAAAGTGTACCATTATATTTAAAAAAAGAAAGTCCATATACCAGATATCAATACTCAGTATATCGAGTGCTTTATAGAGTTGAGAATATTTCTCTTAAATAGATCCTAGTTTGCTATAACTATCTTGCGACTTCTGCCTGACTGAAGCCTGTCTTAATTTATATTTCTCATCAGATTAGTTACAGTCCAAATAGACACTGTGATCACTCATGCAGTTGAAACTCAAACAGATCTACACCCAGAAACCACCAAGAAAAATCCTGAATATTACTGGAATATCTGGGACCTCAAACGAAGAGCCCTTGCCATGGTGAACATATTCTAAGCACATGTTTTCTTCAATCGAATTTACCTAGAAATGCGTTGTCATTTTCAGGCGGACATATCTAAACGCAAGACTCATTCAACCCAAACGGTACTATCCAACAATAGAAACGCCGTTAGAACACAAACGCACTTCACCAAGGATCACCACTATCAAACTAAGAGGGACAATTACAGTAACGTGCCAACTCTCTCTAATTACATCTTTGGGTTGAGAGGAAGGAAAGATGACAGGCAGTTTATTATTACCCTGACAAGACCTGTTGACGAATAATATTCGCACCGATAATGCGATACATACGTGTAAATATATAATTTATTACGATTATTTATAAATAAATTGTATTTACAATGTGATACATTATTTTGTCTCCTATCGGATTTCTCCCTACCCTGAACTGGAACGCAAACAATTTATACACACTATGAGCATAAAGTAAGGAATAAATTCGATAACAACGTAGGTACCTAAATGTTGATTTTTTTTAAATATCAAAAATAAATGAATTTTTATTTATTGAGGTTTTTGCTTTTTTTAACAACTTTTACTTTCTGCTTCAAAATGCCTTTTTTAATTGTCGAAGAGAGGATATAAGTATTTCGATAGCGTGCCTAAACATAATGTTAAAAATTGAAATGCGCGAATGAACAACGAATAAGAAATAAAATCGGTAAGCATGTAACTAAATAATGACTATTTGAAGAATTATAAAGAAAATCAGTTTTATTTTCAAAGTAGCAGTAAATATACAAGTTATCGATGGAACTGGTATGATATACGTTTGGTATTCTTCTTCTCTATAACAAGCTTGTTTTTTTTTCTCGACATTTTAGTGTCATGAAAGTGCATTTTCTTATTTTTTATATCAGAATAATTTAAAAAATATTACACGCTTTATTTATGAAAAGCTAAATACTTCAATTTATCCCAAACCACGTGCTCCATCTGAAGGTACCTAACTATATAAATTATAAAACTTATTCTAAGTGGCTTCTATGTCCATCCTATTCTCAGCTGTACTAATTTCATTCATTCTTAAGTTGAGTTGCACAAAATGAACTGAAAGCAAATCAAATAGCAGTATCTATTTTAATATCTAACAATAACTAAGGCGCACCACACCTCTTTCGCTAATTGATCCGCCCTACCTGAAGTACTGAAGAGAAATGCTGTAGCAGGCGAGCCGAGTTTATGATAGAACGCATTTTCACAGGGACCTCAGGATGTAGTCCTAAAAGAACTGGCCCAATAAACTGTCTCACGCCGTGGATGTGCTTGGGTGTAGCAAACTCCATAACAGCCTCAAGCTTCCGTGCACCCACTCCAACCTGGTCCTGAGGAAAGAACATTTCACCCAGCTCAAATTTAGCGCTGCTTGCTTCACCAATGCCAACACTTTATTTAGAAGCTTCAGTCCACCATCCAATGTTACCGATGGTGTAAGAATATCGTCCATGATTAGACTTTCTCATGTTGCAATCCACCTAGCATCTTGTTTATAACTCGTTGGAAAACAGCCGGTATATTGGCTAACCCAAACAAGACCATAAGATATATATAATATCATACATATCAGGGGTATTTAATGCCTATCGGTTACTATTCATTGCCGGGTATTTTACGCAGAGGCGTGCCTCGCCATTTTTTTTTCGATACAAATATGATCGGACTGGCGTACTCTGAGTTAGACTCCCTAATCATGCTACTCGCGAGGAAGTTATATTTTTCCAAGTATCACTGATTCTTCTGAAGCTTCCAATCGATAAGATCGGTAGGTAGTATACTGGTTTGCTCGTCTCTAGGCTGACCTTTAGCCCGCCTAGAAGAGTGAACCCTTGTTAAAGTTTGTTTGTAAAAATTGTCTGCATTGGCCTACCATAATTGAATTAAGACACATCTAACGTCCTCGCCCAATCCTTCCATCTGAACCTACCCACTAAACAAAATTCGGTAACAGAAATGTTTCAGAGATGCAACATTATTAACTTTGAAACTTCGAGTGTAACGTACAGAAACGTTTTTGTTTACCGTACAGAACCTGCGACATGTCCGCCCTCAGAAGGGTCTCAAAAGAAATGTTGCGTTTGAATACGTTTTAGAAACGTAACTGTTAACATTTTAAGAAACGTTTTATAAACGTAATCATTTGAAACATTTTTGTACCATAGAGGCGGTAAAGTGTTATAAATCCATTTTTGCCCATTATGAAGTTTTAGTATACCATTTTCTGTAATTGCAGATTAAGAAAATCGTAAACACTTCATAATGGGCAAAAATGGACTTATGACATTTTACCTCTGTGGTACAGAATTGTAAGTAGTAGTGTATTGAAGGTTGTACAAACGGAAATTGAATTGTATTAAAAAATACTTATTTTGCCTTACTGCACTACCTAGTATACTGCAAATCAGCTTGCTTAAACCATATCTTTATGGTATACTCAAAAATGACCTCCAACAACCATGAGTAGGTATCTTTTTCTCACAGCAGCTAAAAATGTTAAAAAGTTAATAAGGTATTAATAAGTTATAAAAGTTTTTTTTAACATGATTTGATACTACTACACTATTGGTCTGAATTAAGTTCGCTAACAAATTATTTTCCCAGCAAAATGTGAGTTGAGGTTATGTATATCGAGTAGTTGAGAGAAATTTTATGTGAGTCATAATTGAACTAAGTATATATCTAATATACTTACCGAATTCTTAGCTTCAGGTGTTTCTGCCATTATGTTAATTAGAAAAAGCATAAGTTTGCCACTTAGCCACAATCTGATCTGGCTACAACGGCCAGCATACGCAAACTCTGCTCGTGCTAGCGGTGCCCGATGCCCTCAAAATTTGCCGTATTTGTGTATGCGCAATGCGCAGCTACTTATAACGATGTTACTTTAAGTTACACAAGATACATTTCCTAAATGTTACAAGTAAACATTAAAAAAAACGTTTCATGTAAGTTACAAATATATGTTGCAAATCTTACGCCTAATTAATTTTTTGTTATGTTTCATTTACGTTTCTTGTTTACTGGGTTGCCCAAGAAATAGTAAAAAAAGCGTTTCATATTTTACGCCTAAGAATTTTTTTGTTATGTTTCATATAGGTCTCTTGTTTAGTGAAATACTCAAAATTTACTCAACTACTGGCCTTACATAACGCGCTGTTCACCTTAGCTAATTTACCCAAACTATTTCTGCTATCCCGAATCAACTTTTGCCCCTTCTTCAGTAAAATGGACCTTGTCCCCACGTTCAAAATTAGGCTACCTATTCTAAGTACTATATGGATTTCATAACAATTGAAATGTTCCTATTCTAACTAATAATTGCCCTTTTAACGTTTATTTAACACATGAAATATAATTAAACAAACACACTTGTAGGTTGTTCTTGTTTTATTGAAATTAATATATATTTTCGAACATTCACATCAAAACTATTATAACAACTCAACTGACTAAAATATCCTCATGCGCAGAATACGCTGTGATAGCCACGCCCCCATTTAGGCACGAATGTTTTAGAATTTAAAAATGTTCGTTACATCCTACAATTATTAATAGTAACAAAAATATAATAAATTAGCAGTTGTTATTATGTTTGCGCCCATGGAACGACTTATCTCCCAGGCAGCCCCAGGCTTGTTATCGATAACTAGCAAATTATTATTATCATTCTGGTTTTGGAAGAGGCAGCCTACACGTCCTTTCAGTTCCGATAGCTGTGCCGTCTCCAGCGAACTCCTCGGTTCTTCGTACATCGTGGATTTATCTCATCCAGCAGCAGAAAGATGGATCAACGCAATGAATTGAAAGCAAATAAAACAACAGCAATACCTATTCTAATATTTAACAACAAACTTAATCCTAATTACTCTAATAGTAATTAAATATTTATATTTTTCACACACCCATACTATGCTAATAATTTTAAAACCAATTGAAACCACTAAAGAGTACGAAATATTCACTTAGAATACGTACTAGGTATCCTACTATCTAAATTATGCCGTAACCTATGTAATTCTCTAGCAGCACTACTGAAAAATTCTCACCATTCGACCAATTTAACTCCTTAACTAATGCTATGACTTCCGCACGCGACCGCCACTAATCAGCGAGTGGACAGTAAAACAAAACATGCCTCCGCTGTATCTACCCCACCACATTCATAATGCGAATCATTAACCCACTCAATTCTACATTATATATCTACATTAATTATGATTTAAAATTGCCGTGACCCGTTATTGAATCTACTGTCAATACGGCAAACTAACCCTCGTTTCCCTGAAACTTGTAATGTTACCAATAAATTTCCTAGTTCAACTCCCATATAAAGTACTATCCCACCTACACTGCCAGTCATTTCATTATCAAGTTTATCCCTAAACACCTTTTTAATTACGCTAGACGAAATTAACCCATATGTAATGATCGCACTATCCTCCCTAGACAGCGCCTCTTTCGCTAATTGATACACGGTCTCATTACCGATTGTATTAACGTGAGCCCTAGTCCAAAAAGGTTTACATCTCCTCCCCCTAATCCGCTAGCGATTCTAACTTAAATTACCTGGGCAAGTTTTAGGCTTTAATTGTACTATAATTTTTGGCCAGCAGGCACTATCAAAATAACATTTAATGTCTAACAATATAATCGTACTTTCGTACTATATACTTTTAAAAATCTGGCAGTTTTAACAAAATTTACTACCCTATCTAAACTTATTTTTAATATTAAATCCAAGATGAGATTTATATTGGTGAAAAGGGAAATAATAAGACAATACTTATTCGATAACTACAACCTATTCATGCTTCTTTTCTATTCGTACTTATTTTTATATAGAAGCATCAGATAATGTAAAGTATAAATTTTAGTGACAGACCTCATGAACATCAAAATAAAAAAAATTAAAAGCAGTTTTACAAGTCAATAATCTTATAAAATTTAGAAAATTAATAAAACCTAACAATAGTAAATGAAGTACCTATTCGTCGGTAAATAGTAGGTATATTATTATTGATAACGTTGTTTCAAAACATCGGACTGTATTACGAACAATAGTCGCGCTAGGAATTGATCTTTCAGGATAATTTGCTGTAAAATAAATCGTGTGTAACTTCTGCTGAATTGCCACCGTCTGAGAATCTGAAATTTTACATTAATGCAAAATCTTTCGGATAGATATCCATAAGATATCTGATACATTAATGTTCATATACTTATCAATAACTTCCAAACAGGCAAATTGTGTCTATTTTGGTATTCATTTTTACGTTAAAATTGCGAGAAATATATTTCTATTAATTTTATAAATAATTGTAATAACTCCAAAACAAATATCCGATGGATATCTATCCAACATCTGTAATGGATATGGACATGTTTTGGTGATTGGGACATCCACTGGATATCCGTCGGACGACGTGTGCTGTGTGGGTAACTGCACGTACACGAGCCACTTGTTTACATTCTCCCACCTAACTAATGCAAAACTGTTCAGGAGTTTTTGTGATTTTATATCGACGAAAACATTACTCGACACAAAGCACGTAAGTTATTTAAAATCGTCGAGTAAAATATAATGGATATTCCCAGCGTAAGTACAGAATTTTTATTTTCTTTATTTGTTTACTCGAACAAATGGCTTGTTCTTTTTTTTTACTAAAAACACTCTTATGATGAATTTTTCAGGAACTCTCTTATTATATTTACTTATTATTTCATTTTACTAATTTTTACCGTCAGAAAGATATGAATGGTAGTTCACTTTGAAATACTAGCCTTAGTTGTTAATTGCGCGCGATGTCATCCTAGAATACTACACTTTCTTACTATAATTAATAAATAGGTATTAAATATTCTTAAACACAATTTTTATTTCGGGAAAGTGTCTAAACCGAAGTCTATATGCGACGGCCATCTACATACGTTCCTACTTTCAATAACCGATCTTTGATGGCCGTCTGACTCACAAGCTTGCTTTAAATTTTGCTACCGTGTTAGTGGGAGATACCCTTCCCCTACAGGGCCGAGCACTGATGTATATAGATGACGCGTCTAGGAACATATATGCTAACTACCGCGTGACTCAACCACCGGGCAGCGGCCCAAGGTACAGCTAGCCCCACTTCAACGTAATTTTTGCGTATAGTCTGCCTACCTTCTCTTCCACTAGGAAGGATGAAGCTATGATTTCTATCATTTAACAAAGTCGAGAAATACACCTGCTATTCTGCTGGGCGATTGTGTGTCAGATATACAATTCGATACATCATCTCCAATCCGTATGCTATCGCCGTCTAACGGCAAGAACTCACCGCTATTCTCTACTCTTATTTAACTACTACAAAATGCTATTTTCACATCGATCTTTTCAATTTGAATCAATTCAATGAAGCCTTCATGCCATATTTCATATTACGTTTCAATCATTTCTTACGAGTTTTTAATAAAAATTGAAATATTAGGTTTTAAAAGAATTGTGCATTACGGATTATGACTTTGTTAGATTGGTTGCCGACCTAAAGCGCCTCTCCATTAGCATTTAATTATTAACATACTGCACATCCAATTTGGCAGCCATTCTAGAAAATGTTCGTTCTTGCTGAATGAGTTGTATTGTGTTATAACTAGCTTATCAATACCAGAAGGGAATGTAAGGAATGTGATATAGTTTATTTCAAATTAAATAGGAATCACAAGGTCGTAATCCCCTTATTAGTAATATATTACAAGGTTACGTTATTGTAAAAAAAAAATCAGATGTATTGTCATTTAATTTGAAACAGACTATACTAGTCAGCAGAATCAGGGATCCAATTCATACAGTTGATACTTAAGGTAACAACGCCCCAATCACTTAACCACGCAATAATAACAGTGAATACTTTAGGGGTCCTGTGCAAGGAAAATAATAATCAAGAGCGTCGATATAATTTTACCCACAATCATCTTACCTAGCTTTAGCAATGCCAACTAAACTGCTGAAATTAATGAATTCAAACAATATTATTTTTTAAGATTTTAAATTTATTGGTTACAAATATTTACTTGTACATTTGTTACACTTAAGAAAAATTTTGAAAACGCGTGTGCATGAAAATACATCTTCCTAGTCCGAAAGTGTGTCACAATATTAGGCTATCGTCAATTCGGGAACAAATGAGACAATAAGAACCGGGCCGGTTTCACGTTTAAAGAAGACTGCATAATCATGACGGATAAAACAGACGATAATTCTATTCTAAACACAAATAAGAAAAAAAAACTTAAGTCTAAAATACATAGTCTCAGAAGCTTACGGAGAAAAAGTTAAGGTTATTTATATAAACATCCTCTTAAGTCTTTACAAAAAAAAAATATAATAAACACATCCCGTTAGCGCGTCATATCAGTTATCGTTATCAATGATTATTAAAATTTAATTATTATCCTCACTACTATCGAAAATTTACCTACTCATCTAGCGTTTAAACATTACATTTTACTACGACAGAAAGAAAAAAAATTACAATAACCAACTGAGAAATGAGAAAACAGACAATTGTAAAGTGAAATATATTGATTTTTATCATTGTTTTGTTTTCTCAAGAACTTAAATAAGCGAAAATGTTCTCTATGGAATTGCGCTAACAGGTAATAATGTTATCGTAATATTATAATAATAGGCAAGTCGGAATCCTGAAACTTGCGCTTAACTGACAAAATGGTTCTTCAGGTATTTCATCATACCAAAGGTGCGGAAACGTTTGACGCCTATCACTTTGAAGAGGGCATCGTCGCAGATTGCGTACTGTTTGTTCTTCGGATCGTACAAATCTCGCTCCTTTATAATCGACCAGACCTTCTTAACTACTTCGTGACGTGCCATAGCGTCCTGTCCTACTAATGCTGCTAGTTCCGGCGATAGGTTCATAGTTTTCGTGTAACCTTTGCCGCTACCCTTACCACCCTTGAACAATAAAAAAGAAGTAAAGATGGGTGTATGTGTGTGTGACCCGCTGTGAGGGTTAGTAGGTCAAAAAATGGGGTTTTCAGTATTTTTTAGTTTTGTTTCCTTTTTATTTGAACCACCGCATACTAGTCTGGTGAACGGAAGTAAAAAGGAAGAATTACCCTACAAAGAATCTGAACCGCGTGTTTCACACATTAAATTCTAAATTTTGGTTTTAATTTAAATATTTACAATGGAAAAAAAAAATGTTAGTGAAATCAATATCTCACTGTAATTGTCATTTGGTTAAAGAAAGATACAGTTTCAAAAAATTCTGAAACAATAATAATAATAATAATAATAATAATAATAATCTTAATAATATTAAAAATACCTAATACCCAATAAAATAGTCTACTCTCAATGAATGGTTTAAAACAGAAGTAGGCAGATAAATGAACCGTGTAATGCAATAGGAATTATTGGCAAACATTTAATTCTACAACAATAAACCGAGTTAAAAATGTAATAAATCATGCAACAAGAAAAAATACGAACAGTTAATCTGAATAAAATTTAGACATGAACGAGGAAATTAAAATTCAAATCTACCCACGCTTTCACATGTGTATATTCTAGAAATTATTTTTACATTTAATCCTTTCCCAGAAATTGCAAAGGTCAGATTCTGCGAATGTAAAACTCTGCCACCCGAAAAGGTTGTGGCATCTTTGTCGCATACGGTGAAGTACAACAGTACTTTACGGTATACTTATAAATATTCGGATGATTTAAATAATTGGAATATCCGAATCGGTAGGTCATGATATTCGGAATAATATTCCGATTCCATATACCATGAAACATCTCGGTTTAATGTTGTATATACTCGGAAGTATTCAATAATCGGAATAACCGAACAGGAATTATTCCAATTCCATATTCCACCAAATATACTCATATAATTCACACGGAGCACGGTGGAATACGGGATCATATTTCGTTTTTATTTTATACACATACGTAACTAAATCTCTATTAAACTTATTTACAACAAAAGTTAACTCAACAAACTTATTTTCCTGTGTGTACATAATTATTTGCATACTTACACATTATATAAAATGTGATTTGAAAAATTAAGAAAGTTGAAAGCCTTTTTTTAATTTAATGTTGATGTCAAGACAAAAAATAGTTATTGTAATCAAAATACAAATAGAATGTTACTAAATTCGTTTCAAATTCGCTAGTTATAAAATAAGAATAATGTTATTAGTAACTTTAAAAGTGTTGAACAGCCAACTGGCGATATTTGTGGTCATGTTTTCAGGACAAAATGAAGCAATATTTTTGGTATATTGCATTTTCGTCACTTCCTAATCCCTAAACATAACATAACGTAAACGCCTAATCAGGCAATTTTGACCTTTCGTAAAGCTTCATAGCTTCGTTGTTGCTTGTTCATCGTAAATAAAAAAATATACGAAATTTTATCCCTCTACAAGTCAGTAAATAATTAGGTAACACTAAAATGCAATGAAACAAAATTATAAACACAAAGCGAAAGAAGTACCAATTTTGGATGGCTTTTTAAGATCGCGTTGAGCACGGGTAGTATCAACGTTAGAAAACTCGGATTTCTTACTACTCACTACTCTACTGTCTTTTCTTACTATATTATTATTAACAATATTTCTTGAGGATTAATTCAGCATCCAATTTACGGCTCATTTTAACACACATCGAGCATTTTTCTTCATTCACCAGTGGAGCGTTTTAAGAGCATTAGATACCATCTGATAGAGTCGATTGACGTGAAACACACCCTTCACATCTTTACTTGAATATATAGGCCCACAAAAAACGACGAGCATTAGTACAACATACGTACATCGTCTGTCGTTATCATATGAAATGGGTAGTTAATGAACTAATAAGAGAATATACGATATCGCTATAGCAGTAACCGAATATACAGCAAAGTAAATCTTTCCTACTTCTGGGTAATTAAAAACAGTTAAACATTTGCCCTTGATTTTTTTGCCCACTTATTCAGATATATATGCGTATTAATTTATCGCTGTCTACATTACAATGAATAATTAAGCAAAATTGTTAATATCTCCATAGCGGTGGAATTTTGGACAAAGGAATCCCTAATACAAACTATCTCATATAGGAAAATGTTTGTTAATGAATAAAACGATTTAATCGAAATCTTTTAAACGTAAATATGCATCAGATCCATATTAGTGGACATCCCATTTTCAATGTATCATAACCAAATTATCAATTCTTATCATTCGATTACAGAAAAGTTATATATCAATAAGATAATTAAATCTTCTGGAGTGGGAAATGAAAATTGTGTACCTAACTAAAAATTTCTGTTTAACAATATCTGAAATATTTTTTAAAAAATAACAGATCTTATACTTACACCACCACCACCGCCGCCACCACCACCACCTTTCTTGGCTCCTTTCTTCGATTTACCCCAGTCTTCATCAGAATCAGACTCTGAACCCTTCTTCTTCTTGGGAGGGAGTTTACGAGTCTTGATTGGTTTAGACTTCTTTGGTGAATACTCTTCTTCGGAATCACCTTCCGACATCTCGCTAGCCTCTGACTCGTCAGAACCTTTCTTGGTCTTCTTAGGTGCTGGTTTCTTACCGGTTGATCCGCGTTTACCCGGTTTCTTGTCTTCCTCTGATTCTTCTTCCTAATATTTAATAAAAAGGTAATTAATAATAAAAAAAAGGAGTGATTTTCTTCATGAAGCTCGAAACTGCCACTTCTTCATCAAAATTGAAATGATTTGTATAATTTCATTTATTGAGTTGTATTTATTCAAGAATAATTTTTTTTTTTTTTCAGGAACAACCTCACAATGACAGAAAATGTCAAGGAAAGTTAATGCTACTAATGGAATTTTGTAACAAAACAATTTATACAGATCATGGAATTTTAATTTTATTGATGTTTCGGTTACATACATGTATGCAATCATACCCAAATTCTTTAAATATAACAAACTCCTGAAGTTTAATAAGATAAAAATAAAACTATATTATTTAACACTATTAAAAAAATAAATTTAAAATTATAAATTAATTTAGTAATAAATTTTCTAACAACTTAGAAAAGACAAGCCACCATCACAAAATTAAATACACGGACAAGAAAAATTACATTACCCTGTGTAATGTAACACAGCCATAATTCATATCATGATACTACATATGCAGAGCCTGCAACCCTACAAAATATTCACAAATACCACGCAGTTGTGCTGAAATACTTTGTAAATTACTTCATTTGTATCCACAGCATGAAGACAACGAAGTGCTGTCAAAATTAGAAGTAAAAATAGCTTCAAAAAATGATGGACGAAATAGAAAATGAAATAACAACAACAAGAAGCCATATAAGCAAATTAGAAAGGAAGATCGGAAAAGTAAGGCCCTCTCCAACAAACAAGACTTGTTAAGAAACAGAAGAGGGATGCAATGGAGTAATTCAACATTAAAGAATAGAAAAACAGCAGAACCTGACAACATGTATGGTTAACTTAGGAACGGAAGTTTAACAAAGAATTTATGAGTTAATAAAACTAATACGGAAGAATGGGTGCCAATACCAATGAGAGCACATACAATAAAATGCAAGAATTACAGAAGAATAGCATTGTTAAATATAGCCTACAAGGTGCTAACCACCATATTTTTAACACACAACAGGATAATACCAGAATAAATTTAGGTTAGGAAGATCAACAATGGATACCAACAATGTGTTAAAGCAAATAGTAGAGAAATGCAGCGAGCAAGGAATTCACATAGAAATAGTATTTATAGGTTTTAAGCAAGGATGATACCCCGAAGAGAAATAGATTTACTAAAGATGCAAAAAAAAAAAAAACTGTTGCGACTGATAAAGAGAGATTGTCATATCGAAAGCAGCAGTACGTACATTCGAGGGTATGACAAGAGTATATTAAAACACTAGTGTACAATGACGTTCGTTGTAATACGAGTACAAGTTATGCAACAAACCTGTCGGATCGTTTTCGGCTAGAGACTTATTCGCAGAATTTGACTTTATAGTTTCCGCCGAAGAATTCAATAAAAAAAACAATTCTCAGCATCTAAACATGCGTAATCCCTGGTAGATTAAAGGAGATCCTTATTGCTTATTTTCCCTATAAGCCATAATATGGATGAGTTGAAAGAAGCAATAAGAACTAAAATAGACAATTAGTAATTGTTTCTGAAAAAATGAAGAGAATAGACGCTTGTATAAATACTGCTGGTTTTTACTTTGAACACAGTATGCAAGTAGTGTTGGTATATTAAGGAAACATCTGCCGAAATTCTAGTTTATAATTTTATTACAGAATCTATCCAGTGTTGTCCATTTAGTATTTATTTTGCGGAAATTATGAAGAATGGTATAGGTAAGATATATTACATAAATATGTATTTTTACAATATATAACAAATGCACCATTGCTTGCATTTGTTATTAGAAACACAGTGTTTTTTAAATGTTTATTACCTTATTTTTGTGTAGAGATTATTTTAATGCAAGCATACCTCACATGCAATTTTGATACACCACAAAGTTAATTATTATGTATATTAAGTTGCATAAGCATAGCCAAACAAAGATCACGTTTTGTGTATTTTTTTAGCCGACTTCATTCGGAACAGTGGATCTAAATATTGATGATTTCGCGGAAAGTAGAGTATGATCAGCACAGTTTTATTCGATCTCACGGTATTTGTTAAATAAAGTTGAAAACAATTTTCGAAAATAGAATAATAAGAAAAATATTTGGAGCAAAGAGAACCAAGACATAGAAAAAATATTAGAAAAAAACTATATTAAAAGAAACGAATAGGCCACATAAATCATATGTGTGAACAGTCAAATATATAACGATATTGTTTGAAACATGTAATCTGAATTTGAATATATATATATATATAATATACACACAGGAATGGATACGAATGGATATGATATTCCTGTGTTGAAATTGATAACATAAGGAATTTTATATGTAATGACATGTTCTCTGCAATTTATTTTTAATTAATGACAATATCTTAATTTGTTTTTCGTTTAACATTATAAAAGCCTGAAGATGGCCAATGTTTGCCGAAATATATAGCTTTTTATAGATTTTAATAAATAAGACAGGAATGAACAACATTTGTTTTGCATTTGAAGAGTATCATTTATTTACAAGATACAGTAAATCGTATAATGAGACCCGGAATTATAAGTGCATTTGTTAGGAATAACATTTAAAAATATTAAAATAAAGGTATGTATCGGATATCACTGATTTGATTTTGCGAGGAAGTTAATTGAAAATTACACAATATCAGTGCAAAAAATATTTATATTTTAGATAGTTATAATAATAATTTATAATAATTGCGAAAATGTTCATCTCCAATTTGTACGTTCATAATTTATTATTGTAATTGGACGCCACATGTGAATGCTTACAATGAATTTTAATTTACGCAACATTGCCTACATAGTTTTCTACGTAATTGAATTTTTTTAATTATTTTGTACCAATTTTCTATATGTAAATGCAGATCATGAACCCTCTCTGAGCGTAGAAGCCAAGCCGTCTAAGTTTTATTAAGTACATTAGCAGTAGTAACAAAGGAGTTGGAACCGAAATTATAATGATTATAGTTACTAACACAACTGAAGTTCATATTTCAATCAATTTAATTAAAGATGGAAGAAGAAAATATGACCATAAGCAATTACGATCACCATAATTGAATTCAATTTTATCTGTAACTGTTACCAAATTATGACTAAATTACAATAACAGTTATTGAATTACGATCAGGGAATTTTCGGTTAGAATTACAATACATAACAAATTATGGTCCAAAGTATTTCTCTAAATTATGTTACCCAATGAATTGCAGGATCTGTACAGAAACCAAAATTTAACTGGTTACATTATATTATTTCAGTTTCGACTTCCTGATAATAACTGTTAATAAAATAAAGAATACTAACACTCACCTCTTCCTCTTCCTCCTCTTCCTCTTCTTCATCTTCCTCAGAATCAGCCTTTTTGCCTTTCTTTTTATTATCTTTTGAACTTACAAGCTCCATAACTAAATCGTCTATCTCTTTTTTACGTGATTGTAAGTTACCTCCTAATTTTTCTTCTAATTGCTGTCGGACCTTCTTTGCAGAAGTAGATGCTAGATCTGCATCTTTTAAAATTGCTAAATAACAATAAATAAATCATATAAATATGGAAGACACATTCCTAAAATAAATTTTAATTCAATATTCATCATTAAAACAGCATTTTTCAGTTTTTAATATTAAATTTAAGGACTTGTACAAGGACTTGCGCGCCAGTTCAAATTCAAATTCTACGCTTGCGGTGTCAGATCCAAAGCTACGTTATTATAATGCCTACTAATATTGCTGATTAAGTTTTCCCTCACAATGATGAGATGGACCCTTACCGATAAAAAAAAACACAGAGGGTGTATTACCGATTATTCTCAATGAGAAATAAATAAATAGTCATGCATTACATTGTAGGACACAGAGATACAGAAAATATCAGACACATACGCTCTGTTACAAAGCGAAGCCAAGCCAAAGTTACTATTTCATTTTGGCAAAAAAATCTTTAGATACTCCGAAAATGCGGGAGATAAAGTCCTACGTAAATCAGAAAAAAAATATTAGATCGATTTCGTTAATGGCATTTTAAATATAATGGCGTAAATACGGAGATATTTCCATTTTTTTCACGTAGTAAATACATGGCCGCTATAAGAGCGTCCTATAGCCATTGTTTGTGTACGAGTAGGAATGGGCAAAGCACACGAGTAAAATGCATGATTTTGACTGTAAACCGTTAAAAATCCAGAGGAAAAAATTACGGCGAAAAAAATTGCGAAGTTAGTTTTCCGGTTTTCGCGAGCCCTGACATTAGAATTAGTGAAATATCTTTGCTTACCGGTAATTTCCTTGCGGAGATCCTCTTTTGAGATGTCTGCCATGTTGATGAAAGGAGATGCTGAACGTTTGGAGTGAGACAGAAAACTGCGTGTCGTTGAACGTCGAAGTCAACTCGGATCTTGTCGAATGCATTTTGAATACCCCTACCACCTATTTTACCTGTAGTATCTCCCAATACCCGAGTAATTAGAATTTTAATTATAAAATATCAGATAAATTCTAAGAATTAGAAGGGAGACTTATGCTTATATTACATAAATTTTAGTAAATTGTACCTATTTTGTCGGAAAAAATTAATCGGTCCATCACGATGAAATATCATTCTAAATTAATTAAATTCTTTTTTGACAACTATATTATTTGTTATTTTGCTGGTAGGTAACATGATCGGCGGGAATTCATATTCATATGTTAATTACTAACAACTACAAGGCAGCAATTTAAAGATATTATCCTTATCTAGCAGTGATATACGATCGGTCCCTTGTTGCTATATATTCTCGTCAAGAAAATTGCAACAATTCTCTAACCCAAATGAACAACAAAAATTTTGAGAAGCAGAATACACCCACACGATAATCGTTAATGAATTATTCGAACGGCGGGAAAATGGGCGAATCCAATTGCACAAACGACAAACATTGTGGTTGCATTGAATTCTTTTTTCTCTTTTTAGTGGAAAATATTTGATTCTCGGCGCCATAGTTAATTCTGGATTGAGTTTTGCTTCCATGAAAAATCAAGAAAAAAATACAAAATAAATCATTTAATAAGTCAAAAACTAAATTAGTTTAGTAGTAGTAGTACGATTAGTTTTATTTCCCATACTTGCAAATAATTTTCAATATGCATAAATTGTATACTAAACGTCTAGGCAAAGTTTATTTTTCCCGCAATTATTCTTAGTAACTTCAACATTACGTATATTAAAATAATTCTGGATATTCACCATATTTCATGCTTTAAAATAAAAAAGAATGCTGGAAATTTGAATTTGAAGTCGTACATATCTGTAATCGTATCGTTTGCTGTTGGATAGGTGTGTGTTCAGTATTGCCCCAAGCTACCAAATTCAAATTTCCCATAATTATCTTCAGTAACTTCAACATAAAGGTAGTAAAATAACCATTAATGTAATACAAAATTGTAGGTAATTTCATGATTAAAGGTTGAAATTGCTAAAAATAGTTGTGGGAAATTTAAATTTGGTTGCCTGGGGCACTATTTGCTCTGAACTGCTAAACACAACCAGTTTGACGTAACAGAAGAGGCCGGGATTAAAAGCGCTTGTTCAGGGCAACTACCAGAGAACACGTTTTTTTTATAGAGATTTCGTAACTGTCTCAATACCGGCTGATGCCACTATTTTTGTTAAATAAATTAAATGAAAGCAAGAAAAGCTGTTCAGGGCAAGTACTTTGTCCTGTTCGATACTTATAGTATGTTAAAAAAACCAATTATACAGTTGGTTACGGTAAGTTGCGGCAAATTGTGGTAACTGCACTTCACAGTAATTTTTGAAACGGTATGGTTTTATTGTGTATAGGTTATTGTCACAGGTGGTCACGGTTTTGGTTATTATTGCTGCCGAAATGGGGGAATTGCTTCAATATTTTGAGTAAATTAAAATGTTTCTTACTTAGTATAGGAGTACTTGATTTTTTTTTAAACCCTACGGTAAACCTATTACTACACCAAACTGGAACTAATTTAATTTGAATATTTTAGCATATTTTTTTTCTCATTTTTAACAATTTATTTACTCATATCTTTAAATGAAGAAACTGCCTTTTTGATATGATATATATATTTATTTATTTTATTAAAATATTTATTAAACTTGTTGATAGATAAGGTTCTGGTTATTCTCATTTGCCCTTCCTGCAAATTGCCATAATAGTAATCATCCACTTCTAATTCATTCTCATCATTATGATGTATAACAATGTCCATAATATCTTCCTGAAAGATGTAAATGTGGAGAATGCAACACATCATTATAGATTTGCAAGCCGATTCAATGCATCTTACTTCCAAAAAGTTTGAAACGTGAAACCATTTCTTTAAAAGCTTGAATACTCTTTCAATCCTGCTGCATGCAGAAGCAGGATAATGGTTGTAGTGGCGGTAATTTGGCTTGAGGTGTCCATTATCTTTGTATGGTGTACTTGCATCCAGATATCAATTGTCATCTTTCCTCTGGCTCCATATCAATATGTTATTTGGTGTTGAATTAAGGAAGTTATATATTCAAACGTAGTTCGATTCATTTTAGAATTTTCGGAAAAAGCAGACTCTGAATAATACTTAATTACACCACGTACCCTCTTATTTTCGGATGGCAATTTCTGGCTAAAACCGTTTTGAGCATATAATTATAGAAGACTTTTCTTTTTTATGTACCTGTTTCAATTCCTTCATCTTCTTCCTCACTACTACTGAATAATAGAAGTCTACAAGTTGCATACAATCCATCATAACAACCCCACAACTGCAGAAATCAATCAAAACTATTAAAAAACCATTAAAATACAAATGTCATCTAATATCTCCGGATCCATCAAAACATGTAACATAAAACATAACCTAACCCTCATCTTTACCGATAAGTAAGTTTGGTAACACCGTAAATTACCAATTTTAACGGTACAAACAATACGGTTGTCGCTGAGTTCACGCCAGAGAAAGTACCACTCGTCTGTCGCGCATGTGTGTGTGCGTACTCTCTCTATATATACGACTGACTGATCAATGTTTATTCCTCTTCTTTGCTCTTGTAACCATTGCTACGGCGGTAACAGCCTGACTGCATTATATGCGGTAATAAAAGCTAATAAAAGTATTCGTATTATTCAAGTGGCGTGTTAATTTCTTGAACCTTTTGCCCGGAACATTGGGACCTAACCCATAACAGAGAATGTACCTAAGGTCTATTCACTGTAAGAATGCAGCGTTACATTAGATAGGCGAAAAATTTACGACTTGCAATTGGCTAATAGACGAGGCGAATTCACACATACGAAAAACATTTTATGTAGCAAATGAAATTTAAGTTAGATAAAACAAAATATTTTCTGACATCTATGACATTTGTCAATCTTGGTGTTGGTTTCAGATCTGTATTTGGGTGTTTATTGCTTTTTTGTGTCGTTCGTGTGGTTAGTGTAATTTTTATAAGCAAATTGTTACAAAAATAGTTCTTCTTAGAGCTCTACTGAGTACTGTTGAATATTTGAAGGTATTGTTTTAATAACTATATAAAATGATAGTGATGACATAGTATATTATTGCAGCAATTAAATTGACTGCAAAGCAACTTGGGGTGGGTGAAAGAACTGTGTGGGATATTGTAAAAGAAAAGGAGACCACAGGAGTTATCAGTTCACCCCCTAAAAAACGTCTTCGTCAAAGTGCATATAATTCCTTGGACGAAGCAGGGATAATATCAAGAATAGCCCTAGTGCTCGGAGGATCGAAATGTTGTGCTGGATGGGAGTAAAGTGACTCCATAATCACGATTGGGTGTTTTTTTCTTGTCGCTGACCGTATTTTTTACACTTTTTCCTTTAAAAAAGATGCGATTTTCAGGTTATGTCACCACACAAAACACGTCGAAATCTCGAAAAAAAACCGTATTTATCAACCAATAACTATTATAACCGAGTCCTAAAATATTTCAACTAACTTATTTTCTTGAAATAACACCTTTTCATGTAATATTTTTGTCAAAAAAAAGAATACGTTTGAATTCGCAATAAGTGCCCTTGTTTTCTTTTATGTTGGTACGTTGGAACGTTGGTCATCACAAAAGTGTCACGTAGGGGCGCTTCATCCGTGTTAGTGATAAGACGTGTTTCTTTTTTGCTAAATTTTTAGAGCGTGTTTCAACCTGTGTTATCCCTAATCCTTTCATAGTGTTTTATATCTGATATTTAACTTCCCACTTTTTGTAACTGAATTTAAGGTAAGGTTAATTGTTTAATTCTTGCTTGTGCATGCCTGCTTTTTGCTTTTGGCTTGTTAAATGAGTGTTATAAAAGGGGGCTCTGTGCCCCCTTTACCATCTGATGATGAATCCATGTCTGATGATAATATCTCCAATTCAAGGGAAATTGATAGAGAAAATGTTCACCCGAATATCAATCAAGTTGAAAGAAATACTTTGAATTCCCAAAATTACAGTAATATAAATACACAAAATAAGCTTCAGGAGAAACCTTGTTATAAATATAAGGATTCCAATCTGGGTCCATACATTGTTTATGTGCAAAACAAAGACGAAAAAGGAGCAAGCATTCATCCTTTGAAGGTAGGTCGCATTGTGCATTTAGAAAAAGTAGAAGGTATAATTAAAATAACTAGAAAAGGTAAAAGTAGAATAGCACTTGAGTTTGATAAATATGACCGTGCCAATAAATTTATTGATAATGATTTAAATGCGAGACATAATTGGAATAGTTTCATCCCAACTCATCTGGTAACATGTAAAGGAGTGATAAGAGGAATTGATGAAGATATGAATGCGGAAGAGATCAAAGCAAACGCTAGATGTGGCAACAGAGAGGTCCTGAATGTTCATAGATTCAACAGGAGAGTGGTGAATCCGGAAGGAGAAGTAGAATATGTACCAACTAAATCGGTTGCTATAACTTTCTCCGGTAATGTCTTACCAAAGCACATCTTGATATATAAATGCCCTTTTGAGGTTAAGAGCTACATATTTCCGGTGATACAATGCTTCAAATGTCTTAGATATGGTCATACTAAAAACCAGTGCAAAGGAAATGAAAGATGCAAGCATTGCGGTGAGGATCATACCGATGATGGGGAATTGTACTAGTGAGCTTAAATGTGCAAATTGTGGCAAGGAGCATATTGCTACTTCAAGGGAATGTGAAAGTTATTTAAAACAGAAGGAAATTAAAAGTCTGATGGCATATGAAAATCTTACTTATTGGGAAGCTATGAAGAAACTAAATCCTCGAGCTCGTAATGAGGATATTGATGTATCTTTAGTACCACAACATTTTCCACCATTACAAGGCAATAGAAGTAAAACTTCCTATTCGTTTCATGTATCGAAATCAAGGCCAAAAAGACATTTTTCACAACCGACCCCAGGTTATGACAGGCAAGCCCCATTATAAATTACTAAACAGTCCAGAACCTGTTCCTCTTAAGAAGCCAGTTTTTTATAGTCAAAGGGCAAGTTCCTCCAACAAACCATTGCCTGATCAGCAGCACTCTGTGGGGGCAGGATCTTTAAACAATAACGATCGTGATTATACTCAGCAGAAGAGTATTATTAATATTATAGAAGAGTTGACCCAGCTTGTGAAGAACGTTAAAGGAGCAGAGGAAGATACGAAGAAGATTATGGACCATGTTAATATTTTAAAGGGGCACGTAATCAAAAACATCATTTTATAATGTTTATTTTACAATGGAACGCAAGAAGTTTGAGAGCTAATAAAGAAAGTTTTGAGAGGTATCTAAGCGAACGTCATGTGGATGTGGCATGTGTATGTGAAACTTGGTTCAAAGCCAATGAACAGCTGAGGTTTAAAGGATATAAAATCATTCACGAAGCTAGAGAAGATGGCAAGGGAGGAGTAGCTATATTAGTTAAATGCGGATTACCCTTTGAAGATATTACATTAAACATTAGGAAGAATTCCAGATTTCAAGTTATAGGAATTAAAGTAAATCAGATTAATATCCTATCTGTATATATTCCACCAGATTTGACACATTCAGACTGCCATAGTAGTGCAGTGGATCTAACTTTTGTTTCGCCAGACATCCCCTTAAATTTTGACTGGAATATATGTGAGGATAGTCTAGGAAGTGATCATTTCCCATTAGTATTGTCAACAGGTCTATCACTCGAGCGTCTGAAACAAATACATTGGTCAGCACAAGAAAGTTCAACACAAAAAAAGCCAATTGGGAAAATTTCCGTACTATGATCTCAGACTTACTGCAAGATTCAACGGAAACGATTTCGATTCTGTCTTAAGGACTGCAATAGAGCAAACTATACCTAGCGCAAATAGCCACCTTTTCAACCCTCGAAGCAAGACATGGTGGGACCAGGAGTGTGAGAACCTTGTAAGTCAGAGAAGAGCTGCTCTTGCTTCTTATAAGAATAATCCCAGCTCAAATAATTATCTAGAGGTTAAAAGAATAAGTGCACTTGTGAAGCGCAAATTGAAGAGTAAGAGAAGGAATAGTTTTATTGTCTTTTGTAATAGCATAAATAGAAATAGCAGAGTGGTAGATATATGGAAAAATGTGAAAAAATTCTCGAGGAAATTTAAGGAATCGAATAATATTGACATCAGACATGTAGAGTGTTTTTATAAATTATTAGAAAGCTTATCGCCATGTGGTGCAGTAAATAAATGTATTTTTCCACCCTCTGATGTAAACAGGCATGCAGTTTTTGAGAAAGTTAATGCATCGGAAATTAGAGGAATAGTTCAAACGTTGAAAAATGTGGCTCCCGGACTTGATGGACTAGACAATACTATAATTAAGAATCTACCAGAAGTAGCTCTTGAGGCACTTAAGGCATTGTTTGATGACATCCTTGGAGGACATACTAGCATCCCAATAGAATGGAAAACTCAAGTTATTCACCCAATTAAAAAGCCTGGGAAAGATCATAATTTATTATCAGGATGGAGACCTGTTTGCTTGGGATCCTCTATAGGGAAACTTTTTGAGAAGGTCATTGCTAACAAGTTGGAGTGGTTTCTTGAGACTCACAACATCTTGGCGCCAGAACAATGGGGATTTAGAAAAGGTAGAGGTACTGCGGAGGCTGTTACAGTTTTAATATCTAAAATAAGTTCGGCATTTTTGCAAAACAAATTGGTAATGGCCTTATTTCTGGATATTTCAGCTGCTTATGATAATGTGAATATAGATGTACTTGTAGATAAGTTGATCGATTGTAACATTCCCTCACACATTATTAAAACCATTTATGATTTACTCAACGATAGGATGCTGTATATTAAATCCATTGACCAGTTTCTGGGACCGCGGCGTACATCGCAAGGAATTCCTCAAGGATCCCCTTTAAGCACTCTTCTATTTAACGTTTATATGAGAGACCTCCCGAATGTCGTGGACGAGGCAGAGGTGGGTAATTTACGCTGATGATCTTACAATTTTTATCGAAGGAACTAATCTGCAAGAGATGGCTGCTAGTATTAATAGATCCTTAGACAGAATTATGACCTGGATGTTCCAGCATGGGTTATCTATTTCTCCCACGAAAAGTAAAGGAGTTTTATTTAAGAAAGGAATGCAACCACATTTCATACCCGCAGTTCGTATTGATAATGTTCGGGTGCCTTTTACCACTTCATTGAAGTTCCTTGGAGTTCATCTTGACGCTAAACTATCTATGAAGGGTTTCTTTGAAGACGTCAAAAGGAAAACTTCTCAAGGCCTAAACATCATGAAAAGTATTTCAAGAATTAGATGGGGAGCTGATCCAAAATGCCTTTTACATATATATTTTGCGATTGTTAGATCTCATATTGATTATGCCTCTTTTATAATGCCTGCATTGAATAAAACAAACCTAGATCTTCTGCAACGTATTCAGAATTCTGGTCTTCGACTAGCCTTGGGGGCTATGTGCTCTACCCCGGTGATAGCATTGCATGCTGAAGCTTCTGTTTACCCGATTGCCCTTAGAATCGAACAAATGGCAAATAATTTTGTTCTTAAACATTATACGCTAAATTCTGATCCTATCAGAAGGGAATTAATAAACTGGAGTTCACTGTTAAGATTTTACCCAAACTGGAATAGAGGCCTAATTCCACCTTTGATAAAAAGCCTATAGATGGGCAAAGACCCTGAAGGACTTGAGTATGAGTGATAAGTTAGTTTGCTACACCCTTAACCCGATGGAAATTTTTGATCCTCCAGAGATTATAATAGATGGCCGCTTTAGCAAAGCCAATGCAGATAACCAGCAAATTTTTCTGGACTTAGTTAGAACCTATTTTTCGCACTGCATTGAATTTTACACCGATGGCTCTCTCTTTCACGATCCCTCACGTGTTGGATATGGTGTTTTTTGCCCTAAGTTGAACATTGTAGAGAAGGGTGCACTCCCTGCGCTGACTAACATATTTGTGGCTGAGATCTTTGCTATTTATAGAGCTCTCTCTTTGTGCCAAAGCTTCCATATTGCTAATGCAGTGATATTCTCGGACTCACAAGCAGCTATTAGAGGTCTATGCGGGTTGGGATATTCAGCTGGTCTACATCCGTTGATTGCTGAATGTAGAAGAATTGCTTTCGCAAATTAAGGAAACAGGTGATTTAACTTTGGTTTGGGTTCCTGGACATAAAGGTATCTCTGGAAACGAAAAGGCTGACGTTTTGGCGAAGGACGGGTCATCTGAGGATATTCGTTTTACCAAGATATTCTCCCTGGATTGTAGAAGATTGAGTGCTCAGCTGGTAAAGGAAAAGTGGGAAGATGAGTTTAGTACTTCAGCATTAGCACAAAGATACAAAGCTGCAATTGGCAACCGTTTGCAAAATCCTTGGTTTTCTAAATTAAAATATGGAGGAAGAGAATTCATAACTACATTATGTAGATTGAGATTCAACCACAACCAGTGTAAATGTCATTTGTTTAGATTAAACTTGGTTGATAGCCCGAACTGCGACTGTGGTGAAGTTGAAGATCCCGATCACATCTTTTTCGGATGCAATAGAAGAACTCTTCAGTCTAACATTCTAATTCAAGAGCTTATACGATGTGGTGTGACTCCGCCTTTTAACGTCAACAGCTTATTAGCTACAGAAAGATTACAAATCTATACTCTACTTTACAAATTTCTTAAATCCAATAGTATTTCAATATGATTTTGCTTTTTATTAATTGTCATGATTATTAATTTCCCTGTCCCTGACCGAGGTCGTCCTTTTATATTCCTGTGTGTGTAATGCTCCGCCGACCCCGGAGCGAGAAGAGTTTTTTCCCTCCCTTGTTTACACGCTTCTGCTTTGCATAGCTTTTGTAGTGCATAGAGTTTTAGTAACTTTTAGTTTTCAAATATTGGAGATATGGATTTGTTCCAGACGAGCTATTTGGCTCAATCTCCAGTATGTAATGGTGGATGGCTGAGTGGATCTTCGATATAGATCACGGTGTCATTAAAGAAAGAAGAAGAAGAAGAAGAAGACAAAAGTGTCACAGGTTCACGGTTGTTGTCTGGGTTATCTGAACTGTGCCTTGATAAAACACGCTGTGTTTCTGAGTGGGAACTCATTTAAGGGTAATTGCGCTCGATACTGTTGGACTTTCAGTGATCGGACGAGAGAATAATGTTGTTGCAGTGCCATTTTTGTTAATCTTTTTTTATTTTTACATTTAAACTAATACCATAACCTGCATATAATACTTCCGTTATCAAGGCACAGTTACAGACAACAACCGTGATCCTGTGACACCTTTGTGATGACCAACGTACCAACATAAAAACCCTAGTCTAAGGACACTTATTGCGAATTTAAACGTATTCTTTTTTGGACAAAAAAATTACATGAAAAGGTGTTATTTCATGAAAATAAAGTAGTTTAAACAATTTAGTACTCGGTAATTACAGCTATTGGTTGATAAATGCGTTTTTTTTTCAAGATTTCGGCGTGTTTTGTGTGGTGACATAACTTAAAAATCGCATCTTTTTTTGAGAAAAAAGTGTAGAAAACATAGTCAGCGACAAAAAAAAACACCCAATCGTGATTATGGAGTCACTTTACACCCATCCAGCGCAACATTTCGATCCTCCGAGCACTAGGGCTATTCTTGATAAATTCCCGAAGCAGATAGGTCAGCAATTAGACGACACGTACATTCCTTTTTCTTGCAGAACGAATTACCTACGTGCACAAAACTATTGGGTGTAAATATAATATTATCCATTTATCTTACATTTACTTCATCGCATTGTATCTTACAGGTTATTAATGCAGATGACACTTTGCCAATATTGAAAAGAACGACGCTCTGGAAAATTTTAAAAGAGTTAGGATTTAAGTGGATGAAGCGAAGTGGCAATAGTGTTTTAATAGAACGACAAGATATTGTATTATGGAGGCGTCAATATTTAAACAACATTCGGAAATTTCGTGTTAGTGGTAGAAAGATATATTATTTGGATGAAACTTGGGTTAATGCAAGTCATACAAAGCAAAAAATATGGGCAGACACCACAGTACTTACTGCAAGACAAGCATTTGTGGAAGGAGTTTCAACGGGACTGAAAAACCCTTCAGGAAAAGCAAAACGTTTAATTGTTTTACATATTGGTAGCGAAGATGGTTTCCTTGAAAACGGTCTCCTTTTCTTCGAATCCAAGAAAACTGGAGATTATCACGAAGAAATGAACAGCCAAGTGTTCACGGAGTGGATGAGAAATGTGCTTCCTTTTCTGGAACCAAACTCTGTTATTATTATGGATAATGCTCCCTACCACTCAGTCAGAACAGAAAAAAAGCCTATCATGGCATGGAAAAAGCAACAATTAATTGAATGGCTTCTTGCAAAAGGAATTATTGTTGACAACACTTTGTTAAAGGTCGAGTTGCTTGAACTTGCAAGAAAATATATTAACGATAATCCCATCCCATATGTTATTGATCAAATGGTAGAAGGCAGTGGTCATACAATTTTAAGATTGCCTCCTTATCACTGCAATCTGAACCCCATCGAGCTTGTCAAGTAAAGCATCATGTCGCAGCTAACAACAAAACTTTTAAATTACCTGAGGTGAAAACCTTACTTATTGAGAGGCTTAACATTGTAGATAGTAGTGCATGGAGGAATTGCATCAAATATGTTATTGAAGAAGAAAATAAGATGTATCAACTCGACAATGTTGTTGAAGATATGATCGAAGAATTCATCATAGCAGCAAATACCTCATCATCATCAGATCTGTCATTAGAATCTGATTCTGAATGATAATTGAAACGTGCATTTTGTTCTAACTATTATATATTGAAATTGAAGTTCCAGAAACGCAATTAAACTTACATTATATTTACGCATATGCTATATTTTCACACTTATACCTTAAGGTGTTTTTATCCTTTTTTATTATGTTGCCTCTGCTTTATAGTTGTTGTACAATTTTTAAGAAGTACAATTGTTTCTACGTTGTATTTAGTGTAGGCATACGTTCGAAATGTAACATACATTTCGAAAAAACAGAACTGTGTGGCGTTATCAACTGCGGAATCAGAATATGTTGCTGCAGCTGCCACGGCGCAGGAAATGGTGAACATTAAAGGTGTGTTAAGTGAATTTAACGTAAATAGTGATGCTGTACTTTATTGTGACAATAAAAGTGCAATATTAATGTCCAAAAGCTTTGAAAACTCAAAAAGAGGAAAGCACATAGACATAAAATATCATTTTTTAAAAGACTTGGTTCAAAAAAACACAATTCTTGTTGAATATGTTAACTCAAATAATAACATTGCAGATATTTTTACCAAGGCTCTGTCAAAGAACTTATTTAACAAATTCAGGGCTGAATTGAACGTTATGTAATAATGTAGTTTACGATGTTTGATGCGATTTAAGAAATTTAAATCGAGGAGGAGTGTTGAGAATGTACCTAGTTTTCATTACATATAGTTGTCAGTTTCTTTGCTGTATAAAGATGTTTGTTTCGTTGTGCTTGTTTTAATACAATAAAATAACAAAACTCTAATATCTTTTTCCTTAAAATGATCTATAAAAAATTCCGGTTCGATTGATGTCTTAAAAAAAAAAAATCGTTAAAAGAAAAACCTCAGTCGATAGACAATAAAAAACGCTAATATTTTCACTTCTTAATTTCTTTTAATTTTGTTATACTATTCCTAATTAATATAGGAGAAAAAAACTCGTTACCGACTGTAGGAATCTATAGAGTGAAAACCCAGCCTTAACATGCTAATCTAAAAATACAAACTACACTACAACCTATGAAACGAATAATTATTTGTTTAAGAGAATACAAGTCGCATTTTTTTTGATTTGTTAACGCTCGAATCGATAATACTCAATACGCTGTCAGAACCTAAATGACACAAAAATAACAATGGCGGTAACACGTGATTTATTCCAGCATTCGGCGCCGCCTGGTGGATTGTACCCCTTAACAAATCGTGACGTCACGTTGATATAAACAAATCGTATTTAGTGCGCCCTCCCTGTTTCTGCTGATACATGCACCAATGTCCCCATGCTATATACCTCTTTTGTTGTCGCAGAGCTTATATAATTGTTGAAGAAATAAACAACAGTTACTAATAATAGAAAAAGTCTTTAATGTGTTTATTTGTTAGCGTTAGCACATTACGACGGTAAAAATAGATAATACACTGAATATAGGTACACATACATAGTAGGTATCATAAAAAAAGGCGGCAAAATACAAATTGTATGATCTCTACAACTTTTTTTGCGGCGAAAATCCACTCCCTACCCAGATGCAAGATTTTCGACGCTGCGTTACCACTTGCGGTAAACTATAAATTTCAGAATTCAAATCGAACAGCGGAGCAGCGTCGTGAAAGTAATGGCAAGTCAAGTCGAACAGGAATGCTTACAGCTGCGAACATACCTAGTTCCTGGTTTTCTTTCTAATTAGCATTTCTGATAATTTGCTTACATATGTAGCGGGTGCAGTAAATTCTAACTTGAGAAATTGAAATACAGATGGCGACACAGTTTATCGGCCCAGATAAATATAGAAGTTATTTGTAATAAGTATTTAATTTCTATAATCTTAGATTTTTTAAATATCTTTATCAGTAGGTATTACTAAATATCCCACGTCAGTGGAGCTTAGAAGAATGATATCGATCTTCTCATTATCATTATTTGCAAAATGAGTTTGATACTGCTCGGTATACTGTTTCTTACATTTGGCGGTAAGTAAATATTTAAGTTAATATATTAATTATTACACAAAAGAATATAAACTCTTATATAAATTAAGTAAATATGTTATATTTTATTTATAATTTTGTTCTAATGACTTCGTCTCGTATGCAGTCAATATTTTATTTAATAATTTTCCTAGGAGACTGAACCAAATTTAAAACTGAGATATTAAAATAAAAAATTATAAACGAAATTTAAAAACTATGTCATTATTAAAAGTTGTCAATTATAAGATCCTAATAAAGTTTACGGTAACCGGGTACCTAATATTCTTCTGGAATACTATTTTTTATCTAATCAATTAATCTTATATTAAAGAGCTTACAAGATATTTTAGTTGTACGAACTACTTGGATTGCAGAAAATCCGTCTTGTTTAAAATATGTTTCAATTGGTAAATAAATTTAATTTGGAAAACGTTTTTGAATTATATTATTATATTGATTATTTTCAATGCAGTTTACAAATTCGTCTCAAACATGAATTACACTTATTTTTGGTTAAAATACTGTAAAATTTGCGGCAATATGCGTAATAATTTGATAAGTACTGCTTTATATCAAATATTATTTGTCAAATCATTGTACCAAAAGAAAGATCAAATTAATTAAACCTAGATAAAAAACATATTCGATTTCCTAAATAGGACGACTAAGAATAAATTTATTTTTTTTTAGAAACAGTGCCTATTTTTGGTACTTACTATATTTTTCTCCTTTCAAAGTTTTCTTATCAAGATATTTCCATTCAGTTTTAGCACAATGCTCTGAAGTAGACGAAAGACCCTCTGATTACCATAGAGGATGGTAATATCAAGGGAACATTCAAGACCTCCTTTAACGGGAGGAAGTATATGGCTTTCGAAGGTATACCGTACGCCAAACCACCGATCCAGAACCTACGGTTTAAAGTTAGTAAAAATTATTATAATACATTCAATTCTATTCATAACTACTTATTTTCAAATTTTAATTGTATACCAGTATCTATTGAAATGGGAATCACGTAGGAAACTTAAAATTCACGTATCATTTTTGTTGCTATATGCTAGGTTTGTTTAAAAAGATGTGAATTTTGCTTAACAGCAAAGTAGGTACCCAGTAAACATTTTTGTGTTTCAGAAAAGTTTCTAAAACATACTTTTCACGTATCTGCAACACTCCTGAAACTGCTAATGTCCGCCCCATTTTATGTGTCGTTTGTAACAAACCGAATGAAACGTTTCTGTTGGGATATTTCTGATACAAGTTATTGGAGATTATATAAGATTGTTTATTTATTGCAACTAAGTTCTATTTGCGTCAACACGATGGTCTTGAATAAATTTTAATTGACACGAACATGTGACTCCACTGTATTAAAAATGAAATGTTACATTTTAAGGGTCAATTAAAATGAATCCAAGATTAACGTGTCCATGTAAACGAACCTCATAAAATAAAACACATATACACCTGAAAAAGGATTTCTATTGTCAATATTAAAGTTTTCAATGTAAACACAATAGAATTGTTCGTGGAGCACATCAAATGCAATCATAAATCAGTCAGGTCTAATTTGATTGGTTGAAAGAAATCCACAACTTCAATCCAAGTTATTCGATTGGCTCTTCCTGAGGCCGAATTCCGTAAGCTCGATACGAGACACGTACTCGATACGATACCCCACTCGATATCGAGAGCGAGTCTGTATCACTATCGAGTGGAAGTTCGGGTAATTTCGGGTACAGGTATACAAAAGGTCTAAATAATGAAAAGTTTTCGTTAAAAAGTTCATATAAACGCGTTTGACAGTTGATGAAAGTTGGTTACAATGGCTGCGTTCAGGGAGATACGATGCCGACAGCGCTGAGCTCCGCTAGATCGCGCGGCGTCCTGAACGCGACCGCTGGTTCCAACACAGTATAACAATAAGGACATAATTGTCGGCACCTTTGATGTTTTGTAGACTTGCTTTCGTGACTTCCAAATACAGACTGAACTTAGGGGCATCTTTTAAAGATGGCGAAATAAATAATGGCAAATATAGTTCAAAACAAAAATTCCAAATAAATACGATTTATGAAAAATACCCTAGTCTATTACATTTGATATTACAGTCGCGAGCAAATGTTATAGGCACCTTGACAAAACTAATGGGTTTCATGTTTCTTGCATTTTTTTTGTGACAGTTATTCAAGGTTTATATAATCGTCTTTATGGTTACAATAGTCTTTATAGATACCTTTTGTAAATGTATTATTGTTTTTTATGTTTTCAAGTGTTCGAGATGTCACTTTCCCCCTCCATCTAAAAAGTATTATAGCTGTACTAAAAACACTCTAATATGCAAAAAATTAATAAGATCCCTTAAAATACTACATATCTATAATGCAGTGGCGGCTGGTCAGGTGAGGCAACTGAGGCGGCGCCTCACCGGAAGAAATCTTTAAAAAAATGTTCAATGTTGTTGACTAATATATATTAAAAAATTTGGACTTATTATTTCAAATATAATAAAATTTTAAAAATTTCTAGAAGAAATTATATCAATTTTCGCATTTCCCACTAAAACACGTAAACTAATGACCAGCGACTCGCAAGAATTCTAACTGAGGCGAATGGATTATCGGTTCAGTTGGATGAACGCAATGCATTGAAATTCATACTAAGAATTTATGCAACACACAATACGCTTCGCCATATAATACGTGATTTTAGTTGTTTAGTGAGGCGATTGATTCGTTGCCTCTCGGAACCTTTCGGTATCCGTCGGATTTCTTAAATATTTAAATTATACGCGCATGCCTATTTTAATACCTGCGTCAGTTTAGTACACTGAGTTTACTGCTACAGCAGGGGTAGTTTGTGTTTCACCTGTAATATTACGTTTGGTCGGTGTACGGGGGTGTTCAGTGTGCACATACACAACGACTAAGACCTAAGGTAACATATTTTCTGCAATAGAAAAGTCATGAACCCCACGCACGATATTATTATGTCTTTGCTCGAAACGCCGTTTTCACGGCGTGTCGAAGTAGAGAAACGTCAAATTTTAAATATGCAAACAAAAATCAAACCGCCTCTCAATGTAATTTCAAATGATAAACGACAGGGTCGCGAATATTCAAGATCATTTAAAATATCATGGTACGAAACGTGCAAATGGCTTTGCGGCAGTAGTTATAAAGAGAGTTCATTTTGCTGGCCATGTTTACTTTTGAGTGACGTTAAAAACACTTGGACAACCCTTCCCGGTTATAAAGATTTAAAAAATTTCAGTCGAAGCACAAAACTACATGAAAGTTCAAAAGAACATATTAAAAATTTCATGGGGTTAAAACGGTTAGAACGAAATACATCCACTATTGTAGAAGCTTTACAAGAAAATGTTAGTTTTAATAAAATTTTATATAATGAAAACGTTAGGAAAATCGGTTGTTATTAACATACTTAATTGATGTAACGTTAATTTTAGGTAAGCAGGAACTATCATTTCGAGGTCATGATGAAAGTTCGACTTCATTTAATCGCGGAAATTTTTCATTGTTTAATAAAACGCAACCAGGAACTGTCTGAGCATGTTTCAAAATTTAGTAGTATATTTACAGGACAGTCCAAAACTATTCAAAATGAATTAATTGGTTGCATTGAGGAACATTTAAATGATTTTATTGAAAACGAAATTAATCATAGTGACTGTCACTTCATTGCGGTTGAAGCTGATGATACAACCGATATTTGTGAAAAATCTCAATGTGCAATAACAATACGGTATTTAAATAAACAAACCGAAATTAAAGAAAAGATTTTTAGGATTTTTTGATGTTAGTACCGATAGAACCGCAAATGCTTTGTTTGAAGTTTTGATTAATGTGTTAAAACCTTATAATTTAAAAAAAAAATGATTGCTCAGTGTTACGATGGTGCTAGTGTCATGGCTGGTGAGCTTAATGGACTACAAGCGAAAATCAAATCAATTGCGCCTAATGCACTTTTTACACACTGTTGTGCCCACAGGCATGTAGAATATCTTTGCCACCCTGACTGGCATTTCATCTTTTTTTCATCATTCCGCCAAGCGTACGGCAGTATTAGATCAAATAATCGGCAAAAGGATACCTTAAGCTGCTGAAACTCGTTGGTACACCCGATCGAAAATTTTGAATTTAGTAGCCGAAGAGTGGAATAATTTAATTTTAGTTTTTCAAACTATTGTGGAGAGTCCTGATTCGGTTCGAATCCATTCATGTAGCAAAGGTTTTCTCAAGCAATTTAATGATTTTGAATTTGCAATTTTGACTTTCATATATCGTGAAATTTTTGCTTGCAGCGATCTTTTATTCCAAATTTTGCAAAAGAAATGTTTAAATATTAAATATTCTTCAGAACAAATTGATATTGCATCTTCAGAAATGAAATAAAATTTTCAGAGATTTTTAACATTTGCAAAAACTTAACTGAATTTCCAACCAGACGAGGGGTACCATTGCTTGAGGAAGAAATTTTTAATAAATACAAACTTTTATTTTATGAAATTATTGATTGCGTTATTTTGCAATTAAATACTCGTTTTGCTAATTTAAGTAAATTAGAATTTTTAGCTCTTGTTGATTCTTCAAAGTATTCTGAGTATTCTAAAAATTTTCCCAAGAAAGCACTCAATTGCTTATTTGAAGTATATCCCAACATATTTGATAATACAGGTTGTAACGAACTTTCAATTTTGTATTGGATGAACAGTTTCGTATATGGATGTGGAGTAAAACTTTGAAACTAATTTATGCAGAATATAAAGACATTTTTCCAGAAAGTTACAAGCTTTACAGTTTAATTTTGACTATTCCTGCCACAAGTGTATCAGTTGAAAGAAATTTTTCTTGTTTAAAACGTATAAAGACGTACGTATCTTAGAGATACAATCTCTCAAGACAGACTTAACGGGTTAGCTAAATTATCAATAGAAAAAGAATTAATATCTAATTTTAGTAAAAACAGTCAATTTTATGAAGGCATTATTAATAGATTTGCTAACTTGAAGGATAGACGTATAAATTTGATATATAAATAATGAATTTTAAATTGGGTTTGTAGGGCTATTGGCGATGACTTCCAAACAAAAAAGTCAACTCGTTCTAAGAATAGCACCTCAACGGTGACGTGAAATCTATTCAACTTTTGTTTGTGGACAAAAAATTTTAAGCTGCTGCAATCGCCTCACCTGGCAAATTACTCACGAGCCGCCACTGCTATAATGTATTACCTACAAGTTTTTATTTTCTCATTTCTTACTGTCATATTCGCCCAAAATTTAGGGTGCCTATAACATTTGCTCGCGACTGTATATGTATAACATAATAGATATTAATTTATTAATGTGATGTTTGGTTTGACATCGAAATATTTAAAAGAATCATAACTATAGTAGTGGAAGTTATAAGCAAACAGTTTTATAAGATTTTACATAGACATAGAAATTAACTGCAAAATGTATTATAAATAAAATAAGAAAAAAGTTTTATTCACTGCTTTAATAATTTAATTTGTTTAATTATACCATTTTGCTACTTCTAACAAAATTCTCCGTTCAAACATTTTTAGGTATCAAATATCCTAATTGATAATGTGATACTTGTTGGTACAAAAAATCATGGAAAAACATTCATAGTTTAAATATATTAGCCTTTTCACACCTGTTTTTTAATAATTTGTTAAAGTGTTTAAAATCCAAGTCTTCGGAATATATTTTCGGAGTCTATTGGAGCAGATTCCATAAATTCCTCTAGATAAATAATTCCAGTTGATTTAATTAAAATGGGAAATTTTAGTATATTTGATATAAAACACAAGTAGAGAATTTACCATATTTTATTTATCGGAAAGGAAACAAAGTTACATCTCTCTGTTTTTTTAAGAATCATTGGAGTATGTTTCACTGCACAATAACGTATTGCAGTCTTTGATTCCTTTTCATTCATTGTAAGAACTGATTTTTGCACACTTTAGAGCCAAATAAAAGAAGAACTGTATGCTACGATGAAACAATCTTCATGTCTTTATTAATACAATAATTATACACACCATACGGAAATGCACACGAACTAATGATCTAATAAACGGTATACTAAACTAAAAAGATGAAATAATGTGAATAAAAGAAATTTCGTTTATTTATAAAACGTAAACAATAACATTGCGCCATCTTGAAAAGATGTCCACTAAACAAAATTCGGTAACAGAAATGTTTCAGAGATGTAACATTATTAACTTTGAAACTTCGAGTGTAACGTGCAGAAACGTTTTTGTTTACCGTACAGAACTTGCGACATGTCCGCCCTCAAAAGAGTCTCAAAGAAACGTTGCGTTTGAATACGTTTTAGAAACGTTGCTGTTAACATTTTAAGAAACGTTTTATAAAAGTAATAATTTGAAACATTTTTGTACCATAGAGGCGGTAAAGTGTTGTAAACCCATGTTTGCCCATTATGAAGTTTTAGTATACCATTTTCTATAATTATATAATAATTGGAGATTAAGAAAATCGTAAACACTTCATAATGGGCAAAAATGGATTTATTACATTTTAGCTCTGTGGTACAGAATTGTAAGTAGCAGTGTATTGTACGTTATACAAACGCAAATTGAATTGTATTAAAAAGTCTTTATTAATTTTTATGTTACAACTTATTTTGCCTTACTGCACTATCTAGTATACTGTAAATCAGCTTGCTTAAACCATATCTTTATGGTATACTCAAAAATGACCTCCAACAACCATGAGTAGGTATCTTTTTCTTACAGCAGCTAAAAATGTTAAAAGGTTAATAAGGTATCAATAAGTTATAAAAGTTTTTTTTTAACATGATTTGATCTACTACACTATTGGTCTGAATTAAGTTCACTAACAAATTATTTTCCCAGCAAAATGTGAGTTGAGGTTATGTCTATCGAGTAGTTGAGAGAAATGTGAGTCATAATAGAACTAAGTATATACCTAATATACTTACCGAATTCTTTGCCACTTAGCCACAATCTGATCTGGCTACAACGGCCAGCATACGCAAACTCTACTCGTGCTAGTGGTGCCCGGTGCCCTCGAAATTTGCCGTGTTTGTGTATGCGCAATGCGCAGCTACTTATAACAATGTTACTTAGGTTACACAAGATACATTTCCTAATGTTTCAAGTAAACATTAAAAAAAAAAAAAAACGTTTCATGTAAGTTACAAATATATGTTGCAAACCTTACACCTAAGGAATTTTTTGTTATGTTTCATTTACGTTTCTTGTTTATTGGGTTGCCAAGAAATATTAAAAAAAAGCGTTTCATATGCGTTACAAGGTATATGTTGCAAATTTTACGCCTAAGATTTTTTTTGTTATGTTTCATATAGGTCTCTTGTTTAGTGGGTGCTGTCACAAAATATTCGATACCACGAAATTTCGCTTATGTCCATAGTGCTATAACCTTAAGAGTGCGTTAACAGTAGGTGAGGTATGTACTACCTGTGGCGGAAATTCAAAAGCTTCATATGCTGCTTCATAGTATATACATTTCGTGAGAACTTGTTGTAAATGCAAAACAGAAAGTAAAACACTCAAGAACAGTAGTGTAAAAATGGATTAAAAAGAGGCACGTAAAAGTTTAATAATAAGCGAATTAGAAACTTTCGTTCAACGTAGATGGTTGTAGTTTCATAGAATATTAGAATATATTTCTAATTAACTTTTCTTTATAACAATTTTATTTATTTTCTAAAATAGAGGTACAGTACTTCGCCTTCCGTTGCGATGAGGTACTTTACCTTTAATTTATATTTTTGGACAAAGATAGTATATAACCGAAAAAAAATATATATCTGATGGTTGCATTTCAGCTTATACACCACGCATTGCTTTGCAAACAACATTTATACATAGCATGTTATTAAGCAAATGGGAAAGATAAATCATAGCATAGATTAATTTACCGCATTAAGTTTAAGTGCCTTGTACACCAGTGACACATTCTAATTGTACGACCTACAGCGTAAAATAGAGCCTATATGTGTAGCATGGATAGTAGATGACTCATGCATTCACTACCGTTTTCGAAACATATAAACACAGATGTGCGGTCTCTGTTTTTTTTTTTTTTTGTAGTAAATCTAATGTAAGGAAGAACGCAGTAAGGAACATAGAAAAACATTGGACTTATAAAATAGAGAGAATTAAATACATCAAAGGCGCATACATATGCCTGGCGACTTACCTCGGTTAGCACAATTCCAAGTTTTTCAATTACTTAGGTACTTAAATATAATATTGTATATATAGAACAGATGTTTTGTTTTCTTACACATCCCTACCCATCCATCATTGCTGTTCGATTTAGGAGTAATTCAAAATTTGTATTTCTCTTGAAAAAATATTGTGAGACTTTTGAGGCAAAACCTTTGGAACTAGGGAATTTATAATCTAAATATTATTTTATCTTGTTATTATAATATTAATAAAAACATACCAATAAAATTTTTTTTTTGACGAGTGTAGAGCTTTTCGTTCTAATATTTGATATAAAAATCGTGATTTTGAATGCATCCTCGCCATATCTCTTTCATTATTTAATGTCAAAGAAGGAAGCCGGAGCGAAATAAAAAATGCATATGAAATCATCAGACATCAATTAGATTAAAAAATATAAGCACATTTGGGTAAAGCCGCAGGGAAACTACAATATGGTTTAATATTTTGCATAGGGCCTGTCGCAACTTAGTTAATGTGTTCAGTAATACTGAAAAAAAGTGTTTCATTCATATCCGAGATATGCTTTACTGATTTAAGTATAGCTGAATACCTGAAATGTTTTCATACCATCCATTTTGATACTTTCATTATTATTTTGCATACGAATAAAATAAATAAAAGAAATGAACCCATTGATATTGCTCCTTATTGTATAATTAACATGCCTTTGGTTTAGTTTCTAGTCGTAGTTTAACTGTAAAACCAAAATACTTTTAAAACCATTTAATAAGACTACAGTTATTCGAAATACTTCAAACATCAAATAATTTATTCCTACGCAAAGATAACAAATACATAATGGATGCATTCACATCGCACATTAATAAATCCAGCCTAAGCTTTTTTAAAATGTCAACAGACAAGCAATTTGTGTTTACTTTATTTCGAAGCAGCCAGTTAATGCATAGATCCGTCTACTATCCACGCTAAGCATATAGCCTCTATTTTACCCTGTAGGTCGTACAATTAGAATGTGTCGCTGGTGTACATCGAACAGACAGTACCACTGTCCGTAAAGGCAGATAAGATCTCGCCTGTTTTCAGCTTCTCTGGGGGATACAGCGTAGATATTTCCAGCAGGGAAACTGCAATAGCGTACATCCACAAATCGAAATGAGGTCTATCCCGTTGGTTTGTCGATGCTCTCGAAACGACAGCGAAGCTGTTAGCCTAGAGGCTGTCCCCACCACCTTTCAGGCCGAAATTATTGCCATCCAGACTTGTGCTGAGGGCATCTAAAACTGCCTGCGCAAGAATAGAAGGGTAGAAATCATCTCCGACAGCCAAACTGCCTTCTGCCAAACTGCGGGCTGTCAGATTTGATTCTGAGGTGATACTGGGGTACCACAGAAAGCTTAAACAGCTGGTTACATTGAAATAGGTGCCAGGTCAATCTGGGATCAGAGGCAATAAAATAGCTGACACGTTAGCAAGGGGCGCCAGCGAGTTGCCGTGGTTAGGTCCAGAACCAACAGCATCAAAACGTTTGTCAGATTCAAACTTGCTGCTAGGCACTGCTCCTTTTGGAATGGACTCGCCGGCGCAAGACACTGTAAATCTCTAGGCCTTCATCCGACTGAAGAAAGATTCCGTAAGGCAGTCTTTATGAGCAGGGACAGATTACTCACAGGAATCTTAACTGGGCACTGCGCACTAAATAAACACATTCCTGGCATGGGACTAGTGAACTCTCCCCTGTGCAGAAAGTGTAGGAGTCGCACTTTGGGGTCGATCGGTTGGACGAACCCAGAGTCGCTAAGTTAACTCTCAGCCAGATTGCGAACTTTTTTGATAGGGTGCAACCTAACTGAGAGGGCTAAAATGGACATGGGGGCACAATAGGTCTTTCTGGCCGAGTTGCCTTCTTTGGGTTACACCCGCCCATGGGGGAAAAAAGCCTTGTAGGTACATGACGACGAAATTCGATAGGTCTTTATTCGGTGAATGGTTTTGAGGAACTGCTTTTCGATGAATTGTATTTTGGCAAAGTTTTCAGCTTTCTTTAATTACAGTATCCTACTGATTTCTAATAGTTATCTGCACCAACAACATTACCGTTTTTATAAATATACATATTTACAGCTTAAGACTTTGAAATTGATTTTTAGATTTGTTAACAACCAACATTAAAATTTAGGGACCAGAACCAGCAGATCCATGGCCAGGCACCCTAGATGCTACTACCTCTTACACATGTATTCAAATGGGATTAGACTTTAGCGTGACAGGTATGTATACTTCTTCTACTGGAGATCTGATTTGATATCTGTGTACTTATAGTGGACCGATAAAAAAAGAAAGTATTTTTTTTATAATTTTGCGACAGTGATAAAAAATGCCTTTAAAGAAACTTCATCCATTCATTTTCAATTCTTGTACCAGAATCTATTTTATTTAATGTGCGAAAAATCAGCTCAATTGGCATGGCGATTCTAACCAAATGTTTACGGTATTAATCGAAGATGATGAATAACTAGGAAGAAAACTTCTGTAGCGACGGCTCGAATTAATTGTAAGATAAGTTCCTATCATATAGAAATATTTTGCTTAGCTTCCGAATAATGAAAGGAATCAGAAAGAAAAGGCGTTGACAAGTTAGAAATTAAAAGAGACTCATTTGAGAAAGTAGTCTGAGAGTCACAGAATTTCGAATCACATTATTAGGAAGTAGTGAGACGGCGGCTCAAATTGAAACTGATTTTTTGTCAGCTCAGAACAAAGCAATCCTTCTGAAGAAGTTTTGACGAGCAATTTATGGCGGTGCCGTTAAAGTGCTAGGTGCCGATCCTCGAATCAAGGGAACGTAAATTTCGGGAGAATCGGAGAAATCTAAAGCTTTTCTCAAAAGTATACAACAAGCATACGATTAGGAAAGTGAGTAATATTTTGTGTGGTTGTAAGCATATCGACTTGTTTAGGTATTATTCATTGCCGCCATTTCAAATGTACATTTTGTAGTATTGAAGATGGTAGCCGAATTTCGGATGGTTTCCTAATGTTGCATACCGCTTTATTTTAGTCACATGTGCTGTTGTTCACTAGCTTAATATGTTTCTCCTCTGGTTTACAGTTATTTTCACAACCCTTGCGTGATATTGAAAGAGTGTTTGAATATAAATGGCGGCCATATTTTTTTTGATATCGGTGCGGAGGGGAGAGGTTGCTTTTTTTAATCAACTATTTTTTAACTTCGAAGTAGGGGAGGAGGTCGATTTCTTATAACTTTTTTAACCCGTGGTGGGAAAGGGGAGGAGCGTCAAACATCAAATTAAAAGTTCGTTTCGGTTCTCGATGATGTATAGATCATTTTTTTTTGTGTAAATTATGGCTTTACTTGTTTTTAAAATTGCCTAAAAAACTAAAAAAACTATAAAATAGTAAATGAGTAATATTGAAACATGTTTTACTATGTATTGATCTCTTAATTATCAACAGCACGATTTAAAAATTAAAAAAGCCAAGAAAGACTGGCGAATTTTTTTACTTTGCAATTGAAAATAGTTGCAGAATGCGATATCAGAGAATATTAAGACATCGATATGCTTATAACCATTCGCTGGCTTAAATATTTTTATATATCACTCATATAAACTTACAATTAGTAAATAACATGTGAAATGAAAGAACATGAAGGAAAAAATATTTGTTATATATATATACTGTATTAGAAATATAAATACAGAATTACGATATTTTTACAAAGGAATAATAAAAACTGTAATAATTAATCACCATCTAAAAGAAAAGAAAAATCATCATCACAGGAATCGTTACCAGTACTAATAAAATTCTTCGCAGAAGACATGCAGTAGATGTTCAGTTGGAATAGTAGGTCGACATATATTTGATCATTTATATGTTCGAATCTTGCCAAGGGTTTATCTTGTTAGTTGCTCTACATCATCCGATGTAAATATAAGATACTTCGACAATACTATTTAGAAACAAAGGATTAATTCGTCCACGAATAAAAGTAAGATTTACAAACAAACAAACATTAAGTATACATTACTTACAGTATTTACCCGCAAATTTCCTTTTTATAATAATTGCAAACATTTCACACTATTTCACGAGGTTTTTGGAGAAATACTTTCGGCTTCGTTGGAGTTAAAGCCACCATTATGAATCTTAGTTCCATTCAGCTTCTTTATACATTAGAAATCAATAATATTTACCCCAAAACACCAGGGTTTTTTGAAAAATATTTTCAAATATTTTTCAAAAAACCTGTGATGATATAAAACAAATAATGTCAATATGAATAAAGAAAAATTACGAAAAAACGCGAGTGACAGAAGTAAATAACAGCACCGCGAAAAAATGTAAACAAACAAGATCTCGAAACACTATGTTTGTTGCATGGCCTAATCATAGGTCTATTACTTTCTTTTCATTGCACTATCTTTATTCGACACATTATTCGGGGTTAGCGTCACGTTCTGCGCTGGTTCCATCCGATTTGGCGAGGACCCTAACACAAATGTATTAATTGATGACTTTTGTAATTAATTAAATTAACTTTTTTTAGCACTATGGGGAGATGATTATAATTTTTAAACTACTACTTTTTTTTTTAAATTTGGATGGGGACGGGCGATATTTTTTTTTAACTGACGGAATTGTTTTTAATTCGTAGTGTTAGAAATTAATTTAATCAATTAAATCAATTAAAGGAAACTATATCATATCTTTCCCACTCCGATCTCAAAAAATATATTCATTTAAAATATTTTCAATTCTCTCCTGACATTAATTAATATTAATAAAAATAGTTAATCAATTGAGAACAATGTCATACATATTCCCACTCCAGTGGTCAACAAAAAGTTTATTTAATAAAGAAACGATACCCGCGCGATACCCTTCACGCGGTGATAAAAAAATAATTTCATTATGTAAGAAACTTAAATTAGCAGGCAGAATACCTATTGCACTGTTGGGGAGAGGGTTTTCCTTTTACGCGGCCTGCCAACAATGCAGGTGTTTATTTGATATGGTAAAGTCTTCTTCAGCGATTTTATATGAAGTTTTTTTTTAACCTAAAATTAGCAATAATATACAAATATTTAAAAAAATCAATTGAAGGGTAATTAGTCATTTACCTGATAATTTTAATGTTGATATTATAGGCAGTTTTTTGTAAAATTAGATCGAATTTAAAATATTAGTAATACAAACATTTTAAAACAATATTTAAAATTAAATGTTCTGCGTCACATGAGAGGTTTACTTATGCCGATATCAAGCATTTAGTGTCAAGCATTTATTTTTGTTGTTAAAAACTTATTTGTATATATTTTCTTTATAATGTATTAAAGGGGAAAGAATAGGACTTTCACACATGTAATTTTTTTAAAGCAATGAATATACGGGGTATTTTTAAGATGGTTAAATAAATAATGAGTGATAGATGTTTGATAAGTTTGCAATGTCTGTTCCATCATTGATGGATTTTTTCTCTTTCTGAACTATTCTATTACTCTAGATATAAAATTAAGAATATTTTAACAACAGAAACACATCCTAATTGGTAATTAATAATTGATTTGTTTTAAATATTTGTGTATTATACTAATTTTATGTTTAAAAAATATATTTTATTAAAAATGTTTAATAACGCACATAGTGTTATCATTTCTTTTGCGCACACAACAAATGCGTAATGAGTGAGCTTTTAAGAATTTGATAACTCGTGAATTAAAATATACCTAAATGTTTACAAGGTGCAGCTCATGTACACGATGTTGAGTTACTCACGAGCGATTGTTTCCTGTTTTGAATCACAAAATATAAGAACACATGTAAATCGCCTTTTTCTGTTGATATTATTGATAGTGTTTTTTTTTTGGTAAATACATTCAACGATGTACTTAGTGTATCTTAACGTTCACATGATCAGTTTATTTTTAATTAATATGTTTGAAAAATTATCCGATATTCAGCTACCTTCCCCTATTTATTTGTTTTATATTATATGGTAAATTTATTATCTCTAGTGTTTGAGTTAAAGTAAATCAAAGAATTGTATTCTTTATTTGTATTTATTGTACATATTTATTTATGTTAAAATATGTGTAATAACAACAGAATTTAATGCACTTATTTGTTACTTTTTCCCACCATTTCTGGAATTTTAAAATCATAATTTAGTCCCTAATAACCATAACCTAAGTTTATTTCCGTATGTTTTACTATTTACATGAACCACTTGAAATTTAATGGCTTCGATGCAGACATATTAGGACTAAATTACAAATTCTCTTCGATTTGTTACAAGAATAGTTCGAGAATAGAATAGGCCTTTCAGCTAATGCAATAGTAGCTTTATTTTACCACCCTAGTGTGGTAAATCGCAGGGAATTTTTTCCCATCTCATGGTTTTTATTGGAAGTAATTCCAATGCGACATATGCATAATATTCTTTAATTTAAGGAATAAACTAAGCTGTATGGGTAATACGGTTTTAATAAAACTACTTAATCACCTCAATATTTCGTCATATATTTTATGACTTCATCAGGAGGAAATCTACAATATTACAAAGGATATGAACCAATAGTAATGAAAGATGTAAAAATAATGCTTATAAATTCAAATATAATAATAATAAAATTACACGTTTTTTGAATTTAGAATTTTTAAAAATATTTTTACCTTATTTACAAAAATACAAATTGGAATTTGAAAAAGAAAACAACTATTTTTAAAGTTTTGTAACTATGAATTATCTTTGATATCAAATAATAAGTACGGAAAATTGAATCGATTTGATCGAGTGATTTTCAAAAAAGAAGGAAATAAAGAATACAGTTTCTCTTAGTAAATAATAATGAGCACCGACCCCCTGAAATAAACATTTTTCTCATCTAAAACTAATACAAGTACCCGACATTAGGTCATTTACAACACTCAAACTCTTCATTTCGCGTTAAAATGACACCTACCACACTCTAATGCGTAAATAACTATTTCGGCCAGGAAGAGAGCGAATCTAGGAATCTAGGAATATGATTTATCGCTTCTCCCTGAATGATCCCTTCTCTTACTTTCGAGAATCGGCACTCTGAAAAAGAAGACACGGTTTCTAAATTTTCAACGTCTCAAATGCGAGTGAATTTGCTACCTGAACCATCAAAACTACTTTCTCGGATAGGAGTAACATCATTCAAAACGAACGCAGTACTCCATGATGTTGAACTCGTTACAAATCTGAAAATAGTAAGTCATTTTAGAAATGGCGAGCCATTTGCTGAAAAATCAAATCATGAGTTCATGAGCACCGCTATAAAGGGTTTTACTCTTACAAACGGAAACGATGACTCAAGCAAAAAGGCACGATGAATTCTATTACTAGAGTACTAGAGTTTTAGAAAAGCACAGTTTACGTCAACGAACCAGGGTCGAAATATTACAAACCTTAGTACTGCTGAACGTCACGAACACAGGGAGCACGAATGGAATAAACACATTAGTAGAGAGAGAAGCTGGAATGCCTTGTAATGGCTCCATTTTCTCACGAAAATAAGTTTCCTCTGCGACATCTACAGGAAGAAGTTACTGGATCCAAAAGTTAACCATAAGCCGCTCGAAAATTTAATTCTGGATGAAACTGTAGTAATTAATGATAAGTTCGCATCAGGCAGCAACTACACTTGTGGCAGTAATAGACGGCAATACTTTGTAATGTCATGGTAATTGTCTGCTACTGCCTCAAGTGAAGCCGTATCCTGTATAAAGCAATGCAATTTTTTTAGTGGCCGAATTCTCCGATTTCGAAATACAGTAAGTTTTCACGATTTTAAGAATTTTGTAAATATCTTGGAAGCTATAGTGAATATTTTTTTGCTTAATCTACAAGCACAACTCCTTACGAGGGCCAAACAAATGTCGTCATTATTTTTCTAGACTATTGCTGGATTTTAAATTGCTTTGAGACCAGTCTACCCCTCGCTTACCGCTGCTTAGACTCTTCTTTTGATTCAAACTCGGAAAAAATTTAATCATCTTCCATCTTCGGTTAGACAGATGTTATTGATCTGTCTAGCTGTCCTCACAGAGCTATAGGTTATCGGTATTCTATTTCTGTAGTATATATGCACAAAAAAATGAAATTTTAGGTGAAAACCTAACCTTTGAGTCTTAAATTTAATTGAGGTCAAAAGGCGCCTTTTCTGCACTGTCGCAATCGAAAAGAAAAAAAGCTATTTTATTTAAATTTGTATATGTATACATATTTCAGGACAAGAGGATTGCCTGTACGTTAATGTTTATGTACCACGAGAAACGATAGATCCAGAAGAGAAATTGGACGTTATAGTCCATATACATGGTGGAGCCTACATGGTTGGCAGCCCTACGCTCATGTCAGGTCCTCTTTATCTTATGGATAGGGATATCGTTTACGTTAACTTCAATTACCGTCTGGGACCATTTGGTAAGATAATGTTGATAATCTGACTGTACTCTGTCTTATTAAAACAAAAGTAATTACTTATATTTATGTAATAAAAATAAATATTTATTTAAAATATTTAAAATAGAAAGCCGTCCTACAAACATGTAGTTAAAGGATATTTTAATGAAAATATCCAAAAATTATTATTGTTACTTGTTTGTAGAAACAGTGTTTGTATTACATAAAATAATTATTGATCTATTATTCGGTATAGTATAATCAATATTTATTAAAAGCTGTGAGTTTAATATTGGTTGTCAAATATTTTTATATGTTTATTTCGTAATCATTTTTCAATATTTTGTTTTGATTTAAAGAAAATATTTTTTAAGCAAATTATCTTTATATTTTTCAATATCCTTACAATTTTTCAAACTTCTACTATGAATATGAGTTTGAAACTTGCAAAGTAGTCTGGCCGACTCTGATCTATTTAAAGAAAATTTTCAGCCCTCTAGCACTTTTGGTATGCAGACTGTCGATATTAACTTTCTTATTTTAAATGGAATGGTGCAATTTTTATGGGTCTAAGGTATTGCTCACATCATTTGTGATCAGTTTGTATTAATGTTTCTTATCACTAAAGCTAATCGTTTTTCAGATTTTTGAAATTTTGTCAAGATTTTGACGTTTGTGCTCTTTCCATAAACATTAAATATCTCATAGGCTATTAGACATTAAAGTATGTTACTGATGTGGATGCAAGTACACGGTCATAGGTATTGACTACGATAGCGGTAACTAAAATGCCCTATTACAGGGTGTTCAGAAACTCATGTTCAAAATGGATATCTTTAAAGTATGTATTATGTATTGTATGTATGCATATTAGTATTAAGATTTAATTTACCTATTTCTGATAATTTTTGAAATATTCACACTTATTTCATGAAACCGGCAGAATATTCCAAAGTTCCTACCGTTAAGCAAGTTATTCGGAACACTCTGTATAGCATATTTCAAAATGCTGCGTCATTTCTTCTTGCGTTCATTTGTAATATAATTTAAAATAAATATAATAATAAATTTCACTAACAATAAGTTATTATTAATTTCACTAATAATAATATTTTCTTATTATTAGTGAAATTCATTTAAATGTGTGCAACATACCCCTTAATTAGCTATGTTTACATCCACATAGTGACAAACGAACACATTACTAATGCTATATGACAACATATGCTTTTAAAATCTTTTTAAGTTATTTGCGAATAAAGCACTGTAAATTAAAAAGAAATTACAAGTAAACACATTGTAAATTTATCCATATCTCTGTAAAGAATAACAAAAGCTTTGGTAGAAGTGTTTTTTTTTTAATTTAATTGTAGTACTTTACTTTCAAATAATGTACAAAACTTAAATGTCAAACGATGTAAACAATACGTTCACTTATTAATATGTGTAACAACACTCATAGCTTGCTAATATTTAATAATTATTGTCTATGTGTTTAAATAAATTTTACTAATAATAAGGAAACTAGTCATAATAAATGCTTCAAGTATTATTACAAATGAATGCAAGAAGAGATGATGCATCATTTTGAAAAATGCTATATATAGCGTTCCGAATGACTTGCTTTGTAGTAGCTACTTTGGCATATTTCTGCCGGCTTTATGATGTGTGAATATTAAAAAAAACTATCAGAAACAGGTATACTAAATCTTAATACTAATCGATATAGAATCTTGCGCTGCATTGAATTCTGCATTGAAAAATACCACGTTCCATTTGAACAAAAGAAAATTTTTTGTACTTTAAAAATATCCACATTGGATATGAGTTCCTGAACACTCTGTATAGAATGTTGCAGTTCTCGCTGTTGTAGTCACCTATGACAGTCTACTCGCATCCATATCAGAGAATATATTAATATATTAATGTCTAATAGCTTATAAGATATTTAATTTTATTGGAAAGAGCGTGAAATTTTCTCAAAAATGATTAGTTTCTCAAAAATCAGTTTTTTTTTGCTAATTTCCGCACTGAATGGGAGTATTCAGTGCGGAAAATGTACAGAAACTTAAGGAAAATGTCGAAATGTTAGAAATTTTCCCATAATACAAGTATTTTACGCGAATATTATAATTATTAAATTTTAATAATAATTAATAAATTTCTGTTTCTTAGAATAAAATCTTTAACATTGTAATATTACTAACACAAATATTAATATCTCTTAGGAAAAACCTAAAATTTCTTACAATTTAGAAAATTACAGTTATAAATACAGTAATTTTCAAATGATAAGGATATAAGCAAGGCGCGCATGTTCTGGTTCAAGTTTAGGCGTAGAAGAAATGACGTGCTGTTCGGCCACACGTGGTTTCTATTTTCTTGTTATTTTAGAATTATTATACTGATTATTAGTAGATGGTATTAATTCATATTAGAAAATTTGTTTGTTGTTCTTTTAATGCGTTAAAGTCTGCTACGCACTCTACTACAATTTGAACATGGAATATTCGAAACAACTTGCATGTACGTTGGGATGAATTCAGCATTGTCTGTTAAAAACTCACCCACACATTAAAAAATGTGTAAGAAACAAAAGTATTTTTTTACATTGTGTCCTTTCTGTACCAAGTAATTTATAACCTTACTAATCACCTCCCCATTGCATTGCTCACACTGCTGGTTTTGTTGAAATAAGACGTATATTCAACAGTGGGATGCAATATAATAATAATATTTATTTTTAATTTGAACCATAACTTTTTTATATAACATTTTGATCGATGGCGACGCAAGGTTGTCTCAGTAGGAACATGTCTATAATGTTGATAATGTATAAAATTATCACACTATGCTCAAGTTTCTTCTGCATTTTTTGAAAAAAACCTATATTACTACGTAGTATAAATCTGTATTTATATATTTTAAAGGTTTTTTCAATGCGGGCGATAAAACTTTCCACGCAAACCACGGATTGAAAGATCAGGCTCTGCTGTTGGAATGGGTTCAAAAGAACATTGGACACTTTGGCGGTAACAGCAGTTCCGTGACTCTCACCGGACTCTCAGCTGGTGCTGCTAGTGTACATATGCAGTACTTCTCATTTGCAGAAAAAAGTAAATTTCCACCTCATGGCACTGCTTCTGGTTGTAGTGCAACTTATGAAATTTTCCAGAACTTTTCCACAGCAGAGGATTTGCCCAGAGTGGTACCGGTTTGAATCCCTGGGCTGTTAGAATCGATCAATGGCCTACTGCTAAAGCGTTTGTCGAAGAAATTGGTTGCATGGAGGATGGGATGATAATTTTTAGATGCATGAAACAAAGATCGGCTCTTCAAATGATCAATGCTGTTAAGAAATTGTACAAAGCTCCACTAATCCCTTTAACTCCCTTCGCTCCGTCTACAGAGGTATGGTTGCCTCTTGCTTTTATGAATGCCATTCCTTATCTACAATTAGCCTCTAATGTGACCTATGACGTTCCGTTGTTAATTTCTATGACTACAGAAGAGGGTACTTTGCCAGCAGCTTGTAAGCACATTTTAGAATAATATTCTACTAATTATTTGGATTTATATTAATTTAAATTTTAGTGTTTTATAATAAAATAGATGAGTTGAATGCGAATTGGACGTATTGGCTACCGTTGATATTAGAATATTATGATCATCCGCAAGAACAGAAAGACGAAGTTTCAGCCAAAATAAAGGAGTTCTATTTTAAAAATGAGAACGTTACCAAAGAAAACTTTGCAACCTTTATTAAGGTAAGTTTTCAGAACACGCAACTTAATTGCAAAATATTTTCATGATTGTAAAAAGTTTTTCCGGACTATTGAACCGTGGTCTTGCGGATTTACTTCCGTACGTTTTCGCTAAACGACGAGCCATCACGAAGGAAACTTTGACCTCGCCGCTAAAGATGTTCACCGCAGTTGTGAACGAAACGTACGGAAGTAATTCCACAAGATCACGGCTCAACAGCCCGGAAAAACTTTTTACAGTAGATTCCGGCTGTGAAAGCCTACGCAATATTTAAATCTTTAAATACATCACAAAATTTAGGGATTTGACGACAGCACGATAAAAGAAACGAAACTATTAGAATATTTGTTTGTGATTGTTTCACAACTTTTTTACGCATCACTAATTATAAACTTAGCTGTTACTATTTTTATTATCTGTTGAGATATCTCTGATGCAACCCCTTCCAGATATAAAAATGTTTGTTGCATTGCAACTAACAATAAGTGCCATTTGTACCGACACATTAATTTTGAATTAATTTTTATTGACGCGATATGTGAATTAATATAACTCCAAGATTAACGTGTCGATGTAAATGAGCCTCATAATATAAAGCACATCTACATCTGAAAAAGAATGATTTCCATTGTCAATATTAAAGTTTTCAGTACAACCACAATCCTTTCAATATGTAAATACTAATTTTCCACTTAGTTTTGGACCTTTGGTAACGTAAATTGGTTTATCGAAGCCAGTTGGCTATAACCAATTCAAAATATTTATGGCACATGAAGGGATTTTTTCCCGGATGGCCACTATAACAATAATAATTATTTAAAATGTACAGAAATAATTTCACAAAGTATGTTTTCTTTCTAATAAATCTATACTTTAAGCTTTTCGATTTCATATTATTTGCAATGTGTTATAATAGGTTAGGAACTCGGTAGGTATTTTTCAATCTAGTTTTCGTAAATCCCTATTGCTAAACAATTTTTATCAAAACAAAGGCGGGTTATGAAGTATTAAAACATACTTGCCGTAAGTTTACGTTCTATATTCATATTCAGATAAACAAACTTGTAACTTTTGTAACTACAATCACCTTACGCAGAAAACCGAACCACCTGATCATAACCTCTTCTCCTTCTGACAAATGCGAAAATCGCATGCGTGTTTAATTTTGTACAATTAGAAATGTTTTTGAAACATGGCAAAAAGACAATCTCAAATTGAATGTTTTCTACACTTCAATGTGACATTCCTTTGCGATGTTACATTATTTACAAGTTACAAGAAAAAAGAAATGGTTCATTTGCATTTCATGCAGTGTTCCCAACCTTTAAGCATAGAATTTCCCACGAGAACTATAAAAATTTCCCTTTTTTTAAACAAAATTCCCCCGAATGCGCAAAACCATGGTATCTACCAATATACAAGATATGGATCCTGCGCATCTTGTGATGACGCGGTTGAGATCCAGTCCTACCAATAAAATAAACTAGTGAGCTGTTATAGTCGCACCATTCTATTAAAGTAATAAAACTTCATAAAATTACGCATTACCAAATGGACAAATATAAATAATAAATCCACATGTAAATGGAGTATACATTCAAAGTGTTTTTTAAATCACAATTGAATCTTAATTTAATTTAATAACGAAAATATCATAGAATAACGTGAACACACGCTGATGACGCGGGTGGGAGCAGCTGCGCGACCTTGAGCGTATTTGGGACTTGGGAAGAGCATAGCTTGTATATTTGTACCTGGTATATACGGCTTATTTAGGATATCACAACATTGCTAAAAAAAATAAAATTTCCCACGAATACCATGCTATTTCCCTTTTTCCCTTCGACTTTAAAACTTCCCACGAATCGGGAAATTTCCCACGAATTGGCAACACTGATTTCATGTTTAGTGGGATCATGTTGAAGATTTTTATGTTAAAAGGAATGGATTAAGTTCAGCGACATCTATTTTCCAAATCATTAAAATTGTGTTTTAGTTTACATTGATAATAAGCTTTTCCGGTATTTTGATTTTCATTTATATGTTAGACGCTCGAATGTATTTGTTACACAGTGTTGGCAACTTTCATCTTATGAAGTATAGTTGCCGCGTGTATTGACGAGCTAGTATAGAGGATGTTTCGTCAATATTTTAAGAACATGTCTAGGCAGCCAAAGTAACCAAAAGAAGATCGTATGTTGAAGTCTGATTTGTTGCATTGATATTTTGATTAATTGTAATTTAAAATTTTAAGAAAAATTACTACAGAATTTATCATAAGTAGTAAACAAACAGCATAAATTCATAACAAATTTTCGTAAATCCCACCGCCAAATCGATACACTTGTGTACAGTAGAGTTTTATTAACTATTCCTCCAAATATTTTCCTCGGGACCTTTCTTCCCCATATGTTCATTCTTTGCGCTTTTTTTTCCCTCAAGGTCCATAGATAAACATTCGAAAATTACTATTGGTCTAATCACTATTTTATATATCTGTATTTTCAGCCTTCTTGGTGTTTCTTTATTTTTTAGTATCGAAGTTTTGTAAACCCTCTTATTAATTTCTGTTGCGCAGTGCAATAAGACGAATATCTCTGCTTGAAAGATGGTGGCATATCTTCCTAGTAGCAGGGTGATCATTGTGTTTCTCACCTTACTATAGATTTCAGTACCAGTCCCTTTTTTCGGTCTTTGACCGATTTGAACCAGATCAATAATTCTTCGAACCTGTCTCTGTAATTGGATTGATTTGCAGCTTATCTAATCCGTATTTCCATCTCGAAATTGCCGTTAAAGCTATATGTTAAAATCATGTGGTCTGATCTCATTCTCCAAAGGTTGCCTTTCATATGATGCGCAATATGATTGTGTTTCTACTCTTAGATTAGACTAGATTAGGATTAGGGTGGCTTACTGCGATTTCATAGAATGCGCTAACTATTTTTTTCCTCTTAATTAGGCCTACCATCTTTGAAAACGGCTCCTTTATGTAGCTGTTAGCCGTAGGGTTCTTCACGCCCATTACCAGAAACCTAATCTTCTCAGGCCGTCGCATTGGCTCAGCAAGTGAATTGGAGTTTCTTCGTTTTTGTGGCAGAATCTGGAAGTAGCGTCATCTACCAGGACTAGGTCATACATGTTCCTATTAATTTAGTGACCAGTCAGCAAACCTACTAACATTTTGACAGTCTTTCTATCTTTATTCAGTAGGGATTTAGTAAATTCAGGCTTCTGTTCCTTTAGAAACTATTTTGTCTGTTTCTGTCCTTGGCGAACCTGACCTGACGAGATCATCCTCTTTCATGCCTAAGTGTCCCGAAGTCCCAAATCAGGTTAGAGTCGCTATTAGTTCAGGAAGTATTGACAGGAGACAACGGTGCTTCAGGCTGAGGTGGCCGCAATTCATCATTGTGCCAGGGAAATAGAAAGATGAACATGGTTAGGTAAAAGCACCACTATTTTAGCTGACGCCAGTTAGCACTTAAAGCGATTTTAAGCTCTCGCAATGTCAAGGAAAATCATGATAGCTTTCCCCTTGTCATCTATTGACTTTGTAACTGGCCTTTTGAGATCGCCTAATATGATCTCCGTATAGATTTTCTCGGTTAATAGACACATTGCCCGCACTGAGTGACTGTTCTCTGAGCGTGGCGTTTGCTTGTACCTATCGATCAATCTTTCAAGAATTAAAGTTAAAATGGAGGATAGGCTTATTGATCTCTGTTTGATCGAATTATTTACGTATCTTAAGTAGGTGTACTATCCTCACCTTTACTATGCGGTTGGAACATGTCCCCAGGTTATACATGCAGATTTTTGTGATATGTGGCATCAGTTCCTCTATCCCCTTCTAGAGTAGGGTAGGAAATATTCCGGAAAGTGAACCTTCAACAGTTCCTCAATGCTTTTTTATAAGTGCTTGTGTAGGTTCCATTAGTTCCTTTGATGAAGCCTACTTCAGCTGTAGTCTTACCATGCTCGGCTAGAACATTCTAAATTCCAGAACACGCGGGAATTTTATTTAGCATCACAGAACTTTTTCTATGAGTCCGTTTTGTTTCACGGATTCACTTATTGTACTGCATCAATTTATTTTTGTACATATTCCAGCTGTGATCGGACTTCGCTTTGTTGAACACTTGAACACTGAAACAATCGATCAAAAAATAACCTACAGAATTCACTTTTCAGTAAATATAGTTGTGACAATAACATTCAACTAATTGTTTACTAACTGTTTTCCTGGGCCCTGCTTGACTCATCCATCTCTGTTGAGGCAAGACGTACCAGGCGCAGTTTATAGCCGATCAGGCGCAATTCAGTTTTCTCAGGACCTCCCGCCACTTTAGAATTCTCTATTCTGATAGGTAGGTACCAATATACTAAAGGATACAAGTGTTGGCATCTGGAACGTAATGCAACTATTGCAATAGGCTATTCCAACTTGATTTGGGAGGATTTTTTATTGTAGTCTTTCTTTTACTTGGCTGACCAGTTAAGGTAATCCCCCCAAAATTCGCCTGTAATATGTAAAGACATGTATCCGCAGCAATTATTCTTCTCTACGCTGTTGTTTCCAGCATTTTACGACTGCACGCGCTAGCTAGGCACAAGGTATGATTATGAATATTCCGGTCTGGATCTACACTTTGGTATTAACTAGACAGTCATCTTGGGTGGGTTGTGACAAGAAGCCATGCAATCCGGAGATAAGCTATGTTGGTGGCTCTTTGAATCGCATATCCGCATGGTACTTTATACTAAATAATATGAAGATTTCTGAAATATGAAGCCGGGCTTAGAAAATAAAAGCCCACAACGTTTTATGAATTGTGGCGAATTAGCAATGGGCATTCACTTCTCCTATCTTGTTCGTTGCTACGGCAAAAGGTGCTAATTAAAATAAATCAAGGACATATACATGTTTGAGTAAGTCAAGGAGAATATACATGTTTGAAGAATGCAGAATTGTTTAAAATATATGCTGTACGTATTAAAAAAAATGTCATTCCAGTGTATACATCACATTAACCAAAATATTTGCCAATCTAAATTTGTTTAGCTAGAGAACCCAATCATTATCATCCCGAAATTATTTCAGCTGTGTACTCATCGTTTATTCCATTTGGGCGCCGAAAAGGCAGCCAAAATGCAAGCAAGCTTCACTGAATCCGACATTTACTTTCTACTAATGGGATACGCTGGAGAAGAATTTATCCCAATGCCACAATTTGGACTGGAAGTTGATTGGGGTAAGTGCATAACTCACATTACCTTTGAGTTACAATACATACGTCTCTAGGTGTTGGTCATGGTATGGACGCCAAATTCTACTACGAAGCTACGATATTTCCCATTCCTGCTTTAACTAACAAAAGAGAGATACAGATGAAAGATATATTAATAGACATGTTGGTGTCGTACGCAAAAACTGGGTCAGTATTTATATATAAAAGGTAAAACTGTTTTAATTGTATAATGCCTACAGGAAGCCAACAGTGCCGAATGTGGAGTTTAAACCAGTGCTAAAGGATGGTGGTAATTTGAGGTACTTGTATGTGAAAGGGCCGGACAATATCAGCATGAAATCCATCAAACGACTAGGACCTCAGGAGTTTTGGAGATCGTTGGGCTTGAAGGAAGAGGAGAATATGTTCAAAATCGGGAAGAATTTTGTTCAGATAGTCTAGAAACTTACGAAGTATAAATTCAATGAATGAAAACAGTAATTTAAAATTTCTCCCTTCATATGTTTGTTTTTAGGTATTTTTTTTTGTTCTCTTTCACATTCATAAAAGAAATCCATTTTAGTTTTAATAACTTATAATTCAATAGAGTCACTATAAATTAATACATACACATATTATATAAATTTGTACATTTTTCTTCGAATTGTCGGAAGAAGCCACAAATTATAATTATTTTTTGAATTTGCAAGCAAACTAATATTATTGATTCTTCCTACCCGCTACCACTAAAAAACAAATACCGAGAATAAATATATACCTACTCCACATTTGGTAACAATATATGAGTAATATAAGCTCAGTGGCGGTTTCTGTATAGGAGCACATGAGCACGTGAACCCCCTAAACAAATCGTCGGTTACAAACTAATAAAATCTATTACTCGATCTTAATATATTCGTGAAATATAACGCAGCGAAACGAATAAACGGCGCGACGTGGCTTTCTACACATATTGCTGTGTACTGATGATACCAGCATAAATGCAAAATGAAAAGTAAAAAAAAAATGAAAATTTAAATTTACTAGCTCAGCGGATAAAAATTTAAAAGGGCGCAAAAGAACTTTAACTTCAGGGTTACCCTCACAATAAAACCTATCATGAAAAGTGAAATGTGGGCGTTTGAAAAATTGACTTTCTTTAAAATCCCCAAAGCTTGAAATGGTTGAATCAAAAATAAAAGAATAGAAACTTTGAATGACGTTAATAATCATAAATTTTATTTAAAAAAAAAAAAAAACATTTAGTCACAATTATGCAGGAAAAATAAAACCATGAATTTAAGATTCTGGCCAAAAACAAAAACTGCATGAATCTACAATTAAAAAGGACGATGCAAATCCTTTAACAAACAAAAGAGGTAAATTTGTTCTAGACGAAAATCCTATTCGCACAAAAAATCCACGTGGTTTCGAAATTCAAACACACTAAATTAATTTAAACGTGGACAAAACAAGTATATACAAATTTAATCACAAGCACAAAGCTTCTTTTCACCTAATCCGAGGTGATTAACAAAGAAAACTAATTTGAAAACTAAAAAACGGAAAAATAAACTCTTTACACTAAAAAACAATTTCTTCTAGAACAACATAATAACTGATCTTACATCTGACTTGTGTACACAATAAAATACAACAGCAATTATTTAAAAACAGAGTTGCTTGAAGGATGAGAAGATTACAAATAAAACGAACTACATTTTTAAATAAAAATGAAATTACCAACAATGGCGGAAATAAAAATAAATTTAACTGTACTTGCACCGACATCGTTCGAGCAACGGCCGTCCCTCTCGGTAACACGGTCACATATACATAAAAATTTATAATTGCGTGCCAAAACAGCGCATGAAATGCAAAGAGAATAAAAAGTAGAATATAACAATGAACTATATACAATCCTGGTAAACGCAAAATGTACAACTGAATGAATTTAAATTTAAACAACTAAACAATTACATTAAACTTAACAAACAATTCTATTAACAAAATCTTTTCAAAATAAAATATTAAAATTGTAGAAACTCTATCGTTACATTGATAAAGATGATTTGGAATTAATAAAAATACAAATTTGAATTTCCGGAAACCCGGGTGCCAGGCCACGGCAATATGTATGTACATCGCGAGCAAGCGACCGACGACGGAGCACGTGCGCCGAGTAAGCGGGACTACGTTGATTTTATCCAATGTCTAGCCGCATAAAGGACGTAGCGGAGGTGGGGAGGGATACGGCAGATTCCATATGAACGGTGCACAAATTGAGTGTGCTCCTGTGCTCGTTTTCGTTGCGCTCTCGGGTCACGTTAACAAATCGATCGATATCAACGTTCAAATATCGTGTTTTACGAATAAACTATATTATATATGTTTTGTTTATGAATGATTCCCCATTCACAGGTCGTAACTACCATAAGAACTAATACTGTTTGTTGGTGACAGTTTTATAATGAAACCAAGGGTGCGTAATTATTTTAATTTATTAAATAACATACTGCTGTAGTTTTTTATTTAAAAAAAAAAACCATTATCTGAATAAATTTCTTAATTTAATGTTATTTTCATTTGAAAGTTGTTTTGATATTTTAGGATAACGGTGTATTTCTATATATAACATTATATTATTTATTTCACTATTGCTATATTTTTCCGTATTGGACGGATTTGTTTCCAGGTTTTTTGTTTGTTTTCTGGTTCTGTGCTTCGTACCTGCGAGCGAGAGAGCCAGTGTGATATAGATATCGGGATAGCTCACATGTGTTGTTCTCTTTTGCTTAGAATTTAAACATTTTAATATATTAATCTATTAATTTGTTGCTAATATTAAGCCAGTGCTCAATGTTTAATCACACTCGTGCAGTTTAGATGAGTAATTAATACAGGTTTGTATTAAATTTAATTTTATGTTTTAGTTTTAGATATAAGAAGATTTTCAAAGAATTGTAGATGATAAAAGATATAATTAACACAATAATCATGGTTGTAACAATTTAAATACTTAGTGTTAATTTATAAATATCTTAAATTTAACTTTGTAAAAAAAAAAGGAAATTAGACAATATATTTGTTAAAAGAAAAACTATTTTAACTAACCTATTTTATTTAAAACACTGATTTAAATTTTCGTTTGAGGTACTTCATCTACAGCAATACGTTTATTAAACCCGCGCACATAAAATCACAAACTTAAACTCGTAAATCTTTAACTGTTCTCAAAAAACGTTACATTTCCCTCAGAGATACAAATAATAATTGATTTTTTTAGAAAATTGCCAATAAATTGGCAACAGCGCAGCCGCAGTTAAAAACTACGCCGCATCGTTAAATCCCTCTGCAAAAAGCCGACAAAGCCAAACAGCCACTAATGCGCTTTGGTGCAGCCGACAAACAAAAAAGAAGATATATAGTACCTAAAAAAAGTAATGAAATGAAATATACAGTACGTAAAAAAGATAATGAAACGCACACAAAACAAACAAAGTAGTATTGTAAGTAAACACTAAACAATATATAAATAAGAACTATGGATGCGAACAGTTTTACTGCGCAATATTTGAAAGACAATTTTAATTCGTTTAGTTATGAACAAAAAAATCAAGTTAAAAGTATGGGCAGACCAAAACCAGAACTCAATTTGACGCAAACTACAAAGGGCAAATTTAGAGACTTTACAAGAAAATTTAAGAAGGACATGTACGAAAAAAATGATTGGATTTTAGTTAAAAATTTGTATGTTCTTGATTTTGTGAACACCCTACGTTTTCGACCACGAGCCGCCACTGTATAAGCTGGAAATATTATTCTATAAATGTTTGATACTACTTAGGTATTAATATCGCATTGATACCGTTTGAATTACCATGTAAACACCTTATGGTTACTATATAATAGTGATGTATGAAACTGCTTCTTTACGTTACCTGCTTCTGCTACTTTTGGTTAATAGTTTAAAAAAGCTGCTACTATTTGTAGCAGTTTTCTTTAAATAGCGGTATACGTTAAACAGATAAACAACTTTGCACACCACTCCAAAGCGTTTTTTGCTACCGCTATTCAGTCAACATTTATAGGTATGTATTTATATTGCGGACGAGTTTATTTGAATTAGTAAACAGGAGATACATGTATTTACTAACGGATGTATGTGAATAGTGTCAAAAGTTTCCCACTACACGACAAGGTCATGATCTATGCTGGTCTACTGCTCTGAACGGTAATAGAACCATTCGAATTGAGAACCAAAACAAACCTATTAAATGAAAAAATATAGTTTCTTGAACGGAAAAGTATAAATTGCCATTTTCTATCGATTACAAAACGGTGATTGTAACAAGTAACAATAATAACTGATATGTTCTGAGGGGTTACGTTTCATAATGATCGAGTTACTACTATATTGATTTTTTTTTATCGCGTACGCTTGTTATTTATTTAACACTTCACTAAAACATAAGTATTTTTAGAAATATCTTCTTTTTCATCTATGTTTGTTAGCTCATTTTTAATTTTTTTCACGGTAAAAAACATCTATGATACATTGATAGTGCCACAAAATAAACATGAACTGTTTCTTACAACATGTTTTCTGAATTTATAATATTAAATAAATATAGCCTTTATGTATTTATCTTTGTTTCTTGTATTAATATCGTCACGCAAATAATAAAATAACAACATATACAAATTATTGTTAGTCTTTCAGTTACAAGTTACTACCAAAGTTTACTGCTACAATAAATACAATCAACCAACATATATTGCAATAGTTTAATGTCAATTATTATAATAATATTAATGTGATTTTAATAATAAGAGATGCTATTCAAATCTATTTGTATTAGGTTTGTTTGTTTTGGCACTCCGCGTTGTAACGCGAAAATCTAGCCGCGTGATGCCGCTCAAAGTTTTTAACGCAAGCTGTGGCCGTAAAACGCTGGATTGATTCCTTTTAAGATTTTCTGATTGGTGTTGGTTTTGCCATTAAATCGAATAGAAATGCTTACGGTTGCGTTTAGCTGTGTGACGCTACTGCCAAAACGAACAACTGTAATGTTCAGGTGCAGGCACTGTATCTGTAATTATCTCAACGGCATCTATACAAGAATAATTTTGACTAAGCAGCTTAATTCCAGGTAACTGTTTTTCCAGAAATCTGTTTTGGGTAGACTGATACTCTGTTTACAAATTGAATTTTCTTTTCTTAATTAAACGGTATAAGTTAGTAAAGCAAAATAAAACATTTTTAAATGTATAAAAATGTGTTCAAAGAAAAAGAAATGTCCTAGGAATGCATGATACATTTAGCTATTACTCGTCAGATGGCACTAAGATTTGGAAATATAGATGGAAATAAATGTTTGAAATGTCTATGACTTGACATCTTGACTTGAATTTTGTTTTTCTTAATGTTGATCATTTGTTTAACATTCGTTTGTAATCATGTTTCTCTTTATCTATTATTTTCGCTTGTTAAAAACTAAAATTATGTTTATATTCAACTGCATTTTACTTAAAGCTATGGCGTTTATATTTGATCTCTAATATGTACTATATTCATGGCTGTATATCCTTGTATTTTGTAATATAACACTTTCTATCTGTCGATTGCCGTAATATGATAAAAGAAAGATGAAAAATATGATTTGTATTAGTTAACAAAATCGAGAAATGTGCATGCTATGCTGCTGGGCGATTGTACGTGTCTCCAATGCGTATGCTATCGCTGTCTAACGCCAAGCACTCACCGTTATTTTCTACCCTTGTCAAACTACTACAAAATGCTATCCCCATATCAATCATTTCAATTTAAATCAATTCAATATTATAGTGTTGTAAATATTCGGATGATTTCATTAATCGGAATACCCGAGCCGGAAGGCCATGATATTCGGATAATATTCCGATTCCATATTCCATGAAACATATACTCGGTTTAATGTTGTATATACTCGGAAGATTTCAGTAATCGGAATAACCGAATTGGAATAATATTCCGATTCCGTATTCCACCAGACATACTTGTATAAGTTGCACGTATTCGGATGATTTCAATAATTGGAATAATTTACGCAGAGCGTGGTGTAATACGGCATCATATTTCGTGTTTATTTTATACGTAACTAAATCTCTATCAAACTTATTAACAACAAAAGTTTTCTATTTTTTTTTTAATAATAAATTCAGCAGATTACTAATACTGTGTGTCTCTGAGTGAATGTGACTGTGTATTTTAAGTGTGTACAAGGTCTCAACAATAAATACCGCCCGTCAGTCCGAAAAAAACGAATTTGGGATGATCGAATCGAAACCGGAAAGTTGACAATTTCAAAAACACACAATTTATATGAATACGTTTACAGAGACCTAAGTACCAGAGGTTTCGGTGGATTCCTTCGGTATAAAATTGTTGCACAAATTTTTCGGATTTGGGATCATCCGATTCAGAATGGGCATCTAATAATCGGAATCACCGGATTCTGAATAATCCGATTCCGAATTGGATTCGAAAAATCGGAATCATCCGAATATTTGAGTGAAGGGAACTATTCCCTAGGTATGCGCCATCCATTTTAAGTTTAGTCGGGGCTAGATTCATTTCGCTCATTTCTTAACAAGGCGTTCGTGGATATTAGGGTACGGGTAGTGTTGCACAAAATCGGTCTTGGTCTTGTTCTTGCATTTTCAAGACCAAGATCAAGACCAACACTGCCTAATTGTAGCAAGGCCAAGACCAATACCGATCTTGCAAGATTTGAGCAAGAACAAGACTAAGCCTGCGAGACTTTTGCGTTTTGCAGTTAAATTAAACTGAGATTCAGGCGTTATTGAGTATTTGGTTTCAATACCGATATTAATAGACGTTCCGCAGTATCGGTATCAAAACCGTATCGTTGTAACACTAAAAACTATTGTACTGATTATTACGCAGAAAAAAAAAAAAACGATTTTGTTGTTTTCAACCAAATATTTTTGTTAACACATATTTGGTTATAGTCACTAAATTATTGGTTGGTTTGAATAAAATTAAAACTTTTCTTTGAAAAATTTATTCCAGACATTTGTTACAGTAAATCAGTTTCCTATTTATATTTATATTATATTAAAATTAAAAATATTTCTGTATTTAATCAAACACATAATTTGCTTATAAAGTTTATTTGAAACAACCACAATATTTGTTAATTCAACTAAATAGGTATTTGCGTTGAAGTAAAGATTTTGTTAAAATAACTGTACCATATATTGTAAGCCCTTCCTATTTGTAAGTTGGAATTCCACACATGATATGATTGGATTTGGTTCAAAAGTGCGAACTGGCATTAACATATTTTGTGCACTTCTGTCAGCGAATGGAATCATTTTCAAATCACAGAAATTGAATGGCAAATACTCGAAAAAATAAAAGACTCTAATAAACTTTAAACTTTTATCAACGAAATTTGGTGGAGAAAAATATGTTACATTACCGTTAGTCATTCTATCATTCAATCTCTTGCTCGACAAAGTTGAATCATGGTAAAACAATTAGATGAAAAACCTATTTCGTCGTGTAGGTTCTATGAACCAGTTTGTGCATATTTTACCATTTTATGTGAAAGACTTAAATCTGGGAGAAATATCATTTTATATATTTATTTATTCAGTTAAAATTATACAAATTATACAGTTACTAAACAATATAATATATTATATATAAATATAAATAATATAATCTTACAGTTTTGTATATTAGATTACATACAAATTTTAATTTGTTAACTTAATATGGACTAAACATCATCACGTTGTCGTTAAAATAATGTTAAATCAAAAGTCATCTTAAGTAAACATTTAAATACTATCACATCTTATCATACTACAATCAACCAAGATATAATAACCAAGACATCTGCTGAAACACGATCAATCAAGTAAATTATATACATTTTTCGTTACTAAAGCGATAAAAGCATGGATGACTGTGGAAGAACCATGCTTATTTTAACACTGCCCAATAGGTAAGTAATAAATTGGAATTGAAAACGAAAACTAAACGTAAGATTTAGAGAAAATACACTATGTATCATAGATATATGTAGATCCTTCAGATTACTCTACAACTGACGTGAATTTATTGAATCAAATGCAGACACTTTTGATCTAGCACTGTTTCCGAACGTTAAGATCACATCATTGGATCAATCTAATTGTGCTTTTTGAAAACCTCTTATGTTATACTAACAACACAATTTGCAAAATTCTAACGTCCCATTACCTCATTAACATAAAACAAAACCATCACAAGTACTCAAGTGTCAGGTGAATTTTTTTTATCAAAATATAAGCATCCACTACGAAGTATATTATATTATCTATGTATTAGGGCTTACCAAATATGTTTACTAATTGTGGCAAATTCCAATCGATTAACATTTACTCCACGTTTGCATCCATTATTTTTATAATTGTTGAAATCACAAAAGATATATAAATCAGACACAAACAGAAATCAGCAAGAACGTACTGCTGTGTACTGAAGATACCAGCATAAATGCAAAATGAAATAATAAAAAAATGAAAAAAAATTAATTTGACTAGCTCAGTGTATAAAAATATCAAAGGGCGCAAAAGTGCTCTCAAACTCAGGGTTATTTTCACAATTGAACTAATCATGAAAAATAAAATGTGGGCGTTTGAAAAATTGACTATCTTTAAAATCCCCAAAGATTGAAATGGTTGATTCAAAAATAAAACAACAGAAATTTTGAATGACAACAATCATTAAATTTATTTTTATAAAAAAAAAGAAAAAAAACATTTAGTTACAATTAACACAAGAAAAATCAAACCTTGGACTGAGAGTTCTGGCCAAAATCAAAACCTGCCAGAATCTAATTTACTAAAGGACAATGCAAGTCCTTCATACAAACAAAAGACAAATTTGTTCTAGAAGAAAAACCTATTTCACAAAAAAATCCACGTGGTCACAAACTTACAACAACCTAAATTAATTCAAACGTGGACAAAACAAGTATATTTAAAATTGAAATTTAATCACAAGCTCAATGCTTCTTTTCACCTAATCCGAGGTGATTAATTACTCAAAACTAAATTGAAAACTAGAAAACGAAAAAAAAAATTAACTCTTTGCACTTAAAATTCCTTCTAAAACAAATTATAATAACAGATCTTATACAAAAATTGTGTACACAATAATATAATAACGATTATTAATTAATGAGTTCCTAGATGGACGAAAAATATATCAAATTTTACGAACAAATCTTAACATAAAGATTATTGCAAAATGGGAGCAATGAAATAAAAATTTACATGTACTTACATCTCGACATCAATCTAGAAACTAAGTGCCTCTAGATAACACGGTCGCATATATATAAAATTTACAATTGCGTGCGCTCGCAACGCAGAATTCGTCTAAGAAAATTCTAGCATATAAACTACAAAATATATAATACTGATGAAGGCAATATGTACAATTGAATGAAATTAATATACACAACTGAACAATTACATTAAACTTAACAAGCAACTCTATTAACAAAATCTTTTCAAAATAAAATATTAAAATTGTGGAAATTCTATCATTGCATTGATAAAAATGAACTGGTATGAATAAAAATACAAATTTGAATTTCCGTAAACCGGGGTGCCAGACCACAGCAGTACTATTAAACATGTGCCGGTAGTTTTAGACGACAGAACAATGCCGTCATTGGTCGATTTCATCGGTAAAGTTCGACGATGATTAAAGCATGCGGTGGGCAATGCGTTATAAATATTTATTTTAGAAAGTTGATATGCGTCGAATACCAGACAATATTGCAGACAATAACACTAGTACTATATAAACCACGCTATTATACATGATTTTAGCAATAGAGTATATTAATATTTATTTCCATTGAATGTAGATGGTATTGTATTTCTTATTAAGCATAGATATGTTAAAATCGTATTATTTTACTATTAATAAATAACACATTATCCTTTTGACAATAACTATTTTAGTAATTAATATAAATGGATTTATAATCTAATTTCTAAAATCTATTTTTTCTCAGTGTACAATTGTTAGATAATAACAAACAATATCTGTTCAAAACCATATTCTTCTTTTAATACAAACTAATTGCTGTTCTTTTTTTCACATTACATTGAAACCTGGATATTGTTGATATAACAATTAAGTACAAAAAGATGCCATCATTCAGAATCTGGGTGTATTAGCTCGGTATAAAGAATCCGTTTTTTAAGCCTTCTTTAGCGCGGTACACGATTGCTTTGTTGTCCTTTTCGTTTATTATTAGGCTTTTTTGTCAACCGCCTTCTCGGTAGCTCATTGTGATCAGATTAAGGGAAGATTAAAGAGAGCAGTACTGGCGAATAATCTAAGCACGATGCAGGTGTTTTAGATGAAATCTGTAGGAATTACTTTGGTGCCACTTGTTACAAAATATTTTTGCTAAATTTTTATTTAAACGAATTAAAATCGCAAAAGTTATACCTATCAAGCATAGATTGATTTTAAATATGTATGTATGATCTTCCACTCCTTTGAAATCAAATTGTTTACACGCCCAAATCGTTAATGACTCCATCTACGTTTCGTCGAAAAAAAGTAGGTAAACACCTAGTTTTTATGCGTAGATATACATATTTTTATGTTCACTTATGTAGTAATGTATATCAATTAATTTTCATATCACTTTACGGACCGCTTTTTTAAATACATTTAACATTGTGCACACGATGTATTGTAACTACCGCATATTATGTTTCACGTCCGTTAAGTTAATGTCCTAATGGATTTACATAAAGCAAACAGTTCACCCCATAGCTAACAGTACGGGAGACCTAACTAACCTATTCCATGTGTGAATGTGTGTGACGGAAAATATATAGGTATAGTAGTAATAAGGATAAGTACGTTCTTTAAACGCTACTCACACACACCACATACATATGTCTACTTTTCTATTTAATTTTCTCAGTTTTTGTACGGCAGAAAATAGGTCATGTTTACTAATTGTCAGTAAATAGTTAACGTACTTAGAGCACCTTGAAATATTGATGATTTCTAAGAGGAAAAGCCCCTATTATGATTATGGGCGATTTTTAATAGTGATGCCTGTAGTGTGTTGCAATACCATTTTAGTAATCGGTTACCATTCTAGACTCTATTCTACAACTCTTAATTTTCCATTTACAGTAGTACAAAAAAAAAAAATGTGCGAAGCCAACGCAAAATTGGGTTGTATAGAAACAACAATAAATTGAGTCAATTCAATCCATAAAATGTTCCTTAGACACTATATGCTTTAATCTAACACAGTCAAATGCATCTTCAATAGTTGGTCGTTTTAGGTTGGGGGTAGCCAGAAATTTTGTTGGAGGGGGATCCTCAAAAAGTCGATTGTATAAGCTATTGAATAAGTATAACACTCGATACTAATTTGATGATTGTGTTTATTGCATTTATTGCATGTGGAAGTTTGTTACACTCTGAAGAAGATAAATTGAGCTGAAAAAATTGAGGTGATTGTTGAAGCCAAAAAACGGATATGTGTGTGCGAGTTTTTGTGAATAGGCTTCTGATTGATTAAAAAAATAAAAATGATATTTTTTCGAAAAGCGAAAAAAAAACGCGTTTATTCGTATTAACATCCTTATATTGACAAAAAAATGTAAAACGAGCAATATTTAGCTGTAATAAACTGAAAGAATGCCGCATAAACACTATTTTCACTCCTACACTGAGAAAAATGAAAATGTCGGCACAACAAAAATTATTATTTTGAACTTCTTGCATTCACTGAACTAGTTTTCGTTTAAATCAGCACACTAAAATTTTATTGAAAAACAGTAACCTCATTGAAAGAAAATGCATATTTTGGTTGAATTATATATGTTAATTCAAACAATTATTTGCTTTAACCGTTAGTGGAACTACAAAAATAGTTAACTGAATGCATGCGCGGCCGATTTGAACAAACTTTTATTTTAATTCAAAATTAAGATTATTGGATGAGCCACAACTGTAGATTGATTCAACAACATTAGTGCAACTAATTCTGCGTAATTGATTTAAACATTCCGGTGGTTTGAGCATATTTAAATAGAAAAATTTGTTGAGTGAACCAATTATTGGTTGAATCAACACATCTTTTTTTCTCGGTGTATGGCCGCACTCACATAACATCAAGTAAAGGAAGTACCAAACATATAGGCTGCCTGGTCTAGTAGGTAGCACACTCAACCTCTAAAGCCAAAGTCTAGAGTTCGAAGTTGCTGTCGTGTTAATTCTTTTTTGTTAATGATATATAAATAATTATTAAATTTAATTTTCGCATTTAAATTTAACTTTTCCAATTAAATTTAAATCGTTGCGACACGTGAACCGCACATGAATTAAAATTACATACCTAATAAGATATTCAAGATATGAAACATTCCTTATAAAACATTATGACAACAAATGAATTAATGAAAAAAATAGATAAAAATTGAAAATACTCCAGTTTAGTGGAGTTTGTGGTGAGGGATCTAGGAGAAATTTGCACTATAGTGATGAAATAATCTAAGTCAAGGGTCTTAAAGGCCTTCAGAACTAATATATACATATATATATATATAAGTAAAGCAAATTTCCACCAAATCAGCGAGATCTTCCGGTTGGAGACTGGTTGCCAGAGTTTCATAGATTAACTGGATACTATCGGATATGTGAACTTTCGTAAATAAGGATGTGACTCAGTTTGTGAACAAAGTGTTTGGGAGTATTAGATAAAGTACGCCCTGCTGCTAGTAGAGTGTTTGAGGATCTTAGAGATATATTTGGAAAGCTTGTAGGTGGGATTGCTTGTGATATTAACAATAGGACGCGAAAGAAGATTGGGTTATGCATTTTGAGTTGACAATGTTAACCGCCAGGTCACCAGTTCTTATTCTATAGCATCTTTCTATTTGAGATTTTATCAAAGAAAAAATAAATTAATAAAAATAAATAAATTTTAAACAGATTAGTGTTGGTAATTTCGTTAGAAATACTGCAGCGAATACTGTATACTATATATAGGGTGGTTCACGAAACCCCGTCCATTAAAAGTTTTTGACTTTGCAACGATATCTCGATTTTGAAGTTTTAGCATTAAGCATAGTTGGCTAAGATCTCTTTAGAAAAGATAATTTCATCTATGTCGCACTTCCGGTTACATGGAAAGTCATGACCAACTTTGATATTTTTAATAGAAACCTATATTTTTTAGTGCATTTTTAGGTTCTACTAGGAATTTTAAAGCCAATTTTATAAAATATCTAGGTACTTATCTATCGGTTACCGTTTTCGAGTTATTTTGGTTTACCAAGTATGACCGTATTTTTATCCGACATAATGACTTTAGTATCTAAAAAGGGGAACGCTATTATCATTCTCCAATTCAGCAGTAAATTGCAAATGGCAGTCGTAGGAGTTAAACATGTCGAGAGCAACATTAACCATGTCTTTAGGGATCGAACAAATAATATCATCAACATATTTAAATATGAATGGAAGTTGGAAGGGCAATTTAAATATGATAGTGTCAAGCAAAGAATCCATGAAAATCATGGCTAAGATTGGACTTATGGGAGAACCCATAGGAGTACCAAAAATCTGTAAATAATATCTCTCATTAAAGGTGCAAAAACAATTTTTGCATACAAAACACAATATTGAGATAAAGTTATTTTTTCATAATGAGGTGTGTGACTCAACAGGAGACCACTAAACACACACTAAAATATCTAGTACTAACTGGATTGATAATACGTCGCTCGCTAGTCTGCATGCATCTTTGCGCAATTCTGTTTTTTTTTTCAATTATGTTCTTCAAACTGACTGTTATAGGGAAAAAGAAGATATCTGTTACATTTTCGGAGTTATTTACTAAAATTTAAAGATTCTGCAAGGCTTTAGTTCTGGTAGCTTTAGGTACCCCAAAATCTGGCGATGAAAGAAGAGAAATTAAATGTGAATTGAAGCTCGACAAATCATCGATTATTTATGCAACCGAATCTACAAGTACCGAGCAATGCGTAATTCAGAATTGTTTGCAAATAATGTTTAATTACTATTTCAGTGTACTGTTTTCGATTGCATTACTAATCGAAGTTTTGTGGAGCTTAAATTCCATTTAATTTGCTAAAGATGATACACTGAATAATCGATTTATTTGATAACATCAAATTTTGTTTAAGTTACAGATATTTGGTTAATTCAACGAAATTATATGTTCATTTAACCCTTTATTTATTTGAAATAACGAAATATTTTGTTGGATTAACTAAATTTTCATGATAAAATTTGTTTGAAGTTATTTTGTTGTGCTGAACAAATTGGTTTTTCCGTGTACCTAATATTTTGTAAATAACGCTTATCTATTTCATACATAGAAATAGCTATTCTATATTTTATGTATTTATCTCTTTCTGTTAATTCTGAAACACCTGACATTTTTTCTTAGATGTACAGCGGCTTTAATAAGATTCCTTTCGAGCAACTGAGCAGTTTTTTCCGCTCTTATGAACTCATAACCGATGCAGCTTACACGCTGTAGCGACCTAATCTTAGTTCTTTTCCCTTCACCGACAAGGCTGTAGCTGTACACATAATGCGTGTTACACGGTCTAAATCTACAATGTAATAATTGAGTTAGCATTTTTTCTTTTCCTTTTCTTTAATACCTGACCTATAACTTACTGAACGTGCATATAGGACACGGCGTTATTTATGCAGTTAGTTATAGACCGACATGGTGGCTTGGATTACCCAGAAATCGCATAATATTAGATTTTCTCGGAGGTAGTCTGGTTAATCCAGATGACCTACATCAGAACTGTCAAAAGCATTGATCGTCCAATGGAGAGCGGCCGTTGAAAAACTTAAATCCGGCGTGTAGATTAAGCGAGGATTATCGTACAATGGCTCAGGGCCTTGTTAATCATCTAAATTCACATCTGGTACTGCACTGCTGCATAATATGCGTACGCGTATGCTGTATATAAAAACTACAATGGACTAAACGTACAGCTTCACGGACTCAGAACGCATTTATATTTTTCTAGAGGTCGTTTCACGAGGATGTGAGTATTAAGATTAGCGGCGATCTGACAGGGATATGCTATGTATGTATTTAATTCGGTAATCGATAGTGTAACGTAGCCGTAGCTAATTGACACATTTAGAAACAACTTATAATTAATATTGCAGAATCAGATTCCTAATTTGATATTTATTAACATTCAATAATATTACTACTCATTGTCTGTAGTAATACATAAAGAAAGAAGTGTGATTTTATTTGTTTGTATTTCAGGAAAACTACTAAGTTAAAAAGTGAAAATATTAAAGTTTTATAGAATACCTATGAGTAACAAAAATAAAATAAAAAAAGGTTTTTTTCAAATTAACATATTTATGACACATAAAGTGCTCACGTGTTCGACTAATTAATGGATGATAAATTAGTAATCCCTAGTCGAGTGCAAGTAGAATGGGTTACGTTAAATTTCTCCTGCGTGTATTTGATTATGTGGTATTCCAAAAAATATTTAAAAATGTCCGCAAAACATTTATTGAATTATGGAAATCAGTTATTCTCGCTATAGCAAACTCTTAGAAGTCATACGTTTAATTCAATCACAAGAACCTGGTTCAATAGAAAGCCTTTTATATTAGTTATTACAACGTAATTAATTAATGAAGATATTGGCATACAAAAATGGAAATACCATCTCTGCAACAATGAAAAGCATTGTAAATGGTTTTTGTTTCTTACAAAATTATGATTAGGTTTTTGAATATAGATAATTCCAACGATAAGTTTCAATAACCCTTTCACCACAGGTTCATGAATAATACATATAAGAAACGTAAAATAATCCGAAATTCTAAAACAATAACCAATTCTTAACCCTAGTCCTACCAACGTTTTATCGTAACGTGTCCTACCAAGGTGTGCCTCACAGGCACACATCTATTTGTACACTTTGTTGATGTAAATAATAGCAAAATATGCATTATTTATTTCATGTAGTAGGTAAGATTAAAACATATAGAAAGAATATTGTGTGTCAGAAGATATAATTTAAAAATAGTACAAGATAGTAAAATATTTGAAAGTTATTTATGTAGTTTGCAATTTGTGCACGTGAGTATTTTCTCTGAATGTTCACCACAAACCGTTTGCTTACACTTATCACATAACTGTGTTGACATTCTGCTTTTCTTTGATGGGCAAATATAGCACCGTTTTCGTTTTCTTACTTCTCGAGCCGAAGACTCCCCTGTGGTTGGTATTTGATTCAACGTAGTTTGTATCAATGAAGTATGACTTTTATGCAAGCCACTCAAACTACGACGTCTAATTTGCCCCAGTACTAATTCTGTTGTAATTTCTCGTAAGAAAATTTTGCGAAGTCTTCGTTTTTGGAAATATGCCAGTCAGGATGGATATTTCTCCAAATGACAAATGAAGCTACTCCACACACATCAATTATATTGAAAAAATAGACCAAAGGCCACCTATTAGTTTTGCGTTTCACTGAATATGTATGTACCATATGATCAAGTGTATCCACCTCTCCTTTCGTGGAATTGTAGTACTTATTGATTTCAGATTTATTTTTATTTTTCTCATCAATGGTGGAGTCGTTGTGCATTGTAGATAATAATATGACACAGCGATTTTTCTTAGGTACATAAGATACCAAAGTCATTGTCTTCTAAAAACCAAACAAGTTGCTTTCAATATTCCGTCGCCTGTGAGGTAAAAATTTGGTGGTATGCAGCGCTTATTTTTTCTGAGCGTTCCTACACAAGTTAGGCCTTTGGTAAGCAAACTGGATGCAAGCTCGTAGCTGGTGAAGAAGTTGTCGAACGTAATATTCCTTTTAGTTCTCAGAAAAGGTTCACAAAGGTCTTCAACCACCTTTTACGCTAAGTTTTCTGCTCTGTTGAGACCTTCTTTTCCTAAGTACGGTATACCACGTAACGGATAACTAGTTCCACTATCGCATATCCACCAAATTTTCATACCGTACTTATCTGGCTTGCTTGGCAGGTACTGTCGGAAAGATACACGACCTCTAAAAGGCACCAGTTGTTCATCGATGGTTAGATTACTGCCAGGAAGATAATATTTCAGCAAGTTTGTATTAACACGGTCCCACAGGTCTCTAATTGGTGCCAACTTGTCCTTTTGCCTTCGGAGGGTTCTGGTCGCTTTATCGTCAAACGAATAAATCTTAGTAATTGAGTAAATCTATTTCGTGACATACACGCTCAATAAACAGGATTTCCATATAAAGGTTTCCATAGCTCATTATAGTCCACCATTCCTTGTTTATTTCTTCCAGCAGTAATCAAAAGGCCCAAGAAAGCACGGATTTCAACGTCGTCAACTGGTTTCCACAAATCGCCAAGAATACGAACAGCCTCCTTATTAGTGAAAGTAACCACAATACCAATAACCGTATCATCAAAAAACAAATTGAATGCGTCACAAGGAGTATCAACATGCACTCCAGGTGGAAGTTTCACTTTGTTCAAAGCTGTTGTAATTATGTTGGTGCACGTGTTTTTCCCTTGGCAATCGGCGTGGCATTCCACTCGGTACCATCTTTTCCAATAAAAGTTTGCGAATGGCCGGGCGGTTCATCATTAGCATCACTATCGTCACTTCCTTCTTGTTCATCGCTTTCTTCATCGCCAGTTTCTTGATAATCCGCTTCACTAGAAGAGGTTTCGTCATTTGGCTCTTCTTCATCTTCACCATCATTTACATTCCTCCCAAATCCTCATCACTTTCGTACAATGCATCGAGCAACTCCTTTTCAGTTAGTGGCCGGCGTCGGTCAGTCAACCAATCGTCATACTTTCTGCATAAATTTCAAATAAGCATAAAACAACAAATCTATTTTTACTGGGGTCAATCAAAACTTTATTTTGCTTACCTGGTCTATACTATACTCTCCACTAGGTAAAAGAAATAAAATTAACCAACAGACACCTAAAACGGCCAATGCGTTCGTTAGGAAAGTCATAAATACACTGATGGCAATGCAGTTTGTAAGCTGACTGTTTTAGCAAAACGCATTTAGGGAATTCCCCTTCATATGCAACTGGAAGTTCTTACATACAAGGGGAAAGTCCCGAAATATAAAGCATAGCTTATTACGGGGGATTTACCCACATACCTAGTTTTAAATAACGTAGCAATGCATTTTATAGTATAATAACAGTATGTGCCTCAAAGACACACCTTGGTAGGACGTATCGGTAAATTATGTTTAATTTTTTTAGTAAAATAGGAAAAATATTTAAAAAAAAAAATTATGTCATTCTGTGTTAAATAGTTTATTTTGAGAATACAAAAATCCTCCAGTCTGTGGGCAGTTAACTTACAAAGTTCCAGCAATTTCAAAATCAATTGTCCCTCAAAAGCACACCTTGGTAGGTTTAGGATTAATGAGGAAAATTTTAAACTCAACTAGGTATTAATTAAATAATGGAAAATAAAAAGTAAAATTCTTAAAATAAAATATTAAATTCCAACACAATAAAATAAACCAAGCTAAACAAATGTAATTTAAAAAAAAAGTGCTCACTATTGATATGGATTAAGTAGTGATTAAATGTTCTATACATAAAAACTTTCTAGGCGTTGTTGCAACGATGTCACATTCAAGTTCGATTTGTCTAGATAACAATACGATTTAATTCTACTAAAACACACATTTCAATTTCTAATTTTTTTTTTTAATATTGGGAACATTTTTTTTTACAGATAGTGGATCCAGAGTATACTACCAGCAAGGACCAGCTTGCTAAATCCTTTGTTCTTTTGTGGTCCATTTCCAATGACCTTCAAGCCTAGCTGCCATCTTGTAAAAGCTGTTGCGGGGATTTTCAAACGTGTGGAATAATTTATATTGTAATTCTACGTTCTATGTCTTGGTGGTAATAAACATTTTATAAATAACAATTTTTTTTTAATATAATTCTAATAACAGTTTAGCGAAATTAATTAATTGTAAACTATGAAATTATGTCCAACATCATTCCTCTTAAATATATGAACAAATCAAGTATACAATTTTACAATTTTATATATCAAGATCTGTTTGACCAGAAATGTATGTACCCATTCACCTTCACCAGCGGAGCACGAGCAACGCTGTGGACGAAGCAGACACTATAAAAGCCCACACACTAATTTCTTTCTAGATATTCATTGAAACTGTAAAAACTGTTATTTATTAAAAATGTATAAGCGATTTTCAATATGTTACGCTTCCCGGCTTGGCTTTTGATTACTTTTGGTAAAGCACTATAGGCGGTCAAGGATTTATAATACGCGCCCTGCTCATACAGCTTTAATCTGTACTTAGGCAGCACAATGTCATCGCAATGCCTTGTGGTCATCCCAATGGAAATCACATATAGCGCCTGGTATAAGTTTACACTGATTTTCGACATACAATGCAGCCATATAACAGTACACAGAGTATCTCCTTAGAATAAGGAAATATGCTAAAATTTATATTTTTGTGGACAACCAATCGAAAGGGGCTGACTAAACGGTACAAGTCCGCCATTGAAACCTTTTTTCTATCTCTTACCGTTTAAGAGTTATTCAGAAAAAAACCAAATTTGGACCAAATTGCAAGGGTGAATTGCACCCCCTAAAGTTGAAGTTCCGCAGCAACGGAAAGCGTTCTTGAGTAACACTCCAGTCTACAAACTGACAAAGTTTCATCAAAATCTGCGATTTACAGTTCGCGAGGTTCCCTTGTTAGAAATTGAGACCCCGATGACTCATCCATTGTTCTTACTACTTATGCTGTGGTAGATCCATCATCGGAACAGTAGCAGTATTCAATTTATCGGACAAAAGTTTCAATATATCGATGTGAAAGATAGTGTTACATCTGGCGGAGTAGAACGACGTGAATACTATTTTTTGTTCTGATAACCGAAACCATATATTTTTTTCTTTTGTTCTTTACTTTAGGCATCGCCCACTTGACGGTGTTTACATCATATACGTCATTTTTTTTATTACCTGTAATTCGATTCTAGTTAAAGATTTATTTAATAATAAATGATTTGAATAAATTTTATACTAAAATATTGTTTGTTTTTTACTGGTTAATAGTTTTGAAAGAAGCGCGGACTATATTCATTCATTCAATCATTCATTATGTTAGGGTGGGCACCTAAAGTCCGGGCACTTCAGCTACGAGCTAGCTTATTGTACCATCCTTATTAATTCCGATAGCGGATTCGGATCCCAGGTTTCGAATGGGAGATTCATACCTGAAGTTTCGGATAGTGGATCCGGATCCGAGATTTCAGATAGCAGAATCGGATCCAAGGTTTCGGATAGCGGATCTGGATAACATTTAGATCCGGATATCTGCATAGTAAGTTATCCGAATCCAAAATCATCCAGATCCGGATAATAGAACTAATTCTTTCTGTTCTCTTCAATAGATGGCGCTTGTTATAAAATCATTAAGATTACTCCTCATTGTACAATTTCTGATGTATGAAGATCGAAGAAATGACATTTTATATATTAAGGTTTATTGTTACATGTAAAGGTAATTCTGGGAAGGAGCATTGTACGGAGGAAGCAAAAATACAAATTATGAAATACACAAGAGAAAATTCCAGAAATTCGCGCAAATTCAAAGATAGGTGCTATTTTGAATTTTGACAGATCCGTTGTTCTGTTCCTGTTTCTGAACTCAAAACTTATACGCCGCTAAAGCTAGCATAATAGACTCTTCCGACGATTCCAGCGCTCTAAACGGATGTGACGACATATGTATTTCTCATTTTGGATTCACTGTACATGAGTAGTCACGATTTAAGAAATACGTATTATGTCATATCCGTTTTGGGCGCTAAAATCGTCTGATGAATCTTGTAGAAAGAATTCAATTTACAGGTGTATCCCATTTGTCAAAGCATCTGTCAAAATTCAAATTAGGATTTGGCACTGGTAGCTTTAGTTCATATGGTCCACATATTCCGCGTTGACATTATGATAACGTAATATGATCCCTCAAGATTACTCAGGCAAAGACATACTTAATGTAGATGCTATAGGCAAAGAATAATAATTTTTTTTTTAAAACAATTGAGTTGGTCATATTGTAGTATTCTCACATTATCTATTATTATTGTTATTAAAACGGTTCCTTACAAATAGTGTTAGCTCATTTGTAAAAATTGTACAGGTCATCAATAGTGTGGTAACTTCTAACTCACTTTGTATGAAAAAACGGAAATTAAACCGTTTATAACAACGTCCTGCTTTAATGAACAATGTGTAATTGGTATGAATAATGTTACCTAATTACGTACAACATAAATTTATTTATTGTTTTTATTACTGTTGCATACTTAATATTTCTTTGCAGATATTAATTATTAGAAATGATTGCAACTAAGGCAGTCCAAATGTTATTTATAGTTTCTTTCCACAGTGCAAATAATTTCAATGCTTTAATAAATTCAAACTCAAACTGCTGTTTTGACTTCTACAACCATGTAATTTTAAGTCAACATCATTTTACAATGCAACCTTAAAGGAAGTGAGAAATAAAAAAATTGAAGGTGGAGATGAATGTGATAGCATAATACAATATAGTTTTAATTCTAATCGATTTTGTTTGTCATAATTTGTTTATATTGCCTGAAATAAAGGTACTAGTACTTTTGAGCAAAAGTCTTATTTTTGGGTACTTTATAATTTTGACTGAAAAGAAATGATATCTGGTGATGATTATGTTGTGTTAGGTTTTGGACTTTATAAATTTATTTTTTCATAATAAATAACTACCACTTTTCCTGAAACTAATAGAAAACATTCTTAAGCAAGCACTATGTATAAAGGATCACGATCATTTCTCTATTTAGGTATTTATTGCGCCTTCAATAGCTTCTTTAAGATCTCATTTTTTCCTGCAAATAGAATGGATATGCCTCCAGAGGATTACTAACGAGTATCTGATAATTACTTAACGTACTAATAACCGCCCTTGGGTCTCCCATAATAAGCGATAACAAGAAACCCATCGTCTTTGTGTCACTGCACGGGCCTCAGTCCTATAGCCGGGATGGAAGTGCCAGAGGTGTGTCCCTCGTGTGGGGTCCCTCTAGTTCAGGTACGCCGAGGCCTGTCAACAAACACGAGATTACCAATTGTGCTCTTAAACTGTTTGTAATCGATACCAATTTCTGCGCAGTTTCACGCTTCAGGGAACGCCCAATGTATTACGATGGGTGCTTACCCTGCCTGTATGCACGCATGCATTATGGGCATTTGAATGTATGTATGTGCCGCGTAGAGGCTCTAGTCTGTAGTTCTCAGCACTCTATAACTGTGTAGTAGGTCCTCGTGAATTCTGATGTGAAGAGAAATATTGACCAGTAGGTACCTGTGGGTGCCTGTCCATTGACAAATCACTATAGCAAATTGTTAAAATGATAAAGGGCGGTTTGCTACTGTGTAGCGGCTTTTGTATGTTACTATTCCACGAATGATAAGATTCTTGAAATTCCTTTCAATAATTTTACACGAAACCTCCTACACATTATTGAAGAAGGTCAATTTTGAATTAATTACTGAAAGATAGTAAGAATATCTAAAACTGCGGCACTGATATTAGAACACACTTCAAAACAGCTTGCTTAAACTTCAGTTTGTGGCAAGTTAGTAAGGTATTGGGAGGATTTTGTTTGGAATTTCAAACTAAAACTGATTGATGTGCTCGCCTAATAAACTTTCGCTGTACGAATCTAGGATCTAGTAGCTCTTAAACTTGAAGTTTAAAGCAATTATGTTTAATTTTTTTTACACTCCACGTATTGCCGTTGATGAGTTCAAACCAACAAACTATATATACATATCACACTGGAAGGCGCATTCGGGAGTACGCAGTGACTGGAAAACGGTCCGGTTTCTGCCATCTTGAAATGTGGCAAAATAGATGACACCACGTTTTCATCGTTTCCGTTTTTCCATGTTGTGCATTGTCAAAAGAAGTAAATGCCATTTTTTAACATACTAAGCTTTCGAATTAGGATCGTGTAATGTCCATTGACTATGATGTACACTGGTACATAAAAATAGTCTACACTGACACAACTAGTATTTTATATAATATTTTATAATAACAACACTTGTTTCTATAGTAACTCCTTAACTACAACATGTATCAACATACCTGACACATACCTAACACTCCCCTCCTTAAATTGTAGATAATTATTCGCCCATTCCATATCGCATAGGTTTTCGTTTATTCCTATGAGATTTCCTTATACTATTACTTTCACTTGAGACATTTGAATCAGATGTCTGACATGGTTTTTCATCTATATTTTCATTCATTTCACCATAACTATCATTTCCTGTAGGTAATGAAAACTGACTAAAATCCAACATTTGATTTAAATGTTTCTCCACATTTGTCTATTTCTGGCACATAGACTAAGTATGTTCGCTGTCCCAGTCTTTTTTAACAATACCTTGAATCCATGATGGTTTCGTAAATCTATAATCTCGTACACTAACTTTATCATCGACAGCGAAAATCGCAGTCTACTACCCTTATAATTCTTATCTGTTTTGTTGTTTTTCTTAACATTTTTAAGTACTACACTTTTATTTTGGGTATTTGTACCTGAATCCGGTAATAATAAATCTAGCCTAGTCCTAATGTTATGTCCCAATAATAATTTTGCTGGAGTTTCTCCAGTAGTAGAATGAACTGAATTCCTATAATCCATTAAAAATCTGTTTAATATCAAATTAAAATTATTACTGGAATTTCTAGTTATTACATTCAATACAGCATGTTTCACTATTTTTACAGCATTCTCAGCTAAACCATTTGTTGCCGGATGATACGGAGGAGACGTTTTAAATTCTATACCGTTAAACTTCAAAAAATTTTTAAATGATTCTGATGTAAAAGTAGTAGCATTATCCGACACCAACTGCTTAGGAAATCCAAATCGTACCTCTTTAAAATCTTTATATAATTTTTCCATATTTGAGCTTTTGATTATATTAATCGATAAATCAAATTTCATAAAGAAATCACGCCCTAATAAAGAAGGACAATCTTGATTTACGACATACAATTTCATTAATTTGCTATTACCATTGTAGCTAATATTTACATTGATAAACCCTAGAGGTACAATTTTGTTACCTGCAAAGTTGATTAATATTTTATCATTTCGTTCACAATTAACTTTAGGAAATAACTTAGTTTTCACATCATTTGAAATTACTGATACCGCCGCACCAGTATCAATTTCAAATTCAACAGGAATACCCTGTATTGTGCAAATAATGTTAAACGGTTTATCAGAATCCTTACATTCTAACTTATACATCTTTTGCGTTTTACTTTTGCAAATAGCTGCTAAATGTCCCTTCTGTTTACAAATATTGCAATATCCTCTTTAAATCTACAGTTCATGCCTACATGACCCTTTTTCCACATACCGTACACAGCTGAGACCGATCCTTCTTCGCCGCAGCAATTCCCGGTTGATATGTCTTTTGCGATTTCCCTGCTTTGATCGATTATTTTGTAGACGAAAACTTCAGTTGCCTCGTTTCCCGTTTAACTTTGACATTCATGTCAAGATCGAAATTATGACGAGTCGCTTCCTTAGCAGTTGCAATCTCTACGGCTTTGTCAAAATCAAGTGTACTCACGTCCTCTTCAAATAGCCTGTCAATAATTGGACCCTTCTCCATACCCATGACGAAACGATCACGAAGCATTACTTGTAACTCCTCTCCGAAATTACATTTCGAAGCCAAACATCGTACCCGTGCTGCCCATTCTACAATATTTCGTTGACATTCTTGAATGCATTATAAAATTTATAACGTTCTGGAAAATAAGCCTTCTTGGGGGAATAATATTTGTCAAACAACTTAATCAGAACTGCGTAACTTTGTGTACCTGGATTGTGAGGGACACACAAGTTATGTAACGTCAGAAAACTCTCCTCATTGCAACAATTTAATAATAAAGCCCTTTTAATATCACCATTTGTAATATTGTTGGCTAAAAAAAATTGCTGCATTCGGGCTTTAAATATGCTCCATTCACACTCCTTGGGATTAAACTCTCTTAGATGCCCCACATATGCTGTATTCACTGCCATTTTTTTACACGTATAAATATTTTCCACGATTTAGATCTCAAACGTGCCACTCGCGGAGATCTATCCCATCCTCGTCGCCACTGTAATGTCCATTGACTATGATGTACACTGGTACATAAAAATAGTCTACACTGACACAACTAGTATTTTATTAATTAATATTTATAATATCAACAACTTGTTTTCTATAGTAACTCCTTAACTACAACATGTATCAACATACCTGACACATACCTAACAGATCGTCTGTTGGATGTGCTTTGTTGCACGTTTTGTGAGAAAGGAAACATGTAAAAATCTAAATTTAAATTAATACTAACTTAAGTGAATGTTTTCTTAATATTATCTCTAAAATGCAATTTTGGCATATGACCCGCTTGAGATTTCCATTTTTGACATTATTCCGTAATATTACGGCATGATAAAATTAATCATTTAAAATGAAAATTTCTATAAAATCGATGTATTCAAAATAATTAAACGTAAATCCGAGTCTTTTTTCAGATACTTACACCTAATGGTATGGTATTATTGAAATCTTGATAATTTCGGTGGGTTTTATCTTCCTTATTGTCGTCTTACTGACTATAAGAGTTGATCAATAGATTGTGAAAATTTGAAGTATTATTTGAAGGACATTATTATACCTAGAGCGCACATTCGACCTGTCGATTGCCGTAATATGATAAAAGAAAGATGAAAAATATGATTTCTATTAGTTAACAAAGTCGACAAATACGCATGCTATCCTGTTGGGCGGTTGTGTGTCAGATATACACTTCGATTTACCAACTCCAGTCCGTATGCTATTGCTGTCTAACGGCAAGCACTCACCGCTATTCTCTACCTTTGTCTAATTACTACAAAATGCTATTCCCACATCGACCTTTTTAATTTAAATCGATTCAACATAGCCCTCATTCCGACTACTACGGAGCGAGGGGAATGATTAGCTAGGCATTTAGCACGACTATTATTCGGAATACAGTCTGATGCCGACGTTTTGAAACAACGTTTACATTCATAAATAACTGGAAGAATAAATGAATGAGAATTTAAAATGGAAATGTCATTATTAACGTGAAGATATATGCTAAATTGTCGATCTGATACTACAGTATGTATCCATAAAGGACAACAATAATTGTAGGACGACTTTAAGCCACTATACTTGCGTTAATTATCGCTAATTAATAATTAATATTAATAAATAACAAAAAATAAGAATGTTTCAGTGAAAAATGTCTGTGATACCAAAATAAGTTGGTGCATTAGTGGAATAAAATCCTAGTATAACATTTAAACAAATAGTGCAAAAGTTTTAAACCCTTATGTAACAGGTTTTAAAATAAATATCGATCGTACAAAATTAGCATATTCCAAGTAATTTTACCCGGCGATTATTACTGTCACATGGAATTTTATGAATTAATGATTAATAAATATCATTCATATTTTTTCAATATATACTATTTACCAACAGATAACTCCTTTATTTACTATTGTTAGGTTTTTTGAAATCTATATTTGTTATTTTATTTGATTATTGACTTTTAAAATTGCTTTTAATTTTTTTTTCTTTTGATATTGTTTATGAGCTCTATCATTTAATTTTATAACTTACATTATCTGATGCTTCGATATAAAAATAAATATGAATCGCAAAGAAGCATGAATAGATTTTAGTTATCGAATAAGTATTGTTATCTTCATAAGATTTCGCTGATCAGGTCACTTTTATTGTCCTTTTCTAGCAAATTTACGTTAAAATTACCAGCAATTAAAGTTATGTGATTTTTCCGGTAACTTTGTCCAGTAGGATCTCAAAGGCAGTGCAGACATCCCCAAAGCAACTTAATGGAGATCTATAAATGCATACAATAATCATATCAAATTCGTCGTAATAAGTATCGGCCCTCTACCATTCGGTCTAGCGGTTATGTCGTTGGAAATGTAAATTGCTGATCTACCATGGGCATCATTTTTGCGGCAATAGAAAGATTTAACATTGAACCCAGGCAAATGCACAGTTCTTAGATTTTCTTCTGTTTGCCAGTGATACAGTAGTATATTAACACATTAGTGTTACAATGCTGTTTGTTGTAATACGAGTACAAGTTTGATTCAAAGTACGACTATTACAACAGTCATTGTAACACATGTGTTTTATACTATTTTTTTTTCTATTTCACATTAATTTACGTTTATTTATTATTAAAAGTGGAATTTCTTATCTTTGCAGAGAATTTTAACGTTTCCATGTTTGTGACACAATTCTTACAACTCCATGCAAAAGTGTATGTAAAAATGTCAATGCGAAATGTCAAACAACGAGTCGCAAACAAACAGTGTCACAACTCGGAAAAACAGTTATACAAAGTGCTCATCGTATGTGCGAAATAGAAAAAGAAATTTACAATTTTCTAAGAGTCCCACTTCAACTTGTAGACCTATGTAGTTGTTATACACTGCACGTTTTGATGATATAATGAAAAGGAGCATGTATCAGAGTCCTTATCTAGTCCGGCCTTTTAGAATTCATTTTATCACACTTAATATCAAGGAAATTTTTTCTTCTAAATATTTTGTGATCTCTTCTACAGTGGTGGAGATATACACAAAAGAATATTTCATTACCGCTTTTAAATTAGTGTTGGTGCCTGATCCCATAATTACCGTTCCAGGTTTTTTTTTTTGTTATTTCTTCTATTAGCTACAAGTTGAAACCCATCAGATTCCGATGAATTGTTTTCGTTACTGTTTCTCCAAATTCTTTCGACATTTTACATCATAAACCATAACTTACTATTTTTACATCAAAGCGCAGAATTGTAGGTAATTACATAATACTGTACTCCAAGTTATTAAAGACATTCTTCGACTTTGTGGCGAATCTTGTTACGCAGTTGCAGATATGAAACGAATACTTGAATATCCAGTACCTCAAAATCCAACAAACGCAAATCCTTTAAGTAAATATACAAAGAGACACAATATTACATACCTACGTAAATATATACATCGTTAACAATACAACAATTCCGACAAAGAACCTAAGACTGATCTGAAGCAGAGCGCGAACGGCGTTGGACACAATACCCTCCCCGTTCACGTAACGTGTACACCACACAAGTCCTCACCTTAATGGCCTAAATAAATCATCACATGAGCGACCTCGATAAAAAGTTTCAATGGTGGAGTGAAGTAGGGAGCCATTCATCGGGGAAAATGTGTGTTTGTAGTTCGCGTTAGATGCGGTCTCTTGCAGTCTTTGGCCCGAAGGAGGCCGCAACGATGTGGGGCACCTCCCGAAAGACACTTAATCCCAGTGCGTTACACGCATCGTCGGGTAGAATTAGGTCGTAGGAACCGACCGAGTCAGGAACCAGCAAAAATCTGACGTTTATTATCTATAAACCAAATAAAAGTAGTCTAATTAAGCCGCTAGGCACGTAACTGATATAACTATATGGGAAAACAGTAATAATTGAAACAAGTTAGATGTAGTATTTAGAAAGGGATGCTATCAAAAACAATTGATATGAATATTTTTAGTTAATTATAGCCATTGAACTGTATATACCATGTGATTCAAAATGATTGTCATATCCGCTCCTATAGATAGTAGCAGGGTGTAGGTATATGCCGCGTGTTTGTATTGAAGGTTTGAACTAAGTCAGTGTTGGAACACAAGAAAGTAACGGATCTGTCATAAATAAGGAAAACGTAACCTATATTTGAACTCGCTTTATATAAACGACTATGGATTGTGTTTCTGCTTGTAAAATGAAAGGTAATTAATTAACTCTAGAAATTATGATATTACAATTCAGTACTAACTGGTGTTCAACTAAATTTATTTATTACTTTAAATTATAACATACAATTAGTATAATTATTAAGTGATAAAACTTAAAAATTGTTTAAAGAGCGTGTTCAAAATGTCCATCATGAGCATTAATGCAAGCGTCAACTCTTCGTTTCATGCTTTCGAAGACATTGATTAGTTGTTGTGCAGTTATACTCTGTACTGCATTGATAATGGCATCTCTCAGTTTTTCTATGGTATGCATGCGGTTTCTATAGATCCTATTTTTTAGATAGCCAAACATGAAGTAATCTAATGGGGTTAGATCGGGCGATCTTGGTGGCCATCTTTGTGCTCCAACTACCCTGTCTGCAAAAACTGTTGGAGGTATTGGCAGGTTTGTCGAGCAGTATGCGCTGGAGCATTATCGTGTTGGAAATAACCTGCTTTCAGCTCATTTTCTTGCAACTCTGGGATAAACAATTCCAACATCTATTGGTAACGTTGGGCTGTTACAGTTTCCTCGAAGAAAATTGGCCCTATTATACGTTGCCTGGACATAGCTAACCAAACTCCAACTTTTATGGCATGCAATTGCGTTTCTCGAAATTCGTGTGGATTTTCTGCAGACCAGATATGATAGTTTTGTGAATTAATGTAGCCCGTTAGATGAAACCAGGCTTCATCTGAGAAAAATGATTTGTTTAGCAAGTCATCGTCCCTTAAATTGTTATTAAACCAATGACAATATTCCAATCGCCTATCATGGTCTAATGGTAATAATTCCTGTACCATAGAAACTTTATAGGGATGAAAATGTAACTTTCTTTTGACAGCTCGTTGCGCTGAAGTGTATGATAAGCCTGTAAAATTATAGAATATAATAAACTATTTCACTTAATGTTAATATTGATTTTTTACCTGTTTGTTGAACTAATTGACGCAATGGTTTAGTGGGACTCTGATCTAGACGAGTTCGTACATCCTCAATTTTGTTTTCTGTAAGAACTGTCTGACGACCAGATGACTTGCCTTTACGAACGCTTCCTGTTTCTCGAAAGCGGTGCACAAGTCTATAAATATGTCTGTTTAAAATCAAATCATCGAATTCTTCATAAACGTAAACGTTCTATAGATTAGGTCTATGTTATGAAATAATTTGCTGCCTTGCCACAGATAAATTCCCTTATTTTCTTACAGTATTCAAAAATACTATTGTTGGTGATATTAAATGTAAATATAAACGGTTTGAAAAAATTATAAGATAAATAAACGAAAATAACAACACGCACGCCAATGTCGCTAAATGTCAGGAAAATTCATTTAATGTATGAAATTTGTATGTAGCTAACTTCGCTCATTAAATTGGTAATAAGTATAGATAAATTTTTCCGGAAAACAGTTTTTTTCTTACGACAATCATTTTGAATCTCTGTGTACATATAACTGGAACAAGGTAGTATTTGAGTGAGGCCGGTTTGTAATTAGGTAAGGCGACCATCACAAACAGACAAAATTGGTAAATGTATGGTGTAAGATAACGTCAAAAAAATATAATTATATTTCAAAACGAAAAATAAGGCAAATAAAGAGATATCCAGATATGTAAATATCCTATCACTCCGCACTACAAAAGATTTGATTAATTCGGGACAATTGTTTCGGAAACACGTGGGTCACTATTATCAACCGAAGATCGAATAAATTCCGTAAAAATAAGGACGTATTACCTAAGCATGCACCGCTATCTCCTTTTAAAAAGGAAACATACTAACAAGTGCTTTCTCTATACTTACTTGACCCTTCTAAATACCAAGATTTAGCAACGAATGTGGATCTTTTCCATTCTACCCTCATAAATCAACTAAACTGGAGTATTGCAGGGGTGCTGCGTCTCTATTCAATAATTTATTTGAACGTTCTTTCATATATATGGTTTCGTATGCGTCTAAGGCCGTTCGTCCACCGGGAAACCAAAATGAGGCAACCGATCGCTTACGACCAAGCAACCAATCTCACAAGCGACCGTTACGTTTAAAACTGTATGTGCTCCAGTGTTGGGCATGATAGGAGAAGCAATTAAATTTCCATAGCGGCTAGACATAATCGTGTTGACTCGCGTCATGACTGGGGACTAGTGCTAGCCAACGATTTTCCGAGAGGTGAGAAAACACGAGTATTTTGAAATTTAATCGCTTCTCATAACTTGCCCAACACTGATTTGCTCGTCCATCGTCGTGCAATAGGTCGTAGTTGCCGCGGTGGACGAGCAAATACAGTTTTAAATGTAACGGTCGCTTGTGAGATTGGTTACTTGGTCGTAAGCGATCGGTTGCCTCATTTTGGTTTTCTCGGTGGACGAACCGCTTTACTCTTTCGGTGATTGTACATTTTTTACTAATTCAAGGTTTGCTATGTCGATTCTATGTCCGGTACCGTTTATATGTGGCGCAACGCTGGATGATTTAAGTCTACCAAATCGATATCATGCAATGTGTTCTTTGAATCTGGGTGCGATCGTACGCTTTATTTGTCCGATACCAATTGTATCACACCCATTACAACCGATTTTGTAAATGCTCGATCTTTCGTTAGGGTGAGGTTTATCTTTTGCGTTACTTGAAAGATTTCAGTGTGTGTTCCGCAAGAAAAAATAAATGTGCAAATTTTGTTCTTTAAAAATGTTGCCTTTTGAAATACGATGAAGAGGTAATTTAACAAACTTTTTGTCGCGATTGTCTTCTGAAGTTAAAGTGGCACTTTTAACGTAATGTTATATTAGACTTGCTTCACGCTCCAGACTACGTCTATAGAACAGTAACAGTTATAGATCGCTACCTTTTTAATGAATTGCAGTGATTTGTTAAATCTCGCCTTATTAAGTAGGAACTTTATAAATCTATTCATTAGGAAAATTATTGCCGACCATTTTATGTTGTGTACAGTGAGTCGACCATTATGAAACTATTTGTATTGGTTTCTTTTCTATAGATGTCTATTCTAATTTATTATTGTTTTTTATCACTAAACTATCTAGAAAAGGGAATTGGTGGTTCATCTCTTCTTCTACAGTAAATTTAATGCTATCGAATTTTGGGACAAAATCCGCGATAGTTGCTTTGGTAGTATCGAAAATCGCGAAAATATCATCTACGTACCCCAACCAAATTCTAGGGAAATATTCAGTGTACTTTTTCAAGTCAAAGAAAATAAGAAGTGTTCATTAAAACAGGCAAGAGAAGCAAGTTAGAAAGTAGAAAATAGTAGAGGTAAAAAAACGGTTAAAGTTGATAAAAATAAGAAATATTCTAAAGATGCCATCAAAAAGAAACGTAAATTTACGAAAAATTCGTTGTTACAGGATGAAGATCCTGGCCCTAGTGGTGCCATCGCTGCTGATGTTGGCGATCAGTGCGAAAATAGAGGTCAAGCCAATTGAAAACTACTTGCTTCCTTATCAACTAGGTGAAGCAAAAATTATTTATCGTATAGACCCAAAACCCTTATTTGGCAACATTTCCACATTCATTACATAAACAAAGTTCTTAAATGCAACGTATTATAAGAGAACTTGAAATTCACCTTCAACAGGCCACGCTTATTTTGGACAGATTGCGCAATCCAGCTAAGGGGAAACATAAATTAGAAGAAGATATTACCATGTATGGTTCAATAGAACAAACCGCACATAATGTAGAACAGACAGAAACCAAACTGAGGAATTTGTTCCCAAGGTATAGAAAAGAAAGGTCATCCTTAAATATTATTTGCAACGTAGGAAGTATGTTATAAGCTATCATGCACAATGAAGATAAAGAAAGGATTGATAATACCTTGGAAGTGCTAAAGAAAAACCAGGACCCACTTAACAAACAACAAAAATGGAGCATCTCTATATTAAAATCCACGTCAAAGAAAATCACATTCCAAAAAATTGAAAAGTTCCAGGAGTCAGTAACTGCAAAGATTAATACACTATCAGCTTATATTGATAGAGTTGAATTTTACCAAAAGTTACAAAATATAAATTTACACATTGGAAACAATAATATTATGATATTTCATATGTTGGAGGAAATAGAAAATGCAATAACGTTCTCCAATTTAGGAAAAGTGCATCCAGCCGTTATAACCATATGAGAAATAGAAGACATAAATCAAATGCTGACTAAATTGTATTATCCCAATCAATTGTTATCCTTTAAAACTATACAAAAGTACTATTCCTGCTTCCTAATTCAGCATTATATCGATGCTAAAGAAATCTTATTTCACAGTTTCTGTACCAATCATGTTTCCACAGCAATATATTATGTGTCAATTATATTCCATACCACACAGTAATTAATCTTAATTTAATCTTATTTGCTAAGCCGTATTTGTTGTGGGCGAGGGTACATGTACCATGGGTGATAAATTGTGAGAAAAAAATTGAGGGCTTGTATATTTGTAAGGAAATTCCTTTGCCAATCGATGAAAATTGTGTACTAAATTTAGTTAGTAATAGAGAAAAGAATTGTCATCAATTTAACTAAATTGATTTCACTAAACCAAGTATGTATTAGATATGTTCAGGTGATTTGCTAGTAATTGTATCAAAACCATTAACTTTTACATATGATTGTAGAGAACAAGGTTTGCGGAAAATAGAAGTTTCTAGTTTAATTATACTTGATCAAAATTGTTCTGTAAATGTTAATTATCGCAAATTTTATTATACGAAAAATTTATTGAAGGGAAGACCCTTTAATTTACCGAAACTAATTATATCAAAAGCAAATAATGAGGATGTTCCGATTAAATTAGATAAACAAAATATTCAAAGTTTTGATGAAATTAAAAGAAATTAATGTACATAAAAATGTAAAGTTAAATGATTTCAAAACTGTACATTCCTTTACAAATTCTATTATAGTAATTATTGTATTATCTATGACAATTTGTGTTGTCTTGTATAAATATAAACCATATATATTTAAGAAATGTAATACAAAGAGGCCTTCGAAAAGAGGAGACATGCATCTTGAAGCTTCGCCGCAAGATCCATTCTAACGGCGAAGGTGTAATATGAAACGATATAGGCAAGGATGACCCTGGACGGGAATACCGCGTTAATAGCAATTAGCATTAGTTGTAAGGACACACACGTAGAATAAAGTACTTAGTTTTTGTTTGCTAAAGCAGTTGTTTTTTTTTCACAAATAAAAACCCCGCCCGAAATTTAATTCGCACTCAGCAGATACAAATAACACACTATATTATGTATACATATATACACATATTATATCACTGTCTGCTGTCTGATGCTTGTTCCTAATAGCGACATCCAAACGTGTGTATTATTGTAACTCAACGTATCAGCTAAGTGTTCCATTATTAAATAGGGTGCTACGGAACGCCTAAACGCGGAGGGTTAGAGAACGAGAGCGGTCTCATATACGACACCACTACGGAGGGTCATCTAAACAGCTGACAAGTTGACACGTATCCGTTATGTTGTGGAAGTGTAGCTTTTATCTTCGTTGAGCTTTCATGAAAACACTCGTTAATAAACAAAATAAACATGGGAATCTATCAAATTGATCAATTTATTATGTGATAGCCGTGAATAATTTTGGGCCTTCAACGCCGACCCAAAGCCAATAAGCCGGATTATTTTGCACGTATAAATTTTAAAAACGTAGAAATGCGCGGCAGAAAAAAAGATGCATTGATGCCGTTAAAAAAGATACCTTCCAACGAGGTAATTTATTTTAAGTCGAGGTAAAGCAAAATGACAGTTGTTTTACTATTTAGGTAAATTTAAAACAAGCAATGCGATAGCTAAAAAATCAATGAACGTATTTAATGTGTATAACATTCAAAGCATACATTTCCAAATAAATTAATGGTAGTATTCTGAGCAAAAGAACTGTTAAATTTTGAAAATTCTTCCTTACAAAAAAGAAAAACTATAAAGTTAAGTATACTTACAGATATGTTTATTCAGTTCAGATTTCTACTAGTTTCTATTCTCTACCAAACATACTTATAGATTAGGCAAACAAGTAGACCAAAATATTTTTATCTAAATTTTCATTGAATAATAATATTAATAACCGCTACAAAATTCTTAGGAGTATGGACAGATTAACTTTTAAATTGGAAAGATCAGTGTGAAGATTTAGTTTCAAAACTCAACACGCTGTCAGTTATTCGGAAATTTAAAACGGATGTTAACTACAAAACAATTACTGATAATGTATCATACTCACATAGAAAGCAGATGGCATTAATTGTTAGGGTAACCCCGTCGTAGCTAACGATGCCTTTACGCGCAAAAAATATATAGTACGTTGCATGCTAGTCCGTGTTTTTCTCTATTCTTATAAACCCTAGTAAATATGTCTTTCGAGTGTTGTTCATACTATAAATTGCTTGGCTTCCGGAATGAAACCGCGTCCGTGGAACGTCTTCTGCCCGATATTTCGTCCTCCAAATTTCAACGGATTCTCAGATTTTGCGGCTGTGGTAGTGAGCATTATGGGATAGGATTTGTAGAGAGTAGAATTACATGTGGTAGCCGGTCCCCAGAAAATACTCAACAAGCATAGATCCAGTTACGCGCAACGCCCAAGTGCAACGCCAGGAAAATCTGCTAGCGTTTTAAAACATTTTGCCATTTTTGTGCAGTAGTCATTTCATTGAATGAATGAATAAAGTCAAGCAACAACTTTGCGTATACCTAGTTCGTTTACTCTCAATACTTCTAACTACAGATCATCTATATTATTTATGAACTTTCAGTGAATCTATAATTTTCATTGGTTTATCACATTTCACTTGAGTTTTTAGGTTTATATGGTTTAGTGAAAATAGCCACTTTAACCCACTAAAATCAATCAAAAATGCAATAGAAGTAAAAAACTCACCTGCTTTGCGTGATATCACACCCAAGTTAACCTACTATCAAAAAATGCCTCCAACAACCTAGTTACCACAAAAACTGACCACGTTAGTACTTATCTGTCCAATCCAACTGAAGCAATACAATAGTAAAGATAACACCACAAAACTTAATTTGCTGTGAGGATCCTGTATTAACTACTTGTACTCTTTTTCTCATTCAACTTTATATTTTCGCAGTCTTCTTTTTTTGCTTGACTTGTTACTTACTTTCTTCCAGATTGCCTTTCTTTTTTTTGTCGGAGGAAAATACTTTATGCATACTAAACCTGGATTAGTGGTCTAGTAGTGTGGGACTCCAGAAACTATTTACCTACTAAAACACCCTCATATACTCCCAAGGATGTAAGGCTGCTGGAACCGCTGGTAGAGCCTCTACGTCAGAGCGTTTGAGTGCCCATTAGTACTTCTTCATCGTCTCTAGCTCTCCAGTAACCTAGTTTGTCTGACTCTTTCTTCCATTTCCTTAATGGGCATGATAGTGTTTATCATTACATGCACTTGTCAGTCGTGTCTTTGCTAAAACGCCTGGCGTAGTGCCTGTAGTCCTTCAATTGGCGGTGAGAACTTGCGTCAAATAATAACCAATAACTCGATGCTTGCACTGCACCCCAGGTTTAATATTCTTGATTAGCTTTTTGGCCCCCAAGGCTTTCTCCCTACCGTTGTTCCACCGCTCCTGCCACCTCTCGAATGTCAGCTCTCTGCCCTCCTTCCCACTAAGGAGGCTAGCTCTCTCCTGGATCATGATATCGATCGGTACTAGCCCAGAAATCATCTGTAGCGCTTCAGCCGGCATGGTCCTATACGCAGAGGCCACCCTAAAGAACATATTTCTCTGAGTTCTGACCAGCAAATCTACATACTTCTGGAAGGTAAGAGCTTTCGTCCAAATAGGGGCCCAATACAAGATAATGTTGTGAAGCGCACTGCAGAGCAGCTCCCTCTTCCCACTCCTCGCAATGTTGGGCAATATCCTGTAAATAACCGCCAATCAGTTCTCCGCCTTTATTGTAGCCGCATGCACGTAACATCCAAAGTTATCCCTCTCGTCGATGATAACTCCCAGATACTTAACGCTTTTACTAAGTGTTATCGTCACACCCTCCAGTGTGAAAGTTACATGATCATGTCGTCTGAGCCTCTTTACTATTACTCCCTCGGTCTTTTCGGGCGCCAAAGTCAACTTATTTTCCTGCATCCAATTCTTGATCTCATTGAAGCAGTAGTTACAGTTTCTTCTTAAAACTTCTTCATTGCTTCCTTTCACGATCAGCACCAGATTGTCGGCGAACGCGACGGCTGCGGCATCTATGGTCAGGTGCAGCCTAAGAACCCCATCGTCTAAGACATTCCAGAGAGTTGGGACCAAGACCGAACACTGCGACACACCCACGCCCGTATCAAGAACAACTCCTCTCTCAATCTCGATTTTTCTGTCCATCAAATAGCTAGATATGGTATTCATTAAATAACGGAAGACATTTTTGCACGTAATTATGTGTTTGATCTCCTCTCCGAAAGCCAAACTGGTGGTGGTGTAGACCCTCCCTTCGTTTAGCTCATGCAACAATCTATTACATGTAAGGGTTTCTAGTAGCTTGTTTATAGTGTTTAGCATGCAGATAGGTCTAAAGGAGCTCGACTGGTCCGGTATCTTGCCACTTTTTTGGATTAGGATTACTTTAGCAGCTTTCCACTTCTCGAAAAACTTTTGTTCTTTCAATATTCCATTCATGACAGCTAAAAGTAAGTGCGGCCGCTCACTTGCCAAAATTTTGATAGCTTCCGGCGGTATTCCGGCGGTCCATCCAATCCATTTTTCAAAGTGTTAGTCGCGAATCTCAGTCTTCTTCTTGACGTGGGAAAAGTTGCCTTAGGAAGTCGTTTTTCTGTCCATACGGTGCCAACCTATTGAATCTCTTAGACACAATCTTATACGCGTCGCCCGAGATGTTTCCATCAAGCTTCTCCCGTAGATCCACCCATGCTTTTCTCTTAACTTGACGTATAAGTTTCGATAATTCCTTTTTTCTTGGCTTTATACTTTTTTGGCTTTCTCAGCTCAGCTAGAATGGCTCCGCTTAAAATTTCGTTCCGGGATACTCGGGTTATTTTTTTTCTGGTAGAGTTACAACGTTCCTATATCATCATTCCACCAATAAGATGTACGGTGTTTTGCTTCGTTAGCGGGAGTTTTACTCAGTTCGAAGGCCTCCTTGACTACTTTAATACAGGAAAGTTGGGTGAGGTTTTCTTTTCCCTTCATAGTTAGCTGTAAAGCATTTCTGTACGTATTCCAGTCCACTCTGTCTCGTATTTTAGCATGATTCTTTCTAAGACTCACTCTGCTCGAAAACCTGCCAGTTTCGTATCTGCCTAACCATATCGTTAGTCGAGAACTCAAGAAGGTTATATCTAAGTGTGACGCAGGCGCTCCCAAATAGGAAAAAATGGATACCAAGTAGCTTAATATACCTGAACCAAGCATAATATCAAAGGGTAGATCACCATTATCATATGTTTTTGTGATAGTATAGATATTGAGAATAAAGTTTTCAATTAGTGCCATTCACGAGCTAGGCGAATACTTGCCTCTCGTTGGAGAATATTTTGAACACCAATAATTGCCAAGTTAGATAATATTGATAATATTATTAAAGCAGTTGTATACCCCACAATTATGTTATAAATTCTTGTGTTGACACTTATTTCCAAGAAACTTAACCATATTTTATACTCGTTTGCATTGTTCACCGTTTGAATCACTAGAAAGACTAAGACATACATATTCAAATTATGTGAAAAATTGTATGGATACGTTTAAGGAATACTTTAACGAAGAGTTCCTTGCAGTGGAAAATGATATAATATGTACCATCTTTAGCAAATTAAACGCGAATCTAAGCTCCACAAACCTACAATTATTAATGCAATCGAAACTACAGTACACTGAATTAGTAATTAAAAATTATTTGCAAAGAATTTTGAATTACGCATTGTTGGGTACGCAGTAATTGTAGTTTCTTTTGCATAAACAATCGAAGATTTGCGGAGCTTCAATTTGCATTTAATTTGTTAAAGATAATACATAAGTACATATTTCTATAAGAAATTAGAGTGATATTCGGGTATTCGGTTGTCAATTAAACTAAATAAATACCACTATATTTCGTTATATTTTTATAATTATATATCCTTCTGGAGGTTAAAGTTGTAGAGTTCAATGACAAATGATAAAAGTGAAAACAGGAAAAAAAAATTAATAAAATAATTTCTTATGAAGTCGCTTTTATTCATATTTCTATGTATTGTATGTTTGTAATAATATGTATCTAAATTAAAGTATAATTGAAATGTAACATAAAGAATTACATGTATTTCAAAAAAAAGGTTTAAATAGTTACAGCAAAATTTATTCTTTTATAAAAAAATTACTGCAAAAAAATATTCACTACAATATGAGTTTTTGCATCAATAACTTTTTGCAGATATTGTACTTCTAATTTACTTCTTACTTGCCGTGGTAGTTTTTCTAAACTAGCTGCAATTCTCATACAAAAATGCTACAAAACAGTATTACAAGAATCTTTAGAAAAATTATTTAAGGTTTCGAAGAAAGCTCTGTCTTGACTTGATAAATTGTTTTCATTAGATGTTTTTGAACTCTGGCTTGAGGATGAAGACGTCCAAGAAAGTAATGTATTGGTATGTTTAAGATTTCATGTTGTTCTATAACGAAAAGGAACTTCAATGAAGAAAAGATCATACATGAAATGTTGCTTATTTTGTAGTTGATAAATATGATCAAGGAATGATAACAACTCGTAGTGCCTATCTTGGCTTTGATTTTGCGTGCTGTTTATCTTTTCGGATACCGTAGAATCTGATATGTTTTTATTGACATTTACTTTTGCTCATACCATTACTACCATATTTAACCATTTAATTCAGAAAGAATTGAAGACACGAGTGGATGAAGGTGTTATGTTACAAAATCAAACTTTTTCAGAAATTAAGTTTTTTTATGTAATTTTTCTCAAAAGTAGTGAAACATAACCCCTTCATACATTCACAAGACTCGAGTGTTCTTGAATTTCTGGAATTTTCGATGGTGCTATGTGAAAGATGGGTACAAAACACTTTGATTCATGCAAAATGCGACATCCACTCGTATCTTCAATTACTTCTCGCAAACTTTTGTAACCTTCTTTATTTTTGCTTTTTAAAGTATAGTGATGGTTAGGAGAGTGATGGTTTGTGAGAGCCTAGCACAATTAGCTGTTCTTCGATTTCTAATGATATACGTAACTCTTCCAAACCATTAGTATTGTCAATAATATTTTTAACAGAATTTTTGGTAACACGTGACACTAAGTTTTTCTGGTACACTCGCCGACATTATTATGTACCACTCGAACGAATGCCTCGACACTTTGATGGTGCTAAATATTAATGTCGGTGAGTGTACAGTCATAACATTTATCTATTAACTCTATCACAAATTTATTATCTAACAAACAACATAACATGTATATAAGACATGGAATAAATGAGATACATTTTTGTAATACATATACCTTCACGACATTTAGATAATTCATACTCTGGAAAAAATACATTAAATGTTATTACCGATCAGTGCTTTAAGATCGTTTTTAAAAGTTTAGATGTTGTAGCCGTAATTTAAACATTGAGTCAGAGTATTGCTTCTATGTAATTAAAAATTTGGCATCAGTACTGACCAGCGCTCAAGGATATATGCATGCATAAAATCACAGATTAGTAACAAAAAATGGCGTCAAATTAAAAATTAATACTCTCAAAAATCAATTTGTTCAGAACAACAAAATAATTTCAACACAATTTTATCATGAAAACTTAGTTAATTCAACAAAATATTTTATTGTTTCCGATAAATAAAGGGTTAAATGAATAAATAATTTGATTCAGTTGTTCAAATATTTGTTTGCCCATATTTAACTGATTATTAAGTTGGTATTATCAAACAAATCGGTTTTACAGTATAGAATTCTTGCGACAGTAAGTGTAGGACTATTAATTTAACCACATTTGCTGTCGCGACGATTCTAAGAAGGATATACGGCAAAACACGTGAATTCAATTTCATTGGCTAATACGCTGTCGCTAACGACAGATTCTAATTCTGTGAAACCGCCTTTAGATGACTTGCGTGTAGTATAATAACTAAATCGGGAAGTAAAAATTGTATAAACACAAAATAAAATATTCAGTCGCATTTTATTGTTTTTCCAAAATGAAAAGTATTTTTATGCAATTTAACATACGATACTTTACTTTAAAGTACGGGTGGCACCCCCAGGTATGTTATCTCAAAAAAAAAATATTAATATTTCAAAATACACCAAAGAAACAACAAATTGCTGAACAAAACAAACAAGTACGATATATGTACAAAATGTAAAATCTAACAAAAAGGTTATCAGCTTCAAAACTTTGGTATTTTAGTGGGAGCAAATGTTTCTTTAAATGGCAGAAAATACAGATGAAAGAGGGGAGTACCTCATAGACTGGGCGGCGGAGTTATATTTAACGTCTGCAACGCTGGAGGTAAGCCAACTTTTGAGAGAAATGAGAGTAAATCCTATTTAGACATCTTCTAGGTCACCAAAAATATGGCGAACTAGGAAGTTTCTTTCGGGGGAAGTGTTTACATACCACCACATATTTTTTGAGGCAGACCGCAAAAGTAAAACCGACGCAGAATCTAAAAGGGTGAACTATCTAAATAGACAAACGTAAGTTTACCCAGAAGATAAAAGAGGAACTGGGTTATGGAAATCAAAACCAAAAACTAAATCCTGAGGTTTTATTTTCAAACTTAGGACGATAAGCAAAGAAAGCACTATTCTAGTTTCAAACGGTCAGCGCATCATGCCATATTGGTGGGACGAAACCATTCAATATAAAAGACCGGAGTATAACAAGCTGAGACAAAAATGGACCAGGAAAAACAAAACGCATAACGACCCTCACTCCCAAGAAAGATTGGACTATAAAAAGGCGAAGAAGGGATGGAAGCGTGCCCATTGGAATGAGCTATTGTCAGATTTGGAAGAAGACGTATGGTTTCAAGATTGTCATGAAGCAGCTCGGTAGACTACCTGTCCCCTTCAATCCCTCTGAGGACATCAAGCTGCAAACTGTTAGAGATCTTTTCCCAATCAAGAACGATAGTTTCGTCAAGAGTTCCAAACTGGATACGCAGGTCGACCTGTTCACTGTAGAAGAAATGATGCAGGAAGTTGCAAACCAGAAACGAGGTAAAGCGCCGGGGACCCGATTCCCTAACTAGCGAGGCTGCACAAATAACACCAGTTACTGACAAAGCAGAGTTTCCCGGCACAATGGAAGGAGGAAGAAGTTGTCCTTATAGAGAAAGCCCAAACGGGAAATCCGATACAGGGGTACAGACCCACATGCCTTCTGAGCATCCTAGGGAAGCTGTATGAAAGAATGATTAAGGTTAGGCTGGAGAGAAAATTATAAGAAAAACGCCGTGCCCGATAGACAAGTTTGGTTTTATTAATGGAAAGTCGACGACGCACCCAATAAGAACTGTGATTCGTAAAGTAAACAGCTTAACGGGGAACTGATTTGTAATGGTGACTCCGAATGTTAAATATGCTTTTAACACATACTATGGAATATTTTCTATGACAGTGTCCCCAACCTGGAATGGATTGATGGAATTACGGCAATCGCGTATGCAGACGACTTCGCATTACTTGTCGAAGCGGAGGATGAACGAGACCTTGTTTTCAAGACAAATGAATCCTTGGAGCAAGTACGCTCCTGGATGGATGGAAGCCAACTGGAATTAGCCCTGCAAAAGACAGAGGCAGTAGTGCTTAAGGGCCCCCGAGGCAAGTAGAGTTTGTCCTTTGACCTTCAAGTACCTGGGTGTAGTTTTGAATCATAAAATGGCTTTTAGCTCCTACGTTAAATACATAGCCGAGAAGCCTGAGGCGACCCAGGCTGCCCTAGCTAAAATCATGCCGAATATGGGCGGACCAAGTACCAGGAGGAGAGAAATGATGTACGGGGTCTTTCAATCAGAGACTCTGTACGCCGTGTCCATATGGGGAAAGGTTTTTTAGTTCAAACGACATCGAGGGAGAATTGAACGCCTACAAAGGAGGTCGCTACTACGGGTAACCAGCGCGTACTGAACCGTGGCAATTAGATACATCTTATATACTCACTAGTAGAAAAACAGTGTAGGCTCTTTCAAACAACTAGAAAAGAGATGGGTTTGAGAAAAAGCCAGGAACGGGAACGCTAAAACAAGTGACGCAAGTTCTGAGCTAGCTGCGAAACCACGCCAACCTGGGTCAAGACCTTGATCCCGGGCCTTATACAAACTACCACCTAACGCAATTTCTGTCCAGACATGGTCAATTTAGATCGTACCTGAAGAGGTTTAATATATCTGAGGAGCAGACATGCCGCTACTGCGGCTATTTGACTCGCCGGAGCACACCGTTTTGCATTGTGACAGATGGACTGCAGCGAGACGAGAGCTGGCCGAGAAAGATAGGCGAAGAGATTAACAAATATTCCATCACGAACATCATGATGCAAAACGTTAACAAATGGGAAGCTATTAGTAAATGCGTCGCCCGAGTCTTTAGTTTAGGTGAGAAATGCCGCTGGTGTTCGAACGTTTAGGTCTTGATGATGGTCCCGGAATACCAGAAAAGTTTGAGGAGAGGTTTTAGTCGATGTGGCTCTCGACACTCCTAGGACACTCCTAGAACCCGTTTGGGGCCCAGCGGATACCGCTTACGAAAAAAAAACAACACTGCGTGACACGATTTTCGTACCTGAAAAAGTGATTAGTATTATAGTTTTCAATTAGTTACAGTATGTAAGCAGTGGATGTTTTTTGTTTTTATCACATCTTGTTTTTGAAGTATACACTGATGGCATTAGATAGGCTATGCCGATTCTGGCACAAAATCTTGGAATTTTCAATGGGGGTAGAGTTCACATTTTATCCTCTCATAGATACAATATGCATATTTACATGTCACTTCGTGCTCGTAGCGACAGATTGAAATATTCTGCCTGATATACATACCGGGTGTCCAGCCTAAGATGCAACGGTCCATAGCCAATTATTATCGCCTTTTTGGAAAAATGTTTCAAATAAAATGTTGGCTCGAATCATATTCTACACATTTTAAAATTAGTTTTAGTAATGGCGGACTTCTGCTTGTACCGGAAGTAGATACTTTATTATTTTAAATGGAACACCCTGTATATTACTGTATTTTTGGATTCCTTGTTAATTTTAAATAACAATACGATAGGCATACATTGGGGCTAAGTTGTACCGTTTCCGTTTTTTCGAAAAAAATGACATTTGCAATGTTTGCGGTGTTTGCAAATATCTCCGGAAATACGAAAGTTAGAAAGATGCGGTTTTCAGTTTTCGCTTAATTATGAAACAGCACACGTCTTTTATTTTAAAATTGTTGCGTTTACATTACAGAATTATTAAATAGGGCTCTGTAATTTTCGGACTCTAAAATCATGGATAACTTGATTTTTTTTAAATTGAATGGTATAGCAATTTTTATATAAATGGATGTAAAATTTGATTTTCTTTCGATTTTATGCGAGTGTCATTGTGTCTATCTCCAAAGGTTTTGGAGATATTCGCGATTTTTCAGTTTTTCATGATAGATACGTATTGCGAAGCGCCGGTCACCTTCCCCTCGCATTTCAGCAGGCTTGGGACTAATTAACAAAACAAAATCAGTTTTGTCGTTAGTTTTAATTTTTTGTCGTTAATTTAATCAAATTATTGATAATTAAATAAAGCAATGTGTATATTTTTTAAGTTTTTTACCAATAATTATTAGTTACTGCACCCAAAAAACAGTACGTGATAGAAAAAAAGTACATAGGTGTTATTAAGCGATTTGTATAAATAAATAAACAGGAAAAATTGAAGTGGGTACTTAATTTTTTTTTTAATTTGTAACGTAGTGTAAATTTTCGTTTAAGAAAACTTTTGTTTTTAAGGAAATATTAAAAAGAAATTGTTTTCCTGTTTTTTTTTTTTGAGTGTAAACAATATTATTTCTGGAAGAAAAAAATTTCTTTGGTTTAAAATTGCTCGTATTTAAAACTGTAAAAACAGTATTAATGTCATTTTCTCTAGGTGTTTACCAACTTTAAAAGCAATTAGGTAAGTAAAATTTTAAGAATGTATATTAAATATTTTCCTTACTTACTTTTTAGTTACTGCATTAATAGTATTTTTCAGATTTTTGAAAATGAACTTAACTGAACTCCAGTAATTCAATCTATTAGATATAAAATATCAACGATCTAAACTGATTTCTTGTCTCTATTATATGTGCAAGACGACTGCATTACTCTTTACCTTTTCAAAGTTACACAAGCAAAATTTTAAATTGTAACGTAACTACGTTCGAACGTCGAACGGAAACTAATTAATTAGACGGATCGATTATACCACCTCAACTTTCGGTCGCGGATTGAAAACCCGGCCAACTGCGAGGATAAGGTATTACTTACGTATTATTTACTTTAATTGAGTTTTCAAATTAAATCTTTCCACGTGGATCGATGCGCGTATCTGGGGGCGATTCGCAAATCTGCCATACAGCGACTCCTCAGCGCCGCTCTATCTCTCTACACATTAGATATTACTTATATGGCCGCCGGGCTCGAGCCCTAGTATCAAGGGAATTAAGCCGGGAAAGGTGAGGATTTCACGGCATTAACTTACCATACAGAAGAGCATCAGGCTGCCACCGGGCAGAGATGTTCCGTATTATGTTAATGCTTTTCTTTTAATGAAAATAAATTTATACACTTTAAAGTGAGGCGTTGTTGATCCCTCGGCAACACAGGGGCGCATTTTTTTAATACTCCAACACAAAGTATCCCTTGTTTAAAGCCTTAACAAGAACCTAACATGTTGTTATGTACCATCACAAAATTAAATAAGCTGTTTTAAAGTATCCCATTTCACATCATCCATACATTATTAAAAAAAAACGAGAAAGTTTATAGAATGTTGTTGAATCATTTAACGTCCAGTATAAATTGCGAGGGGCGTTCGATTGTTTATTTTATCGTTTTAACTTGAGGTTAATCGTGTTTATCAGCCGGCGATGCGAGGAATCCATACGATAGCTAATGAATCAGCTCGGATGCGAGAAACCTATGAAGTGAATTTTCATCTAACAATCAGCTCAATTTAAAGCCAGAATACGACGCAAGCAGATAAATACATAACTTGAACTTCAAGATGTATTTTTTAAAACACAGTAAAATAAAATAAATATTCGTGTTGTACAGTATACAGATAAAAATATGGCGGAGTGAAATAAAAGTCTCCGATTCAGATGGATTTATGTAAGGAAAGAGTTAAAAAAAGAAATCATTTCATTGTTTAGGACGCGTAAGCTAGGGATTCCACACACAAAAAAAAATAATTACTCAATTTAAATATAAATGCATCACATTGAATATATATAATATAATAATAATAATAATAATATATATATATATTGAGGATAAAATTTGTTCAGTTTTCCAATCCCGTGAATTTGTTAAACGAAACATTTTTTTTAGTTCAAATGTAATCAATAGACTAAAATCATTATGAACATATAATATTTTCACCACAAGAATAATTATTTTAAATTTGAGCAAATAGAAACTATCATATTTATGCCTTAATAATTTATGCACATTTGATAGAAGTATATAAAAGTATTATTTGAAGTATTGCCATTATTTGCTTCCAAAATATAAGTATATTGAACTGATAATATTTACCTGCTTAATCTAAGCATTTCTACTATTCAAGGGTAATAATTACCTACTAATTTTGATCTGTAACACCAAAAAACCTCGGTAGGGGAAAATTAATGAGTAAAGAAATATTATGTAATTAAATAAATTTACTGTCATACTTTATAGTTTTACAATGTTTGGGAGAAGGTAGCGTATCGGAGTACTCTAGGAGATTTCTAGGCTTTTGAAATCGGTTTTCAAAATCGGTTAATCGGTTTTCAGTAAAAATCGGTTTTCAAAACCGGTTTTTAAAATCGGTTTTCAAAATCGGTGTTTTAAACCGGTTTTTAAAATCGGTTTGTAACATCTATTTTGAAACGGTTACAATTTTTTTTCATTATGACATATAGCGATATTTAATATTCATATGCTTGTTATGCAATTTTGAAAGGTATAACTGTAAAGTCGTAAATTAATCAACGAAAATTTTGCCGTTTTCAGAGATGATAATTATTAAAGTCTGCATTTTTAAAATAGGTATGTACTTTAAATACAAAAATATATTGTTAATACGCAATAAATGCCTGTTTTATCTTGACACACATCAAATGTTGTTAATATTCTTCTTCTAATACTGATGTCCTTCACGATTATATCTGAAAACGGCATAATATTCATTAAATAACGGACGACCTTACCTCTCGAAACTAGGTATTTGAATATTAAATATCGCTGTATGTCGCAATGAAAAAAAAAAAAATATCTGTTTCCAAACAAAATTTTAAGAACCGATTTTCAAACTCGATTTTAAACCCGATTTTAAAGACCGATTTTAGAAACTGGTTTTGAAAACTGATTTTAAAAACCGGTTACGGTTTTTGTTTTGGAGACGATTAATCGTCACATCCAAAACCGGTTTCACATAACACCGGTTTCGATTCGCAGCACTGTCGGTCGTTATCGGCCTGATGTAGATTTAGACGCACGGAAAGCGGCGAGCGAATACCTGCGCTACGATAAAAATTGCACCTCGCAAACATTGAAAGGATTTCTACTAAGTTTCTAGGTAAAAATGGATTGTAAAAGATGAGTAAAAAATTTAATAATACGGGGGAGGAAGAAGTAATTGTTTTAGTCTGTGGTGTATGATGCAAAATACAAAAACGCCCTTTTCAATGCTAAAAAAATCATTTAAAACATTCTTATCCCCGTCGATGTTCAAAAATTAGGAAAAACTTAACGCGTATGTTTAGAGCTACGTAACATATTTAAATACTTGTACATTTACGATTTCAATCTATCGGGGGGAATCCCGAATTCCAATCAAGTGGGATTTCCCTCCCTGCCCGAATTTACAGGTATAATCATAATATATGTTTAAATCAAACTCAATTTGTCCGCGTCGAAACGTCCTAGACCGTAACCACCACTATATTTCATTTGCATGTTTTTTTTATTATTTCGTCCGAAAACATAGCACGTTCAAATGGACTATTGCGGGCATTAAACTCTATTGGTAATGGTAACAGCCCAGTATCTTCATATACCTCATTAATTGTTTCTAATTTTGCTTTTGTGAGTTCAAACTGTATATAAGCTCTAAAATGATACGGTGTGAGTGGTTGCTATATCGATATTGAAATCGTGTTTTTTGTACAGGTATTTCTACAACATCTTCAAAGTATGCAGTAAATGTGCTTTATACTTCTACAGCATCTGAGATACCAGCACTTTTTCTCTGCAAAGTCACCAGAGCAACTGATATAGTTTTCAAAATGCTTAAATGATCTGTGCTACATGTTAAGTTCAATATTTGAAACCTTTTGATAAACGTATTTCTTTCTCGCAATTTTTCAAGTTGCTCCACATCTAGATTTATTTGAATGTTTTAACATAAAACTGCCACAGGTTGATCTCTTTTCTTCAAGCCATTTATATGTTTTCATTTTTACTTCCTGCTTAAGAAAAATTACAACTGTTTACTTCCAATTTCTACTCCCTTGAATAACTTCTAACGAAATACGCGAGACGAATTTTCTCGCAATATTAAGGTGTTCTGACAAATATTTATAGGTTGTACATCATGTTATAGTTTTTAGACTTACATTAAATACATTAGAATATTCGTATTAATTTTAAAAAAAGCGAGATTTTTTTAATAAAAATCATTTTTTGCTCAACCCTGCATAAACTATCTATATTTTTTCGTTTTTTATTCATTTATGCCACTATTTATTTCTATTCATTGTTGTATTTGCTATATTGATGGGATTACTTCGGATGTTGCATATGACGGCAAAGACATCCATAATATTGAAAAGGTGTTCAACGGTTATAAATTCTTAACGAAATAAAGAAAATACAATCGAGTAAACAACATTACTTAAAAACATTTTGGAGCTGTCACAACCAAAGAAGAACACGCGCTTACCATGTCTTCTCAAATCGTTGTTGTAGTTGTAACAGCAACAACATTCTAATCATATTTATTCCAAAATATTTTTACTTGTAATAGTGTTTATATTAAGTTACCTCAATGTCATGCATAATTTTTCTTGTAAAAAAGTTGGTGATTCGCACGTATTACAAGGTGTTTTCTTGATATTCTAATTAACAAATGGAAAAATATTTTCAAAAGGTTCTGGTCATAAATGCCGACATTCCCGAAATGTCGCTGGACTTCCTAATAATCTGCTACATACAAGTAAATTATAGATGTGCCTTTTCCTACTTTTATTTAAAAAAGTAAAAGTAAAAAGTTATTGGTTAAATATCTGTATTTATTAGCCACTAGCTGCTTCATCTGATTTCTCTTCTAATAAAATAGCTACCATCACTTTAGCTACAAGTTCCATTTTCGCAACCATCAGTCAACCGATTACAATGCTTGCAATCCAGCTGAGCCGTCGGCGCACCCGAGCAAAGATCAACTCGCTTCGCAGCACTGGGTGGCGATTGGTTTCAGTACGCGAACGTTTTCTGAAATCCCTAGCTTTAGGTATAAGACGTGTAACTATGTAAGGTAAAGTCAGGTAAGTGTGTAACCGGGGCAAGTGTGTAGATTGGCTACATTTATTTTTAAAATTAAAATAAGGATGTCCTCTGTTATATTACTAATGTACTAAACTTCATACTAGTTTTACAAATGAAAATTCACATCTGTTGACGTGTAATAACTTAGATATCTTGTAAATTTATCATACCTTATTCAAAAGGCTTCAGTATAGTATTACACACTTGGCCGAACTAAAGGATAATGTTATTAATATATAAAATGCGGAACGATTACACACTTGCCCCATTTTGCTGGGTAAGTGTGTAGTATTGACAGTGTTTAAAATTTCTTTTTTTTTTCTAGTAAACCGTTGATAATTATTAAAAAGCGTATCTATTGAAGGCTTACAACTGGGCAATATTACGTACTTCTATGTGTAAAATTTATCAAAATGTCTTCGATTATTGTGAACAAGCGTTACTTTCGTCACAACTATGCAATTTTTACTACACACTTACCTGACTTTACCTTATACTATAGGTACATGTCGTGCATAAACACAAATGGCAGATACGGAATGTGATATTTACGTATAAAGAATCAGAATAATAAAAAGTGGGTCAAAATTGTAGGACAGCAAATCAAATAGATGTAGGTATGGGTTTCGGTTACACTTCTATGGAATTACTAATTTAGTAACAATAATAGTTGCATTCGTTACGAAGAAAACTATTTCTGGAATGAAGTTAGAATTTCTTCTTGGCGGTGGTGATCTCATCCATTAGGGGCTTTTTTAACCAATTACAATATCCGCAACAGAAGAGCTTTCATCTGTCACTGTAAGCATTAACCTTCCAGCGGTGTGTTTTACCTTTGTGAAAGGTAATCTTCCTTATTGGAAGAAATTTTATGATTTTAACGATGAACTTGCCTTCACGCTTTTTCCATTAGAGAGCTAAACATTGAATTCTTATATGGAGGCTACTTGGTCGTCGGGGAACATTGGAAAAGTGTTGAAATTGTATCAGATCTAACTCCGTATTTTTATCTGCGTAAAGTAATTTCAATATAAGAAATACATAATATGATGACACCATAACATCAACGTTAAATACTAAAGTAGCGAATGTGATCAACTGTAAAATGTAATAAGCTGCATAAGGATAACAAGAAGTGACAGAAAATAAGGGTACATTATAGATTTGAACGACGTTCTTTAATTCTACATTACGTGCACCGAAGCCAATGACTAGGGAACCTACTGAACTGTAAGTCGCAGATTCTAATAAAACTTTGCCAGTTTAAGGGTTACGCACGGACACGGACACTTTGTTGCGGCGGAGCTTCAAGTTTAGGGGGTGCAAATTGACTGAAATTCGGTCCAATTTTTGTTTATTCAAAATAACTTTTAAACGGTGATACATAAAAAAGAAATTGCAATGGCACACTTGGACCGTTTAGTCAGTCCTCTTGACTGATATAATTATTCATATACAGGGTGTTACAATAAGTACGGAGCGACTTAATACTATAATCACACTAGTTGTCATCGAATAAAATATACGATGATGATTTCAATAATTAGACATTATCTAACATCGACATAGGTCGAATTTCATCCCTCGAATCTACACGCTTCTCTCTGGCCTAATTGGTAGGGCACTCATCCGGTAAACGAGAGTGTGTAGGTTCGAATCCTGTGTGAGGAGAATTTTTTCTTGGGAAAAATTCCTCTTAATCATTACAGTTATTAGCAGAAATACATTAATTTGTTAATTATACAATGTGTCTACATATTTATAATTTCTTTTTCATACTTCCTTATTCTAACGCTGTGCTCTATATATTGCTATGTGTTTGTACTATATATTAGAAATCATTGTTTTATTCCCAGCCTTATACGCTTATATGTAGAGTGGTCCACTTTCGTTTGCGCACCAGGTCAGTACTAAGTTTCATACATGTGACATTAACGTTTAACACAAGTATATAACACAGTGTTGGATAAAATTATTTATTTAAAAAAAAATGTAGCACTAAGTGTTTCAAGATTTTTCTCACTAAACCGCGTTCGTCGCGATCATAAAATATGCTTATATTTTGAAAAAGACCGTTCAACATCTACGGATGTAACACACGCATAATTAAAATAATCCTTATAGGTAGATAACGGATCAGATGCACCACCACCTATGTGTAGTCGGATTTGTGTCAGCACAATAACTGTTTATCGCATTCTGTACAAACTATTTTGGTATCACCATAAGGTAAATCCTGGAATTCACCGATATACTTTTCTACATTATTCTATATTAACAATGATCGTTTTCTGGGATCTTCTACGCCCGACATTGTATTACATTGCGTACAATGCGTAAAACATTAACGGAGAATTGTACTATCTCGCATTAAGATTCAACTAACACTGATACTAAATACTAGCAGTGATATTACTGCCTTGAAGATATACTATGGCTAAACGTTCTTCATAACGCGAGGCGAGTGCGGCCCGTGTAAGCAGACACTCTAGTTATATGTTATTGTTTTCGAGTTACGCGAGTTTGGATGTAGAATGTATTACGCGCTAACAGGCATAAGTGGATTAAATTTGGAATTGCATTTTGGCCGTACCTTAAACTATGTAAGAGGCAAGGCTGTTGCATGCAATGTGCATATCTGTCACCAGACATAGTTACACGATATTGCATATAATATTAGCTGCAGGAAAGCTGCTATCACAATTGCTAATAGTGTTTAAGAAAGCACGCGATACATTTCGTTCAAAAGTTCGCAACAACTTATACCAGATGACTATAGTAACTAGTGCTGCAGAAATCGCCAGATATCAAGAATCGGTTAACCAATTTTTCCAAAAACTGGTTAATCGATTCTCAGTAAAAATCGGTTTTCAAAACCGGTTTTTAAAATCGATTTTCAAAACCGGTTTTAGTGGTAAAGGGGCTAAAGTGCGGACTAAAAAAAACACCTGTTGCATTTTTAGAAATTTTTGTTATGTATTTTAAATTCGAAAATATATTTAATACACACTAATTCTTTTTTTAAAAACCGGTCTTGGTTTTGAAAACCAGTTTTGCTTTTAAAAATCGGTTTTACCGGTTATGGTTTTAGTTTTAAAGGCGATTAATCGCCATATCCAAAACTGGTTTCACATAAAATAGTAGCATTAACATTATTATCAAAAGCTAATGGTCTATACTATGTTTTGTTCCTAACATGATCCAAATGTTAATCTTAAAGCAACGTAACCTGGCTAGTGAACTATTTAAAAAAATGGTTTCCAATGTTTACCTACACGAGTTTGTAGTGGAACTTTACTACTAGATTCTTGAGGTGGTCACTATTCTATGACTTTGCAAATCCCAATACCAGTCGACCAACTAACAACTCTTACGATTCCTCAACATTTATCGCTTTCTTGTGTGGAAGAAATTCGACGAGCGATTTGCTGATCAAGTTTTGGTCCACAATCAAGATCCTCTCCAAATTATCGTAACCTATTTCTGTATTCTTGATACAAAAGCGGTTACACAGAATTCAGATCAGACAAATTTATTCATTCAGTAGCATGTTGTTTTCGTTCAATGATAAACGAGTTTTACCCATATGCTCAATATGTAGTTCGCTTCTATAAGCGCACATTTAGTCAATATATGTGTCTCCAACACTTTTTAAGGGGTTTTATTTCATTTGTTTGTTACTTATGTTATTGTCTATACGAACTTGTTGTCTCATTGGTTATATTTGATTAATTGTTTTTTTATATAAATAGCTGCTCATACAACCGTACATCAGCAAAACGATATGAACTCAATAAACCGATATTATTGCCAATAGATAACTGGTTTTCTTTTACATAGACGAACAGCAGGATTGCTAATAATGTAGGCAACTTTATATACACAGTGTGCATTGTCTAAAGTATAAAGTAGTGGAAGTCTACGTTTTTTCTGCCTATCTCCTGTCTCCTGTCATCAGGGCGTAAAATATTCGTGCATTCAAACACGCATAACTCAAAAACTGTAGGCATTTAGAGCCTAATATAGTTTTACACTGGCTTTCAACATAAAATGCAAACACATAATACAGTGACCGGCAGAAAGTGTGCAGCATATGGGATTTTTTTTGTCTTTGAATTTAGTAAATCTTTTTTCTTACAAATTATATCTGCATGTTTTCAAACTAAAATAACATCAAATAAAATCAGCAAATCTGCCGAAAATTTAATTGTATAGGAGGGAAGGTTAAAAATATGCTAAGAGTAAAGTATCTCAGTTTTTGTGTTTAGAAGATTCTTTTATTAATAAATGTTGTTTTAAATTCAACGCAATATCAAAATATATGTTTCGCTTAATTTTAGCGAAAAATGTTTTTTTTTTTTCTGAACTATCCTGTATACAAAAGTGATTGAGGTCATACAGCAGTCATATCTATTCTGTGTATAATTTGAAGAAAATACTATGCGTAATATGTCAAATTAGTTAGTTTAGATATTTTTATAGCCTTGAAAAGGAAAATTTCAGAATTATTTTTGCTGCACAACTTGTTTTGTTTTGAAATAAAACAAAATAACTACAACATAGACCAAATTTCCAATGCTTTTTTGCTCCAAAACTATCAATTCCTTCTTTTTTTTCCTCTTCGAAGTTTTTTCAAAAAATTTCTGGCCTCCATTTCTTTTAGCCAAGGGTTTAAAATGCTCAGTAGAACGTAAACTGCACAAAAAAAATATAGATTTCTATTTATAATACCAAAGTTGGCCATGACTTTCCATGTAACCAGAACGTCGATGAAGTAATTTGTTCTAAATAGATTATAGCTAACTATGCTTAACCTGTAGAATATCTTATTAGAATAAGAGAGTACGGAAAAATCATAGTTTTGTGGATATGTATAATTATTTAAATCACCTATGTATACAGTATTTGATGATAAATAGAGTGGTTACAACCAATTTCTGATATTTGATTAAATAAGCACAACATATATCCTTGCTCCGTGCTTATTGCAACACCCTGTATAAGAATAGTATATCAGTAATGAGGGGGACTGTCTAAACGGGGTAAATGCGCCATTGAAACTTCTTTTCTATCTCTCACCTTTTAAAAGTTATTTCGGATAAACAAAATTTGAACCGAATTTCAAAGTCAAATTGCATCCACTGAAGTTGAGTTCCATAGCAACAGAGTGTCCGTGAGGATCTACTAACTGACAAAGTTTCATTAGAATTTGGGATTTACAGTCCGGGAGGGTTCCCATGTGTGCTGGATATCTATACCGTTAAAATATAGAGCATTTTTTGTCACATACGTCAAATGTGTCATCAAAAGTCTTAATAATTAATAAGTAATTTTGTTCAAAAACCTAAATTCTAATAATGGGAACCTCTCAAGCCTTCACATCCAAAGTTGACCACGAAGATTGAAGATGAATTCTAACTTACAAGGCTACAGGAAGAAAACCTATCGGTGATGTAGTCTTTTTGACAATAATTAGGCTTCTAATATTGTCAATAAATAACATAGTATAGTATAGTACTAAGAAATGAAACCCACGTGATCTCTGACATAACAACGAATAAATAATACGTTTGGTAATTACCAACGTATTATTTATTCGTTGGTTTAATTAATTCGTTACCAGTCACTATTGTTAAGTATTGAACTCTATGTTCCAAAATTGAAGAAATTAAACCACTAACTCCCTTGTTTTATTTTACATTTTAGTTAATATTACCATGAAACACGTTTAATACTACATCTAGAAAACATAAATCAAATGCCAATGACGGTGCGCTCTTTACTAAATTCACCGGATAACTTGGTCGTATGATTTGTTGATTTAGTAACGCCCTCTTGCTAATGTGGCTATCGAATATCACAAATTGTCCATTGAACGTCAAGTTATTCTCGCCGATTGTCGTAAATTTATCTGTCGAGAGTGTGCAGTAGCAAAAATGTATTTACCTACTACCTCGACGACACGCCGAAATTTCACGGCAACTTGATTCTAATTGGAGGAGGACACCGGGTCGGATTGGCAAACACTCGATTCACCCGACAGCTGCTTGCCTCAACGATGTCTACTATATATTATATCGTTGCGGTAGGAAAAATTGGGCACCGGTCGCCAGTCCACGCACGTCATCGATGTAGACAGAGGATAGAATAGGTGGAGTACGTCCCATCTCCGATGGTCTGTGTCAACAGACACGGGAAAAATTATGCCCTTGCCTACTATATTTGTTCTGTAGCGCGAAAAGACGTTTAGAATTAGGTGTTTGCACGAATTTCATACAAAAACTAAACGTCCCAAGTTGCTTCCATCAAAAGAAAAGGCAAATAGGAAGTAAGACGACTTAATGTTGTAATACACTATCTGCAATTAAAAACTCACCATGCCCGATTTTTTGCGAAATGTTTATTACTACCAACAATATTTATATAATATATAAAAAATATACTACTAAAAATACAGGTGTTCCATAGAACTTGACTCACTAGAATTTTCCCTACTTTTAGTATGCATTTTATTTTGACTCAATTATAAAGATAACAAAAGGATTGCAATAGTAATAGACACATAAAATATCTGGTCACTCTGCGCTACACAAAATTTTACTAATTCAGGACAATTGTTTCGGGAACTTTCGGCCTTAGGTTGATAATGCGAGCCATCGTGTTTTTAATACAAAAGCGTGCAGTGATCGGATATTTTATGAGAATACTCAAGGTTAACTATAACCTATTTGTGGAACATATTTCTAACGTTACTTGCAATACGTAGGATATTCATCTTTCAACGTTTTGAGGGGAATGGCACGATTTTGATCTATCTAGTAAATTTACCGTATTTCATTTGTGATCAGTAAATTATTTACGTTAACTAGGAAGAACGTACACTATTCCTCTCTTCCTAAAGTTTGTGTATAAGTGCGCAAAGATTATTCCATATATTAAAATGAACTGAGACTTAAACAAAACGATACACAGAGGTAAGGCTAAATACAATAGGGTGCGCCAGATGTCTTAAGATTGGACTAGTAGACTGGTCTTCTATCCAGCCACGCATCCCCCCCGCAGTTTTTGTTGAGATTGTCTCCTCTCGGCCCGTGCAGTTAAGCCAAGACTCCCCATTCCTTTCGGGACCTGGTTTAACAGTTGGGCTTTCGGTAGCCGAAAGCAACAACTGGCATCATTGTAGAACCCTGTGCAACCCCTTAGCCACGACACGACAGCTCGGGCGAGTGGGGAGTGGTTCACGGCAACGGCTTTCATTCACCCTCGTCCGGTTTTAAGCAGAGAGGACGAACTTATAGCCGCCACTAACCATCTCGTCTTGAGCGAATCCTGATGGCCTTCCCCTATCCACCACCCCTGGGCTGCGCTTGGTAGGTACTACTAACCCCCAAATTATTAAAAAAAAACCCATAACACAAGTTTTTTATTAAAAACGAAAAAGTTGTACCAGAGCGATGACAGTTTAAAAAAACTAAGCTACTTTCCTACATCATACATACAGATTTTACTAATTATCTTAAAAAATATCCATTTTAGATGCGTAATGAATATGATTTTTTTTTTGTATTTTTGTAAGGGCAGTTTGATGAGAAAGAGAAAAATAGGTAGTTGTATTTAAATAAAAATAACCATAATTTTCGGACACGCTGTATAATTTTTTTGAAAAAGTTCATTCGGTTTCCATACGGTCAACAACAATTTACCAAATGCGCGGTTTGCGAAAATAAAAAAAGTCGAATTTATATTAAACACCAAGAGCTTTTCAAAAATTATATGTCGCTCAAAAAGTTAATACATTATAATGGAAAAGAAACACTAGTTGCATTAATCATGTTAGGGGTATTGGAAATAGTAAATGCATTCAAATTAATTTAGAAAGAGGGAGAAGAGCGAGATACAGTTTAGCGGAAAAAAATGTTGGGATAATATAAATATGGGGTTTATTCAGAAACCATTGTTATTGAAGGGATACTTTGCTGGATTATCAGGGCGTTGTAAAACGTTTTATACAGAGGATGATGATAATCCAATTAGAGCTATTCTAAGTACTCGTTATTAATTAAGGGGGTTATTATTAAGGGATAAAAGTTATGCAAATATTATTACCGTTGAAATTCAAAATTCTAGAGGACTAAAATTTATTGGGATACCCCTGTATATTTCTTCAGAATAAAGACGCTTAAGAGAGTTTGACAATAATTAGGAGAAACAATTTCTTAATTGGGATGGACGCTAATAGTAAACATTAGTTGTGGGGTAGTCGTTCGATAAAGGATACGCGCGGCGGGTTTTACAGGAATTAATTAATGATAAAGGCCTAATTGTTCTAAATAACAATGATAAACTGACTTGTGTAAATGTACTATATACTTTTTCTAACCTAGCAGTTTTAACAAAATTTACAATCCTATCTATCTCATCTACAGTTAATTTTCCCTCACGAAATTCACATTGCTCTACATTTATGACATTTTGTGATCGCATAAAAAAATATATTCGTAGTTGCCTTTGTAGCACTGGATTCACGTCTTTTCTATAAACACTAAAGTATCCCATCGTTTGTGGGGGTAGGTCAATAGTAAAAATTTTCGAAAATACCTCAAAGAAGGAGGTGTGTGGGGAGAGGAAATTATAAATTTTGCGGGCGAATCTTTATTGGTTCATAGAATTATTGCCCTTAACTATTGGCTAATTTTGTAAGATTTAAAACTGTTATGATAGAAGTGAAATAAATATTTAAAAAGCCATCGCCAAAAATATTGTATGTGGAACAGTTTCAGTGTCCTAGCCAAGCGTTTTCCCCGAGTTATACTAGCACATGCAGCTGCATTTATTGCATCAGCCGAACCAAGTTAACCCACTATCATCGCTTGCATATTTTATTCATGGTCTACTAGAAAACATCGCATGTATTCAACATTTGTCCGTTATGAGCAAAAACTTCAATTTAAAATTTCAATATCGTCCCATTTACGAAGCTATTTGTATGTACATACATATCTACTAACAGGGATACATTCGAAGTTATAGGAATAAAGCATATATGCACGTGTAGCGCTTTTTTTTTATTTTCTCTACTATTTTGGATAATTCGGCAATACTGCCTTCAAAGCTTCGGATACAAATACCAAAAACTAGTTCACTTTCGTGCCTTTCGTCACTGTTATAAAATGTTTAAATTGTTTTTTTTTTATAAGACAATATCTTTTGTTATGCTCCTACAGTTTTGAGATTTTAAACTGATCTATTTTTGGGACTAAACCAACACTAAGGAAAAATAAATCGTGAGAGGTAAGCAGTGCGAGAATAATTAAAATATGTCTTCTTCCAGTCCTCTACAAACTATAAATAATAATAAAAAACACATACCATGCGCCATGCGGTTCTTTTAACTCAGAAAGTTTTTCTATCATACGCATTAGTTCTATAGGTTTTTAAAGCATGATAATGATAGTTGATGATAGCAAGTAGTGTTATTAGTGCTACAGTTTTAAGTATTTTTGTCATCCGATCTTCCCTCAAAGCTGTGCCATATTTTCCCTTTTATTGATACTTTGTTCCATGTATCTGCCAGTGAAAAAAAATCTTTAAATGATGTCTTGTTGGTATGGTGGAAGGGGTGATCTTTTTTAGGTGATTAAATTATATTTTTACATCAATTTAATGTTTTTTTTTTTTGTCACAACGCGGAAAAGGATGGGAGAATTTAACATCTTTTAATTCTGGGCGCTGTGAAATAAAAATAATTTAGCCATATAAAGAAGACTCACTTTCTCATTATTATTTTTTAATATTCCCTCTCTTCGCATTGAAAAAAATAATGATAAAAAAATAATCCTCGCTTTTCGTTCTCCTCTCCAGGTTAAAGCAAAAAGTCACGCATTCTCCACGCAAAAAAAAATAATTCAAATATTTCATTGATTGGCATATTTTCCAAGACTAGCAGCTTTTTTGCTCTTCCATCTCAGACCATCCGGGTCCTTTTTCGGTGTCTGCAATTACATTGGTGAAACAAAGCGTTCGATGAGCACTCGTACTGTAGAACATGAGCATTACGCGTAACTAACCAATTCTTAGTTAACTGAATGCGTGTTAATATATGTTAAAATAACATTCGTCATTTCTTTCAATATAGGTTAAGGCTGAAGGGCCTATAAAGTCGCTCCACGGTCGCAATATTATCAGTACCACCATCACTAGCTCCGCAATACTAATTAGGTTATTACCTAATTAGTCCTTATAATAATTAGCTATTGCTAATTATAATAAGAACCATTGATATGTTAGGAACAATGCGATAAGTATAGTAGGTAATCCCATGTAGTACTTTTGAGTGGAGCATGGGGTTTAAGGATGTACTATTATTAGTTTAATTTATCAAGAAATGGTGGTAATATGATCTATGACCACAGAAGTCCACGTGTTGATATCCGGTCTCTACTACTGCACTAAATTAAATGAGCGATAAGCCCATTTCCGTGAGCAAGCGCTGCATAGTTAATTGAAAACGTAAAGAAAGCTGACAAATTATTGTAATCAGTTAAAAAAATGCTGAGTAGGGGTTTAGCCACTTCATCATCGGGCTTCGTTAAAGGTTTTCTTCTTCTCTTACGTCCTGCCTTCAATGTCCTACTAAGTTGTCTATATTCATTTTGGTGCTTTCATATGTACCCACACCATCGTAATTGAGATTTTTCTAGAATAAACAAAACACTTCACAAGATCACGTTTACTGATTAAGTATGAACACAGTGTTAAGCAGCACACGCACTGGATCGACTCGGCTCGGAAAAGAGCGATCGGCGGTTTTTGTTATACATGAAGTTAAATGAAGGGCCGCGCCCTTGGTTCGGATCGTATCGCATCGGAAATGCCGAACCAGTGCGCCACCCTTGATTTAACACCACCTGTAGCAAAAACTGCCGATCGCTCTTTTCCGAGCCGACGGAACCAAATCAAGTCAGCGGTGTTCTGTTTGTTGGAGTAGTACCTATGTATGTATATGTTTTATTAACCCCTTAAGACATCATTATTTTTGGGTAAATGCCTCAAAATTGACAATTTTACGTTTCGAGCCTGTATATTCATGGAATTACTACCAATAGTCCATTACAGTTGGACCGTATATGTCGAGATAACCGCTTAAGTGGTTAATATCATTTGTGAATATACGTTAAGATGTAGTAACATAATTATTGCTGATAATTTTTTTAAATAAAAAAATACTACTATGATTTCTTGATTTCTATTTAGTCGATAACAGTTTGCATTATTTCAGCACCAAATTTGTTTTAATATTATATATAAAATGAAATTAGCTAAAGGGTCTAGCTGGTTAAGCATATGAAAACTGCATTCGCATCTGATGAAGGGTTATTACCTGTTTCTTTATTATTCTTCATCTAAAATAGCCATACAATTAATCTCACATCCCTAACCACTATTGTAAGGGAAAAATGGGGGTGACAATCCTTAACGTAAAAACTTTTTTTTCAGTACCTATTGAAGATATCTTTATGAAATTTAAAATGTTCTTGACGATCTATAAACTCATTATAATATAATTTTTTTTTAGAATTTTTGTGACACTGGAAACTGTAAAAAACGAGAAGTATATTTTTTGGGAGTAATTTTTTTATACTAACTCCAAAGTAACACCTACCAAAAAACTATATCTTATTTGTGGAAAAATTGGAATTGGTGGAACATAGTTAAAAAAAAATAAAAACCAATTACAGATATGTGCATATGTATCAATTATTTACCAAAAACTATTAAAAGCTGTAAACTAATTCCATAATACCTATCGTCATAAATATGTTCTTATAACAAAATGTACACCTACAAATAAACTATAAACAATCAATATTTCGTAGCTCATCGGATACGATGACGACTACTCAGTACTGTACTCGACGAAATATTGAAATTGGACCCGTCGAATATGCGATTTTACAACATTCGACCGCACGAATTTCGAACTTGTGATCTGTGATGTAGACTCGGTACAATGTTATCCTATAATGCGCTATAATGAGTATGCAGTGACCTATTCCCAGGACGATTCGATTTTCATACAAGTTTTGTCAAGTTTAAGAAGTTAACTAACGAGTCAAATGATAGTTAGCAGGCCACGTATACTTAGATTTAGGCAAAAGAAAATTGTGTTAATAAAAGTTAAATTGTTTTATTGAGTATTTTGCGGGAGTTTTGAATATATATATGTATTTTTTGTCATATATGTTGGCTGATAATATAGAGATAATATAGAGATACGCAATTAACCGACCGTGTCGACTACCTGTGGCGATAGTGTTGAAAATGACAGTTACGGCAGTGATTTGGATGATCCTAACTTTCAACTGTTTTGCCACAATAGTCGACTTCAGGAAGAATATGCAGAGTTACAAATCAAAACTGAAAAAAAAAAATAACGTTAAGGATTGTCACCCCCATTTTTCCCTTACAATAGGGGTTAGGGATGTGAGATTAATTGTATGACTGTTTTAGATGAAGAACAATAAAAATAAGGTAATAACCCTTCTGCGAGTGCAGTTTTCATATGCTTAACCGGCTAGACCCTTTATGCAAGCGTCGAGTTCACTATAGCTTATCCGGCCATAGACTTTGTAAAAATATAAAATAATTTGACCGGAAGGAAGCCTAATAAGCCCAATATTGTTCATAATTTTTATAAATGATATCATTCAGAAATGTGCTGCAAAAAGCAAAAAAAATTGTGTTGGAGATTTTAACATACAAAAAATAGAAATCTCGGCAGAAGCGTTGCAGCCGATATCATTATAGTTGCCGAAAACGAGATTTACACGCAATATCAATATATGGTACAAAGAACTGGAGCTGAAAAGGTGATAGCCATAGGAAACACATAGATCTTAAAATAGAGTTGATGGAAAGAAAGTAATTAATAAGTAAGTAATACCTTCAAATATTTAGGAGTAAGATTAGATGAAAATGGAAACGAATGGGTACAACTATCTGTATACTATACAAAGCAAAATAAGTTCATAAAGAAAAAAGAAATATCACAAAAAAAACCAAAATTAAAGTATTTAAATCGATTTTTACAGCAGTACTAACTTATGGCTGCGAATCATGGATACTAAATGAAAAATAAAAAAGTAAGATACAAGCAGTATAAATGAAGTTCCTGAGAAAAGTCCGAGGAGTTACGAAGAGATAAAATCAGAAACATAGATATAAGAAAAGACTTAAATATACAAACGACTTTAGAATTTATAGATGAAAAACAATTAGAATAGTGAGGCACCTATTGAGCATCGAGAGCAGTGGGAAAGATATGGTAGGCAAGAATACAGAAAAATAACGAAACCAGGAGATCTACACAAACTTGGGACGATGTGATAGTAAAAATATTGCAGAGAAGAAACAAAGAATGAGAAGCAGAGAAGATGGCAGAAAATAGGAGAGAATGGAAGAGGTTCGCCAATAGTTGAAAAGAGAAGAAATATTCCTACACCTTGAATTAGGTAGAAGGAATTATTGATTATATATATGAAATTAATTTATTGTTGCAATTTTACGCTAAAAGAAATAAGTATTTCGCCAACATGGAAATTGATACTCGGTTAGCCTAAAATTACAAGAAAGGACGCATTTTTTTTAGTAAAATGAAAGTAATTATTATGTTTTCAGTAGTGTGATATTGCGCAATTTTTTTTTTAAAAAAAAGAAGAGGTGTGACATAAAATATAGCTGGTTTAACCGGATCCTTCATCGAGTTTACCCATTTCTGCACTGCGTTACTTTTGTCTTTACAGTGAAAGTTATTTGTAGTCTAGCATCGTTATAAAAATGGTCAGCACATGTACCTAACAACAAAAAGTGATTTGAATCGTGCTCGCAAAGTGAGAAGTCCTTTGTTGTTGGAGCAGCGTGTAATTTTCTCCATACGATGCTTCAAATAATATATCATCATTTTGTCACTGTGAAATCCATCCAAATAGACGACGTTCGCACGCGTACCACAATTATTTTAATATACATATTTACCTTTACCGTGTAATTATCCGAGTATTAATAACAATGTTTGACGAAATGTTATTTTAATTGAATTTTGCAATATTTCTAGACCAACGGTCCGAAATTCGGTTTATAATTTTGTTAGTAAATAACACGACGATTGCACGACTATAATTTTTGTTTTTCCCAATTAATTTACGAGACTATCGTCAACTGTCGAAGCGCGATTCGAATAAGGATCAAAAGTTAATTTGATAACGTGTCATTTATTAAAAACGGAATTCGGCGACGCGAAAATCGCAGCCTGTTAGCCGTTTGGTGTACTCTCGAGGTTGACAGTGGATGGGGAGGAAGCAATAAATAAAAATTGCAATAATTTACGGATGTATGTACAAATATTGCTGTTATTTCAATATTCATTTCCACGTTGTAGAGTATTTAATCAGGGTAGCGAATAAAATTGGAAATAGACAACGAAAAAATATATTTTTTTGTACGAAACGTATTTTTTATAATAGTGAGCATTGTAAAATTGTTGAATTTTTCGTTTGCAAATAATAAAAAAAGCTATTTTATATCGCAAATGGCAAAATATTTGCGTAGAAGCAAAAAAAATAGAAGTGAAAGAATAAAAATGTACAACTTTCACATCAATCAACTCAATAATGTCATTTTACCATGACATACCTACCGCAACCTGGTATATATAGCGAAAAATGCTCTTGAAGAAATTATTTTGCTGCCATCTAAATAATATTGAATCTATCATATTATACATCTTGTCACATATCTTGTTGGACGAAACAACTTGAATTTGATTCATAATTATTCAAAAAGGATTTCTCTCCCGGCTAGTATTAGATGCTTGCTTAAGGAAGTCACTACCAGGACAAAAGTTTATATTGCACGACAAAATAAGGCAATACACCACAGAATAAGACAATGCGGCAAAAAAGGTGTTTCAAGTGCTAAGAAAATGTACGCAACGATCTAAAAATATTTAGACGGCAAAAAAAAGGATGTCCGCCAAAATTATTTTTGTTTTATTACCACTGAATTTTTTTTCTGTCGTGCATTGTGTTAATAAGGCAATGAATAAGACAATGACGAGAAATATTGTCTCATTTTGTCGTACTTTATATTATGTTGTCGTGTGAACGCCGGCGTAAATAAAATTATAATTATCGTGATTTTATAATATTTTGTGTGCGATTTCTTGTCGTGCAGAAGGCCTATTCTGGCGTGTTAATATATATTCCCCATTAAGTTTTGGTGTGCTCTAACAGTACTGTTAACGCTGCCCAAATGTTGCCATTTTTAAGTACTGTTTTCTGTAAACCTAGTTGGCAGATTTTACTGATTTTTGTGTTATATTCCTCGAAAATAATTTTATATTTGCAGCCTAGCGTTTTAAATACACAGGGTTTTCCACAGGTCTGGCTAGTTAGAAGTTTCGCAGTTTAACGAAACTATTCAGCTTTGAAGTTTTAGGGTTTGTAATAATTGAGTGTAATTGCTTTCTTTCTAAAATATTTTCGAGTTTTCTATATTTCCGGTTAACCAGAAATCACCATGAGCTATATTAATTGAAAATTTTAACATTTACATCACTAATGTACGTATTTGCTTATCCCACTTTAAAATTATCAAGTACTAACATTGTTTCATCAACATTTTATTTCTTTTCTTCAAATAGAACATTCTCTATATTTTTATATTGTAGGGTAAAGGACTAATTTCTACACCGATATGCTGCAACATTCGCTATATCCATTTTCAATAGTTATCTTTCAAATTTTTAAAGCTGAAGAGTTCCGTTAAACGGAAAAACTTCTAACTAGCCTGTTCTGTCTAAAACCCTGTACTTATTCTTAGTCATTCATTTTTTTATCAGTTTCGAAAGTTAACGTTCAAATTTCACTCTTTTATCAACTTCTTTTTTTGTCTTTCTTCTCTAATCTACTAGATATTTTAACATATTACAAACTGTAAATCGCCTTGTATCATTGTCCTATGATATGAAAATAGAATACTGCTGATATCACTAATAGTTTTTTGAGAAAAACGTTCCGAAGTGTGAAATAATGATTTTTTTAACAGAGCCGATTTTATGACGAAGTTTTTTTAGGCCTTATTGTACGTCACAAACTGAATAACGACAGTATTATTAATTTAGAACATTTGTACTAATCTCCTACTTTCATAGGTTCTCTTTTTCTGCTATTTGTAGGTTTGTATTTTGTATAATTATTTTTAAAAGTTACAGCGTAAAAGTAGAACTTTTTCCCAAACTTCAAAAATTTATTTGAAACAGTTCTGGTGCTTCAGATTTTTTGAAACCACCGCCATTAGAAGAAGTGAGAACTAATTGTTTTCTAAAACTTAAAAAAAAACTTTTCGGCGGAAAACCCTTTTTAAATCTTTGTATATTATAGGTATTTTGCGCGGTTAATGGCTGACTGTCTTGCGCGCTTGGCTGTCATCGGTCATAGAGTCCAGAATTCAAATCTCAGGACTTGCTCCTAAAGTGAGATTTTCCTGGTTTTCCTTACTCTTTGGCAAATATTGAGAGATGAACATCTTAAGCGCAGCTATAATAATAACTCACGACTGACCAGGGCGCTCACTGTAATTATTACTTGCAAAGAATATTTATGGCAAAAATATGGAAGATCAACTTTAAAAAACCTTGTAGGTCCAACTTTTGCTAAAAACGAGCTTTCAACATAGTTACGGTCAAAATATACTTTAAGAAGTCTTCACAAGTGTATGCAGAATTGAATTCCATCTATTAGTAAGTATTTAAAACATAACAATATTAAAAACATTAACTTTGGATAAGGCATAACAGCTATGAAGTTGTTTTTCGTAAAACTAGCTTGAAGAAACACATGATGACCAATGATATTACGATTAACAAAACAAGGTTTTAAACCGCTACACCCACAATTTAGTCAGAATATTAGACCCAATCAAAACGTTCCAAACCAAATCCCAATAGGCATTTGCTACCACCTACTCCTGTGAGTGTTTCAACGAGACAGATAAATATTTCCAGACAGAATTTCAATAATTAATTTCGACCATCGCATCCACTTTTTAGTGGATGCGATGGTAAGTAAATTTTTTACTTTACAAGAATTATATGACGCAAATCTAAATGAAGTACACGAGGTGAATTAGAAATCAACCAAACTGAAAGAATATAATGAAAACTATTAAACCTTAGATGCACCGCTGCAATATACCAACGATATACATATATAATATTGGAACGCACGCTTTATACGTAGAACACGGTCCATTAGACAGTCCGCTACCTTTGATTGCGATAGAACTTATCGCAATCAAAGAGAATTACATTTATATAAAATTTCGCTTGTGACAGCTGTTATTTGTTGTTTTTAATAAGAAATAACTCATAATCCGTTCTTATATTTCCTGTACTTAATTAATGTTCTGCAAATAATACTTTCAATTCGCAATTTATCCATCATTTCTTATTGTGAGACGAAGACAATAGGAAGATAAAGACTATTAAAAAACTAGTGTTGTGCATTTCAACCGGATAACCGGTTAACCAGTATTATCATAACCGGTTAATTAGTCACGGCGGTTGGTCGGTCTCGACGGTTAACCGATCGCGAAGGTTAATCGGTCACGGAGGTTAACCGGTCACGGGGATTAAACGGCCGGGACGGTGAACCAGTCAATTCGATTGAGTCAAAAATATCGTGGACATGTTTTATAACTAGCAACTGATAACATTAATTGCCGATAGTGCTCCAAAAACACAATGTTTGTACAAAAACAAATTCCATTGAAACTTCAATGGAAGTCTCCAGATATCTAGAATGTATGATGTATTACATTCTAGACATCTGGAGACTTGCCTGAGTAGGTATGGCACCGTGCATGTTATAAGTACGTAACATACATACTGCTGTGTACTGTACTGTACAAAATGAACTTGCAAAAATGAATTAACAAAAATGAAAAATGAAATTAGCTAACTCAACGGATAAAAATAAAAAGGGCGCGAAAGCAGAAAAAGTCCTGGTCTAAATCAAAACTGCTCGATTCTAAATTACAAAAGGACAATGCTAAATCCTCTATCAAAACAAAAAACAAATTTGTTCAAGAAGATAATCCTTTTTATATCAAATCAATCCACGTGGTTTCAAAATTAAAACAAACTAAATTAAACGTGGACAAATCAAGTAAATTTACAAAAGAAAAATTTAAATACAAGCACAAAGCTTCTATTCACCCAACCCGAGGTAATAAATAAAATAAAACCGAAACAGCAAACTAGAAAACGGAAAAAAATTAACTCTTTAAACTTAAAATCTTCTCGAACAAAAATAATAAATGATCTTATATCTAACTTGTGTACACAACAATATAATAACAATTATCATCCAGCGAGTTCCTTGATGGACGAAAAATAATCAAATTAAACGAAACAAATCTCTACATCAAATGAAATAACAAAATGACAGCAAACAAGCAAATATATACTCACGCTCAAACGTCTATCTCAGAACTAGTTCTTACAAGGTGAAACAGTCGTATACATATAAACAGCTGCGTGCAACGAAGCCGCGCACAGATCATCGAAGAAAAACTACAAGAAAGCACATGAACTACATGAGCAAATGCTAAACATTTTAAAGAGTGAAATTAATTCAAACAACAGAACATTTAAATAAATAAATTAAACAATTAAATCATTTACTAAATCTTGTACAAAAATTAACATTAATTTCTGAGAAAATTTGCTCGAAACATTGACAAAGGCAAATCGGAGTAAACATGAACATCTGTGCAACTAAAAAAATCGGTAAAAATCAAAAATACTGCTAAATAAACTCCGTGGCCATTGATTTTATATAAGATATTATATATAATCAATGTCTTGGCGAATGCTGAGAGATAATGAAAGTTGTTCCATGGACGCATTTAATAGTAGCTGATAGTTGACCGATTTACAGTAGACTCGCGATTATGTGAACTAATCACATTTCACATATTTCATCATTTAACAGAAGTAGTATTCATATGATCGCGAGGCTACTGTATTATATTTTTGTTATTAAGAATCATAGGGAAATTATTTAGTTAGAGTAGGAACATTTCACTTGTTATGGAATCCATATAGTACTTAGAATAGGTAGCCTCGTGTAGTACCTTTTTTTGGTGGAGCATGGGGTTGGGATGATTTGTAATAATTTAGTTTTACAGTGTACTCGAAAGCGCATTCTATTACATATTTCAGGGAAAATTGCAATAAATTAGGTAGTACGTTATATTAGGTGCGAGTGAGATTTTATACCGAACGTGCGAATTATAACTGATAGCTTATCTGTATTAGAGGAGTAAGGAATTTTGAAAAATCCGACTGATTTGTTATTAGACTTTGGAAATCTTATGTGAGAAGAGTAAAATTTTTGAGACTAGGGCTCACGTAGATACAATCAGTAATGAGAATTCGATCAATTAGTGAAAGAGGCAGTGTCTAGGGGAGATAGCTCTATAATTAGGTATGGGTTGATTTCAGCTAGCGTAGTTAAAAGAGCTTTCAGGAATAAACTTGATAGCGATTGGCAGGGTAGGCGGAATACCACTTTAAATGGAAGGCGGACTAGGAAATTTATAGGTAACGTTACACGTTTTAGGGAAATTGGGGTTACTTTGTTGTATCAAACGGTAGAACTAATAGGTTTGTTCCAAGAAAGCTTGAAACCCATCACTGATAGTGCGTAAGAAAGCCAAACTTAAAATCCTCGATTAGTAATCATGTGTTCCAACATGGTTTGTAATGGTTTGCTGACAGTCAGAACGATTTGGGGATTTTTCTCAAACCTATACGTACTATTACCAACGTATGCGCATGTTAACTTTATAGCCATATAACTTATGCCGAACTTTCACTCAGCGTCACCTATCGGTTATTGTATATATTAATGTACGTTCCAACTAGTTCTAATACAGCACAAGTTTGTCGGCAACTAATCACCAACTCTTCGTTATCTTTTGTTGTTCAGTGTTAAACAATATCTCATTTGAAGAAATGCTATATGTTTACGACAACAGATCGACGCACAGTGGTCCCAAATACCGAAAAGCTGGCCAAAATATGAAGCTATTATTTGATTCTGGCGAAACTCGGTATATGAGGGTTTTGCAAGTCGCTTATTACCAATATGAAGGCTATTTTTGAAGAAAAGAAACAAAAAAACAAAATGGCGGTTCCACAATGACGGACTACTTAGTACAAAACTGCATGTATATTCATGAAACTCAGTATATGAGGGTTTTGCAAGTCGCTTATTACCAATATGAAGGCTATTTTTGAAGAAAAAAAACAAAAAACAAAATGGCGAATCCACAATGACGGACTACTTAGTACAAAACTGCATGTATATTCATGAAACTCGGTATATGAGGGTTTTTCAAGTCGCTGATTACCAATATGATGGCAATTTTTGGAAAAACAAAATGGCGGATTCAAAATGTCGGACTTGCTTAATATAAAACTGCATTTATATTCACGAAACAGTCAGAAATGGAAAATAATCTACCACAAATATTACCAATTATTTCTATATTCATAAGTACATATATGTTATGTGCCCATTTTTTCCAAAACTGTCTCATGAATTTACTACATACGTATGTCGTGTAGCGCAACAAGATATGACTACAAAATATGGCCGCCTATTCCTGTATACTGTTTTTGATTATCATTCGTTGTAGCGGTAGATATTTTTACATTTTTCCTACAAACAACATATTTTACTTGATTTTTCTGGCATCATTACACAAAATCTAGCATAAAAACCTTAGAGGCACCTATGGGCAGCCAACTACTTGATATGTTTTAGAGAAACATTCAATTAACAGCCTACAATTTGTTTCCAGGCAAGATCCATCAAGACTTTTTACTTTTTGCTTTTTTTCTGACGACTTCTCTAAAGTTAATCATGTAAATTACGTCAATAAGATTGACAACTGATTTATTAGCATGTTGTGAACATTAATTTTGATGAATAGATTATTGTTGTATTCATATTCAAGAAAAGAATCCATTTTATAGAATTGAAAACTGTTTAGCGTGTTTAGAAAAACGTACTTACACTTGTGCTTCATAATTTCTGCAGTGATGCTCTCGATCGTTACAAAGGAAGTAAATTTTACAAACAGGTGTGAATGCATGGCTTGCTCTAATATTGGTAATACATACTATATGTAGTTCTACAGCTATTCCGATAGTTAGAAGTTTCTACATAGGAACTTTTTTTTTCGACTTTTGGCCAGCTTTTCGGGATTTGGGACCACTGTGCGACGTTACTTTCGAAAACTTTAAAAACAGTTTAGGCAACATGATTGTTTATTTAAGAAAAAGAGAACAAAAAAATATCGTTATCTGCGAAGAAATAAAAATTACAGTGTTATAATATTTTGAAACCTATCGTGAATTTTCCGTTAGAGATGCTGCTAAGGAAGTGGGTTTAAGTTATGCATCAGTTCAGAGAATTTTAAAAAAGCATAGGTATATCCGATTTAGGGAAAGAGATATCTGGAATTTATTCGTAATGTTGACGAAGATTTTCTTGATAAAACCAATTCGCTGATGCGCCAGAATTTATACTTTCAGCCGGACGGTGCTCCGGCACACAACTGTGGCCTCTTTTACTTACGTCTGCCTACCGTTATATTGCAACATTCGAACTTTCTATCCGGTACTCAGTCCAGCCAAAATTAGATTTCCATCAATTCATTAAACCAACCCCAATTTCCATTCCAAAATATACCGGTCAAGCCGTTATAGACAGGGCAACGCATGAACGCACTCCTATATATACGAATGCCTCCAAAACATCGGATGGATGCGGTTGCGCGTTTGTTGATTATGGTTCGGGTGTTAGTAGATCTTTTCGTCTTAATTCGTTGATGAATACTTTTTTCACCTGAAGCTAAGGCAATTGTGGAGGCTCTTCAATACGTAAAGCACCTGAAAGTCGAAAAACTTGCTACTATGATGGACTCTGAGTTTTTTATAAACCTTACGAAAGAAAAAATGGTTTACAAAACTGCATCCATTGGTGTTGGATGTTCTATTAACTTTTGCTGAAACACAGGATAGTTAAGTTCTTTTAGACGAAAGCCCATGCTGATATAATACCTAATGTGGGGGTGGATTGTCTAGCTTGGGAGTCAATAGGTAACGACAAAACTATACATAAAACTGTTTCTTAGAGGGAGTTTACTGCTAAAATTCGATTTTCTTCGCCAAAAAGGGGAGCAAATATGGCAAACAACATTCAAAGAAAACTCGGCACAGTACACCCAAAATTCACCCATCTATTTTTCACTTACGTTGGGATATTGGTCGCGTGGTTTCTCGCTATTTTTCTTCCACGTTCGCCATGATGAAATTTGGGCACGGTAGTTTTCCAGCACACCTACTTGCTCGTGTGGTTACGAATTAGCCGACTTGAACCATTTGTTCATGGGATGCCCAAAATATGAGATAGAACTGATTGCCGCCTTACTAGAACATAAAGTAACTTTTCCAAGAGCTGTAATATCTATTCTGTAATGCAATAATACGGAAGTTTATAAAGAACTGATACATTTTACTAACAAATGTGAAATTCAAACTTAATTTTTAAGTCTTAACATTAAAGTTATATTTTGTTAGTTAATGTGGCTGATGGGCTATTATCCCTTAAGGAAGGCGTTCATTATTAAGCATGACGGACGGCACGCATCGTACGGATCGCAGAAAAGCAAAATAAGTAGAAAAGAAAAGAAAGCGAAGATATTGGATGCACAACATTAACAAGAAAAAGTTAAAGTATGGAGAATACCATACATTATTCCCCGGATTTGATAGAAGATGATGTTAAATCCTATCAATATTTTCGTATGTCTCGCGCTATGTTTACAACTTTACTACATCATTTAGGAACTCTATAGATAGATAGATAGATAGATTATTTATTCTTAAGTGTAAAGCAGTAGAACACGTCATTATGGTTACAAACAAAAGAAAATAAAATAAATAAACAAGTACAAGTAAATAACAATACGTAATACATAAAAAGAAACAAACAACAGAAAATGGTAACAAAGCTAGCCAATAGCACCAGTAATATTCTATAGGCTTTGAGAAAAAGTCATTAATGGTGTACAGGGCCTCTTTCATTAAATACCCTTTTAAAATAATTTTAAATTTTGTAGAGCACAATTCTTTTAATGCAGGTGGTAGGTGGTTATAAATTTTAATACATTTGCTGTATTACATTTTTTTGTATTCTAGTAAGATTGGTTTTTGGAGGGATTAGGGTACAATTTTTACACCCGTTGTTCCATGATTGTGCACTATTTCGTATTTTTAAAAAAAATTCCCTATAATGAATTTTTACAAAAAGTGCACTTTCTAATATAAATCAATTAAAATCCATCCGAACTTCTTTAATATTCGTTTTAAGGTAATAGTATATTGAAACTTTCAAACAAGCATCATAATTTCATATTTTTTTATAACATACAGAATGTCCCATTTTCGAAAACGGATTATTCATACTGCATATTTATCAGCGTTAAAAACATAATACTTGATAATGACGCACACTAACCCACGGTGAAAGTTTGAACAACTGTGTAAAAGAAAGACACAGGACTATAAGAAAATTTGAATAATTGGGATAGGAAGAAATGTTTGCTATGAAAGAATGTTTGAAAATGGACTAAAAAAAAAAGTCCAAAACGTAACAATAAAAAAAATAATATGGACCGTATTCCCAATTAAATAAGAGATAATCAAGAATAACAGAGATCGCAATTATGCGCACTTAATTTGAATGATCCTGTATATAAACCGGACCGAGCTTTTTTTATGAAGAGACGGGCTTTTTATAAAGCCCGTTCAACTCGTAAAACTAGTATGAAGAGCTAAGCTTGCGCGGCCTGTCAACTTCCTACGGTCAAACTTGTTTGGTAATTTACTTTATGATCTTAATAATTATAATTTTTATGATTAAGGATACAAACGGATTTAGTACGCTATATTTAAAACATTATTAACGAAATGTGTTCATATTGAAGCTTTGTAAAATTATGCAAGGTTTTTGGAAATAAACTTTGTTGTGGAAACTTGTTTATATGTCTATCCAATCTCATTTTGTTTTCCAATTCTAACTCAAAATTCTTAACTTATACTTATTTTTACCAAACTTCAGTTTTTGGAAAACATAAATATAAATTAATTTCATAGTAAAAGAATATATTACTTTATAAAAAAATTCATGTGTCTATTTGAAATTACAAATATTGCATAAATTGCCAATTTTACTTTATTAATATGTTCGCCAGTACTAGCGTAGTAGCTGCTATAACCTGTTATCAATATTTGGAGCACATAAAAAATGTTATTCTTTAAATTAAAACGGTTTGCTTAAAGAAGGATACACTTTTATAAGGAGAACCGATAAATCTGATAGAACGAAGAACCAAATTTAGGAAACTAATGGAAGCTATAAAATTCGCATCGTGTAATTAAATATTTATGTATTTAAGTTTAACTTGTGTAGTTAAAAGAAAGACAGAAGCATAGCCTTTATTTAGTTATATACTATTATTTCTTTAATAAAACTGCTAACGTAATCTTTAAATATCGATTTATTAATGACATAAATGTTACAACAAAACCAGCATAAATAGGCCTATCAAATTTGCATGCAGCATTCATTCATCCTATCAGTACAATTCTGGCGATGATGCTATTGGAACGTAAAAAGTATAATATATGTAATAATATTAACAAAAAAGAATAGACGCCATGGAATAAATGGATGTACAATATTTAACAAGATCAATATTAAATACTTAAGTATATACTATATACTGCCTCTCAAAAAATGCCAAAATTATTATAACAAAATGGAATTCAATAGTATACCAGACTCTGTCGAATTACCGGATTAAAGTAAATAAGTTGTTTTGAGCGACCGTATATATATAGGCCTTGAAATATATACAAAACTCCACTTCTATTATCTAAATAACACTGGATATTACCATTATTATTATTATCGTTACGTATATGTACAACATCTGGCTACCTATTTTAAAAGATGAAATAAAAGAAATTAACGGAAATACTTTCGCATAAAAAAATCCGAAAATACTCGATTGTAATATATACAGAAGAAAAGCACAAAAAGGATAATATGAATAGTAATCGAAAATTCCCTTTCTTTCATTCATGTACAGCACATATGATACACTTATATAATATACAAATATACAAAATATTATCGTGTGACTAGAGATCCTCAAAAAACGTACGTAATGTGACGTGTTCTGCGTGTTCCGTCGATAATGAAAATGGGAAAATGTCGGTGTGTAGGTCTGTTTATGTGACGTATATATTATGTATTGGAGTTGGGATTCAAGCGACTTCTAAATCAGACGAATCCTCGTCGCTGTAATTGGGCGCAGGCGGCAGGAGTCGGGGCTGTTCGACCACTCTGCAAACGTCGTCCTCCTGCATTTTGCGCATCCTCTCTTGCTCTTCGCGTTTTTGTTTTCGCCACTTCGCTCGTCTATTCTTGAACCACACCTGTAACAAAATAATAACGAACATAAACAATTTGTCAATAAAAATGTAATCCAAAAAGCAAACAAAGAATTTGTTAATAAGACAGGAGTTGATTTTGATTTTGACGGGGATCATTGCCTACGATTGTATTTAGCCGTTTTCAAGAATACCCACACTGAGAAAAATAGATTATAGAAATTAGATTATAATAATTACTAAATTACTAATTACTAAAATATTTTTTGTCAAAAGGATAATGTGTTGTTTCTTAATAGTAAAATAATCAGATTTTTAAATATCTATAATAAGAGTTACAATCTGGATTTGACCATCTACATTTAATGGATAAAAATAAAGGACGGACAAACTCGTTCGGAGAAGCGGGGAAGCGGAAAACTCAGTGACGTTGCCTACACGCAGTCTATGCCTAGGAACTTGCATATGTATCTACATACATATGTACCTACCTAGTTTTGCGAAGTCAGTAGAGAATATTATGTAAGGTTCTGTATTTATGTGTAAGATAACTTCATATTTACAAAGGAAAATCTAGAAAGTATTATGTCGTTACAAATTTTAAAAACTTATTAAATTACAATAAAAAAAAACAATAATTAACATAACTTACTGAAAAGAGCTACCCCTGTTTTTAGCCTAGTTGCACCAATATTTTGAATAGAAGTCTTGAGGTAGGGGCGTTGATTTGGATTTATTAAGATTTAATACATTTTTTTTTGATAATCGTTTAAATTTAACGTGCCGCTAGATATAACTTATCGTCACTTTCAAATGTATTGTTGTGGAAAATTACAATGTTTTGATATTAATAAGATGTAAATTATTTCTAATCAATGATAAAATAAAAACTTACCAAGTTTTTATTTTATCATTTTAAATAGTTAGTGACTCTTTATTCCTGCTTGTTTTATCTTTTTTTTAAATAAAATACAAGAAATAAAGAAAATATCCCTATTACCTAATTAAATAAGTAACAACAATTATATATTATATATTTTATCTTGTTACAGTGCTTAAAACGTATTCAAAATATAAATTATTTTAGCAATTCTTACTTTTCAATGAAAGCCTGAACGGAGATATTTGAGTGCTGCACAAATATAAATAAACAGCTACATCTAAGACGCCGCCAATGCGTAGAATGTTGCGAAAACACAGCTGCGTTGTAGTTCGTGTCGAACAAACAAGTTATGTATATACGCGTCATCACTGTGCATTGAAATATTCCACGTGATTTACGGGCGCATGTGGTTTTTATACCAGGGTGTGTTTTTCTTACTCGGTGAAAACAACTAGGGGATTTATACGGGCAATCGGATAATTGTCAATCGACACCGGTATGTGCGTGTGCTCGCTCCAAACGAAGGGCTTCTTGCTCTGGATATAAATATTAATAGGCTCTATTGTTGGAATCCTATATAGCGGTTCGGTTTATATAGATAGTATAGTGTTGTTGTATGCAATATTATCTGCTATTCGACACATATCCATTTTCTACAATAAATTTTTTATAAGGCGTTGCCAATCTCTTGGTTTATTCGTCGTCGAACATACCGATGAAACCGACCAAGCTGCATTATTTTGTCATCTAAAATTACCAGCACATGTTTATTAGTATCTACATCCTTGTTGATTCCTGTCCATGTTTGATTCTTGTCTATCTTGTGTGATTTTAATAATAAAAATGATGGCTGCAAACGTGGAGCAAATGTTAACCGATTAGAGTTTTCCACAACTAGTAAACATACTTGGTAAGTGCCTAATAGATAATATAGTATAGTACTTCGTACTGAATGCTTATACTTTGATTGAAAATTAACCTAACAGTTGCCTACTTGTGATGGTTATGTTAATGAGGTAATACACGTTAGAATTTTAGAAATTTGTGTTATTAGTATAAGATTAGGGGTTTTCAAAAAGTACGATTAGTTTGATCTTAACGGTCGGAAACGGCGTTAGATCAAAAGTGCGATTCAATGATTCTACGTTAGCTGTACAGTACCTAATGTGATCACGATACGATCAACTCGATTGCAGTTTCCGAAAACGCTTAATATAAATTACTAGTTTATCTTCTCTAAACCTTGCGTGTGGTTGTCGTTTTCAATTCCAGTCTGTTACTTATCTATTATACAGTGTTAAAATAAGCATACTTTTACCCATTCAAGTAACGGAAAGCGTATACAATTTTCTTGATTGATTGAATTTCAGCAGATGTCTTGGTTATTATATATCTGGGTTAATTGCAATGTGCAAGATATTAAGTAAGAGTCATATTTTGATTGAAGGAGCTACAAAGAATTAATATCCTTTGTAGTTAAATATACTCAATAGAGTATATTTAACGCAAGGAAGGATTTGAGAACAATTAAGAAAGTGACATGGGAATGATTTTGGATTATTTATGTGTAAGATAACATTAACTTCCTTTAAAGTTTTTACATATTCAAAATGAAATTACGTTTGAATTTATATCTAAATTATTTTATTGATATCCTAATTTGGGTTTGGAGGCCATATATGTTATATACTAAATTACTAAAGAAACTTTCATACTTTTAAAGTTAAGTTTCAATTACCTAGTAAGTAATTAATGTATACATAATTTAAAAAAAAATATTTATATTTTTACTTTATTAACTTCGTTTAAAAAATAAATGCTTTGTTCGCTTATACTTTTTCTTTTAATGTTATCTTATATCCAATGGATTTATTTTAAGTTTTTTTTTTCTTCTTCACCGATTTGATTTCAACATTTACATAGACTTGTATATTTGATGCAAATATTAATACAAAGTGTTCCATTAAAGCGCTATGCTAGCTGCACCGAATCAATTCGTATTTCCAAAAAATGAACTATTACTATGTGACCTTCAAGCCTTACACACGTGATCATAATTGCGGAGGATAGTGTAAGAAACATGCGAAATTTGCGTAGACAAGTAGTAGGATGATGTAGTAAAACGATAAACATAATGTGCCTTTTCAAATTTTTTACTACAGAAAATTCTTTTTGGCAATAACGGCTCTAAATAGAAATAAAAATAAAATTAGTATCACAATTTTCATTGTGTAATATCTAACTTTTCGCATGGGGGAATTACGGAATATCCGGTATAGTAGTATATTTTACATTACAGTTAGGTATGCATCACGTTAACATATGATACATTATATTATTACTTATTATCTACTATTTCAAATACTAAGAGACGTTAGATTACCTACATATAAAATAACATTATAAGTATTACAAGATTATATAGTAAGTTTGAGCATCAGGTATTGCACACACTAAAATATTACATTACAGGAAGTACAATAAAAAATTTAAGCGTTATTATCAAAAATTATCAGTGCTATTGGATTTATTTTAATTAATAGCATGAATACTAAGATTAATAATACAAGTATACAAGTACTATACGAGTTAATAAACACTTCAAAGAAACCTATTGTACAAATATTCTTTTCGGTAAAGAAATAGATAGGTACCATAAAATGGGATGAAATTGATTCTGTTAGGTGACTTTAATATTCAGTGGGATTTTTCATTTAGCATTCAAAATACGCATTTAAAGTAATCAACGCACATGCGGTTCGGTTTGTTATTAGTAGTATCAGTTTGCGGAATTGTTGTGTATTTAATTGTTGAAGGTAAGTGTTATTCTTCGAATTTTTATGATCCATTGATTCTGGATTCTGGATTGTTGGTTGGGAAGGGTGGCTAGCCACGCGCACTTAGGCCACTCTAACCGGGCCCATTGTGCTACCTTCCCTAGGCGGCGTCACTCACCCGCAGCCTACTCGAGCCAACCCAAACGAAGGATGAAACTGGCCATACTGGGCCAGAACTCCCCCAGGATGGAACCTCTAAGTTGGGCAAGCGCCGGACAGTCACATAAGATGTGCTCCGATGTCTCGTCCTCTAGGTAACATGCGCGGCAGAGTGGGCTGCTAGTCAGTCCCATGCGGTGCATGTGTACAAAGTAATTTGTAAGCTTCCCAGTCCTCCACAGATCTGGTTGATTTAGCTCTATTGAAGAGCTTTCTAAGTTTGGTTCTCATCTTAGAAAGATCTCGACTCCACCATGGAGTCTTACTTCTTCCGATGTGACCCTAAGTGACATGCGCACTCAAGGCATCTATAACCGATGCCCTCACCCCAGCGGCTAGCTGACCGAGGCCACCGATCTCCAGACCATCCCATGGCGCAGTCCTTGAAGGTTAACGACAGTCGGTCCTATAGATCTGCCTGTCCGTCAGCCTTGGATTTCGGTATTCAGTCTTTTGAACACTCGTGTGGTCGATCTTAAAACAGATCCATCTGTGATCTGACATCGATGCCTCTTCAGACACCCGCCAATCTAGTATGTGACCTGAGATACCTACCGACGCCAAGGTAATGTCAATTACTGTTTGGCATCGTGAGGTGACGAAAGTAGGTTCGCATCCTCTGTTAAGTATATCAAGGTTAGTAGAGGAGATAAACTCACTCAGGAGTCTACCTCTTTCATTCGTGTCACGGCTGCCCCATGCTACATGATGAGCATTGGAATCACACCCGACAACTAAATGTTTGTTATTTCTATCACAGTGTTCTACCAGCTCCAAAAGGAGGCCAGAGGGAACTGGTTTGTCACTGGCTAGATAAACTGAAGCGATCACTACCGATGTTTGGCCCCCTTGTACATCACAGGTTAGATGTACGGTGGTTATATCCCTGCCACAGTAGTTCGGTATGGGATAGGCCTTTATATTCTTTGGGACATAGATACATGTCCTAGGTTTGTCTTCGGTGCCGGAGAAGACGGCCCCTTTGACATTGTCCAGGCCAAGGATTCTGGATTCCAGAAACCAAGGTTCCTGGATTATTGATCCATTGAATTAAAACCACTACGTTTGCAAGATATTTGACTATGAATAAAAATGGATATTCCCACTTCAATTAATGGTCTCTTACATTAATAATGTAGCCCTCCTACGATCTACGTATAACTAGCATGCTTATCACAAGAAACTTGAATTTTTACAAGACTATTCATATGGTCGAGTCACTTTGATACAAGTTTCGGGGTGTCATTGATCCCAGATAACATGTAAGCTTACGACAAGCTTGTCACTTACTTAACTTTGCACTGTCGAGACAAGCTTAACAGTAAAAGCTTAATGCAACGTTGTGACAAGTTTAGTATATCATGGTACGGTGACTTCGTGTATTGCCGGAGTGATTCGGCGTCAATCATTTATCGAGTATGGATTTTTTTTTGGTTTACCGTTATTCCGTTATTCTGTCATCGACCGCCATTGTTTGTTGTGCCGTATGCATTTCAGCTATTTCAGTATATAATAGTTTAAAACATGCAAAAGTAAGTACTAGAGAAAGCTTGTACAAACCTTAATAAAAGCTTGCGACAATCAAAACAAAATAGGAATTGGGTATTAATTTCTTGGTTTTTAGATCATAAAAATATTAATATAATATTAAATATTATATATTAACAATGACGTTTCCTATTAATACCTAATTCCTATTTTGTTTTGATTGTTGCAAGCTTTTATCAAGGTTTGTACAACATTGTCATTCTAACCTTGTCATATGCTTTTACAGACAAGCTTATGAAAACCTTGTCCTGTGTCAACTAGCGACCTTGTCATAACCTTGCAGCAAGCTTATTGCCAATGACATGCCTACCGACAAGCTTTTTCCCTTGTCGGGACAACTTTAAAAAAGCTTGTGTAAACCTTAAATTGTTATCTGGGATATGGCTATTAATTTTACCTCCAAAAATTAGTGTCACCCGAGGCACTACACATAAGAGGTATAATTTTCAATAATCGTTTTAAAGGAATATATTTTCAGTTACTTTTTTTTTAAGTCGACAATGTATCGTACATACAGAAAAAGAAATAATGAACGTAGATGTAAGAAAAATCCAGAAAAATTGGAAAAGGCTCTGTTGAAGGTAGCTGAGAATGGATGGTCCCTAGAAAGAGCTTCTAAGGCGTATGAAATTGTCTATGGAACTATCTATAACAAGAAATACAAAGGTTTACACAGGGGCAGCCATGGAGCACAAATGGTGTCTACAGTCCCTGGCCATAATATTAGACGCACTTGAATTTTTTCAGTTATTTCGACTGTTGACTTTATAACAATCATTATTTTGTTATAAAAATGTTTTGATTTTTAATTTGCAATCTTAGTAGCTAAACAAACAGAATAAAACTAATTTAAACTTAATAAAAAAAAATAAAAACTTCATTCGTATAAATTTTAGAAGAAAATCAATATTTGGTGGAGCCACCTTTAGCGGTGATTAACGCTTGAATTCGCTGTGGCATGGCTATTATTTCAGTTCTGAACGGTCTTCTGCATACGTGGGTGATGATTCCAGATACGTATAATTTTTTTCTATTAACTGGGTTTTTGTGGTAAGGGCTTCCTTTGCTACCTCTCGCTTTACCAGCTCCCAAACATTTTCGATTGGGTTCATATCTGGGAAATTGCCTGGCCAGTTAAGAAGAGGATGTTTCTACTACTGCAAAATGTTTTAATGGACCGAACAGTGGTGGCAGGGGCTCCATCTTTGCCATAAAACGAACGACTCTCCATTCCGGAAACCAGTCCTTCAACTGATGGATCATGTGGTTTTGGAGGACTTTCTTATACTGGTCCTGTTTGCAACCATAAAACACATCAAAAACCGTTTGCATCAGTCAAATATTAACGTGTCTGAGAGTGCCATACAGCGGAAGTTGAAGGAATTGGGTTTCAGGTCGTGTAGACCAGTTAGGAAACCAAAGCTGACAATGGTGATGAAATCCAAGCGCCTTCAGTGGGCGAGGGAGCACAACGACAGGGACTTAAAATTCTGGAAATCGGTATTTTCGTTGCAAATTGTTTAAATAAGCGTAGGAAATATCGTTTTCAACCCCCCCCCCCCCTCCCTCACACACACTAAGACTACCTTAGTAGCTTTCACAAGGAAAAGGAAACCATAAAAATGGATAGGTAAAACATAGATTAGAAAACGGAAGTTAAATACCGAGACCTTACCCTAGAAATTAAACTTCTCTGGAACAAACACGAACTTGAAGTAACCAACTCACAACCATGATGGTGTGCAGAAACTTTGCAGGCAAAAAAAATGGGAATGCAACCCAAAAAATACTGCTTTGAATGTATAGCGATAGTGAGATTGATCATTAGTTATGCATCAGTAGCTTTGAGCAAAGGAATTAATCTGGCTACCGCGAGAACTAACCTCTCGAAAGTGCAAAGATTAGCACTAGTGTATGCATCATTGGGGCTATCAGAACCTGTCCAACAGCAGCTATTGAGGTAATATTGGAAATTACTCCTCTCCACATTGTGGCAGCTTACTCAGAATAATCAAGGAAGGAACGGTTGGGCAGAGGCTTCAATTATATATTCGATATCTCCTGGCGGTGATTAAGCCTAGGACCTGCCCCAGGAAGACATGTTCAAAAAATTCAGCTTTATGAAAGAAACATAAAACATAGTAACAAGAGCGAGTGGGATCATAACACCATCTTGAAATTAAATAGAAATGCCAGCAAATAGTATACTGATGGCTCCAAAACGGCAAAGGGAACTGGAATAGGAATATACGGGCCTAGATCAAGTTCTTCGAAAGCTTGGGGAAATACCCGAGTATCTTCATCTGAAAGCAGGAGATTATCATTTTGTCCGATAGTCAACCAGCCATCAAAGCGCTAATCAAAGTTCCAAGACGGTCTAGGAATGCCTAGGAAAATTAAACGAGCTAGGCAAAAGGAATAAAGTAGCCCTCCTGTGGGTTCCAGGTCACACAGGAGTGCAAGGAAACGAAATAACTGATAATCTTGCAAAAAAGGGCTGTAATACCATTCGTAGGCCTGAATCTTTTGTGCGACATAAGTAGCAATACATTACTGAAGAAATTGAAAAGCGAAATGGAGCAGAGAAACTGCAGTTATTTGGAGAATCTGGGAACCTATAATCAGAAGATATGTAGGTACATAATGCATCCTGAGTATGAACAATATTCACATATTAACAGGAATGTTTTCAGACCATTGACCAACTTTTAAGTAAGCTTGGATTAGTAAAGGAATCTGAATGTAGATTTTTGTACGGAACAGGATCAAACACCCTCTCTCCCCTCAAACTGCGTAGTACTATGCAAGGGCGTTGCACCTGGGAGCATGTGAAATCGAAGAGCTGTCTCTCCATTTACCTAACCTCGGGCCTTCCCATATCCTACACTTTCTGAAAGGAATAGAATTGGAAGGCTATCCGTAAAACAGCCAGAATAGGGGACACAATAGATCTCCTAGGTCGCAGTGTAGTATCACCCACAATTCATACATGCATACATCAGTGTCATCACAATTATTATAACAAATTATTTCTTATTTTATATATTTTTTCAGCGTATAAAAAACGTAATTACCTTATGTCAATAAAGCAACAGCAAAGAAAACGAAACTCTCATTTGAGGAATTAATAAAATAATAACAAAAAACGAAATAATAAAAGCAATCTCGCAGCAAAATTCGCATTAGCGTACGTTTAACGAATTAAACGACTACACAATTGAAATTTACCGTGCACCATTTTCGAGAATCTGGCGTGCGTTTCGTGCTCCCTATTGAAAAATCCATCCATTCTCCCTCACATAGGGTCAGCCGTACGTGTGTACGTGTTTGCGGGCGACTTTAAACTAATTAAAGGGGGCGGTAATACGGCACGAAAACACCCGCGCACTCTACGCATTGTGCGCGTCGGATTTTTCGAGTTAAGCGGTAGCAAACGGGAGAAAGAGGGGTGTAGAGGGGATCGGGATCTCGTCGATTTTCGTCCGCGGCTATTTTATTTTCGGCGCTCTTGATACGCGATACCATAGTAAGGAAATCGTTTTATTTACGTAAGGGAAAGAGTAGAAGTGAGGAAGGCGCGACTAGGGACGGATGGAAGCTCGGGACGTGAAAGCTCCCCATTATCGCGACTTTATGTTAGCGAAGCCCTGCCTGGAGCAGGCAAATTAAGCTACGCGCAAGGACTTCTCAAAATAAGTAAACGGTCTTTTTTTCCACACTTCTTATATGCATATCGAGTGCACACCTAACTCGCCCGAGATGAATATATACAAGTGTCTCGAAAAATATGTATCATATAGAATTATCTTCATTATGAACTTTCATAAAATTGTAAGAAGGCAAAAAATTTGTGACACCTTTTAAAATCAATCAGAGATTCATTCAACCCAATTTCCTTCCACCTTATACATAGTAAGGGTTAGAGTACGGCAAGCGCTAGTTGCGAATAAGTGTTTTTGCAATTAGTGCCGTAACCATACCATTTATTCCACTAGTGCCGTAATAGGGTCTATTACAGCACTAGTTGCGTAATAGAAATGGAACATTTAAGCAGATTTATTTTAAGTTGGTCACATTGCAACAGAAATGGAGATGTCAATATGACATTTTGTAAGCAAGTTTGAGGTTAATATTATTAAAATTCATTGTAAGATTGATATTTTTAATTAATCTTTGAAATAGTACAACTATTATAAACATTTATATTAACGTTTGAATTATCTTTCGAAGTGATAGTGATACCGTGTGCAGTAGAAAACATTCTGTTGAAAATATCGTTCTCTGCGATACGTGATATTGCTTCTGTGGAGTACTCAAACTGTGAAACCATTCCCAAAAGTTCCAGGTAGATTCACATTATTTTCCTGTGCAAACATATTTCCAACATCAATTTTATTTTTCATAGAAGAGGCAACGTAACCTTCAGCAACAGCCGTGCTTTTCCAGCCACCTTAATCGTTTTATAGTTAAAATATCACCTCCAGTAATTGCTATATGTGTCGCACTGGATCTTCTAAAACAAGTGTCCTGTATAAAGATGAGATTTGGTAAAATGAAGAAAACTGGCAATTTGTTAGGAACATTTCCCATGGTGTTAATACCGATAGGGCTATTAATTAAGCAGCCATGACGATAGTTAGAAAAAAACGTTTGAGTAATGTTTTAGGCCGCAGATTATTATATTTTTTATAAGTTCCGATGCAGTTTAACGTCAGTCACTGCGAACATTCTGGGTACACTGTTTTTTTTGTTTTAGGTATGTTGACTATAATGGAATTGGAATTGTATTGAAGATCTTCCACACATATATTAATTAATTCTTCTCGCCTACAGGCTCCATTATATCCTATTATCAAAATAACCTAGAATATAAAGAATATACAAAAAAGTAAACGAAATAAAAATCAACACTAACCTTTATAGCTAAGTATATTTATCATCGACTTGTTTCAAAAATCTATGAATATCTTCTTCTGCTAAAATTTTAGATTTTTTTGTTTGATAACCTTTAGATAGCCGTTTTAATAATGCTTGAAGTTTCAAGAAAATAATAGTTAAAGTTTGAGGTGAACATAGGTATACAATGCTTTCCACGAAACTTGCTAGTTAGAAGTTTTCCGGCCCAATGAAACTCCTCAACTTTAAAAATTTGAGGTTTGTAAGGCCTAGGATATATTCGTCACAGCATATACATACATGTATACATTATTACTACTGCTTACAATAAGTGCTATTAGGACATAGTTTTTAATCTTAATACACCTGGTATTGTTTTATGTAGCACCATCTATGGTGATTAAAATGGAGCACATATACACATTAGAGGTGCGTATTTTGGCAGTTATCTCGGCGCGACCCGGCCCGGCCCTTCCCGCTATTTGCTCGATTCGAATCGGCCCGTCCGGTCGCATTTGTCAGTCCAGCCTGCCCAGCACGACCGGTGGTCAGTCGGCCCGCAGCCCGTCATACTCACCGGTCATCTTCCAAAAGGATAACCTCTCATTCTATGGAAAAACCATTTCAATTTAAAGACTTAGAGTTTTTATGTACAGGTATCCCATCCAAGACTGGGTCTTGTGAAATAAATAATAAGACTTGAAAAAACATTTTTTCCTTTGTTATAAAATACATATTATAGTTGTAAAAAAAAATTCTTAGCAAAAAAATGTACTTCTAATTGTTAAAAAGAACATATATTGTTTGTTATTGTGTTGCCTTTTTTTCTTTTTTAATGAGTAAGCAATAAATAAACAGATAACACTTGCCGGAACTAAGAGGAACTCAAACGAATAGTACTTTTTCACAGCGACTTAATGTTTGTTTTTTTTTTAATAGAACAATGTGAAAATATACATTCATCCTGTATATTTTCACATTGTTGGGTGTAGAATTAAATATATATTGAAATCGATTGAATGTGCTTAGTGAAAGTATATAAGTAAAGTCCTTACATCAAAAAGTGTATAATAATTTAAAACATGTTCGGCTATGGCACACCATTCTCCGGTCTTAAAAACGTCAAAATTAAAAGTGAAAGACAAACATTCAAATTTCAATTTTAACGTTTTTAACACATGAGATACGTGCCACAGCGGACATGCTGTCTAAAAATATATATGTGCTCTGTTTCAGAACAAAAATGCCCAGAATCAACAATTGAATTTTGTTTAGTTCAGTACAATAATAATTAGAATAAATAGGTTTCAAATTATTTAAACGTGTGTCCGTACAACATGTTTTTAATAAAAATAAGCAGTAAAATTTACCTAACAGCCGCGCCCGCAAAGATTAAAATTGAAAAAATTGTCTACAATGTCGTTGTAAAAAAACACAAACCAAATAAAACAATGTTTATACGCAAAACAAGCTTGAACTCTTTTATTTCTTACCAAAATGCTATAGTTTACCACTTTTGAAAACTCTTAAATCGCAGGTACGTTCTGGAATCGTAAAACTAAAAAAAAATTAAAATAAACAAAATGCGACTGGCACTGAAAACTACAATTGATATCGATATTGTTAGAACAAACTATCTTCAAGACTATAATATAAAATTCCTAATAACTAAAACTAATGGCCGTCATATAAATCTACCCAAAATAACGTATAGTGAACATAAATTATAAACTTAATCTGGTTAAATATGAATTAAAACAGTTAATTATTACCTTTTTAAGGTGGCATATACGATGGAATCTAACTTACTGGCCAGCCACACCTGGATTCATAATCCTGGACAGGTTGGACTTTCATTTAACGGCCCCCGTATCGCAAAGCCTGGAAATGGATTCTGACCGGATTCTCGTAGGAAAATTATAGGAAATTCCTGACAAAATTTTCGGTAAAAGTAAAATTTAAATATCAGAATAATACGATACTTTGTTAGGTAAAACTTCGTAGAAACTTGATTTTTTGTAGTGTGGCAAAAAATCGCTAAGGAGCAATATCAACCGCCGCTTCGTGGCACAGGCAGAAGAGGATGTAAACAAAATTACCAGTAATCAGCCTCGATGTTATCGCATCAGCAAGCAACATTAAATTTGATAGCTACCACAAACTGACATTAAGAACTCGTATTTACCCAGTTTGAGGGATACAGCAAAACACAAATGCATCCCGAAAATGAGAATCTCTCCGAGCAAAATATAATAAAAATATACCAGGTAACTTGAATAACAAGAAAATAAGTTACATTATAATAAGGCTACATACAACCTACACTAAGATGGCATTTATAGTCATCTTAACAATCAAAAAATTGCCTGTGAAGTAGGTAACCGAATACGCGCTTCAACTTCAATTATTCTCATTTGCTTAAACCTATTTTAAATGACTCTAAATTATATTCCATACCCCTGATTCCATAGCAATATATGTATAACTTTTGATTAATCTAAGGACGTTTGCTTTATACACACTTTCATAAATACCCATCCTCAATAGTTTTCCTTTAAATTGCTCGTTTCACTCATTAACGCTTTCGAATGACTGAAAAAGTTTTCCTGGTTGTTGGTGCCATTGACATTACAATAAATTATTGTTGTTAGTAAATATGATTCTTATAACTATTGATTTTCTACATGTTTAATATTCAGAAAGTGCATTAGAAAAGTTCTATGGACAAATGTTTTCGAAATGTCGAAATCTTCAAAAGTAGCGGGTATTGAACCAAGGGAATGTGTTCCGAAATGCCCTAAAATATTAATTCCACATTTACCATTCTCGGAAAATATTATTGAGTGTTTTATTGATAACACTTAACACTACCAGTTACTACAAAAAGTGTTTCAAGCTTTCCGCATGTTTTTATATCTGTTACTTACTGCAATTTTTTGACATTCTTCATGAATATAGAATAAATTAAAATTTTCTAACGAACAGAAAATATCTTTATTTTACGAGATATTTACGAAATGTAAAAAATTTTGGGACCTGTACCCCGAAATCGGACGATTCCTCATCTAAAAAAGTGTATTACGATACCAAGATAAATATATTAAAGATAGATAGTAGATAACGAATTAGGATAGGACAGTAAGCATGACGGCAGTCAGCCATGACCGTGATTAAGTAACCTGCCTTGTTTTTAGTATAAATAGGGTAGTTTTATGTATTATTAGTTACATGTGTTCTGCTGATATGATGATACTTTGCTATTGAACGTACGTCCAAGTTAGTGCAGTTGTGGTGAGGGTTTAGAAAGTTGCAACCAAGATAATCTGCGAATTTGTACAATTTCATTATAATCTGAATTTACCTGTTACCGCTATTCCCTCAGTAGTTTTTGGAGCCGCTATTAGTTTCTGCCTCAAATACTAATTATAGTTATACACTGTGCTTTCGTATATCTTCAGTTTTGTCTAATAATTAGATTTTATAAATTGACACTGAATAAAGCAATTTAAAACATCTTTCTAATAATTACTGCCACAATAATCGGCCCAAAGCGTTCATAACGTTAGTAATCTGTATATTTTTCCACCTAGCTCTAGGGGTTAGCTCGCACGATAACTACAACTGGATGATTTGTAATCTCTCTAAACCCAATCTGCCCATTCATTTTTAAATTTGCAATTTCCGTCCGTAAGTTGAAAAGTATTCATCGGTACCTTTGCTTTTTCGAATGACTTACTTACTTAAGGTTACACAGTGTGTGTGCGTTCTTGCCACAAAGTTAAAAGTACATATAACATTCGGAGTATTTGCAGTCGATCGTTCAACAGAATAGCAGTTGTTAATAAAACACTAGCACAAGCGTCGAAAGAGAGCCGAAAGAACAGAAGAGAAAACCGAGAAGCGATTTATCTATATTTAAACTTGAGAACACACCGCATTGAATTCTGGGAGGTAACGAAGAGATTCAATTATTTGCTCGAGAAGCGGTCGACAGAAATCGGCTTGCAAAGGTTCGACACGGCAAAGCAATTACTACAAAATTTAAAAGTGTGTAATCCACTTAAGGGAATAGCCGGCAAAACATTGGCGGTAGTCGCTAAGGTGTATTATCTTTCCGCAAAAGGAATAGAAAAGATATACTGAAACAATACACATATAGGGTATTGGTACAACTATTTTATCAAAAATGTGCGAAGTTTTAAATATACAGGGTGTTAGGTAAACATGCGGCAAAAATTCAAAGGGTTATTCCTTGGCCTATTCTAAGAATATTTTATCCTGTGATGATTTTTTGAAAAACCCCTTTGTTTCGAAGATACAGGGCGCACAAGATTTGCGAAAGTAACAATATTTTATTATCAAAAAGTACATGTAAAGTTGCTCAATCTACAATAAATGGCTTCCTCCAGCCTGGATACAAGCATTCAATCTTCTCGCCATTGACTGTCGAACTCTTTCAAACACACCAGGGTCGTTTCTAATTGAGTTACACCCAGCAATTATCCGATTTCGCAAATCGTCCAAATTCTCCATTGGAGTAGCGTAAACTATTGACTCCAGAGATCCCCAGAAGAAATAATCTAGGGGGTTAAGTCTTGGGATCGAGCAGGCCAAGCGTGTGGCCAACCTCGACCAATACCATACATGGACGATTATGTTGATATAACAGTGAAACTGAAATTGATATAATTATATACAGCTGTCCAGTATAATATTGAACATTTGTTTAACTTTAGTCGGAGTTAACTTATTTTTTTGTACATAGCACCCTATAAATAGATATATGTATTAATTCCTACCTTTTTGAACTGTATAGCATTATATACATTATATACACCAACCCGACATGAAAATTATTGAAAAATTCATTGAATTTATGTCATATTATTCATTAATTATAAAATCACGCATGAGGCATCATAAACATTTGGCATTTAGTGAAACAGCATTGCGTGATTTAGCACAAACAAATATAGGGTGCTATTCAAAAAAATAAAATTACCTTGAAGTAAAGTTAAGCTGATGTTCAGCATTATAATGAATCCTGTATATAGTTATATCGATTTCAATTTCAATGTTGTATCAAAGTAAGTCTGTACGTACGGTGTTTAAAATATGAATATCTAAAACAAATATAAATACAAACTCCGCCGCCTTAACCAAGGGCTTCCAGCGCAGTTTTTTTTACAAAAAGGTAAATAACAAGATTGTTATTAAAAATACAAATATAGATTATATAGAGATACATACATAAAGTTATATTGTTTTTTTGAATATAAAAATGAAATATTATATAGAGTATTCTATTTAAAAGAAAGTAAACTTTGGTATAGTACACTTGGTACACTTTGTATAGGCAGAAATATTTTAATTTATGCAGCATTAAATTCTGTATATTTTTTTTTGTAGAAAAGTCTTTCTTTTCTAAACTGAGAAATAGAGTTGTAATCAAAGAACCAGTCGTGGGTGAGACACTGTAACATATGTCCAGTTTGACCTAATCCTGAAGCCTGACATATGTCAAAAAATTTGTTTCTCTTAAAACGTATAAAGGCACTATTTTGTGTGAGATCGACTCTGTTTTCAACTAAATCTTTCGCGAATATGACTAATAATGTAAAATTCTAAACGTGAAATAATACGTAACTGTAGAGCTGTTGCTATAATAATAATAATAATTCATGCCTTGGCATCCCCAACAGCTTTCGCCAATTACAGGGGCATCGGCCTAGCCATGAATTATTATTACGCCTGCGCCCGTGGAGCGACTTAAGATGTTCGTCTCTCAGCATTCGCCAAGGAGTGAGGAAAGCTACGAAAACCTCACTCTGAGAGCAGTCGGCCGGGTGAGGACCTCGCGACTGATAGCCAAGCCTGCAAGCCACTAGACTAGTGTTGTGATGAACGTAGCTTTCATTCATATGTATAGCTGTGCGTGAATATTGCAATGTGAAGCGAACGAATCAAGTAAGCCTATCTCAAAGTTGCCTTCACGGCGTGAATGTAAGTGTAGGTGACGATGCCTTCACCGTCATTCGTGGTAGATATTAAGGTAGTGCGTGCGCAATGCATATAGTCACTTGAGAAAAGGTCTCGTTTCACTCTTTTCGTCGGTTGACACTGTCATATTCACGCGTGAAGGCAATATGAGAAATTGGCTTCATGCACAGCGCTTCATTCACTCAGGTAAAGAATGAAATATACTGCTTGAAGCCCTGCTATGATACGAAGGATCTGCGGTGAATGACGGCGAAAGCTTCGTTCACAACGCTACACTAGACCATCAGGCTTAGAATATAGAGCTTTGTGAGCACATTTATAAATTTATAATAAAAGCAGTAATACTATAGGTTCAACAACACTTGTGTAATAGTTATACAGTGACAAATTTTTACAGTTTCAGAATAAGTCGAACTCAAATTAATGTGATACACACCTACTCAAGGAAGCTTTTAATTAAACAGATCGTTATGTATCGTTATTATATAAACTCGAAATAATAAGATAAAAAGTATAAGGTAAAAATAAGATATTAAAAGCATTCCTTACTTAAATTTATTATAATTAAATTATGCCTGCCGTCAATATAAACCAAACCCAAAGTTATGTTAGCAGGTATTTAAGAGATAATAACTTTCGGCAACCCTCTCTAAAATAAAACCATTTCTGAATAAAAGAAGGATATTTATATCCATTTACAGCATTGAAAATGGAAACGCGGGGCTTTAATCAAACTTGTGAATGTGAAGTCCATAGAATCTGCTACTCTACAAAACTCAATTTCTCGACCGGTACACAATCATCCAATTCGTGGTTTATAGCGAAGTTGAAAACTGTTATGAGATATATATTATGTGTTTCATATGCTACAGAGCTCACATAAATCCTATACCGTAGGCTATATACTTACGTATGTCAACCAGAGAACAGATTGAATTTTCTATTAAATCTATGTATATATACACACATTCCATATAAAGATACACATATGTTGTATATATTAAGTTTAAGGAAAAAAACCACTTCTCGCAAGAGTTTTGTAATACACAAGCGTGTACATAACAAATCGCACACAATCGTTTAAAAAATCTTTGATAAATGTGCGAAAATACACTAACAAAAAATACATAAAAATTGAATATTTTTTTTCCAGAACCAAAGGAATTTTCTAATAACAAAGATGGAGGAACAAAATCATTGACATTTTCGTTGTCTAATAAAAAGCATTCACCTTGAGTTGAATTTTATTAGGAAAAGATTAACAGAAAAACAGGAATATAGTTTGCAGGAAAACAAGGAACGGCATTCTAGAGAAACAAAAAGTTTAACATCAATAATACTTTACAATTAACTGCCATTTTTACACTGAAGTATTAACAAACATATTTCCAAATTCTATAATGGCGTCTGAATTTCTAAGTTTAACTTCACACATCAAACAACAGCCTTTCAATATGGCAGTTTGTTATTGTTTACATTGGCACCCACATAAATTAGTTTACTCATCCGTTTAATCTACATGATCTGCTTGTTTTATTTATTTATTTTACGTATTTTATTAGTTTTAAATTAGTACTGCAGTTTTAAAAGCAATTAATGAACATTGATAACGTAAAAGGTAAAAGGTAAGGTTAGTGGCCTTAACATTTATATACTTTGTTATATATTATATTGTTAAGTTTAAGTGAAATAACCGTAAAACGAGACGCCAATGGACCTCATGGTGTTGTGCCATTCGCTCTTGCAAGATAAATTCTGATGTTAACGATTATCGTAGTTTTTTTTTTTCAATTTCAGAATGAACCTATTATACAGGCTGTATCAGATATAGAGGTAAATATAATAATATGTAGCAGCTGTAATCATATACAATCAAAAATTCTTAATGCACAGGGGGTGTATCTGTAAGCATTAACGAGAAAAAAAATATTTTATAAATGCCGTGGGCTAGAGCCGCACCTGTGCCCAACCTAAATGCTGTCTCGAGTATACCACCACATACCACTATCATTCAGCTATTACCGCTTTTAGTTTTGTCTGGATCGCCGCTTGGAATGCAAGCCACTTCGAACATTTTATTTAAATTCTTCCCGTCTCGAAAAAACGATCCTTTTCAGGACCATAATGATTTCATATAAGGAAAATCGAAGCTTGATGCATCGGCGAAAGCGCGGGAATGTATAGATTCATTTTCGCATGACATCATAGTTAAAAGGCGTGTTTGCAAATTTTCTGTATCTACATTTATTTCTGTGTAATTTGATTCAATTCATTTTGCGTTATATGATTAAATAAATCGAAATAACTCAGATTCATGTGGTACCGTTTATTAACAACTAACTCTCGATTCGACAAAGCAAAAGAAAAATATTTACGTTTTTGTAACTACTGAAGTCGCATATCCGGTGAAACTCGAACGTCTTATCAGGAATATTAAAAATAATACTTTAAAGACTTACGTAGAATGCTCTTAACAAATAAGAATGTTTATTTTATAAAAAGAGAAATTTTAAAATGCCTCAGTTTTGCTATTTTACAACGGCAACACTGGCCGGTGGCGTTTATTTTATTCAGAATGACGTTAAATGAATTTACGGCATACCATTAAGAATAATACTAAATGAGTGCAATGTATTTATACATAATACCACGTTTAGCGGGTGCTTAACATGACGTTTCCTTGCATTAGGCCCGGACTAAAAGAATTTTGGCTCTAAATTTTACTTTTTTTATTCTTTAATGATAAAATCCGGTTTCGGCGGTTTGTGGCTTTATATGTCGTGTATGAACACCCAAGCAAAATTTACTTTTTTATTTGATACACCCTGTATACAACAGGACAGAATTAAGAAAGTGCATGGATAAGCAGAACTATTGTTGTTGTGCAAAGGTTCCTAGGTCACATTAAATCAATTTATTTATTAGATACTCATTTTAAACAGCTATTTATCACAATAACTAACTGAATTCATTTTATGTTCACTTTTTAAAATAATGTGATTTTGATCTGAACATGCCTTATTCTAGTATAAATTTTAATCCTCACATTTCACATATATTCACATTATAGACATATGAACATAGAAACTATCCACTTGTGTACCCCCAGACATCATTGTTGACAAACTACTGCAGGGTCGGATGTTACAAATGAGTTAGTCGAATAAAAAGGAACAGTCTTTGTATTACGCAGAACGATATAGTCATAACTCTTGAAGCTCTTGATTATAATATAAGTTGGTGTGTGTTCGTGTGAGAAATTTTAACGTCTACAATAAAACTCTTCCACCGAAGTCGTTGCATTTTTATTAATTTATTTGAAAAAAAAAATCACCACTTATTTATTCCTGGAAGAATATTTTATACTATAAAATATATAAATAAAGATTTATTGTAAAACACTTACTTGTATCACTTAATCAAAGATTATTTTACAAAAATCTGTTTTTTTATTACTATTAGCTGTTCAGAAATATTTGCAATAAAATCACAATATAAAACGTAGTAAATTTGTGGATTTTTCTATCTATTTTCCTACTTTCTTTAAAATATAAATTACTCCACACGTTTGAAAATTCCCGGCAACAGCTTTACAAGATGGCAGTTAGGCTTGAAGGTCATTGAAAACGGACCACAAAAGAACAAAGGATTTTGCGAGCTCGTCCTTACTGGTTGTATACTGTGTAAATCTTATCTTTCTACCACTAGTCCACAATATAATATATACAACACACAATAAAAACATATTTAAGTAGCAGAATATCTGCTCTCTTAATAATAATAATTTATGTACAAAATCAATTCTTCAGTAACCTTCTAGTACCAATAACATAAATTTAAAATTAAATAGTTCAATGATTAGCTTTGCTAGTAGTTAGTAATATTTCTATTATTTCATTAATTACCTTGTGCCAGAGGCAATTTCCTATTACATTGTGTTGTGAGATAGACGTAATACCCAATACAGGACTTTTTTGATACTGTGAACAAATTTGATAAGCCTTGCTCTGACCTACACCAAACTAGCCCAAAGTATCATTAACCTGAGCGCGGGACCTGGATGAAGGTGTGTAAAGAAGTGGATAAAGCGGAATTATGTTTAAGGTGCGGGAAAGAAGGATCAAAGAGCAAAGGATTATCACAATGCAATTTTTGTGTCACCTAGAGAAAGAAGAGCATGGACCAGACCATAGTAAGTGCCCAAGAAGTTTAGTAATTTTTTTTAATTTATTAAATAGAATATTCGGAACAAAAATTCGATGTGTTTACAAAAATTGGCATGTAGCCTTAATTAAATTCTGAGCAACTGCTATACCTATCACCCAAAAAAATACGATATTTTGATATTTTTTTTCATGTCGCAATATTTATCCCGTTACAATATGTCTTCCGTCCTTGTCCATAATAGAAGCTTTTAGATGACAGTTATCAATAGAAACAAACACTCCCACTAGAATAGTGTTGGATATAGATTTCAACAAAATTTCTGGAGTCAAATTAAAAGAGATATTTTGAACGGACATATTTGTTTCATACGAAAAAAAAATGGTATTATTTTGAAACAAATTCCGACTCCTCGTATTGAGACTAGTAATGTGTCGCATCCGCATATCGTTTATCGGCTCCATCTGGTGTGGCAGATTTGCTTTTTACAACCATTTAATCTTATTATCTACTTTAGACCAACTGAATATATTTAAAAAAATTATTGCCTTCTTTTTTCAGTTTAAATTACAGAGAAAAAAAATCGATGCACTAATAGTCCAAACCTCTCATCTTGTGCCTTGCCGTTCTCTCGTTCGTGGGAATCCCTCCATCCTTTTTAATTCCTAATAAAAATAAACATTGAGCGTGCGGAACGCACTCCAATTAGATGGCTGTTCCTGATACAATAACATATTTAATAATCCCCCCTATTGTTCGTCGGTACTAAGCGCAGAAACGGACTACCGACTACTACTACAGCCCAGCCAATAGCTCATATCATCGCATTAATAAATAGAATCACTTCTCCGAAATAATTTGAATGTTTGTTTTAGGTTAGCTGTATACACAACGGGGCTGGCAGTAATGGCGGGGGAAACCGTCCAACAATTCCACAGCCAGCCACAACAGTATTTGCCGATAAGGCGACCGTCCCGGTTACATAAGTTTCTCTTACCCGTATTACCCCAGATATTACTCACATTAAAGCGATTATACTTAAATAACGTGTTAAACTATGCACGAAGACAACCGTAGGTAAGTAAGGGATCAGAGAAATATCAGATAAGGAAATATAATTTTTATTATGTTACCTATGTTGCATTAAAAATTATGAATAATTTTTTGATTAAGTGCAGAAAAAATAACTAAGTACTCAATACCACATCAATTTATTGCCGCCTGTTGCTAAACATTGAAAAAGAAATACCGTACAAAGAATAATATATTACCAATACTATTATTATATTACTTAATAAACTTAAAGAAGGGTAAGTAAAAACAAAGTGGAAATCATGACATTCAAAATTCATTCAGAGTATAGAAACACTTATTTAAGAGGAAAGCTTAAATGTGACTGTATGTTTGTGGGTTCCTCCCTCCCCCTCCACATACATACATTCAGATTCAAAGGGGGGCGTGATATTACACTGCGGCCTAAGAAATGCTAAGAAGGCCTGTGTCTCCTATTCTGGTTATTCTACAGCTGGCCTTCCAATCCTATTCCTTTCAGAGAGTGTAGGATCTCAGAAGTCCCCAGATTAGGTAAGTCTCCCTTTTCGATTTCACATGCTCCCAGATGCAACGCCCTTGAATTGCGCAGTGCTACGCAATTTGAGAGGAGATGGATGGATGTTTCATCCTTTTCCCCTCAAAATCTATATTCAGATTCCTTTGCGAATCCAAACTTACTCAGATGTATTTTTAGTTTACCATGGTTTGAAGGTATTCTTGTTAATATGCGAATACTATTCTTATTCAGGTTGATGTATTCTGTAAACTTCCTCTGGTTATAGGTTCCCAGAAGAATTTTACTTTGCCTCATTCCCCTGGAGATTCTCCCAATAATTAGATTTTCTCTTCTCCATTTCTCTTTTCAGTTTATTCAGTATTCAGTACTGCTACTTATTCCGCAAAAGAGTTCAGGCCATACAAAAGGTATTCCAGCCCCTTTTTTTGCGAGATTATCTGTTATCTCGTTTCCATCCACTCCTGTGTGACCCGGAACCCACAGGAGGGTTACTTTATTCCTTTTGCCTAGCTCGTTTAATTTCCCTAGGCATTTCCTAAATCATCTTAGAACTGATTTCATGTGAGCTCAGCGCCTTGATGGCTGCTTGACTATCAGACATGATGATAATCTCCTACTTTCGATAATTTCTATCAATATTTCTGCCGTTTTGGCTTTCTATTCAATTTCAAGATGGTCTTATGATCCTACTCGCTCTTGTTACTAAACTTTGTGGTGAGTTCTTTCACAAAGCAGAATTTTTCATATCATTCCGGGGCATGCCCCAGTTTTCGTTGACCATTCTGAGTATAGTTCTCTTTGCCACGCCGTCTACCATAATATGGAAAATGGCAAGATCCAATACTACCTCGATAGCTGCTGTTGGTGAAGTTATGCATACATATGCTAATCTTTGCACTTTCAAGTGATCAATTCTCGCGGTGACCAGATTAGTTCTTTTGCTCCAAACTACTGATGCATAAGTGATGATCGGTCTCACTGTTGCTGTATACATCCAAAGCAGTATATTTGAGTTACATCCCTAATTTTTTCCTACAAAGTTTCTGCATACCAATAGGGCATTTTTGGCCTTGTTGGTTACTTCACGTTCATGTTTGCCCGATAGAAGTTTATTGTATAGGGTAAGATCTAAGTATTTAACCTCTGTTCTCCAATCTGTATTTTGCCCATCAATTTTTATGATTTTGAAATTGGATTTCTTTTTCTAGTGAATGCTACTAAGGTAGTCTTAGTCGGATAAACATTGAGTCTCACCGATTGACACTCTTCCCGTGAATCCTTTCAATGTCACAGAAGGTATTCTAAAATTTGCCTCTCGCGTATATGACAATATCATCAACATATCTTTGACAAGGTATGTCTAGATCAGTCAGCCCGCATAAGAGTTCGTCTACAATTAGGACTCTACATAAGTGCGGATGTAACTCCCCCTGTGGGCATGCTGTGGTCGCACTAGCCGAGATGATCTTATGTTCCACCTCCGCCTCCACTGACCTGGTAGACAGCAGTTACGACATCCATCTGCAAGTCACGCCATCTTTCCTCCCTGTTAATTAATGCCTTTTTGACATACTCGTGGGGAGTGTTGTCAAAAGCGCTCTCTATGTCTAGAAAGGCGCACACTACGGTTTCTTTATTCTTTATACAGCTTGGATTCGGTCCGTCAACTCCACTAATGCAGTCTCAATGGATTTGGTTTGTTAGGCGTGCTGATGGAGGTGCAACGACACCCGCTCCAAGATATCTGTTCTGATATAATATCTATATATATCTACAGCCTTTTCCACCGTTTCAAAAAAGAATGATGTAAGGCTGATAGGTCTGTGGGATTCAGCATGCGTAGTGACTTTTTTCCCTGCTTTTGGTATGTAGGTGACTTTCGCCCTTCGCCAAGCTTCTGGAATATAACCCAGCTCCATACTACTTCGGCTTATCCGGATCCTGTGATTCGGATGTGTGTGTGTCATCAGAAGGATTTCGTCCTGCTCTTTCTGAAGAAGGAAGGCTCACAACCACTATTAACAGCATATGAAAGGATTCCATACGTCAAATAGGCGAAACACCTTGGATGTGGTGTAATCAAAACTTTCATGGAACGCACACATCCGAAAATACAACCAACAAAGCGACTATCGCCCTGAGAAGGTGCAAGAGGCTGTTTGGAAGAAATTGCGGCACTAGCCCCAAGGTAACTATGTGGTAATACACAAGAGTAATTTCATCCATGATAACGCATGAAGCAGCAATAGTAATAGCAAAGACTAGCGCGTGTGTGTGCCGCAGGTGCGATAAGATCGACCCCTACCGCCGCAATAGAAGTAATTCTAAACCTGTCACCGCTACTTGCTTACATACAAAGGGTTCTTGCCTTTCGGGTGTGAAGGGAAATGAGGCAACAGACGATCTCGCCCGACGAGGCTCTTCAAGATCATTCATTGGAGCTTAGCCTTTTTTGGGCATTACCAAATTGCAAATTAAAAAGTCTATCAATGAATGGATGCATAATGAGTCCAGAGTGACCCGTGGGGTGGCACCTATTGGGCGCGTTCCGAGGTGGCGGATAGGGAGGCCCAGTGCACCTGGCTTGATTCTTTAATCCTGAACAGATGCCCTGGGTTGAGCGGTTATAAGCCTACCAGACACCATGACTCAGAGACCTGAGCAGTCTAAACCCCGCAATATGGTGGAGAGTGACTGGATGTGCCCGAGCGACTAAACCCGCAATATGGCCTAGGTGAAAGCCGGTCCGCGGACAGAGACAGGCAAACAAATTTTTAAAGGAACAGAAACCTGAATTTGCTAAAGAACTAGTGTGTAAATACAAGAATACTGTCAAAATGATAGCAGATCTGCTGACTGGCACGTAGACTAAATAGGCATATGTATAACATAGACCAGGCAGACGCTACTTGCAAATTCTGTCAAGAGGAGGAAGAAACACCAGTTCACGTGCTGAACACTTGAATCACAATAGATTTGAAAACGCGGTGAAACAGCTTCATAGGCCACCCCAATCCTAATCTAATCTATTCTAGTCTGACACACTACAGTTTCTGTCAACTAATACAATGACAACTCGTTGCCTATATACAATGTTTATGAGGTTTTGATTGCTCTAAAACTGTTGCTCCAATAATAAAAAAATGTAACATTTTTTATTGAGAATTTTGAGAACTCCCAAATTATGTTGTGTTCCATTTACAAAAACGCCTTTGTAGTAGTTATAGAGGTATCTGGCAACACTACAATAAAGTTATTTGTGAACTTTTCTTAGGTAAGTAATGCTCTACAATATTGCGTTTGGAAGTACTAGTCGATCTTTTCAAACAAGAAAATTCGCCTATGTCAGGTTTTAAAAAAATTACACCGTATATTTGTGGCAATTTTTTTTGTAAGTTTTGACTGGTCTTTCTTGTAGAACATAAATATTTCTAGTTTACTGGTTTTGCCATTGTTTTGGATTAGTTCATGTTGGTGATGAAATGGTTTTGTTCTTTGTGCAAAATTACATTTCTCTGTGAGAGAAACACTGCTGACTTTTATTATTAAATGGGGACGTATGGGAATTGATTTACAACGAAATTACTTCCAAATATAGCCCAGAACGCAGTAATTGTGTTTGTTAATGCTTCCTATCACTGCAGGAAATTAAAAAAAGACAACATTCATCGCTAGCATGGAGAAGAAAAAACAAATTATTGATTGGGTTCGCGAGAAACAAATACCAACCACTGGGAACATATTAAAAAGAGATTTAGTGGATTACATATCGCAAATTAAATTGCAGAAGATGAGTTGAGAGTTAAATCCAATTGGAATTATATGGGCACAAACACTAAGTGAAAACGAATAACACCCCATTTAAGGTAAAAGATATTGAGGAACAAATTCGTTATAGCACAGTCATAATTGACAATTAGCAAAACTACATCAAATATGTGAAAACCGTTGAAAAAGAATTTATTATTAATGTAACAGATTCGTCATGAACAGGACTCTGATTACTCGAGTGAGTAAAAAATCTTTGGCAAATGCTGAGACGAACATATTGTTAATCGCGCCAATTTAAATTTCCAACTGCGCCAGCAGATGGCGTTCACTGTCTAACGCAGAGATCACATTAGATAGTCACGCCGCTCATAGAGGCCGCTCTAGTATGCTTCTTCGATAAACATTAGACTTCGCACTAAAAACTCGCTAGTGCAGAACAATATAAACAAGCAACCGAACGAGGACAGTTACAGCTGTATCTGGGAGTTCTGCATTGCGAAAGCCGAAGTAAGAGTACGTGCGTAGTAAGTAAATGGTACAAATAAATAGTAGATATAAATCATGAATATAAATAAGTAGTATTCAAATGAATTTACGAGTGAATTTGGTTTATTATTAGATTCAAGTGTAGAAATAAATACTTTTCATTTAATACGTATATCGGCTGTGTGGTTTATATGAATCCCGAAAACGTTGCAATATTTAATCGATTAACGCGTAGACGTAAAAATGACTGACGATCGAGTGATGCCCATAGTTGGTGAAATCTGTTGATGCATTTGTGAAGACATGAATCATTATTGATTATTATGCCTTTCTTAAACATTATCGAATGTAGGTATTTATACGATTTGTTAAAGGAATTTATTTTTTTTTAAACAAATATCCGGAAATGTAAATTACATTAATATTGAAATAGTAATGTACAGCTGACTGAACAATTTGGCAACCGCGAATCGAATTGCCTTAAGATGTAATATACTGCATACCACGATTGAAACACTTTCAGAAACAAAACTAGTCGACAGTTCAGATTGTTTTTCGCCACTTTGCTTTCTTGCACCGCATTTTTGTTCTTATACTACTTCAATCGTAATTGTTTGCTTAAATGTTCAGTGCATGTTCAAACCAGTAAATTGATTTGTTTGCTTATAAATTTTAATCGTGGATATTGTAAGACCTCCAAATTACATTTGTGCCAAATACAAGAATTGAATTGTTTTAATCATTTCAAATATTACATGCAAAAAGTCCTCCGTACGAAACATATACCTATATGCTTACATAGGTACACAATACACATAGACGTATATGTATACGTATTGTAATAATAACTCATATGCCAACGGAGATCTCCCCGCTACAATCCGAATCTCTGTTATCACTCCATCTCGGTCTGACGACCGCTCGCCGTCTCTTTCCGTCGAGCGAACCCTCGGGACGCGATCAATGTAACTGTAATTAACCTTCCGTTGAATTTTTGATCCACTTGAAACAATGAAATGTTTTGAGACTAAACAAAATTAGCTCTCCCCGTTGTTGATACGCGGTAATAGAATAATCTGACTGCTGCACTGTTACCGCTATGGATGCCTGCTGCCGTATTCCTGCTGTTCTCCTGCTGGGGTGGGAGTGATTCGGCTGTAACCGGGATCGAGAGCGAGAAGAGAATATGGCGACACCGTTTCAATGTATACACACAGATATGCCCGTATGTATGGATATGTATAAATACATACGATATGTGATACGATGCGTCACAAAAACGACTAGTAAAGATACAATCGATTGTAGTAAGATAGAACAGCAATCCTGATATTTTGTAATACTGCAGCAAAAGTAATTAAATCTGTATAGATTTAATACTGCTATTTTGCTCCAAGAGCTCGCAGTCGAAAAATCATGAGTGCGGCGAAAGAATCGCACGGAAAAATCTTCGCAGGCGAACGGCTATTGAAATGTTCAAATGTTTTCGTGATTCGTCAGCGAATAGACATATTTCAGATTAACGAAAGGACTGCAAGATATTTGACAGTGCAAGACGACCGCCCTAACAAATGCCACTGAAAAGAGAACACCGGCATTACACTAAATTACAATTCTACACAGCACAAGACATAATACATAATTCGAAACGATTATCTTGTATATACACATACATCCAAACCTCGACGTACTTTGCGAAGGTTCATGTTTAATTACAGATCTAATAAATCTAATTTTATAAAAAATGGAATATTATAGGCCCGAGGAGAAACTTTTTATTGTGAAATAATTTTACGGTGGCAATTTAGCAGAAGTTACACACGATTTATTTGAAAGATCAATTCTTAGCGCGACTACTATTCGTAATACAGTCCGACGTTTTGAAATAACGTTTACATTACATAATAAATAACAAAAATAAAAATATCCTGGCGAAAAATGTCAGTGATATCTAAATAAATATAGGGCATTAGTGGAATAACATCCTAGTTAACATCTAAACGAATTGATCGCAGTTGTAACAATGCAACAACAACTTTACCGCGCAATGTCACGGTTCTTACAACCACTAAAATTAGAGCACAACGATAAGCGTTTAATTTCTTGCTATGGTATACAAATGTACGTAAAAAATTCAAATTTCGATTCTCTTAATTTGTATAGAAGATCATTATACATATAGATCATTCATTGTTGCAAATATCCAACATTTTCACCTGATATATCTAAAAATAATAATTCTATTCCCTAAAATTTCTATGATCACAAGATGTTGCGCTTTACAGCAATTGTGTTGGGAGGGGTGATATTCCCCTATGTTCGCTGTGTTGCTTACGTTAGAGAACTGTCCACATACCTGTTTCCTTAACTGTACCTACATCCCTGTACTAATTTAGTGCGGAAGCTATCATTTACACGAATACAATTTCAAAATTATCTTGACTTGACTGGTAATGCGTAGAAACTTCTACGCATTACCAGTCAAGTAGTTCATGGTAAAACGGATTGTATATATTGTAGGAGAATAAAATCCTTACGGTGTAAGAGAAGAATATCCTTATGCACTCTTTCTTCTGTTGTGATCCAGAAGGAAAATATATTACTTTTACTCGTACAAGATGGATTTCTTTTTCTCCTATGTAAGAAATATCTTATACGTCAATATTTAGTTCAAAGATACTGTCAAATTTAATCAAGTAACATACTGTATCATCTCAAAGAAGGATTATTCTTGAATAAAATAAGTCCATTCTTCTTTTACAGAATTTAAACAAGAATACATTTATTTGAATTTATTTGGTTTTAGATTAGTAATAATTTTCTTGCATATACTTATGCGAACCAACCGTTTACTTGACCCAAGTAAACAGTGCTCGCTTTGTGCTCGTACTTTTTGCGTTGTTTTCGCTTTTTTGTATAGGTTCATTACCTCTCTGTTTGTACATCTCCATTCACCTTTCGTTGTTCTAATACCTCCCAGTATTTTCCTTAAACATTTTTTTTTCCAAATTTCCAGTTTTTGTATGTCCTTTTTTCGTCATTCCCCATGTTTGCTTGATATACAGCATAAGTAATGTTATTATTGTCTCGTAAGCTCTAATTTTGACTTGTATAATTTCCTCTCAAGATTCTCTTATCTATTTTGCACTTTTCTTCGTTTTATGATGCTATTATTACCCATATAGGATTGGAACTGGTTAACTTTTTTTCAAATTTGTACTCTCTTTCTTTTGTCTTTGATTTGGCATATTTGTTTTACTCTATTACTTCTGCTCTCTGTTTTATATATTTTGCGTTTGTATGCAGCCCAAAATTGTTGGTTTTTTCTTTCAATTTCTTGAAAGCCTCATAATTTCCTTTCCAATACACTGTACTTCACCAAAGTAAATCGAACCTGTTGAATAAATTAAATAGGCTCGTCGAGATGCGGTCGTCTTAAACCTTTTTCCACTCTAAAATGCTCCGAATAACTGTCGTCTAATAAAATTTTATTTGTTGTGTCTTTTAGTGTTATTTTCAGCAGGATTGCTATCTTCTTGGGATTTTTAATCTTACCAGCGCTTCGCACACTCTTTCTCTGAAAATCGAATCATATGATTGTTTGAATTCGATAAAGAACATATGCAGAGCTAAATTTTGTTCATAGTTGTTAGGTTAGATTTGTTTTAATATGTGAAACCTCCTTGATGTTCACCCACCACTGAGCTCTCGTATTTCTCTTATCTTTTCCGTAGTATCCTCACATACTAAGTCTAAAAGTACAATTCCTCTGTCATTTTTACATCGTGTCTCTTTCTTGTAAATTGGGCAAATAAGTACGCTACTACAATCTTTAAGCATTATTTTTTTTACACTCCTTGTATATTCTTGTATTAACACTTCTGCAGGATTCCACTTTCTCCTGCAACTTTACTGTTTTTTAACTTTGCTATAACTTCAAATATTTCTTGTTGTCTAAGTACTCTACTCTTCTTCAATACAGCTTAGTGTTTCTGTAGTTCCTTGAGCTGGTACTGCTCTTCTGCTTCATTTAACAATTTATTGAAGTGTCTTGCCTATATGTCTAATTTCTCTTTGTATCTCTTACTATAAGGCCTTCTTCTACAATAAATTGTTCTGGAGTTCGTGCTTTGTCGAAAATCTTTCGTGATAGATTTTTTTTTATTTCTTTGTTAGCATTGTAACCTAAACCCTATTGGATTAATTAGGGCACAAATTAAAGGTTAAGTTTGGAATGGTGGATGTAAAACGCTACTACTCCAAATCATATCAAACACTGAGAGCGCAAAAACGGAAAAAAAATGTATATCACATATAAAAAGGTACAGGAAATGTGTACATTAGATGATTTAATCAATAATCTTGTAAAACCGTTGATTAAATCGACAGCAAGTGATAGTTCAACTGATATCGACTTTAATAGTGACACATAGAGTATAATCTTTGGTGACACATCAGATAGTGCTTGAAAATGTATTTTATTCTCTGTTACTATTATTGTTTGTGGAAAGAATTGGGGACTTAGCCCCAAGATGACTCTCTGGTTATTAGACCCACGATAACGTACGGAGCTATAGTATGATGGCCAAAGGTGCGGCAGGTGGGGTCGGCCAAAACGCTGTGTGGCGTGCAGAGGCTGGCGTGTCTATGCGCCACGGGGGCAATGAGATCGGCCCCTACCACCGCAATGGAAGTAATTCTAAACCTGTCACCAATACATATTTATATACAAGGAGCTGGAAGGTCTACAGTACACAAACTTTGCATAGTCAAGTACCGATAAATAAATCGCACGCCACTGTACATAAAAAAAATAAAAATGAATTCAAGGAGGCCCCTTTTAGGAATGCCCGTGTGATGCTATGGTTCAAAAATTTAACCTAGATAGAAAATATCAGATTATAATACCAGATAAGAAGGATTGGGAAACAGGTACTCCAGTAAAAGCGGACTCAAACTGGTATAGAGAGGGCTCTAAAATGGACTACGGCGTTGCAGCTGGAATATACGCTAAGAAGCCTAAAAAGGTTCTTTCGGTAAGCTTCAGCATAGACATAACGGTGTTCCATGCTGAGGTTGCTGCAATACACCATTGTGTCTGAGAAATAGAAAGATGTACCGGCCAGGTAAAAGCATCGCTATTTTCTATGACAGTCAATCCACACTTAAAGCGATTAGTTCCATAAGCCTGGACTCTAAGTTGATTTGGGACTGTGTAAGCCCCCTAAATGAGGTGAACACCCAAAGGAAATTAACCTTGGCCTGGGTTGCTTGCCACTTAGACGTGAGAAAAAATCAGGCGGCAGACGAACTGGCCAGTCGAGGTTCGTCAAGGTCGTTCGTTGAAGCTGACTCTTCTTTCGGCACTACCAAATCGCAAATTAAAAAATCCATCAATAATATATCCAACCAGTCCAGACAGTGGTGGCAAAAATCACCGGGACAGAGACAGGCAAAAGAGTTCCTAAACGAACAGAGGCTTGAATTTACTAAAGATCTACTGAATAAAGACAGGAAGACTGTCAAAGTAATAGTAGATCTGCTGACTGGTCACTGTAGACTAAATAAGCACAACATAGACCTGGCAGACGACGCAACCTGCATATTTTGCCAAGAGGAGGAAAAAACATCAGTTCATGTGCTGTGCCAATGTGAAGGCCTGGCGAGGACAAGGTTTCTAGTAATGGACGTGGAGAACCCCACAGCTAGTAACTACACAAAGAAGATGATAGGCCTAATTAAGAGGGCAAAATTAGGGAGCGTCCTCTAGGAAAAAAGGGGATCACAATAGATCTGAAAAGGTCGCGGTGAAACAGGTCCATAAGCCACCCCAATCCTAATCTAATCTAATCACTATTATTTGTTGTTATTATTAATTTATTTGTGCAATTGTTTAAGAAAATATAAAAGAGCTGTAATTAGTTTTTCTTGTTTAAGTTAAACGCCTTTACAAAATTTATAATTATACAACAAACAGAGTTATTTGAATTTACCGCCAAATATGGTAAATTTGAAAATTGAGTGGTGTAAATGGGGCCTTGTTAAGGGCTCCGCCTTATTAAAAAAGATAGTTTATTATTATTTACTTAAACAGTGGAGATCGGTGATCGCATCGTATGTGCAAAGGTTAGGATGCTATGTACCTACTGTCAACTGGGCCATCTATAATGGCATAAACTAAAATTAAACGTTTATTCAACAATTTTATGTTTACTTGAGTTATATTTGACAACACTTAACATGACTGCCTTTATATATTAGAAGTTACCGTCAGATACTTTTACTATTGCAACAAATAATAGGAAACAACCATGATATGTACCACACACATTACAAAAACCAAACCTACTACCCTCAATATATTAATTCATTGAAAACGTTCCCCCAGTATAAATCATTGTTCCTTGGCACATAATCAAACACTCAAACACCCTCAAATTCCCATTATATTATCATGCAAATAAAATAATTTCATTACCACTCCTGGCGCTGTGAGTAGATAGAGGTGCGGTTGGCTGGCGTCTCTCAATTGTTCCCTCATCTTTTATTTTCAAAAGGGAAACAAGAGAACGCCACCGGTCGGGTAATTATTACGCCTGGCGTAAACTCCGATAAAGATCAAGTACTAGTATTTCTACGAGCTCTGCGGCGGGCATCAAGAGGCCAATACAATCGCCGCGATACGATTCGTATTGTACCCTCGCAAAAAGACGTACAATACACGCCCGATGGATATGAAAACAATGCGCTGAATATCGGAATTGAAATGACTCTCTGAGTATCTGTCACTAACAGAGAAGATTTTTTTTAAAGTCGTCTAAGGAAAAGACCTCTTGACATTATTGTGTTATCATATTTCCACATAATTAGAAGCTGAAATATAAAGTAAAGGAAAGAATATTTTATTATAGTCACTGGAAAGCAATTACGACAAAGCATTTGATATCTTGTAGTAAATAAATCCTCTATTGTTAAATTAGTTAGTAAGTTATCGTTAAATTAGGTGGAACTACCGGCCTGGACCGATTTAAAACATAAGCAAACAAACGTGATTGTATCCGACTGAAACCAATAAAATTGATTTACGAGGTGTATTCATTGGTGCTAAACTTTCTACACTAGCTTGTGTTTAAAACAGGATAGAAGAGTCACTCTTTACGTACCTGACAAAGATAAAATATGCGCCAGTGCAATTGCTGGAATCTAGTCAATCCTCTTCGGCATACTTAGATAAATAAGTATAGGTGGCTCTTTAATTTGCATACTGTAGTAGGAGATTTTGCCTATCACAAGATAATCACTATACATCTTAAATTGTAAGTAGCGTGCGTGTTGCATCAAACATTTTCTACAACTGAGCGTTTCGTTACGGGTTATAGTTTTCATGAACGTATGCAAAATAGTTATGTGGGTACAGGGTTGGTGACTATATATATAATTTATTTTATTTTGGAGACAAATAGAACGATTGTAACCAATTACTGATATTCTATCAAACAAGCACAAATATATCGTTCCGTGTTTACTGTAATATCCTGTGTATAAATGACTATATCAGTCGAAAAGGGCTACATAAGCGGTGCAACTTGAAACAACTTTCACTCCAGATAATTTCAATATATTTTCAATTATTAAATTGAAATATCGATTTATTACGGCATTTTTTAGAATTGTTGAAACATGAACAACCAGTTAAGCATTTCTGATATTTGGTACATCTTGGTGATATAAATAATATAGCAGTATATATAAACCTTGGAAATAACGCGCGCTATAAACGTCCCTAAGAATTCGTTTTACAAATGTAGCTTAATAGTTTTATTATAAATTAAGAATTTCAAACAATGTTTACATTTTTAGGATAGTGTGTAAATAATAGTACATTGTCATCTTCAATATCAGGATCGAAAATATAAACGAACAAGATTATTAGAATTTTACTAAAATTAATTGGATTCACAATACCAGTGCTCGCCCTCTTTCTTCCATCACATTATTGTTATAATAATAGTAACTAAACCTATAGCATCACACGAGAATATAATACAAACTGCGGTGAAAGTTGAAAACAAATCTACGCAAAAATAAAATCAACAGAAGTTATTTACAAAACGAATTAAATATCTTTTATTCAAAGGAAAGAAAATTTTCGAAAAAAAGAGGCATAGTTCCGCGTAGGTATCAGAAAAGCCGGATTTTACCACGCAATGCCTAGGAATATGGACCGTTTTGAGGATTTGAAGCGGATGCGTGTCGGGCTTATGCTAATTTCTTATCCGTCGGGTACAATAACATTGTTACGCGAGAGTTTCTCACTTCTGGTCGCATTTGCAATGCAAAATTTTCCATCTTTCTCCGTCGACGCCGAAAATGGATCCAGTTCGATATTTAACCATATTTACACAGTATTTATAAGTAACTTTGACATCTATGTTGCACGTATAATAGCAGAGAAAAGCACGAAGAGCAGTGCGAGGTGATGATTTTGTACCTCTGGTCCTGGCTAAAATATAATTTATAACAGAAAAGTGCTTGGTAAAAAAAATCATGGAGTAATATAAAAATACCGTAAAAAAGATTGATCGTCATCTGCCAAACGGACAAGGTAATCATTTCTTATATAATTTTATATTCGTAGAAGCGCATTCAATTTTGGAAATATACTTTCTTTGCGTTGAGTACATTGACGGATAATTGTAAAAAATGTATTTGTTATAGAAATTGAATTATAGGTTTCCTTAATTCATTAAATCATAACAATTAATTGTCAAAAAGACAATATGCTGTTTGTTAAGATCATGGTAAAACTAGATATACTCCAAAGGATAACGTTACTCTGCTGTTATTCCCCAGCCGCGTCATAGGAGCTGTCAACTGCCAAAGTTTTTAATGGGGTGCATTAGTAAAATTTGACAACTGATGCTTCTATGACGCGTCTGGGTAAAAACATCAGAATAACGTTCTCTTTTCGAGCATACCTAATCTATTTGTACCATGGGTACAAATCCCACTAAACAAGAGACGTATATGAAACATAACAAAAAATTCCTTAGACGCAAAATTTACAATATATGACTTACGTTTACGCGGGTATTTAGCACGGGTGTAGTTAAATCGGTGTAATTTAAAAAAACAATTTAGGAGTGGTGTTTACACATGGGATGTTAATAAAATGTAGTTGTCTTTCGACTTTAGATGCAACTGTAATGAAATTAGTCATAAAATGTGGTACTTCTAAAATAAAAAAAATACTTTCACCAAACAGTAGTTAGAAGTACACTTCTCACAGGAAAAATTCGGGACACCAGCAATTCGGAATTTTAAAATTTCTTGATTATAAATGCAACTTTCGGAGGACGTATTCACTTATCATAGCCATAAATCACTTAATTATATATATTACTGCGATCAAAGGTAACGATTAGACATTTAAAGAAAAAAATAAATATATAGAGAGAAAAAGGTTTATGTATAGAATAAACAAATAGGAGTTTTGGTGGCGGCGTTTCCTTTAGAAATACCAATAAAAAAAAATACATAACAAAAAGAACTCTTGAATAGACGGCTTCATTTAGAAATATATATATATATATATATGTATTTAACTTGTTTGATGTTATGTAGAGATAATTCTTTTTTAAGAAAACATGTGGTGATGGGATTTTATTATTTAAAATTATGTTACTCGTTAGTGCTGCTTTGATATTAGTTATTTACTTGAATTTATGCTCGCGAGTATTAGTTAGCAATAGATAATATGTCAGTCAGCCTCCTCAGTTTTGGGATAATGCGATTTTCACAGATTTATTGACTACTATTGACACTATTATTGATGTATTAATTACTATTATTGTTGAATATTCTTAAATATTGTATTGATACCTTTTGTAAATGTATTATTTTTTTATATATATTTTCAAGTCTTCGAGATGTCACTTTCCCCCCTCCCATCTAAGAAGTATTATAGCTGTACTAAAAATCTCTAATATGCAACAAATTAATAAGATCCCTTAAAATACTACATATTTATAACGTATTACCTACAAGTTTTTATTTTCTCATTTCTTACTGTGATATTCGCCCAAAATTAGGGTGCCTATAACATTTGCTCGCGACTGTAATTATATAATTTTAAAATCCCATCGCCATGTTTTCTTAAAAAAAGAATTATCTCTACATAACATCAGACAAGTTAAATACATACATGTGTATTTCTAAATGGTGCCGTCTACTCAAGAAGCCTTTTAGTTGTTATGTATTTTTTTTGCATTAATATTTCCGTATTCGGTATTTCTAAGGAAACACCGCCACCGAAATTCCAATGTGTTTATTTAATGTATAAACCTTTTTCTCTATATACATTTATATTTCTGTTTAAATTTTTAGTGTTTACCTTTGATCGCAATAATACACACAAAAAAGTGATTTATGGCTTTGATAAGTGAATATATCCTCTGAAAGCTGCATTTACACCCCAGAAATTTTAAAATTCACGATTGCTGGTGTCCCGATTTTTCCTGTGAGAAGTGTACATCGGTTTATACGTAAAATCTTGTTTCTTTGTCATTACATAAGCTATACCAATATCGCCATGTCCAATTATATATAAATTTCATATTTCATTTTGGCTTATGTTGGTAATAGCGAAATAAAATGCTCGTGTAAACGTAGTCTATATTTGTAGCTTATAGGAAACGCCTTTTTTATATTTCTTGACAACCCAGTAAATAAGAAACATCACAAAAAAATTCTTAGGAGTAAAATCTGCAATATATATTTGTAACTTACATGAAACACTTTTTTTTTAATATTTTAATATTATTTGTAACATTTAGGAAAAGGTATTTTGTGTAACCTAACTATAACATCGTTAGTAATAGCTGCGTATTGCGCATACACAAACACGCAACTTTAAGGTTTGCGTATTGCCTACTGTTGTGGCCAGATCGGATGTGGCTAAGAGCCGTTTTACACGTACGAGAATTTTTACATAAATCATAACAAAAATTATCTCGAAAATTTTTGTTTCAGGTCGTTTTACACAGAGATAAATTTTAACCGGAATGTTCACGATATTTGTTGTTATAAGCAGGCGCATTTGTTAAATTAAATTGTTATTTGATTATGGTTAAACATTTGGATCATAATTGTTTAGATTTAGGTTACAACTTAGAAGTGCAAATGGAAGTAACCTTATTCTTGTGTAAAACGACCTGAAAGTGTAGCGATGAAATTTCTAACGAAAATTCTCACCAAAATTTTCGAGATAATTTTTGTTATGATTTATGTAAAAATTCTCGTACGTGTAAAACGGCTCTAACTAACAAAGTTGTGCTTTCTCTAATTAACATAATGGTAGAAACACCTGAAGCTGAGGTAAGTATATTAGGTATACATATATACAGTTCAATTATGACTCGCATAAATTTTTTCTCGACTAATAGGTAAATAAACTAAAACTAAATAATAAAGACTTTTTAATACAATTCAACGTCCGTTTGTATAAGCTACTTCTATAACCGCTTCAATTCTGTACCACAGAGGTAAATTGTCGTAAGTCCATTTTTGCCCATTATGAAGTGTAGGTATACGATTTTCTTAATCTGCAATTACAGAAAATGATATACTTAGAGTTCATAATGGGCAAAAGATAGCCTTACGACGCTTTGCCTCTATAGTACAGAAATGATTCAAATGATTACGTTTATAGAAAGTGTTTCTTAGAATGTTTACAGTTACGTTTCTGGAATGTATTCAAACGCAACGTTTCTTTTGAGACGTTTCTGAGGGCGGACATGTCGTATGTTCTGTACAGTAAACAAAAACGTTTCTGCACGTTGCACTTAACGTTTCAACGTAACAATTGTTTCATCTCTGAAACATTTCTGTTACCGAATTTTGTTTAGTGGGGTAAGTGTTATACGCTAGCTGCCAATGATGATATGGAGAAGCTGTTTCCATAGCTATTTCTAGTTGTTTATCCGTTATTGTTGAAATGAAAGTGTCATAATTATTTTTTCATTATACCTCTCTGAAAATACTGTGGTTACATGTCTATTTAAGAGAGGGCTTTAAAGAGTGATTGTAGAAAAAAACCGATGGGAGCACAGCAATGGTTTATAATTAATTATCAGTCGTTCTTATGCAATATTATTCCAAAAAATGTTGCCTTAAATTGTACATTAACTGTCAATGAAGTAGACTACGACGGATTACACAATACAAACACAGAAGTCGCTGGAAGGAAACATGTTTTAATAGTATTGATTTTTTGATTCCATATACGATACAAAACACTTGTCTGGCAATCTGGCAACAGTGAAAATCAGCTTTGCTTATACACTGGTTTTAAATATTCAACAACAAAGGAAACTGTAATCTGGCTGTGAAGACAATTTGTCACAATCTAATGTTACCTTATAGCTGAACTCGGCGGTTACGGATCCCTACTGATCTCCAAAAATAATTTAACATTTCGTCGTTATTATTGATAATTAAAATACCTAATTCAGCAGGATGAGTTCTTACATTACTACTTAGGTTTTAAATTGTTTAAAACTTACAAAAGGTATATTTTTTCCGCACATACATCTCGATTTTTGCGCTTTATTAAGGAAATGTGAACTTATTAAGTAAAAGTGATTTTTTAAAATTACAAAATCGGTCGCTGATTTTTTAAATATAGTTCGTGAGAAGAATTTGAACCTAATATTAATTATAATTTCTTTCTTTAATATATGTTTTGCTACGCTAACACATAATTGACATGGATTATTTATTACTTCTTATCCCCCCTGTAGGTACCACTTTTAAGTTATAGGTTCATAGAGCGTTACTGTAAATATTAACGATATACAGAAAGGTTAAGATGTCTCTTCAGAACTTGTTCAGAATTGTTTTTTACTCGAAATACCGTTACTACACTTGCCCATTACTTACGATCGCGTATAGAATTGGAGCATTAGAAAATTGGGCATATTTAAAATGCAGCACCGTATTTAGGTCCTATTTCCAATAAAATCGGAAGTAATAAAAACTTACATATAAGCTAAATAATTACAAATTTGCAGTAGATAACACATCAATTTTATTAGAAATATCTATAAATACGATATTTATGAACCGGGATCTATGGGTTCGGACACCCGGTATGTTGTAATTTTAATGCTGTTTTTTAGTTTGCGCCAAATATAAAAGGATTTTTCTCAATTTTTGACACAAAAAGCAACTAATTACCGGCGAATTTCATTATCGAATACCACCGTTAGTACGTCAATAGGGCCGCTTTTGACGGGCTTGTACACATTGTATTCCGGATAATGTCGTTAATTGAACTAAATTCGACGGCACACAATTATAAAAGCGATAACGCAATATCGATACAGTACACCAGTATAATACTCGAGCACTAATCCTATCGACGATGGCAGCCAGGTTAATAATATTTTAGGTAATTACATTGGCGGGGAATTGTGTCGAGTTAATGTCGATATTTTAAGTACATGATCTGTTTATTAATTATGCGCTCAGTGTATGTACATATTTCAATAAAGGTATTTTCCATATTTCAATATAATACCTACATTTATACGTCAAATTTAAATTTCAATGTAGGTTCACAAACTGAAATTCATTAATTGGACTAATATACAATTTTTATTATAGACATACCTAGCTGTAATGCAGCGGTAATACGAACGCCCGATTTTTTGAGATATATAAATATCATTGTTTAAAAAAAGATTTTTCTTCAGTTCCTATTATTATCTTATTTTTATTTAAAATTTCGAAAAATAGTTGAGATATTTATAACAGAGTTTGGGATTCAGAATTTAGAATTTCTTTATTTTCTATAATTTTTCAGCTATCGGTTTCGGCTATTACTCGCCTTCATCAGGTGAAATAAACTTATGTAATAATCAAATGGTGGTTTTTAATTTCCTTTTTTTGACTTTTTGACTATTGCATAAGTTTTCGCCTGACGAAAAGCTAGTAACAACCGAAACCGGCAGCTTATATATAAAGTTACAGTGATCCGTGAACAATTCACTGTTGGGAAGCTGTAGAAATATTATGATCAATTTTGGCATTGGCCCCAATTTATTTATACCAACTTGTCCACTTTCCAGACTGATAATTTATGAAAAATCTCTTGTGTGTTATGTGATTTGTTATGTGATTCTCAGTCCTGAACATTTTTTTTATCAAATTAACCCATTAAAAATTACAAGATCTGTTAACATTAAAGTTAACTCTTCCCTTCTACATACGCCACTGTAACCCATAATTAATACAATGTAAAATTTAAAATTACTGTAAACTACGTTTATTATCTATTAGAACATACTTTGATTGAAAGAAATAGATGGTCAGGTGCGTCATTATATAATGTTTTATAAGATATATATTTAAAATTTTAAAATTTAATTTTTAAATAAATACACTAATCCCAAGTTCATATAGCACATTTCTGTTACGGTAACGTTGGCTGTTGAAAATATTCTAGACCATGTTAGGAGAATTTTTATGTTAAACAATTTAAATTTTAATAAATGAAACCCTTGGCGGCTCGTGACAATATTGAGTGATAGGCCCAATCATGAGCCAACTTCCCTCCCCTCTCCCCCTTCATTTTATTTATTTTACAAAATTTTAAATCAGTTTAGCTCAGCTTATAGTAATTTATTACCTCATTTGTTGCTAAGGATCATTATTACAATCGTGATTTAAGGATTAAATATGGCAAGGTCGAGTTTATTTTTTTATTTGTATCGATTTAAGTCTAAAGTGAAGTTTAAACCAAAGATCATTGATCTGCAGTTTAAACTGCAATTGTAGTAATAGCTCTGACTAAAATAATACCGACACAAAAAAATTAATACACACAAATTTAGAAGCCATGTTAAAATGAAAAATGCATTAAGTTCTTACCAGGAAGACTTATCTATGTAAATATAAATACTAACGTATTTCCTTCAGCTGCATATATTTAGTTTTTAAACTGCACGTACATGAGTCACTTGTTTAGTTCAGGTGTATTTGTCATTTTATATCGACAAAAACATAACACAACACAGAGTACATGAGTTATTTAAGCGAAGATCTTCGAGTAAAATATAATGGATAGTTTATGCATAATAGATATTAAATATTCTTGAACCCATTTTTTATTACGGGGAAGTGCTAAACCGAAGTCCGTATGCGACGGTCCTCTATATATGTTTCTCCTTTCAATAGTCGATCTTCGGCGGCCTCCTGCGTCTGACTCACACGCTTGCCTACCGTGATAGTGGGAGACCCTTCGCGCACAGCGCCGAGCAGTAACGAGATGATTCAATCAACCAGCGGACAGCGGGCCACGGAACGGCTGGCCCCACTTCGATGTAATTTTTGCCTATACTGTGACCACCCCCTCCACCGCTGGCTCCGCGCGGATACCTACAAGCGTCTGAAATCGAGGCTAATCTAGACGTGGTCCAAGTTCGCTGCTTGTCTGGATAAATAACTACAAAGCGCGTTTGGTCGCATCAAATCATGGGAATCGCAACGTTGATTCTATAGTTAAGTATGTGTGTGTTTGTGTACGTATATTTATCGGTATTTTTACAGAAAATAACAGCTCTTTAATGATTAATTTGTGATTTGCAATGGTGGGGCCATGGCCTCGTGGATCTTTAAGAGGAGCCGCCCCTAATATCGCTTATCGATATATAGTTGCAATTTTAGACCCCAGAATGATCACCGTAAAGACCTATGTCTACTAAAGCATACAGCAAAACTACGTCTCTTGGAGGTTTGACTACACATTAAAAAAATTTTGGTAAAATTCCTGTACGATTTTGGGTCAATTTGTGTCCCTAAAACCGTACAGGTATATTACTTTTAGAAGTAATATTTCTAACTATAAGTAATGTTTCAAAGGTTTTTTTTTTATGTAACCTGGAATACTCATAGCAAAATTTTGAAATGTGGATAACTTTTCCAGGATCTTTTCATATAGTCTGGAATACTCACAAGTGAAATTTCTAAAGTAGTGATAATTTCCATAGAAGTTTTACTTGTTTAAAAGTAAAATACAAAGAAAAGTTCAGTATTTCTGATTTTTTTCCTGACACAAAAAGGAAATTTTGTCGAAATGAAAATGCCCTGGTAGAGTGTATTTAATTAGAATTTAATGCATAAAAGGCAAACAATATATGGAAATTTCTAATGCTTACCCAAAACCACTGCACGACACGTCACCCGTTGCCCTCTTCACATTGGCGGTGAATTCGCAAAAATCAAGGGCCACCGTATGCAATGGGGAAACTGTTGTAATAACAGTTCCTAAGAAATATTTATGTGGCAAGTAATAGATAAATATTTGATACTATGTCTGCCATGTAGAAAATTAATATCGAATGTGGAAAGTTAGTGTAGTGAAATAAAACAACCGCCAACTTCACAGCATTTCTGTACTTCTAGAGTATGGTTAAGGTATTTGCTACTATAAACCAAAAAACTTTGCTATTGTATGTTTAGAACATCATGACAGGATGATTTACAGTTTTGTAATATAATTTTGACGTAAATCTACTATTATTTTATCTGGAACTGTATCAACTTTGTATAAAATAAATAGTTTCTTTCAGAAAATCGTAAGAACATGATATTTTTTTGCTATTAAGGTAATTTATTTCAGTAAAAGACATTATTTTTAACTGTAATTTTGCAAATTGTAAAAAATGTTAAACTTTTCCTGAGAGATATTAATATTTTTCTTAGTAATATTACAACGTTAAAGATTTTTTCTAAGAAACAGAAAGTTTTCCATTAATATTCACATAAAACATTTTGTACATTTACCCCCACTAAATGCGGAAAATTATCCAAAAAAGTGATTTTGACCAAGAAATATTACTTAAATTTGTTAGTGTGTGAGTGAGTTTTTAACAAATAATGCTAAATTAATTCCAACGTGCATGCAAGTTGTTTAGGATATTCCATGTTCAAATTGTAGCAGAGTGCGTAATAGACTTTAAAGCATTAAAAGAACAGCAAACAGATTTTCTGATGTGTATTAATACCACGTACTAATAATCAGTATAATAGTTCTAAAATAACAAAAAAACAAAACCACGTGTGGCCGAACAGCATGTCATTTCTGCCTATGTCTGGCTTGAACCATTAAGAAAGAAAAAGTTAACGCATGCGCGCTTTACTTATTTCTTTATCACTTGAAAATTATTATATTATATTTCTGACTGTAATTTTCCAAATTGTAAAAAATTTTAAGTTTTTCCTAAAACATATTAATATTTTTCTTGGTAATACTATATACAATGCTACAGATTTTTTTCTAAGAAACAGAAAATTTTGCTATGATATTCATGTAAAATATTTGTATTATGAGAAAATTTTGACATTTTCCTTAAGTTTCTGTGCATTTACCCCACTCAATGCGGAAAATTATCAAAAAAAGTGATTTTTACCAAGAAAAATAACCTAAATTTTTTAGTGTTTGATTTTCAGGAATCGATGACTCTCTGATAATGAATGAGAGAATCATTCAAAGTACAAGTAAATCATCGAGGGTTTTAATCACAGTTAGGTTATTGTTAACACGTATTTTTTTAGCAATTCTTTGCACTTTTGCTTTTCTAAATAACGATTGTTGAAATATATTTATTTCTATAAGAATAGTTAGATATTGAATCCCATCGAGACTGTATATATTAAATTTGTTATAGATATTAAACTGAAAGACGATTCGCTAGTTCTCGTTTGATAATAAATAATTCCAATTAGTCGCGTAGCTGGTTGCCAAAGCGTTATTTAAAGCTATTCTGCTAATGATAAAGCTCGTTGTCGACTTTGTTTGCGTCACCTGTCCCTTTGATGTCGCTCGCCGGAGCGGGCGTTATTCACGATCGCTCGTTCAGAATTAATGCTAATTTATCGCCCTGTGTGTGCGCGGGCGCACTATAGGCGCGTTTGTGCGTCTCGTTGTTGTCTCCTTCCCGTTGTGTTTTAAATTCACAGCCCCTGTTTTCCACCTTTCCCGCCCTCACAATATCTCCCGTACAACGTCGACAGATCGACTCGTGTGTTCGGCGACCGTAAGATATTCAATCGAATAATTCTGTATTCGACTACGGAATTATTACGCCGAAATCGCTCTCTGTGTAGCTGTGGATTTAAGTTAAAGAACTTTTGTGTTCGATGATGGAAAAAAAAAATATTCTAAATGAGAAAATATTCAAATATTCAAATGTTCGATGAAATAGTTTATAAGTAGCTTAAATAGTTGTTAGTTGTCATGCATTTTCGAAGATATAAATTGTAATATAATAGTGTTGAGCCTTTTTTTGGAACAAAACACTTCGTTCATTCGTTCACTTTCTTCGTGAATACAAGATCAAAATCCTGTTGGATTATAATCGTGGCGCACATGAGCGAATATACATAGGTAATGTTGGGCTTATTAGAACTATCACGTATGGGATTACAAATTGTAACGCAAAATAAGTAGTTTTAAATTCGGCCTGTTTAAAAAAGTAAATGCGATTAATCAGAAATATTTTTATATAATCTTTCACAGTACAAAGACAAAGAATTCAAAAATAGAAATTTGGTAATTGCCGAAAAAGGCGTACAACTACTATTAAGTAAACCTTATTAATTGATATTTTGTCACAACATTTTCCAAGTTATTTACATTTACATGGAACACAGAATTAACGTTCTCCAATTTGCAATATAATAGAATTAATAGAAGAACCCAAGAAAAAATACTTCCACCTGTCAGGGAAATTATGATGTTCTGGCTTTTAAGCTGTAAAGCTTGGGTGCTATTAAATAGCTCATATGTCTTTTTGCATTTGAACAGAGTTTTGGTATAGCCCTTTTTAGGGCAGGGCCAGATTGTGGCAAAAATTAAGTTTAACGGGCCAGGTTTAAACTCTAATCGGTATATATTTTTATTGTTTCTATTCGTAAAACCAAACCAAAAAACATGTTATTTTTTGTGAGGAATTTTTTTAAATACCTAATATTATTAATTCATATTATTGCTAAAACAAATAAAAATATTTTTAATTAACTAATGTGAACAACGACATTATTTCCTCTGAGGCAATATTTCACGATGCTGTTGCTTGGAAATGAAATAATCATGAGTTAATAATGACCTACGTTAGGTTTTTTTTTTCATTGTAGAAAATATCTATTGACATAAGGATACAAAGTTTTCCATGGGACTGGCTAATTACATGATTTCGAGCTTAATGAAAACTTTCAGTTTTAAAAGAATGGAATAATTTAGTATTTACTTTTATTTCTAAAATATTTTCAAGTTTCTTATGCTTTCAGTAAACCGGAAGTAGCCACAAACTCTGTTATTTTAAATGGAACACCTTGTATATTATTACATTTTTGAATTTAGTACAAAATTCTATGACAGTTAACGATTACAACTAGATTATCCTACCTATTTTCAACTATTTTTAAAACATTTACATTTACACTGTAATTGATTCATTTTCACTCGCTTTAAGTGCCAAAAGTCTCCCATTATAAAACTACCATGTACTAACATTATTTTGCTTCAGATAGAAAGAGTTCAGAAAGAATTTTAAGAGTTACAAAACTCAAGTTATTCAAATGGAACATCCTGTATAGTTTTATATTGTTAAAGGTAGAATTAAATTCTACTCCGTTTTGCAACCTATACCCGTCTGTAATAGTTTTGCCCGAATAATTTTTACCTGGTAGATTATGACTTTGATGTTACTGTAAAGAATACTTTACAGTTCTCAGCAAATATTATTTTTATTATCATTGTTTTATGCATGTTTAATGTAAAGTACATATTATTGTGCAATTTATAAACCAAATTGTGAAAAATATTAACATTTATTTCGATCTGAATATTTTAAATTTATTCTATATTCATGGACAATATCAAAAAATTGCAGCAACGCTTATCAGGAATTTAATGGAAGATACCCGTTACTTGCGGCCAATAGATTTAGAAACCTAAAACCCTTTTACCAGTTGTTACGATGGTGTTATCAAGAAAGAAAAAAATTAATCAGATTCATCAGCATTTTGGAATACATCCCAGCAGCATTCAATATCCTATATCTTGAACACCTTGAAAACATCTACCCTTAAAATCTTGAAATACTATAGGACCATATCTAGGATCCATTGTTATTTGAAGTGACGAATCAAAGTTTAGTTGAGAGGGCATAAGAAGCAAAAGAAATAATTATTTTTGATCCAGGGAACGCTTGTGGAAATTTTTTTCTCATTTAAGAACACCTTAATAACTTGTCTGACTTCGAAAAATGTCAATAAAACTTTTCCACTACTGTGCCATCGAATGGTTGTATATTTTTTATGTGTTACACATTGGGGGCATCCATGATTTTTTTCACCAAACAGTTACTAGATACTCAAACAACGTATACAAATTTCTAATCGATACAGGGGTACACCTTATGGAAATAGAAGAATATTAGTTACTTAGACGTTTATATTACTATATCGTACAAATTGTATGAATTTGGCATTTCTGTTTGCTGTTCGGATGTTTACTGAATCTATAAATCTGGTACAAAACCAAAATGTACTCCATCGTTCCAACATGCAAAAAAAAAAATATATATCAAAACATTTATTAATATATTTGCCTTATTTAGATCACGTCTAAGAGCACATTATTATGAAAGTCAAATAGAATTAGTAAAATATCTGATTTTAATAATGCAAACTTTAATAATTTCAAAAGATGTTAATGATTTGAATTTTATAAAGGCTGATCCAATTCCAGTTTCATAAAAAAATTATCGGAAAATGTAACATTATTTTATTTTTTGAATTATTAATAGTATATTTGGTATTATTCCTTAATTATAAAAAATGATGTAAATATATAAGATGCAAATATCCAGCTTTGGACATTCTATAGCAGTTAATTCTCACGAGATGGTTTTCTATGTTTTTTTCGTGGCTATAACATGACCCATCTTATTTCTGAGTAGCGGACCGGAACGTTGCTGGCTGGTTAGCGTAGAAGCGACTCTTCAAAAAAAGATCCACAAATAAAATCCAATAACGTTAAATCTCATAATCTTGGCAGCCAGTAAACATCATCGCTTTAAAACAGTTTATAATAATTAATTTGTTTAAAACTTAGCCATTAAATTTTTAAAATTTGCCGAAAACTATAAGTATTTAAGGTAGTACCTATGTTTATATAGCTTTTTCTTAGGGGGGTCACTACATAATCTGAATTCAATAGAAAATCATATCGCCAAGAGAAGAGGACCATTTTCTCAAAAATTCGCAATCCCTCATTCAGTCTACTCCTTAGACGATTTTGAATCTATTCAAAAAAAAAAAATAACTAGCTCAGTTGAACACGAGCGAAGAAAATGTACCCCAAAGGTTAAAAAACATTATTTTCCAGGAGAAGCGAAAATACAAAGCTCACAATTGGTAATTTTCGTGACCGTGGTCAGTAATAGTCATTGTTACTAACTCTATCTTATTGTTAGTGTAATTATTCCGTTAAGTATATGAATTTTAGAGAAAACACTTAGCCACTCACAGTGGATACACAGCCAGCGTAGTTGTTCAGCGGATTCGCTGAGCCATTGTCTCAGCAGTTGGCCGCGCTCCCTATTTTCCGCAGCGCTAAAGAAACTTTTCCGCAATTAGCTGTTAGATTTGATATATTCTTATATACACAATTTGAATTATAAAATTTCTGAATCCTTGTGTTGTTTTGCGTTGTGTTGTATTGCACTATATTGTGTTGTTTTCCATTGTTTTCTGTTTTTATTTATTTTAAACATTTCTCTTTCCTCCAGCAAACTTTTCAGGAAAACAAGAGGTTTACATGGCAATACAAACAGAGTGATAAAACATCAAGGCACAAAATTTGAGGAAATGGCTATACCTTCGAGCTTTAATATTATATTGTTACTCCAGGTTCAACATCAGATTTTATTTTTTCGTCCAAGCTTTGAAATATACGAAATAATTTAGAGGGGTACAATTGTTTCATATCAGATAACAAGTTCGACCTTGTCTATGTCAGCAAAACTGAACCTTGCGCTTATTTCAATTGCGGTTTGCAAAAATTTCCGCGGAAAAAATTGTTTATCGGCGACGAAAAGAACTGGCATTACATCAACTATAGAAATTTGGCGTCCTTGTTATGTTTCTTTGGATGGATCATGGCAGAAAAGAGGTCGCACAAGCCAAAACGAGATTATCAGTGCCGCCAGCGTAGACAGTAGATTTATAAACACTCGCCATGGCGAATCTCATTTTAGTTATGCTGTTGGTATCCGATAAAATTGAGATTCAGATATCAGGATCCAAAATTATCCGGATCCTAGAATTCGGATCCACTATCTGAATCTACTATCCGGTTTTCGGGTACAGAACCACTATCTGGTTCTCGGATTTGTATCTGGAGGAGATATAAATTATCGACCAATTCAATGTTAGTGTACATACTACATATGTACACATTCACGTTGCATTACGTAGGTGTTCAACAAATCTTTGTGATTATTGCACCAGATATGAGATTTCGGATAGCAGATCCGGATTTCAGGTTTTGGACACTTCATCGGGATCCGAGGTTTGGGACAACATATAGATCCGGGTAGTAAATTATCCAAAATTATCTGGATAAAAGAATAATTCGACCAGTTCTACTGCTTGGATTTTCGTGAAACTTATTCGAAAATAACTACACAGTCCTCTATTATGATAATCAAATATAAAAAATATATATTTTTTGGATTCAAATTATGTTGTGACTCCCTTAAATAAATTAACTTCCCTCTAACCTCTAACCTAACCTGCTAGCCACATCTTAAAACTTTATATTGCCTTTGTTTTTCCTCATTGAAAAGATTTCTCTCATCAGACAACCAGCATTTTTTCTCCTTTGTATAAATTGTTATTATAGGAATCGGGAAAATCCGCAGTATTTCCCTCACATACGAGCCAACATCACCCTTACCGGCCGTTCTTCTTCGTCATCGGACAGAATAAACACAGAAATCTGGATGATGATGATGATACCGTTGGGGATGGAATTTGCGCAGCTAGAATTTTATTATTTTCCTGGGTTATGACATTTAAATACGGGAAAACGGTTCCGAGATATCGGGGATTGTGAAGGGACGATCCCCGTAATATAAATAGCGGGCAAAGCAGTTTAGTTAGTTTAGCAAATGGAGCGGATGTTTTCACAGTCTCCCGCCACATCTCCCGGCGTCTCGTCTGCCATTCTCGCGCGGTCCTGACGAATCTGAGAGTGGTGAATACGGAATAGGAGATGGCTGAGACAAGGTAAGGGCCACGTACAGATTCGTAGCGAGAGTGTGTGTATCAAGCCGGAAGATAAAGATTTTTTGCTTACGGAGAAATTCTAATCCAGTCAAATGAAGAATTTAAGAAGACAGATTCAATAAGCATCTGCCATTAAATATCGACATTTATGAACCCTAGAAAAAATAGTATCAAAACTATGATATACAGGCTGATTCATTTTCGATCCTCACCATAGGGACCTCGCTTATTGTTGAAGATAGATGGTAGGTTTAAATTTGGCAAAATGGTTAAACTTCGAGGTTATTATGATCCCAAAAAGAAGGTAGACTTAGAACAAACGGTATTCGAGATTTAAAAAAAAAAAACGAAAAAATCGAATCTTCTTATTTTGCCTCTAGCACTTTTATTTAGCCTTGCAGTGAAACACTAAAGACTAATTCTCAAAGTCACTTTTAATCTTCTATCTAAGGCCGGTTTTACATTATACTTAATTTAGTATGAAACTTTCGATATAAATTTACTAAGACTTACTTACTTTGAAATTTTATATATATGTTTTATACTTAAATCAACCCTTACCCAAAATCCTTTTAATTTATACTAAACAGTTATGATACCTCATGCAGAATTTTGTAGATAATTAATGATTTTAAATAAATCTAACGAATTTTTCATTAATTTTCATGTTGGTTTAGTATATAAACTTTATATAATTGAATAAAACCTCGAATTAGGAAATATGTGTTAGTATCAAATAATAAATTATAATTCGCCGTTTGTAAAATATTTCCTTGATTTTCTTCCAAATTCCGGTTACCATAAACATTACGCGGCTTGGTTAACGATCCATACTCGACTAAATTTCTATGAAGATCTAGAAAAATGGTACGATATGGATGTCGTATAGGTTAATTTAGCATTAGCAAAGATAGAGGCTGCTATTTAAAAAAAAACAAGTTAGCTTGGGCTAAAGTTAAACAAATGTTCAGGACTATAATGGACACCTGTATATAGTTACATCGACTTTAATTTCAAGCTAAGTATGTTTGATATGAATATCTATAACAAATGTATACAGGGTGATTCTCAATATATGCGACAAACTTTAAGAGCTGATATCTGAGGTTATTTTGATCATAAAAGTTCATATGAGTACATGTCCAAAACGGTTTGGTTTTAAAGTTAATGAATGTTTAATAATAAATTATGAACTATGACTAACACGATATAATATCACAGTTGGTTCTTCAAAAACTATTCTGTTGAGCGGGAATTGTTTATTTGTCATTTCAATATTTTGTCAATAGTTGTCAGAGTATTGATTCAGTTTATTGCCAGTTTCTGTTTTCGAAAATGAATCACACGAATGCTGAGATGTGTGATATGCATTTCGTTTACGGTCTTGCCAATGGAAATTCGCGTGCTGCCAGACGTCTTTATGAAGAACGATACCCGAACCGTATCATCCCGCATCATTCAATATTTGCCCGTCTTCACCAAGGTCTTAGTGAAACAGGAAATTTAAAAAAACGGACGAGGAATAACGGGCACCCATCTACAGTAAGAACTCCACAAGTTGAAGAAATTGTACTAAATGAAATTGAGGAACATCCTACTACAAGCATCAGAAAAATTGAGTTTGCTTTAAACATTAGTCAGGCCACAGTTTGGAGAATATTGAAAGATCAACTGTTGTATTCATATCACATTTAACGGGTGCAGGTATTTTTGCCGGCCGATTTTCCGCAAAGAGTGGCTTTTTGTCAATGGATGCAACACAAACTCCTGACTATTTGGCTCAAATATTCTTCACCGACGAGGCTACTTTCTTTAGAAATGCAATTATTAATTTTCAAAATAATCACATATGGGCCGACGAAAATCCGCACGAACTAGTGAATGTCTGTCATCAACATCAATTCTCTGTCATGGGTAGGCCAGAATTGTTGGAGATCACTTGATAGGTCCACATTTTTTACCGATGCAGTTAAATGGCGAGGTATACCGCAATTTTCTTGAAGAGGAGCTACCCCTACTGCTGGAAGAAGTTCCGTTGCAATTAAGATTACAAATGTATTTTATGCATGACGGTGCTCCAGCGCATTTTAGTTTAGTTGCTCGCGAGTTTTTGGACAATACGTATCCAGATCGGTGGATAGGATGGGGAGGTCCACAACCGTGGCCTCCTCGGTCTCCACACTTAAATTCTTTGGACTTTTTTCTCTGTGGTCACCTTAAATCATTAGTTTGTACGACTCCCATTGAAAATGTCGATGAACTGAGAAATCGTATCCCAATGAGAACAAATGGTTACATTTACGTGAATTTAACGTTGTTTGAACCAATACAACGTTGAATTCACGTAAATGTAACCGACTTGTCATTGGGATTATCGCAGCTTTTCAAACAATTCGAAATACCCCTGGTATTTTAGAACGGACTCGCCAGTCAATACGACGGAGGATAGAAACTTATATTGCAGTTGGGGGCGGTCATTTTCAACAGTTAGTATAAGGTAATTTTGTTTTACTATTTATTTTGTTAATTCATAATAAAAACATTAATTATGTTAACTTACTATTAAACATTGTACAACTTTAGAACTAAGCGATTTTGGACATATGTTCTTATGAACTTTTATGATCAAAATAACCCCAGGAATCAGCGCTTAAAATTTGTCGCATATATTGAGAATCATCCTGTATACAAGCTACGGCACCTTATCCGAAAGCTTGCAGCAGAGCCATTTTTTACAAAAGCGTAAATAACACCGTTGTTATTGCAGATAGAAGTAAGTGATAAAGTGATGTTATTTTTCTACGTAGAATTTAAAAATGGAATAATAAATGGGGTATTCCATTTAAAATAGCGGAGTAAGTATGTGTTCTCCTACTTTTAGAAAGTCCTGTATAGTCAAAAATATTTTTAGATAATGCACCCTTAAATTCTATAAAACTTTTTTAACTTTTTCCTAAAATCAAAAATAGAGCTGTAATCAAAGACCCACTCTTCGGTGGGACAACTGTAAGTATGGTTGTCGTCGTTCAGGAATTCTAAATATCTTGTACTCGCTATTGTTGCATTTTGGTCCAATGAATTAAAAATGCTCGTTTCCCTTCATTACTAAAATGGTAGGTGATTTTCTCCTCTCCCTCCGCAATATGATGTCCCGTTTTAAGGCAAAACATTTATGGCCGCCTTATTTTCACAACTTCTCTAATTTATTCTCATTTTAACATTGTGTCTTTTTATAAGATACCTAATATAGGTGTTGTGCCTTCTGATTTTTTAATAAACGGTAATCATTTCCTGAATGATGTTGCTCTAAGGCAAATTACCTCTATTTACTATTCTTTTCTTGGCCACTGTTTACACGCAGTTTGTTCCTTTAATGCAACTAAGTTAGGAGCGCCGATTCCGACTGCGAGTTCCGGCAGAGGATGTTGGGAGGTCCTGTTTCGCTTATAGGGTTTCGAATTTCCCGTTTTATACCAAATTAACTTTTCGTCGGGATTCCGAAGAATATTAATGAAGTTGTTTCACGATTTGCATGCGCCTCCGGCGTTAATAAACCAGCTTGTTCTTCTTCTCCTTCTTCTAACCGAAGAAAGGACTTCGTCTTAACTCCTCTCGTCTCATTAATTTTCCCATTACCTCCATCCACCCATTCCATTTTCCCACCCTTCCATCATCGATGCCCGAGCGCTGATTATTTTCCGAACGGTTAGCTAATTACAATTTTAGATTTTCAGTTCGAGCGCAGCTTATTCTCTGTACAAGGCAATTCTTCTCTGGCGATATTTTATTACGCCCGGTGCTAATTAGATGCGCCAATTAGCAGGGCTGAACGTATATTAGAAATTTAATAACATAAAACTTTTGCGCCCGCCTCTCGCGTCCCATCTTTGCGAGTGTATAACTTTTAAACACGAAAATATAACTTCTTGTTCATCGGTTCGGCGGAGACCTTGGTCTCGAAGAAAAGTTCGCTGTGGTGTTCTGGTGTGCGTCTGCCTGTTGTAGCTACTTGGGGAGTAAAAATTAAAAATCGCTTAAATTAAGATCGGTACAGAGGAGATCGCGTGGAAATTTTCGCTTGAAGTAGCTCCGCTTCATGAATTGCTGGGGTGTATTAGGAAACTTAATAACGCTGTAAAAGTAACTACATAAAGTTCATCATTAATGCTACTATAATATATAGATATTCACATTACATGTTTACTAGCCAACCTTTAACACGCTTCCCACAGATGGACGTAGAATTTTATTGGCACTAGGAAAAGGCTGGCTTTCTCTTTTAGTTTTTTTTTTTAATAATTAAAAAACCTACATCAAAGACATATTTTAATCATATTTGCTTCATATTACAAAATTAGAAATGCAATTTATTTATTTTTAGCATTTATTTTTTCTTGATTTTTGTAATATATTCCAACACATTAATTTTTATTTATATAGACATTCTTAACTTACTGCGAATTATTAGATATTGGGTTTGGGTGGCATGGATTTATAACCTAAACACTGCAAATGAAAACGTAGCTGCTATTTTAGAAGAAGATCCCATTTTGTAAGTTAATAGCTAACCTATGCATTGTGGGATTTAGTAACGCAGTAATTTTAAAGCCAGTTTAAAATATCATGGTGGTACTATTTTTTGCGGAAAAAGTTGGAAGATTTTACGTTAGAGCCATCAGCAAATATGTAATAAACAATGTCCACGATTACAAAGGTGATTTACGAAACCCGCCCATTAAAAGTTCTTAAATTTGCAATGATATTTCGATTTTGAAACTTCCAGGTTAAACATACGAGTAGTTAGCTATGATCTCTTTAGAAAAAGTAACTTCACCTATGTCGCACTTCTGGTTACATCGAAAGTCATGACCAACTGACATTATAAATAGAAACCATTTTTAGGTTCTACTAGGGATTTTAAAGCCAATTTTATAATATCTACTTACCTATCGACTCCCGTTTCAGAGTTATTTTGGTTGTTGTGAAAAAAAAGCGTTTTTCATTGTCATTTTTTTCGAAAAACGTCATGTAATTCGGAAACGGTACAACTTAGCCCCAATGTATGCCTAACGTATTGTTATTTAAATTTAACAAGGAATCCAAAAATATAATAATATACAGGGTGTTCCATTTAAAATAATAAAGTTAGTATCTACTTCCGGTACAACCGGAAGTCCGCCATTACTGAAACTAATTTTAAAATGTGTAGAATATGATTCGAGGCAACATTTATTTGAAACATTTTTCCAAAAAAACAATAATAAATCGGCTATGGACCGTTGCATCTTAGGCTGGACACCCAGTATATAAATTTCTGTTTTGATTGGAAAATTGAAAAAAAACTCTAATTTAACTGTTCTAATCAAACGTTTTTATTATGTGTAGATGTTTCGACCTAGGCAATTTTTAAGTTTAACCGTCAGGTCTGAATAATTGATTTATTTGTTTTATTTAGACCTGACAGTTACGCCTGATGATAGTCTAGGCCGAAACCTGTCGTACACATATAAAGATGATTAATTAGAATAGCTGATTAGAACTTTTATTCAATTGTCCAATATCAATCCACACTCAAGTGATCTGTCAACTTATCTTGATTGACCATTTTGATAATTTATCTTATCTGATATTTATTTTTTATTCAAGAAGAATGTAATAAAATTATAAGCAGAACTTGTAGAGTGTGAAATGAGCGATATATAGGCGATAGAAGTCGTCCCAATAATAAATTCTCTTAAAATACTTTTATTGCTACAATATTGTGAATTTAATGTTGAAAATTCTGTGTTCCGCAAACAAAAATACCTATGACAAAGCAACAGCATATAATACAACGTCCTCGAAACAGTTGAATAACAGCACCACTCAATTCAAGAAATATATTAATGTATAAACCAAAGCATAATATTCAGGAAATAAGTGAAGCAGGATTCAGAATTTATTCTGTCTGAAAAATTCATAATGCACAAACGGTCTCGACATCTGGGACGTACAAAATTCGACGAGAAAAGAACTAAAACGTCAACGGTAAATATTTCAATCGCTCGACAAATAAGCTACCGGTCCTCGGGCTCGCATCAGTGGCCCACGGGTAGTGGCTGTCATGGACGCCTTATCCTCGTCCGTCTTCTCTCGATAAATATTGATTCGGCCCTCGTCGTTGTGTAAACGGAGACAGAATAAGAAGGGTAAGAAATAACGAGTTAGGAGAAAATAATTTTTCTATAACAATTTCCAAGGAATATGCATTAATTATATTTGTGTTATAATAATATATAATTTGCATCTTGGCTTATTTATACAGTGTTAATATACTGAGAATAAGAGGATTTGAAAATCAATGCAAAAAATAATTGATTTTACCTAAAGCATTAATTAATCATAAAACTCCATATAATTATAAATGTTTAGCAGGAATTAAAATGCAGTGACGGGACGACAGATGTGAAATAAAAAAAAAACTATGTGTTCTTAGAGTGATATCGATATATAGAAATATTTAATAAAACCCACATAATTGCGGTTCCGACCAATCTATACAAGCTGTTGTTTTGATCTGTTTAGGTAGATTAAGATTTTATCTTCTTCTATTGAAACGTACGTCCAGTTTAGTGCAGTTTGTGATGTCTTTTTGTGTTCAGGCTTAATGTTCGATAATTTCCAAATCGACATTAAACTTGAAGATGGCCTAGGCCGAAAGATTGATCGGAACCGCAATTTTATCCGTTATATTAAATAAAACAATCCATATTAAGTATATCTATACGAATTTTCTGTCAACCTGTAGCATTAATGATCTTTGGTAGCGTGAAACGCAGTGTTTGCTAATATTGATCAATAGTTACAGTGTCACACATACTATTAATTGAACAAACCAAGTTTTATTAACAAAATATCGTTGAGATTGCGAGCTTTTTACAGTAAGAAATTAACAAATTAATGTATTTCTGCCAATAACTGTAATAATTAAGAGGAGCCAGAACGGAGTATGCGGATTCGAGCGACAAATCCACATACGTCGATATCAGATCTTGAAAGGCCGACAGGACGGCGAATATGCAAAGATTGCAAGCTTTTTACAGTAAGAAATTCGTATGAATCTGTATATATCTCGCTAGCTCGCTCAATTGGTAGAGCGCTCGTTCGGTAAACGAGAATATGTAGGTTCGAATCCTTCGTGAGAAGAATTTTTTTCTTCAGAAAAATTCAGAAATACATTAATTTGTTAAAATATCGTTGAGTTAACCAAAATTATAGTTAATCTAATAAGAAAAAAAAAAGTGACGGCAATCAGCTTATTTTGTTACTCCTATATGATTAATGAAACATACTCAATATGTTTATTTGAGCAATAAGTGTTGTTCAATTAATAAAGTGTTATTAAACAGATAACGTCTAGGTTAACCAAAATTGCAGTTAATTTAATGTCCTTAATTAGCATGTTAAAATTAATCTCTTCCCAAACCTAGCCCCCACTTTTATAAACAGCTGCCCTGATTTAATTTATTACAGTATATTTACTATCTACAGCAGTAAATACGTTAAATATATTTATTACAGAAATTGTCGTGAAGATAGTGTTTCTCTTATTTCACTCTTGCAATAGTACCTACATATTTAGCATAAATATCACGACAAATATGGTTATCGAATGTTAATTTGCTAGGTGCTAAACCATGATTATTAAAACGACGACTTCCTTTATCATAGGTATTTGCAATTAACCACCGATGTGCGAGACAGCTGCTAGGTTGCAAAGACAGTGATGTCAGATAATTGCATTTTCTTTTGTATGTAACATCCCATTTAAAAATATTTTTACACTTTATATCATCGACATATGAGGTAAAAATATAATACCACCACCTAGAACATACCTTTTGCAAAGCATAATGAATGCTTCTTTCTTTAGTTTACCGTAACAATGTAATATTTCTGATTAAAAAACAATATGTTTGGCTTAACAAAATGTTGCTATTTAACACAATAAGAATAGCTGTATTAAAATAACAGAATACTTGTGTTATGTTTGTTCAGGTAACAAAATCCGCTGCTTTGACTATATTTAACTTCAAAATATGTTTGAACTGAGCAAAATTTGGTAAATTTAACTACTCTCGTTTTCTGGGTGTAGCATTCCATAAGAATTAGTTTAACAGAATAATCAAAATTATAAGGTGCCATTTAACAAAATCAAGTTAGTTATCTTAAACTAAAATAATTAAACAAATGCTCAATGCTATAGCGAACATCTGTATAAAATTCATTATTGTATCAGAATAAGGACCGGTATGGTGCTAAAATATTAATATCTAAAACAATGCAAATACAAACCACGCTCCCTTAACCAAAGATTAATATCCAGACCATTTTCGATAAAAGGGTATATACAACGTTGTTATTAAAGATGGGCATATAGATGTTTATATAAAGTATTGTTATTTTTCTTAGAATTTAGAAATGAAATAATATAAATTTTGATTTTTCTGTATCCGTTTTGTATTCTACATTATTAATCTATTCTTGGTTTGCGGATTTATGAAATAAAATTAATATTCCAACTTACAATTAGTAGATATATATTTATTGATGTTTCGTTGCTGCAGCAACTTCTTCAGAAATATTAATAATTTTGTTACAAATATTCTTCTATACTTCATCAGATTCTTTATTTCTTGATATAATCCTATGAGGTCCTTGAAAATCGCGAATATTTTTCTTCCATATTTTTTCTTTTATTGTTTTAAAAGTGATGCTATTTGATGCAACTGCTTCCATTATTTTTCAATCAATAGTGTAATGTAAATTTTGATTTTTTCGTATCCGTTTTGTATTCTACGTTATTCCTTTATTCTTAGTTTTGCGAATTTTAGAAATGAAATTAATATTTCAACTTAATATATATCTATTCACGTTTCGTTGCTGTTAACAACAGCTTCTTCAGAAATATAAAACTGAAATTTTAGCCTTCTAGATCATAAGAAAATGTCTAATTAAGTTATGGAATTAAATATTGCAATTTTAAATAAAATTTATATTTCTAGTCATATTATTAGAATACATTATAATACTTTTCTTTAAATTTATGTGTCATGGTTAAGTGTTTATTTATACATCTGTTCAGTTGAAAAACAAATGATTAAACACTTCAAAAGTTTTAGCATTTCTGAAGAAGTTGCTGTTAACAGCAACGCACTTCAATAAACGTGTAGTAAGTTGGAATACGAATTTCATTTCAAAAATCCGCAAAACCAAGAATAGAAGAATAACATGAGATAATGTAGAAAAGTATTCCGTTTAAAATAATACAGTATGTATGCTGAAAACAAAAAGGCGGCGACTTCCAGAGAAACTGTTGTATTTTGTATGACACAATTCAAACGGCAACGTTTCGACCAATTTTGACCTTCTTCACACTCTTAAATCAATGTTATTTTCATTTTTTTTTTTTCATTTTATGTAAATTGCAGTTAAGCTGCAGAAAAATATATATACAATTATCTTAATGGACAGGCATAAATTTAAAATTAGGTATTTTATTTAAAAGTATTGAAAATGTTTGCCGCTCCCTCGTTGTTCTAAAATAATTTGTGCCATTTTTGTCAATCTACTGTGCTTTTTAACAAGTTCTGTATAGAAAGGAATATATTTAGATCATGCAACATTAAATTCTATTTTTTTTTTTTTTGAGAATATTCTTTTTTCTAAGAGAGAAGCTTCGGTCGTCGCCGAGACACCTATATCTTACTGACATTCTTGATCACATTCACCACTTCATATGCAAATCACCAAACTTTTATGTGTAACATAAGAGATGTGATAGCAATGTTTGTAGGCAAAATAACATAATTTTATACCATTGAATACTGTCATTTTGTTTACTGATTTGTAATTTTTGTATTTTTGAATTTTTTCGGGTTTGCACTAATTTCAACACGTAATCTTTTACGTCTCAAACTGATAATTCTCGGGTTTAGAATCCTAGACTACTCGCTACTGAAGCACTCTTATCCTGCCAGACGAAGGAACGAATGACCAAGCCAAATACATAAAAAAAATCGACTGCTCTCAAATATTTTACCTTCCAGTTAGACGTGTGTAAATGGGATTAAATATTTATTCATGGGACTATGTGGACGAGCCTAGTTGTCGCTGTTGTAGCCGCGCGGTAGCACCACGGCCAATTATAATTATCTACTTAAGTATAAGTCTGCCGTTGTACCCTGATGAAGTGTGTAAACAGGTTGTTAGCATTAGCGATAGAGTGTGAAGAAGTTAATGTATGGACAGAAAATACAAGAGACCCACTCGAAGACCTACTGTCAACAACAATAACGCGCTGCTGACCATTGTGTATCTGGCTAGAGGCGGGTATGTGTGCTGCAGTAGCACTGAGGAGAGCCAAACCACCCAGCTAGATATTTACCAGCGAAATATATTCCGTTTTAAAGACTGACGCTCGATGTTTACCGGAATACTCATAGGAAACACGTAATATGTGCCTGTTTATACATTTAATAGGACGGATAAATATTGTAAACGTTTACTTACGTATTTACAAAATTATATACTTAAACTTAATACGTGTAGATACTCAAGACAACTTATAAAACATCACTTTTATAAGCACTTGAGTTTATACATGACAAAAATTCAAGACATTACCTTTGATACAACCAGAATATGTTAATATGGGAAGCCTATACGGTATCTAGATAGATATTTATTACCTATAACGCAATACTCATTGTTTTTAGGCGTGCAATGCGAAAAAGATTTCTTTATCGTTAGTAAATATACTTTAATCCAAATAAGCTATTCATTGAAATAGTGACACAGAATTGTTTGATAAGTGCTAAGAAAAAGATATTTAAAGTAAATAGTGGTTTACAAGCATATTTCTTCCTTGTGAAAAAATATAGCTTTGACTTGAAAACCTAATCAATATTAGTCGCCAAATAAAATTTCTTTGTTGCCTGCTTGGTCAAATAACTCTAAAATTAACACTCAAATAAATAGTTTGTTGATTATAAGGTACATCTCGAATTTAATTAATTTGTTTATTTAGCCGAAATAAATTATTTTATTAAACACATATGCCCAAGATTAGCTTTTTGTCCACCGGTTTCTGTGAATGTGAAATTACACTTGTTAAAAATTACCAAGGCTATAGCCGGACAGTTAGTTAAATCGGTCCTTGTATAGATGTGAATAATCTTTTTCTGAAATTGAATCTCAGAAAGTTTTTACTTTGTAATGTTTATAGTTTTCAAATAAATAACTGTTAAGAAAAAAAACAATTCATTGTATTATTGTAGTAGTTGTCGATGATAATTATTTGCAGTTTTTTGACGATCTTAGAGGTCCCGCAAGTAAACTAAAAATATAAGCAACTACTTTAATAATGCATTTTTATATGTTACCCTTTGGCACCCATGATTTTTTCTCACCAAATTATCCAGGTTTGAAGAAAAATAATAGAATATCGGAACGATCCAAGCCTGAGCGAGCAAACGAGAAAATATCGGTTCTTAATAATGGAAGAGACCTAATATCTTCTCTCTTATTCGGCTAGGCTCGTATCGTATTATACTTTTTTCTTCAAGTATACGTAGTACATACCTAAACAACACATAAGAATTGCAGCTGCATAAAGGGGGTGTAACATAGTAAAATAAAAGGATATATTTTGCGTTATAACACAGATGTAGTAATGGATGATCCAATTCGAGTTTCCTGTATTGCCTACATTGTAAACTAGATAATTGTCATTAATGCCATGTGTTTGACACAACAAAAGGTGGCTTAATCATTGCTGAACGCGTTAAAATTGTTCTACAGCAATAACAATTCCGTGTGAACTGTGTATCGACCTTTACGGGATGATTATGGTCAATGTAATCGTCCTACTGAATGAACAATTGATTAATAGATGGTACTGGATTAAAAAAAAAAAAACTAAGAGGATTAGAGATAGGATAGGACGTTATCGTAGCGCAGGCTCAGCGGAGAATATTGCTGCTGTGAATGACAATGTCGCTGAAGACCAAGAATTATCGATTCGTTACCGTTCGCAGGCTTTAGACGTTTCTTATGGCTCCCTTTGGTGTATTTTGCATAAGGAACTTACACTCTACATCATCCACTTAACACAAAACTGATGAAGCCCGAAGCTCATGGCTAGCAAAGAACTGCAGGTTGGCTAAGAAGCAAGAAGTCGATATATATTTTCATTTCTCCGGATGTGTTAATAAACCAAATCCCCGCATACGGAACATGGAAAATTCTGACGTAATACATGAAACAGCATTGCATGCGCAAAAAGTAAAGGTGTGGTGCACATTATGATCAGGGGGCGATTTTCTGTTTAATACAATGAAACTGAAACCGTAACAATCAACGGTGAGCTCCAAAGGTGCATGCTGAACGATTGCTTTTGGCAAGGTATCAAATATTGATGTTGAGAACATGCACACTAAAAAATTATAGATAGCAATATATAAATAATAAGCTGCAATTTACTTATTACTGATGTCACCTTCCATTAGGGCACAGCATTTTTACATGTGTTTGGTTTTGGTAGTATCCAAAACCAAACGCATGTATTATTTCTTGCGATTAAATAAATGTATTTCACATTGGTATTCAATTATTTTTTATGTTTACGTTAAGTTTGCTTTATTTTGAAATAAAAGTAACTCTTTCAGAATAAAAATTTCAGTTTTACAAGAAAAAAATATACGATATTGTTTTCCGATTGCCCGTATAAATGCTGTTTACGATTTACTATACCCATGTATAAAAATTACATGCGCCCGCACATATTCCTTAACTTGTTTATCCGACTAGAAGCGTCAAGCAGTTGTGTTTTGCAGCAGCCTACGCCTTAGTGGCGGCCTCAAATCCATCTGTTATTAATATTGTATAACTCAAATATCCTTGTTCAGGCTTTAAGTGAATAATAGTAACTCGTAATATAATTTACAATACTTATTTTAAATACGGTTTAATCACCATAACAACTATATAGCACAAATTATGTGCACTGAGAAAAAGGATTATTTAAATCAAAGAATTATTTCTTTGCTCTATTAAAAAAAACATTTCTTCAAGTTAAAACATATTATATATACTAAAAATGAAATTTGAATAAAAAAATATTTATTAACTGAAGGAAATAGTTCTATTAAATAGCGACTAAGAAATATGCCTTTGATTTAAAGAATCTCTTTTTCTCTCCGGGATTATATTATTTTATGTTAGGTTTTATTACAATTTAATGTTTTTAGAATTCCTAACCACAATCATTATGGTCTCGAAATTTTCCTTTGTTAATGCATTCCTCCTACACATCAATACACGATTATATATTGAAAATGATCTCCCTGCATTGCAACTAACTAAAATTAAAATAAAGAACGGAATCATAATGCTTCAACCGCAGTTATAAATTAATATGTTTTTCGCAAAATTGTTTCACTTTTCCGAACATATACATGGGAAAAACCAGTTTGTTCACGACAACAAAATAATTTCAAACAAATTATATAATGAAAATTTAGTTAATCCAACAAAATATTTCGTTATTTCAAATAAATAAAGGGTTAGATGAACAAATAATTTGTTTGCCCATATTTAACTCCATATTTAGTTAAGTTAAACAAAATTTGGTATTATCAAATGAATCGGTTTTTTCAGTGTACCTTCGTGCGGTAGTAATAACAAAAATCTGTGTGACAAAGTAGACAATAAATATTCTTTGAAATATTTTGAAAACTAACTGAAGTAATTTGCATACCATTGTAAAGTGATCAAAATAAGCTTTACAAGATGTAAAGGCAGGATCAGTATTGCTATTTTTAAATTAGGGTATGACTTTGAATTATAGTAAAATTTACAATATCTAAGGTTTTTTTATTATAAATTTAACTAAAATATCCTGACAAACAGCTGTTTTGTCATGTTACCTGGAGTTTATAAAAAAATCACGCCCAGTGTAATTGGCCTATTAAATATTAATCAAGTACCGTATTTATTCTAATTACCCAGGCAGCAGAGCGACGTAAAATGACGTTTAGAGACGTCACTATAACGTCTATTACGTGATATTGACTTCTGCTAAACGTCAATTTACGTTACTCTGTTACGTGGGTAGCGGCGCTATTGCAATAACTGCAACAGATGCTGCAAAGAAATAATGCCGAATGTAATAAACACGGCATTCTAGTAAACACGGTACCGTTTTTAAAAGCCGCAAGGATAGATGTTCAAAACAACTAAACAATCGATACTGTTCTACTTATTTGCAAACTGTAAATTTTCATCACCCAAAATGCCAAAAAAATCACAAATAAAAAATATTCTACTCAACGAGTGAAAAGTTTGCTTTATATTAAGCATTTTTCTTTAGATGTGAACGATTTTTAATCCTTAAAAAACATTATTTCCGAGTGCACGAGGGCACCTGCACAAGACCTTACTAATTGCGCTTATACTTTATTGCCTAGAGTATGTTTACAGGCAGAAAAGAGATGGGACTCAGAATAAGCTTTATAACGTCTCTTTAAAGCTTTAAAACTACTTTAAATTAAAGTTCCCATATAAAATAAACATACTTTTGTTAAAGTATTACATTAACATTTATTATAAAACCAGCGGTTAATCAAACGTATTCCGAAAATGTTAGTTTGCAAACAAATATACACGTTGCGAAAATTCTCCATAAGAATCAACTATAAATTTATAAATGGCGATGACAAAATGTTTGTGGATCTTATGGCTTTAAACGAAAAACAATTTTTAATTCAACAACGACGTTTCGACAATTTAATATCTTTTTCAAGTTTCTATAAATAGTGAAAACAATTACCATAGTGTGGATGCCATTTACTATTATGTCACAACATAATGTTGCCCAGTCAATTATAGATTATATATACATCTAAAAAGGTTGTATGAGACGATATCACATTTAATATTACGAACAAACATTTACAAAACATAGACTGCTAGTCTATTGCTAGTCTATTTTTTGTAAAATGTTTGTTCGTAATATTAAATGTGATATCGTCTCATAGATATCGTCTCATACAACCTTTTTAAGATGTATATGTAACCGACTGGGCAACATTAGTTGTGACATAACAATAAATGGAAGTCATGCACACTACAGTAATTGTTTTCACTATATTTATAGAAAGTTGAAAAAGACATTAAATCGTTGAAACGTCGTTGTTGAATTAAAAATTGTCGTTCATTTAAAGCCATAAGACCCACAAACATTTTGTCATAGAATCAGAATATAATTGGCTAACTAAAAGATTTCAAGCAATTTATCAATGGCTTCCACTTATCAGAAAAATGTTGAATAAAGCAACTTTAATTATTCAAGGAACATGTTAGTTCCAACCGCATGAACAACAAAAACATTCTAAGGAGTCCTTACCTCTACCCTCTCTTCTTTGAGATCGACTTTCAATGCTAGCTGCTCTCTCAAAACTACGTCAGGGTAATGGGTCTGTTCAAAAGTGGCTTCTAATTGTTCCAACTGTTCTTCACTGAATATTGTACGGTGCCTTCTTTTTCTCTTTGGCGGTTGGTGTTGAGGATGGTGACCGTGAGGTACTCCGCTCATGGAGGCCGCTTGGGATGCAGCGGCTAGGGCATGGACATAACCGGGATACAGACCTGGATAAGCCATTGCTGTAATACGAAAATACAAAAATTAGGTGTCAGTTAATAATAAAAATGTTAAATTTCAAGATCAGGAGTTCCAATGTGAATTTTTTGAAAGCATCGTATTAATTACAATTTTATCGTAAACTTAATTTATTTGCAAAAGAAGTTCAAACAAAATAAAGAGAATATAAATACAAGTGTTGTAGCATGCTCTAAAATAAATAAAATAATGAAAATTTGTTAAGGATTTATGGTCATAGAAAAAATAGCATGCACAACACACCCGAAAGTGTCTAACGCACTCGTGGGGTTTCTCCTTCCAACTCGTATATTATCTATCACTTTTCGTACTTACAAACTGTACTGTGTTACATTGACTAAATTAGAATACATCTACATACTATATAGGTATATTTCATTGACAGGAGGTGTTTAATAAAATTCCACCGAATTGATTTGTGACAATTTACAGTCAAACTCGCATATTACGAACTCAGCATGTAATGAACGCTCGGCTCTTACGAACAAGACGCGAAGTCCCAAGCACACACTGTTGAAAATATTACGGTGTTGGCGTTAATTTCCGCTAGTCAAATATTTTAGTGTTGATTTTTACAAACTTTGCCAGACGAATTGACTACATGTGTTTATAGAACAGAAATTACAAAATTTGGTGTGAATCTTTGTTCAGATATGAGGATTTATTATTTTCTCTAGACATTCAGAAGCATCAACCAATCAGAATTTTTCCCTCGGATAGAAATATAAAAACCCTACCTAATCTAATACAGTATTGCATTATACGCACCACCTGCATTGCACGTGTTTTCGAGTTTGTTTCTGCGTATTAACATATCCAAACAAACCACCAAATGTGACGGACCTGCAAAGTGTAACCTTGTGTTATTAAACGTTAATTCCAGTGGGCATAAAAAATTTCAACATCTTAAAGATGTATTGGGAACAACTATTTACGTAATTAGTTTTTAGATTTGAATCAAATAGCATAAATATTCATTTAATTTTATAATGGTTCTCAAAAAATCATTTTAAAATTAGTACGTTTAGTTGAAACAAAAACTTTTGAATGAGTGGTTCTGTATATTTATAATTGAGAAAACGTCTTAAAGAGAGAATATTATAGCACTAAGAAATAGGAGTTGCATATTAAGAAGACGTTGTGTTTAGAAAATTGTGTTAAAACACCCAATAGATCGCATTCATTTAGTTAAACAGCTAGTAAATTTGTCTAGTCTAGATCAAATAAAATGTGACTAGAAGTATATCATAATTCCACGTGTTAGTTGGACAAAATAACCCCTTAGCAATAGACAATACTTGACTATCTTTGTTCGTCAAATTTAAACTTCTATAGTTCTCGACAAAATAACACGAAAACAGTGTGGACCTCTCCTGACTATTAAATAAGTCAAAAAAGTGTTAAAATTTTCAACAGTGCATTTGTAAATAAACAATGTAAATTTGTTCGGCCATAACGAACCGGGCTATAACTTGGATATATTTCATTACTTTTATATCTGGCGATCGGTTATAGCGAAAAATTCACGCAAAGATATAAGTTTAAACCAACAAATTGAAATAACTAATGGAATAGAAAAAGGTACTGCAAATGCTGCAATTTACAGAGAATATAAATTGCCAAAGTTGATTGTCTCAACAGTATATGGTCTAATAAAGAAAAATATCTACCCGTTCACGACGTAAGTTCGCCTTTAATAATAAAAAAAAACTTCGAAATTCGTCCAAATCAGAGGTAGAATAATCTCTTCTGAGGTGGTTCTCAATAAAAAGGGGTCAAAATGATCCGATATCTGGACCTATTCTTCAAGCTAAAGCTTCAAAGTTTGAAACGCTCCATAAAATTCAGATACCAAACGAACAAAAACCAGAATCTTAAACAACGGAAACTGAGGAAAGCATGTATTGACCGATTTAAACGAAGATTTAACATCCAATGTAACAAAATGCGTGGCGAATCTGCTAATGTAAATTTAGAAATCACAAATTGACAAAAATTTGGCCAAATCTTAAGCAAAAATATGATGAATTATATAAAAGATATTAAATTATAATTATTAATAGCTTAAAATTGAGTCATTTAGGAACATTATTTATTAAGATCTTTTATTTAGAATTGTCAGGCATCTCTATAATATAGCAAATTTCACTGATTCATACTGACACATTTAGGGACGCCAGAAGCCTCGGCAAGACTATACAGCTAGCGTTAAAAATTCCCAAGCGCCTCAAGGAAACTACCGTAATAACGTAGATTCGTACTTACACTTAGGTAAGTACGAGTGTATGCCATTATGATATATACAGGCTATTCCACGTAAGTGGTTCATTAAAAGTTTATGATGTTTTACTATTTACTTATATTTGATTTTTTGGTACCATTATTTGTTCGATTGGAAAATGTGATAAATGTGAAATATTTTAACCAAAATATCACTTCCGGTTGACCGAAAATGGACGTCAACTTTGTTATTTTAAATAGAATAGTATTTTTTTTACATTTTTGGATTCCACGACCATAAATACGTCAGTCTTCATTAGCTATTCCTATAGTTACATGTTGGCGTTTTTGAGTTATTTAAATTCATTGACTAACCTTAAGTATTTATGTATGTCATGGTAATTACAGTTTGTACAACGCAATATGAATAGAAGCTACTATTCGAACAGCGAAATTCTCGTATGGTTACTCAAAGAATAACACATGGATTTGACATTAATCCCATTCAGAGCCAACTAAAAACATTTAAAGATAGGGCTAGTTAGTCTGTTTAACAAAAAATCGTTCATATCTTAAAATCTATTAAAGATAGGTATAGGGAATGCTTATATAATATTATACGGGACGATATTTACTTTCTAATTTCGAATTAAAATACAAGGTGCTCTGTTTAAAAAAAATGAGTGTTCTGCATTTGAAAATATGTTACTTTGTTCCTCAAACACCCTGTATGTTAGAATGTGAAGTTATTAACCGGGATATTAATTTCTGAGTGATGCAATGATTATTACCAGAAAAAGAAAATCTCATCTAACTCAAAAACGGCATCATGTAGCTATTTACGGTCATAGAATCCAAAAATGTAAAAAAAAACATTAGATCATTCTATTTAAAATAACAAAGTTGACGTGCATTTCCGGTCAACCGGACGTGATATTTTGGTTAAAGTATTTCACATTTATAGTGCTAATCGCATAAATAATGGTACCAAAATGTCAAATATCAGTAAATAATAGAACATCATAAACTTTTAATGAACCACTTACGTGGAATACCCTGAGTGTGTCCACGGATGGAGTTGACAATAGGTATGACGAACAAAAAAATTTTTAATTGGAATTTAATATTTGGGAAATAAGTCCTGGTCTAAAACTTTTTTGTTCCTTGCTTTCAATTTTTTTAAATCCAATAGGCCTTTGCAAGTGAGTCAAAACTATTTTCGCTTCAAGTAAAGTATCTTTTCCGTTAGCAGTATGTCAAAACATTACCAAGAAATGTTGTTCAGAATGAAAAGCTATGACCGTATGCAAATTTTGTCACCCCCCTACTTAGATAAAAACAATTGCTTGTCAATTTCATTTCAGGTGAAGTACTGATTGCGTTCACAGTACGCCAATACCTTACTAACAAATATGGGTTAGGGAAAAAGGTTATAGAGTTATGCAAATTTTTAGGCTGATCAGCCTACTTTGATAATAATGATGGAGTTGATAGACGGAAAAATTAATCATGAATATCAAAGTAAGCCAATCAGTATGAAAATTTGCATAACTCTATAACTTTCTTCTCTAAACATTTCTTCTTGGTGACATGTTGGCGTACTGTAAACGCAAATAATACTTTTCTCGAAGCGAAGTTGACAAACAATAGATTTATCAAAGTAAGCCTGAAAATTTCCATGCATAACTTATCATACTAAACAACATTTTTAGTTACATTTTAGCATGCTGTTAACTGAACAGGTACTTTACCTGAAACGAAAACCTTTTTAGACTTAGCTGCAAAGGCCTATTAGACTTTAAAAATCGAAAGCAAACGATAAATAAGTTTTAAACCAAGCAGGATTTATTTCCCAAATATTAAAATCCAATTCGATTTTTTTTAACTATTATACCTATTGTCAACTCCATCCGTCGACACACTGTATATGTATTGTCAAAAATCAAAAGTATTAGCCTACGTCGAAATTCTTCACAATTATTTTCTATATTTTTTTCATAATCAATGTCCGAATTGATTAGCCTCATAAAAAGAGATTTGCAACCGCCTCAAATCAAATCAAATTTGCATAAGCGCCGAAAAAGAACAACCAGGAGAGCAAAAAGGGGTGGAAGCAATTCATCAGAAAGTTTTCACCAACTTTAAAAACTCCACTCCCTAAACCGCCCCCGACCCGCAAAACAAACAGAGGTCGATAGTAAAGGCTCGCGGCCTTATAAAAATTATGAAATAATAATATTATTCTTCCCGAGTAGGGGCGATCGACTCTACCAGACCCTTACCCTTTTTCAGCTCCAGAACCTCCCCTGCCCACTTCACCTCCACTTCCTCTTTAGTTCAGCCGTTACCGGACTGTTAGAGCGCGAAAAAAAGCGACTAACTTAAAAACCTGCCGGATTTTTAAATATAAGGCGATTTAAATCGCTCGGGACTTGTATTTAAAAGCTTACACTCGTCCTTTGCATTCCCTCGGACTAGAATTTCTGCGAGCGGAAATGTTTCGCAGACGTTGAGATAAAATCCTTACATCTGTCAGCCCGTCCTTCAACCTGATTTTAAAAATCCGCATCTACTTTAAGATAGAGGACCGCTAATGCATCGTAAAATGCGAATATTCTTCTCCGATTATTCTTTTTTCTATTTAATATAGGGTGTGCGACACCAGTTAAGAAAAATTTCTACGTGAACGCTGTAGTTCTAATTTCGAAAATATTTGTAGTCCACGCAGTTTGTAGAGGTACTATTGACATGATTCGCAATAAGTTACATAAGTTGAAACAGTGTCATTACACTGTTGAAAATATTACGGTGTTGGCGTTAATTTTGCGCTAGTCAAATATTTTAGTGTTGATTTTTTCCAAACTTTGCCAGACGAGTTGACTACGCGTATTTAATAGAACAGAAATTACTAGAATTTCGTGTGAATTCTTTGTTCAGATATGAGGATTGACTATTTTTCTAGACATTTAGAAGCGTCAACCAATCAGAATTTTTCCCTCGGATAGAGATATAGAAACCCCACCTATTCTAATACAGTATTGCATTATACGCACCAGAGACCTGCACGAGTGAGTACGGCATCGTGCGAGTATAGGTACGTTTACGCATTTGACGAGTATAACGATGCGTCTAGTAATACGCATAATCGTGTATATGAGGTATGAGTAGCAATCGGCATCGTGGCATCGTATGATTACTACTCGCAGAATCGTCAGGAGCACTAGGTCCGTATACATATGGTTACTCGTAAGGTGAGGCCCGGTTAAAGGATAGGGTGGATATACGTTGACGATGTGATGACGCGCTTCGCGATTATTCCCGTGTTTGTTTACATTTAAAGGCTAGTATTGGGGTATTCTGTTATAATAAAAAGAACTTGAAAGTATATTGCAAGACACGTTCTTGTTGATAAAATATGAGTGGCGACCACCAAGATACACACAAAAAGAAATTTGCATGTAATTCAGTGCATTATTTTATTTTATTATTTTTACGTATTTTTATAACGATGGTATGAAAGTATCCTTCCGCACCGCAGACGCTAGCGTATATGCGAACGCTATGCGAAGCGAACTATGTTCCGGGGCACTCTTTCCGATGTACCTATTTGGAGTATGAATCGGACGGCTCCGTTTATCTTCGCTATATGCGCTTATACGGTCGCTACGGGGTACGTAATGCCGTGTCCCCAGTTAACGTCTTGCATTCGTTGCGACTGCATCGTTTTCAACGCGTACCGCGCATGTGTGATTTCAAAGGCTTGAAGTGACGTTTATTGTTAATAATGGAAGTTAATTGAGCGCAAAATCTTGAAAAAAAAAACCCGCTCTCATTTGAGGAAAAACTTTTAATTAAAGAGAAAGGAAGGCTACACTTCCAAAGTAAAACTCGAACTACAATAGAGTATTCAATAAAAATATGAGTGGATGTGCGGATGTTCACTAACAAATAAACTGTTTTGTTTTATCTGCTTAATTTTTAAGAAAGAGGTCAGTAATAAACAAAGGTTAAATGATTTAAAGCATATCGCAAAGAGGGCAAAGAAACACGAAAATTCCGTTTTTTACATGAATGCATGCGTGGATTTCAATGTTCTAGGCAAAGTGGACATACGTGAATAGTTAGACAATGCTTATTTGCGACACAAAATTAAGTACAACGAAGGTGTAGAAAAAAATCGTCATATTTTGCGTCGGTTAATTATGTGTATAAAAAAATGTGAAATCTTATCCTATGTTGGATAGAGTAAAATTGAAAAGTGAGCTTTCAGTAATTTACGAGCGCGAGAACATATGTGACGTAGATGTAGGTGGTGTTTTGCCGCTTTTAGTGTTCATAATATACAACAACTTAAAAAAAAGTTTTGACGGAAACATTAAACTGTTGGATATTATTTGTACAACCTCCATGTCGACAGCAGTATGTGAAACATGTTTTTCCACCCTCAAACGCATTAAAACATTTCTGAGAAGCACAATGTCAGAAGATCGACTGAACGCATTTTTACAACAAAGTCACTGACGTCTTTTCCAGCATGAAAAATATGAGAATGAATTTTATGTACAAAAAATAGGCAAGTTCTTATATTGTGCCCACTCTCTTTCATAACTCACGAGCCGCCACTGTAAAACATTAATTGAAAAATTTTCTAAATTAAGATTTTTTTTAAAAAAAATTGATATTTAAACTTAAAACAAAAAAAATCACTCGAAAGAGAGAAGTTAAATCTGAAGGACGCAAATTTGCCAAGAAACAAAGGAAAAAAAAACATTAATTTTAGTTTTGTTAGTTTTTAAATTAATGTTATTTTTTCAGCTTAATTTACTTATGCTTATGATTATATAATAATAAGAAACTGCTTTTTATAGGAAGAATAATATTTAGTTTGATAATATATAATGGTTATCTTTTTACCACTTTACTTTACTTTTTCTTAGTTTCTAATTTAATGTCATGCTCTATGTGCGTAGTTCTAAGTTTTGTGTTATATTTATATAATATTTTTACTTGATTTACTTATGTTTACTATTACATAATAGTAGAAATTCGTTTTTTATTATAAAAATAAATATTTAGTTGGGAGTACAAATCGCCATTTGTTTTTACATATATGCACCACTTTATTTATTAAAACAGCATACATGATGACGCGTTCGCGCTCTTTTCTTGATTAGCTGAAAAGTTATGAGGTAACCTGTATACGGACCTTGAGGAGACTTGCTTTTTCTTTTTTTTTCTCTCAAGTTTTGCGATTAGGGCAGTTTACAGTGTCATTGTTATTCGTTTACTGGTAGAAAGCAATAAAACTAACGTTTGTTTAAATAGATCTAGTATGATTTAATCTCGACAGAAACCATATCATATAAAAAAGCAGGAACACGAAATTTGGAAAACTTTTATTAGAAACTATAAACATACAATACATTAGGAAAATCAAGCCACTATAATAAGTGATAACCAACAAATAGCACCATATATGCACAATTATTGTACCCTATTCTTACGAGTAAGAATCGTACGATTCTTGCGATGCGACGATGCCGATTCCTACGATGCCGGTCTTAATGATTACCTACTCGCATCGTCGGGAAAGGTAATCGCCGATTATTAATCGACTACATTTTTACTTACTCGTGCAAGTCTCTGATACGCACCACCTGCATTGCACGTGTATCTGTTTTCGTGTTTGATTCTCCGTATTAACATATCTAAACAAACCACCAAATGTGACTGACTTGCAAAGTGTAACCTCGTGTTATTAAACGTTAATTCAGTGGGCATAAAAAAATTCAACATCTTAAAGATGTATTGGGAACATCTATTTACGCAATTAGTTTAGACTTGAATCAAATAGCATAAACATTCACTTATTTTATAAATGGTTTTCAAAAAATCATTTTAAAATTGGTACGTTTAGTTGAAACCAAAACTTGTGAATGAGTGGTTTTGCATATTTATAATTGAGAAAACGTCTTAAAGAGAGAATATTATAGCACTAAGAAATAGGAGTTGCATATTAAAAAGACGTTGTGTTTAGAAAATGGTGTTAAAACACCCAATAGATCGCATTCATTTAGTTAAACAGCTAGTAAATTTGTCTAGTCTAGATCAAATAAAATGTGACTAGAAGTATTTTATAATTCCACGTGTCAGTTGGCCAAAATAACCCCTTAGCAATAGACAATACTTGTCTATCTTTGCTCGTCAAATTTAAACTTCTATAGTTCTCGACAAAATAACACGAAAAGAGTGTGGACCTCTCCTGACTATTAAATTAGTCAAAAAAGTGTTAAAATTTTCAACAGTGTACTGCTCGCAGTGAAAAAGAAACTTATGTGTTCAAAAACCATATAACAATAATAATAATAATAATAAATGCCTTTATTGATAATGATGAGTTATAAATGGTTTTATTTTTATAAAGCTAATTATAATAATTAGAAAATAAGAATAAAAAAAAAATATAAAACAGGAGTGATTATATCACCATGCCAATCACAAAGCGGGGCTCACAAAATGCTGCTTTACAGCCAAACCTTGTATGAAATGAAACAATATTATACATGCATACATATTAAATTGCCTAAACTATATCTGCAATGAACAGAAAACCTTATGAATAAAGAAATAATCATTCATCATGCACTACGAAAACATTAGATGCCCCATAAATTCCCATCAGCAGACATAGAAGGCCAACGCGCATCAGAACATCGGCGAACATATATATATGATCGAAGCTTGCTCTTGGTAAGGGCGCACCGGATGAACCCATCAGGAAGGCTGTACAAAGTGAAATAAATTTGATACGAAAATGAGCGTTGATAGAGAGCAGTCCTGTGCGACGGTGATGATATTTTTCCGCGAAATCGTGTAGTCACGTTAAGTACATCCGTGCGATATTTGATTTTGGAATATAAATAAGGCGGAGACTTATATAAGACAATCCGAGTATATAGATTAAGACAACTTAATTCCCGCTTATAATGCATATTCAACCACTGTGCGGTAAATTTCTGTAATATAAGATTTCTGTAGTATAAGTAATTTCTGAGATATATGTTCAAATTTTGCGGATGCCGTATATGTAACGAAGGCACGAATTTTGTATCTTTTGTATGTATAGAACGAAGGTCTCACAAAGGTTTTTTTTAATAGCTTCACAAAATATATAGCCTGTAAGGGTACAGTTTTCTTAGATTGATATATGCATTACGAATATATAATGAAATTTGTTCACGATATCTATGCGTATTATTCAAAGTCAGACCAAGAAGCCTTGCGCTCTCCACCACAGGCACATGAACATTATTAATAGTAATCCTTACAGCCTGTGATAAGGCAGAACTTGTCTTCTTAGAACCAAAGAGCATTACTTTAGATTTGTTAGGGTTAAGTACGAGACAATGTTGGGTAGATGTAATATGAATGCGATTCAAATCCTCATTAATACACGCTATAGCGGTCCTCCAGTATGAGGGATGAAAAGAATAATATAGCTGTGTGTCATCAGCATATGCATGAGCATTACAATATTTAAGCCTATTAAAAAAGTTATGAGTATAGATGGTATATAAAATTGATCCTAAAACTGACCCTTGCGGTACACCGCTACAAGTATCAACACACGAAGAGGAAATCCCACCCACACGTACATATTGTCTGCGACTAAATAGATAGCTCTTCATCAGAGACAGCGATACTCCACCAAAACCAATGTATTCCAAGATAGACAGAAGAATTTCATGATTGACGGTGTCAAAAGCTTTACTATAATCTAATAGAATAAGACACGTTAGCAAGCCTTTATCAGTGGCTTCGATAATGTCATCCGTAATCCTCAGTAAGGCAGTCTCACAACTGTAACCAGCCCTAAAACCTGATTGTGTAAGTGGTAGTATATTAGTAGCGGAAACAAAACCACACAATTGGAAGGCTAATACTTTTTCAAGAATTTTTGAAAGTACAGGCAATAAGCTAATGGGTCTCAAGTCCCGCAACTTTTAAGGATCCTTCACCTTCGGTATACGATGAACAAGAGCACACTTCCAGTCTTCCGGGAAAACTCCCGTAATTAGGCAAGTATTAATTATATGGGTTATGTACGGTACAATCACGGGGCATCAGTACCTAATCATAGTAATATTGACACCGTCATCACCATAAGTTTTGGGTTTTATATTTTGAATTATTTCACTTATTACACTTTCGTCTACAGTTTGAAAACCAAAGAATTGGGATGATTGTTGAAGTGTGTGAAGTTCATAATTTAATGAGGGTGGTCTGTAAATTCCACCAATTGCAAATTTGGTACCGCATACCTGAAATTCTAAGAATATTTGTTCAATTTCAGACTCATCGCATTAACAACAATATTCTTTTTTTTCGAGGTAGATAAAATCTAGGCAATTAATTGCTTATCAGGCACTCCTGCAGAGCCACGCCTCGCTCTTAATCAACAGATTAGTGCCCCGAAGAAAAAAGCAATTACCGGGATTCTAAACTGGCGAACCCTTAAATTAATTAATTAAGGTAATAGCAGTTCTTTATCGTCCAACAGTTGCAAATCAATTAGAGGACAAAGTTACAAAGTACTTCCATGCATCCATATGACAAAAATTGTATAGACCCAAAATAAAATTACAGGTTACATATATACATTTATGCCTGCGTTATGTGCTTACTTTGATAATTTAAGAGATATTTTGAATACTAGTTACCATAGAAATTGGTTTCATTCAAATATTTATTTACTCTGCTTTAAGATTGGCCTAAAAATATATGGTTTTAACACAAATGCAGATAAATTGAATGTGATTCTGATTGATAGAGAATCCCGTGGTAATACATCTACAGCAGTGTGATTATATGCTCCACGCACTTTCCAAATAGACCTCTACCAACCACAAAATATTTATAAATCTACGCGCAAGTCTTAGAAATTTAGCTTCAAAGAACCAAAACGGTTTAAGCAGAAAAAAAGTGACAAGTGAGAACGGATGAATTTACGACAGTGGTACTACAAACAGTTAACGATCCACATGCACATACATCATTGCGGCAATTAAAAGAACAACATAATCCTAAGTGGATAAGGCAAACAAAGATCAAACAGTTTTTGACGTTAACGTTTGGTGTCCATCATGGCAGAGGCTCGTGGTTATACAGGTAGCCTACCAGGCGTCATTAGGGTTTCTTCCGAAAGCAAGTTCAATGGCAATGAACCTATACCTCAGCTAGGGTGTGAAAACTTGAGGCTGTGTACCCTTTCATTTCTGATAAAGCGGCACAATCAAGACCCTGAGGGGTGGATGTTTGGAAGGAACTTGGGGTGAGTTACTCTTCAGGGAAGTACAAGTTCACTGTCATCGGTATAGCATTATCCTCGATCTACCACTAAGATATTATGAGTTTAGATGTGCGCCCTCTAGGGCCCACACCCCAAACTCTCACCACAGTCAGCGACGGCGACAACACGATCAGTGACACCTCTACACCTTCCATCAAGATGTTATCTGTTCGTTCTTGCAATAAATTGCAAAGCATTAAAATAACGAAAAAGATATCGTTTAAAACGTCATTGCGTTTATACGATGAATAACTTTATGAAAATGGTACGTAAAAATTTCAATGTGTATTCGTTTATATTCATATTATTAACATAATTATTTATTGAAAATATAATTATCATAACAAACATTATCCGTGGACTAATGTAAAATGATTTGTTGTAATAATGAAAACGACTTTGTTTCACTAATGAATCTTATTATTTAATCAAGGATTGTAAATAATATTTTATCATAACAATGACACATTTCGTTCTGTCAATGAGAACTCACTCAATAAATGTCCATTACTGATATTACGACCAGTATTTTTCTCAGTGCATCAAGCTGCATTCGTTAACGCAAGATCAGTGTTTTTCACGTCTTCAAAAATAAATTACTGGTCAAATTAGCCACATCTTTACCTTTTTCAGACGTAAATCATCTTGATTTTCTAAGTTTTAGTGTTCTGTGTTGAATTTTCGAAAAAAATGTGTTTACACTGTAATTCAAACAAAGCTTTCTTTATAATTTCTAGAAGGAAAGTATAACCTCTTGACATATCGAAAATATTCGACCATTTTTAAGCTGTTTAGTGGATTGGGCCAATATTTTTCGAGTTTTTCAGTTGTATTTAAAAATTTGCTTGTTTAAAATAGATATACATATTCTTCAAAGTCAACTTTAACTATATTTTGGTTATCACACAACCCTCTTATTATAATGTCCGGACGCGGCGTTATACATGTGGCACCCCTTCAATATTTTAAAATTGAGACAGCTTTAAATACTGTGTAAAACCACTCACCTACATTGACATAAAATCTTTTGTGCTCCCTCTCTGCCTCTGCGGGAATTTTAACGCAATCGATAGCATTAGAATATTGAAATATTAAGACACCTCACACCTGCACGGAATCGGCGACGTTTAGTGTTTAAGCCGCGTAAATTTCCAGTCGATCGGGTGCCGATCTTTGGAGGCACATTATCGAACAATCTGCGGCGTTCTCGGTTCATTTCCCGTTCGACGCTCGTGATTTGTTGGAAGCAGAGTTTTACGATCTTAAATAGGAACAAATAGGCATCACCTTCACGGTGGTGCGGGAATGCTGCTATAAGGACTTCGACGCTTGGGTTTGGTGTTCACAATGTAAAGCTGCTTTTCTACCAGCTTTTCTCTCATACATACTTCTTAATTCTTAGGCGATCTGTGGTTGTGTATAGGAATAATTTTGTGTGAAAAGTATGTAGTAATGTATTTTGTTGCTTTTTCAAATTTTTGCATAGAATGTCATATTTAGTATTATTAATTCTTTTAATTTTTTTTTCAAACTATCGTACATAGTATATTTAAAAATATTACAAGTTTCTTCAAAGTATAGATCCAAAACATTACAAATGACGGTTTTTTTTATTAATAAAACTAACAATTGGAAGAATAGTTGAATGAGAATTAAATATGGAAATTTCGAAAATGTTAGCTTTTTTTTATTATTTTTAGGTTACCTTAAAATCTGAGTAACACTCGATTGATCAGCACGCATATGTTTCACCTTACCAAGGCTCGTCAGTGCTACTAGACAACCTAATGCATTATACGGAAAATTCGTATATAGAGGTGTACCACCGAACTGGGTCATTAGATTTTTTTTAAACTTCTAGTTGAAATTTGATTTTGAAACTTGCAGTGTAGGTTACGGTCCACTGTGATCTATTTAAGAAAAATATCTTCAACGTTATAGGACTTTCGGTATACAGGGTATTTTTATTTCTTATTTTAAATAGAATGGTGCAATTTTCATCGTGTTTAATGAATTTACCAAATCATTTGCAACTAGTTTAAATGAGGATTCCCTATCGCTAAACTCAACCGTTTTTGAGATATTTGCAATTTTGTTGAATTTTTAACGTTTGCACTCTTTCAAATAAAATTAAATAGTTCATGAAGTATCAGATGTTTAGTGATTCTACTAATGTCGATGTAAATACAAAGACGTAGGTATAAGGTGTTATAGCAATAATCACCGAACCACATACAGGGTGTTCAAAAACGCATCTCCAATGTGGATACCGTTAAACTAACAAAACTTTTTTTCTTTCAAATAGAACATGGTACTTTTTACTACAGCATTGAATGCAGCGAAAAATTCTACATCGATTAATATTAGGGTTTGATATACCTATTCTTGATAGTTTTTGAAATATTCGGATTTTTTGCCTAAAATATGATTAATTTCTAAGTTTCGAGCAAATAAAATATTTGTTTTCCTAAAAAAACTCTATATATTATATTTTAGAATGACCCGTTATCATTAGTTCGTGTGTAGTTGTTGATAACCTTGTATGTTTCAAAATGGCTTTCGGTTCTACATTTTTTTTAATTGTTCAAAGGTAATTGCATGTATTGAAGAGTATGGAGAATATTAAAAAAAAACTGATCATGTCACACTAAGCAGCTGTGATGTGTAAAGATTTTTTTCTCCGTTTAAAAATATCCTACAACCTAATAGATGTAGTTTTACCACAGATGATTTAGAAATGATATTAGTCGTCAATGTTGGTCGTATATTTCAAAGGTCACAAGATTAACAACGAACACATACATGCATATATATACAATATTAAATAAATTTACCTACATATGTATATTCTGAACAATATTGTTAAGTATAGTAGTTACGCCCATGGAGATGTTTATTTTGCTTTGATGCACACTAGAGCGATAGAGATTTTTTGCGGTTTACAGTTACTTACTATAGTTACTATGTAGCGGCTTTTAAAACAGCATATAGAAAATATCAATATTGTATTTATATTTTGTTTGCCGTTCACCTATTAAAAAATATGTTTTGGTTTGCCCTGGTTATGAGCAAGGACCAAAAAACGGTTGCTTATAATCGACAATCAATGACTTTATTTATGTGAAAAACAGTTTCATGAATTGCGCAAATTTCCACAACAAATTAATAATGGGAGGACGCAAATCATTCCAAAGCTTGACTAACAGATGCTTTCTTCCCAAATATTGGGTTGATGTTTCCTTGATTGATTCCTGATTGAGGCACTGTATTTCTTCAGAAATTAATGCCAAAATATGAAAGTTTGAACATTTTAAATGCCCAAGAAAAGAACAGCAATAATACATTCTCTGAATGTATTTAGTCATAAGTATATTATAAAATTAAGGGGAATAACAAAAAGGAAATAGTAATAGTTATTAAAGTAAATTGTTTGAAAAAGTTATTGTCAGCGATAACAAAAAAAAAGTTTTTAGTTTTGTTGCTTCAATAAATTCTGCTCTGTTTAATGTAGTATGTTTTTTTCTAATTGTGGCGAGCTAATTTAGTGAACGCTAGATCTACGGGAATCTTATTATATAATGACATAACATCAAAATTTATTAATTTACAATTTATATTCATTATATCGATCTCTAATATTTTACTAATGCTGTTAGCTGAAAACGTAAGTACAAAGAAATAATGTACGTTCTAATATCAGTAATAGTAATAGCAGTAGTATCAATTATAATGACCAAAATTTCCCAAACAAAAAAAAATGGTAAAGAATAAATATATGTGATTACGATCAAATAAAAAAGAAATATCTGGGTAAAACCAAAACTTAAACAAAAATGGATCTTGATAAGATTTCGTTGATAGAGATTTTACCGTATGAATGGTGCTTTCTAATAGCTTTGTTTTTGGATGAGGTCGCATTTAAGGGTGACACTTCAAGCTTCAAAAATGTTTTTTTTTTTCTCCTTATTAAACCTGAGCTTTTCCTGAATTGAATGGCTTAAATGCGCTCCCGGGGCAATCTTAATTTAACAATCTGGAATAAAATATAACTAGAACCGTTCAAAAAAAAATGGGTAGCTGAGAAAACGAAACCTAAAGATAACTTAATTCCAAAAACCCACCCCAGAAGATAACTTGCTTGTTCACGCTTTCCAATGCAGTTTTATAAACATACGATGTATACCAAATCATTCAGAAAGCTTTTTTGAACAAAATGAGATAAATATTAAAGCGAATGACGAATTTTCAAATTATTAAGAGGGAAATGGTAGATATCGAAAAGCCATCACAGGAACATAACAAAAGTTGTTAATTTTTATTATGCTCATCTACTGTTCGCTCAAAAACTAGAATACCAATATTACATACATCATAGTAATATAGGTACTTATTTCAAGCCATCTTTTAACTCAAAAAAATATCTGTTTATACCCCGATATACAAGGTGTATCAAATAAAAAAGTAAATTTTGCATGGGTGTTAACTATACGACATATAAAGCACAAACCCGCCGAAACCGGATTTCATCATTAAAAAATAAAAAAAGTCAAATTTAGAGCCAAAAATTCTTTAGTCCGGGCCTGATGTAAGGAAACATCATGTTAAGCACCCGCTAAACGTAGTATTATGTATAAATACATTGCACTCATTTAGTATTATTCTTAATAGTATGCCGTAAGTTCATTTAACATCATTCTGAATAAATAAAGGCCAATCGACTAGTGTGCCCTTGTAAAAATAGCAAAACGGAGGCATTTTAATTTTTTTTTTTTTATAAAATAAACATTCCTTTTTTGTTAAGAGCATTCTACGTAAGTCTAGAAAATGTTATTTTTAATATCCTGATAAGACGTTCGAGTTTCACCGGATATGCGACTTCAGTAGTTACAAAAAACGTAATTATTTTTCTTTTGCTTTGTCGAATCGAGAGTTAGTTGTTAATAAACGGTACCACATGAATCTGAGTTATTTCTTTTGGATTTATTTAATCAAATAACGCAAAATGAATTGATTCGAATAACGCAGAAATAAATGTAGATACAGAAAATTTGCAAACACGCCTTTTTACTATGATGTCGCGCGAAAAAAAATCTATACATTCCGGCGCTTTTGCCGATGCATGAAGCTGCGATTTTTTTTTATATGAAATCATGATGGTCCTAAAAAGGATCGTTTTTTTTCGAGCTGGGAAAAATTTAAATAAAATGTTCGAAGTGGCTTGCACTCCAAGCGGCGATCCACACAAAACTAACAGCGATAATGGCTGAATGATAGTGGTATGTGGGGGTATACTCGGGACAGCATTTAGGTTGGGCACAGGTGCGGCTCTAGCCCACGGCATTTACATATTTTTTTCTCGTTAATGCTTACAGATAGACCCCCTGTGCATTAAGACTTTTTGATCATATATGATTACAGCTGCTACATATTATTATATTTACCTCTATATCTGATACATCCTGTATTTAGCAAAATCTAAAAATTTGAAAATATATTGGGAATTTTCAATCTTTACAGTTTTATCGAAATCTACATTTTCGGGGTGCCAGTATTCCTTCGTAAGTAATTATTTTTAAAACTCAAAATGTAATTAATTAAAAAAGTCATAATGTTCGACTTGGAGGAAATTATATCTTCTCTTATTTTGATTATTTTGGATGCAAATTAGACACACTGAGAAACATGAAAAATTATTTCAACAATTGTGCAGTGTAAAAGAATAAAAAAAGGTAAACTAAACATTTATAAAATTAAAATAACAATTTAAGTATAAATTAACATTAAAATACTTAATTAAATATCTTCTCTAGGTTATATATTGTGTTGGTTGGTGTTTGAGCGCAATAAATTGTTTCATTAAGCATTTGTAAGACCAGCTCTTGTCCACAGCTTCGCTCACGTGAGTTTTCGAGAATCTGATAAAAATTTATCGAATTGCAATCAGTTAAACAGCATTTTAAGGTTAAAGCCATTCGGAGGGATCAACGTGCCAAGTTGCGATGGGAGTCACCATTTTGATGATGACAATTCTTATGAGATATTTAGAGTTGAGAAACAGCAACTTTAACATTGTAATTGCATTAAATTAATTGCAATTATTGAGTAGCCTAAATTTCTTAATAATGTTCACTTTGTTAAATGATCAATCAAATGGAAGCAACAAAATAATATGATTGCCTTCAATACGTTTTTTCATGGTAATCACTTGTATTCTCGCAACTTTACAATCTTTATAAAAATGGTAAAGGTTGCATCACCACGTGTTATTTCAAACAACCCTCCAGTAAAAACTCTAGATATAAAACTAGTAGTTCTTTGCCTGATGTTTTCTCTGATCAATTTGCGTTTGATATCATACATCCCAATGTCAAGATCATTTATTTTCATAAAAGAAATGTTTCTAAATAAATAATTTGATTGCTTCAAAGAAAGCAGTAGCATTAATTGTAGATTACTATATTTAATTCAAATAAAGTTTCTTTATTTAAAATAACTTTTTTTAAAGATATCTGTTTGTGAGAATCTGTTTTCGCATTGCAGCGTATATTCGCCTAAGCGGCTTCTAGACACAATATTATTGTGCAATATTTGTTCAGTTCTATATGAAACGAAAAGAAAATAGGTTTAGTAGTAGTACTTGAATGAAAAATACGGCTGCAAAAGCAAAGAAAGGGAAAGAGAGTTTATCCCTCTTTCCTATATTCCTTCCTTTTCAAGCAAATAACTAATTCATAGCTATACAGATAATTTCAGCGTCACTTAAGGAGGTCACTCATAATTGGGGACCAATAAAATCTTTTTGTTTTATTTTTGATTATCATATCGGAAGGCTTTGTAGTTATTTTTAAATAAGTTTCACGAAAATCCGACCAGTTGAACTGGTCGAATTCTTTTTTTTTTTAAATTAGTGAAACCCCTTAACACCAGAAGAAAAAACAACAAGGTGTACAGTTTTATTTACAAAATTAGTAATGAAAACGATGATAATTAGTAATAAGAGTAATAGCAATCACTCGACAGTTTTCACCAGTTATAGGTAGATGGGTCACCAATAAGTTATCGTTACGCCGTAAAGCGATATAGGCCTACGAGGCGATTAGTTGGTTCCACTAGTTGAATGGGCGGTTGTCAAGGAGTATACTGATGTAGCAAATGATTGGGAACTGCCTGAACCCTTTCACACAACTAATCGCCTCGTCTGAAACAGGCCATAAGGTGTTCGCCTCTTACCCTCGTATTCATAATCGTACACCAGAATTTCCCTAACGCTTCGCCACGTTATGTAGGATACGGTAAAATGGAGTGCCGGATCCACTATCCGAAATCTCAGATCCGGATCTGCCATCCGTAACCTCGGGTCCAGATCCGTTATTTGAAATATCGTATCTGGTGCAATAATCACAAAAGATGTAATGCAAAGTGAATGTGTAGATATGCTGTATACGTACACTAATATTGAGCTGGTCGACAATTGATATCTTTTCCAGATCTGAATCCGAGAATCGGATAGTGGATCCCAATCAGAGAACCAGATAGTTGGAATCCGGATATCCAAATCTCAATTTTATCGGATACCAACAGCACTAGTAAAATGTTAGGGATTCGCCACAGCGAGTGTTTATGAATATGGGCGCTAGTCAGTACAGTGCTTTGACATGATAGAAAGATGTTGTTTCGTATGTTCCGTTGTCTATGCTAGCAGCGCTGACAATCCTGTTCTTGCTTCTGTGACCTCTGCCATGATTCATCCAAAGAGACATACAAAGGACCAACAAATTTCTATAGTGGATGCAATGTTCTTTTTTGTTACCGATAAACAAATTTTTCCGCGGAAATATTTGCAAACCGTAATTGAAGTAAGCGCAAGGTTTAGTTTAGAAATAATTAAAATAAATAAAGAATAACTAAAATAAATAATAGAAACTGGAAACTATGAAAAACAACACAATATAGCACAACGCAATACAACATAATGATTTAGAGATTTTATAATTCAAATTGTGTATACTAAGAATACATCAAATCTAACAACTGATTGCGGAAAAGCTTCTTTGGCGCCGTAGAAGATAGGAGACGCGAGCAACTACTGAGATAATTGCTCAACGGATCCGCTGAAGAACTATGCTAACTGTTTTCTCTAAAATTCATATACTTAACGGAGTAATTACAATAAGACAGAGTTAATAACAATGACCATTGCTGACCACGGTCTCGAAAAGTACGAATTGTGGGTTTTTTTGTATTTTCGTGTCTCTTGTAATCGGAGTCGCGCGCTCTCGAACGTGCAAATTTTGTCGTACAGGGGTATTTAGATCGTCTTGATGACTTTGGGAGGCGCGTGGCGCAGAAGGGAGTAATTTTCAATGATTAAATTAATTATTTTTTTACAACACCAGTGAGGAATAGAGGTAATGATAATTTAAATGAGTAAATTGATTTTTAATTTTTTGATAATTTATTAATTTGTTGCATTTTGTAGTTATAACTTCAGTGCTTAGGTAATTAAAATAACATTATTTGCATGTGACTATTAAATTGAAGAATTTAGTAAGTTCTTTTTTAAATAAATTCGAATAGCTTTTCTTATTATTAAAATCACATTGATATTATTATAATAATTGGCACTAAACTATTGTAATATATGTTGGTAGTCTTTTATTCTTGTAATAAACTATGGTGGTAACTTGTAACTGTAAGACTAACAATAATTTGTGTATGATGTTGTTATTTATATGAATTTGGGTGGTGATAATAATACAAGGAACAAAGATAAATCATATAGAGGCTATATTTATTTGATATTTAAATTCAGGAAACATTTCATTGGAAGAAACAGTGTCTGCTTATTTTATTGAAAGATGTTTTTTACCGTAAAAAATGTGTGTTAAATAAATGACAAGCGTACGCGGCAAAAAAAAGAACTTGTAGAAATAACAAATACACGAACATCGCAATCCGCTTAAGTAAATAAGAAAATACAAAATAAACAGAATTCTCTAACAACTACAAGAAATATTGCTTTTGTCAAGCGCAAGTGGAGACAATTTTATTCCAAATAATAATTGTAATAATGTTATTTTGTGTAACAACCCCACACAATATAAGTTTCGCTAATTAATTTTCCTAGTTTTCATATCGATTTTGGTTAAGAAATACCTATGCAAAAACACATAATACATATCATTATAGAAACTCGATCATTATGAAACGTAACCACTCAGAACCTATTACTAGTTATTATATATAATTTAGACTTTTCCGTTCAAGAAACTATATTTTTTTATTTATTAATCAATTATTTATATTAGTAGATCATTATTAGCTACGAAAATATATACAATACACACTATTCAGATACGTACTGCTGTGGTTTGGCACCCCGGGGTTCGTAAATTCAGTGATATTTTATTTATTGGGATTTGTCTTTGTCAATGTGCCGGGAAAATTCTCTCAGAAATTAATATTTTATTTTTAAGTAAGATTTTTGCTAATGGAATTGATTTGATTGTTTAATTTGTTTATTTAAATGTTCAGTTGGTTTAAAGTAATTTCACTCTGTAATATATTTTTATTTGATCATGTAGTTTATGTCCTTCCTAGAAGAATTCTTCTTCTATGATCTTTGCATTTATGCGCTGCTTTGGCACGCATCTGTTTGTTATATGTATGCGATGTTTGGGCCCCTGAAGGGCAGTTACTTGAACGATAGCGTGTAAGTAGATTGTTATTTTATTTTCTTTGCTGCCATTTTTGGTAATTTCGTTTAATTTTAAAGCCTTGTTCGTTTAATTTGTATATTTTATCATCCTTCAAGGAACTCGTTAAATAATAATTGGCATTATATTATTGTGTGCACTATTTAGATGTAAGATCTTTTATTATATTTGTTCTAGAAGGTATTTTAAGTTTATAGTTATTTTTTTTGTTGTTTTCTAGTTTGCTGATTAGTTTTGAGTAATTAATCACCTCGGTTTAGATGAAAAGAAGCATTGAGCTTGTAATTAAATTTCAATTTTATAAATAAAATTGATTTGTCCACGTTTAAATTAATTTGGGTTATTTTAAATTTTGAGACCACGTGGATTTTTTGTGAAAAAAAGGATTTTCTTCTAGAACAAATTTGTCCTTTGTTTGTTGAAGGATTTGCAGTGTCCTTTAGTAAATTAGATTCAAGCAAGTTTTGATTTTGGCCAGGACTCTCAGTCCAAGGTTTGATTTTTCCTGCGTAATTGTAATTAAATGTTATTTTTTTTTTATAATAATAAAATCTTTGCCAAACGTCATTCGAAACTTCTGTTCTTTTATTTTTGAATCAACCATTTCAATTGTTGGAGTAATTTTAGAAAGTCAAATTTTTAAACGCCTACATTTTACTTTTCATGATTAGTTTAATTGTGAGGGTAACCCTGAGATAAATTATCCCTTTGCGCCCTTTTAATATTTTTATCCGCTGAACTAGTAAATTTTATTTTTTTCATTTTTAATTTCATTTTGCATGTACGCTGGTACCGTCAGTACTGAATCAAATAGAGCTGTCCGCAATATAAATACATATATATATATTGAGTGAATAGCGGTAACAAAAGATACTTTGGGGCGGTGTGCAAAATTGTAGAAATATATCTGTTTAACATATACCGCTATTTAAGGAAAACTGCTACAAAAAGTAGCAGCTCTTTTAAACTGCTAACCAAAAGTAGCAGAAGCAGGTTGTAGCTGCTAACGTCAAGAAGCAGTTTTATACATCACTAGTAAATAGTATACGTTTCGTAAAATAGACGCAGAAACAACACATAGCAATATATCTTATTTGTAATACGTGATGGAATAACGCAGATGATATAATATTGTGGATCAAATTAAAGAAGTAATGAAACATCAATTAAAGCGACAACAGATTTACAACCTTATTATGAAAATAAAAAGAAACATGATTTGAGTTTTTACTCGGTACAACCATAAATGAAAATCAGAAATTTTTATTATAAACTTAAGATGAACTCTACTTGCATTAAAAAAATCGTTGATATATGTGTACTATCCTACATCTACACTGTAAAAAAAGTTGCCTACAATTTTACCGGTAAATTTGCTTCATAAGGTAAAATTTCTACCATCTAGTAAATTTCACATGCTGATGTATTTTTCAAAAATTGTACTGTAAAATTCGTATGTAATATTTATATGAGCTGTATATTTGCCGAACGCGTACAGTTAAATAACCTAATAACCAATCACATTGCGGCGTATTCAAGTAAAAATAAATATAAAAGATTCAAATTTTTACCCGAATTTAAATACCCAAAAAAATTGTCAATTTTACACTTTTAAGTAAATTTTGATAGTAAACAAAAAATTGTACATGTTTTTTCCTGTATTTTCCTTTCGAATTTTTATTACATGTAAGTTTAACATGAAAAAGCTATAAATTTTACCGAAATCTTTTTTTCCATGTTAAATATACTAGAAAAAACATGTAGAACAAAATTTACATCATTTATTGTGGTAAATTCACAACGTTATTACATGTAATATTCCTAATTTACCATGGCAAAATTACTGTAATTTTTTACAGTGTAGGTGTAGATATACTGCGACGAGCTAAGAGGGATTGTTTGGCATTTTAAGTGGGTGAACTAACAGATACGTAAACTAAACAGAGCAAGTATTAATGGTATAGATTATATAGCAACGTTCTTATTACGTATGTTTCGGAAAACATCCGAAACTCGAGGTTCAGCGGCAAGTGGAAAGAAGTATTAAGTCACCGGTCTGAGGGGGAGACATTAGATATTTTGATCACTGTACAATATATTGCCAGCATAATATTGACTGTGTTCGGGCCGCTTTAACTGACAAATGGTTAACTGAACCATTTTTTCTCTCAGTGTAGTGAAACTGATGGAAACACTTACCGAGGAAATCTGCCGACGCCGGACCAAAGCCGGCAGAGGCTGCCGCCGCTATATGCCCTAGATGGAGCGTCGGATGATGTAACAAAGGTCTTTGGGGCGACGACGGCTTCGGTCTGGGCGCCAAGATACTATCGATGGTAAAGAGCGAACCGGCACTAGTTGAAGGTGTCGTCCCCGGTGCAACAGCCCGATTCTTGTACACCGGCTTGAAGCCCTCACCGAGAAACATATTCCCCAAGAAACTTTGCGGAGTGAAAATCGCCGACGCACCACCACTACTATCACCACCACCGGAAGTGACCAAGGAAGCGGTTACTCGCGGATTCGGTTGCGAAGACGTCTCGACCATCCTGTACTCGTCCTCGCTGTAGGCGCTCGTCTCCTCTTGATAGTCGCCGCGCGTCGGCGACTCGCACCACTCTACCTCGTGCTCGCTCTTTATGTTTGCCAGGATGGCGGAAGACTCGTCGTTTCTAGCAATGCCTTCTCGCTCCTGGAAGCATCTCAAGCGAAGTCGACGCACGTTTCCAAAACGAAGAACGAAGATCGTACTCCTAACTGTTTCAGGCGACCGGCGAGCTGAAGAACGCCGTTTCGAAAACCTTCTCGTCGGCCTATCGCGGATCCGTCGCTTCGAATGCCGAGGGAACGCCTAGCTCGCGTCCCCATTGGCCGGCGTTAGGCCCTCGCGCGCGACCTGGCGCCAATCGTGTCCGGGGTTGTCATCCTTTGTTAGGGGCGATCGCTCGTCTGTGCATCGAGGGGTGAATTTCGACGATATGTCTTACTATACACTAAACGGTACAAATAGAGCCGTCACAGCGTCACTTTGAAATCTGATATGTCGACGATGATTGTGAAGGATGGTGTGGGGCTCGAAAAATGGGGTGGGAGGACGAGATACCCCTCACATACAATGCCGTAGGTGGAAAATCGAACGCTCAATCTTTAATACCGAATTTGAACTGACCGAGTTCGTCTGAACTGATTTGAAAAAAATAATCTGCACTGACAATGAGAAATGAAATATATAATCCACTTAAAAGGGTTAATAGTTGCTCTTTTACTAAAAAATAAAAATCTAACTATAGTCTGGTTCACGATGAGAAGGAAGTATTACTCTTATGGAGATGGTACCCACCGATGCCAAATCTATTGAAGTACTTAATTTTTCGTATGTTGTCGCTCTGAATAACTTGACGAATTTCAGATTGACGCTTAATAAATGTCAATTTCAGTGAATTTTGTTTGCCGTTTGTATTTATTGGTTAAGTTATGTCCCATTAACATAAAAATTCATAGAATGTTGATTGTATTATTGTTTATACCACATCAAAATACACAACATAAATAGAATGTTTTATTTTATGGGTTTTGTATTTATTTTCAGGAAAACATACATAGATATTACATACATGTTGTAATATATTTACAAATATTTACAGAGGTATGGTCACAACAAATTAAAAATCATTTCTATAATCATAATAACACGATTAACTAATGTCGGATGACCAATAGGAAGATGACGATGAGGTCGATGTTAAATTAATAATAAATTCTTTCGGTTCATCTTGCATTTCATCCAACCGCCACATACCTTCCTCAACTCAAATGGGTAAAATTAAAAACATTTTGCTAAATACTACATTATATAACTATTATACCTTTGATAACATGTTCAACATATTTTTGCCAATTCTCTACAGAAACATTTTCATATCCTTGCTAAATAAGCAGAGGCATATTTTGCACTTTAAATTCCGAATTATTGTGCCTGATATAAGCTTTAACCTTCACCCATACCATTTCAATGGGATTTAAAGTGCAGTGGTATGGCGGCAATCTTAAAACGGTAGATATACTCCAGTTGAGCAGCACGTTCATCGATTACATATTTATTGTACGTGCTTTTTTGTTGTGCTACAATTTTAAGTAAGTCGCGTTTCAATAAGCCTTCCTCAACAAAAATATTTTTCTGTGTCAATCACTGTGCCTTTTTTCAGCTCGTGGTAGGTATTTTTTCTAATATCCGGCTATGGTAGGGCGCATTGTCAAGAACTATGACGGAATAAACAGGTAAATTAGGTAATAGATAGTTGAAAAACCAATCCTCATATATTTCCGCACACACTTCATCGTGAGCATCAAGAGTATTTTTTTTTACATAAGAAATTATATTCAGCACCCAGAACAAAACCCTTCTCGTTACCAGCATGAATTAAGGCATAACGTTGACCACGACCTTTTGGTGCTCTTAGACCAATACTTAAGTCATGCAGAAATGCTTGTCTAGACGTACTTACTGTGCTATCAGTCCATGCTTTTGTTACAAAGTGTCCAGTATTTACCCACGATTCGTCAGTGAAAACAATGTTTCTCCCTTGATTACGATACCTCCTAATAGCACGTAAACAATCATGTCGCCATCTTATAATATCACGGTCTATCAACATTACTTTCTTTCCAATTTTCTCGAATGTAAAACCAATGTCAAGTAAGAACCTGTAGAGTGTACTTTTCGAAAAATTGGGTTAACCTTCTTCGCTATTTACTGCAGCTAGTATCATGGCCATCGCAGGTGGAATATTTCTTATAAAAAACCTATGAACTTTACGTCTAACAAGTGTCTGAATGTGTTCATCATATACTTTCAAACGAGAATTGTTGTTTCAATTTATCTTCGTTTGTAAGCTTTGCCACTGGATGGTTTTCTTTTTCATTGCGAACAGAATACACCATTCTTTTGCCACAACCAAGCGCTTTACTTATTTCCTCCACGGCCTTAGAAACATTCATATTTTTTGCAAAATATGTAAAGGAATTTAGGATCATTTGCTTTTCCTTCGACGAATACACTTCGCCCTTTTGCCTTCGCCTGTAAGATTCCATACTCCAATTCTATGAATACAATCACCTTTATATTACATGTGATTATAACAGCTGTTTTATTGTAGGGACTTACAACAGCTAATACAAACGACGGCGATAGTGGCTTTTTTATAAAAACTGATCTGTTTAAAATAAATACGTAATAGGAAAAAAACTGGGATAAACTCAAGAGACACAGAATAATTGAAATTGACAAATGACAGGTACAGTAAATGATTACCAACAGCTATATTATCTCTGACCTAATATAGCTGTTGGTCCCAATCCCCATGATAGAAAAAGATAGATACATATAAACGAGTATGAAATTGAAAGGGACGCATATAGTCCATAAGAACAATACTTCTTTTAAAACTTAATCTAGACTGTAAACTTGGAGACTTAAGACCTGCACGAAGAAACCGATTTAATTGCCGCAAATAAATTTATTTTGTTATCTTATATTTTGTTGTTTCAAATGTAAAAATTCTTACTTCAATCAAATACCAAATAAAACGTTGTTTCAGACAAACAGATAATTTTGTTGATTTATTTGCTTTAACGTAACTAAGTTATTTGGTAAAGAAGGAGTTTGGGTGTCAGTATTAAATCTATTTCTTTAAATCAAACAATGGATTGGATTGAATTTAAAGTTCTATCTAAAAAAAAAACAATCGGGCGCTTTCCAGCCACCTGCAGTGTTTTTTTTGTTGTTTACGATGTTTTACGCAGAATATAAGTCGTGGATCATATACACGTTCTATACTTGCAACGAAGCAACATCGTATTAATTTTTATTACAATCCGTGTTCGTATCAAATTTTCATAAAAATTGTGGAATGGCTACGAAGGAATTATTAGAAGATTGGGGAATTGGAGGTTTAAGACTAATACCTAAATGTTTTTTTTTAATTAGATTTCGTGCATTATGTGAATGCGTAGGTAACGTAAACATAGATATATACAAGGTGGCGCAAAAGTAATTCATCATAATTTGAATTGGCCGCCATTTTTGCAGATGGCGCCAAATGTCACTGCTTTGACATTTATGATGTAGACATTAGTGATGAGCGAAACGGTGATACTTCAATCACGTCGTGAGTCGTGAATGTGATTTATAAATCACGGTGATTATAAACGGTGATTGCGATCACTGTATTGACTCATCGATATCATTATCTTCGTATAATGTATAATTATAATCACGTTTAATCGTGTATACTTCTCATGGGTTAGTAAGGTTAGGAGGTTGCGAGCTTTTCTTTTCGCAGCTTTAGAGTTACCACATTTTCTGTTTTGAAAAACATTTATATATCAAAAGAAAAACTCAAATTTATATTTTTATAAATTTGTAATAAAAATAGCTACCATAACTGCAATGCGAAAAGCAAGGATGTTTTATATTCTAGATATTCAAATAAACAGTTCTCTTGTACAACTAAAGAAAGGTTTGGGTAATTATATTTATGGTTTGACCACTACTGCAATGCATCTGTATTTCTAGGGACTACTTCGTTTTCCAGGTAACGCTGAATTCCGATTATTGCTCTTGATGCAGCCGTAACTCGAGGTTGTGCTGTCGATAAAGACTTATTAAATGATTTCCAAATTGAGAAATCATCTTCATCTTCCTGTGATGTGTCTATAGTTGTACTGCGAGTTTGTTTTATGGAGTATTTTTCGGCAACAGCGTTTATTACTTTTTTTTTTAAGAAACCTCTCCGTAAATCATTTGTCCGTAATATAATAAATCATAAAAGTGTAGCACACGCTGAAGAAATAAAGCGAGTAATAAATATTAGTATATATCATTAACCATTAGAGGTAATGCAACGACTTGATGCACCACCTACGAAAAAAGATACGTTATATTGTCTTTTATATTTCATCTTGCTCATTACGAAGAGATTCTTTATATTTTAAAATGATTTATACGGTCTGAGTTCGGGCTTTTCGTAAAGGTTTTGTCCAGTATACAAGTTCTGGGATGCATTACGTAGTTTGAGAAAATACAGACAATTAGATCTACAGAAATATTTTTTATGATTTTTAAACTTGGTCCTATTTTTATGTTTTAATAACAATTATAACACAGCATTAGACAAAGTAAAATTTGACTTAAAGTTGAAAAATTTATAAAATTCATATAAGAGAAAAATATTGTAAATCTACATATTTCTCTAAGGAGAACATTAACGCAAAGATTTGTATACACATTTCTTTTCTAAATTATGACAAATAGTAAATATAAAAAATGAAATAAAGCTAATTTCATTTTGTCACATTTGCAATGATAAAACAGATATAATTCTTAAAGTGAGCGAAGATTTCAAAAAACCTGTGATTTAATACTACTACCCACAATTTAATAAAAATACTTTTGTTTTTGAATTAGTACTTTAAAACTAATAATATAAATTTAATCTTATAACACAATATCCCCTCTAGTAGCAAGACTTAAATTGCCCACAATTATCCTTAGTAACTTCAACAGAAAGACATCAAAGTAACTAATCTTGTAATCTAATACAAAATCATTGGTAATTTCGTGTTTCAATGTTGAAGTTCCTAAAAATAATTATGGGAAATTTAAATTTTACTACTAGGGGTCATTACATAGATACATAGGTAAAAATAAATACACATTCCTTATACCTATAGTTGCAGATATACTATAATGATATAAAAAAGAATCAATATTTACATTTGAAAAACATAAATATATTGTAAGAAGATAACCTCCGTCATTTCCAGCTGATATAATAAATATATATGTTCATTCATCGGTTTGATATATTCCATTTTCAATAGGCAACCGATAATCACAGTTTTAAGATTGTTAATTCACCGATATTATTCGTTGACTTGCCGGCTAAACAGTGATCGCCAATTTGCTGTGCGCAGTCGCGCCTGGCCGGTGATCGTTACCGCAATCACGAATCACTGCTTTTAGAATTCTCCACTCACGGTCGTGATCCGTGATTCTCCAATCACCGTGAAAGAATCACAGTTCGTGAAATATCGCTCATCACTAGTAGACATATAGAGAATTAGTTGTCAACAAGCCATGGAGCGATACACACTTCAAGAACGTGGAATTATTGTTACTGCTTATTTGACAAATTTTAAGTCTGTTGTTTTAACGCAGCGTGAATTTTGCCGTCGTTTTCCTGGTCGTCGTGTTCCATGTGCTCGAACAATTAAGCGTTTGGCCGAGCGCTTCGCGCAAACTGAGTCCACTAGAGATGTCCCAAGAAGTGGCCGGCCAAGTAGTGCTCGTTCGAGCGAGAACATCACTGCTGTTGCCGACGACGTCAGAGAGAATCCACAAACATCAACTAGAAGACGAGGCACACAATTAGGCATTGCAACGAATTTTGGTGAAAGATTTGAAAATATTCGCCTACAAAGTGCAAACTGTTCACGAATTGCTGCCTGCTGACCGTCGGGCAAAGTTAACTTACTGCCATACTCTGTTGAACTTGGTGCAAAAGAGGTAATTTCGTATCAAAAATCATAATGAGCGAGGAAACCCATTTCCACTTAAGTGGTTATGTCAACAAACAAAATTTGCGTTTCTGGAGCGCAAAAAATCCACATGAAATGCAAGAAGAGCCATTGCATCCCTTCAAAGTGACTGTTTGGTGCGGCATTTGCAGTGAAACCGTGATTGACCCTTATTTTTTTGAAGACGTGGATGGTACTAGGATAACCGTAAATGGTGAGCGTTACAGGCAGATGCTAAACGAGTTTTTTTGCCGCAAGTTGCTGCATTGCGTCTCGATCATTGTTGGTTTCAAGAGGACGGAGCAACCGCTCACACACCTCGTGCTACTATGGAGATTTAGAGACACCAATTTCCTGGTCGAGTGATCTCTCGTTTTGGAGATTTAAACTGGCCGTCCAGATCGCCAGATCTAACAGCACCAGACTTTTTCCTTTGGGGCTTCTTAAAATCTCGCGTTTACCACAACAAACCCCGAACCTTGCAAGCCTTGAAAGCTAACATTGAAGCAGAAATCGCTAATTTGGAGCCAGATGTTTTGCGAGCAACAATTCAAAATGCCGTAAAACGGGCGCAATTATGCATCAACTAGGGAGATGGCCATTTGAGCGATATAATTTTTTCCAATTAATGTCAAAGTGTAAAATTACTTTCAAATAAACTTTTTATGAAAACAGAGCTCTTTTCATTTATAACAAAAGCCAATTCAAATTATGACATTACTTTTGCGCCACCCAGTACATATATAATAATCGTTGCATTAATGATTATCTATTTAATAATAAAGTCTAACCTAATACACATACATACATATAATGAACAAACATATACTATCAAAAAATAGATCACGTATGTAAATCTTTCCCATTCACTAATGTATTTGTATTAAACAATTTTTATTTTATATATCGTGTTTTATGAAAATTTATTTTTGTTTTAATTATGCGCGTATCTGTGGAAATGCAAATTATAAAGTAAAATTAATTTGTATCATGTTTTTCGGCTATACTGATAAATAACCTTAAAAAAGAAAAAATATAAAAACGAACAATAATATCTAAAACGATTTAAACGTATCGCTATTTCTTCTACGTGAATGGATGATGTTAATGGAAGAATAATTAAATTAATTCAATTCTTTCCATTCGAAATTTATTTAATATTCTTAGATGTGATGGCCATCTTCAGGCTCTGCAAGTTAAATATAAATAGTGTTTTGTACATACAGTGAAAGGCATAAGTATTGCAACATATGGAGAAAAAAATATTATTGTAATGTACTAAAACTTTTTAGAGCGGATAGGTTGTGCATGTCTAAGAACTACACTACTACTGGTATGGCGGTAAATTTAAAAAATATGCCGTGAATCTGCAAAAAGTGAGGTTAGATGGCATGATATCCAAAAAAGTTATTTGAAAGAGTTGCTTAGAATTCAATTCTGAGACTGTATGCAAATTTTTTAACATATTTTAAAAAAATTAAAAATCACAATTTTTCCAAATATTGTTTCATTGAATTACATATTTCCATTTTTTTAATATTAAGTTTAAATATGGGCAAACAAATATTTGGAAGAATAAATGAATGAAAGTTTAAGATGGAAATCTCATTATTAATGTGAAGATATTTGCTAAATTGTCGATCTGAAACTACAATATGTATTCGTAAAGGATAACAACAATTGTAGGACGACTTTAAGCCACTATACTTGTGTTAATTAACTAACGTGACCTAAACAAATATTTGGTTAATTCAAGCAAATTATTTGTTCATTTAACCCTTTATTTATTTGAAATAACGAAATATTTTGTTGGGTTAATTAAATTTTCATAATAAAATTTGTTTGAAATTATTTTGTTGTCCGGAACAAATTGGTTTTCCGCGTAGCAATAGACAAGCGGGCCCAGACAAAACTCTGCGTGGGGGCCCAAGATTTTGCGCTACGTCACTGTAGCCTATTTCTAATTATAGATATAATATATAAATATAATATAAAAACATGAATCAATAGTTCATTCGAATGTCTTAAAATACATTTATTTGATATATCTAATTGCCAATTCGAAGTATACATAATTGTAATATAAAATACATTTTGAGAATTCTTAAATTTGCATACGACTAGATTTTATACTGTAACGAGCGCCAACTTTTCAACTGGCGGTTCCGATAGGCGTCCCTAGATGGCGCTGGCATAGCGGAAGAAGAACTACCTACGACGAATAACAGAGGGCAGCACCGGGTCGAAGATTCGAGAATATTCTCCAGAATCTTCGAGGACGTTCTAGAAGGCCCTCGAACAATCTGGACGTTCGCGCCAGCTATAAATAACGCGTCGGGTTGGCCAGGAGGCAGTCAATCGATACGAGTTCGATAGTGCGGTCGCGATTGAACTAGTACATGTAATATAAATATCGTTTACATAAATAAAGACATTAGTGGTTAAGTGATATAGTTAATAAGCATTTTTTAATAGATTTTAATTACCGAAATTGTGTTAATAGAATAAGTGAATTTAAATATATCGCCTGTGTGTTTTTCTAAAACCCCGACAACGTTTTAAGAACCGAAAAACGCTACAATTGGTGTCAGAAGTGGGATATTTGGCGATATATTAGTGGACTAATAGTGTTTAATTAGAAACAATGGCGGCGAAATACTGTAAATTAGTGGACTTGAAAGTGGTAGATCTCAAACGGGAATTAGAAGAAAGGGATGAAGATACGAGTGGAAGGAAGGCCGAGCTTCAGTCGAGATTACGAAGAGCAATAGCAGCAGCTGGTGAAGATCCTGAGACATATTTGTTTGAAGTGTCTGGTGGTAATGGCGAACTTCTAAAAGAACTTACGGAAAATTCTCGCAATTTAGAAGAGAAAGTTCTAGAAAAAATTGAAAACCTGGACGAGAAGAATATAGAAAATTCTAGAAAACTAGAAGAGAAAGTTCTAGAAAAAATTGAAAACATGGACGAGAAGAATATAGAAAATTCTAGAAAACTGGAAGAGAAAGTTCTAGAAAAAATTGAAAACATGGACGAGAAGAATATAGAAAATTCTAGAAAATTGGAAGAAAAAATTATAGAAAATTCTCTTAATGTCAAACAAGAATTAATGAACAGAATCGACGAAAAATCTAGAATGATTGAAGAATTGGACGATCGCATGAAGGTGCTAGAAGAACAAATTCATTCTGGAACCACACGAAACACGGAAGAAACTGGAAATTCTACCAATACGGGAAGCACTCAGATGGAACCAAGAAATTCAGTGCCCATCTGTACGGTTCAAAATAAATGTGACCTGCCTACATTCGACGGGAAGACTCCCTTGGAAGACTATTTGACGCTGCTGGATACCACAGCTACGGTATATGGCTGGACGGAAGCTACCAAAGCAGCCATGTTATCAGTAGCTCTGCGCGGCGATGCTTTGAAGGTACTCCAGGTTATTCCTTCGACGGAGCGACAAATTACCAAACGCTACTTAATCAATTGGAGATGCGTTTCGGTAACAAACATCTGCAGCAAGTATATCGCTCGCAGTTGAAAAATCGCTGTCAGAGTCGAACGAGACTCTACAGGAGTATGAAGCTGACGTCGTTCGTCTAATTAAGAGTGCGTACCAACGGTACCGGAAGATGTGTGCGAGAGTCTCGCTGTGGAAAAATTCCTGGATGGCCTGCTCGATAAGGATACTCAACAGGCAGTAAAGCTCGCTCGGCCGCAAACGTTGAACCAGGCTTTAGCTCAAGCACTAGATTTTGAAGCCGTGAAGCAATCGGTCAAAGGACCTGCTCGCGTCCGTGTTCTAGGAGTCACGAGGAAGAAGAGCCATTAGAAGGAATTATGACGAAATTAGATGAAATGATTACGAAAAAGGTGACGGAATTGATGACGAAAAGGGAATCCGTGCAAACTAGGCAACCAGGAAGACTATGCTGGAATTGTGGAAGGATGGGGCACGTACGTAGTCGGTGTCCCGATCCACGAAAACCAAAGCCGACGGAAAACTAAAAAGGGCCGACGGGAAGGGGCGATCGTCGACCTATGTAGCTGATGCCCCAGTAACACCAGTGATTGTTGCTTCAGTGGGATGTAGACCTAGCAGCCTCGTCGTGTATGGCATGTAAATGGGAAACTGAGAGATTTACTGCTAGATACTGGTGCAACAATGACAATTCTTCGGCCGGAAGCAGTGGGAAGGAAGAACCGGATATATCCAACCAGGTGGACGCTACGTACGGCAACTGGGCAATCAGTCAACGTGCTGGGGAGACGACGGCCCACTTCCGTATTGGTGATACTGCATGCCAGTATCGTGTAGTAGTTGCAGAGATAGAACAGGACGTAATCCTCGGAATGGACATAATGACAGAATTTGGTTTCAAACTGGACTTGCAAGCAGGAGTGTTGAAGGTTGGCAAAGAAGAAGTTATTCTCAACCACAGCCAGAATATGTCGGCCTGCGTGGTATTGGGCAGAAGAAGTAACTGTGGCGAGCCGCAGTGAAACCATTGTGGAAGCGAGCGTAAGTGGAGACATCCCCAAAGGGCAAGTTTTAATGCTGGAACCAGGAGCGATTAGCGGTCAAGGTCGTGGAATACTGGTCGCTAAGGCAGTGATACAAGCTGGAGAAAAACTGCCCGTCCGACTGATGAACGTCAATAGTTATCCAGTAAAGCTGAAGAAGGGCGTACCTTTGGGAAGTTGTGCTAGTGTGTCGTCGATTGTCAACAAAGAGGATGGCGTAACAACAACTCCAGATCCGCTTCCTAGATGGTTAAATAACTTCATTGACTTGTCTTGCAAGGATTTGACAACACAACAACGCCATACCGTGAAACAGCTGCTTGGACGCTACCAAGATCTTTTCCAAGCAGAAGACCGGAACACGAGGGGCAGGACTAATGTTGTACGACATCGAATAGACACTGGAGATGCCCAGCCGATCCGCCAAGCCCCCAGAAGATTGCCATTGGCGAAACGAGCCGAAGCAGAACAAATTATACAGGATATGGAGCGGGATGGAGTAATTGAACCATCGAACAGTCCATGGGCTTCTCCAGTGGTACTGGTGAAGAAGAAGGATGGTTCAACTAGGTTCTGCGTGGATTATCGACAACTAAATAACGTAACCAAAAAGGACAGTTATCCTTTGCCCAGAATCGATGACACTTTGGATACCCTAGGTGGGTGTAAGGTATTTTCGACCCTTGACCTGAAGAGTGGTTATTGGGCAGGTCGAAGTAGAGGCAAAGGATAAGGAGAAGACGGCGTTTACGATCGGGACAGGATTGTGGCAATTTAACGTCATGCCATTTGGGTTATGTAATGCTCCCGCGACGTTTGAAAGATTGATGGAAAACGTACTGAGAGGACTATCCTGGGAAACTTGCTTGGTATACCTCGACGATATAATTGTCTTAGGAAAATCTTTTGAGGACCATTTGAAGAACTTGGAGCAAGTATTTCAGCGATTGAAAGGAGCGAATTTGAAGCTTACCCCAAAAGTGCAACCTGTTCCGGAAGCAAGTGCACTACCTCGGCCACGTAGTATCAGAGGATGGAGTGTCGGTTGATCCAGGGAAGATAGAAGCGGTCAAGTCTTGGCCGGCTCCGAAGGACAAGCATGAAATAAGAAGTTTTCTTGGGCTATGCACTTATTACCGACGATTCGTTCCTGGATTTGCTAACATCGCCAAGCCTCTCACGAGACTAACTGAAGAGGGCAGAGACTACGTCTGGGAGAAGAGCTGCCAGGATGCCTTTGAAGAATTGAAACAGATGCTGACCACTGCGCCCATCTTGTGCTATCCACAGGCTGAAGGAAAATTCATTTTGGATACTGATGCCAGCAACGTGGGCATCGGAGGCGTGTTGTCCCAAGTTCAAGATGGCCACGAAAAAGTGCTCGGTTACTTCAGCAAAGTGCTGTCGAAACCGGAACGCAACTATTGTGTGACCAGGAGAGAGCTGTTGGCCGTAGTTAAGTCTATAGAGCACTTTCATAAATATCTCTATGGCAGGAAGTTCTTGTTAAGAACCGACCATGCGGCATTGATGTGGTTGTTACGCTTCAAGAATCCGGAAGGGCAGGTTGCCAGATGGATAGAGCGTCTTGAAGAGTATGACTTTTGATTCGGAACATCGGCCTGGAACCAGTCATCGAAACGCTGACGCACTATCGAGGAGACCCTGTTCCAAGGATTGTACGCACTGCTGTCGTGCCGAAGACAAAAAATGAAGTAACCTGCTTGAGGACTACTGTCATAGATGATAGATGGACTGAAGACCAAATCCGAGCTGACCAGGAGTCTGACGAAGTTTTGAAGCGTGTGATGGAGTGGAAAATGCAAGAAGCGCGGCCTAACTGGGAAACGGTAGCACCATATTCGCGAGAGCTAAAATCGTATTGGGCTCAGTGGGGCTCTTTGGTAATGGAAAATGGTCTTCTCAGACGAGTGTTAGAAGACGAAGCTGGGACCAATAGCAGACTTCAGATTGTGGTTCCGAAAGCAAGAATTCCCGAAGTTTTAAAACTTCTTCATGATGGAACATCGGGAGGGCATCTTGGAGTCCGGAAGACTATAGAGAAGGTCAGAGAGCGATTCTATTGGGTTAATTGCAAGAATGACGTGAAAGACTGGTGCCGGAGATGTACAACTTGCGCCGCTGCCAATGGACCTTCCCAAAGGAAGAGGGCCCCTATGAGGCAATACAACGTTGGCAGTCCTTTTGAAAGGATTGCGATTGATGTTGCCGGACCATTTCCCACGACGGAATTTGGAAATAAATACATCTTGGTTGCAGTGGACTACTTCAGCAAATGGGTGGAAGCTTACGCATTACCAAATCAGGAAGCTGTAACCGTTGCTGAGACTTTAGTTAAAGAACTTTTCAGTCGGTTTGGTGTGCCGCTTGAACTTCACTCCGACCAGGGACGGAATTTTGAATCAGCAGTGTTTCAAGAGATGTGCAAAATATTGGGTATTCGCAAGACCCGAACAACTGCCTTGCACCCGCAATCAGATGGCATGGTGGAGCGCATGAACAGGACAGTTATCAAGTATCTATCAAAAGTTGTCGCAGACCACCAGCGAGATTGGACCAACAACTACATCTATTCTGCTGGCGTATAGAGCATCGGTCCACGAAACCACTGGCCAAAGTCCATCTAGTGTTCTTTTTGGACGAGAACTGCGCTTACCATGCGATCTTAAGTTCGGCTTTAAACCGAATGAAGAAGTAGTTGGAGATGACTATGTTTCGAACTTGCGGAGGCGAATGGATGATATTCACGATCGGGTGAGGGCGAATATCCATGAAGCAAGCGACCGCATGAAGGAACACTACGACATCAGAGCAAATGAAGGCGGATATCAGTCTGGAGACCTGGTCTGGCTGTTCAATCCTCAGCGACGTCGAGGCTTCTCACCTAAGCTGCAACGATCGTGGGATGGGCCTTACGAAGTGATAAAGCGAATTAATGACGTCATCTATCGCATCAGAAAGAAACCCAATGGTAAAGCAAGAGTGGTGCATTTTAATCGCCTAGCTCCTTTATCTTGGGACAATCAAGAGGACGAGCAGATGGTCCGAGTTTGTAGACTCCCCGAAGAAGAACTCAGCTATGAGGAGTTTATGGACAAGTATGGGAATGGCCGCAAAGTGCGTCATGATGTAACAACGGAGATTCAGGAGGATTTGTTTTTGGCTCCTGAAGGGTGCGCGTTAGCACATTGCGTTGCCCAAGATTTAAGAATGGGCAAGGGGATAGCTACCGTATTCAAGAAGAAATTGGTGGTGTCCAAGATCTCCGAAGCCTGAACCCTGAGGTGGGCAAGGCTCTGCACTTGCCAGGAAAGAAACGGCCTTTATTCTACTTGGTGACCAAAGAAGCCTCAGTTGGCAAGCCAACCTACCGGACGATGTGGGACAGCCTGATAAGTTTAAGAGAGCAGCTGTTGGAGCTGGAGATCAATAAGATCAGGGTGCCAAAAATAGGCTGTGGATTGGATGGCTTGGACTGGAGGGTCGTAAGGAACATGCTCGAAGAAATTTTCCGATATACTGGAATAGAGTTCCTAGTATGCAGCTACAACCCGCGGTCAGCAGAAGGGAGGCGACGAACGGTAGCGTGCTATTTCTTCCGGACCTCGTCGTGTAAGAATGGAGAGAACTGTTCGTATCTTCATGGAGGTGATAGTTCCTGTTCCGGGACGGAACAGATCTAAGGAGGGAGCAGTGTAACGAGCGCCAACTTTTCAACTGGCGGTTCCGATAGGCGTCCCTAGATGGCGCTGGCATAGCGGAAGAAGAACTACCTACGACGAATAACAGAGGGCAGCACCGGGTCGAAGATTCGAGAATATTCTCCAGAATCTTCGAGGACGTTCTAGAAGGCCCTCGAACAATCTGGACGTTCGCGCCAGCTATAAATAACGCGTCGGGTTGGCCAGGAGGCAGTCAATCGATACGAGTTCGATAGTGCGGTCGCGATTGAACTAGTACATGTAATATAAATATCGTTTACATAAATAAAGACATTAGTGGTTAAGTGATATAGTTAATAAGCATTTTTTAATAGATTTTAATTACCGAAATTGTGTTAATAGAATAAGTGAATTTAAATATATCGCCTGTGTGTTTTTCTAAAACCCCGACAACGTTTTAAGAACCGAAAAACGTTACAATACATATATTTATTTATATATATTTATCTGTATTAGTTAACTTTGATTAAATTATATAAGCATTCAAACTACATGCAGGAACAAATTTACAGTCATGTATCCAATATGTAGTTAAAATCTCTGTGAACGGCAGGATAGATTTGGGTAGCTCAGATCAGGCGGTTGCTCTCCTTATTATTATATTTTCAGCGTATAGGAACGGATGATGTGTGTTTCTCTACACCTTGTCAGACCTAATGGCCTTTTATTGAGCCTGGTGTTTTCAGGAAATTATATCTACTACTCTTCGCCTGCGGATATTAACAGCGAATAAATTCATCATGACTTTATCGTACACCGTATGTAGATAAAGATATTATACCGAAATTAAATCTAAATTTGAGAAATGACGGTTAATATGTGACCTTAATTTAAGTACGTAGAAAATGTAGGTATACATTCCGGTTCTTAGAAAAACTAATGATACCAGTGACGGTTTCTGTATAGGAGCACATGAGCACGTGAACCCCCTAAACAAATCCTCGATTACAAACTAATAAAATCTACTACTTGATCTTAATATATTCGTGAAATATATCACTTTTGACAAGTATGAAATCTAATGATATATTTGCCGTAAATAGTTAGTTAAATGTTCAAACTTCATGAAAAATGCTTTTTTGCAATATTTATTCGTAATAAACCAAGCAATATCCCCGCTCAAAGTTGACATAAGTAAAAATCCTGAAATAAGCGCATATTTTTGTTAGAATTAATGATGCTGTATTTTAATAAGTTGTTATATCTAAATTGAATATAACTTCTGGAGTATGTTCTATGGTCCTTATAGTTTATGTGACTGCTAAAAAAATTGATTTAATTTGTAACATGCTTGATTTTATCAACAGTTTTCTAAATACTACATTTATACATGAAAAAAAAAGTTCATGTAGACTTTTAGTGGTCATCGACAATTATCGACAAGCAGATTTTTACATGTACATGATCTCTAATGCCTCTAGTATGATGTCCAAAAAGAATCAGCTGATCCTTTTTGCTCCTCTTCGAGAAAATCACATTTGATTGCGAGCATGTCTAATAGTTAGCAGTCGCCATTGTATTATGGAGCAGACAATGTATCTCGATATATCTATAGCTACATTTATATTTATGTATGTTTATATCAATTTGAATGTGTGTATATGTGTGTACTTTGTATATAGGTATCTTGGTCTATTGATTTTTAATTTTTAAAGTTTTTAGTAAAAAATCCTCAAATGACTGCAGATATAACAGGGGTTGATGTAGAACTAATGGAAAGATTTGGCGTAATTTTGCAACTAATAACAAGTAGTGCAGTAATTGATTCCGATAAATTTGAAAAGTACGCGCGTGATACTGCAGAATTATATGTAGCTAGGTATAATTGGTACTATATGCCTGTAACCGTGCATAAAGTTTTAATTCATGGCAAATATATAATAGACAGAGCTGCTTTACCTGTAGGATTATTGTCAGAGGAAGCACAAGAAGCCCAAAATAAAAATTATAAAAGGTATAGAGCCCACCATTCGCGAAAATGTTCTCGTAAAGCAACAAATGAGGACATTATGCATCTGTTGCTGCTAACATCCGATCCGCTTATTTCAAATGAGACGTTTGCCTCCTAAAAAAAATTTTGCATTTCACGATGACGCTAAAGATTTACTTCGAAATGATTTATAGATTATACCCTCAAATTACTCTCTATGGATATACTTATGAATATCCAGTTGGTCTGGTATTGTGCTATTATTTTTAAAATGTTTGAATATGTATGCTTTTCAGTGTTTTTTAAACTGCTTAAAGTGCTGTTGCCATTTTTCTTGTTTTTTATATAGACAATCATTAATTTAATTACTGCACTAATGTAGGTATGTGAATCCTAGATTCACATACCTACATTTTAATAAGCGGATATATAGCATCTGATAGGCCAGACGTGTTTTAATTTTTAAAAATCTTTGCTTAATTACAATAACATTTATGTGTTCTGAGGTACCTTCTAAATATGCTATATACACATATACTTACATACACACACGAATAATATACACATATACGTTATACACATAAATGTATGCACATATGCTTTGTTTTCTTTTATAATGATATTAACGGCTATTTGTTTAACAATGATGAGCGAATGCAGTAGTCTTGGGACGCAATAGCAGTTCCTCTTATTTTGGACTACATACTTTCTGACTTAAACCATATTCTCTTATTCAGTATCACTTATCTCACACACAATCTTCATGAACCATTTAAAAGTTATATAGTAATAATAATATTTTTGTAAAGAGTAAACACCGCTAAATAAACTTCAAACTCAAAAGTTAATTACAAATCATATTCTCGTATTACTCTCTATATCAATTAGGTAAAATCTTAGTAAGTGTTGTATGTGGAATTCTGGTTTCTTATATTGTTTTTTCTTTACTGCACGAATCTGTGTTTTAATTATTATGTTATGTAATTTCATTGCCGTTAGAACTTGACGGGAAATTTCTCTACTATTAGTAATTAGTCCAGTTGTGCATTATTAAAAAATACCTAACCATTTCTGTTTGTTTATAATAATGTTAAAACAGTTTTAAGCATGGCAAGCGGTTACAATAATTCTTCTGAATATTTTCTCATTTTCGGAATATTTTCCCGTTTTGTATTATTATCATTGGTATTATTATTGTTAATATTATTATTATTATTGTATTTAACTAAAATAGTTGAAAAAAGCATTAATGAATAGAAACTTCAATACCTAACATTATTTGAATAATTTACGTATTTCCGCCAATAATTACGTCGTAATTTTATGCTTAATCTTTTTTTTCTTTTATGCAATTCAAATCGCCTATATTTAATCTCATTATCCTGAAAAAATTCCAATTCTATCTAAAGTTACAGATTTATTTCCGCAAAAGCGCGTTTCTGGACCACTGCGCGACGTTCCTTTCTATACATATCTCACATGTATGTATATGGCGAGCAAACGACGGACGACGGAGCAAGTGCGCCGAGTAGGCGGGACTACGTTGATTTTGTCGATGCCTAGCCGCATAAAGGACGTAGCGGTGGTTGGGGGGGATGCGGCAGATTCCATATGAACTGTGCACAAACTGAGTGTGCTCCTCTGCTCGATTTCGTTGCGTTCTCGGGTCACGTTAATAAATCGATCGTCATCAACGTTCAGATATAGTGTTTTACGGATAAACTATATTATATATAGTATATAGTGTCCCATGGGATCGGTGTATGTAAATTGAAAATTAAATTAAAAGCGAAAATTCGTATTCCAATCCTCTTTTAACCATCATCGGGCAATAAAACGTCAATATAATTTTGGCTTTTAATTTAATTTTCAATTTATATTATATATGTTTTGTTTATGAATGACTCACCGTTCACAGGTCGTAACTACCATAAAAACTAATACTGTTTGTTGGTGACCGTTTTATAATGAAACCAAGGGTGCGTAATTATTTTAATTTATTAAATAACATACTGCTGTGAACTGATTGTCCAAGCATACAAGTTTAAAGAAATTAAAAATGACAAAATCAATCCAGCTAGCTCAGCAAAAATGAAATTAAAAGGGCGCCAGAGATTCTTACATCTCAGAGTAATTTTTTTAAAAATTAATAGTGGGCGTTTGCAAAATTGACTTTCTTTAAAATCCCCAAAAATTGAAATGGCTGATTCAGAAATAAAAGAACTATTTAAGATGATATTTAAAATCATTAACTTTTATTGTAAAAGAAAAAAAAAAACATTTAATTAACAACAATAGGGGAAAAAACCGTAATACGGAAGGTATTGGATTAAAATAACCCCTTCGTGAATTTACATTTAAAAAGGACAATGCAAATCCTTTAGCAAACAAAATGGTGAATTCGTTCTAGAAGGAATTTCATATACCACAAAAAATCCACGTGGTTTCAAAAATCCAAAGCAAACTACAAATTAATTCAAATAACGTAGAGAAACAACCAAAATTAAAAATGAAATTTAAATCAAGCTTACAGCTTCACTTCACCTACCCCGAGGTGATAAAAATAAAATTAAATTATAACTACAAAAAAAAAAACGGAAAATTTAAACTCTAAACGCGCTCGCTTCTAAAACGAAAATTATTAACGGGCCTTATACATAAACTGTGCACACACATATACAACGCCAATTAAAAAGAGGAGACGTCTGAATAATGATCAAAATTAATATAATAACCGAAACAAATCTTAACAAATGAAAAATCGTAAAATGGGGAAAATGAGCTCAAAATTTACATGTACTTACTTCGAGACAACTATTCAGACTCTGCCCTTACGAGGCCTCTCACCGCGTATATACAAACAACCGACTGCGCGCGCTGCGACAGCCGCATCAATCAAAGAATACGCCTTATAAGAAGGACCAAAACAAGATAAACTAATGCTAAACATATAATCAAAGAAAAATAAACTAACTAACTGAACAATTAAATACATCCAACAAAACTATTAAATTCAAAGCAAAAATGTAAAAAATAAACATATGTGAGAATTTGCGCGCGGCAATGCCAAAACATGATCTTGGAAAATTAACAGCATAAAGTTCAAACAACCGGGGAGACATGTCACAGCAATACGTTTAAACCCGCGCACATAAAATCACAAACTTAAACTCGTAAATCTTTAACTGTTCCCAAAAAACGTACATTTCTCTCAAAGATACAAATAATAATGAATTGATTTTTTTTAGAAAAACAAAAATAAATTGGTAACAGCGCAGCCGCAGTTAAAAACTACGCCCCGTCGTTGAATCCGTCTGCAAAAAGCCAATAAAGCAAAGCCGCCGCTAATGCGCTTTGGTGCAGCCGACAAACAAAAAAGAATATATATAGTACGTAAAAAAATAATGAAGTGAAATATACAATACGTAAAAAAGATAATGAAATGCACGCAAAACAAACAAAGTAGTGTTGTAAGTAAACACTAAACAATATATAAATAAGATTTATGGATGCGAACAGTTTTACTGTGCAATATTTGAAAGACAATTTTAATTCGTTTAATTATGAACAAAGAATTCAAGTTAAAAGTGTGGTCAGACCAAAACCAGAACTTAATTTGACACAAACTACAAAGGGCAAATTTAAAGACTTTACAAGAAAATTTAAGAAGGACATATACGAAAAAAATGATTGGATTTTAGTTAAAAATTTGCATGTTCTTGATTTTGTGAACACCCTACGCTTCCGACCACGAGCCGCCACTGTATTTGATACAAAGTGTGTTCCATTGAAGCGATATGTTAACTGCGATAGATAAGACTATTTCCAGCATAATATTTGTAACTTTCAAGCCTTATATACATGATCATAATTGCAGAGGATAATGTAAGAAACATGATCACTCGAAATTTGCGCATACAAGTAGCTAGTATGATGTAGTACAAAAAGAATACAATGTGCCTTTTCGATTTTTTAAGAGAGAAAATTTAGTACTTTTTGGCAATAATGGCTCTAAATAGAAACAAAAAAATAAAATTAGTGTCACAATTTTCATTGTGTAATATCCTACTTTTCGCATTGCCCTAATTTCGAAATACCAGGTGTAGTACTATATTTTACATTACAGATAAGTATCGATGCATAGGCGTCAGTATATGATACATTATATTTTTACTTATTATCTACTATTTTTAATAGTAAGAAACGAGATTACCTTAATACAAAATAACATTATAAGCATTATAAGATTATATAGCAAGTTTGAGCATCATGTATTGTACACAGTAAAATATTACATTATAGTAGTAGTAAGTACAATAAAAATTTTAAGCGTTATTATCAAAAATTATCAGTGCTATTGGACACTTACATTTAAAATTAATAGCATGAATGCTAAAATTAATAATACAAGTGTATACACTTTCTCTACATTATTAACAGAAACTTATAATACAAATATTCTCAGCGGTAATATAAAATATAATTGTTCCTATAGGAGCTATAAAATATTATTGAATTATTAAAGCATAATATATTTACATTAAAGATCTATTTCTCTGAATGATAATATATTCGATTACTTTCTTTTTATCACAATGCCTAATATTCAGCAAAAAACACCGAATCTTGAAGTTTAGCAATAGTAGGCCGATATGCAAATTCAGTGCCTAATCACACTAACCGTAGCAGCTATTTCGTCCCAATGTGCTTCCCATCGATGTTATCCTAGGTCCCCTGACCCTCTCCTCATAACATCAGAGCGACAAGCCGCACCTGGTCATGTTCCGGCGACGCATCGGATACGGCCGCATCCGGACCGGAGCTCCGCCAAAAATTACGTAAGATTAGGGAGATTACGAAAGCGTAAGACTGATGCGATTACCCCGCCTCTGGGCCAATAAAACGGCCCCGTAAGTTCGCGCGCCTCCTCTGTGACGGTGGGGGAGCCGAAGCGTCCCGGGCGCGTCCGGCGTACTCTCCTTGTCACTTCTACTGTGATGTCCATAGTGTGCATTCTATTTGAGTTTGGATAATAAATTATATTTTATTGTGGATAAATCAGAAGTGGTATATTTTGGCAAAGCGAGGCAATGAAAGCCTACATTTAAATTAGGGGAGGGTAGAATTTATTGCAAAGAATTAAATATCGGGGTTATTTTAGATGATAAATTAAATCTTAAAGTGGAAATTTAGTACGTTACCAAGAAAGATAGGAAACTTAGTAATAAAATTAGAGCATCGGCTAGAGTCACGTGGGGTTTAAACGGTAACCTGGCGGGTATCTACTATTTACAGGGACGCTATAGAATACCGGGTGTCCAACCTAAGATGCAACGGTCCATAGCCGATTTATTATTGTTTTTTTTGGAAAAATGTTTCAAATAAATGTTGCCTCGAATCATATTCTACACGTTTTAAAATTAGTTTCAGTAATGGCGGACTTCCGGTTGTACCGGAAGTAGATACTAACTTTATTATTTTTAATGAAACACCCTGTATATTATTGTACTTTTGGATTCCTTGTTAAATTTAAATAACAATTCGTTAGGCATACATTGGGGCTAAGTTGTACCGTTTCCGAATTACATGACGTTTTTCGAAAAAAAATGACATTTGCAATGTCTACGATGTTTGGAAATATCTCCGGAAATAGGAAAGTTAGAAGCGAGCAAGACGCTCGATATGTATGATTTTAGAGTTCGAAAATTACAGAGCCCTATTTAATAATTCTGTAATTTAAACGCAACAATTTTAAAATAAAAGACGTGTGCTGTTTCATGATCAAGCGAAAACTGAAAACCGCATCTTTCCAACTTTCGTATTTCCTGAGATATTTCCAAACACCGAAGACACTGCAAATGTCATTTTTTTTTTAAAACATCATGTAATTCGGAAACGGTACAACTTAGCCCCAATGTATGCCTAACGAATTGTTATTTAAATTTAACAAGGAATCCAAAAGTACATAATATATAGGGTGTTCCATTTAAAATAGCAAAGTTAGTATCTACTTCCGGTACAACCGGAAGTCCGCCATTACTGAAACTAATTTTAAAATGTGTAGAATATGATTCGAGGCAACATTTATTTGAAACATTTATAAAAAACAATAATAAATCGGCTATGGACCGTTGCGTCTTAGGCTGGACACCCGGTATATGCAATGCTATACGCGGGAACAGTATCTGGTGGATGCATGTAAACATAAAAAAACCAAAAAAAAAACTATCGCGATGGAAAGATTGCCAACGATCAGAGCCGCGAGCGAGAATTCATCTATTTTGGCGTGCGTTGTTTCGGGTATATTACCAGTAGATTCACGTTTGAGGGAGCTTAAATTTTGTGAGGACGTGAACCGGGCGATTCAGAAAGGTAAGTATATGTATGTAGGAGAGCAAATTCATCCCGCGAAATTAAAATATATTACTAGAGTGGTCAACTTGCGTCTGCGCGCCAGGTCCGTACTAAGTTTCATATATGTGACAACGTTTAATGCAAGTATACAGTACAGTGTCGGGAAAGAGCAAAATTATTTATTTATTTAACTATAAATATTACATGTAAGCCCGTTACTTTATTCAAGTAGCAGAAATGATATAGGATTGCTGAAAAGTTTGTACCATTAAGATTTTTTTCACTAAAGCGCTTTCGTCACGATGATAAAACGTGCTTATGTTTTGAAACAGACCATTCAACATCTACGGATGTAACATACGCATAATTAAAATAACCTGTATAGATAGATAACGGATCAGATGCACCACTACCAATGTGTAGTCCGATTTGTGCCAGCACGTAACTGTTTATCGCAAGAATTAAATTAAATATTAATATTATTTTAAACTTCAAAATGAAATGTTTGGAGAAGATGATCTAGTATTTCTGAATCATAGATTACTTGTCCCTACTTCTCTAAGGGCCTACATTTTAAAATTACTGTACGAGCCTCATCTTGGTGTAAGCAAAACAAAAGAAAGGAGCGTCAAATAGTTTATTGGCCAGGTTTATCCTCTGATATAGAACAATTCATTATGAAATGTGAACTATGCGAAAAAAATAGAAATGCAAATATAAAAGAAGCACTCATAGTACATGATATTCCTAACATACCAATTAATAAAATATTAGATGTGACACACTGGAATATAAAGGAAAAGATTATTTAGTTATTTAAGACTATTTTTCAAAATAGCTAGAACTATTTACACTAGTTACAAAATAAAACATGAGAGGAGCATATAATACAGAAATTTAAAACGGTATTTCCACGCGTGGGATACTGTCATTGCAGATAATATGCCATTCCGCCAATTACGAATGCAAAACATTTGCAAAGAATTGGAAATTCGAAATCATCACTAATTCGCTTAGATATCCAAGAAGTAACGGATTAGCACAACGCGCAGTTCAAACAGCTAAGAAAATTTAACAACAAATGCATTAAGACAAAGACATTGATAGTGCATTATTGGAATTCAAAAACACACCTATGATAGGATTAAATCTAACACCCACACAAATACTTTTTGTACTAAACTAAATTCGCCTACAAATACTATCATAACTAGAGTTGGGCAATTCTCCGGCGGCGCAGATACGTATTGCGACGCGGGCCTCAAATAATGTAATATGAATAAGGCAGATCAACTATCGTTGATCGACTTTTGTAATTTAGTATGTACTTATAAAACATAAGTCATATTAATAGAGTTGTGCAAATTTTCCTTGGGGACAAAATCGGACAAAGCGGGCGAACAAACGGGCCACCTTGCGATGCATTCGCTATTTTATATCACTACATATTTAGATAAAATATTTTTTTACATTTTATAAGAAAAACAGGCACTGTTGTTATTGACTTACAACTCTACAGTTCATCTGCTTTATTGGAGTACATGAGCGCACGTTCTGGATACGTACCTGCCGGGCCGGGAAATTTGCCCAACTCTAATCATAACAAAACAAGTATATTTAGAAAAAAATTAAACAATGGTGATAACGTAGTTGTAAGAAAGGGAAAACTGTGGGAACCTGCCAAACCATACATGAATATATGTATGAATATATTTTTTTATAGACTACCCGTAGGTTCTCCATTTTCAAATACTTCTATTCTTGTAGAACATAAAGTAAAAAGACATTATTTTATTTAACAGGAGTAAAGGGCGTCATAATAAATTACTATCTAATTTAGGCACTATTAAAGGAAAATGTATCATTTGAACTTTAGAATACCATGGTTTATATGTATTTTGTCTTAATCTTTTAATTTATGCATAACCAAACAATTACACTTCTGCGATTATTTTATTGATTTTGCAAACTTTGTTCGCAAATATCTTTGTAAATACATACTATAGAGCTTTAGGAAAAAATACGGGTCTTCTAATTTTAGGCAAAGACTTCAAATTGGAAGGAAATGCGAACTTTTGTTTGTAAAACTAGTATGAAGTTTAGTACATTAGTATTATAACAAGAGAACGTCCGTATTTCAATTTTAAAAATAAATATAGCCAAACTACATACTTGCCCCGGTTACACACTTACCTGACTTTACCTTATACCTAACGTTTGCATACCCAAAATATACAAAGAGCAAACGAAACTGTTTTGCACCGTGGGGCTAGGAATTGTATACGTTGATATACAGTCCTCATAAATACACCTCGTATCCCGACCACGCTTTGCGCATAAATAACACTCTTCACTATAATAATAAACATTAATATGTTTATTAGGTAGACAACTTATGCTTCGTTACATAAAATTTCTAATGATGTTATAACACTGCAATTTCGTAATTTTTAATAAAGTATTCTACTAACTATAGTATTGTTTTTTTTTTGTAAAATAGTATTGGCCAATATTTTGGTAGTGCACAAGAAGTAACAATTCTTCAACGTCAATTGAAGTTGATGTTTGTACTTTATACCCATCTGCTATATATTTCATCTAGGATTCTGATTATGAGAAATAAGTACTTAAAAACCGAAGCAAAATTAAAAATAATACCTTATTCTGTTGCAACTTCTAATTGTCAGTTTAGGGAAAATCCTAAGTCTACTTTCCCAATTGTGAGTCTAGCGTTCATAAATGATTAAGATCAAAATCAAATTAAAAGAGCGACATTTGAAATTTAAGTTGGTAGTAAAATAAGTTAACCCCATATTTATGAATAGCATAGCTTACTTAGTTTTCATATTGTTTAAGTTTCTACCTTATCTATGTTTATGTTGTTTATGTCACGTGCTTGTCTATTTTCTACTAAAATTCATATTATTACTTTTTCGTTGTTACCTTTTCCTTGCCTTGCCTTATTATTTTGGATCAGAGGCGGCCCCTCTTAAGGAGCCACGGAGCCATGGCCCACCAGGTAGGTCTCCGCGAGGAGCTAGCGGAAGAGAGGGTGGTCGCAGTATACGCAAAAATTACATTGAAGTGGGGCCAGACGGATCTTGGCCCGCGGCCCACTAGTTGATCGAGTAACACGTCATCAGTATACGTCAGTGCTCGGGACTGTGGAGAAAGGGTCTCCCACTATCACGGTAGGCAAGCGTGTGAGTCAGACGGCCGTCGAAAATCAGCTTTTGAAAGTAGAAACGTATGTAGAGAAGTAGGGGCTGTCACATACGGACTTAGGTTTGGACACTTCTCCGCGATAAAAATTGGGTTTAAGAATATTTAATATTTATTAATTATAGTAATAAAGTGTGGTAAAGTATTCTAGGATGACATCGCAAATTAATAACTATAGTATTTCAAATCAAAATGAACTACCGTTTGTTTAGGTAAACAAACAAAAAAAAAATTGTTTCCCATTCTTTGTAAGAATAAATACAATACAAATCAAATTGGTCGGAGCTTAGCCCCACCACTCAATATTGTCGCGAGCCGCCATTGCTTTGCATTGGTTTTTATTAAAAACCTTTTCTTTTTAGAGCTATCGAAGGCATTTTAATCCAATAAGGTAAGACTATAATGCATTATGTATCAATACTATGCATGCATTTACTTTTCGGACTGATTATAGGATCATAGGAATACAATTTGGAACCTTGTATTCACCAATTTACGCAGCAGCTACCTGAGAGAGATTTTAGTCGTCATAATTTTGTGGACCAAAAAACGATTTCAAGAAAAAAAAATATTTGTAAGAGAAAGTCTCCTGGAAGACTAACAAAACTAATATAAGCAACATGGATATTATTGAGCTCCGCATGACAGTAAGTCCAAGAATTTTATGATAACAGGATCATTGATCAATGCCTTTGGCCACCCAGACACCCCGATCTAATATCTTCTGATTTTTATATATTTGGTTGAATTAAAAATAATATTTTTAAGAACAGACTTTATAATCTGGAAGAGCTTCAAGATGCAATTAGGAACGAAATTCAACAAATTATGGTAAAAGAACTACAGAGAGTCTTCGGCAGTATGAAGAGCAGACTTAACGTCTGCATCGCAAATCATGGACAACATTTTCAACATTTCATGTGATTTATTATAATGAAAAAAATATTCTAATTTAACTGATACTTATTATAAATTTTTAATATAATGAAATTATCGAATTTAATATTAATTATATTATTATTAAACCTTTAAAACCAAATAAACACTTATTGAGTTTTGACTTTCAAAATTATAAGGAATTATTTCATTACGAGTGCCAACCTGTATATTTGGTTGTCTATAGTTCTCATTATTCATTTACGAATACTAGTATTTACCATATATTAATAACACAAAATATGTCCTGGAAGAGGCTTTTACAAGTTATTTATATTTCAAGTGATATTAAGGATTTAAAAAATATATCATTAATAAATACATATATATAATGCTGCTATCTATGAACAAGTGTACACACTTTTATTGGCTGACATTTTTTGTGACGTCACATCATGGCGATCATTGTTTCACGGTATAAATAATACGGTATGCTCGTTTTGAATCTCAAATTCGTCAAGTCCGTCAGATGACGTAATTAAGGAGCGTATCGAAAACAATAAGATACATGTATGGTAAATAGCAAAATGTTAAAATCCAAATTATTCACAACTACCAATTAATGTAATTCAAATGCAGCTTTGCTTTAAAAAAGCCCATTTTAAGTTGAAATTTACTTTATCTATCTTGTCGCCATCTAGTAGCGCTCGTGTTTATTTCTACGATTGTAGCGACTTTCGTGTGTGTTTACAAAGTGTTTTCGTGGTTTTTCTACAAAATTGAATCGTGAAAACACCTTAACGCTTTTAAAACATGTTCCGTAACCCTGTCCGGATTTTCTAAACTTACCTTTTGCATTAACAAAACCCTCATGGTCGAAATCGATTTTAATATAACAATAATTATATATATGCCGCCATTTATGCTCCTATCTAACGTAATTTTGATATGCGCGTAAGCATACCGTATTATTTGTACCATGCATTGTTTAACATTTTAGATTATGGGTTAGGTCCCAATATTCCGGGCAAAAGGTTCAAGAAATTAACACGCCACTTGAATAAATACGAATACTTTTATTAGCACACCGCATATAATGCAGTCAGGCTGTTACCGCCGTAGCAATGGTTACAAGAAGAGCAAAGAAGAATAAACAACGATCAGTCAGTCGTATATATAAAGTACGCACACACACATGCGCGACAGACGAGTGGTACTTTCCAGTGTTCGTATATACCTTGATCGGCAATTCCCGGCGCCGACATGAAAAATTCCCGTTTTGACACTGCAATTCCGTTTTTTTGGCGGCAAATACAAACTTATTAATTTTTTTTAATAAATTACTTACGAAATTAAAATAAATGTACCGATACAATGACAGATTCATTTTAACTAAAGCAAATGAATAACAAAATACAAAAATAATAAAAATTTAAATTTATTTTTATCGATGCAATAGTAATATTTTATGCAATAATTCCCTCTAAAACAAAACTTTTTCCCCCTAACGTTCAAAATTCCCTCTAAAAAGGGAATTTCCCTCCCATATACGAACACTGGTACTTTCTCTGGCGTGAACTCAGCCACAGTACCCTCCTCCCAGTGTAACGATAAAATAAAACATCATTAAAAGAAAAAAAAATATTACAAACGGTGTATATTGCAATTAGTCGAAATATGTATATTTTACAATAGGAGTAATGTATTCATAACTAATATAATGCACACATGAATCTGATAAATATGATTCGTTAATATGAATATTGAAATTTGACATAGGTAGTACAATACAAATGCATTTAATAAGAAATCTTATAAAGTATTGAAATTGCAGGTTATGATTATTGCACTGTTACTGTGTAATGTTTACAGAGTATTAAAAATAACCGATTTCACAGGTTTTTGCATTGGCGGGGTTGCTGAAGATGTGTTGATATTGATGCGTGCGTAAGGATGGTCGTGTTGAATGATGCTTGGTTCTTGAAGTATGAATGCTGGTTTCAAGCGATCTATAGAAATTTTGTCTTCTCGTTCATTGACATTGATAGTAAAGTATGTTTCAGTACGGCAGATAACGGGGTATGGTCCGTCATAGGTAGGTTGCAATGGTCTAGGGTGGGCATCGTGTTAGATAAAGACGTGTAATGTCGAAGACAATTCTGGATGGATAAATGGTTTCGGTGTTGTGTGGTTTTGTGCCGGAACTGGTTTGATGTCACGCATTTGTTGACGAAGGTTTTTAACAAATGTTGAGATATCAGGGCTTGAAGTAGTATCGAAAAAATCAGATGGCAATCGTATGGTTTGACTGTACGTGTTCTCGGCTACAGTCGAGTTTGTCTCTGGTATAATAAATGATCAGAGGCCTAGCAACACTGTAGGTAATTTTTCTATCCATTTACCTACCTGTTAACTGGGCTGTAAGAGCGGATTTCATAACACGGTGCCATCTTTCGATTTTACCATTAGATGAAGGATGATAAGCCGTTGTTCTTAAATGATTAATTCCGAGTAGAACACACAATTGACGGACTAAGGTGCTTTCGAACTGTCGTCCCCTTTCGGTAGTAATATACTTAGGAAGTCCGAATCGCGAAATCCAGTGAGTATACATTGCATAAGCGACTGTTTCGGCTGTCGTATCTTTAAGCGAAATTGCTTCCGGCCAACGAGAAAATCTTTAATAAATAAGTATAACCCTCATTAGGTGGAAGCGGGCCCACGATGTGGATATTAACATGCTCGAATCGTTACCTGTTGGTGGGTATTGTAACGTACTTGCTTTTTATTATCCTAAGTGTAGCATTGATCCCAGGATGAGCAAGATTATGAATATCATCAAAAATCGTCTATATGGGAGTGGTATGTATGGTCGTAATTCCCTGGTGGAGTTATCGACAGTGATACTGCTATCGGAGAATATTAAGTCCTGTAACTTAAGGGATGTTGTGTTAGATTGTTTCAGTTGAGTCAATTCATCGTCACTTTTCTGTGCTTTCCCAATGATCTCCAGTGAAATTGAGGAAGGTAGTTGAATTGATTCGACATGCGAGCAAGCGTCGGCTGCAACGTTATCTTTTGCTGGAACATAAACAATATCGGTACTAAATTGTGAGATAAAATCTAGTTGTCGGGATTGTCTTGGAGAAGCTTTTTCGTTTCGTTGTCAGAAAGCGTATGATAGTGGTTTGTGATCCGTATATATACGAAATTCACGACCTAGCAAGTAGCGAAAATGTCTAACTGTAAGGTAAGCGGTTAGGAGCTCTCGGTCGTACGCGCTATAGTTTCTCTGCGCTTGGCTAAGTTTCTTAGAGAAGAATGCTAATGGTTCCATTTCTCCCTTCCTGATGAATCGATGCGCCTATGGCAATATCGGAAGCGTCAACCATAAGGACTAAAGGCAATTTACTATCGGGATGTGCGAGGAGTGTGGCGTTTGAAAAGGATTCCCATAGTTGCTCAAAGGCTTTGGTCGACTCTTCCGACCACTCGATTCGTACAGTTACCTTGAATTTCGGCAGCATTTGGTACGCATCTTCTGTAGAAATTTACCAATCCAAGGAATCGGCGGAGTTCTTTCACGGTTTTCGGAAGTGGATACTCGCGGATAAGTTCTGTCCGTTCCTTTAGTGGGAATATACCTCTTGAGGATACCGTGTATCCCAAAAAAGGAACTTCCATGGCTGCGAATAGGCATTGGAGTAGTTGATTTGGATGTCATATTCTCGCAAGCTTTTTTACTGGCGTGGTACTTATAACAGTAGCGGTGGTGGTTTATGGGTACGGTTTATGTTTATATCTTGACAAACTTTTACTAAAATGAAATTTATAGGATAGTTTAGTGACTACATTTTTTTTTTAAATAGTACATTGACTTTAATTATACTCTAGTTTTAGGTGTAGTTAGTTATTTAAGGCACTCTACAGTTAAATCATAGATTACCTTGATATTACCTAGATATTCCTTGAGGATATAAAAGGTACGTTAGCTATATTGTCATGTTTGGAAATAGTAATGATTACTACGATTTGTATAGGAATACGGAAGGATTATCTGTTATAAATTTAAAACTTACATCTTAAATCGTTGAATGTTGAAATACAAGTATAGGTATTTTTGTAAATATATATCGCGATTGTGATTCTGATTATGGTTCCAAGATTATTCGTTACGTCACAGCGATTAATCTGCGATTTTTCCAATGCACCGATTTGTTTAACACATATACCCTCGTATTTTCAGCCATATTGCTGTTGGAAATGTAAACAAACCACTAGTAATCGCTCCATAGGTACGATTATTGTGATTTATAATTGCTTAAATTGCGATTTGATTTTTCAAACGTGATTACTTTCAAACACGATTTAAATTCATACTTTTCCAACGATATAATTTTATAATTGCACACCTAATCACAATCGCGATTTATATTTACAAAAATACCTTATATATTATATAATATGTAATATATAATGTATAGCTTGAATGCTAATTTTTTAAATATTTAATCAATAAATGTTATTTTTACGCACAAGTTTTTTTATGTACATCTTTATATATTGTCAATTGAAATAGAAATTGAAAAATAAAAATTCAAATAAAGTACATTTTAATATTCGTTTGGCGCACGCCATCTACAAGCGTCCCTTGGTATTTTTAGCAAAAACTATTAAGAAGTAGTGATGAGCGAAACTGTGATTTTTAAATCACGTTGTGAGTCGTGAAAGTGATTTACAAATCACGGTGATTATAAACGGTGATTGCGATCACTGTGTATTGACTCATCGATATCAAATTGTGTTTCGTGTATACTTATCGTAAACTTGCCGTTCTTCTTAGTACTGTTTTTTTAGATATCACATAGCCTTCCTTCATCTGAAGATTTCAATAATCGGAATATCCGAGACTATGTGATATCTAAAAAAAAAAAAAAGGTCGTCTTACTTCGTCAACTTATATGAACAGGTTAAGATTTGAACGAGTGCGGGTGCGGAGCAAGTGCACTGATGCAATAGCTCCGGCTATCCGGGTTATCATTAATTTGCTGTGCGCAGTTACGTCTCGCCGTTGATCGTTACCGCAATCACGAATCACTGCTTTCAGAATTTTCCACTCACGGTCGTGATCCGTGATTCTCCAATCACTGTGAAAGAATCACAGTTCGTGAAATATCGCTCATCACTATTAAGAAGTATATACATGGGAGAAACGTAAATGAAGCAACAAAAAATGTCTTAGGCGTAAAAAGTCCTCAACTCATATTTTGCTGGGAAAATAATTTCTTAGCGAACTTACATTCAGTGCAAAAGCTTTTATGACTTATTAATACCTTACTAATTTTTTAACATTTTTAGCTGCTGTAAGAAAAAGAGACCTACTCATTGTCGGAGGTCATTTTTGAAAATACCGTAAAGATATATGGTTTAGGCAAGCTTGTTTGTGGTGTGGTAAAGCAAAATACTGTAACAAAAAAATTAATAAAGACTTTTTAATACAATTTAATTCCCGTTTGTATAACTTACACCAAACTGCTTACAATTATGTGCCCCAACCACAGAGATAAAGTATCGTAAGTCCTATATGAATAAATGTATACAATTTTCTTAATTTGTAATTGCAGAAAATGGTATACTTAGACTTCAAAATGGGCAAAAATGGGCTTACAACGCTTTACCTCTATGGTGCAGAAATGATTCAAATGGTTACGTTTAAAAAAACGTTTCTTAAATGTTTGCAGTTATGTTTCTGAAATGCATTCAGACGCAACGTTTCTTTTGAGACGCTTCTGCACGTTACACTCGAAGTTTCAAAGTTAACAATGTTCTATCTCTGAAATATTTCTTCGAGAAGTTGAAAACATGAAAAACCGTTTCAGAAATTTGCCGATAGAAATTGGGAGTTTGCATGCTCCACCGCATGTGGCAAATACGACACAAACAACAGATTCAGGCAAAAAAAAATTGGCAAGGATAAAACCACTCACAATAATAAAACCAAAACGCCAAATCCGACTATATGTAAACAACCTACGGCTACTGCCAGCAAGAAAAGCTTTTTTTCCCACGCTATTAAAAACACGGCTTCCATTATCACACCGCACGTGACAGCCGAATTACAGAACCAAACCTTCAATACTCCGAAGAATTTCGTATAGTCACAAATCGCCGCAAACAAAAAAGTAAACATCTCAATCACCGGAGAGACCGTCAGTAATGGTTTAAAAGTATTAGCTAAATTTAAATTTTTATATGTTACACATCTGGACAAGGACTCTGCTACCGACGGTATTATTGCGTATTCAAAAAACAAAAACTTTTCGGAAATTGTTTCTGATAAAATGTGTTCGAAATGCCCAGACAGACTCCGACACTGAGGGCCTGCGCATAAAATAGAGAAATTTCGGAATTCTGAAATCTGCGCCGTCGACATTCTGACAAATTCTTTTTTTTTTCTGAAAGATGACACCTCCAACGTAGGATCCTAATGAAATATGATCTCTCAACTTTCTCTATTTTCTATCAAAACATTCAATGCCATACAATAGACATAAACACCCTAGATTTTGAAATATGCCTGACGAGAAATTGTGCAGCTGTGTTGGTTACTGAACACTAGCAGCGTATATAATTTCTGAAGCGTTTGTCCCCAACCAACTTTCACATTACATCCTACTGCACCAGTTCATGTGCTATGTCAATGCAACGGTCTGGCAAGGACAAGGTTTCTAGTAATGGACATGGAGAACCACACAGCTAGCAGTTACACAAAGAAGCCGCTCTTAGAGCTTATTAAGAAAGGGCAAAATTAGAGAGTCTTCTAGGAAAAATGGGATCACAGTAGATCTGAAAAGGTCGCGGTGAAACGGGTCCGTGAACCACTCCAACCCTAATGTAATCTAACAAGGTAAAATCTTCACCATTTTTAGCCTTTATTTGTTGTTTAGTTCAGGTTATACAAAAATGCGTTGCCTTAGTACAACCAATTTCTTATCTAGGTAGCGATATTCGTCCATATAAAGTTCAATGAATTTCAACGCCCACACACCCACACCCAAATTCAAAGATTCCCCTAATTTTAACACGAAATAAGGAACGCAGTAAAATGATCACATTTATTTCAAAATCACTATTGTACTTACACAATAATAATATATTTATTTACAAAATAAAAAGAAGGTAAATAGAATTACCTCAATTGGAACATGTTTCATTGTTTTCATTTAACTCTATGTCTTTTTCGAAAATATACCATTTTTTCTTATTTATCAGGAACAAAGTCATCAAAAGTGGTAAATGAAGTAACGAAAATCTAAATAGTTTTCTGGATGTTTGACTTGAAGAATTTTTGTAGAAGTTATAAGCTAAAACACAAAAAAAAACACTCATTTACGCATAACCCTAATCTCTATAAAATGCAAAATTTTCTGGCCATATACCCACCTAAATAAATAAAATATAAATTTAGCGGTGCACTTTCTAAAGCAAACCACCAATTGGTGGTTTCCAAAACCGGTGCAGCTAATGACAGCACCATAATTGCCACCGTATGTCTCAAAGCAACTCTTCGACATAACCCAGGATCAGTTACGGCCATCATACGATATCCAGCTCTTGAATAATCTGGACGTAGATTCCACGACAATGCATTGAAATGTGGAAACTGCCAAGAGTATAAGAGGGCTGCCATCAGCCATGCTCCAGGTCCTAAAGAATTCGCGCAGGCAGCCCAACCCATCAGTGGTGGTATTGCCCCAACTAAAACAAATCAGTTTACAAAACACGTGAACCACATTTGTTATGTAGAATTTGTTTAAAAATATTCGGAGAAATTGTTTTATCCATTTCTTTAATATGTTTATGAAAATTTGCTTATAGCTTCAAAACTAAATTGGGAATAACTTTTTCAAATTACTCTTTTGGATATCATGTCATCTAACCTCACGTTTTGCCGCTTCATGGAATACTTTTTACTGGGATGCGAATGCACACCACCTGACGTAGTACTAAGTACCAACAACAACCCAAGAAGCAAATCTTTACTGCAATATATTATGGCAAATAACTTGGACATACTAATTGTAGGCAGCGAACCTATTTTTATGAACTTAAGTTGGAAAGAAGTAATAGATATAACGTTAGTAACCAATTACGTAGCAAGCAACGTCCATTGTTCAGATTCATAGGCACATCAATTTTAATATAGAGGGTCATGAACCTGTAATGGAAACTTATAATCCCCAAAGAACTACTAACTGGGAAACCTACACAGCAGAACTAGACTCCAGTCTGAAAGGGATTCAATGAAAGATAAGCAATACAATAGACGTGGAATTTGTAGCAGGGAAAATCCAACACGCTATTATCCAACACGCTAATCAAGAAAAAGTTCAACAGAGCTAAGAAGACGTCGATCTGGGATGAATATAAAAAGGCCCTAACTGATTACAACAAAGCTTTGAGGGATTCAAAGAGAGAGGCATTGCGAGGATGTTGAGAATGTTTCGGAATGTGCCAGACTCATAAGGATATTATCCAAAGAACCTCCATACAGCTCAATATATACCCAAACAGAAAGCGGAAGCTACATCGAGGCGGTAGATGAGACTATAAGAGAGCTCCTTCGGGTGCATTTCCCGGGCCCTAGAATTACTCACTCATTACTGCAAGACTGCAATAAAGTAAACAAGTGGTGAATGTGAAAAAAAGTGACACTTAACTCATTCAAACCATGTAAATGGCCAGGATTGGATGGCATTACTTATCCAATTATGCTACAAAAGGGCCCGAAACTCGTCGTAGACGAGTTACTGAGAAAGCTGGACAAATGAAAGATATAAAGTTTTAAGGTATGCAGGTGATCTTGTTGGTGATTCAGGGTAAATTCAAAAGCATAGTGTGGGACAAAATGCAAAACGTTCTACAAATTGTAAAGCATGAACTGAGGAGTCCCTCCGAAACGACCACAATAGCATTCACGAGAACGAGGAACTTAGATGGTCTTAGATCTCTAAAACTCCGAAGTGAACAAATAAAGCCGCCAGAGAAAGTAAAATATCTTGGGGTCATCCTAGACTCCAAACTTACTTACAATCAACAGCATCAGAGCATTAAAACAAGGGCGGAGACAACAGTCATGTTGGTTAGGAAAGCTCATAGAAAAACTTGGGGGTTAAGATCACATATGATGTACTTACTAAGACATACATCGCAGTAATCAGACCCATTATCACTTATGCATCTCTGGTATGGTGGACAAAAGTGTAGCAACAAACTGCTATAACTGAACTTAGCAAGATACAGAGGGTTGCGTGTTTAGGAATAACACGAGCAACGAGGGCTACTGCTATAGCAGAAATGGAATGTCTCCTAGACCTAGATCTCTCTCGTCTCCATTTGGTGATAATGGGCGAGGCGAGAATAGGGCATCCCAGATTGCAAGAATTAGAGAGTGACAGATATGCAGGATTAGGACACAATAATATTATCCATCACGTGGAAGGCAACCTTTTGGGAATAAGATCCACATGATTCCCAGATATCTTTTTAACAGAAATTTCGAGTGGAAATCGCGGATCGAATGAACTGGAATCGTTCCAACTACAGAGATATGTTCGGACAATTGATCTGGTTTACAGGCGGACAAAAAACCGGAAACGGAACTGTGCTGGAATCTACAGCGGAGTGAGAAATACAATGATCTCTCTTCCAATAGGAAAAATATGCCACGGCCTTTCAAGCAGAGGTATACGAAATATTGCAGTATGCAACTGAGATCAATCAGAGGGCTTATGACAATAAGCAAACCTATAATGCGACAACCAGGTGATAGATACAATCAAGAGTGGTTGGGGAATGTATTCGAGAACTGAATAGCCCGACAGACCGCAATAAAGTCATTTTTCTGTGGGTGCCCGGACATTCAGCAATCGAAGGAAACGAAAAAGTCGACGAGTTAGCGAGAAAGAGTTCATCCGCTTCATATATAGGCCCAGAACCTGTTCTAGGAGTATCAAAAAACACAACACGAGAACAGGTAAGGAATTGGGTCAAAGAGAAACACAAAGAACACTAACATATAAAGAACCAGGCAAATTCATGGTGAGACCTTTATTAAGGGACCATCAAAAAGAAGGCAAAACTACTGCAGCTCAATAAGAATCATCTTCGGATCACAACAGGTCTCCTAACAAAACACTGTACACAGAAAACACACCTACTGAAAATTGAGATCATTACTGGAGACACCAACTGCAGACGATGTAATGCGAGGAGACTTTGGATGCAAAAGGCCGGCAGTTTTTGGCAAGCCAAAAATGAACCCAGAAGATCAAGCAATTAAAGACCTATACAGATTAGTGCAAGGCACTAGGATCCTGAAATGGCTGCTATAATTTAATGGGTAAAAGAAATGGGAGATTAATGTAAAAAGCCAAAAGGCTGCAGTGTTTCCGGAGACTCTATGTCAGGCGGCTTATATACAGATCAAACAATCCACCTATAGTCAGGGTATCGTATGTCGGAACCATTCGGCAAGAGAAAAGTAGGGATATCTTGATGATATCTCGTGACACAGGGCCTCACTCGACAGCGCGCGGTTGCATTTTCTTGGCGAAATAGAGTAATTCATGCTATCTCCCTTTCTGAATAGTTCCGAACGGCGTTATCCCGACTATAGGTCGACTATTTGATCTGTATAGAAGGTATTTAAAAAATGTGTCGTCCGTGATACATATTGTATATGTCAAATTAAAACAAATACATAAGATGGTAGATTAATTTTCGAATTTGACCTCATTTTTTCTTCTGTTAGCAATAAATGCAGGAAATTTGAATTCTGCTATTCCTCCGTTTTTTCCATTTATTGTGGTTGTTTACAAATATACAGTTTGATAGCTCTAAACAATTAAAGTTGTAGTGTAAAGTGTCCCAGGGAATCGGTGTATATAAATTGAAATTAAATTAAATTAAAGTTGTATTGCCAACAATTATATTTTCAATATTGATTAATCTAGAAACTGCGAAGCAGAAAAAGTTAACAAACAGCGCCAAAAACTTATCATCTGATAGTAGCATACTATTGGACGCTAATGTAGTATATTTAGCTGAGGAAAATACCTTAAAAGTGCAATTAGATAATACCAATATTGCATATTCTGTTATTGGAAAGGCCCCTACGATTGGAACTTGTACTGTACCGTGTACCCTATGTTTCAGGTTTTAGTTTAAGCAAACTAATAAGGAAATTTTCTTGAACGATTCGTCAACTACCCTACGAAAACAGTATCAAATATTTTGGAAACAAGACTTTTAAGTTTTTCAAGGGTTATAGTATTTCTGAAAGTGAATTGAATTATTTGAAGAAAAAAAAGAAGAAAAATTTATAAGTTCCATAGACACACTCTTAGAAAAATATTATAAACTAGATTGCATACTATTTTCAGCTAGAATTTCTAGCTTCTATTTAAACAGAAACTATGTATACCAACATTTAAAAAATAGCGGTTTCATTTTTGTAGTCATACATTTCTAGATGAAAAAAGTATAATGTAAATCAAGCTTAATATTTGTTTGGTCATACACTTTTATAAAACAAGTCCAGTAATGATATCTATATTACGCCGATGGAACTGTTCTTTACACCTATATTGTATTTGATATACCGTAATCATCAAAATTTAACTATAGTATAGGAAAGCAGAGGGTAGGAAAGAGCACGCTGCTTTCAAACAGACATATAGCCGTATCTCCCACCACATGCCTAACGCCCAATATCGTTTCTCAATTGGCGTCGACGCGTATTACATCATTTTATGCATAGTATGTATAACATCCCTATACTAAAATTAAATTTTGCCGACTACGGTATATGTAGTTCACCTATAATCCGTTTAGCTAGATAACCCATTACACATATCTGTAAATGAGGAAATAATTCTATTTATTCATGAAAGCAGTCATTTATTTTACTCATTTTTTCTTTGCGTCTAATTATTTTTATATGGTAGTTTTGCGATAAAGCATATTACTATACTATACTATTTTATTTATTGACAAAACTACAAGCCTGATACTACATTGTGAAAAAGACTATATCATTATTATTATTTATTATTATTATTCCACATTATCGATTTAACTTGATTTTTTTTATTTTACATTAGGGATAATGCTTGAACAAAAGGCGCCATTTTACTGAGAAAGACTAAATGTTACTTTTATTACTTTGCTGGTTACTCTTTCCAGATGTTATTTTCAGGTTGCTTGTTTATAACAATTTAACTTAAACTTCTTTCCAAAGTTTCATTTATTTTTGTTTATTTCCTTCAGAGTTTATTTATTAACTTTATTTTGAAAGAAGAGGCTGAGGAAAATAATTGTGACTAAATATGAATTATGTTTGGAAAAACATTTTTTATAACTTTATCGGTTAAAACTTAGAATTTTCTATTTTGTACCATCTGAGTGCTCTCCACTTTATCTTAGCGCCCCCTTAAAACAAAATGTTTGTAACTGTAGTCGATTCGCACCTTAAAAAATAGTACGGAATCTTATAGCATAGCTCTATCCCATTTTATTTACAGAATTCACGTATTAGAACATCTCACTTACTCATGCGCTGCGTTGTCTCGTCGTGACACCTAACCAATGTTATCATACATTTGACAACAATGCATGACGTTTCCATAACCTCTGTACTCTTTTTTAAGGTGCGAAATGACTATAATATCTTTAATTGGCTTATAAAAGCATCCAAACAGGTACTTTTTATGTTCATTAAAGCATTAGTGTGATAAGGAATCATTAGTAGTTTTAGGTTGCTTATTTCACATGGACAATACTTATCATCCTCAATACTGATTTTGATTAAAATCATTTGATTGTCAACAATGAAATGAATTGAATTTAAATGTTCAAATTTCTAAAAGATATCAATTACTACAGAATTCTCTGTATTATCTAATTTTTTATTAAGAAAATTATATTAAAATTTTCTGGTTATAAATAATAGCATTCACCTTAAATGCACCAGTTTACAATGTATAATATGCATGTTCTACCTACCTTCTTGTTTTTTTTTTGCAATTTAAGCAGATATTAAAAGAATGAGATGAGAAATGGAGTTTTAAAATGAAATTAAAAAAATATGGCTTGCAAATGATAAAAAGAAAGAATCAACACGGATCATGGCATAAGTTGAGATAAAGAGCTTTATTTATTTTATTAGAAGCATTTACTAGTGGCAATGATCACAAAAAAAATCTAAAAAGATGGCGGTGTAAAATCCTATGTCCTATTCATCTATCTAATACATAATTTCTCCAATATTTTTATATTTCTATATATTTCCATTATTTTCATGTTTTATTAACATTCTGACTGCTGATATTTACAAATATAAAAGAAAACTCACCTAGAGATCCTACCCATGTATTTAATATGCTAATACGTTTCAACGGTGTGTATATCCACGTATATAATATTAAATTTGATAAACCCAATCCAGCAGTCAATCCATTAACACCCCAGTACAATATACTCAGACCAGATGCACTTGCAACTGTTGCAAACAACATAGAATGTAAAGGCCTACAACAGTATATAAATGTACCATTAAATTATTTCAATGGACCCTCCTTTACGTCAATCTACCGCAAACAAGCACCCTATGTTTTGTCCTAGACATTTGGGCATCGAATGGTACTTCATGAAACTGGTTTACGGCATTTGCTGCTCCAGACAACAAGCCAGTACCTGCGATGCATAAACCGAAAGTGGCCCAATCAAAAGGAGCTGGCGCTACAGCATAGCCTGCCATGGATGTAACAACAACCAAAGCTGAAACAAGATGAATGAACAATTTTTATAGGTTCAAATTACACATCAAGGTTCTGTATACTTACTTGTTAATCGGAATTTTGACAATTTTAAATAATGCCGGAATAAATTTGAACGATCTGTTGACGGAGTAGGCTGCCATTGTGGAATGATAGTTGGTTTATCTGGCAACAATTTACTTATATCTTCTACAGTTCCAACAGAAGTTGCCGGAGGTGATGATGATGGTTTTGATTGATTTACATATCCAGCAGATGTAATACTAAACTTCACATACTTCTAAAACAACAAAGCTTTATTAGAAGCAGATATAGCAAACTTATTGATACTTACTTTTAATATTGCGTTATTCTGGCAGTATAAAGATCGATATAATTGTGAATAAGTATTCAGTATCATACTTAATATTTGTTTTCAAAATCGTTAACTTAGAGTAATAATTTTGTTGTAATTAAGCAATGGAAGTACATGAATTAATCCTATCATCGTCGTAATAAAGTTATCTTAGCATACAGAGAGTAGCATTCTTACTGTACAACTGGTACAGGTTAGGTGATTTAATTTAGGTATGCATTTATGGGGATAACAACCAATAGAATAAAAAAAATTATATAAGTACGAAATCCAGGAAGCTGTCAATGGCTGTCAATTTAAAGCGCGTTCAGTGATTCAACCTATTCTGTGGTTCGGTCATAGATGGTTCGATTCAGCCCAGTCCACATTTTTGTGGTGCAACTGGTGCACCCGCTGAACACACATTTCACGTTTGACTGACGATTTGACCAATCAACTTGAACCTCGAGTTTTACGGGAAATTTAAATTAAAAAATTTATTTCATACATTTTACAAATGTTCTTGGGACACATAAACTCTTTCATTAGACTTATCATTTAGATTCTTTTCATACAAAACCAGCGTTACAAAATTATTAGAGCACAAGAAAACAACCTAGTGCTTGTTGATGTCCTTTAACATGTGTAGTTTTTCTAAAAAACTTTTTCAAGATTCTGGATCAACTGGATCGTTTATTTTATACTATATAATACAAAATAAAACATCAGATTTATCGCATAGAATATCTTCTGCTAATGTAGTTTTCTATAATGACGGGCTTTTGCACACAATTAAATTTCTGCTTCATAAAATCTTTAATTTTTCGAAATGTTTGCCCCAGAAAAAAAATGTTTGTTTAGATCTTATAGTAAGACATGGTGGGCAAGTCAGTATTGCCGGAAAAAAATTGCAATATTTAGAATGTGTTGACTTGTAACCCATTAACGCTATCACTGATAGCTAATATATTGCATATTAAACATGTGTTAGAGAATATATTATTTGGTTCTGAAGATATACAAAAAAAAAACAAAAAAATCTATTTTCTTCTTTTTGACTTGGCACATGGGATTTTTTTAATGTTTTCAAAACTCAAAACGGAAAATTAAGACAAAGTAAAGCATTTATTCGCTTTTTTTAATTATTAATATATGCTAATTTTTTAGGGTGATAGGTTGTGATTGTCTAGAAACCCCAAAATTTATTTTGACACACGTCACGTGCCCACTAATATGGCGGTAAATTTAAAAAAGATAATAATGGTTTATTGTCCAATAGATTGCCAGTTACAGGAAAAAAATATTTAAAAAGTACATACGTACAAAAAAGAAATACAGAGTAAATTTAATCAATCAATATTATAAATCATTAATTTTATCATAAAAAATATCATTATAGTGCAGATCAGCGGAACGGCACATTGTGAGGTGGCGAAGCTTGTAATAAATTGGTCCTAGAAAAGGAGGAAGTAGAACCAGAGGAAGGTCTAGGAATGCGGCGATCTATAGAGGAAACAAGAAAAGGGTTATTGATGACTCCATGAACCAACTTCCATATAAAACGTGTGCCGGCGCCGTGGCATTCAGGGCGATAAGTTAAGCACTTCATTGAATTTCTCCCCAATAAAGACGTGTAATCAATTCCACCCTACGGATATGGATAAAATGACGTTGAACTGGATGACATAAATCTGCAGAAAGTGAAGTTAGATGACATAATATCCAAAAAAGTTATTTGAAAAAGTTTCTTAGAATTTAATGCTGAGGCCGTATGCAAATTTTTGTAAACATATTTTAAAAAAGATAAAACCACAATTTCTTCCAAATATTGTTTAATTGAATTACATATTTCCAGTTTTTTTTTTTCATTTTTACCAGCTCCACTGCAGTGATATTTCTAAATTTGGTTGATACTCAAACGGTTTTGTAAATTTTTGCATAATTAACACAATGAAAGAAAACTGAAAAGTACGCCTTGAATATGACAGTTGTTGCAATTCAATAAATTATTTTTAGTTTAATTCAACTAGAGTGTTCAAACAGCAATTAGGGCCTTTATTATGATCGAGGTTTAAACCGTAGATCAATAATTTTCGGTTTAAACTTCACTTTAGACTTACAATGAATATATTTTAAAAAATAAACTCGGCCTCGCCTTAAATCGCGATTGTAATAATAATGGCCCTAATGTAATACAGAACCGTAGGTAACTTCATGCTTAGATGTTGAAGTTACTAAAAATAATTACGAGAAATTTGAATTTTGTTTTAACACAATTTTAGTATATTTTAATAATGAAAAAAATCCCATAGGGTTAAGGCGCATCCACACGCTCGGGGTTCGCCGAACTCCGAATGTTCGGCAACTACCGAATCGTGTGGACGCGACCGTCCACACGCTCGGGGTTCGCCGAACTCCGAGCAGATACGGGAAAACGCCGAATGTTCGGTATGAGAGTTTAGTGTGGTAGCATTGAGTGATTGCATGAATTAGGTTGGTGTTGGTACAGAAATTATGACTGGTTATGAATTATTGCTGTCACTGCATAACTGAAACTCTTTTTTGGTTAGAAACCCGGCAAATCATAAATATTTGAAATTCTGTCATTTTGGTTGAGCATGACAGAAACTCAATATGAATCACGGACACCAGTAATTCATTCATTAGGTTATGAAAATATTGACAACTACAATTACTCATGCTATTTAATTTCTGTTATTTTTCAAGTTTACGATGATGAATGTATGGGTAATTGCGTATACAATCGCGAACAAACTCCAACAAGAAAAGTAGTTTTATTGACCTTCTAACGTGATTGTTATCATTGAAACGTTCGTCGTAAAAATTATAGGTTAATCAAAGAAATATTTTTTGCTCAAATTTGTTCGCCATTATTTATCCAATTATCTACAAGTATCATACACCCGTATGAGCAATATTTACAATGAGGCGAATATGTTTGCACAAACACGGTCCACTGGGGATGTATGGATTTTTTATCACTTCAAATTGAGGGCCGTGAGGAAGGAGGGTGGTGTCTTTTAAATGATTATATATTAATAAATATCATCTAATTTTTTAATTTATTTGCCTCTTTATAGACAAAAATCATATACTCATTTAAACAGATTATCACATAACAATATACATTCGACCCTCTTTAGTAGAATTCAAGAAATTTGATGAATTATGAAAAGAGTGGTAAGCTTTTTAATATTTAGGATAACATTGCAATTATTTAATTACTTTATCTCAACATTAGTTTTAAAGATTAATTTTTATAAAACTTAAGATCTTTAATTTACTTGAAATGCATCAATTTAATGTAATAATTAAATACTAAAATTGCACTCATATCAATGTCAAAAAAAACACGTTGAATTGTTTATTATCTTTGGCCAAGCTGTCATTTCAGCATACGACATAGTTGTTTCAGTAAATAAATTTGTATCTGTTACCCGCTGTCATATATAACAGTTATTAATGTAAGTAATAATAGTATGACTAGTAAGGCGCATCCGCACGCTCGGGTTCGCCGAACTCCGAAGTTCGCAACTACCGAATCGTGTGGACGCGACCGTCCACACGCTCGGGTTTCGCCGAACCCGAGCAGATACGGGAAAACGTCGAATGTTCGGTATGAGAGTTTAGTGTGGTAGCATTGAGTGATTGCATTGAATTAGGTGGTGTTGGTACAGAAATTATGACTGGTTATGAATCATTGCTGTCACTGCATAACTGAAACTCTTTTTTGGTTAGAAACCTCGGCAAATCATAAATATTTGAAGTTCTGTCATTTTGGTCGAGCATGACAGAAACTCAATATGAATCACGGACACCAGTAATTCATTCATTAGGTTATGAAAATATTGACAACTACAATTACTCATGCTATTTAATTTCTGTTATTTTTCAAGTTTACGATGATGAATGTATGGGTAATTGCGTATAGAATGGCGAACAAAGTCGAACAAGAAAAGAGTTTTATTGACCTTCTAACGTGATTGTTATCATTGAAACGTTCGTCGTAAAAATTATAGGTTAATCAAAGAAATATTTTTTGCTCAAATTTGTTCGCCATTATTTATCCAATTAGCTCCAAGTATCATACACCCGTATGAGTAATATTTACAATGAGGCGAATATGTTTGCACAAACACGGTCCACTGGGGATGTATGGATTCTTTATCACTTCAAATTGAGGGCCGTGAGGAAGGAGGGTGGTGTCTTTTAAATGATTATATATTAATAAATATCATCTAATTTTTTAATTTATTTGCCTCTTTATAGACAAAAATCATATACTCATTTAAACCAGATTATCACATAACAATATACATTTCGACCCTCTTTAGTAGAATTCAAGAAATATGATGAATTATGAAAAGAATGGTAAGCTGTTTAATATTTAAGATAACATTGCAATTATTTAATTACTTTATCTCAACATTAGTTTTAAAGATTAATTTTTATAAAACTTAAGATCTTTAATTTACTTGAAACGCATCAATTTAATGTAATAATGAATACTAAAATTACACTTATATGTCAGATCAATGTCAAAAAAAAAAACACGTTTGAATTAGTTTATATCTTTGGCCAAAGCTGTCATTTTCAGCATACGGCATAGTAGTTTCAGTAAATAAATTTGTATCTGTTACCCGCTGTCATATGTAACAGTTATTAAAAACTGTAAGTATAATAGTATGACTAGTAAGAGACGAGCTCACTAGACAGCTGTCAACAGCTTTCCCTCTCACTCTAAATACCTTCCCGAATGTGTGGACGGGTGCACGAACTCCGTCTAGCCGAACATTCGTGCGCCATTTTCCAATGCAGATCGGGAATAGCAAACAGTTTGCCGACTAGTTCGCCCGAACCCCAAACTGCCCGTCACACGACTAGGAGAATCGCAAACTAGTGCTCGGAGTTCGGCGAACTCCGAGCGTGTGGATTGGCACCTTAAACATATGACAGCGGGTAACAGATACACAATTTATTTTACTGAAACTACGGTCCGTATGCCTGAAAATGACAGATTGCCAAAGATAAAAACAATTAAACAAGAGTGTTTTTTTTGACATTGATAGGAGCTGCAATTGAGATTCATTATTAAGTTAATTGATGCATTTTAAGTAAATACAGATCTTAAATTTTATAAAAATTATCTTTAAAACTAATGTGTAGATAAATAATTAAAAATTGCAATGTTAGGCCTAAATATTAAAAAAGCTTACCACTTTTTCATTAATTCATCAAATTTCTTGAATTTAGAAAGAGGGTCGAAAGTATATTGTTATGTACATCTGGGTTTAAATGCGTTATATGATTTTGTCTATTAAATGGGCAAACAAATAAAAAATCTTAGATGATATTTATTAATATATAATCATTTAAAAGAAACCACCGCTGCACTTCCTGGACGGCCCTCGATTGAAAACGATAAAGAATCCAACATCCACAGTGCAAACATTTCGCCTTCATTGTAAATAATTACTCATACAAGGTGTAGTGATGCTCGTAGATAATGATAAAAAATGGCGAAGAAAATTTGAGCAAAAAAATATTTCATTTGATTGGAACCATAATTTTTACGATGAAGTTTCAATGATAACAATCACGTTGGTCATAACCATTATGAAGGTCAATTAAAACACTTTTTTGTTCAGTTTGTTGCCATTGTATAGCAAATTAATGTGGGTTTCATCATTCGTAAACTTGGAAAATACAGAATTAAATATAGCGAAGTTGTCAAATTTATAACCTAAAGATGAATTACTGGTATCCGTGTCATATTAGTTTCTGTCACGCTCAACAAAAATGAGAACTTCAAATATTATATTTGCGGTTTCCGCGAAACCAAAAAGTTTCAGTATGCATGATTAGCAATGGTTCATACCAGTCATATTCTGTACCACACCCCCCTAATTCATTCAATCACCAACTACCACACTAAACTCTATACGACGTCGGCGTTTTCCCGTATCTGCTCGGAGTTCGGCGAACTCCGAGGTGTGGACGGTCGCGTCAGACATTCGGTGGTTGCCGACATTTGAGTTTGGCGAACTCGAGCTGTGGATGCACTTTATCATGTTAAACTCGTAATTTCAATGTAAATAATAAAATAATCTGTCTACTGCGATTCAAAAAACGGAATATGACAAAAAAGTTCCAGTTCAGTAAGCGACACTTCCTAGTGGAATCTAAACGTAGCTTGATAACTTTACCGTAACGTGTGGAAGCCCTGATGTATTAGTACACGCTAAACACTTGGTATGGCATATATTTATCTCGGGAATCCCAAACTAGCTTGTCCGTACTGACTGTGGTATCGAGATATTTCCGAGGCTCGTCTCTCGTCTGTTAAACTCTAGTGGCCACCTCTCTAGAACCATCAGTGAATTTCAAGCAAAACTGGAGTTGGCCGACTGAGGTGGGAAGAAGCAAATAAACACATGTGCAACTGTAATACATCTTCGTAGCGATAAAATTAATAGCTTACAACTTCATGTTACTGGCTTGAGGCAAGCGCACCACCTATTTAAGTGCCTGTGCAGCATTGTAAGGCACTTTTTCACATCTACGCAATTTTGTATAAATCCTAAGAAATTTTTCGCGCCAATGTCTATGCGTTCGTTTTTTTTTCTTTTTCTCGATTAAAAGTTTAAATTGCTTGCAGGATCCAAGTGCTAGGTTGACCCCGTCACATTATCATTTTACTGACAATGAGTTGTCGGCATTCCATGAATGTATAATGACTACAATGACCGTGATCGGCCTTCTCATTGAAACGAGCACTTTCGAGCACGTTCTGAGGCCGTTGAATAGGTAGAAAGGGACAAAATATTCTCCTATTATGTGTGCCATTACGTTTAGCATAGCAGACAGGTTGGCAGGTATGCGCTTGGTCAGTTTTCGTCTGTCCGCTTTGGAAAGAATTTCATCTTTCGCCGTTGCTGTTACCTGTTACAAGAACGTAAAATAATAGCGTACGGTATTTTACGAAAAACTAGTTTCGAAGTTGAAGTGACCGTTTCCAGACTAGTGCATGAATATATGACTGTAAGCACACATTTCTCTATGTAAAACAAGGCGTGCTTTTAACACAGATTTAATTAAGTCTTAATGTGCCGTGTTTGTTCTTTGTCGTCAACGAAAAAAGGAACTCGTTTTGTTAGCGAGTTCCTACGTAACAGCAGTTAGATTAAGACGTTTCTATATATCTGGCGTTCGGTTTCGGGTGTCGTGCAAAGTGCAGCAAAGTGAGTTAATTTTTTGGAGTAACACACAGTATATGGATGATTCGTTGATGTTTATTCCCGAGAGGGAATTTGAATGTGCAGTGTGAACAGGTGGAGATACGCATGGTTAGTTCTTCACATCAATAACTCCATAGCAATTCAATTAGAACCTTTCATCTAAATTTATTTCAATCAAAATTGTACAGGTAGGTTATTTATAATAACAGGTCGAGAGTTTCTCTGATTTTTATTTTTGCATTGTTACATCTTGTTAGGATACTCTCATAATAATTGTTTGCGTGTGTTGTGCCATTGTATATACTTACCTATATAACTTTCACACTTCACATGCATAATCTAAGGATAAAACAAGAATTTATGCACCATGTTACAAATGCTAAGTAATTAAGTAATTAATTATTTTCTTGTTAGGAAAAGTTTAAATAATTTTAATTCAAATATGCCATGAATTAGAAAAGATAAATTAAGTATTAAAATTAAAGCCAAATTCCACCTATCTTAAACAAGATTAAAATTACTGCTTCCGGTAAAAGGTAATCCAAATATGGTATTTAAGGAATTTCTAATTGTAATAAATTCACATGATACTTGAATAATTAACTTAAATTCTACGTACCTACATAAAAAAATTTCATCGTTGTAAATTAAGTCTTGTACTTAATAACAATACCCGAACGATGTTTGCCTTTGGAAATAGGTACGGAAAACACAACCGCTTTTTCGTAAATATTATGCTGCTTTTACTGCCTAAAAATTCTTTAAATTTGGTCGAAACATTTCGGTACATATTTTTAAATTATATAATTAGAAAGAGCCTTTGTTGATTCTTTCTTTAATATAGCAACACAAGTAATAATAGGGTCTTGATGAGCTTGACGCACGCAGTGATTGGGCCATTGCATATACCGAAGCCAATAAAAAGTTGTACAATTGCCCATGCAAATGGTACAGTGGAATTCTTCTGGGACGATTACATTACCCCGTATTACTTGCATTCATAAATTGCACGGATATTTCAATGGAGGGTGATGACGCATAATTCTTCAACTTCTTGCTTGTTCGGCTAAAACCGTCAATGCAGTGTTACCGCATTAGGCCAATGCCACACTTGACGAAAATTTCACTGCGTAAATTTCGTCCGCTTGAAATTAACATGGACGGATTTCCGCTTAATGTGACAGTTTAGTTTTTTTTTACATTTAAAAGTAAAGCGCGAATTACGTGACTGAATTTACGCTATGTACGAGTGTGACGCCGGCCTTAGGCTACGTAATGGTGGTGATCTTAGATCTATCTGTTAATAATATCATTGAAGAGTTTGTAGTCTCGTTCAGATTTTCATTGAAAGTAATAATTGGTAAAATATGTAACTTATAATAGTTATTTTAACTACGGTTTGATCACTATAATAAGAAAAAATACGTGATCACATTATTTAATATTAGTTTCCATCATCAACAATCTGTATACCTTAAGCCCTGCCCTATTAAACGAATATTAGATCTTTCTTTATAGTAATCTCTATAGAAGTGTGTTTATTGAATTTTCAAGTACCGATATACTGAAAATATAAATATTGAACTAGCAGCAGTGAACACACAGTGCAATGGTACCTAACGAATACCAGACATCTGTACTTTATGTTCCGATCAGCCCGGAACAAGCATGCACTAGAATGAAATAGAAAAGCCGCAATTGCCGCAATTCTGTCATAATATACATCATCTTTTGATAGTACAGTAATCTCTCGACATTCGCGATAATTAAAATGCGAACGAACTTCATATTTGCGAACTTTTTGGATTTGATTATTCGCAAACAAACAGTAAAAAATGTAAAAATGAAGTAATAAATGTAATGAATTTGTACAAACAGTATTTTAGTAATGTGTCTTAACACATAGGTACAAGCCTATCCGGTAAAAAAAAAAACCTCTAAAAATACTGTGTATATGTTCATCCCATCCACTTTAGTTGGATTAGTTGGATATTAATGTGATACTTTTGCTCCCAAATACCTACTATGTCAATAATTCACCCCTGGATCAACGAATAATTGTGCCATTTAAAACTTTACCACCACCAGGCGATGTTTCAAGCGAGTTTTGGGTTCGATTAAGCTTAATTCAGAAGAAACAGTGACTTACAGTTGGAAAAAAAATATATAACATCAACATCGCAGACATCGACGCCTCACTGAGAGAGTTGAAGACAAAGCTCCATCAATGCATGTTTCTTTCAATCTTTGCCTGGAAGTAGTTGTAGAAAATATAAGAAATCCAGTTGGTTTGAAGATATCAGGCAAGATGAAATTCATGATCTAATAGAATCTCACGGAAATGAGCTAACCGAAGAAGAGCTATTGGAGATGATGGAAGACAAATAACAGCACTTCGAAGAAGGTGAAGACAAAAAGGGAGAGGAAGAAATCTCGGGCAAACGTTACACCATTCCATATCTTTATCTTTTTTTTTAACATGAATTGTTTACCCCAGGCAATAAGTTCTCGTCGAAACACAAGAGAAATTTTAATTTCACAACAAAAACTTGTCGAAAAAGCTCTTGAAGATGATTCGTTCCTTATTTGAAAAGTTTGAAATTTAAGAGAGAAATCCTGCGATGACTCTTTACGTCGAACTTGAAAAGTTACAGATGCAATCGGCCATGTAATGCCAGATTACTCGTTATTTTCTGCCCTCAACAAAAAACAATTAACTAGGCAATAATAACACACTTTTGTATGTAATTATTGCTACTGCATGTAGATTAAACTTTAGTAAGGAAAATAAGATATTAGTGTAACGAGCGCCAACTTTCAACTGGCGGTCCGATAGGCGTCCCTAGATGGCGCTGGCATAGCGGAAGAAGAACTACCTACGACGAATAACAGAGGCAGCACCGGGTCGAAGATCGAGAATATTCTCCAGAATCTTCGAGGACGTCTAGAAGGCCCTCGAACAATCTGGACGTTCGCGCCAGCTTAAATAACTCGTCGGGTTGGCCAGGAGGCAGTCAACTCGATACGAGTTCGATAGTGCGGTCGCGATTGAACTAGTACATGTAATATAAATATCGTTTACATAATAAAGACATTAGTGGTTAAGTGATATAGTTAATAAGCATTTTTAATAGTTTAATTACCGAAATTGTGTTAATAGAATAAGTGAATTTAAATATATCGCCTGTGTGTTTTTCTAAAACCCGACAACGTTTTAAGAACCGAAAAACGTTACAATTGGTGTCAGGTGTGGGTATTTGGCGATATATTAGTGGACTAATAGTGTTTAATTAGAAACAATGGCGGCGAAATACTGTAAATTAGTGGACTTGAAAGTGGTAGATCTCAAACGGGAATTAGAAAAAAGGGATGAGGATACGAGTGAAGGAAAGCCGAGTTCAGTCCGAGATTACGAAGAGCAATAGAAGCAGCTGGTGAAGATCCTGAGACATATTTGTTTGAAGTGTCTGTGGTAATGGCGAACTTCTTAAAAGAACTTACGAAAATTCTCGCAATTTAGAAGAGAAATTCTGAAAAAATTGAAAACCTGGACGAGAAGAATATAGAAAATTCTAGAAAACTGGAAGAGAAAGTTATGGAAAATTCTCGCAATTTAGAAGAGAAAGTTCTAGAAAAAATTGAAAACATGGACGAGAAGAATAATAGAAATTCTAGAAAACTGGAAGAGAAAGTTATGGAAAATTCTCCCAATTTAGAAGAGAAAGTTCTGAAAAAATTGAAAAACATGGACGAAAAAAATATAGAAAATTCTAGAAAATTGAAGAAAAAATTATAGAAAATCTTCTAATGTCAAACAGGAATTAATGAATAGAATCGACGAAAAATTCCAAGAAGAAAAATCTAGAATGATTGAAGAATTGGACGGTCGCATTAAGGTGCTAGAAGAACAAATTCATTCTGGAACCACACGAAACACGGAAGAAACTGGAAATTCTACCAATACGGGAAGCACTCAGATGGAACCAAGAAATTCAGTGCCATCTGTACGGTTCAAAATAAATGTGACCTGCCTACATTCGAACGGGAAGACTCCCTTGGAAGACTATTTTGACGCTGCTGGAATACCACAGCTACGTATATGGCTGGACGGAAGCTACCAAAGCAGCCATGTTATCAGTAGCTCTGCGCGGCGATGCTTTGAAGGTACTCCAGGTTATTCCTTCGACGGAGCGACAAAATTACCAAACGCTACTTAATCAATTGGAGATGCGTTTCGGTAACAAACATCTGCAGCAAGTATATCGCTCGCAGTTGAAAAATCGCTGTCAGAGGTCGAACGAGACTCTACAGGAGTATGAAGCTGACGTCGTTCGTCTAATTAAGAGTGCGTACCCAACGGTACCGGAAGATGTGTGCGAGAGTCTCGCTGTGGAAAAATTCCTGGATGGCCTGCTCGATAAGGATACTCAACAGGCAGTAAAGCTCGCTCGGCCGCAAACGTTGAACCAGGCTTTAGCTCAAGCACTAGATTTTGAAGCCGTGAAGCAATCGGTCAAAGGACCTGCTCGCGTCCGTGTTCTAGGGAGTCACGAGGAAGAAGAGCCATTAGAAGGAATTATGACGAAATTAGATGAAATGATTACGAAAAAGGTGACGGAATTGATGACGAAAAGGGAATCCGTGCAAAACTAGGCAACAGGAAGACTATGCTGGAATTGTGGAAGGATGGGGCACGTACGTAGTCGGTGTCCCGATCCACGAAACCCAAAGCCGACGGAAAACTAAAAATGGGCCGACGGGAAGGGCGATCGTCGACCTATGTAGCTGACCCCGTAACACCAGTGATTGTTGCTTCAGTGGGATGTAGACCTACAGCCTCGTCGTGTATGGCATGTAAATGGGAAACTGAGAGATTTACTGCTAGATACTGGTGCAACAATGACAATTCTTCGGCCGGAAGCAGTGGGAAGAAGAACGCGATATATCCAACCAGGTGGACGCTACGTACGGCAACTGGGCAATCAGTCAACGTGCTGGGGAGACGACGGCCCACTTCCGTATTGTGATACGCATGCCAGTATCGTGTAGTAGTTGCAGAGATAGAACAGGACGTAATCCTCGGAATGGACATAATGACAGAATTTGTTTCAAACTGGACTTGCAAGCAGGAGTGTTGAAGGTTGGCAAAGAAGAAGTTATTCTCAACCACAGCCAGAATATGTCGGCCTGCGTGGTATTGGCAGAAGAGGTAACTGTGGCGAGCCGCAGTGAAACCATTGTGGAAGCGAGCGTAAGTGGAGACATCCCCAAAGGGCAAGTTTTAATGCTGGAACCAGGAGCGATTATGCGGTCAAGGTCGTGGAATACTGGTCGCTAAGGCAGTGATACAAGCTGGAGAAAAACTGCCCGTCCGACTGATGAACGTCAATAGTTATCCAGTAAAGCTGAAGAAGGGCGTACCTTTGGAAGTTGTGCTAGTGTGTCGTCGATTGTCAACAAAGAGATGGCGTAACAACAACTTCCAGATCCGCTTCCTAGATGGTTAAATAACTTCATTGACTTGTCTTGCAAGGATTTGACAACACAACAACGCATACCGTGAAACAGCTGCTTGGACGCTACCAGATCTTTTCCAAGCAGAAGACCGGAACACGAGGGGCAGGACTAATGTTGTACGACATCGAATAGACACTGGAGATGCCCAGCCGATCCGCCAAGCCCCCAGAAGATTGCCATTGGCGAACGAGCCGAAGCAGAACAAATTATACAGGATATGGAGCGGGATGGAGTAATTGAACCATCGAACAGTCCATGGCTTCTCCAGTGGTACTGGTGAAGAAGAAGGATGGTTCAACTAGGTTCTGCGTGGATTATCGACAACTAAATAACGTAACCAAAAAGGACAGTTATCCTTGCCCAGAATCGATGACACTTTGGATACCCTAGGTGGTGGGTAAGGTATTTTCGACCCTTGACCTGAAGAGTGTTATTGGCAGGTCGAAGTAGAGGCAAAGGATAAGGAGAAGACGGCGTTTACGATCGGGACAGGATTGTGCAATTTAACGTCATGCCATTTGGGTTATGTAATGCTCCCGCGACGTTTGAAAGATTGATGGAAAACGTACTGAAGGACTATCCTGGGAAACTTGCTTGGTATACTCGACGATATAATTGTCTTTAGGAAAATCTTTTAGGACCATTTGAAGAACTTGGAGCAAGTATTTCAGCGATTGAAGGAGCGAATTTGAAGCTTAACCCCAAAAAGTGCAACCTGTTCCGGAAGCAAGTGCACTACCTCGGCACGTAGTATCAGAGGATGGAGTGTTGGTTGATCCAGGGAAATAGAAGCGGTCAAGTCTTGGCCGCTCCGAAGGACAAGCATGAAATAAGAAGTTTTCTTGGGCTATGCACTTATTACCGACGATTCGTTCCTGGATTTGCTAACATCGCCAGCCTCTCACGAGACTAACTGAAGAGGGCAGAGACTACGTCTGGGAGAAGAGCTGCCAGGATGCCTTTGAAGAATTGAAACAGATGCTGACCACTGCGCCCATCTTGTGCTATCCACGGCTGAAGGAAAATTCATTTGGATACTGATGCCAGCAACGTGGGCATCGGAGGCGTGTTGTCCCAAGTTCAAGATGGCCACGAAAAAGTTGCTCGGTTACTTCAGCAAAGTGCTGTCGAAACCGGAACGCAACTATTGTGTGACCAGGAGAGAGCTGTTGGCCGTAGTTAAGTCTATAGAGCACTTTCATAAATATCTCTATGGCAGGAATTCTTGTTAAGAACCGACCATGCGGCTTGATGTGGTTGCTACGCTTCAAGAATCCGGAAGGGCAGGTTGCCAGATGGATAGAGCGTCTTGAAGAGTATGACTTTGATTCGGAACATCGGCCTGGAACCAGTCATCGAACGCTGACGCCTATCGAGGAGACCCTGTTCAAGGATTTTACGCACTGCTGTCGTGCGGAGAGAGAAAATTGAAGCAACCTGCTTGAGGACTACTGTCATAGATGATAGATGGACTGAAGACCAAATCCGAGCTGACCAGGAGTCTGACGAATGTTTTGAAGCGTGTGAATGGAGTGAAGATGCAAGAAGCGCGGCTAACTGGGAAACGGTAGCACCATATTCGCGAGAGCTAAAATCGTATTGGGCTCAGTGGGGCTCTTTGGTAATGGAAAATGGTCTTCTCAGACGAGTGTGTAGAAGACAAGCTGGGACCAATAGCAGACTTCAGATTGTGGTCCGAAAGCAAGAATTCCCGAAGTTTTAAAACTTCTTCATGATGGAACATCGGGGATGGCATCTCTGGAGTCCGGAAGATATAGAGAAGGTCAGAGAGCGATTCTATTGGGTTTAATTGCAAGAATGACGTGAAAGACTGGGTCCGGAGTATGTACAACTTGCGCCGCTGCCAATGGACCTTCCCAAAGGAAGAGGGCCCTATGAGGCAATACAACGTTGGCAGTCCTTTTGAAAGGATTGTGATTGATGTTGCCGGACCATTTCCCACGACGGAATTTGGAATAAATACATCTTTGGTTGCAGTGACTACTTCAGCAAATGGGTGGTAAGCTTACGGCATTTACCAAAATCAGGAAGCTGTAACCGTTGCTGAGCTTTAGTTAAAGAACTTTTCAGTCGGTTTTTGTGTGCCGCTTGAACTTCACTCCGACCAGGGACGGAATTTTGAATCACGCATGTTTCAAGAGTTGCAAAATATTGGGTATTCGCAAGACCCGAACAACTGCCTTGCACCCGCAATCAGATGGCATGGTGGAGCGCATGAACAGGACAGTTTATCAAGTATCTTCAAAAGTTGTCGCAGACCACCAAGCGAGATTGGACCACAACTACATCTATTCTTCTGGCGTATAGAGCATCGGTCCACGAAACCACTGGCCAAAGTCCATCTAGTGTTCTTTTTGAACGAGAACTGCGCTTACCATGCGATCTTAAGTCGGCTTAAACCGAATGAAGAAGTAGTTGGAAGATGACTATGTTTCGAACTTGCGGAGGCGAACTGGATGATATTCACGATGGTGAGGGCGAATATCCATGAAGCAAGCGACCGCATGAAGGACACTACGACATCAGAGCAAATGTAAGGCGGATATCAGTCTGGAGACCTGGTCTGGCTGTTCAAATCCCAGCGACGTCGAGGCTTCTCACCTAAGCTGCAACGATGCGTGGGACGGGCCTTACGAAGTATAAAGCGAATTAATGACGTCATCTATCGCATCAGAAAGAAACCCAAATGGTAAAGCAAGATGGTCATTTTAATCGCCTAGCTCCCTTATCTTGGGACCAATCAAGAGGACGAGCAGATGGTCCGATTGTAGACTCCCCGAAGAAGAACTCAGCTATGAGGAGTTTAATGGACAAGTATGTGGAATGGCCGCAAAGTGCGTCATGATGTAACAACGGAGATTCAGGAGGATTTGTTTTTGGCTCCTGAAGGGTGCGCGTTAGCACATTGCGTTGCCCAAGATTTAAGAATGGGCAAGGGATAGTACGCGTATTCAAGAAAAATTTGTGGTGTCCAGATCTCCGAAGCCTGAACCCTGAGGTGGGCAAGGCTCTGCACTTGCCAGGAAAGAAACGGCCTTTATTCTACCTTGGTGACCAAAGAAGCCTCATTGGCAAGCCAACCTACCGGACGATGTGGGACAGCCTGATAAGTTTAAGAGAGCAGCTGTTGGAGCTGGAGAATCAATAAGATCAGGGTGCCAAAATAGGCTGTGATTGGATGGCTTGGTACTGGAGGGTCGTAAGGAACATGCTCGAAGAAATTTTTCCGATATACTGGAATAGAGTTCCTAGTATGCAGCTACAACCCGCGGTCAGCAAGGAGAGCGACGAACGGTAGCGTGCTATTTCTTCGGACCTCGTCGTGTAAGAATGAGAGAACTGTTCGTATCTTCATGAGGTGATAGTTCCTGTTCCGGGACGGCACAGATCTAAGGAGGGAGCAGTTGTAACGAGCGCCAACTTTTCAACTGGCGGTCTCGATTAGGCCTCCCTTGATGGCGCTGGCATAGCGGAAGAAGAACTACCTACGACGAATAACAGAGTGGCAGCACCGGTCGAAGATTCGAGGATATTCTCCAGAATCTTCGAGGACGTTCTAGAAGGCCCTCGAACAATCTGGACGTTTCCGCCAGCTATAAATAACGCGTCGGGTTGGCCAGGAGGCAGTCAATCGATACGAGTTCGATAGTGCGGTCGCGATTGAACTAGTACATGTAATATAAATATCGTTACATAAATAAAGACATTAGTGTTTAAGTGATATAGTTAATAAGCATTTTTTAATAGATTTTAATTACCGAAATGTGTTAATAGAAATAAGTGAATTTAAATATATCGCCTGTGTGTTTTCTAAACCGACAGCGTTTTAAGAACCGAAAAAACGTTACATATAGTTTGTTCGTTTTGGACAGCTAGCGTCCACGCCAGCTGAAACGTGCCGTAAGCATAGCCGATATGATGGAAAAACGAACAGCAATCAGAAAATCTAAAGCTAGAGTGAATCCAGCGTTTTACGGCCCCAGCTTGTGTTGAAAACTTTTACGCAAGGTCACGCGGCTAGATTTTCACTTTACGACGCGAACTGCCAAAATGAACATACCTATTATGGAACGTAACCCTCCCAATTACACTGAAAGATATGGACTCGAGATTCGCGAATTTTTCTGGCACGTAACCCTCGGAAATGTTAAGGGATTACTGTAATTCCATTTTTTTTTCGATATATCTCTACATATTAGTTACTCTAAATCTGAATTTTAACGGAAATTATTATTATTATTTATAGGTTCAATATGTGTATATTATTTTTAATGAAATTTATTCGTATTTCAAGATTTAAATTGTTTTTTTTATAATATACAAAGAAGAAAAAACTTCAAATAGATATTCACATCCATTCAATGGTATTTGCTTCCTGTTGGAAAATTAGTCTTTGATACCTTAAAACTTGTACGTAATTGAAAGACATTATATATTTCTTGACAAATGTTTCATAAGACATTTTATAATTTTATATGCATTGCATTTCTAAGAAAATGCTTTATAACAGATTTTGAATTCCAGAAATACACAGACGATATTAAAATCATTCTTTCATCTCTCTGTCATTATTTAAAATATAAATAGGTAACATAAATATAGCCGTGTTCTTTTTGTCTATATGCATATCAAAAGACCACCAAACTGCCGAATTCCAAAAATTAAATTCCATTCAACGGTTTTCGTCTACTCTTATATTAATTTAACAAACAGTCCGTAGATCTGTCAGCTTCTTCATGATACCTGAGCTATTTACTCCGAAAAAGCTGGTAGTATGAATAACATAACGTCCTACATAAGTTTAGAGAACGAAATGTGGGAGAGGTTACCATTAGGAGCGATTATTAAAGATTTTTGTAATTGCAATAGACCTGCATTTTCCTTTTGTTATTAAGGTAAAGTCAGGTAAGTGTGTAACCGGGGCAAGTGTGTAGTTTGTTTATATATATTTTTAAAATTGAAATACGGACGTCCTCTTGTTATAATACTAATGTTAAATTCATACTAGTTTACAAACAAAAGTTCGCATCTCCTAACGTGTAATAACTTGAATGTCTTGTGAATATATCATACCTTATTAAACAGGCATCAGTTTAGTATTACACTCTTGGCCGAACTAAAGGATAATGCTATTAATGCGGAATGATTACACACTTGCCCCATTTTGCTGGGTAAGTATGTAGTATGACAGTGTTAAAATTTTTTTTTTCTAGTAAACCGTTGATAATTATAAAAGTTGTATCTATGAAGGCTTTCAACTGAGCATATATTTACGTGTACTTCTATGTGATAAATTATTCAAAATGCCTTATGATGTGAACAGGTTTCATTTTCTTTCGCACTATGGAATTTTTACTACACACTGCCCAATGCATTTTCAGCAACACTAATGTTTATCTAACGCTTGAAGCGATTAAGCGCCACAGTTCCTAATAATTAATATGTGTTTCACAGAATTATAATTTTATAATGTGAAATATAATAAATATGGTTAAAATATGTTATACAAACGTATTAAAATTAGAATAAAAAAAAATCTTGCATGTAAAACAAAAAACCTTAGCCCGTGAATGCGCCAGCGGAATTCAAATTCTCCATACATCCAGACTCGCTTAGTACTAGTCCAGCATCATAAATGGGATTTCTGATACAATCCAGTATTCGCGGAGAAACATTATAAAAGTATTCGTTTGTTCCGGAACCTTTACTCGATTCTATCCAACACTTATTAGAATGGGTGACATGGGGAAGGGGATGATTTGTTTAAATGATATTTTTTCTTTTTTTTCGAAACATCGGGAGACAGAATGCATTAAAAATGTTTTAAATCATTTATTTTACATTGGAATGGCTGAATGCAGAGAGAGGTGATTTTTTTATATGTATTTTTTTTAAATGTTACGGGGGTAGGGATTGCATTAAAATGTTTTACATGATATTTTTGTTTTAAGTAGGAAGAGATGAGAATGGGAAAGGGATGAATCTTTTTTTGATAGGAGCATCCTTAATACATGTATTAATTATTAATAGGAATACGTAATAGATAAGTGACGTAAATATAAAATTGAGTGCACATATTTTTATGTTGCGAAACGCAGAATCTTATAATCAGCATAACATTCACGAATAAGAATATCGTTTAGACATTTGTTTTGTACATTAGAAGTTATCGGGATATCCCGACCCGTCCCGTTAAGTAAAATCTCGGGTCGGGACGGGAATTCCCGATACTACCCATCCCGATTTAACACGTACAGTTATAACACCAGTAAAAAATCTAACAGAAATATATATTGTTGAATAAACATAAGTTCATGCTTTCATTATTTCTCTTTTTCAAATCTCTCTCTTGCCTTTACTATTTACTTATTCTCAGAATATAGGTACGTGTTACTTGAGATATAGATTTTACAGAATATTTCCCTTTTTGGCGACTTACATTACAGTTGTCTTAATTCTATAAGGAGAAAAAAAAATGTCGATCTCCGAACCTGTCCTAATCAAATTATTTTAATCCATGATCTAAGCTATCAACCCTGATGATAGTAAAAACATTCTACACTGAGAAAAAGGATTATTTCAACCAGAGAAAAAAAAATACATTTGTGTCAAACAACTCTTTCTATTTGTATTTTCTCAACAGTCTGTAGTTTTAATTCAAATACTCGGAAATGTTGAAACTTATTGTTTGGCACAAAAATCTTTGAAATAATTGTTATGGTTTGGAGTTTTTGCAGTGCACGCGCTGAATGAAATTAGTTTTTTGCAACAAATACATAGAGAGTTTTGATTAAACAGTCATCACGTTTGGATAAAATACTAGCGGTATTTCAGTGAATCGACAGTGTAAATTATGTATTAAATGCTATATAATATTCTTCCAATTCAAAACAATATATTTCCGAACAAAGATTAGTGTTGCTAGTAAGAAGTCAGGTCAACTGATTCGCGCAAACGAACTCTTGCAATAGCAAAAATAATTGAATATTAGTTTCCTAATGCCTAACCAATGAAAACATTTACATATTCTTCAAAACCCTATTTTTTTTTAATAGAGTTCACACACGCCAAGTTCTACAACAAATGGCTGACTCAGTTAAATGTTATGATTCATTTGTAATATTTTGCATATTTAATTAATTCAGGTATGGATATTGTATTAAGATGCAGTTACGGAAATGAAGTACCTAATAATAATAGTACTTACTGCTATTGTATGGTGCAAATTACAAACACGATGTATAAAACGTTTTCGGCAGGCAAAAATACGACACGACAAACATCAACCAACATTATCAACCCCCACCAAATTCTAAACGTATGACACAATGCGCACGCGTATATTTTAAAAAATATTTTCTATTAAATCTAAAATCTGAAATATTTGAATAGAAACATACCGGTTTTTTTTTCCAACAAATATATTTTATTTCAATCAACATTTTCTTGCTTTGATACTAAAAGGTTATTTCGTTCAATGCGTTTGAATGTTATTCAAACAACAACAAATATTCGGCCAACATATATTATGTTTCAAAGTTATTGTTACCTAAAATAGTTGTTTAAACTAAAAGGCAAAAACTTAAGTATAACGGAATTTTTATTCCAACATTAAGCGTTGTTTGCTTTAAGATTGACGTACTTGTTTTAATTAAAATTCTTTGAATCAAATAAATAACCCACATAGCCAAATTTAAATTTCCCGCCACTATTTTTAGTAACTTCAACGTTCAAACATAAAATTACCTACTATTTTTTACTACATTGATAGTTATTTTAATACCTTTACGTTCCTTTAAGATGCAAAATTTCGAGGTTTTTTGATATAAAGAATTCCTTTTTCTCAGTGTATAATAGTAATTACATGCACTGTATACTTTACCTTCATTATTGCATTTGCATGGTGTATAAAATCTAGTTGAAAAAGAAATAATTTTATGTAACAAAAAAGAATCTGACATCTACTTCATTCATAGATAATAACTACGCACATTGTCGGTTTATCGCCGAGATATTAGAAAGTATATGTCACCGTTAGAACGTCTTCGAAAGAAGAGTAGAGAGAAACACAGAGGCGAGGCTGCAGCAGCTGGAATGTCCGGGTCGTACCTGTCCGTAGGCGGCCCAAGTTGTTAAGAACGTGAGGAATGCGATGACACGACCGGGCAGACGATGTCGTCCACATTCAAGAGGGGAATGATTTTCGTGACCTTCTTCGGGTCATGCTTTGCCATCGCCCTGCTGGTCGCCAGTTTGGGCACGAAACATTGGGTGAACGCATCCGCCAAGCGCACCACCAATCCCGAGGAGTCGGATGGCCGCATCCATTTCGGCTTATTCGATGGCAAGAAGGAGCTGAACGTCGCGTACGGCTGGAGGACGTACGATGTGGATGGTATGTCAGAAAACAGTATTTTTGATATACATTTAGAATTTGGGCGAAATTAAATTAGTCATATGGTTTATTGCAAATTGATCACAAAAATTGCTACTTATAGATTGGTTATCATTTTGCATAAAAAAAAACTACTTTCTAACAAGATGTTTAAATTATTTGTGATAATTTTGTATTTGTTAATGTCACTATTAGTTCTCGAATCGATTTGATACTTAAAACTGGACTTATTTAGTCATTATAGGTACCTACTGTGTATGACAGTTCAAATGCTAGAGTATTTTTAATCATTAAAGTTCTAAACAACTTATATCACATTTATTTAATTATTCCCCCTTAAAAAACACTATTTTGTTTAAAAGCAACTCGTGTTAACCAACATAACAACATGAGTTATTTAAACATATAAATCATTATCGTTTGTGTTATTGGCCCATACACGCGTATTTTATATGAAAAAATTCTAAAAACTACATAACAACGTGAAGTTGTTGAACTTTACAAATATGTTGAGAATAAATTTAAGAGAATATTTAAATAACAAGAAATGTCTTTTGTAATATTTTTTTTATAATAGAAAAATACTTGGAATAAAGTCGAAACTTTTATTTACTACTATTACTTAAGAGAAGTTTTATTCAACACCAAAATATCCGCTAAGAAACTGTATGGAACATAGGATATTTTATATTAAAATAATATGTAAATCTAATTTCGGTATAAGTCTATGCTTTATATAATAAAATCAATAATGAGTGGACAGAGGTGGACGGAAAGTTAAACATAGTTATTTCGGGAAGCATAGAGATATAAAATATTAAATATTGTTTATATAATATATATGAATTTCTTTTTTAATACATAATATATGAGTTTAATATGATTTTCTAATATTTATTTTATATTTTTATTTATTTATTTTAAATATCGTGGGCTTACTGCAAAAAGTAACTTATAACTTTTTACAGAAATTGGTGATAATGAGGTAAAAAATTATCGTAAGATTTTCATATTCATAATCTCGATTTTCCCAATTTTGACTTATTGTTAGTCACTTTTTACAGTAAACCCACGATATACCTAATGGCTTAGAATATACCGCGTGATTTTTTTTCTTGAGATTAAACGACACCCCAAAAATCTACGCGTGTTTAACTTGTAAAACAAGTAACTGTAGTTTTTTAGTCACATAATCTCGATTTCCCAATTCGACTTAGTCACTTTTTGCACTAAATCAACGATATACCTAATGGCTTAGAATATACCGAGTGATTTTTTTTATCTTGAGATTAAATCCCAAAAATCTACGCATTTTATAAAAAAAAAACTTTCACATGCACATTCTCCGATGAAGAGCATATTTCATAATGCTAAATCTCAACCTTTCACCCACACACTCCTACTGATATTTCCTATATACAGGATGTAACAAATATGAGGGTAAAGCTTCGTTAGCTATTAGATACGAACTATACGACATATAAAGTACAAATTTGCCGAAAGCTGATTTTATCATTAAGAAAAAAAAAGGGGCCCAAAAATTATTTAGTCCGGGCCTGGTGCAAATAAACGTAACGTTAAATAGCTGCTAAAAGCAATAAATATTGTGTATGAATACACTGCATTCATTGCGTTTTATCACTAAAAGTATTATTCTAGCCGTATGCAGACATCCAAGAGTTCACCGAACTTTACTAATAAATCAAGGTCAGTGAGCCAATATTCGCATAGAAATACCATTATACCAATACCTCAGATGTTTTATAGTTTTGTAAAATACATATTTTTTGTTTCTCAAGGGTATTCTAAAAAGTATGAAGATGAAGTTCTTCCGTATGTGCGAATTCAATAGTTGTAAAAAAATAAATATATTTTTATTTTATTTTTGCTGGACGGAGATCTAATTACGCTACCACAAATTCCTGTTGATTTATTTAATTGAATAACATAATATCGATTTAATTTAAGTGCACTGAGATTTGGCCTAAGTTTGGCCATTTAACTTTGGGACAGCATTTTTTAATTGGGGATATATAAACTCTTTCGACAAAGACTGGATCTTTTGATTACTTACCTATTTCATTTATTTTATATATATTTTTCACTAAAAAAATATTACTAATTTTTTTTCTTAAATTGTGTAAAATGCTCAGCTCGTATTACATCAGCTAATATTAACTGTTTTTAAATACGTATAAAATAAATTAATATATCTATTTCTTTATTTTTGATTTTCATTGTTGTATGAATATTCTGTTTCTAGGACGGAATTATAATAAATACATAATACCTACATACCGCAAACATAAATAATTGATCACTTTAACTGTAAGGGAGAGTGTAGTTGTGCATGATTATCACAGCACGTTTACAGTAAGAAAACCGATCCAACGAAAGTAATCATGTATTTTATATTGTATACAACTAACGTTACATCATAGTGAGAAGCCCAAGTTTACTTGTGATTATTCAGTTAATACATGCTTAGAATTAATTAAAATAACTATTGCTAGAGCATATATACAGGACTATCCAAAAGTATTTACCTTTAATTTATTGTTAATAAATTAAAATATAATTCGCTTTATTACACTGTGTACAATAAATGATGTATATAAACTTAATGCACTATGCAAGTTTCGCACCAAATCCTCTTTGTTACAGGCTATAAACGCTATTAATATACTGCAGTTTAATTTACAATTACTTTTCCTCACCCCCAGTTCTACACTTACTAAAATATGAGCCGGATTTTCTCAATTACTGGCTATGGTTGGGTACCTTGGCCTGCATATGTGGCGGACTGTTATTTTCCGGACTCAGTGGAGTATTTGCAGCTATAAATGCAGCTACGAGCACCTCTACGTGCCTTGCTAACGCGAAGGGACTATACTTATGGAATACTTTAGCGTGTAAGCAAGCCCATACATATATAGCGTAATTAATGAAAGTAAGAGTAAAGTTTAAGGGTTTATTTTTTAGTACTGACCAATGCCGGCGCAGCTGGTTTTTGGGTAGGGCAGTATTACATCAGGATACAGTACAATGTCTTGTCCATCCAGGATTTGGATAATATGTGGACTTCAGAGGGAATGGCTGATCTTGGATATTCATTTTGGTAAATATGTATTTTAAATATAGAGGTAGTTAAGTTTCACGCTTTGAAGGAGTTAGAAATTATAATATTTTACATGGCGTTTTACGTTATCAAATCCCTTAAGAAAGAAGGGCTATACTATGTAATCATCGTATAAAATATAAAAGATCTATACTTATTAGGTAGCGCATGTAATGTCTTTAAATCTCAAATAGTTGGTTCTCTAAATTCATATATGTACTATTTAACGTTTTACATTTTACAAAAATCATCCAGATTTCATTGCTGAGGATAACATTGAAGAAATTGTTATTTTTTCTAAGTTGCAAATTATCATAACCGATTAACCGGTCATGACGGTTGATCGGTCACAGCGATTAATCGGTCAGGACAGTGACTGGTCAATTCGATTGATTCAAACATATAGTGGACAAGTTTTATAACTAGCAACTGATAACATTAACTGCCGACAGTGCTCCAACTCACAATGTCTGTACAAAAATGAAATTAATTGACAACTTGAATTAAATACATCATGCGTTCTAGACATCTAAAGATTTGCCTGAGTAAGTACGACATCGTGCAAGTTATAAGTACGTAACATACATACTGCTGTGCACTGGTTGAATTAAATGAAAATGCAAACTGAATCTTTACCATGAAAAATAAAAATAAAATAAGCTAGCTCAACGGATAAAATTTTAATGAACGCAAAACAACTATTAACCTCAGAGTTACCCTCGCGAATTAAAACTTGAATCTAACCACGAAAAGTAAATTGTGAGTGAAAGAAATCAGACTTTCATAATTACCCGAAAAAAATTGTAAAGGTTTTAATTAAAAAGAAAAGAACAGAATTTTCAACCCAACGACGTTAATTAACAATCAAATTTATTTTTCAAAATGGGTTAAATTACAACTTGTGCAGAAAAAACCTTGAACTGAAGGTTCTGGCCTAAAAATTAAAACTGCACTTGACTCTAAATTAAAATAGGACAATGCTATTTCCTATACAAAGCAAAAGTTTTGGTTCGTTCAGGAAGATAATCCAAAATCTTTCAATTTCAATCCACGTGGTTCTACAAATTAAAATAAACTAAGCGTGGACAATCTCAAGAAAATTACAAAAAATAAACTAAATGCAAGAGCAATGCTTCTATTCACCCAAACCGAGGCAATTGAAAAATAAAAATGAAACAGCAAAATTGAATACTGGAAAATATTAACTCTTTGAACTATAATGAGAAAAAATAAACTAAAATGTATCTTCCCAAACGAAAATAATAAATGATCTTATATCTATAATGTGCACACTTCAATATATTAACAATTATCAGAATAAGAATTCCTTGATTGGCGATATAAAAGACAAGTAGTAATGCGAAATTTTCAATATCAAAATGAAATACTAAACTAGCAACAAAGATATACAAAAATACGTCTACTCACGTCAATAGTCGAACAAGGAAGTCCCTGACAAAACTCTACAACTGTTTTTCTTACAAAAATCCCACTCTCAAAATCGTACAACGCAGTCGTAAACACACGACAAAATTGAATAGAATCCGCATTAAAGCAGCACACGCAAACAATAGACATATACAAATACAATAGATACATACAAAAAAAAAACTTAACACTAAATAAATTAAAATGAAACAATAAACTCTTTAACTAAACTTATACAAAATAAACATAAAATTTGTGAAAAATTCTCGGTAAACTGAACAACAGCTCGGAAGAAAGTAAACAAATCAAAATATGCAACTCAAAATACACTCGGCGAATGTGAGTTGTCTAACCACAGCAATACGTATACGTTTTCGACGAGTATTTATATAACGACGTGTATTACCCGTACGTATAATTGCGCACAAGTGTTGTAAGTAGTCCCGTAGTTACCGCATGATTAGTAACTGGCATCGTCAGGAACAGTTGGAAAAACTTATGTACTAAATTTCCTTTTTGTTTTACCTTTTTTTTTTTATTTACGCGTAGATAACATTTACTGCCTTATACTTGACGTGGCGAAATATATGTCTATATTGTCTATTAATATACAGATCATTTAAGAATAGAGAATGGATACATTTTATTTTCGTCTTGTATACACCAAAAACGAAAAACAAAGTCCTTAATGTTTTTCAAAAATACCTGCTTAACTTTTTACTTAAATGAAGAAACAGCGTAACTATCCCTTATTTTTTCCAGTTATTTTTTTTGCCAATTTTACGACTGTGTTGATGAATATTTTTGAAATTTATGGAATATATCTACTATAAATATTATATGGCAGGTGTCGAGTACATTTATAACGTATGGATTTTGTTTCAATCAATAAGTTGTGCTTCAAACTACTTATCGCTAACAAGTAACTATTTAAATATTGGAAGGGAAATGTATTTGTGATACACTGTCTTAGAGCTAGTTATAACAATTCGTATTAAAAAACAAACAAAAAATAAGAAATATTGCTAAATAAAAAAAATTAACACTAAGAAAAGTGGCTTTTTTATATGCAAATGCAAGTATACACCAGCGACACATTCTAATTGTACGACCTATAGCATAAAATAGAGCCTATATCTGTAGCATGGATAGTAGACGGCTTATGCATTCACTGCCGTCTTCGAAATATACACAGATGTGCGGTCTCTGTTTTTTTTTTTGTAAGTAAATCTACAGTAAATGTAAGGAAAGATGCAGTAAGTAAACAGAAAAACATTGAACAAAAAAAAAAAGGAAGGAGAAATAAACACATCAAAGGCGCATACATATGCCTGCCGACTTACCTCGGTTAGCACAATTCGAAGTTTTTCAATTACTTACCTTAAATATAATATTGTATACGAACAGATGTCTTGTTTTCTTTACACATTCCTACAGCTTTACTAAATATGTTTATTTTTTAATCTAATTGATTCATAGTGATTGTTTTCATATCTATTTTTAATTCGCCCCGGCTCCTTTTTTAGAAATTAACATAGTGAATAATTAATATATGTATCTATACGTAAAGTAATCATTAATTACTAATTTAAGCCTGCATTTTATATTTATACCTATCACTGCTGTTCGATTTAGGACTAATTCAAAATTTGTACTTCTTTTGAAAAAATATTGTGAGACTTTTGAGGTAAAACCTTTGGAACTAGGGAATTTATAATCGAAATATTATTTTATCTTATTATTATAGTTTGAATAAAAACATACCATTACTATAACCAATAAAAAAATAATTCTGACGAGTGTAGAGCTTTTCGTTCTAATACCTGATATAAAAATCGTGGTTTTGAATGCATTCTTGCCATATCTCTTTCATTATTTAATGTCAAAGAAGGAAGCCGGAGCGAATTAAAAAATGGATATGAAATCATCAGACATCAATTAGATTAAAAAATATAAGCATATTTGGGTAAGGCTGCAGGGAAAACAAAACATGCATTTCTGTCAATAACGACATTACTACAAATTTCTCTGCATTTAGCCAATTAATTGGCGCAACACCCACCTCTCGAAAAATAGAAGTAGTAATAATCCTTATTACAATATTGTTTAATATCTTGCATACGGGCTGTCGAAACTTAGATAAGGTGTTCAGTAATACTGAAAAAAGTGTTTCATTCATAACCGAGATATGCTTTACTGATTTGAGTATAGCTGAATACTTTAAATGTACTAATGCGATCCATTTTGATACTTTCATTATTATTTGCATAGGTATAAAATGAATAAAAGTAATAAACCCATTGATATTGCTATTTGTTGTATAATTAACATGCCTTTGGTTTAGTTCCTAGGCGTAGTTCAACTGTAAAATGAAAATACCTTTTAAAACCATTTAATAAGACTACAGTTATTCGAAATACTTCAAACATGAAATAAATTTATTCCTACGCAAAAATAACAAATACATAATAGATGCATTCAACTTCGCACATTAATAAATCCAGCCTAAGCTTTTCTTAAAATAACAGAGATAGTACATCTGTGTTTACATACTTCGAAGCGGCCAGTTAATGCATACATCCGTCTACTATCCACGCTAAACATATTGGCTCTACTTTACCCTGTAGGTCATACAATTAGAATGTGTCGCTGGTGCACCTATAAGACCTTACATAAATACGCGAAAACATCTATAAACATATAATTTAAGTTCTATAAAATTATTTGAAAAGTGTGATGGTTGGTTTATACTTACCACAGCCCTATCATTATTGTATTTCTAGGTTTGTCGTTGGAGCAGCGATGGCAAATTTCGTGGACATAATTATCCTACTAATAGCAAACAGCGACAGCGAGGTAGCTACGGTAATACCAATGTTAGAAGAGAAAACTAACGGAGCCATTATGCTATATTAACAATTCGCCTTAACTTAATTTAACTTGTATACATATTTGTAAATAATAATTTTACATGTAAGATAATTAATGAAAAGATATTTTTATACATTTTTATTAAATATAGAGTAACATATACTAATAAATAATAATGCAGAAAATGATGCATATTTGTTTGTCTGTTTGAACCCAGTAAAAAGGGATTAGAAAATAAAAACTAACTATATATATGTCACTAATTTTTATTGCATTATGTATATGTATAAATCTCGACATATAAAAAGAAACGAAACATACACCCGGCTGCAATGTAAAATAATCACAAATTTATTAGTGTTTAAAATAAAAACATAATACAATTAACAAATATTATTGGCAAAATAAAATATTTACGTTTCCAAATGTGCTTATTACAAATAATTACCACTTTCCATTAAAATAGCCTGCAATGAAATAAAAATTGAGAAATTGTATTAAAAAGATGTTTCAATAATAGTACTAGTATGCAATAATTAGTGAAACATATTATTTATATAACATATATGTATCATGTAGGTAATGTTTTCTATATTTTGGAAGCTTAACGGCGCTTCGAAACATGAGACCAGCCATCTTCGCTCTCCTGCGGTTGCTCACGGACTAAAGGAATGAAACAGAAAGAAATACGTAATAAAATTAAAAGAAGGAACAATTCAAAAACGAAATCATTACAACTTTTGCGCAGTTATGTTATAAATGCATTTCAACCTTAGCAAATACTTGTTTTGAATATAGGGAGGGACAGGAATCAGTAGTTGCTACAATATATGCATCAAAACAAATTTATGGATTTTACTTAAATCGAAGGTCAATATTTATTAATATAATTCGTAGTGGATTACATTAAAGTTAATAGTCTTAGTAAAAAAAAACATGTTTTAAATTATCATATTCAAATATAGAAAAAAGCTCATTGTTCCCGGTTCGTATTTTTTTAATTCGTAGATGTTCTTTAATAGAATTGTAAATGTATGTTCCCTGTACGTTTGCAATTATCAAAACCTATAATTTCTTTCACTTCTGATTTTACCGGATATATCAAATTAAAAATTTTAAATAAAATTTATTTACATATTAGAATTCTACGTAATTTTCGAATTCTTGGTTAAAAAAAAATTGTATTTTTATTTTGCCATGTAGAGTGCTACAAATACGCGAAGTCTTCCTAACTGTCAATAAACACCAACAAATTGCAAATATTACACTCCTTTATTTTATACGCCCACAAGAACGCCATAGAAGCACAGTTTTCAGTTTCTCCAGTTTCTCTTTTTTTAAAATGATACCTCATGGGTTCTCTGCCTTACTTTGAAAGAGAATTTTTTTCCGGATTTCAATGACCAATATTAGAATTAGAATTACTTCTAATACCCCAATACCTCCACGACAGTTTGATGGGAAATATGGATCGCAATAACTACGAGTGCACTACCTAGCCTAGAATACCAATTTACATAAGAAAGTTTGGTACATCATAGAGGTAAGTGTATTTAATTCTCTAATGTATGAATACAATTTTAATTATGACAAACCAATCTGGCGATAGTCCACTTAAAAATGATTGTATCAGAAACTTCTTCTTTACGGATAAACTTCAAATACAATTAATCACAAATTTCTATCGAAGGCATTGTGGAAACATAAGGATTTATGAAAATTGGATCATGAAGTCTCTACCGAGTTCCTTGCAGTTAAAATTTACATTATACACAAATTATTCGCGATCCAAAGTTTCGGTCGTTATAAACCACTTGTTAAGGGCCGCATACGTCTCGTTTTTTTTTTTCATGAGGTTTGCCTGCCGTGTTTAACCGACGGTTAAAACCGATGTCCGATACGTCCAAACACTTCGTGCCGTAATCGATCAGTTTTAACTGTTTGCTCGACACGAGAAATATGTTCAGGTGTTGTCAGTGGCGACAGTCACGTTAGCTATTATGAAAAGAAAACTAAATGTTTATAAAAATGGCTTTTAAAACGAAAAAAAAAAAAATATTCGCACATAAATATAAACATAAGGTAACATAAATGAGGTGTACACATTTCTTCAGTGCCTACTGCCGTTCACTGGCTACTTTCCATCTTTTTTATTTGCTTCCTAAAGATTCCCTTTAGATAATCTAATTTTGTCTTAACAGTTTTTATTGCAGCCCCTGGATCAACTTCTTTCATTTTTTTTAAGTAAAACTTCATAACCAGCATGTTTCTTTACGCTGTCTCGATAGTCCATGGATTTAATTTTCCATAGAGACGAATAACTTCTATATAACACTGCGTAGGCTTTCACGGCCGGTGTAACTGAACTGCGAACAGTTCAGTTATCCTGAAGAAGGTGTCAGTATGAACAGCGAAACGTCGAGCGAAAGTTTTGACACACGGCGAAACCCGCAAGAAGCTGTTAGTTATAACTTCTATATAATTCAATAAATTCCAACAGAAATGCCTTAGTCTTGTCAACAATATAGGTTTAACACTCAATCAAATTTTATAAATTTCTGGTTTCGCATAATTTCAACCAGCCGAAATGGTATTTGAATTATGACCAAAATAAAATATTGAAAACTAGAAAAATAGAATAAGGAAAGGTACTCCTGTTATTATAAAAAGAAAGCAAGCAACAACGTTGCGCTTGTCTAAACCAACATTACATATATAAGTTCCAATGCTTATTTTACCTAATCCAAATAACGATCGCATTATTAAAAAAGGTCTCGAATTAAATAAGGATTCTTGTAAAATAAATAATATTATATTAGTAAGACAAAATAAGTACTCATAAGTGATTAAAAAATATTTACAGTAGACTCGTGATTATGTGAATACCGCTTTATGTGAACAACAAGAAATAAAAAGAAATCTTCCTTGGTACATAAAGAAAGAGTTTGACTAAATTACAATGTATGTTGTATAATATAAACATTTACATATACCGTAGCCGACAAAATTTAATTTTCGTATGGGGATCTTACACTATGCATCTTAAAATAACCTTGCATTAGGAACTGATTGCAATGTTGAAGCGATATTGGGCGTTAGGTATGTTGTGGGAGATACAGCTATAACTCTGTTTCTATTTTAAAGCGGCACGCTCTTTCCTACCCTCTGCTTTCCTATACTATAGTTAAATTTTGACGATTACGGTATATACTATCTATTACGTGAACAGCGTCGGTTTTTTTAGTTCATACAATCGCGACTCTACTGCAATACATATTTAAATTTATGCATATATCGCATATAATATCGGTATATTGATTAAGCTCAAACTTGATATAAATTATAAACAAAATGAGCAAATAAGCCCGTAAAATTATTAGATAGTAATTCAACACGCTGGCACTATTGAAAAGCACGACGGGTAAACACGTTAAGTCCATAAACGGGCCGTCATCCATCGGTTTCGACCGAACAGTTCGACAGGACGCGACGGGCAAATGTCATGCGTCCGTTTTGACCGACGGGTTGGATCGATCGGTCAAACACTATGAAAAAAAAAACGAAGTGTATGGGACCCTTTACAACAGATGTTATCTTGTAAATCGTGAAGAATGTTGAAGATCTCTGGGAATATAATTATTATTGGCATGCTCTAGTACGGATACAGTTCTTAACATTAGCAGAAAACAAGATATAACTCATTTTGCAATCGCTATTCCAGATTAAAAATATCAAAAGCTATTAACTACATATTTTATATTTATATTTTATGGTGTTACTTTTGTTTATAATTCATAAATTATTCACTTTGTTTTACAATCAAAATAATAAATATATCTTCAATGTACGTAACTACTGTATTCTCGGCCAAATCGCAAATTATTGGGTCGATCTTTGCTACTAGGTGTCGAATTTTGCTAAATACGTTAATACTATAGAGACGGTTACGTTCGTGATAGCGTTCATTTAATGAGGAGAGAATAAGACATAACACGAAACAAAGCGACGTGACGTTCGCTTGAGACAGGAAAACTAACGGCCAAGCAGAGTACGGTGGCCGGTCGAAATACGAACGAAAGTAGTAAATGCGGAAAAATCTAATACCACACAACTATTCAATTGAACAAACTCTTCAAGATTTATTTTTTGGACAATATAGCTATTTTAAAATACACAAATTAAACAATACGTTTCGACAATTTATTTGTGTCTATTGCATGTCTGATTGTATTTGAACTTGATGTATGTAAAACATGTAAACATGTATATTAGAGACAAAAAATCGTGATAATTACATATGCTCCTATACAATATCTTTGATCGGTTTCAATGTATACAGGTACATGGAATTCGATTATTTGCATTAGGTTTGGACAGATTTCTACGTATTAAGTTTTTTTTTGTTTTATTTTGTAATTTCGCGTACGTGCACATCTTTGACCAGCATATCCTCCGTAGTGAAGTGTGAATGATATGCTATTCTCTGCTATGTTTGAAGGAAATAGCAATAGTCTTTTCGCACATTAAAAAATAGTAGAGTTCTATACCTTTTTATTTACAGAATTCACGTAAATTCACTCATGCGCTGCGTTGGCTCGTGACAACACGACTGAAGTTGGATATTAGCTACTTTTGTTCATCCTGTCACTGGTTTTGTTTGAATTTTTATCGTATTTATTCGTTTCTCTTCTTCATATAATCATTGCATAAAAACAGTTGATGTAACACCTATTTTTATCACCATTTTGTATTGTTAACGTAAGTACATATTATACTTATTTCGTAAGCTCAGACAATTGTTACTGGAGTTGGTTTTCAGTTTGAAAAAGTTAGAAGAAAGGATATTATGAGTAATCGTAATGATATAATAAGACGGAGACATCATTTTTAAAAACGATTAAAAAATACAGACAAGACGGACGAAGTATATAGCTCCGGAATACAATTTTTTACAGTGCGGACTAAAACGTATGCATTTTATCAAGCATAAATGTCGCCTACCCATACCGTTGCAAACGAATGAGAGAAGGCATAGCAAGTGGAAGTGAACAGAACAACGACAGTGAGGCTCATACTTTATGAAAAACAATTACAAATCATCCCAACCCTGGTGGAGCACGACCTAAAAGGCACGAGGCTACCTATTCTAAGTACTATATGGATTCCATAATAATTAAAATGTCCTACTCTAACTAAATAATTTCCATATGTTTGTTAATAACAAAAATATAATACAGTAGCCTCGCAATTATACTAATACTACTTTATGTGAAGTGCTGAAATATGTGAAATGTGATTAGTTCACATATTTCACCTCCGCGAGGCTCACAGAGGTGATGCGAGGCTTGCACCGGAAGGGTAGACGGACCACCGCGATTACGATTCGACAACTGTGTATGCTTAATACATTGAGCTAGGCATTGTAAAAAATTTCTATTCTAGGGCTGTATATGAAACATCGGTAAACCGGGATGTTTGCAAATAGAGTTTGGGTGGGTAGCACAACAAAATCCTCTCAACAAGCATTCGTAGTTGATTTTGCAATTGGTACACAGCACCTACCGCACAGCTGGCAATGAAAATGATTTTGTTCCTGGGGCAAAGTTTACCCAGCTCTGTACGAAAAAAACCTTGCAGGTGCTCAGGATAAAATTTGTGGTGATACATAGGAAAAAATGGTTTCAAGAACAACTCCTACCTAAGTTAGCATCTAATTCTGTAAGTGTGTTAGACAACGCTCCATACTATAGCCGAAAATTAGAAGCACTTCCAACAGCAGCATGGAGAAAACAGATATCTGGTCATGGCTAAATAACAAACAAATTGCCACATGAAGAAGGTATGGTAAAATGATCTCCTATATTTGGTTTCACAAGCATCGATTTGATAAATATAAATTACATTAAATCGCAGCAAAATCTGGTCATACACCATTAAGACTACCCCCATATCACTGTAAGCTTAATCCAATTGAAAAGGTGTGGCTACAAATAAAGAACTTCATTAACATGAATAATACAACCTTCAAGACAGTAGACATGCCAAACCTAATAGATAGAGGCTATGAATAAGTTTCAGGCCTTGTTTATACATTTCTTACAGTTATTAACCGTGTTGAGCTACAACGGGATGATTGATAAATGGCGCACGATGTAAATGGGATTTTACATTGTCAAATTGCGCCATCTGTCAATTATCCGTTGTAGCTCAACACGGTTGAATAACTGTTAGAAATATATTAACAACGTTTTACGGGAACAGGGTCTAATTACATTAATCATATAAAAAAGGAAATGATCTCATTAAGCTTATTTTCGTGTTATTTTTACAATAATCTGTTTCACTCGAACAAGATATGTTGGAAGTTGATGAAATTCAAGACAATATTCCAGAGTATAATGCATGAATAAATGCTAACAGTGATTCGAGCAACACAGAATATGATTCCGATTCTAGTGAAGCAATGGATGAACATAATAGTTCGTAATAGAAAAAATATGTCAAATATTTAGGTGATACGGATTTTTGAAATACCTATTTATCTAATCCGTATTATGCTTTATTAGAAAACATGTACGTATTATTTAAGAACTTACACTCTTCAGTCCTATAGATAAGTATATAAAATATAAGTAAATAATGTTTTGTGTTATTTATACGTGGAACAACAATAGTTTTTCTGACTTCCACTGAGTTCATTAAATAATTTTAGGAACCTCTGCTTCGTTGTAATATACGAAATATTTGAGTAGTATTTTATTCGTTAATATCAAATCCAAATAAATATAACCTTAATATCCAACTGGTTTGAATCTTTGTCATCATCATTGACAGCTATCTTTTTCAACCTCTTTGACTAAAATTCCCTAGAACCAATGTCATCATACATTCGGCAACACTGCATGACGTTTCTATAACTGTTGTACTATTTTTTAAGGTGCGAACGGACTACAGGTTTTTATAAATATTAAAATAGATTTGAGGAAAACATAGTAAGATTTGTAGACTTAAGCTACATCTAGTGACGCTTTAAATGATTATTTTCATAAAGCGGCTGCAAGCATACCTATTTTTATATAATTGATGGACTCTGTCTATGTAGGCACACATTAATATGAAACCTATATAGTCTGTTTGATTTTAGCTGTCACACCAGATATTTCGGCCTATATTAGGGATACTACAAAATGTTAAAGAATAAAAGTTGTTCTACATCTAATTTATAATTCCCTGTTAGATGTCTTAGAATAAAATAAATTGGGCATCAAATGTAGTAGGTATAGTAAATACATACAAAATTTTAAATGAAACACCCAATTTTATTACGTACTTTAAAACTATAAACAAAAACTCTCTCTACAACGATATATCATATGTAATAGTTATCTAATCATTTAAAAACATAAATTGAAAAAAAAAAAAAATAGGCGGTAAAACAAAATAATTGTTTGTTAGTTTCTAATTGAACAATGATCCTTAATAGTGTCTTGACAACATATGCTATTCCTCGCAAGTCTGTATAACATAACAATAAAGTATTGGAGGCAGCTTTTCTTATCTATTTTGCACCAACCTTTTCATTTAAAATATTTGACATTACGTACATTCTGGGGAGGCGTTTCCATCCTGTTGAAACTAAGGATTGTATTGGTTAACGGGTAAATTGACCAACAAACGTTCGGTAAATGAAAAATCCATACCAGAAATTTTTATGTACGAAATATTGTGTTTATAGATATTTAAAGGTCTAAAGGGACATTGAAAATAAAAAAAAAAACAGGTAAGTGTAGGTAACAATATACCCAATTATTAATTTATGGGAGATATTTTTTGTTTAATTTTAATTTAAACTTTCTTGAGATTGAGAGCCGCTATAATGCCCTAGAATAGAGAATATAGAAAAGACACTGACAAACATTTTTGATTAGAAACGCATAACCTCCATTCCACCGAGTTAGAACGAGAAGGAATCAAAAAATTCTCAACAAAAAAGCAAAAAGTTGAAAAAAAGTCGTGTAGAAATTAAAAGAAAATAAGTCTCAAACGAGATGGATAACGAAAAGCAACTCAAAGAAAAGCGAGATTAATGATTCATTTGTTGCTAGGATGGTAGGAATAAAACACCCCACTTTTCCTACCTGCCTTTGTCAACAAGTGCAATTTCAATTCTCTCGTTTTATGGTTTTTTTTTGTGTGGATTTTATTTATCTCTCGAAAAAAGTTGAGTTAGCATATATGATTTGTGCTCTGGAGTTTTTTAAGATTTTTTAAAGTTTAAATTCGTTTTTCTTAAAGAGTAAATAAATGTCTCATTTTTTTAATATTTAAAAATAATAATATAAGAACAACATTTTATGTACTTATATTAATAGAAATTGTGAATACACCACATTATGAGAAGACATTAATGCAACATTGTTTTAAAATAACATTAAAATTTGAACGTTAAATAATTTTTTTTACTTCTGACAACTGTTTAAAATAATTAAATACAGATATTTATAACAAAATTCTAATATTATGCCTTAAGATTGTACAAAATATGTATTATTCTAGCCTAACTCCTAGCCCTATTTTCTTGGGGAATCCCCATTAATGTCACACATGGAAAAAAAATACCGGGAGTTTACCGGTAAACCGGTATTTTCATTTTCATTTACTGAATTACCGGTAAATGAAAAAACGGTATTTTTACAATCACTAGTTGGAACCACATATTGCGGCGTATCTTTCTAGGGGTACATAGATATGATGCGAATTCTGTCAGAAGAAAGTCGCCATACTGTTCGTATTAAGCGATCCTAGGTAAAAAAAAATCTGCTATAGTACCGCCTAATACGCCAAGCCATACATTTATGGAAAATCTGTGTGGGAATCTGCACTCACGAAATTGACGTGGATTCTCCGTATCCCAGTAACGATCATTTTTCCAGTGGAAATTCCGTTCTCCAAAAAATTAAATTTAATAAACGCTTGTACCAATTTTTTTATTTTATATGCGGAGTCATTTTGTGTTCTTTTTTTTTAGTATGGGTTGTATTTTATACTGGATTAATCCTAAATCAGCCACTGTTTGACGTATTGCATTTCGTGGATGTGCTCTAAAATACCCCAATACTAAAATGTTATCATCATTTGCGGCACCTCTATTTCAGGCCGTTGGCGTTGGTACTTGAACATTAAAACAACAATTTCTACGTAAATTATGTTCCAGCCTTGTAAAGGTATGAGAATGTGGATGTCTCCTTTCTGGATACATAGCTTGATACATCGAGTATGCTTATTGCAATTACATATGATGTACACAATTAGCATACCCATTTTTTTCATCATTAGAATAATAATCACCCATTTGGTGCCACTTTTTTTTTTAGAACAGTACGTACGAATTTTCTGTTAGTTTGACACCAAAGCTGTAGTAATTGTTTTCACCGCCTACCTTTTTTTAGGCGATTTGTTCACTTCGTCTAAGCGTACATTTGCACCAAACTTATCAATTCATGTTTTTAAATAAAACTATAACATATGATACGTTGTAAAGAGAATTCTTTAGAATTTTAAAATACGTAATAAAATTGGGTACATTCCATTTATTTTCTTGTATGTATTTGTTATACTTAACGCATTTGATTCTCAATTTTATTCCTTTTTTTATTCCTAGGCATATAATAGAAAATTAGACGTAGAATAACTTTTCTTCTTTAACATTTTGTCGTATCTGTAACAACAGTCGAAATATCTGATGTGACAGCTAAAATTAGACAATGCAATGCATACTTGCAATAAGAGCAAAACAATTAACCTTAATAGTATGTGCAATGCTCAACTTACGTTTTTCACTTCTAGTGGGTCCCCTTCTTTCATCTCGTCTATCATCGCCCCCTCTCCTATCGCGATCATCTCTTCTATCCCTATCATCACGTTTGTCTCTATCGTCGCGTCTATCCCTATCATCTCGCCTGTCTCTGTCGTCGCGACGATCATCTCGTCTAGGACCATCATCTCGTCTAGGACCATCATCTCGTCTAGGACCATCATCTCTTCTGGAATCTTTACTGCCGCCCATACGCCAATCACCGCCCCTCAACGGCATTGTCCTACGCATCGGTTCGTCTTCCTTCGGCGCCGAACGCCAGGTACTCTTACTATCTCTGTCGTCGCGTCGATCACGATCTCTATTATCTCTGTCATCGCGACGATCCCTGTCGTCTCTGGAGGAGTAACGATCATCTCGTCTGTCCCGATCTCTATCGTCGCGTCTATCCTTGTCATCCATTCCTCTTCTGTCCCTATCGTAACGCTCGATGCCGCGCCTCTCATCAGTTCTACGATCTCGGTCGTCATCCGCACCACGTCGATCTTTGTCATCTCGATCGCGGTCTCTGTCTCGGTCATCGCGTCGATCGTCGCGACGTCTGTCGTCGTAGCGGTCGCGATCATCCTTACGATCGTCGCGTCTGTCGTAACGATCGTTCCTCCAGCCATCGCTTCCGCGTGTATCGGAAGCGCCTACTTCGCGCATTCTCGCTATAAGAAACAAAAAATAAATTAATTAATAAAAGTAATAATAATAATTTTTATTAGCTACTAGATCTAAACAGATATGGGCTATGTCAAGACAAGATATACAATAAAATACGGATTAACAATACATTAGGTTTATACATAAAAGAAATTTATAAATTCAGCACTCGCAGAAGATTGCTCCAGAAACGCCGACACGTTATAATAACATTTGTTCTTTAGATATTTTTGGAAGTAGTTTTTAAACCGATGTTTTCATATTTTTTAAATTTTTCGATATTTTATTCTACATCGTAATGTACATAAACCTCGAACTTTTTCAAAAAGTGCAGTTTTATGAATTGGTACGACGCACTCATCGTTATACTCTGGTATCATACGCAATGTTAAAATTATTGTTAAAAAAAGCAGGATTTTGTTTTTATGAGTAAACACCGCACATTCATAAATAAAAGGCATGGCAAATATAAAATACTAATTAATGACTCCCATGAGCTCAATGAAAACCTTGTTCTGACAATTTGCTTTTGCAGAATAAAACGCGAGAGACTAAGTCCGACACCCCAAAACCAAATGCCATTCTGCAATCTGGAAGAAATATTTGCATGGTAGAAGCTTAATAGTCCCTCCAACGATACAACACCTCAGTAGTTCATGGCCAACTGTATCGAAAGCTTTAGAAAAACCGAAAAACAGACCAAATACCATCTTATCATATCTAACAGACGATAAATGAGATCTAATGTATAAAAAAAGAGTATCTGAGGTAGATCTACTATCTATGAATCCAAACTGACACCGGGAAATTACATTTCTAGAAAAGAAACTAATTTAGCTTATAATAATTCATATTTAAAAGAAAATCTTTTTTTAATGTTTTTTAATTTATGTGTAGTGGTAAACTGTTATACAGGGTTTTCTAAATGCGGTACTGCAACCACAGAAATTCAGTCGTTAACTGCGAGTTCTAAAAGAAAATTAAGTTTGCAACAATTGGAGACGAAAAATTACACCTGAAACCTGGTCATTCTACCAAATTCAAGGGCAATTGAAAATTTCGGACAAAAAGTGCTGTCTGTTTGTGATATGAACCGCACATGGCATTTGACTCGCAAGCCCAACTAATTACCTTCTTTAACAAATGTTTCCTACTAGAAGTTATAGATCCACAGTTAACAAAGAAGAAAACCCACCAAAGACTTTAAATAAGAGGTATATTAACATTTCGTATTATTACACGTAAGCACATAGGTAAATACCCTGTATGTGTTTGTAAAATTACTTATATTTATCACATTTACATTTTGCAATTTGACAAGAAGTTGTTTTTTTTTTTGGTTTATGTTTTGTTTTATACTTACCTACCTGTACATGTTGTTATTTTATATTATTAATAAATATAAATTAAATTTGGCCTGACATTTATAGAAGAGAATGAATTGACTAACACAAAAACAACTTTGGACCGCCTCTAGAGAGTCTGCTACAAACACGAAAACTACTTTTTAAATTGAGCGCAATTGTTCGATATGTTTTCTACAGATGATATTCTTCAAATGATCCAAAACAAATCAAATATTACGATCTAAATAGTGTACGTAAATAGAAGTAGAAGCCAAATATCAAATTAATTCACTATGTATTTTTGTGAAATATCCTGTCGAATTGATGAATCTGAATACAAGCAAATATTATACAAGTATACTACACATGGTGTACGCTCCACAATTCATAGTGATAGCGGATAAGAATTATAATGCAGTTAGGACGCAAATGCTGTCAGATATTTCAGCCTAAACACATGATTTAGTTAACTGATTAAAGTATACGCTACCTTAAGTTTGAATTGAAACAGAGAAGAATATCAGTTTATTTTAATTATATGGTAGCGTCACACATTTAAAGTAAAAAGAAGTTATTTGTTTAAAATAACCATCCGATGTATTTAAAAATGCATTGAGGGAGTACTTAATTTAAAGAAACAAACCTTTTCATTAGAAATATTGATATATGTTCGGATTAAATAAATTTAATTGAAAATACTGACTACTACCGAATTTTATACTAGTATACATAGAGTGAAAGATGTGTAGTTCCTTCGGCCAAATCTAGAGCGGCGCCACTGTAGCTTCTCCTCGGCCGCAGTTAGAAAGCGGCGGGGCAAGAGACGTACAAAAATAAGCAATGGACTAAGCGAACTATTTGATATGCCCTTGAGTGTTAAAGCTGTGGGTAATTAAGAAATCTATACCAATGGGCCCTCAGGGTTGAGAGTAGGAGCAGAGTGAATGAAGACCGTCGCCGTGAACCATTCCCCCCTCGCCCGAGCTGTCGTGTCGTGGCTAAGGGCTTGCACAGGGTTCTACAACGATGCCGGTTGTTGCTTTCGGCTACCGAAAGCCCAACTGTTAAACCAGGCCCCGAAAGGGATGGGGGGGTCCTGGCTTAACTGCACGGACCCAGAGGAGACAACCTCAACAAAAACTTAAATCCTAAGGTGGCGGACTAGGCTGATGGGATGCGTGGCTGGATAGAAGACCAGCCTACTAGTCCAACCTTGGTGCACCTGGCGCAACCCATTGTATTTAGCCTTACCTCTGCGTGCGGGGTTTTGTGGAGGTGGACCTTTTCTTCCCTAGCTACTCGTGGGATCAACCATGGAGGAAGGACGTTTATTAGCGGGACGACACCGCTAATAAACAGAACTGGAGCAGGACCTCCATAAGAAGCCTTCCACTTCCAAAGTGAGAGTACCTCACAAATAAGGAACAACGGGAGGAGCAAAACGACTGGAGCAGATTGGGAAACAGGATGGATGATTTCCTCTCAAATTGTGTAGCACTGTGCAACTCAAGGGCGTTGCACCTGGGAACACGTTAAATCGAAGAGGGAGACTTACCTAACCTGGGGCCTTCTGATATCCTACACTTTCTGAAAGGAATAGGATTGGAAGGCCAGCTGTAAAACAGCAAGAACAGGGGACACAATAGATCTTTTAGGTCGCAGTGTAATATCACCCTTTCAATATACATACATACCAATGGGCAAAATTCAAATTTCTCATCACAATTTTCAATGACTTAAACATTCAAGTCTGAAATTACCAACGATTTTGTATTATGATTTTATATACATTTTTAGTAGGTAATAATAATCGCGGCAAATTTAAATTCTATCCATTGGCATGTCAATAAGAGGGTCTCTCGATGTTACTAGTTCTGCGGTTTATATGTGTCCAAGTTATTTTACAGAATGAATATATGTCTCATTTCCAAAAGCAGTATGAGATTTCATGAAAGTAGCGAGTGAAAACGAAAAGAAAATCTTACCTAGAAATAAATGCGGAAAATTTGATTTCTGTTTTCTCTCGTTTTTTTTTTTTTTGTTGTTGGTTACATATTTACAGTTTCACAGCTCTAACCATTGTAAAATTCCAACAATTATATTTTCGATATTGAGTATACAAATAACCAAGCAGAATAAATTCACAAAAACTGATCTGGCAGCTAATGTTATACACCAGATATAAACGAAATTGAGGAAAATGCCTTATAAGTGCAACCGGATATAACAATATTGCTTATTCTTTTTTTTTTAAAGACCCCTGCGATTCAAACTTGAACTGTAACCTATGTTTCAGGTTACACATATTTTAAGCAAAATGATAAGGCTATTTTTTTGCTCGATTCATCAATTATCCTACAGAAACAGTAACAAGTATTTTGAAAACGAGGAGGAACTTATGTTTTATTATGTTATTTCTGAGAGTGAATTGAAGTATTAATAAAAAGAAAAATTATAAATTGCATAGATACACTCTTATTATTTTCAGATTCTTAACATTTTCTCCGGTTTTTTATGAAAATAAGATTCTTTCCACATTAACAACAAATGAATCAAAAGCGGTAAAGATAATGTGTACTAAAAAAAAGTAGGCATTTCACAAAATAAATAAATCCGCGTGTAGCTTCGCTTTAACGCAAAAATAAGTTTTAATTTCATTATAAAACGAATATTAATCTATTGGGCTTACATTTGTATTTTAGTTTTTGTTTAGTTTACTTGAACTGTTAACTTATTTTGAATCCTTCAACATTAATTTCCTAACAATTTTGCGAAATGATAATTTATTTATTAATGCTCTACCTATTCGCTGCGCGCGCAGTTAAGCGACTTTCATCCGTCTCTCATCCACTACTTGGTCATCTTATTTTTCGCGCATTCGTACAACCGAAAATTCCACTTAAAACGTTTAACCGCGTCAGATTACGTTTAATATTTTTTTGGTGGTACTTTTCTAAAACAAGCCTAGCAGTGACATCTGTAGTACGTCAATGGAACATTCTTTACAGGTATACATATTTAGTATTGTATTTCAATTATTTTCAGCAACCACGTTCGAATGAAGAAGTATTTAATACAATTTTTGCTACTTAGGAAATGCATCGGTAAAAGCTTCAGCTTGTTTTATAAATAGCCAAAATTCTTAAATTTACATGGTTTTAAATTTTATGCTGCATTTTCAATCAATTATATCCTCATATTTATTAGCTCATATACTAATATATAACCTATTTTCTAAAGTTATTGCGTATTTTGGGTCAATGAACTTTAGAGACTCAATTACATGGTTAGATATAGGCGATTATGCATTTGTTTTGTAGCAGTAACATAGAAATCGAGAATTTTAATTCTAAACTCGATTCGAATCTAGCTTGGAAATGTCGGTCCGTAGAGTATACAATAAATCAAAATGTAATACTAGACTTACATGATCTCCAAGCTTCCGGTTTTTTCTCCTCCTCTTTCCTTTCGCCGCCCTTCCTCCAAGCGTCGTCGCGCCTGACTTCACGATCCCTATCCGCACTCTTGCCTCCGCGCCAGCCAGGATTCGTGCCGCCATCTCTTTCCTTCATTCGCTCCTCCTCCAGTTTACGTTCGATCTCTTCTTCCTTGGCACGCTGCTTAGCAGCCGCTCTCTCCAACATTTCTTGCTTCAGTTTGTATTCGCGTTCCTTCTCTTCCCGTTCAGCCTTTTCCCGCTCCTCCTGCTCGATGCGCGCCAGTTCCTCCAACCGTTCGCGTTCCTTTTCCTCCTTGATCCGCTGCTCGTTGCGCTTGCGTTCCTCCTCTTCCTCTTTCTGCTTCAGATACGCGGCACGTCTCTCCTGTTTACGCTGCTCCTTGCGCTCGGCGAGGCGGGTCTTGCGCGTTTCGGTAAGGTGCTTCTCAAAGTCGCGTAATTTATCCTGGATACAAAATTAAGTGTAAAGTCTTATAATAACAAAACAAAAACAAAAACAGGAAACAATGTGCTTTAGTTATTAAACTAAAACAAATTGATAATCGGCATTGTTACTTAAAAATAATATCAGATTGCAAACTAAAATTGAATAATTCGATATTTTTCATCTTAGAGACACTAGCGATAAGACAAGAAGCGACTCTTGTCATTCTGACGTTGGTCTTAACGCGATTAATTGAGAATAATTAAATGTTATCCTTGGAATAATTCGACCGCATTTTTAATGCAACTTGTTATTTTATTGGTTTCTTGATGTAATGTTGTTTAATAAAAACACTAATAATATCTTTATTACTAGTCCAATTCCGTAAAAGATGTACACCAAGATCTATAAATGTTCAACGCAATAAATGACAGCATATGACAATAAGCGGCCATTTGAAGGTGAGATTGCACTTCCTTTTTTGACACACGCTCTTTATGATTGGTGTAAAAGAACAAGAAGACAACTGACGCACCTGGTGCTAAAGTAATGAATAGCGCTAGAAGTTACATTTCCAACGACAAAACATCAAAAGTGCCGACCACAAGTGAATCGCTTTTCTATTTCGAATTATTCCAAACGAATTCGGCTTTCATTGAATACACGATACAAGAAAATAAGGTATGCCCATCTAAAAACCACTGTCGCCATTGTTGTTATATTTACCGTGTCTACAAAATGAAACACAACGGTACTCGGCCAAAACAGCCTCTTTCTCGGGTCATCTTTAAGCGTCAAAATGCACATTTAAAAAATATAAAATATTGATTACGCAAAGCGTTTTATGAATTCTTTTCATAGAGGCTTTTAGTTATAATGTAATAATTATTTCAATTGTTTACCTCATAAACAATATTTCTCTCTTTCATCAGTTTCTCCAAGAAAATAATCTTGTCAGCTTTCATACGTGCCAGGCGCTCCTGAGTGGCTACTGCCAATTTGCGCTCCTCGATTGCGGCGTTGATTCTTTCTTGTTCCTGCTGTGGTTCCCAGAACGCCTGATCCTGCAATTGTCGTTCCTTCATGGAGGCCTGTAACAAGGGTATTTCCTCCAAGCGCTTCGCTCGTTCGAAGTAGTCGACCTTTTTCTCTTGTGACTTCAATTTCGCCTGAAGCTCTCGTCTTTCTTTTTGAAGTTCCTCAGCTTCACGCACCGCTATTTGGTCGGCGTCCATTTTCTTGATATCCTGTAAAAAGGAAAAACGACACCAATTGTATAATTTATCCACAATATTATTTAATACGGCTTACATCTCCATCCAATTTCTTTAATATCTTCTGGCCGTGACTGGTCTGCGAAATCTGTTGCATCTTCTCCTTGAGATGACGGTCCTTGATCTGTTGCATCTCATTGAGGGCTCGTTTTCGTTCTCTCTCTTCACGTTCCTGTTCCAGCCGTTTCTGTTCGGCTAAAGCTTGCTGCCGTGCCATCTCTTCCAGCCTTCGCTGTTCCTCTTCTTCCCTAGCCGTGTTTAATCGCTCAATGAACTCTTTACGATCCTCGATGATCTTTCGACGTTGCAAGATGCGTTGATGATCCAAAACCTTGTGCTCATGGTAGTTAGTAACCATTTGTGCTCTTAATTTCTCACGTTCGAGCTGCAACAAAAAGAAATAAATCGCTTGTACTGCTATAATCTTTTTCGTTAAAAAAAACGTGCACATCATTCAGATCAAACAGATGAAAAACATGGCCCGTAATAATGCAGAATTAAAGAATTAAATTGAGAAGTAAAGGATAAGTTTCAGGAAAATATGCGCAAACTGAAGAAGAAGGAAGTGGGAAGAAGAAGTCACTACGGGTTGAGTTCCAAGTCCAGGTCAAACTGAAGAGCGCAAGTATAATAAAACGGCAAAAATGATTTCGAAAAGAAATTGGAACTAACGAAGGCCAAAAATAAATTAAATAGGGCAGGTAAATACAAGATTATAATTCGACAGTGTAGGAAAGACTCACCCAAAAAGAAATAAGAAACATTAGAGTAAGGTAATAAAGGGAGTATGAACAAGTAACGGATCCTATGGAAGACGATAAAAAAAGAAAAAAAAAAGAAAATCATTCCACAACCCGCAAATTAGAACGAAGGAAGACAGAGGATGAAGGGACAATTAGAGATTGGAAAATGGAAAGATACGAAATAGATGATTTGCACTGAGAAAAAAAAAAACCAACAAAAAGTTGTAATAAGAAATGTCTTTAATAACGATAGTGAAGGAAGATATAATGGACTTGGTTTAATTGTGCCTAAAAAGCTAAAGGAAGTCGTTATAAATTTCGACAATTTAATTAAATTAATGGCGGTCTGAGATAATAATATGTAAAATTAGGCTGCAAGCAAAGCATATATAAGAAGATAATTACAGTTAACGTTATTCACCCAAAAAAGAAAAAAACCCAAGAGACTAGAATGCATTTTATGAAGAGATAGGAGATATATGGGAAAGAACAACGAATTACGACGTAAAAATTTTAATTGGAGATATAAACAAAAAATCGGGAGGGAGGAATAATAAATGTATCACACCAGAAAAAGGAAATATGGGGATTTACAAAGAGACGTGTACTTCACCGTAGACGGAGGCATATCAGAATCCAAACAAAGCTGGAGAGTACTGAAAGAAGGAAAACGGAAAAGAAGAGAACGACTATATCAAAGAAAGAATGGTCAACTGCAGTGACAACAAACTTGAAGACTGTGAGGGTGGACTGGAAAAGTGCGACTCAAATTACAACTCGGTGGAGAAAACCTGTGAAGAAATTTGAAGATGCAGAGTTTATATACTGCTTTTTCTTTTATTATTTAAAGGTAGGTATAAATTTGGCGATATTTTGTTGTTGCTTACAGAGAAGTTTTCCTACCTTCTAGCCTAGTACAAACATCAACTGCATCCTAGAGTATGATAAAAAAACTTGGCTTTAAGGATGGTGCAGGTTTGACGTAAATGGGTTGGTAATTTGAGCGACCTTTGCGTATGCTGCTATGAACGTAGTTTCATTAGCCTGTGTAGTCATGAGTAAATATTGCAGTGCGAAGCCAGCGAGTGAATAAAACGAATGCTCAAGGTTGCTTTCACGAAGTGAGCGAATACATTTTGTGAAATGCAGAAGCAAGCAGCTTCGTTCAGGGAGTGACTTTTCTAATAGGTTACATTTTCATTTTTAGATAATAATCGATAAAATGAATAGTAAATTGTTTACATACAAACACGTTGCTACACGTTTACTCTCGTGAAGGCAATGAAACATCTACTTCATGCACAACCTCTTAAAAATAAACTCCTTGACGTCGTATTATGAAGCGGACGATCTCTCGAAGCTACTTTATATAGAAAGCCATATGACAATGTAATCATAAATACCTTTTTCTTGTTCGGGTTAATAATATTTATAGCCTGATGCAAGACTGTAGCCATATTAACTAACTGGTTACGAATCTGCTCACTGGGCATAGATTGCAAAGTAGGTCCTTCGGGATTATCTTCTCTCTGACTTTCGCTCAAATTTATTCCAAAATGAACACATTGTTTCTTGTGATCAATCCTAATCTGCATATCATTGTGACGTACGCAGTCGACCAGCAATCTCTCCATGTGGAAAGGCGTCGTAAACTTGGCGAGTTCGATCAATCGGCAGAATTCGATGGTTTGATAAACTTGAGCCACTTGCCTAACGAGACGAACCAAAGTCACATCTTGCAGTGCTGGAACGTACTGGGCTAGTGTGGAATTCTCATCCGCTTGCAAAGATTCGATCACTGTTTGCACACGAGAACACAACATTAATGGGTGAAAGTCGACTTCGAGCCAATTGTAAAGATCTTGGAGTTGGGGCGACGCTAGATTAACTACATTGACGCGTACCTAATCACAGTAAGAATTAAAAACGTTACAATTTTATAACTTAGATATCAAGAGTATGGACACTTACTATATCTTTCAATAAACTAGCCCTAGTTGGTGGTTGCAGCAAACCCAAAAGGATGGCAAGTCTTTGGGCTTTCTCCAGTGGTGACTTATCAGTTTCTATGAATCGATCAAATTCTGGATGAGCAGATGGTAATGGAATAGCCAGGGTTGCAATCAATACATTACAAGCCATTCTGTAAGAAAATATTGCTAAAAATTAATCAAATTATCAAGAATCAGGAGAATACCTTTGTAATTCTTCTGGTGTAATGTTCTTTTTCATTTCTTTTGATAATTGGAACAGTTTAAATAAGGCCGCTGCATGGAATAAATAATTGCCCGCTTTCCAAAATACCATAGCGAGCTTATGATAGTAATTGGCCATTGTTTTTGGCACAGGCATCTTTTTGGACATGTTCATTAAGCCGTGTATGTCTTCGATAGCTTTATATGCCTCCTATAATTTTGAAAAGAGTACGTGATTACATCTAATACTATTACGCGTCCTTGTTTGAAATAAATTTCCAATGTGCGCTCATAAAGAACACGATCCACAAGCATTTCTATATGAAATGACAGGATTTTGTATTAGTCTGATTGAGAATCGAAGTCACCATATTGAATGTTACCAGAAGAATTGAAATAAAACGCCTGTATATATATTTTTTTAATCGTCAACTAAACGAAAACGTTAGAATACGTAACAGACGCATGAAATATTTTTACATTGGAACAGCGAGCTAAAAAAAAAGGTTAAAACATTTATCCGTTTTAAGACAAATTGATTTTTTATGACAATAGGCCTCTTATTATTAACAGTCAGCTTCAATAACTCTATTTTAGTTATATTAATGAAAGCTTTGTAACTGTTAATCAAAAAATTATTTTGGATTTAACCTGTTTTGATGGATCTATGTGCATTTATTACGCTTTGCTTGCATAGTGTCAATTATGTAGATTGCTCGAAAGATTTCTTATTATTGAGATATAACATACATATTTTAATGTAAAAGTTGACAAACAATTTGGTTAATTTTGTATTGATCAGATTTAATAGATATCCAAAACTAACCTCGAGAATAAATGCAACTCCTATTAAACTTTTAGAGATTATAAAATCAATTTTGCCAAATATTGGATTTAACAAGTTTTGCTCCTCAATGAAAGAAAACTAATAAATAAGTAATAATATAGCAGTACTGTTCCCATCGTTTCTAGAAAACAAGCTAAAATGGCAATTCAGACCTTCCGAAAAATTAAATTCAGTTATTTATAGATTACTATAATATGCGCATTCATCGTATCAAATAAAAGTTATAAAAGTTGTAGCTTAAAAATTAAAAAAAAAAATAGGAAAAAACGCTGGCGCAAAATAATCAAATCAATAATATAAATGCATGCCACCTTAGCTCACTTGCCTGCCATAATTCCATCTGTATCGCCGATTCTAATTGGAACAGTCTAGTCTCCAAATTAAGCTGTTGCGTTTCCGGCTTAGATATCGATACATTCGCCACTTGCGCAGGCAGCTTGCAAATATCTTCTAAATGTTTCCGCAACTTGTCGCAGAGTTTGCGAAACTCTGTTTTTCGATTGTACTTCAAACAGAACTGAAAAGCCATCCGCGCAATATCGTGGTAGAGAGTCTCGACATGAGCGTTGGTACGCAGCAACTCTAAACATTGGCAGTAGGATTCCCAAAGGAATTTCACCCATGGTGTTAAAATGGTGCGATCGGAACGATCTTGAGCGTCTTCACCAGAAACCGCACTGTAAATTGATGTACATTTTTAGAAAATGTAGGGAATAGCGTAAAAAAATCTATTTTGCATGATTCAACATTTCATTTATTATTGTAACAAAGCTGTATGAGAATGATATAATATTTTCAGTCTTTCGTTTATCTGCTTGTGTTGGGTTGCCGACACGTGGGTTTCAAAAAAATACACCTGGTTGATATTCACATTTTATTATCTAATTGTACTCTTCCTCTTACCTATATAATGTTAACCAAACCCGAATTCTTGTCCGAATGACAAATGCATGCACACTCACAGGCGACAATTGCTTGCGCCCTCTAGGGTCGAGATAGACTTGATTTTGATTTACGTTATATCGTTAATTTAAGGTTTTTTTTTGGAGAGGGTTAAGAGGCTTACTATTTTTATCAAAAAGCCAAAGGCTGAAGGATTTAAAACTTACCAGAAGGCCAGATATATTTTTGTTATTAAGAATCATAGAGAAATTATCTAGTTAAAGTAGGAACATTTCAATTGTTATGGAACTCATATAGTACTTAGAATAGGTAGCCTCGTGTAGTACCTTTTTTAGGTGGAGCACGGGGTTGGGATGATTTGTAATAATTTAGTTTTCATAAATAAAGTGAACTGAAGTGGGTGTGCCTACTCACTCCTTATACTTTATTATTTTTGTTAAAACTAGTATGAATATAAGCTCAAGTTTGTTGTATGAGTTTTTATTTATTTAGTATTGTTTTCACAATACATCAAATATACATATTAGCCCTCATTGACCATTAATTTATTAGTAATGACATTTTCCCCGATTCTCTGTTCTCAGATCTACATTTTCGTCTATGGTTTATTATGTGGATTTTGGAATAATGAAAATTGAGAACATTAAAGACACAAATAAATGATTGAAAAACAGCTGTGACAATTAAAGGTAAGAACAGCTAGAACTTCCAGGCATCGAATACTTTTGATTATTGGTTCTCAAAAACTCCCCTCACTAATTGTTGACAGAATGTTAATTCACTTCCGGTAAGTTCTTAGCCTTGCACTATGGCAATTTGTTTAAACTTCGTAATACTGGATATCAGTTTTTATAATTACCCACAAGAAAACACCAAAAACAAGCAAATTCATACTTTCATGAAACTAGAGACAGAAAGAGCACCTTGGTATAATAAAATATTTTTTAGAGTTCGATCCCCAACTTCTAGAAACAGTCTTCCCCAACAGTTTGAACGGTTTTTATATTTTTTAGGAGCATCTGAAAAACCATTTTTTTTTTTTTAATAATCCGAAGTAAATTACATAGTTACGGGGACAACCTACATATTTTCAGTCTTTCATTGTTGTAATCTATTTATGACAGCTCATTGTTTTTGCAATTCTCAATTTTTCTTATAGATTTCACACAAAATTTGTTCAATATTTAATTTTTTTAATTTATATCACTAACTATGTCCCGTATAATTTACAAAGATATACAAAATTAGGAATAAAAATATTTTTCTTGCTGGAATTAAAGCAAAAAACAAAAATCAAGTGTACAAATACCTAGTTGATCCATTCGAACATGCTGTATTCCATCCTTAGCTACTTAATCAGAAACAAAATATTCAACAAAACTTAGTAACTTTAATTTGCAATAAAATTATTTATCCATTTCTATTCTATTTACTAAGTTCTTTACAGAAAAGCAGGCAGTTGTAAAGTTAGCACCTACCTCAACAATATACTTTCTGGTGTAGCTACATTGTCAAGATCATCAATATCAATGACAGCCTGAGCAGATTGCTCTCTCGCATTCTCAGTTTTTTCTTCAGCCATCCGCAAATAACCTCGTATAACATTTTCTAAGGACCCAACATTCACTGACTGGAACATATTTCGATATTGAAATAGCCCCTCCTTCGCAATGTGTGATTTTTTCAATTCGACACAAAGATCCAAATACTTGAACATGATCGGTTCCAACACCGACTCCGACCAGTTGTACGCCCATTTCTTATTTCTGAACACCTCTTGCAATGTATCCAAAGCCCTAGCGGGTTTACCGACGTCGATAAATTCTAAACGGCAAAACAATAGTGAGTCAATGTGGTTATAAAAAAGCATATGCGACATGAGCTGGGGTTATATTTACCGTTAGCACGTTTTAACGCATTTTCAGGTCTCTGCCCGTATCGAGCCATTTCTTAAATGTCGATAGATAATATTATTCACATTTAACACTGTTGTAACGGAATAAAATTAATTTTCCAGAGCCTGAAGTAAAACGTCACGCACTATAGCAGCTTTGAGCAATTCAGCAGTAAAATGGCGGACGGAAGTATTGCCAATCGCATGAGCAATTGCCCTATACATCCTATACATTAGCCACTGCAGCCAGAGCAGCGCCCATGGCAGCGCCGCACTATGGTCAATTTAGGTTTTAGGTGGTTTTGCAGAAAAAATTAAATAACTTATCACATTGGACCACACTCCGTTCCGGAATTTCTACATCGAATAGTTTGATTTTATCTGAAGTTTTTTGGCTGTGTTCTTTTTCATGAATATGCGTGTATTGATTATATAAACATTTTTGTGTCTATTATAAATATTTAAAATAAAAAGTTGGAGTTTCAAGTAATTGTAGTATTTAAGCTTATAACCATTTCTAATCTTTCAGCTTCAGAATGAACCTAAAATAACAGTTATAATAATACATATTCGAAAAATAGACTTTTTATCGCCTACATCCCCTATATCCCACTGCGCGCCGCAGCGCTGCTGTACAATCTAATTATGTGGACGTACTAACATAAATTCGTTTAATTTTAGAAAATGTAAATAAAAAAAAAATAAAGAAATACGGTATTGATGTGATGGTTATTAGAAAAAGATTACTGTACTTTTTGTGTTAGGCATTTAAATATTTAATTTTCCCACTATTAGTCAACCACCAAATCCTGAAGCACAAGATTTGTTCGTTTGGTTCGTTGGTATATAACACTTAGCTATGTACCGCGAATGATTTAAAGTAACCATTACCGTGGTTTCGGTTAATATCTGGTAGTTATAGGTTCCCTGAAAATACGGTTATTCACGGAACAGAATAAACAACACAACATAACCATAACAGATTAGGTACCTGTAGATACCTGTAATAACGATACTTACCACAACAAACCAACTTCTAATTCTGGTAACTGCGGTTGCAACCGCAACTCACCATTTTCAGTAACCGAGTTCCGTGAATTACAAATTTTCAGGAACAGGTGATTTACGGTACGCAAAAACGGAGGTCACCGCAACCGCGGTTGCTGCGGTTCGATTCACGGTACATACCACAATTACACTAACGCATATTTTATCTTTTTCATGTAAGTAAATGAATAGCCCAATCTGCCAAACTTGACTGGAATCACATAAATCCGTATGTCTGCAAAGAACGAAATTTTCAAGAAAATAAATGTTTACAAAGCACTAAGAAATAATATAATAGCACAGTAATCCCTCCATTTACGTGATTACGTTTTTCTTCATAATAATAAGTAAAATATGTTTAATGCAAATTTAAAAAAAAAAGTGTTCTGGTACCTATCTCTTTATTCACATTTTCATTTCGTTTTAAATAAACAAGCACTTCAAAAAGTTTATATAATAAACAACTCTTTGAAGGAGTGTGTATAAACCTTGCAAATGAAGTATTTTTTGAAAGAGTATTTTTGTTCGTTTCTTCGCACCTTATACAGTGAGCAGTTAAGGAGGCACAGAGCGCCAAATACACACTATGTTATTAACTAAATATCATTCGTACGATGTGGTAATACCGGGGTAGTACCGGTAGCACTGTCCGTTTGGCATGCATTATTTCAAGTTATGGTAACTATGCGCTATGATGACGTCATATGATAGTAAATAAAGTAATTTACTTATGTAAGTATTTCAAAATGCACAAAATACTTCAAAAATATATTTCAAATAGGATACAAAATACATAAGAAAAATTATTTCAAATATAAAATACAAATAGTATTTTGTATTTCAAACACGTATCTGAAATATTTGTATTTTACAAATAGCTCAGCTCTGTGCAAACTTATTAGGTTTAGTAAAAGGTATATCATGTATGTAAACATTCAGGTTTCTATCACACACATGCTTTGCATGGTTTCATTTATGCGCTATTTTCATGGAACTAAATTACCCGCGTAAAAGGAGGGATTACCCTATATTTAAAATATTTTAAACAGTAAAGCAAGTCTTTTGTCTGTAATACTATAAACTAATAAGCTGAACTCAATATTTTAGAAACTTTATACAATTAATATTAGCTTTGGCGGAATATATTTTTTATCAACATGATGGAGTTTTGCCACATAACGGATACTTAATTAATAATTCTTGCAAAAAAAATATTAAGTATCCGAATATTTGGATTATTTATAATTATATAACGAACTGTTCATGCGACCGAACTTAGCAGTTATATATTTTTTGTTTGGGATACTATAAAAAGCATCAAGTTTATGTCAGACCACTAACAACCATGGACGATTGTATGCAACATGTGAGAAATACTTTTCAAAGCTTATCTCCACATGCAACTAAAAATGCTACTTAGCATGGGGTACTGTGAAAAACGGTTGGAGGTTCATGGACGAAAGTTTGAACATTTATTAAATTAATTACTACAATTGTTTGTGTTATGTTTACGACATTTTTAAAAATGTATTTTTTTTATATAACTCAAAAACCCTCGCAAATAGGTAGAGGGAACTTAACAACAAATTGCCGTTATTTTTAGGTTTAAATAATAATAAGGCAGAAAAGTAGGGTATTCCATTTGAAATTTTTACACAACATTATGTTGTGTCAAAGTTCTTTCTTTTATTTCGGTGTTTGAAAACATTTTTTGTTTCAAAAAAATGGTTTCAAACACCAAAAAAATAATCAAGTACAGTAATTAATTCTTGCTTACATAGGAGCAAGGAAATTGTTCAAATATTATTGTAATTGGAAAAGATTCAAATAAACAACTCGAAACGTCTTACTGAATTGAAGATTTTTTTTTATCAAAAAGCCAACAATTCCACTAAAAAGTAAATTATACAAGAAGTATTTTATTGGCTACAACATTGTAACAGAAGAAGTTAAAATGTAAATAAGACTAAACTATATATTAAAGTAAAGAAAACAGGGCGATTTGAACTTATTTATTTTTACTCAGCTCATATATACAAACAATCCATTCTAAAATTAAATCACATAAAATGTTTAAAAAGCTAAAAGACATTTCTTTATTTTAAAATTTTGATCGCAATTTGATTACATCATACTTCATACAATTACATTAAAAAATTGTAGCTATTTAATAAAATGTGCCTCTAAATAATATGTCGAATTTAGTTATAAAACAACTTGCATTACTTTAGCTAAACATTTTACTAAGTTGTATTTATGAACGTACATTAAAGTTTGAAGTAAAATTTTGTACTAATTAGAGACACATGCAAAAACGTTCTATTTACAAATACATATACCTTATACCACCTTAAAGGAAGATAAATATTTCAGTCCATAAATTATAGAAATTAATTAACAAGAGATGTTTGCTAACCGATTTAAAGCGTTTTAAAGCAGACGTTTTTTTTTATATATATTTTTATGATTAAATTAATGTATAACATATCAATACAGGTTTAACAGTTACACAACGTACACTTATAATATAAATGATACAGATGGATATAAAATAACCGAGAAATATAAATAATATATGTGCTTTTTGCGTCTATGTTAAATATAAAGTAAAAAAACAATAATAGCTAAAATAAAACAGAGAAACGAGTACAATATCATTAATCTTACATTCTTTTTGAATTCCTGCTGCTTTTGCCTGAATTTATCTGAGTATTTATAAGATACGTCTTGTAATAATAGAGGTTCCAATAAAAGCATGTTTCTATCGGATCTCTGCTGCATTTCCTTTTTCTTCTTATCAATCAGTGTCTTTTCAACGTCATCGATAGTCATGAAACGTTTCGATGCATTTTCACTTTCAATTGGCGATATTTCGTCTAAGTTAATGGCATCTCTCTTTTTCAATTTCTTGATTATGATATTATTCGGACTGTAACAGACGCGGGACACTTTAAAAGAGAGATTTCGCTTCGGGTAAAATTCCATTATCACTAGAGTGTTGTAATTTATCATTGGAACGTAGTCTATGTATGAAGATTCATCCAATTTAGTTTTTACATTGCCGTAAATGTAAGGATTTTTAATTAGCGTTGAAAAATCTAATACGAGAACTCCAGGAAAGTCGCAAAGTAAATTTTTCTTGTAAACTGGCATATATTTGTAGTTCTTAACGGATTTTATCGCATTACTTAATTGGAATGAAACATTATTTGAGTATTTCATATCTTTATATTGGATAATACATCCAAATAAGGATTTATTTCGTTTAAAATACAAGTTGCTATAACATACTGAGGAAAACAAGGTGTTATCACAATACCTTTCAAACAATCTGTTTTTAATAATTGCAGCAGTTTTAACTCTATTACTACCAAGGTATACAGAATGCTCTTTTGCGGTGAATTTATATTTAAACTTCTTCCTATGAAATATACTTTTGAAACGGCGAAACGGAGAAAATTTGCTACGGCCTAATGATTTCTGTGAGTACTTATTTAAGCGTTTGTTACTATTACTAGCGCTAGATATTGCAAAAATTTCTTTAGCAGGTGATTTTTTATCTAATCGTTTCCTATAAGTCTTGTTGTCGTTGTAACACACATTGAGTCAATTCGGAATATAAGTCTTTTGGCCATCAATTTTTTGTAAATCATATAACACCTGAAAGTAATAATATGTATAAATAACATTACTTTTGGAATAGTAGTTAGTATACAGAGTTGTCAAGAAGTTGAAACCTGATTGTGTATCGGGTGCGCAAAAACGACTTTCAAAAAAACTTGATGAGAATAAACTCTTGGAGTTACTCATCTTATTCGACATCTATTCATGGATAATTCTGATATCATAAACAAATGTGTGTAATGAAAATTTAACTGTAAAGACTGCGTGGCCGACGGTGGGGATATATAAATAGTTTATAGGATTTTTAGGATTATAGGTCCCTAGTTCTCTAGTTTTATGTCCACGTTTTTTTTTCTGTCACAATTTATACCTGCGCGATATGTAAGTTGTTGAATGTCTAAACCTCGGGTGCCCCGACAACAAATCTTGTACAAATGCGCACTCATACTCAGCCCTGTAAGCACTAACGTACACAATACAGAACCGCATCTGTGCAGTAACAGCTAAACTGTACATGTGTTATATGTTCTAAAGAAAAAAAAAGCAATTTTTGCAGTTGTCATCCGGGCTAAATTATGATGTTATTTTTCTATTCGGTAGCATTTTGCAAAACTAAGGTAGTGAACTTGGTTTTGAAGCATACATGTCTGATTTCAATATGACTATTCCAGTATAAAATCCAAGTGATCCAGGCAAATAAAATAATGTGCGAAAGTAAATACAGGCTATTCCACGTAAGTGGTTCATTAAGAGTTTATGATGTTCTATTATTTACTTATATTTGAGATTTTGGCACTATTATCTGTTCGATTGGAACTATAATTGTGAAATACCTTAACCAAAATATCACTTCCGGTTGACCGGAAATCGATGTCAACTTTGTTATTTTAAATAGAATGATATGATTTTTTATTTATTTTTGGATTCTACGGCAATAAATACGTCAGTTTTCATTAGTTATTACAGCGCTATTTTTAAACTTTCTAACAACTCTGTATTTAAGTTATTGTACCTCTAATATAGCTGACATACTCCAAGCTTGTGTTCTTGAGCTGTCTCTGCAGAAAGAACCGTTGGAGTTTGTTAGTTCCGGTAAGCCTTTCCAAGCAGTAGTTTGAAGTTCAGTGAAGTGCCTAGATAATATCAGTTTGATATTGGAAATTGTAGATTCTAAATTTCCATTCATCTTTGAGAAGTGTAATGTTGCACGCAAGAAGTATCCAATAGGCCACACCCATTCCTATGGCAAATAATTGCGATTATTTTTTTATATATATAAAATATTAAATTTAAAAAGGAAAAAAATAGCTTCTGAATTGATGTTCTAGTATTGGTATAGAGGTGAAAGTTACTTGTTTAATTAGAAATCAAACAAGGTTTCATTAAAGTAATATATTAAGGCTTTGTGTTACGTTCGAGACCGTAAACAATGCGTCCTTTCTTCAGATCTGCTTAAAGTAAATTTAATTTAAAAAAAACAACTAACTAAAAATAGGACAAAGACTTACAGTTGCCTAATAAAGAAAATTAAGACAACAAAATGGTGGCCTCATGAACACTACTGGCGAAAATTGATATGGAATTTTTAGAAATGTATTCCCTGTCTTTTTGTATAAAATAATTAATGAACAAAACACGGGGCACACATTAAATTTTTTCTAAAAATTTTCTTATTCTTAGAAAAACTTTTAGGGCTGATAAAAATATGAATCATTTCTTTATCAAATATTTAAATTTAAACATTCAGACATAATATTGTCACAACTTCAGTAAACTAGAATTGTGTATTACAATATTAATATCAGATTATTCAGTGCCAATGCACACTTTAAAACACCTATTATCGAAACGTGCAAATTTGTAATGAGATGTTTTGAAGTGTGTAGTGTCGTTAACGCCACAGCGAGTATTTTTGTCATACAATGCCAACATGGTTTTTCTCATGAAATTAATGTTTTACAATATTACCAAAACAAACACTAAAATAATGGCAGATATCAATTTCATAATACCAATCAAAACAAGTGCTGAAGCGGCGAAACACCTTACTCATGTTCCTTTTATAAATTTGTCACTTTGGTGAAAAGCAGTTGCGAGCTACTGCCGAGCTGAAGCCGGGTCGTCAAAATTTTAAAAGACACATATAGTTAAATCAGTTACTTTTACAAGACAATTATAACATCATGTATCATCCGTTGACTAAATAGCAGTTATGAAAAAAAAAAAACAAAAAAAAACTTTTACTATTATCTCATACAAATCTTGTTTAATACTTACAGGACCTTGATGATAATTAAAACCATGAGCAATTTTCATAACATCTGAATCGTTTGAGTTATCATAGTCTCCACAGTAATTCCAATCACCAGGATCTAAAGTTTTCATGCCTAATGGTCCAAGTAAATACTTCTCAGCATTTTGCAATGCGATCCAAGCGTGTTTAGGTTGAAATAGTTCAGGGGCCTAAAATATAGTGTTAATTAAACAATATTTCAATACAGTTGCCCCTCGTTATAACGGAGATTTAGACACAAAGCGGTTAAATTCTTGGATCAGCAGTTTGAACAAATGCTCGGTATAACGAGGATAGACCGTTTATTGAAACCCACCACACACATCGCTAAAGGGTAGTTGCATCTTAATTGAAAATCTGACCATTCTTGCGTAGCTCCGAAGCAATCTTTATAAATGCCTCGCCTATGTATCAGGTCTGGCCTCAGTTCGCCTTTGATTGGTTCGGTATTTATCCAGAAAAATTTCTCGAAATTATCTTGAATCCTATTTGCCCACTGGATGAACGTCCATTTAGTTCGTAGATTATTTTTTCCTGTTCTTTCGACGCCATCGTAAGAATATTGACCGTTTTGGTTGAGTTCGTGCAGCCAAGATACAGTCGATTTAGATAAAGCAATTAGTTCGATGGCAGAGCCGTCTCTGGGTGTTGCGGGCTTTCCACGATTACCAGCTTTGTTTGAGGAGCCCATCTTGTCCATCCATGTGCCACAGTTGGCATCATTTCCGCCGAACACAAATCCTGTCGATGATTTTTTTTTTTTTTACTTTTACTCTAATGAATATTTAAATTCTATATAGTAATATTATTTAGAGGTTAATAAGTGAAATTGTAAAGTTACTACTGAAATTATTTTTGTATGAAATTAATGGGATTTTGTGAACATAAAATTACTAATTACAAGTGTTTTAAAAAGGTAGAAAGGATATGCTAGTTTGGAGTAACACTAGACTAACATTTCTAATCTCCTAACAATGTATTAACACTAAGGACAACGCATGAGTCATCGAGGTTTCAATTACTAAGCCTAACTTTACTTCAAACAACAGCTTTACAATATGGCAGTTTGTTATTGTTTACATTGGTACCTATATACATTAATTTACTCATCGATTTAATCTGCACGATTTACTTGTTTTATTTATTTTACATATTTTATTGGTTTTAAATTATCCATGCAGTTTTAAAAACAATGAACCTTGATGAGATGCATAATTTGTGTCAAAGGTAAGATTAGTGGCCGTAATTTACATAGTTTGTTATATATATGTATTTGTTAGGTTTGAGTTAAATAACCGTGAGAGAAGGCGCCAATGGGCATCACGGTATTGTGGCATTCGCTCTTGCAAGATAAATTCTGATGCTAACGATGGTCGCAGTTTCTTTGGATTTCCGAGTGAATCTATTTTTGCAATCAAATTTCAAGAATTAGTAATTGAGGAAGTACAAGAACTAGAAAGTACATGGATAAGAAGAACTATTGTCGTTGTCCAGAGTTTCCTAGGTTATATTAAATCAATTTATTTGTTAGATACTTATTTTAAACCTTATCGCTATGTATTACATGCATTTATTTTATGTTTACTTTTTAAAATAATGTAATTTTGGTCTGAACTGTATTGAACACTGTATAAATTCTAATCCTCACATTTCGCGTTTATACTTTATATTAACTCGGTATTATTTAGTCTAGATCTGAAACTCCTATGCACTTGTGTATCGCCGGACATCATTTTTGACAAACCACTGACCCTGCAGTGGTTTGGATGTTAGAAATAAATTAGTCGAATAAAGAGGAACACTCTTTACATTATAGAGAACGATGTATACAACTCTTGAACGCTAATTATAAGTGATGTGTGAATTTGAAAGTACCTTCCACAAATGCTGTTGCATTTTTATTAATTAATTTGAGAAAGAACACATTTATTCCTGGAAGAATATTTTACACACTACAAAATATATAAATAGAGATTTAGTTTTACAAGAACGAAAGAATATGAACCCAATTATTGTAAAACACTTGCAAATATATGTATCACTTAATCAAACATTATTTTACTAAAATTCTGTTTTTTTTTTTTATTACTATAAGCTGTTCAGAAGTGTTTGCAATAATATTAGAATAAGAAACGCATAAATTTGTGGATTTTTCTAATCTATTTTCCTACTTTCTTTAAAATGTAATTTACTCCACACGTTTGAAAATTCCCGGCAACAGCTTTACAAGATGGCAGTTAGGCTTGAAGGTCATTGAAAACGGACCGCAAAAGAACAAAGAATTTAGCGAGCTCGTCCGTGCTGGTAGTATATTATACTCCTAATCATGGTTAATAAAATGATCTACGGCATGTTGACTAAAACGACCATGTAATAAGAGTTCGAAGCTTTGTTCTTGAAATTTCGTTCACAAATATTACGAATACAAGTATAGTATACACATGGCCAAAGAATTGTTCCACTGGCGAAATATAGATGGCACCACTAGCATTTTCTATTGTTGTACATTTGTAGTGGTAATATATTTCCATAAGAGAATATGTACTTGTGGTGCTACCTATATTTTGCCAGTGGAACATTTCTTTAGCCATATGTATATTAGTACAATATTTGGTTGCAGATAGATAAGAATTTGCCTCATATACAAGCAAGACCAAAATTATTTTATATTTCAAAACACAATAATACATTGTGGAAGACTACTAACAGGCACATAGAAAATTAATAAACAGTTTGCATTTGTAGTATCTTTATTTCTGAAGCTTTTAAAGCTAATAAAACTTTTTTATATTAACGAAATTTCGTTAAGCTATGTGTAAATACGAAAGCGGCAGCGCTGTATCTACCTATACTCTGGCAACATGAACATAACGGTTTATATTGAAAAATGTACATTCAAATTTGAACGGAAACATAACTTGAACAGTTGTTCCGTAAATATAGTTAACTATCAATTTGTTCGCATGTCGAAGCCAATGAACTAAAGGAGCCAATTTAAAATTAAAACAAGATACGGACAGTTCACAAGTGATGATTGTTGCCATATGTGCTTTTTGAGATGTGTATTCACTGCCTAGTTCGGGTTCTGTACGACTACGTGAGCTTCAATAAGACAACGAAAGTAACTTACGAAAGTACTTACCAGTTTCAGGGTGCACTCCTATTTGTACTCTGAAACCTTTATCACTCATATGTTCGTCAATCTGTCTGCCCGCATTCCTCTCTCTGAATACCAAACCTTGGAAGTGAATCCGTAGTGCTTCCTGTATCACATCTTGGAGCTTCTCCTCAGACACAGAGTCCCCAAAACGTGAATCGTCCGTGGGATAGAGTCGGGCAACGTGATCGTTCAAGATATTGACACCGCAAGGCGCCTCTTTAACGTAACATTGGATGCAATACAACCACCACCAAATTGCGTCACGACAATTGTACCTGCAAATCGCAAGCTTAAATAAAAGTGGAAGAGGTTATATTTTGAAAGTGTTAATTTACCTTGCATTCTTTCCTGCATCTAATAAGTTTGGTATAAGTCCGTGGCGAAGACAGCCACCATAAGCTAAAATGATATATCGGGCTTCGTCATAACGACCAGTTAGAATAAACAATCCACGGAGGGCTATGAAAGTGTCTCTGCCCCAATTTCGCATGTAACCAACAGAGAAATGCGGAAGTCCTAGAAGAAAATACTACAATTACCACCTAATATAATAATGCATGATGACCACAAAAACATTCGTACCAAATGGAAGATTTTTATACTGTTGTTTAAACAGAAAATATTATGAAAATAAGTAGAAACGAAGTGTGTTGAGCAAATTCTAGAAAAGTGGACTTCTTAGAGTTTTCATTTATAGTCTAAGTATAGCTAAGAAAAAAAAACTAAATTTTTAATACATATTTAATATTATTTATTTACCGAAAACATTTCTCTGTAATTTTCATATTTATTTATCTTCATTGGTGATGTTTTTACTAGGTGTAAACTTTTTTCGTATGAAAAAAGAAACCACCATATAAAAACAAAATTGATATTCGTTTTATTATCATGTTAAAAATATTAGCCAATGTAAGGAATTTCAGGGTAAATCACGGTTTAATAGAATCTAAAACATATATTAATAATGTACCAGCTGATAATGTCACGCAAGCTTGCACAAAACCATTTTCACCTCTCCTTTGAGGTGGTTTCGGTGGACTGATATTAGAAGCTAATTGTGGCAAGGGAGCGGATTTTATGACAGCTCCAAACTGTACCGATCCAAGAGCTAAAGATTTTACAAAAGTAGAGCCATTCCTGACGAAGCTAGAACAAAGAAGATATTTTTTACGTTATTTCTTTTTAAAATAATATTTCAAGGTATCTTACTCGGCCATAAGATTGAAGCAATGATCTAGTAAGGCTAAATAAATCCTGGTCACGATAGCATCGAAATAAGACGGCACAAGGTAGCGAGGAATGTGTTTTAGAGGTATAGTGTTCTCCTCCAGCCAAATTCCAAGTTCCCGCGTGCCTTCATCTACTTGTAATCTCTGCCATATGTAATCTAGAAACAAAATGTTAGAGATTTATGAACTGTGAAGTTAAAAATTTCATTAACTTACCTATCATCCAATTGCCTTCTCTTAAGTTTCCACACATCGGATGGCCCAAGTCGTTATTCGGTCTGATATTCTCCAATAGAGACATGAAGCCTTGTAGGCCGCAATAGAATGTTGAACCGAAATTTGGTATGTTGTAGGCACCGAAATCATAACCTTCATCTCGTTCTTCTTGATCGCAACGATACAGAGCTCTGTTCAGGTCAGCTAAACTCATTTTATTAACTATCTGTCCCAATTCGCGATTATCATTCCTGGCGAGGGAAATTAAGAGGTCGCGAATCTTTCGTATAGATTCCTGTATATTCTTCGGCAATGATACTCTAAAAAATATAAAATAAAAAAAAAGATTAATTTCTATACAGACATAAAGGGTTTTTGTTTGAAGATCTTTTAATAGAAAACATCTTAAGCAACTATTTGATACAAACAGTGTACTCCGTTTATGTCGTATATGAAATATAACGTACTTTCGGTTATTACGTGGACATTTCATTAAAATTTCATTCAGCTAATAACATACAATATTTTCACCTACTTAATTGCTAAATTCCACAGTTTTATTCACACCCACTTCATAACTATTCGTTGAATGGGTTCTGTTTACCAATTCGATTTCAGATCGAAAATTCGCCATGAAATATCTGGCTACAATCTTACACCATATATACTAAGAGCTAACGAAAATATTTGCGTCGTATAATTAGGAATTATATGTGCTGATAAACACCTTTTATACACACTCCTCGTATCTCTCCCGGCCGCACTTTCCATCTGAAATCGCTCCCGTTTAGTAAATATCCTCAAACACCTGATCAGAAGAAGATGAATCACTAAACCGTGCAGAAAAATCAGAATCATCAACAAACATGTATCTCTGGAAAGCTTGTTCTTATGGATATTATACCGGATGAGTTTTTTATCTTGAGACAACGGAATATCTCTAAAACACTGCATCAAATTAAAAAAAGATCTTAATAAGATTTGTTATAATGTAGGGGGCTCCCTAAATGGTGCCAAACTCGATCCCCTACCTCACCCCCCAGAGTGGGAGGGGGAACAACGTTGAAATCTTAAATGGAAACCCCTATTTTGTATTGTGTTTGTTTGCTTCTCGTTTTTGTGTATTTTTTCTAGACGTTCACAATCATGTTTTTTGCGATTACAGCGTAATCTGTTACGATTCGAAAAAAGTTTCAAACAAAAACTACAAACCTGATGGCGTAGAATCCGAATCTGCAATACAAAATGGGGGTTCCCATTTAAGATTTCAAAGTTGCACCCCCTCCCACTCTGGGCGGCGAGGTGAGGGATCGAGTTCGGCACCATTCAGGGAGCCCCTACTTTATAACAAATCTTATTAAGATCTTTTTTGATTTGATGCAGTGTTTTAGAGATATTCCGTTGTCTCAAGATAAAAAACTTACCCTGTATAATACTGGTTGTCTTTTCAACTAGTAATCTCAGATGTATTTTAATGTAAATTTAGATTTGTTCAAATCATAAATACTTAGCTCACGTGTGTTTGTTATTTGCCCCATATTATTTGTTATGCAAATCCAATTTAAAAAAAAACTTATGTTGTAAGCAGTTGTAAGTATTGACAATGGTTCTTGGAGGCAAAGCTTACTTTACGTCCCTGTCATCTAAGCCTAGCATCTAGTTACTATTCTTACTACTTAGGCCAACTATGATAAACACGTGGTAAAAAGAATACAACAATTATGCCTGGTAGTCAAGCAGCCATCAAGGCGCTGAGATTCACATGAAATCAGTTCCAAAATGGTCTAGGAATGGCTAGGGAAATTAAACGAGCTAGGTAAAAGAAATAAAGTAACCCTCCTGTGAGTTCCGAGTTACGCAGGAGTGGAAGGAAATGAAATAACGGATAATCTTGCAAAAAAGGGAGCTGGAATACCTATTGTACGGCCTGAATCCTTAGCGGGATAAGTAGTATTACAATACTGAAGAAATCGAAATGGACCAGAAAACTCCAATTAGAGGGAGTATCTCCAAGAAATGAGGCAAAGTAAAACTCTTCTGGGAACCTATCTAGAAGAGGTTTACAGAATGCGTCAACCTGAATAAGAACAATATTCGCATATTAACAGGAATCTCATCTCTTCTCAAATTGCGTAGCACTGTGCAATTCAAGGGCGTTGCACCTGGAAGGATGTGAAATCGAAGAGGGAGACTTACCTAATCTGGAGCTTTCTTATATCTTACAGTTTCTGAAAGGAATAGAATTGGAAGACCTGCCGTAAAACAAGAATAGGAGATGCATAGATCTCATAGGTCTCAGTGTAATATCACCTTCCATTCAATCATTCATACAGTTATATTCAACAAGTAGCGATTGATATCAGAACGTTGAAAGTTTTGTATAACTAATACGATATTTGTATTATTTTCTAACAGTACTTATTGTTTCAATATATTACCGTAATTGTCAATAAAGATGTAAACGCATTTACAAGCACTAACTAATCACATTTCGCGTTAAATTATACTAAAACACAAAATATGTATTGTTTTTTATAGCGCACTTCCGGTTATTGAGTACAAATTCTTTGGTCCCTCTCTCTAAATACTCTGAAAAAAAAAATATCTAGAAACCAGCATACATACTTTATAGCAACGACACTTCCAGGTTTAAAGTTTTTAAAATTGAGCTTTGTAAAATTCTGTCGTCCCGATTCTACCCATTCAAAGACACTTGAATCGGACAGTTGGATATGCTGCTTCATCTCTACTTCATACTCTATCAAACCATTTATGTGTTCAGAATCCTTGTCGAAATTTTCGATACATGTATATCTAGAACCACCATCTCTGAAAAACAAAAAAATTAGATGTTAGTACTAACTTTTAGTTAGTAGTAGTAGTTTAGTACTGTTGTATTGTAGTATCTATCAAGAGCAAAAAGGCAAACAACGATGGCAATGCTAACGTTTATTTTGATATACAGCTCATTGGTCGTAGGCCCATGCTGTTTTTTATTTAGTTCTTCTTCTTCTCAACTTTAGAAAGTTTTATTTTCTATACAAACTAGGACTACGCAACAGAATACATAAAAATGCCTATTTTTTTAATTCTCTGTCTTAATTTTAAAATAGTATATTGTTTAGCGAGTAACAAAAGTAATATTTCAGGCAAAAAAAACAGTTTGTTTACTTAAAAAATATATTTCGACGACTAACACTATGCTTTCTTTACGATCTCTGCTATGATCTTAGAATACTTAAAAATATGTGAACATACACTTTATTTTGAATGAAAAATTACAATGAGAAGCGTTCTAACTAACGCCAGTATTGGCCGAATGCCTTAAGAGGCGTCCACTACTGTGAAAGGCCGCAGATTCGTATCTGTCTGGTTAATTACGGTAAGCGGGGTTTTTTTTTCCCCGAGGCCGTAGTGATGATTAGGAGGGAGATTTGGCTCTGCGGGGGTGCCTGACAAACAAGAAATTACTTAAGCTTTATATACCCCGAAAGAAAATCATGTTCAAATATCTGTGAAACTCCTTGGGAATACCAACTACAACATTTCGCATCATTTATCTGGGCAAGCCCTAATTCGAATTATAAGTTGAAATAGAGCAAATCAATTGGAATGGTTATATTCATAAAATCAACCTACTTGGCGCTGGTATGAGTCAATGACGCCTCAAAAATGATTTCGTCTAAGATTCCTTCGACCTCCAATGGTTTTATACTCCTCTGATATGAGGCGGCGTTGATATCTGGGTGACTGAAAGCAGTGAACGCAACCAAAACAACGCTTTCATGAGTTTGAGGGTTATGTCTAGTTACAGCTACAATATCTCCATCCATTTGATCAACATACACCTACGATACAAAGAGATCAGTTATAAAATTTATCTAAATGAAAAGAAATAGTCAACACTTTTTTATTGTAAAAATGACCTAAAATTGAAATTATAACCATATGTTATCAATAACACATTGATTTTTCATATTTAAACTATATCTAACTATCAAGAAAACTAAATACATAATTTTATTATTAAGATTTGCATAGGTAGTTTATTGTACTGCGCATTTTTAATTTTGAAATTTGGGTTTCCCGCTGTGCCTGCAGATGGCACCACCTCTTAGATCACGAGACTGCACATTTAGGAAGCTAGTGTACGATTGGGGTGAATTCACTGGAACATTTAAGAAACATGCGGACCAGTCAGCAGCCAGTTTTGTATAGGAAAGCGCAGCACGAAAACCGAACGAGAATAACGTACGACCAGTGGAAATAAATAATAGTGGGAATATGTTGAATATACATATAAATAAGTAATTTATACAAGACCTGATCGAATCCGTTCAATCCTAATTGGAAATGTAAATCATTTATGGCTCTCTTGGCAGGGATGATTCCGGAGTTTCTTGAGACGTATTTAGGATTTTCCACAATCATGGACTGGTTATCATTCCACTCTGTGTATTGCCGCTTTTCATCTACAACGTGTATCTGTAAATGTAAGATATAAAGTAAAGAATAAATGTTTCTCCAGAGTGATCTACTTAAAACAGACTACATGCATGCAATGAACATTTTTGAGTTATTTTGTGTTGTGTGAAACATGGAAATATTTTTTATGTATTTTAGTAGACTTAATCTGAACAGTCATGAACTCATTAGTTTTAAGAACCCTTTTATACTCTTCCGAAATCTAAAGGTTAAAAATGTTTTTTTTTTTTTAATTTTAATATAATAAAATTAAAAATTCTGGTTTCTTGGCCAAACTTCTTTATATAAAGTCAAATAAAACTCTTGAGTTAGTGGCCTATGTTTTATAGTCACACATGTTCTTTACGTTTCGATGATATCTTTTCCATAATATTTTTCAAAAGAATTTTAATTAATTTGGTTTAACCACAAATTTTTTTTAATTTTCTGTATTCAACTTGTGTAACTTACCCCTAAATTTTGTTTAATACCTGTTCTTTTAATTATATTAATTAACTAAATTCTTCAATTGATTTTTTTTAATTGAAACGATAGAATATAAGAGACTAACATACATTTTAAAAAACAGATATATCGTATACTAAAATCAGCTATGAATTATATAACTTGGTAGAGACGATTTTCTCTTGAACTAGAGCAAAAATATATACCATAGACTTTGTTTATTATATTTTAACCTACGTCATCGATTTTTGTCATATTGATACTTCTGAGTGAATTAAAACCGTATAAACAGGATACCTTATGCGTGGTTTTTCAGTGTTAGTTTAAATTCAATTTACATTCCCTTTAAGCAAAATAACATTTTTTTTTGTAAAATATAGAAGAAAAAAACGAAAAATAGGCGAGAAAGAATTAATAATAAATCAAATACACAAACTAACGATACTATAGGTTAAATTGTATAACTGACAGGTGTCATAATGAAAATGACTGCACTGTGTAAGAATTGTACTTAAACAGAGTAGTAATAGGGCTAGGTCTTATATGTCACATTCATGAAATATCACATGAAATCAATCCTTGTATCTTTCTGTGAGATGAACTTGCTTCTTTTTCCATAGCAATACTTGACAAAAATAGTCAAATCGATCAAATAGATTGTCTTTACTCGTATGATACATTAATGATGTTGGTTAAAACATTAAATAGACAGATAATAAGTTATTTTATAGTTATGTTTATATCTTATTGTGAACTAGATGCGTACAAAGATATTTAGACTGCAAAAAAGTTTTCTTGATTAGCTTTATACATTATCATGACTGAAGCGATTTACATATTTTCGTACGTGCGCATACCAATTTATTGAATGCTTGTCACTCTATTGATATGAATGGAATATCGTATTATGATGCGAACGATCTACTGTGGCTTTGCTGCCACTGGTGTAGATATCTCCTCACTTAAAATAAATTGCTTAACTCTTTATGAATTTATGTTTTTACAACAGAAAATGTCTTGATACTTGCACACACCCGAACACACTTTCTTAAAATTCACAGAACAGTAACACAATAAAAAATAAAATTAGGACTTACGTGATGAGGAACTAATTCGTCATACCCCCGATTTGAGCCACTAGCACAGCAAGCCATGTTTACTAAGGCTGTACTAGGTAATAGATCAAAAACAGATCTTTTCTGTATTGGTGAAGGATTATCGTGTGTCAAATCCAAGAACAGGGCATGCGCGATTGATGGCACTAAAGGCCGGATGGTCGGTTGATAAAAAGCTCCAACAGGGTAACCTCCATACCTATAAACTAATCGGCCCTCTTCATGAGAATCCCATGCTGACATGGCTTCTGTAAAATTGATTTAAATTATTAATTGTGGGACTTAATAACATTTAAACAATATTAACCTCTAATTAAAGACGTAATGCCCAATCTATTTACGAAAATGTTGTCCTTTTGATCGGAATTAGTAAATAATTCGGCCACGACGTATAAATCTGGTCTAACCTTTCTAGCACAATCCAACAAGTACTCAGCGACAGGGATGGGGGTTGAATGACAATTATCTAATCGTACCCCATCGAATATACTCGCAGTCTGTTCTACATACTTCCTCATGTGATCCCACAGGAAAGGACAATCTTCCGGAGTTTCGCCGAATCTTAATTTTACACTGTCACCCCAAGCAATTAGTTCTCTGCGTATGTAAACGTTAGAATCGGATTCTGCAAAATTTTTCAACGGATCAGAGTTCATGACCCAGCCGTTATGGGCCATGAGGTATAATTTAGATTTATCCCCATACATAAGTTCCTCGTGGTCTGTTATGTCCTTCGGATTTCCAAAGTCGGTGAAGTACCGGAAAACTAAAGGATTTTTCAATGATACTTCTTTGATCCTAGGCCCGTCGTGTTGAATGCGGAAATAGCGAACGCCGGCTATGCTATTGTCTACGGCTGCATTTAAGTGATTTTGGAGTTTGTTAATGACTGCTTCATTTAATTCTTCCAGTTTTTGTTTGAAATCTTCAGTGCACTTTTTTAAGCGATTATCTTCATCGAAACAATCGAGCCTAAAAATAAAATTAAACGTTGTACTTAATTATTTAAGAATTAAAAGAGAAGACTGCAAATACAGCAAAAAAAGTAGAAATTATTTATCCTCGGAAGATGTGTTAAAACTTTCCAGTCAATCATTATGCAGTGAGTATTGTATTGCGCCCCCCCATTTTAAATTATAAATTTTAAGGTTCCTGCTGCGTCGATAAATTGCGTCACTTCTTTAGAGCATTGAAACTGCTTATAGAGGGCCCTATTGGTTGCCGCGTCCAGCCGCGTCAATTCGCAATGCAAATTTCTGGGTACGATACAAAAAAGTCGACAGTAAGAAGGCAAACAGAAACAATCAAATTGACCAAATTTACGATAATATCTGGAGCCTTGAACTCCACCGCAGTATTTAAGAATAGAAAACAATACTCATACCGAACATTTGTACAATTGATTGACAAATCATATGTATACATATGGTCAAAGATGTGTAGTTCCACTGGCGTAATCTAGAGCGGTGCCATCGCAGTTTCTACGCGGGGGGAGTTAAAAAGCGGCGGGACAAGGGACGTACGAAAATAAGCAATGGAGCAAGTGAACTGCTTGATATGGATAGCACTTGAGTAATACAGCTGTAGGTAATTAAGAAATCTATTCCTGTTGGCAGAATTCAAATTTCCCACCATCATATTCAATAACTTAAACAAGTCCGAAATTACTAACGATTTTGTATTACATTCAATACGATTTTATATATATAATAATCACGGCAAATTTGAATTCTACCCCATGACATGTCAATAAGTGTATGGTCTGTGGATCGGGTGTTAAGTACTAGCTCTGCGGTTTATATTTATCCAAGTTATTTTTCACTTTATTTATGAAAACTAAATTATTACAAATCATCCCAACCCCGTGCTCCACCTAAAAAGGTACTACACGAAGCTACCTATTCTAAGTACTATATGGGTTCCATAACAATTGAAATCTTCCTACTCTAGCTAGACAATTTCCCTATGATTTTAATAACAAAAATATAATACAGTAGCCTCGCGACCATATGAATACTACTTCTGTTAAATGATGAAATATATGAAATGTGATTAGTTCACATAATCGCGAATCTACTGTAAATCGGTCAGCTATCAGTTATTATTAAATGCGCCCATAGAACGACTTTCGTTATCTGCCAGCATTCGCCAAGGACACTGATTATATATAATATACTTATATAAATTCAATGGCCACGGAGTAAGGGAAAACCATGGCAAAAACCTTACTCTGGGAGGAAAAAGTTATTTTACAGAATGAATGTATGCTTGGAGAGTTATTCTTCTATGAATGCATTGATTATACTTTATTTATTTAATTAACGTAATAGAAAGAGATACATAATTGATATATTCATTGATAATTTTAAAAATTCAAATTTTAAGATACTATAAATAGTCTGTATTTGCATTTGCTTGGATTCCTATAAAATTTTCTAGCATTGTCTCATTTCCAAAAGCAATCTGAGATTTCCTAAAAGCAGCAAACGAAAACGAAAAGAAATTCTTTCCTAGAAATAAATGCGGGAAATTCTCTCTCTGCTAATTCTCTCCTTTTTTTTATTTTTTATTTTGTTACAAATATATAGTTTGATAGTTCTAACCATTATAAAATATGTAAACACATATGATATAGTCCAACAATTATATTTTCAATACTGATTCTACAAACAACGAAGCAGAGAAATTTAGAGCGACAAAAACTTATGAGTTGATGCTAGCGTACTACCAGTGGCTAGTGTTGCACACTTGGATAAAACCGAAATTGAGGCAAATATCTTAAAAGTAGCAGCTGTAATCATATACAATCAAAAAGTCTTAATGCACAGGGGGTCTATCTGTAAGCATTAATGAGAAAAAACATATTTTATAAATGCTGTGGGCTAGAGCCGCACCTGTGCCCAACCTAAATGCTGTCCCGAGTATACCCCCACATACCACTATCACAGAATATCTAACAACCAGAACATCAACTTGGCTTGGCGGGAAGGGTTCGCGCATTCTCATCGCGCAGCTTGATCCGCCATTAAACCGGGCGAGAACTTGTGGTTCCGGCTATGTTCGCTCTTTGCATTAGGCACACGTCGCTGACTTCAAGTTTATATTCGTATGTTAATTAGAGTACAAATAAAATAGTGTTATCAAGTGCAAATCGATAAAATATGAAAATAATGGAAAAGAAAGTAAAATAATTGTAAAAATAAGCAATATTCTTTCATTTTATCGTGGATATGTATCATATTCTCGAAATTCACTTCAGTTAGGTCCTGTCAGGCACGGAATTTTATCGAAGCCGACTCTGACTTCTCGCCCGAGACACTGACACCAAGGTCACGAAATTTTGCCCACTCAGATCAAAAGAGCCGACGTTTGCATTCTGGTTGTTACGATATTCTGTGCCACTATCATTCAGCCATTACAGCTGTTAGTTTTGTGTGGATCGCCGCTTGGAGTGCAAGTCACTTCGAACATTTTATTTAAATTCTTCCCGTCTCGAAAAAACAATCCTTTTCAGGACCATCATGATTTCATATAAAGAAAATCGAAGCTTGATGCATCGGCAAAAGCGCGGGAATGTATAGATTAATTTTCGCGCGACATCATAGTAAAAAGGCGTGTTTGCAAATTTTCTGTATCTACATTTATTTCTGTGTAATTCGATTCAATTCATTTTGCGTTATATGATTAAATAAATCCAACAGAAATAACTCAGATTCATGTGGTACCGTTTATTAACAACTAACTCTCGATTCAACAAAGCAAAAAAAAAATATTTACGTTTTTGTAACTACTGAAATCGCATATCCGGTGAAACTCGAACGTCTTATCAAGATATTAAAAATAATACTTTGTAGACTTACGTAAAATGCTCTTAACAAAAAAGGAATGTTTATTTTATAAAAAGAAGAAATTTAAAATGCCTCAGTTTTGCTATTTTTACAAGGGCCTTTATTTATTCAGAATGACGTTAAATGAACTTCCGGCATACCATTAAGAATAATACTAAATGAGTGCAATGTATTTATACATAATACCACGTTTAGCGGGTGCTTAACATGACGTTTCCTTGCAGCAGGCCCGGACTAAAGAATTTTTGGCTCTAAATTTGTACTTTTTTTTATTCTTTAATAACGAAATCCGCTTTCGGTGGGTTTATGCTTTATATGTGGTGTAGTTAATACCCAAGCAAAATTTACTTTTTTATTTGATACACCCTGTATTGACAAGAATTAAAAAAAAACCGAAAACTAAATTTATATATCAAAAAGCAAAGTTTATTTTAAATGTCCACTAGTCCACTAAAAGCAAAAATATTTTATCACCGCAAATAAATCAATAACGGAAAAATAAGATATAATATGTGCTATGAAAAAGGTGACGGCATTTGACGAAATAAATAAAAGCAAATATTGTGTGTATAGCTTCGCTTTAACGCAAAAATATGTTCTAATTTCATTATAAAACGGATATTAATCCATTTCACTCACATTTGTGTTTTGGTTTTTGTTTTATTTACTTATCTCTTACTTGTTTTGATTCCTTTAACATTAATTTCATAACAATTTTGCGAAATGACAATTCATTTATGAAGGCTCTATCTCTTCGCTGCGCGCGCAGTTAAACCACTTTCATTCGTCTCGCACCGACTCTCCGGTTATCTTATATTTTTACGCGTTTGTGCAACGAAAAATTCCACTTATGTTTTACCACGTCAGATCACGGTTAATATTTGCTTGATCGTACACTTTTATAAAATCAGCCTAGCTGTGAAATCCCTATAATACACCGGCGGAACTATTCTTTGCACGTATACCACAAGAGTTTTCGTTGTATGGTCACTCGATGTTATACGAACTACCTCATCGCCGTACAATGCCGATTGCGTTAGGTGACCATAGGACGCTCGCTCAATCAGTATATATTTATATTGTATTCGGTATGATTTAGGCGACATGTTCTTACCACCAAAGAGTTTACTCTATGCTTACTAAGAACGCGATCCGAGTTGCTTGCGCTTTTACTACAATGCTTTTAAAAACAAACGGAATAATCTTATTTACGTAGACGATATAGATCCTCGACATTGTTTAATGAATTGAGTTTAAATAAATATTGTTTTTTCATATTTACAGAAAAAGTTTCGTTCGTCTTTCTTTTACCGTCTGTTCCCATATAATATTAATACAAATATTTTTTTGGGTATACGGTATATTCCACTAATTATAATTTCTTGTAATAACATTTAATCACACCGAACCGTAAGGTTTTATGGTTTAAATCTTTTTCGAAATATGTGATCGATAGTTGTGACTATCGACAGTTGACTATCGATAACTGTCGATAGTTGACTATCGATAACTATCGATAGTTGACTATCGATAATTGTGAATATTCGAGTATCGATAGTTGAACGTCATAGTGCCCACCACGAATATATCTATATTTAGTTTACAATGCAGAAGAATACCCAAATTCAATAGAAACACTACAAGCATGGTCTTAATGTGTTATTTTTTTTTATAAATAGGCTAAAGGTTTGTGCTAATTAAAAACGTTTGGATTATCAGTCAACTATTCACTGACAATGAGTGGAACTAATTCTTGCTTTTGTAATATCTATAGTAGTTGGTATTGATGAAACCATGAAACAAATACTAGTTTAAGACAATTATCATTAACATGCAATAAAAAAACACACAAACAATAAATAGCAAGAAACAAAATACCATCTAATTCTGAGGACATGTTATTTCAGTAGAGTGGTGGGCACTATCGATAGTTATCGATATTCAACTATCCATAGTTATCGATATTCAACTATCAATAGTTATCGATAGTCAACTATCGATAGTTATCGATAGTCAGCTATCGATAGTTGGTCCGACTATCGATAGTTGAATATATCAATAGTGCCCACCACCACCGCGAAGTGTTGCACTTCCGCCGTCAGCAGGCCCTGTTAGGCTAAATTCGCGAGGACGTTCGGTTATTTTAGTTCGTAACTCCGTGGTTTTGGCGCTAGTGTTCTGAGCGCAATGTATTGAAAAGTTTGCGATAGATGGCAGCTTGGGCAGCAGGTACATAAGACCGCGACAATATCGACTACGCTATCTGTTTTCAGTTGGTATCAATGGTTCAATTAACGTGTAGTCCTTGTGTTTACCCGACTTTGTTGTCTACGGAAGTTACAAATTATGTGTTTCTTCCTTTTATATCTACTTTTATAATAGTATTTTACAGTCAATTATTGTGTCCAGTGTTTGGTAAGTGCATATTTATTTGCAGTTATTATTTTATGTGAATATTTAAACATCCGACTAAAATCTTAAGCTTAATTCTAGCACCATTTCCCGAATTTTTGACTTATATTAAAAAGTAAACTACTCACGAAAAAATATTAAATCAATAATACTTTCGTATACTTGTTAAATTGGCGATATACTAACAATGGAGTGTTCACAAAAGTTTATAGAGAAATAGTTTTCTCTTACATGTTCTTATATTCTTCACGAAACATTTCGTTAACTATTGCTAACATTCTCAACATATTTTATTTTCGTAAACTGCACTGATCACAACGAATAAGCTTTCAGAAAGAGATAAACAATAACTCATGAATTACATTAATGACGAAAGTGTATTTTAGCAGAAACAATACCAACTGTAATACACCTACTTTTGCGAAAGAAGCACGGCTATGAAAGAAATTCATGAAGTGAAAAAACTACAGCAACAAATTCCTGTTTGAAAATCAATAATTTAAGGTACAATTGGTCCAATTATTAAAATACACGTACCTACACATGAACACTCTTTTAAAAATTTACCTGAAAGTATTGTATAAATCCACCGCATGTTCTAAATCAATTTTAGCTGCCAGTCGTCTAAATTTGGGATCCTGGGTCATCGTTAACTGCTTCTGTTCTTCATGAGGTTTACTGGGCGATTTAGGACTGCGATTGCGAGCTAAATTTTGAAATTCCGAGACATACTTCTTTACATCGCAAATGTACATCTCGTGCAACCTCAAACTGGGAACGATTTCGCTGTGAAGTACGTACCGAATTGCCTGTTGAAAGAAAAAAATATTTAATGTTTGTAAAGTTTTGTTAATGTTTTTGTTCGTACATTGATGTGATCCTCGGTGCAAACTTCACGTGGTATTCCTTTGGTTTCATAGAATCCCTTACTCACGTTAGCAGAGAATTGGTACAAAGCTGCATCCAGAAGGTACGCAGGACGCATATAGGGACAATTAGAGCAGTTGTATGTTGCCTCTGGATGATCGACTAACCATTTACTTTCATTAGCAGTGTGATTTAAAACTATGTCGCAGATTGACACCATCTTAAACGTAAAATACAAATTCTCTTTCCATATTCATTTATGAAAATTTAATTAAACACTGAAAGAATATTATGTAATTACCTTCCATTCTGTACGCATTTTTGCAACAAATTTTTCTATATCATCGAAAGTCGCTTGTTTACCATCATCAAATATCGGATTGATGTGGAGCTGCTCTTTTAAACTGTATGATGAGTTAGATGCTCCCAATTCCTTAAACCAGTATAAAACATTAATTTAACTGACCTACCGCGACAGAGCTGCTGTATAATTTTCACAGAAAATTATAATAACAAATAATGTATACCAAACAAGATGATGGACAAAGTTTCAGCAAACAAACTTTACCTGCTGAACCTGGCAAGACAGAGAAGCTTACCTGTTAGGGAATAACACTTTATTTGTAAAAGGGTAAATAACTACAAATCATTCCTAACCCCGTGCTCCACCTAATAGGTACTACACAAAGCTACCTATTCAAAGTACTATACATGGTGTATCAGATATAGAGGTAAATATAATAATATGTAGCAGCTGTAATCATATGCGATCAAAAAGTCTTAATGCACAGGGGGTCTATCTGTAAGCATTAACAAGAAAAGAAATATTTTGTAAATGCCGTGGGCTAGAGCCGCACCTGTGCCCAACCTAAACGCTCTCCCGAGTATACCCCCACATACTACTATCATTCAGCCATTACCGCTGTTAGTTTTGTGTGGATCGCCGCTTGGAGTGCAAGTTACTTCGAACATTTTATTTAAATTCTTCCCGTCAGGGCAAACTGGCCTTTATTCAGAATGACGTCAAATGAACTTACGGCATACCATTAAGAATAATACTAAATGAGTGCAATATATTTATACATAACACCACGTTTAGCAGGTGCTTACATGACGTTTCCTTGCATCAGGCCCGGACTAAAGAATTTTTGACTATAAATTTTACTTTTTTTTTATTTTTTAATGATGAAATCCGGTTTCGGCGGGTTTGTACTTTATATGTCGTGTATTTAACACCCAAACAAAATTTACTTTTTTATTTGATACACCCTGTATAGATTCCATAACAATTGAAATATTCTTACTCTAACTTAACAATTTCTCTATGATTGTTAATAACAAAAAAATATATAATATAGTAGCCTCGCAATTATGTGGTTACTGATTTATGTGTTAGGGAATAACAGGAGCAATTACAACAACTTCTACAGCAAAAATGTAGTGAATATCCCTTGCAAGTAGAATTTACTAGACATTAAGTTCAGTTTTGATCGCAGATTTAAAGTAAAGTTTAAAAGTTAAATTTTGATACTGCAGTTTATAGTACTAGAACTATTCTATGAAATGGTTTTTATTGTCAATCATAGTGTATTTTCATTATTTATATTATTATTTATTTTTTTATAGAGTAATTAGTTATTTTTAAAATAAACTAATATTCTAATATACTGCAGTTAGCTTGAGTGCTAAATAGTTGAGGTATGTTTTACAAAAACAGCATATGGGACCGTCCACGAGAAAACCCACCCAACCTGCGAAAATGAGATTTTCAGAATGACGCCTTAAAAGTTATTATGTAGTTGCATGCACTCAGACTATTGTCGTTTTCTGCCTCTAATTTTTTACGCCTGGAGGAGGTTTTCTCGAGAGAGGTCACATATATCCAAATACATATTTTTTGTTTAGAAATAAACAATAATTAACAGAAATATGTAAACTTATTATTATTAGCGTGTATTGCACGTGACTAAGAAAATATAGAAAAAGAAGCAAAAGACTAACATTTTATTCATTTATCTCATTTTCTTATGAGATAACACACAAAACTTGATTTAAGAATTTTTAAGCTTATGCTGTTTTTGTAAAACACGCCTCAATTTCTAGACTATCTTAATAACTAAATACTATGCAGGAAGGAGTTATCCAGAAGGATTGGGAACAAATAGAGAAAGCGATTCAAGAGAGCTTACAACATGTGCGATTCGGAGAATCCACAACAAAGAAACATAATAAACAAACGTAATTCAGCATGTGAAAGCACAGAGGTTGAGATTATTAGGACATATAAGCAGGATGCCAGAACACATCAGACATTCTAGAAGAGTATTGAAAGAAGAAGGAGAAAAAAGAAGAGGCAATGACAGCAGACTCAAGAACTTTGGGGATATTAACTGGAAAAGTGCGTCACAGAATACCAATGGTGGAAGATTGTGCAGAAAATTGAGGAAATACAGTGATAATGTAAATAAGTAAGGGGCCTTAAAGACTCGTAGAACTCATAGTGAGTTCTACGAGTCTTTACTTATATATAGTAGAATATGGATATATATACATATACCGTAATCGTCAATATTTAACTGGAGTATAGAAAAGCCGAGGGTAGGAAAGAACGAGCCGCTTTAAAATATAAACTGACATACAGCCATGTCTACCAGAACATGCCTAACGTTCAATATCGTTTCAACATCGGCATCGGCGTGTATTGTAAGGTCATTTTTTGGATAGTATAAGATCCCTATACTAAAATTAAATTTTGTTGACAACGGTATATATATCCTAATAAAACATATTTCAAAACGATTTACCTGTATTGGAGTGAAATGTATCATATTATAACCAGCTCTCCTTAGCAACGCAAATCTTGTTTTCCCAAGAAGAAAAGGAACCGAGAGACTTGGCGAGAACTGTTTGGCATTGAATACAATTTAATGGAAGTTCTTCGTTCCTTCGTACTTAATAATGGGGTCGATTAAGAAAAAGCCAGAACCTTGCGGCTCTGAGGTTTCACTGCAAAAAAAAAAAATTAATCTTTTTTTGTAGCGAAAGAATAAAGAAAAAGGACGTACTTGTCATCAGTAAGTAAAGTAATAGTGGAAGCTCCCCGATAGCTCAGCAAAAATTTGGGCGTAACTTGCGGTATCATCTGAGTTTTCACAACCCTCATCATTACACCAAGGTAACTGATAATAACAGTTTCGAACAAAGTCCAAATTTGCAGCAGGTTCAACAGGATAATTGCAGAAGAGAGATATTTTCCTACCAAATAATGATGGACCCAAGCGGAACTGTAAGATCCAATTTTTTTCTATACGATACAGAACGGAATCTTGATGTTCATTATGATTCAAAGTGAGTACACGCACTTGTGTGTCAATCCTCATATTTGTTTCTTTTTTGAAATTAGGTACAGTTTCGATCGGAAGAAAATTAGACTGTTCTTCAATTAAGGAAAAATCTTTATCAAGTTCATTTACCGTATGTTTCGTAGTTATATCTGCAGTTGTAACTTCCTTATTATCTGAAACATCTACTTCAAGCGGAACTTCCACTTTGGAACTGTATACTTGATTAAAATCTACTTCTTTTGTAACTATTTCTTCGTTCTCTCTGAGATTCGATGAATAATTTAAATCTCCCTCTTGTCTAATAGGTTCGGCAGTAAATTTAACAATTCTATCACTTGGCGAAACTAAAATTTCATCTTGAATTTCCCTTTTTAAAAATTCTGCACATGACTTGAAGTCCTCTGTTTTGTTAGCTTCAGAAATACTTGGATTATTCTCTTCTTTGTTGTGTAATTTCAGTGATTCCTGTGTACTTACTCCATTGTTTACTCCTGCAAATTCAGTTTTCTCTGTTGCGATTCCCAAAATGTGTTCTAAAGAGTTTAATAATTCCTTATGACGTTGCTCTGTATAATTGTGAGAATCTTTAATTTCTAATTCTTCTGTTTTTTTACTGGTAGGTGGATTTGGTTCTAAATCTGATTTTATTTTCTCTTGCTTCCAATTCTTACTTTTTCGTTCTTTAGGGTTATTTTCATCAAATACTTCACCTGTTTGTTTGGATCTTCCATTTACAGTTTGGTCTATAGTTTCTATTAGTTCAGATGATTCCACAATATCAGCATGGACTGAATTAGTTTGGTCCTCCTTCTGGGTACTTTCCTTATATGAACTCTCTGTAGGTTCCTCGTTTATATTAGTGTCTTCAGCCCTATTTCGCTTAGTAACCTGAAAGGCAGCACAGATATTGAGTTTAAAGTGTGTTGGGAAATTACTTGTACTAAAACTAGTTACTTGCTTTTATAAACTCACTGGTGAGGAAATATCATGTTTCCGAGAAACGTTTCATTTTATTCAAAAGTAATACAATGCAAAGCAGGAAATATCATATATTATAGTATACACAGGGTACCTACGAAGAATACTTGTTCTTCTCTATTTAATTTCTTTTATATGCACATTAAAGCACTTGAAAAAAATTGCATATGAAATACACTTTACTCAAGTTAAAAACAAAGAAAGAATGATTAGGTGTATACAAGAGATAGGTACAATATTTATTAAATAAGACCAGTTTTTATTTTTTGCTCTATTTGAAGGAGTAAAAAAAGGCACATCACCACACGAAGTAATTGTTGTTACAAATGGCGTGTTCATATGAGGTGTTTTCCATTCACCCATAAAAGTGGTTTGGTAGTACTCTGGTAGTACTTCTGGCGTACTTTATCTGCAATTTAAGCAGTCGTTTCATTGTTAAAATTGCATCAGGAGTGCTATCGAACTACTTTTATGGGTAAATGGAAACCGCTTACCAACCAAAAATCTGAGACATATGTACAAACATGAATTGGTAAACCCATGAATTTTGTAAATATGTTCTATAAAAAATAAAACTTAGTTCATATGTAATTAATAAAAGTACTACAATTTACTTCATAAAAGGAGTATGTTTTATCAAATAAACTCAATACCATGCACTGGATCTTACTTAAAATTTTAAAGATCTAATTAAAATAAATTGAAATATACCAGACCAGGCTTATCATACCATATGGTAAATAAAATCAACAGAAATAGGAAACATTTGTAATAGTAATAAAGTATAAGTGTTAATAAATATTTAACTCTAACTACACAATGCATAGAAACATTTTTCCAAACTTTATTAAACTTACATTCTCCAAACTTCTTGACATGCTTAATAATTTTAGCACAAACCAGAGTAATGTAGAAATACTAGCAGAGAATACAAAGTTCCTGGCCTTTTTTAAGAAATATGATACATAATTTCTAACAACAACCGGATGTTCTGAAGAGCCGTTTACTTTTCTGTCTATGAACGAACTTGTTTGAACTCTGTCAGAAGCGGGGTTTAGTTTGTAAACAATATCGTTTCCATTATTAGCCATTTCTTTTTTTTTATTAAAACCGAAATATCAGAAAGTTTTCTGAAGACATGCAGAATACAAACTGAGTAATGCTCTAAAATAAACATAATTTTATCAGTTCAGAGGTCACAAAGTTAATTGATGTTGTCTGTATTTCTCTGAAAATATTTTTAATATATAATTTTATACAAACGCAAAACCCAAATTTAGATTAAGTAATACAAATAAAATAATTAAGGTATAATTAAAATTAATAGTAATTTCATAAAAAGAAAAAAATAAAACGTTTCCATAGACACACCTCAACTAAAGATGTTAATTTAAATTTACTACATATAATGCACAAGATATTTACCCTTAAATGTTTCACAAAAGTTTCAATAGACACCCTCGGATAGATTATATTTCAAATTTGAAGGATCCACACACTTCACAAGGTGACTTTAGTAACAAAGTGAATAGAAGGGGAATAATAATTTGTTATAGTAAAATTGTTATGCATAATATATATCAATATAAAGATTTTTTATCTCCGAATCTTATCGAGAAAGAGATAACTTAAATAATTAATATAAATATTTTTGTTAAATTCGAATAAAGTTTGAATTTAAAGCGATAAAAAGATATTCCATAGATCAAGGTTGGTACTTAAAAAAACAACTAAAACAGCTGTTCGAAAATGGCATGGCCGAATAAATAAAACTGAAGTGTTAAAAAAAATGTCGTAAACGTTTAAATACTTGAATTTCGGATAATTTTTGCATAGAGACATATATTTTTTCTACCGTATACAGTGTTACTTTGCACAAAAAAGATTATTAGTGGTAAAATTATGGACAAAAAGATGTGTAACATAAGTACAAGTTATGATAGTGAAAATATAGATGATTTTGAAAACGAAAGGGAGCTAAATAATAGAATATTTAGTGTTGAAAGTGACGAGGAATTGCAGCCAGTAGATAATCCTAGCGAAATATGGATAAACAATAACGGCATCGAGGATGACTTAGAAAATGAAAATATTGGCAATTTTTTCCATAGAGTAGATAGTGATCAAATTATATATCAGACTAAAAAAAGGAGATTAAAAATTATTGGGAAATATGTGATGGGCGATTTACTGGGTGAAGGTTCTTATGGAAAAGTCAAAGAAATGCTTGACACGGATACATTATGTAGGCGGGCAGTGAAAATACTCAAGCAAAAGAAATTACGTAGAATCCCGAATGGTGAACAAAACGTACAAAGGTATGTCATTAATAGAAAGTAAAATTTCTTACACAAAAAATATACATATAAATAAATTATACTTACAACATCCATTAACCATCCAAATACTGCCATCACATGATGCTTCAACCTGGAAAAATTAAAGGGACACAGTAAAATTTTAGGGAAATCAAATTATTGAAGCTATTGAAAGAGGACAAACACAAAAATATTTGCAATCTAGTCGATATTTTGTATAACGAACAAAAGCAAAAGATGTATTTAGTGATGGAGTATTGCGTGGGTAGTCTGCAAAGCATGTTAGACTCAACACCATCAAAAAAATTCCCATTGTTCCAATCGCACGGGTACTTCACGCAACTTATCAATGGGCTTGAATATTTACATGGTATGAGAATCGTACATAAAGATATAAAACCTGGAAATTTGTTGCTTACGTTAGGAGGAGATCTAAAAATCTCTGATTTAGGTGTAGCTGAGGTAACAATACATTTTTATTTATTTTTATACCTAATTTGCTTTTGAATAGATAGATATTTCTTTTATTTATTTCTTTTTAAGTAGTATTTAAGAAAATGTGTTAGTGACCCTATTTCGTAGTTGCTTGGTTAAGAGAAAAAAAGTTGACAAAAAAGAAAAAATAACTTTTATTTACCTTCTTCTTACAATGAAAGCTCCAAAAAAACCCAGTGGTATTATTAGTAGGTACATCTTGCACTAACAATAACTTTTGTCTTTCCTTGTGACCTCTATAATAGTGTCAAAGGTTAGTCCTTTTAGAAAATTATTATTAGTCCAGAAACATGCATATATTGAATGATATCACTATAAAAACGCACTCCATGCCTTTGATATGAATAAAGCGGTTTTTATTACCAAAAATAAACCGTGACCTTCGTTAGTTTTTATCAGTGTCAATAAATAATTGGGCATGTACATTCCTTTTTACTTTTATCTATACTAACACTTTTCTTTTGATAGATTTGCTTTTCTTTTATGTAGAATTGCAACCGAGATTTTAATTTCGAGTATAGTCGATACCGGTTTCCGACATATGTATTTTATATGCGTTTTTATTCATTTTGCGGCTTGTAACGCTTCGTATGAACCTTGAATTAAAAAATAGCCCGCAAAAATGTTACTCAAAAAAGATTGTTGACATCCATGAACTTTAGATAAGTGCCAATAAAGTCGTTTAAATCTTCTAGTATATTTTTGTTTATACAGAGGTTCTCAAAAATGATAATATAGCTATGTATACAGGGTAGCACAAAATAACATGTGGCATGCACTGTTTTTAAATGGAAGACTATAAAGCCGATCTTTACTATTAATTTTCCGCAAGAATGATGTATAGTTAGGTGCATTGACTTTACTTTGTTATTTACCAGCTGATGACCACCGTTTATTTGATTTATTCATCGATGTTTAAGTTTCTAAATGTAATTATGAACAATTTATTTTGTTTATGTTTGTGGAAGTAATTATTGACAATATTGCATGATTCCTAAAACCAAAATCTAAATTTTGCCAAATTTTTATAAACTTAAATACCGAAATATATTTCATATACTCAAAATTCTTTGCAACAAAACTTTACTGTACCAAAAGTACATTTCAATAGCTAAGCTATCATGATCAGCGATAAGGCTGGCATTACCAGCACCGCATTTTTCAGTATTTTTGTTATGAAAACATTACTTATCATTTTGTATTACAATGATACCCTAATAGCCAAATTTAAATTTCCCGCAATTATTCTTAGTAACTTCAACGTTGAAACACCAAATTACCCACCATTTTGTACTATATTAATAGTTATTTTAATGCCTTTACGTTGAATTCACTAAAAATTGTGGCGCCAAATTTAAATTTGGCTATTACGGTAGTTACCTTAATATGTTTAGGCTACCGGAAAATTATTTATTTTACTTGTTTAAATTTATAAAAATTTAAGCAGGTTTATATTTTAACGATCTTGAAATTATAAATATCAATTTTTATTTATAAATTTATTCGCCCTTCAGGCATAAGGGACATTAGATACTTTTATTTACTGTTTATAAGTAATGATAATAATAATAATGATACTTCTATAACATTTTGCATTTACCGAAAATAAATAAATTATCTTTATCCATAATTTTATTCATTTTTTTTGCCCGTCTCTAGTGGCTGCAAGTTTGAGACGAAAAATACATTTCAGGCCATAGAACTTGTTTCAACAGTAAAGAGAGCAACAAGCAACAACCCACTTAATTTGTGAATATTCGTTTATTTGGAATTAGCTTGATTTGACTCGATGCTTTGTGAAGTGTGATGTGCTTAGGTTGATTATATCAATGAGCTAAATTGCCTTGCTTCACTCTCAATGAATACGTACGCGAATGTTTCATTTTTTCACTACTTCCACATATTTATGGAAACAAATGCAATGAATTAGATAATAGATGCTTTTGTCAATATTATTATTGTATTTAACAGCTAAAATTCTGTTTTGGAAGCGATAGTAATAGATACTAAATATATATATATATATATAAATAAAATAATGAATTTTTTTTTATAAATTATTTTTTTTTATTTTGGCAATATATTTGAAAAACATTGGGAGTGGTGGGAGTAAAATAAATATTATTTTTATAAGTTTGAGGGTTTGTTTAATAGTTTTAGTAACAACAATGCTTAAATCTCGAGGGATGTCGAGGATTTCGGGAGATATAATAATTATTATGTTTTGCGCTCTTATTAACGGTACAATAATTTTGCCTATTATCCTTGTTCTTAATTGAAAAACCATAAATGTGCTCGTTTTTATAAATTGAGGAGGGAGTGTGAAAGGGTTTGGTTTCTGCAATAAATACATAAATCGCTATTTCTTCTCTAGGCGACTTATTCGGCCAAGGGGGATTCATGCAGACCATTGAATGGTAAATGGTCTTCTTTGCTTAACAGCAATAAGTTCTTTACTATTGAAAGGAGATCTAAAATCAGAATTCGATGACTCTTTTTAATTTGGTTATGGTAATCTAGTCAGTTAATAACAAATGTTGCTGCTATAATACAGGATATTAAAATACTTCTTTTTGAGAATATTAATTTTTGTTTTATACTAGATGTCCCGTATCCTTTTATTCAAAGTTTGAGAGCCTAAAGTAATTTAATAACTGTAAAAATAACAAAAGTGACAGGTGAATTTTGTTTTTTGTTGCTACATGTTTCTCACTATTTACCATTCTTTTCTCTATATCCATTGCAGCTAGATTAATACAAAATTTTTGATAACAAAACAACTCCCCTTCCCCTTCCCTTTTTTATTAATTTCACAAAGTTTTGAATCAGTTTAGCTCAGTTTACAGTAATTTATATTCGTATGAAATGAAAAATTCCTCTTAAAATTTATTACAGTATTAGCAGAAATACATTAATTTCGTCAGTGGCGGCTCGTGACAATATTGAGTGGTAGGGCTCATCACGGGCGAACAACTTTTTTTTTTATTTATACCAATTGTAAATCTAAAGTGAAGTTTAAACCGAAGATTATTGATGTAGGCAAATTTAGAAGCAGTTTTAAAATGAAAAATACATTAAGTTCTTATCGGTAATACTTATCTACGTAAATATAATTACGTATAACGTATTTTCTACGGAATTGCATATGTTTAGTTTTTAAACGTAAAACTATTCAGATATTTTTGTGATTTTATATCAATGAAAACATAACACAATACAGAGCACATGAGTTATTTAAGCGCAGATCGTCGAGTAAAATATAATGGATATTCTAAGCATAAGCGGACGTATTTCTTCGAAAGAATGGGAAACACAATTTTTATTTTCTTTGTTTATTTACCTAAACAAATGGCTTGTTTTTTTTTTTTACTTAAAACACTATTATGATGTATTTTTTAGGAATAACTTCCTTATTATATTTATTATTTTATTTTCATTATTTTTACCCTAAGAAATATATGAATGGTAGTTCATTTTGATTTGCAATACTATAGTTATTAATTTTGCTTTGTCATTCTAGAATAATACTATACTTTATTACTATAATTAATAAATATTAAATATTCTCAAACCCAATTTTTATTGCGGGGAAGTGTCTAAGTCGAAGTCCGTATGCGACGGCCCTCTACATATATTTTACTTTCATTAGTCGATCTTCGACAGCCGTCTAACTCACACGCTTGCCTACCGTGATAGTGGGAGACCCTTCCCTCACAGTGCCGAGCACTAACGAATACTATGACGCGTGACTCGATCAACCAGCGGGCAGCGAGCCAAGATATGGCTGGCCCCACTTCAATGTAATTTTTGCATATACTGCGACCACCCGCTCTTTCGCTAGCTCCTCGCGGAGACCTACAAACGTCTGAAATCGGTACCAATCTAGACGTGACCCCAGTTCGCCGCTTGTCTGCTTAAATAACTACAAAGCGCGTTTCGTCGCATCAAAGCATGGGAATCGCAACGTTCGTTCTGTACTTAAATGTGTGTGTGTGTGTGTTTACGTATATTTATCGCTATTTTTACGGAAAATAAAAGCTTTTTAATGATTAATTTGTGATTTGCAGTGGTTGGACCATGGGTCCGTGGCTCTTTAAGAGGAGCCGCTCCTGAATTAACCTACCGCTTTTGTTATTTTTACTCATTAATAAATTCCGTCTACTTTAGGCTCCAAAACATTGAATAAAACGATACGGAAAATAATGGTAAAATCTTAATTCGCTAACTTTGTTTTTATTGATAATACGAAACAGGTTAAATTAGTAAACTATAATGCTATGGAGATTAGCATGTAGTTAATAAAAAAAATAGTAATGTATTTTCGCAATAGTTTGAAATTGAACACTTGAAAGGAATACAGCATTATGTATATTAGAAAAAATAGTGAGTGCGAGCCGTTTCTAATAAGTAGTATTATAAGAGTATTTAAGAAAATATGATTACGAATGAAGTACTATTCACAAGAACTGCGCGCAGCGTCGGAGTGGGCCGAGCCGGGATAGGAGAAACCATCTATCCTACACGTATTATGTGAAAAGCTTTGTGCAAAGTCATTACTTTGGCCATTTACTTTGATGCAACACGTGCACTGGATCGACTTCGATCGGTCAGCTCGGAAGGATATAATCGGAAGTTTTTGCTTTGCATGATATTCAATAAAGGGACGCCTACGGGTCGGAATTTTCCTATCCGATACGATCCAGTGAGCGGCACTTCATTTAATTTCATGTACATCAAAAACTTCCGATCGTACTGTTTGGAACCTACCGTTTCAAGTCGATCCAGCGCGCGTGCTACTTTAGCGGCATCCTGCATCGTCTATGTGCATCTCTGTATATTAATTATATGGATTCAATAAAAACATTTTGCAAATATTGAAATACATAATTTCTGCATTTTATTGGCTTGCTTATTGTAACATAGGGTACATAATAGTATGTATAATTTTTAACAGTATGTGTTATTTTTTATCGCAAAGTGAATTACCGTTTAAAATCATGAATAAATGTACAAGATGTTGCGTGTTGATAAACACTAATGAATCTATTTAAATTGTTTTTTATTATCTCCATGTTAACCAGCATTGAAACCACAGGTATTCGTGTTATTTAATTTATTTCATCTATGAACAATTTTAATCAATAATCACAAAAATTGCAGTAGTGGACGTTCAATTCGGATATCCCTGTATCAAGGCTATGTACCGCGAATGATTTGAAGTAACCGTTACCGTGGTTTCGGTTAATATCTGGTAGTTATAGGTTCCCTGAAAATACGGTTATTCACGGAACAGAATAAAACAACACACATACCATAACAGATTAGGTACCTGTAGATACCTGTAAATAACGATACTTACCACACAAACCAACTTCTAATTCTGGTACTGCGGTGCAACCGCAACTCACCATTTTCAGTAACCGAGTTCCGTGAATTACAAATTTTCAGGAACAGGTGATTTACGGTACGCAAAAACGGAGGTCACCGCAACCACGGTTGCTGCGGTTCGATTCACGGTACATACCACAAATGTGTTATATTTTCTGTTGTAGATAATTCATTATTTCTAAGGATAAAAAGGTGAATTAAAAAAGTGTACATTAACGAATTATATGCCTAAAGTTTCTAGTACAACTATACTTATATCATTGATTTTGAGTTTATAAGGTTATATAAAAATTGCATATTTCTCTCTAATGTTTTATTTCATGCAGCCCACCAACGTTTAGATGAAAATATTTTGAAAACGCACTTCATCTCAAATAACTTACATATACAAAATTTGATTGGTGGTTTTTAATGATTGGTGTTTTCTATAATCTCTAATCTAATCTATCTGATCTCATTGAATTCTTTTACGCACGTTATCTAGTATTGTTCCAACAGTTTAAGTGAAAGATTTCATAAAACTTCTAAAGACGTTTTTTTTATGAGTTTTACAAAATCGATATTTTCTTCGCTAGCTTTTTTTAATTTTCGAATTTTTTTGTTTAAAGAGCAGAAGTTTATTTTAAAAAACACTTCATTCAGTATATTCTCTATCTAATTCTACATTTAGAAAAAAATATATATATATCGCGACACTTTGAACAGGTTGCGAGAAAACAGGGAACAGAAAGGGACAAGTATGTAAAAAAGCACAAGCGAAGAAAATATCGATTTTGTAAAACTCAAAAAAAAACGCCTTTAGAAATTTTATGAAATCTTTCACTTAAGCTGTTGGGACAATACTAGATAATGTGTGTAAAAAAAAATCAATGAGATCAGCCGTACCTGATAGCCGTAGCGTTTCTGAGAAAAAGGGACATACGTAATGGCGGTTTTCCTATATGGATGAAGATATGTAGTAACCCCCTTAAACGATTGGGCGCGGAAATGCCTAGAATTAATAATAGTTGCAGGTGCGGAAGTGGCAACACACCGTTCATTCATTGCTACTTATAAGCTGATTACCTCAAAAAGGCAGGCATAATAATTATATGAATGTGGAATAAATTAAAAAGTATTTAAGTAGGTAGGTTCCGATAAATAAACAAGGCGCTGACATCTTTGAACTTGGGTAAAATACGTTTCAGTGTAGGCGCAGTCCTCTCCGTTTCATGGAAATTTAAAATCAGACTTTTCAGGATCGCCTTATCGGTGTCGTCAATCCGTTATTCGCTTAGGAATATTTATATATTTCCTTGGGGAACTATATTTAGCACATTCACCACTGTCTATTTTCTTTTTTCACTCATAATTTTATAAATTGTTGACAATGACACCCCCGTAGCCTTCGCAGCTTCTGATCTTATAGTCAATAAATTTTCTTCTGGAAAACGATCTCTTAAATAGTTAACAACATTAGCAACAATTTCGCGACTTTGTGCGCTGTGACACGTCCACCTAAATGAATTGATGTAAGTTGCATTTTGGCAGGCACTACAGCTATACTATAATCTATGTACAACATATATGTGTTGCACTTTTATCATCAGTGAGTAACCAATAGACATAGCTGCAACTGGCCTTCCGCCCGCTCCTCTCATCAGCGGGCCATTAACACGTGAGCGTAATTGCTTTAGCCCTTGTTACCACTGTGTAACTCTCACGAGCGATTTGTCGACCTGTATATCATTTGAATGATGTAGTAGTCGCAAAACCAGATGGCACCGACGCAGAAACGCATATTTGTACTAAAGTGAAATGTAACGATAGAACTGAGAGAGATAGACATACACATACTAAGCTGTAAAATCGACTGTCTCGGCATGGCCGTCCATCAGTTGTTGTTCATTGACATTTAACAGTGTTCACTGAGTCAATATTTGTAAGATGGAATATAGCTTGTGACGTCTCATCGTTTGCGCATCCGGTTTTGCGACGACTATTAATGGACTACCTCAACTGATTTCAACTGCGTGTAGTGTGCGTTCTGTTAATGTTTTTCAATTCAACATCTTTTTATCTTTAGATAAAATATTGTCCATAATATAACATATACGACACTCTGTATTTATGTGAATGAATACTTATATGTATCGTCCTAATCTAAATTATTTGGTATTCTGCATCAAAGAATTATAGTTGTCTTCCAAACATGTTATTGTGTCACGATATAAGTATTGAAATACGCAACTAAACTTTATAAAACATATTTAATGGTAATTCTAATACTATTGGAGTTCATGCTGACCTTACGTTGTAGATTATAAAGTGTGTAGGAATTTTGAGATGTTGTAATATTAACTTATGTTTTATTTTAGACAATAGATTTATTTGCAGAAGACGATACATGTCACAATGGTCAAGGCTCGCCAGCATTTCAACCGCCAGAAATTGCAAACGGCCTGGAATATTTTCCTGGTTACAAGGTCGATATATGGAGTTCAGGTGTTACGCTGTAAGTTTGGTTTGTTAATTTACCAACTGTAATGAGTTAGAACGCATTCAAGCCTTGGATGGTGTAGTTTTATGTATTTTACAAACAATTCATTCAAATATTTGTTCCTGTTAATAACTGTTTTTCAGGTACAATATTACAACTGGAATTTATCCGTTTGAGGGTGATAATATCTATAGGCTATTCGAAAATATTGGTATGGGTAACTTTACAATTCCACCAGAAATAGAGGAACCGCTAAGAGATTTATTGTTAGGCATGTTACGGACTGATCCACACTCCAGGTTTTCAATAAAAGATATACGGCATCATCCGTAAGTAATCATAAAATATTACTGATATTAGAGTGCTCAGCAGTGATTTTTCAGAAATTTTATAGATCGCATTTACACCTTACTGTAATATACATAATAATGAAAACCAATCTAATTTTTACAAAATCTCATAAATAGTAGAAATTACTTAACCAGGAGTTACTAGAAGTACTTAACTGCAAGTTAAAGTTTACATCTACAACTATGTATAATTCTTAATTTCAGTTCGGGGTTTTGGGCAGGTTTTCGGGGATCTGGCCTCCAGAGCGTTAGATGGCACTGAAATCACGAATTTTTGTGAACATTTAACTTCCCTACGACCCCTCCATATTGCTCTAATAATGGTTACTACTTCCAACAATTATCGCTGAATAATCAATTGCTATAAATAGTGATGTATAAAACTGCTTCTTTAGTTAGCAGCTATAACCTGCTTCTGCAGATAAAGTGTTTCATTTTAATTATTATTACCTCACCTGTGTTCTGAAAGAATAATTAATTTAATTTATTAATTTACATAATAATCATTGGAAAAAATTATTCCCTGTTGCGCCATGTGCCTCCCAAAGTGATCAAGATGATCTAAATACCTCTATACGACAAAATTTGCACGCTCGGGGACGTGGCTCCGATCCAAACCGACGCATGACACTCCCTTTACTAATTTGACATTTATGGCTATCTATATTCTAAAATAAAATCAGTTTATTTTTGATACAACATTCCAGAAACTAAATTCTGACTAAATTTGCTTTGGTTAGCTGTAGGATTCCTTTTTTTTGTGAGGGGAAATGCTTTATGCACAGCAGACCTGGTTCTATGGTCTGGTAGTGTGGGACTCCAGAGTCTGTCTACCCCCTAAAATCCTCCATAAGCTCTCCCAGAATTACGTAACCGAAACCGCCGGAGCTGTAGGATTATTACTTACATAATTACACATAATCATATCATTATTTACAAGATTTTTATATATTTGTTTTTAAACATATATACATATAACGCATATAGTTAATTATTATATGCTTATATAATTTAACAAGCTTGTTAAAAAAATACTGGATGTATTGTGATATGCGAATATAACGAAAACGAAAGGGATTCAGCGGCTAGATGCCGCTATGTCTGTTACGGAATCCGTGATCCTCGGATCCTACGTCAATCTCACTGGCGGTAACATCAGTTGCATTTGATATGATTCCTGCGGATGACTATTGCTGTAATTTGTTTAAAAAACAACAAAAACGAAACATCAAGCAAGAATTTAAGCTTTCTTTGTTTCCCGTGAAAGATGATCACAGATTGTTGAGAGATTGCGATAACATTAATTACCGTGTGGACATTGAATATTTGAAAAAAAAAAAAATAGTGGGTAACATTTTGTGCTAATGGATATTACAATAAATAATAAGCGTAAACTCAGCTAAAAAAAAGATCGCGATTCCTATAAGACATGGTGAAGTATAATTGTTATTTTACTTTCTGTGGCTGTTTTTGTTAACTTTTACTTATTTGTGAGAGTGTGAAACATCTCTCGCCCTCCACTAATTATATTTCACTATATTATCATTACCTCAAAATTCAAAACAAAATTTTGACTTATTTCACTTTTATTTGACTTCTGACAAACATACCTGATGATGGTGTCACGCCGGAACATGTTGTAATTATTTCAAATTAAACGTGAATGGAAAGGACATTTATATTTTATTATCTACATCATTCAAACAGGATTTATTCAATTAAAACTTAAAATATTTGTTTTAGTTGGTTTCTGCAGAAACAACCAAAACTTAGTGCAGAAGTTCCTATACCGCCCCTTCGAGGTGATGAATTACATTCTATGACCGTCTTACCTTACCTAATAGAACACTATTATGATTGCCACAGTGAAGCTGGCAGTGACATCCAATTTTTCACAGAACGGGATTTAAATGGTACATGACTTGACTATTTACAATACCAATAACGTTTTAATTTTTATATATTGCAGAGAAAAGAAAAACTGAAAAGCAACAGAAAAATGGAAGTACCCAAACTCCAAATTCCAAACGGAGATGGAAGAAACCGATATCCTGCATCACCGTCAAAAGGCTACCGGGTTGCAAACAATCGTGACAATTTCTGTGCAAAGTGTCATAAATAAAAAATAACAACAATGATTTATTACATATTTTTGATATATCTACATAATAATATATAAATGAATATGACTAATAACGAAACAAATTAAAACGGAAAGGGAAATGAGCAGAAAATTGGAGGAGGCATACGACCACTGGCGTAAACAAGATAAAGAGAAGAAAATAATGTATAGTGTTGTTTGCAAGATATATTTAATTTTATCCAATGTTAATATTATCGTATGTTTTCGTCTGAAATGATATTACCACTTATGCTCAGTGATTTTTTTGAGACGTACTGTTTAAATTTTTGAAAAAAATGAGTGAGTGCCATATGTTTATTAAAAAAAAGAGAATTAAAACAATGTTGAATAATATGCAGTCGTTTTATTCTAGAACATAGACCTAGTAATAATAATTGTTTGGTAGTTTTATTTAATCACAAAAACGCTGTTTAACATTTTTTTTTTTGCATGGTGATAAAAATACAATGCAATTAGAACATATTTGTACTGATTAAAATAGAATTAGAGAAACTGGAGGAGAAACGAAGCTTCAAAAATCGAAATTTCTTTATTTTGTGTCATTTCTAACGTCGTAAATATGGTCAGTAAAAAGAGATTTGGAATATGTATTAATGTATAGCAGCTTTTGTGAATCTATTTTCTGAAATTTGAAAATAGTGACTGCTTACCTTAATAACACAGTTTGAAAAGATGCATTTTTTCTGTTTGGTGCCTGATATATCAGAAAATTGCTACAGAAAGTAATAGGTTCTTTTAGTATTGACTACTTGCTACAATTTGTCAATGGTAATTAACAATTACAAAACAGCAGGTTGCTCCTTAGCAACCTATCAGGATTATATTGATGTTGACTTTTTAAATTATCCCTTCCTTGAGGTTTTTCTGGGCACAAACACAGATATTTCTGCCTAAAATATGTTCGGTGTCTGCCCTTTTTGTATGGACAGTGGAAAGTTATAATCCATAACCGCTTGTTTCATCTTAGATCTATTCTGAAACAATAACTTTGTTCGCTGTGCAGACACAAACTATCCAATACTGAATGACGCATGTATAATTTTTATAAATAGATGGTAGCGCACTCGCTTTTGTGATGTTCGTAGAACGAATTCCAAACCCAATTTCAAAGTACAAAGCTTTTTCAAATGATCCTCAGTGAAAAATAGGGATAGTTCTTGATTAGGAGCAGATTTGCACAGCGAACAAAGCCAATATTTGCGGTCTGTGGGTGATTTTGTACATGTGTTTTAATTCAACCTCTGGTGCGGTTAATTATGATTATAAATACAAAATGCGAGAAAGCAACTTTTTTTTACTTAAAGAATTGAACCAAGACCGTAGTTTAATACCGATTTTAAATCAAAAACAGTGTAAACAATAAAATATACTAGCGCTAGAAGTCAATACCTTCACCATAAATTTTAAAGTTCAAGAAGTTGTTTCATTGCGTCCACCATAGAAGTTGAAGTGGGATTCTCTGTGTTTACAATACACTGACGTTCATTTTTAAAGAACTAAACAAACTATCAATTAGAATTGAATATATATTTTAAAAACATAATTGTACAATATTGCAAAGCTATAAATACATCCTTAAAAATTTCTTACTGTTTTTCGGCTATACACCAGAATTTACAGTTTTTCTACGAACAAAAAAATATATAATTCTGAACAATTCTCTACCTACAATTTCACTATAAATAAATATAAATACATACAATATTTATATCTCAATGGTCGCTAATGTCAATGAATCAAGATACCATCGAGGTATTACCACAATTTACATATGTATACATATATATTGTTCTTTTTACAGTTGTCAAAATAAAAGAATAAGGTACTACTAGAAGTCTGATCGTTTATCCCTGTTCTTCGCCCTCAAAATAGTACGAGCCTTGCAGGCTGCTGTGTTGACTAAATTCTGCAAAAGAAAGTTATATACATATATCGGTTTAAAAGCAAAAAAAAAAAAAAAAAACTTACTCGTTCCAGTTTTGTTTGTCTGTGTAAAGACAGATCGCTGATTAGAATTTTGGCGCCAAGTTGAAAAATATCTCTTAGAAGCTCGTTTTCCGATAGGTGAATATTGATTCCAGGCCCTAAGATGTAACACAGAGCGTCATATTGTTTTCTGCGTACCCAAGTGTCGAGTATCAAACACTCCTGACCAAATTTTACTTGCAATTCAGATATATCTCCAGCCTAAAAACAAAGCAATTGTCATCAAAAACTTTGACCCATTGTAAATTAAAAAAATAATAATAATTTGGGATTTTCAATTCATAAACATAAATTTTTCATTTTCAATATAAAGTACTAGCAATACGTGAATCATTGGAATAACAACCAGTACATCGCGTACAGGGAACAATACTCAATTTTATTGCTTTTTTTGCATGAAATAATTGCCCCACACTTTTTTAAAACCCGACACGTTGAAATAAATCACTTCTCCAAATTGAAAATTGTCCTGGAAGCAGGTTTTATGAAACATGGACAAAGAAATATTTACGTAAAATTATAATATATAATATGTAATTGCACTTGAGTAGAGTGTCAGAGAGATTCTATAGAATCACATGGCAAATTTGTATAAATTGACGTAAATGACGTTTAGAAATAAGAGTGAGGTTCATGTCTTTTGCGTAGTAGTTTATTAGTTAGTAATTTATAAAGAAAGAAATAAGACTCCCAAATATTTATCGAAATAAAATTAATACTAGTATTTCGTATATGTATTTCATAAATTGTAACTTGTAATTTACAATTAAAGCAGACACATCTAGCGCGATTTTAATGAGGTATTGCAAATTTCAAGGTCTTTTTTTGACAGCATTCAAGCAATGTGGTATAATTTGCAAAAAAAACAACAACCGATAGTTGTACGACTATAAAGATAGGCAACCTAAATATAGTTAATTCCCTGCTCTGCTTATACCTTATTCTTTATTCTTCAAAATCATAGTTGAAACATGGACCGTAGAGAGATAAATACATATTTTTGACTACTAAAATGAACTACTTTTCGTTGTTATAAATGAAGAATTATTATTCTATTATAAGTCCAATGATTTTGAGTGGCGTTATTAACAAAGAATAAAAAAAAAAAAAAATAGGTACTAATGATTAAATGCAGCAACATTTTATTTCTGTATCTGTTTTAATTTTGTGTCCTATCTATCAAACAAAGAGGTACCTATAAATTTTTAAATCACTTATCACGTAACTTTTACAAAAAATACAAACTGAATAAGTATAATTACCTCGATGTAATGCAACACATCCCTAAATGTAGCCCTTTGCTGTTTTCTGTCCTTCTTTGCCCGATATTTATGGGAATCCGTCGCCAACTGGTGCAAAATCTCTACTAATTCGTCTTTCAGATTTTCGCCAAAATCTTCGCGAAATTCGCAACCCACTTCAAATACGGTAGCCAAAGCTTCCCCGGCACTTAACCTCACATCTAAATGTGCTGATTGCAACAGTTCCGCGAGTTGCGTTAAAGATCTGTAAGGAATAAGGTAATAAAATCATTATTTTTTCTCACGATTTCGTAAGTTCATACTTACGGGTTATAACTTCCGCCGCTCTCTAGCATGGTATATACATCCCCAGGTGACATTAGCGTAAAAAGAAGCGTCCAGGCACTTAACGCTGCGCTGTGAAGAGTGGCCAAGTCTGGAGTTATCGTAGGAACTGCACCATCACCTTTTAAATAGCTACCAGCGAAGATACTTTCGAACTGCTGCATTAGATTTAATACCTCACCCATCTCACCTCCTGCTAGGAAGGTGACTAAGCTTAGGGCTGAACAGCACTGAAAAATATAGTGATCATATAAATTAAAATTATTAAGTGGCACAGTCTCAAAATTTGGCGAATTAATTTTACGGAATTATAAATTTCTATAAATCATTAGAAAGATATGTTTATAACAAGAGTAGCAATAATTCTGGCGCTTCGTGATTCATTTCACATTTTTTAAACAGTTTTTATAGTATATATCTTAGCAAACATGACATGCTGCAGAATATATGTACTAGGTGATGTTACAATATTATTCGTTATAAAAACATTAGCCTCAAACAGGTCAATCTCTGTTACTGATCTTCAATTAGCATCTTTAATTAGCGACATATATTCGAAGCAAGACTCAAAGGAATAGAAAGCTGGTATCGATCACTCTTAATACGTGAATATTAGCGATGTGCTGTAGCCAGCTTTCTAACAATAACATGCATGCCCTTATGATTGTGAGTTAAACAATTACCTTTACTCTGGCCGCAGCACTAACAGATTTATCAGTGGCAGTCTGCAGTAGCACCGGTTTCAATATCCGCGACACCTCCTCACAGTCTTCTAATGCTCCCAGCTGGACGCATAGTAAAACGGCCAGCTGTGCCGCAATACCCTGTTCCGTACCTTTACCTTTCTTCAGGCACCTTTCTATGCCATCACATAGGGTCAGTTTTCTATGAAATAATGAAAAAAGTATTAAAATAAGATAATTCATTAGATTAATATCCATTGATATACCGATCTAGCACATATGTTGGAATGTACTTCTTGACGAAGGCCTTGCAGATGGCCTCCATACAGGTGGTTCTGCCCTGGGCGCTTTTCTGCGTCAGACCATCGATAGCTTCCGACAGTTTCTCTTCGAAGGCTTCTTGTTGTGTAATCTCGTCTACTTCTTCAGTTCCCTCGTCTATGCTTCTGGCTTCGGAGAAGTTGCTTAAGACACTGGCGTTATCATTGAAAGATTCGTCCTCAGATGTTTGGGTGGAGCCATTGTTGCGATAGTCTCGATCTAGAACAGGTACAATAATTTATATTATATGGTATTGTAGTTGAAATTAATTTACACTGTAAGGGTACACGCACAGTGGACGCTTGTTGTGGATAAGCGTTCGCAAGCGCGTAACAATTATTAAGGTACGCGCACAATGAACGTTTAAGCTTCTAAAATACTAACAGTGTAACGTATTAAAGGTTACCAACGCTTATTCGCAACAAGCGTTTTCTGTGCGATCCCAAAACTTGGGTATATGCGATACCATGTTATTTATTTGATGAGTTTTATATTTATGATAGGTCTCCGATAAAATGCACTTCTTATGCATTTTTTTTAAATAAATAAATAAATTTGTGTAAAAAACTATAGGATTAGTGTTGAATCTGTTCTAAGTTCAAATCCCATTTTTTGACATACTAGTGGCCTTTTTCTAAAACGATCACATTCCTTACTCACTTGGCCTAATACTCCACATAACGCTAGTTGGCTGCTTTATAATTATGTGCATGATAGATACTTTTGATTATTGAGTAGATTTCGATCCTTTTTTTCGTTCATAATCGATACTTCTAAATGAACTCCTCGATTTATTAGCAAATCATAATCTAGCTCATTCATGCCCGTCAGTTGTTGTGTATGTAGATATGTTAAATTTTAAATAAATTAATATACACACTTACAAAAATATATTTATTTAACAAATATATGGTTAAACGGTATTTATTCAGACAAAAATAAATATATCTTATGCCGATATAGGAAAATATATCGTAAATATAGGTATGTATAGCTCTTCTATAATAAGATGAATGAAACGCATTCTATTTATGTATATTTAATTCATACCAAGTATCCGATACATTTTATTTTTGCTATCTGATAATTTTCCTCCCTCTAGGTATCGCATACAAAAGAATCAAATACATACATTCTGATTTAGATTAATAAAATTATTATTTAACTAAATTTGGTGACATTATATTTGCATCTTTGTTCCATTTGAGATATCCTTATATTTCTTAAGAAACCTGAAGAGGTATGTACATATTGTGAATTTTCGTTTAAATTAGATTATGACACTTTTTTAACCGTTTTAATTCGTATAGAATACAATTTACAAACTCTAGCCAATGAAGCTTAAGTAAAGTAGTAAAATCTTGCAAGTGGCCTTGTGAGCTCAGATATGAAAGGAATGTTATAAAAAATCATTTTGAGATTACTTCTAAAGGAAAAATACCAGAGGTAAAACAGACTTTTCACTTATTGAGCAGAATATTTAATTTGAAACCTGTAAATTTGCTTTTTACCAATTTACCTGATAAAAAAATTACAGCTCGAATGAAGTAATATTATAATTGCTTTACAAATTAAATATTTAATATGCTCATTACACGCAGTTTTATGAAGTGGGAAATAAAAAAAAATGCATTTTTTATACGCTTCATTAAAATTTCGTTTCTGGATTTTTTTGTTAAACATCAAATGCTACTTCATGAAGTTTCACGATATTAATAGCAATTAATAATTAAAATGCAAGAAAAAGCAAAAACCATAATTTGCGGAACAGAAACATTTTGCATTAACCGTGTTTTGAGAGATGTTTACTATCGTAGCCGGTGTGCGTGTTTGACATATTCTCATACAAATGAGTAGTGCCCACTCTCACAATTCAATATAATAATAATATAATATCGTCTTTATTTAATGTTTATACATGATGGAACACACAAAGTGAATTAATCATAGGCGAAGTTTAGCTGTTAGCTATTCTTATTACAATTAATTTTGGGTACTATTGACTTGATGTATTTTATAGGAATGCAATATTATTTTTTCTTTATCCAAATTGAGTTATTTGTTGTTTTTGCCGAAAATTTTTGAATATAAAATTCGTATTTGCACTGTCGAAACTTGCACATTTTGATAATCAAATAAAATGTGATTCTGCCATAATACATACACCGTGCGTTCTTTTATTGTCTTGCCTTGTTCAATTTAAATCTGGCGCATATAATGTCGCACAAGTAAGTACATATGTGTATTGTAAAATGGAATAGGGTATATACTTAGGGTTGCCATACGTTCGTATTTTCTACGGGCAGTCCGTATTTTGTAAGCCTTGTCCGTAGATTATAAACTGTCCGTAGTTTGTACGTATATCTGCAAAGCGTCCGTAATTTTTTTCTAGTTTCCAATTTGTCGTGCTTAAGTCGTACTTTTGTCATTTTATAGTTATTTTAGCATTCAAACTATCGTATGATGTACGTTAACATTGCATTTCCAGTAGCATCACGTCTGAAGAGATATATATCTATATTTTTATATAATAATATTAATAATTAAACAATATGTCTCAAGTGAATATTGATGAACATTTCACGGAAATGTTAATTGCGTATAGTAATAGTGCACCATATGCACTGTCCGTATTTTTGCTTTTGAAAATATGGCAACCCTATATATACTGTGGTTATACAGTGACCGGCAGAAAGTGCGCAGCATATGGGAAATTGTTTTGTCTTTGAATTTAGTAGATCTTTTCTCTTACAAATTACCTCTGAACGTCTTGAAACTAAAATAACACTCAGCAAATCTACCTGAAATTACGAGGGAAGGTCAAAAATATAAAACTACGCTAAGAGTAAAGTATCTCAGTTCTTGGGTTTAGAAGATTCTCTTATTAATAAATGTTGCTACAAATTCAATGTACATGTATACAAGATTGATCGAGATAATACAGTTGTCATATTCTATTCTGTGTATACTCACTGAGAGAAAATTATGCATGCTATATCAAAATTAGTTAGTTTCATAAATATTATAGCCTTGAAAAAGAAAACTTCAAAATGGGAATTATTTTTACTGCACAATATGTTTTGTTTCCAAATTACACAAAAAATTACATCTAATTCAAATTTTAGTTTTTAGTAATTGTTAGAAAGTCCCAATTAGTTTAGCTTCGTCTTTCTTTTTATGTAGGTCTTAATGTTGATCACCACAAGCACAAGAAAAAATAAAACACAATGCATTTGCAATAATGTCAACAACAGATATTAATTAACGTAAAGACTAAACATTGAACATCTACATGGCGTCTTCCGTGTGGTTAACATTTTTTCGATATAGTATTAAATTCCCTAGCAAATTTTTTTGAAAAAGAAAGAAGGATTTGGTAGTTTTGGGACAAAAAAACAAGCCTGTAAAAATTTCTAAAAACTAACTAATTTGACATAGTATGCATGATTTTCTCTCACAAATTATACACAGAATAGGATATGACTGCTGTATGACAGTATGACCTCAATCACTTTTGTATACAGGTAGTTCCGAAAAAGAAAAAAAAAAAAACGTTTACATCTTGAAACAACTGAGATACTTTACTCTTAGCGTAGTCTCATATTTTTGACCTTCCCTCGTATACAATAAAATTTTCAGCAGATTTGATGAGTGTTATTTTGGTTTCAAGACATGCAGAGGTAATTTGTACGAAAAACCATTAAATTCAAAGATAAAAAAATTTCCCATATGCTGCGCACTTTCTGCCGGTTACTATATGGTACATGTAATGGGGGGTAATTACCCCACCATAAACTCAAGTTGTATACGCGCCTGCTCTCAAGTTAGAAAGCTATTTTCGTCATACTTACAATTAATTAATGACATCGTATTTTTAAGTGTCTATGGGCTGGTTTCATAATAAATGTCACTTTAGCACTTTAACAAAAGTCTGTGTATTAATTACGGGAACTTTAAATTAAAGTAATCTTAAAGCTTTAAAGTAACATTATGAAATTCAAAGTGACAGAAATGTGACAGTAAGGACAATAAAGAACACCTTAAAATTGTTTTGAAATATACGGTGACCCAAAAGAAAGTTACACATCACTTTTGTGACGTATTTTTTCTAGTATGAATCACATAAAGGCAAATTAGATTATGTTTCCTAACTAACCTTACTCAACCCATTTCTGAGATAAATAACTATTCTTCCAAAAGTAAACTAAAATTTAAGGTGTTCCTGTTTTGCATATTTAAGTAAGATACTTCAAAATGTATTTATTTTTTTAACTAAAGCATTACGTTTGCTAATAAAATAAATAAAACTATCTGATGGACCCTCAGATATTATTATTAGCAATATTTTAGTAATACATAGCAGTAGTGGCCCCGGACAAACTTCTGCGGGGGAGCCCGAGGATTTGACGCTACGCCACTGGTCACTCCAAGTCATTTGATAGTGACAACTTGTTAGTAGCACTGCTAAAGGTATCATTATTGTTTAGGCTATTAAAAAAAACATTTTAATTATTTACAATGATAAATTACTTTCAAGAAGAAAGGACTGATATGATTCTAGTAATTGGAGTGTGTGAAATAAAAAAAACAGAGCGACAAAAACTAATTACCGAAAATGAAAAAATAAGTGTTTGGTTTTGGCGTCTCTTATTGAAAATTCATATATATGTCAGCGAAAAATAAATCAAACCACGGTAAGCAGATGGAGCATCGGAAGAATCATAAAGATGAACAATCCGTATCACCTAGTTTCATAAACTGGATCAAAAACTTTAAAGCAGAACGCGCACTGAATCGACTCGATTCGGAAAAGAGTAATAGGCAGTTTTTGCTGTACGTGAAATTAAATGAGGCGCCGCACACTGGTTCGGATCAGATCGCACCGGAAAATGCCGAACCAATGCGCGGCCATTTAACTTCACGTGTAGCAAAAACTGCCAATTGCTCTTTTCCGAACCTACCGAGCCGAATCGATCCAGTGCGCGTTCTGCTTTAGAAGCAGATTACGATCGACGACTTGAGTTTTGTTTGCAAGTTCTAGCAAACTTAAGATATAACAAACATTTTTTGGATTACGTATTATTTTTGGATGAGTCAATATTTCATAACGAATTTATTAACAGGCATAATTTTCATTATTATCGTAATGAAAATCTCAGTTTTAGTTGTTTAATTGTAATATAAATTTGAGATCTAAATAAACATTTAAAGAAAAGGTGAATAAAGCTTTTTTAGTGACAAGGTTAGACTCACGCTGTATAACTTTCCAGTATCATTTTTTTTATTTCCAAGTATAATGCTTTAATTAAAAAATAAATACGTGTTAAAATATTCAGGCATACCTATATGAATTTTTTTATGACTGTATGACTGAAATTTCACTTGTTTGGCATTTATATATTTACAAAAAATTGTTAATGCACGTTACATACAAGTGTTTCATTGAAAAAGTTTACGTTATTTGATTCCTTAATCTTTAACACAGAAAGAATTAGATATTTAACACTAATAAAATAAATATAGGTATATTTCAGGCCGCGTTTCCACTGAAGCAACATTAAGGAACTTTTTGTTAGTGTGTTTCTTGTTTCCAGAATTTTCCTAAATGTTCCTCATTGTTTCCGAAACAAATTCCGACTGTTTATTAAATTATTATTATTGCTTCAATGGAGCCAATAGTAAAAAAAAAAACTAAATAAATATATCTTGATCAGATTTTTCCATATGGTTGTAGTGTCAAGGTAATCTGATAAGAGTTAAACTGATTTAATATAAATAATATACATAGCAACAATACTTAAATATAAAAGCAACATTCCAAATAATATTCGACATGATTATAATTAAGTAATTATTGAAATCTAATAAATCTATTAGACCAAAATATAAATTTAAAATAAATTACAGTAGTGAATAATCATATACTAAAAATATTAGTATAATATATGTAAATTGCCTGTGACTCTGCTTTCTGGCTGAACAATAGTTGTCTGTTCAAATAAAATTCTTGAATTTAAAAATTTAAAGGGTTTTTAGCTTATCTAATATTTAAAGAATGTAATTGGGATTTTTAATTTACAAATGTGATTAAAATAAGAAAATTTAGAACTTTATGTTGCTTGAATACTTCTAATACTACTAAATTTTTACGTATATGAAATCATAAAAAATATCTATTTTGATGATAGTTATATGCAATTTGCCAATACACGTTCTTTTATTTTTAGATTATTGTAACCAAGAAAAAAGCATTCGACAATACTCCGCGCCATATTCTGCAAATTTATGTGGAAATATTGGCGCAAATTCCGAGAAACTTCTATAAAATGATGAATCACATACCTAATGATATCACGAATAACGAATATGAAAAGCTGAAAGCACGTGTCTTTCTAACATAAGTATAGTTATGCATATGCCAGAAAAACCGATCGCGTGTATTCTAAATTACTTTTCATTATACGTATAATACGCTTATGTAAGAAAAATTCGGTTCGAGACATACAATTTCGAAGGTTTCCATATGCCACAAAATCCAAGGCGAATAATACAATATCCACGGACAATGATTAAAATACAAAGGAAAAACTACCTTAATGACATGTAACATATGGCTCGTTCTACATACCAGACTTTCCTTTTCGTTTTCCTTTCGGCATGGTTAAAATTAAATACACTTTTTCTTAAATTTACTAAATAAAACAACTAATTTAACACTTGATCAAGAAGGCAAACAGTTTGATAAGGTTCCTTTCACACGTATACTCAACTCTTGACATTTATTTTTTAATAAAATCGTGTCAAAACTCAATAACATGTTTTCAGTTGCACGCACTTCGGCCAACTTGCCTCTGCCCCTGTGCAGAAGGTGCAATTATAGCGCCGGTTGAAATTAGTTACGGAATGTATTAGTCATGAACGTAGGAATTGAATAAGATTCACAAATATTGTGACTTTCACTGAAATAATAATACAACAAATTTGTCTGTATTTCACAATAAATCGTAATCTGAACCTAATAACAAAATATTATGAAATTCACAATATGATTTTATCTATTATCTATAAACTTCCGATAAAGTATTTTTTTTACCTACTATTGGTAGGATCACTACTTGTCAATTTTTGTTTTTATTTGTTAACCCTCAAAAATAGTAACTGTCATGTGTCGATGTCGTGTTAAATTTTGTGGAAGTCCAGAAATTTTTGTTTTTGTAATGTATTACTTATTGAAAGCATAATGATCGATCATGCTACAAATTCAGAGTCGTTTGCAAACGCGCTTTGTACAATTTTTAATATTAGTAATTACCACACTGTTTTTAGTAATAGTAGGACTCATTTTTAATTTATTGACGATAGGTACAACAATTTTCATGTAACTATTTTCTTTTAACTCGCATCTAATTTTTAGATCATTGTAACTGCCCTGTGCAGCAGTATGTGGAAAATGGAGTGGAACAAGAGAAAAACATGTATTACACTTCATCCCATAAATTAGCAGTATTAGTGCCATTTAGAGATAGATTTGATGAGCTGTTGGAGTTCACTCCGTATATGCATAAATTCCTAAACAAACAACATATCAACCATAATGTATTTATATTAAATCAGGTAGATCCATATAGATTCAACCGCGCATCATTAATTAATGTAGGATATTTATATACAAGTGCTACTCATGATTATATCGCCATGCATGATGTGGACTTGTTGCCGTTAAACGACCAATTGAGCTATGCATATCCAAAACAGCAACCCCATCATATTGCCGCGCCACATCTGCATCCTCGATACAATTATAGTAAATTTGTGGGTGGGATTCTTCTAATCAACAGGTACACATGCATATGTTTATATTCAACAATTTGTTTAATTTTTCTTTCCTTTATTTTGGGTTGGCTAGATTAATGGTTAAGGTGTTTTGTTTAGATAACACAACTGTTTTTGTATTATAAGTGGTTGTTCTTTCTTTTTACTGTCTGTCTTAACTCAAGATATTAATTACTCACTATGGATGGTGAAACCAGCCCATTGACTGAGTTTGACATAAGTTATGAATACTTTAATTGAAAAAAGTGAAGTGAGCTAAGGCAGGGGATAAAAAGCTCCTCTTGTTACAGTTAAACAATAATAGCTTCACACCTATAAAAACTAATAAATATGGGATGTTTATTTTTGATATTTTTTACTTCTAACTCCTTTTATATTTTCGAATAAATTCGGTTGAGGTTAGCACAGGGGTGGGCAAATCTTTTGGTTGTCGGGCTATTTTGAAGGTGAAAGCTCAGTTGCAGGCCACATTCAAAAGTTGCCTATGTAAATAAGTTTTTTAAAATTAGGAAGGGATAAATTTAAAAAGTAATATTTTCAAACAAAAACGTGCATTACTTGTGCAAATTGAATTGAAAAAAAAATTAATATAAAATATCAAAAGATATCACAAGGACTGTAGCTGTAACATAGTAATAGACACATATATATTCGAGCACATCAATGTGATGTAGTGGGGAGTGATCGGATATTTATGTGTCTAATATAAAATAGTTTAAACATTAAAATAGATACTTATTTAAATGTATACTTTTCATACAAAATAAAACATGATACTTTTCTTTACAAAATTAATAATACTTTTATTGGACAATTATGCATAATACAATTGGATGATATTTACATCTGTCAATGCAATAACTTGTACAATAAATTTACAAACAAAACCAAAACGCGACAAAAAGTAAATTAAGACATACTCTTTACATATCAAAATTTAAGGGTTACAGTGAAACTTTTTTGCATCATTCATAATTTTTTGGATGTTTGAGGTAAATTTTGTTGTTGAAACTTTTAACACTGCTTTTAAATGATCATCACTAATACATGTTCTTAACGAGTTTTTGCTGTACTTTAACACTGAAAATGTTTGTTCACAAATGTACGTCGATCCAAAATAATGAGCATTTTTTGGGCAAAATTTTTCATTTATTCGAGTCCAATGATTTATAAAATGGCATATTTCGTCACTGCGACGCAAACCTTTTAAAATATTATTACACTACAGGTCTATAATTTCTAGCTGAAAATCACTCTGTATACTCTCAACATCTACGGATTATCAGAAAATCTAGAAAATTCCTCACTTAATCTGGTAATGATATCTACATATTCATCAAATTTACTCGTGCTAATATTTAATAATTTCAATGTCTGGAAATGATCTAAATTTCTTTTTGATAATAATTGTTTAAATAAATTGAGTTTAACTTAAAGGCCTTTACATTCATTAATAAATCATAAGCATATTTATGTTTACTTGCAGTGCCTCATTAAGAACATTTAAGTGAATAACTATGTCCAAGGTAAAGGCAAAATCACAAAGCCAAATGTGGTTTTTGAGTTCAGGAAAATCTGATACCTGTTTCATTTTTAAAAATAGAATTATATTACTTTTCAATTCCCATATTCGACGAAGAACTTTTCCCAAACTTAACCAACGAATTTGGTTGCGGTAAAGGACATCTGTATATTCAGAATCGAGATCATGAAGAAAACTGATAAATTGTCTATGATTCAGACCTCCCTCGAATAAAATTAACTAATTTAACAATACAGGATGTGACATGTTCAATCCATAACACACTTTTGCACAAAGCTTGTTGATATAGAATACAATTGTAATTAGTTCCTTATCATTGCCTTCTTCACTAATCTTGTCTTTTATTTCCTTCAGAACTCCAGATTTGTTGCTGGTTAATTGATGCTCCATCAATAGTTACACACACAAGTTTCTTGCATGGTAATTTATATATGATTAGGTAATTATTTAATTTTTCAAATATCTCATTACTGGTTGTCTGGTCTTTCATGGATTCTATCGATAAAAGTTCTTCGATTATGACAAGATCAGGGATGCATGCTCTTATAAAAATTAATAATTGCGGTCATTACTTTCATTAAGAGCGATTGAGTACCATGTTATCAATTGTAATATTGATAGCAATTGCTAATTCACATTATCATCAATACATTCAATTCGACGTTGTATTGTTCATCGAGATAAAATTACATTTTGTGGTTGGTTTTTAATACTTGGGCATATATTATCACACCTGCAATTATGCATTGCTTAATATAATCACCATCAGAAAATGCTTTATTCTTCCTTGCAATTATGTGAGCAATTGTATAACTCCCTTTTGTAGCATCTTCTTGTTCTTTAGTAAACTACGTGAATGTTTTTTGTTGTGAGAGTAAATGCAACTTAGTTTATCTGCTTTCGATCGGGCTTCCGAAGTTAATTCTGAGTTGTATCCATTGTGTTTCGAATCAAGAAGTTTTTTTAATGTTGTATTTCTTTATCACTGTAATACTACTGTGACAGATAAGACAAATTGCTTTATTATTTAAATAAGTAAAGAAATATTTTGTTTTCCATTCTATGTGAAAAACACGGTTCTCCAGGTCGATTTTTCTTCTCTTATTCATTTTGGGTTGAGTATATTTACTATTTCTTTTAAAAGTTTATAATAATAATTCATTCTTTGTTATTGTTGTGGAGCAATACAAAACGCAAGGAACGCATTTAGCAATTATATTTAGAAGAGCAATGAGTAAACTACTTGCGTCGCAACTTGCGCAAATTTACTAACCAACTGATAGACAAGAAAAGAAAAAGTGCAAATGTGAGAGAAGGGTTGCATTCAGAATGAATCCGTTACATTTTTTTTACGACGGAACACATGTTTGTCCATTTGGGTGAAATATTTTATTGTTTTGCTAGTTACTTTTGGAAGCTGGATCATAAATGAAAGTTTGCGATAGTGCTGTTATTGGATATCTGGATCCTTCTATTAAGACTTTATTGTTTGTTTGTTTAAAAGTCGTTTCTATTAGCCTTCTCAATGTATTTGGCATTCCCAAAATTCCAAGAGCTTCGGCCAGGCCTGTGTTTACAATTTATGAATAACATGTGCAAATCTAGGTTTCGCTCATAACTATTGTACTGTATTGCCTTCAACGTAAATATTTGAGCAACTGTCGATCTCCCTTTCGCTACCATTTCTTTTTCATATTTCTTTATTCTTTTATGTATAAGTACGGCTAATATCTTATATGTATAGCACGTCTAACAAGGCTCCTTTCTTCGGAATCAGATCGACATATACGGCAATGCTTCTCTGTTCCGGCATTACCTTTTAGCTCCTCTGTATTTATCCCTCTTTAATCCCTCCATTTAGCATCTCTTCAAGGAACTATATCTATCTACTTAATTTCTGATTCGTCTCTCGCAAAAGGAGCCCTTGCTTTCTGCTTTTTGTTCTTTTGCCTCTCTTACTTTCTCTGTCTTCTGCGGAAAGTTTTGAATTTCTTTTTTTTTTTTGTGAATTTCCTCATTACTCTTAGTTGATTATCTAGTTGTTGTCTCTTTTTGTTTTGCAAATCCGTTTCGTTCTTTTCCTCTTTTCATCATAAACTCTTATGCTGGTCTTGTGTTTTGTTTTTGTTCATTTCCATCTTCGCTATATTTCTATCTATTAAGGCTTGGATGCCGTCTAACTATTTTCTCTTCTGTTCTCTTGCTCAAAGACACTGCAAACTTTCTTTTTATTTCCATCCCTCTCTTGTAGCTTTATTGTGTCGTATATTCTATTTCGCCTATCCTTTCCAACTTTCTCGCGTACTGATATTTTTTTATATAAGCCTGCCTATAACTAGTACATGGTCACTGTCGGTGTCTGCTCTTCTATAATCTCTGCAATTTCTAATTGCGTTAGCGTGTTTCCTCTGTATCTAGAAATGGAAAATCCACGTTATTTTGTGTATAATCAAAATACGTGCGCATTATATTTTCATTTGCGTTTCTACAGCAAATTCTATCATCTTTCTTTTCTCATTACTTTCTCGATGCAAACTCTTCTCTCCTGTGATAGGTCTGCACAGTTCGTCTTCTCCTCCTTTTGCGTTGAAATCATTTATTATTATTTTTATATCATATATGTACATTGGTCTATTATTTCAACTTTTCGTAAAATTCAGTTCTTGTCTCGAAAGCTTTCTCCTCTGTCGGTGCGCGACCATTAATAATACTTATTTTCTTCCATTATTTCATTACATAATTGTTTTGTTTCTTGTCTAATCTGTATCCGCCCATCATTTCAGTTAGATTGTTGAAAGCTGCTGCTTCATAAGCTCCACGCACATTCCATCGGGTACTTATTTTTCTTCCTTTAGCTTGGTCTTCCTTGGCGATTTTCCTTATTATTGCTTATTCTCAATTTACTCTTGCTGTTCGTAATTGCCATTCCCTTATTTGTTGATTTAATCAAGCAATTTTTTTTCCGTTACTGTTCTGACTGTTTCTATTTTTATGCTATCTCCTACTTTTCTACAAGGTTTTCCACTCTTTTTTTTCAACGCTCAACAAAGATTATTAGTGTCTATTCGTAATACTTATATTCTTCCTCTTTTCTGCCTCCCCAATCTTTCTATTCTTTCCTTTAATTTCTTTCATCTCTTTTTTTTAAGTTGTCTATTTCTAGCATTGCTTTCTCATTTATATCCATTAGCTGTTTTATTTCTTCTTTAAACTCTCAGTTCTCAACTTTTTATTTCTTCTTGCAATGCTATTATTATTACATTTTTATTTTATTTTTATTTATTTATTCTTTGTTCCATCAAAAACTGTGGAAAGCTTGCTTGTTAAAGTCAATTAAAAACTTATGACCTCATCCAAACATTTCAACATTAATTTTTCGATTACTGACGTAGTAACGGTTCTGTTCACAAATAATTGCATTGCGAGCCATGAATTAAAAGTCCAGTGTTTTTAGGAGCTTTGGTTAGTTCAGCTCTTTCAGATGGATCACCTTTTAAAATAGCTAGTTGTATGTAAATCGAACTGTGATTCCACTTTGCGCAATTAACACTTAACTGTTCTGCAATTGTGTTCAACAAAATACGTCTGAGTCACTGCAAGAAAACACTCGATATATGCTCGAGCATATTTATACTATAATTTAAAATAGAAGTAGAAGTACGAAATATTAAAATAAATATCACTTATTTTCCACGCAAAAATGATTTTGTCTGTGTTTCTATTATTTTTAGATATATATATATAACTTTTTGCTTGCAATGCTTTAGTGAGCCTATTGACATTTCCTTTCGCTGAAGTATGAATGCTTTATTTAATTACACATCAACTATTTTACATCACATCATTTAAAATTTGAATACACCGAACCTTCTCTAATGTAAAATTTAGTGCTGTAAGATGCATATATATCATTATATGTACATTTACAGGGAGCACTTCAAAATGGTAGATGGCATGTCAAATAAATATTGGGGTTGGGGGCTAGAAGACGATGAATTTTACGTTAGATTGAAAGAAGCCAATCTAGACGTAACCAGACCGACTAATATCTTAACAGATAAAACGAACACATTCAGGTATTTTCTCGTAAACGTTGAAAATCATGTTCTTAGTGAATTATTTTACAGGCATATTCACGGCATCCATCGAAAAAGAGATACCACCAAATGTTATAATCAACGGGAGGTGACCAGGAAGCGAGATCGGCAAACTGGCCTTCACAATGTCAACTACACGATTATCAGCGTGACGAATATGTCAGTTGAAAATACCACAATTAAGATTCTCAATATACATTTATCCTGTAATTTTGAGTTAACACCATGGTGCGATTGTTCTGAAAAGGCAACAAACGGTAAAAATAATAAAATATCCTAACTGTGTACCGTAATTTTATTTATTTACCATTTCTTCGGACTTCTTTTTGATTAAAACAGAAATCTTACTGAGCAATATTAGTGTATGATTGAATTTATACAAAGTAACGAGATAATCACTGATTGTGAGTGAATCTCCAGTTAAATTAGATATGCGGTGTAGCGTAATTTGACAGAACTACGCCAAAAGGTAGTTCCCTTTGCTCTTTTTTAATTGCGAGCTAGTCCCGGCCTAATCTAATACAAATTCTAAGATTTTTCTGATAGAATTTTCCGGTCCTGCCAATAATAAAAGATTATAAAAAGTGTTAGCAGAGTAACTCAGGGCTGTCTACTAAAAAACACTTAAATAAAATTTGGAAAAACTGACGAGACTTGTGTTAAATGATGTGTTTCAAATGAAAGAAACGGACGTAACGAAACCTAACACTAACTTACGAGCCGTATGTAAATAAAATGCCCTACTGTAGTAAAAACCACACGGAGGCCCAATGACAGACTCTATCGGCGAGGATTTGAAATATACCGTTAAGTAATCAGCCAAAATGATGGGATAAATGGATTCGATTAATTAATTTACGAATATTATTAATTCAATGCAAGGACGTCGTGTAAAGTTATTAATTTAAAACACACAGTTCTATTTTAAAGTATAAAAACTCTTTATTAGTCACTACAATGCTTCTTATAAACCTGTTTTAGTTAGTTAGACTAAAGTCCTTATAAACTATAAAAAAGTGTACATATGGTCAAAGAACTGTTCCACTGAGGAAATATAAATGGCACCACTAGCATTTTTTAATGTTGTGCATGTGTAGTGTTTGATAATATATTTCCATAAGAGAATACTTGTGGTGCCCTCTATATTTCTCCAGTGGAAAATTTCTTTGACTATATGTATACTAGTATAATATTTGCTTTTCAATATACAGGGTATTCCACGTACGTACTTGTTGCGTTATATTAAAATTTTATGATTTCTATATTTACTTAATATTTGAGATTTGGCACCAGTATCTGTTCGATTGGAACTATAAAATGTTAAAAACCTTAACCAAAAATATCACTTCCGGTTGACCGAAAATGGATGTCAACTTTCTTATTTTAAATAGAATGATATAATTTTTTATTCATTTTTGGATTCTACAACTATAAATACGTCAGTTTTCATTAGCTATTCCTATTGCCGTTTTTGAGTTATTTAAGTTTTTCTTTTTTTTTTAGTCATAATCATTGCATCATTAAGAAATTAATATCTCGGTTAATACTGCAAGTAGAGACCCCAAATTTGCTATGTTATGAATGTAGATATAACTCTAAGAAACGGTACGCACACTTTACATTCTAACATACAGGCTGTTCAAAATAGAGGAACAAAGTGACATATTTTCAAATGCAGAAAACTCATTTTTTTTAAATAGAACACCCAGTATTTTATTTCGGAATTAGGAAGTAAATATCATCCCCTATCGTTTTATATGAGCATTCCCTATACCTATCGTTAATAGATTTTGAGATATGAGCGACTTTTTGTTAAACAGACTAAGTATTCTTTTTTTTTAAATAGAACACCCTGTATTTTAATTCGGAATCAAGAAGTAAATATCATCCCCTATCGCTTTATGTGAGCATTCCCTATACCTATCTTTAATAGATTTTGAGATATGAACGACTTTTTGTTAAATATACTAACTAGCCCTATCTTTGCGTGTTTGTAGCTGGCTCTGAATGGGATTAATGTCAAATTCATTGACTAACCAAAAGTGTTTATGTATATCATTGTAATTACACTTTCGTACACCGCAATATTAATAGAAATGACTATTCGAACAGACATTCTTGTATGGTTATTCAAAAATAATACATGAATTTGACGTGAATCCATTTCAGAGCCAGTTACAAACATTTAAAGATAGGGCTACTTAGTCTGTTTAACAAAAAGTCGCTCATATCTCAAAATCTATTAAAGATAGGTATAGGGAATGCTCATATAAAGTGATAGGATGATAATTTACTTCTAATTCCGAATTAAAATACAGGGTGTTCTATTTAAAAAAATGGAGTTTTCTGCATTTGAAAATATGTCACTTTGTTCCTCAGTTTTGAGCACCCTGTATGTTAGAATGTAAAGTGTGCTTACCGTTTCTTAGAATAATATCTACATTCATAACATAACAAATTTGGAGTCTCTACATGCAGTATTAACCGAGATATTAATTTCTCAATGATGTAATGATTATGACTAAAAAAAAAAGAAAAACTTAAATAACTCAAAAACGGCAACATGTAGCTATAGGAATAGCTAATGAAAAGTGACGTATTTATAGTTGTAGAATCCAAAAATGAATAAAAAATTATATCATTCTATTTAAAATAACAAAGTTGACATCCATTTCCGGTCAACCGGAAGTGATATTTTGGTTAAGGTATTTTACATTTATAGTTCCAATCGTACAGATAATGGTGCCAAAATCTCAAATATAAGTAAATAATAGAACATCATAAACTTTTAATGAACCAGTTACGTGGAATACCCTGTATACATAATATAAACAAAACATAATAAAAATTAAATATCTAATAAAAAAAATATTTTTTTGTTTTTTTAAATATACTTTGTGAGCTACTTTCATAATTAAATCCGAATTAATAATCCGACTGTCATGACCTTTTAACACATTGTTACTCTTTTTTAAGTAATTAAAAAACACTATATCTATAATAATTTTAAACAATATATTGATGTAGTCTGTATGCTCATCACATAAAATATCAGAAGGCATATCAACCACAATTTCTTTTAAAATACAATCTTTAACACCATATATTAGGTAATACTCTGGGTATTATTTTTAGTATTTTATCGGATGTAGTTTTAACAAAACTTGTCAAGACACTTGAGGGATGTACCAACTCACACCCTTCATACTCCTTTTCTTTAATAAAAAGATTTTCTGATAAATCTTCTCTTATCGTTAATATAGATTTGCAAGAATTGCAAGGCAATTGCTTAAAAAATTTCTTCGCTATAACTCCAGCTACATAAGGTGTTGCAAAATCCTTAACAAATGTTGGATTCTGTATTATTACTGTTTTATTTTCCGGAACATACGGTATCATAATTGTTACATCAGTTTCCATTAAGTGTTTAAAATTTTCTAAAGGACCAGTTGTTTCATCCTCCTCACAATTTCCTCCAACACAACGTGCTCCAATAAGATTGTTTACTATTAAAGATTTGTAAGTATTTACAAATACCGAGCAGGTTGGATTTTTTACAGAATGAGATCTTACTTGGGAAAAAAAGTTTTCTAAAGGATCTTGATTAAACACCCTGAGCGGTAAATACTGTAACGTTTTTCTTTTCTTAAAACGTTGTCGGGGTTTAGAAAAACACACAGGCGATATATTTAAATTAACTTATTCTATTAACACAATTACGGTATTTAAAATCTATTAAAAATGCTTATTATTTAAATCACTTAATCACTAATGTCTTTATTTATGTAAACGATTTATTTGCACCGATATTTATATTACACGTACTAATTCACTCTTTTTATATTTACTCGCGATCCGCACTGTCCAACTCGTGTCGACTGACTGCCTCCTGGCCAACCCGACGCGTTATTTATAGCCGCGAAACTTCCAGATTGTTCGGGACCCTTCTAGAACGTCCTTCCAGATTCCTTCCAGAATATTCTCCTAGTCCTAATTCGTTCAATTGCGGCAGAAAAAACTCGGGTTAACATGGCCCTATAGCGCGCACCGTCCACTGTTGTCGTTTGACCAGCGGCGTCCATGCAGTCACTTTGAGCGGGTGTAATGGCTCCTCGTGCATCACTCGTGGATTTTCGGTGCCCCAGAAGCGATAGTTTTGCTTGTTCACGAACCCGCTGAGGTGGAAATGAGCCTCATCGCTCATTATGATTTTGGTCGAAAAATCGTCCACTTCGTCCTCGAGATTGAGAATGGCTTGGGCGTAGGTTACACGCGTTTGGCGGTCGACAGGCAGCAGCTGATGCACGGACTGGACTTTGTACGGGAACATGCGCAGGTCTTTGACCAAAATTCGCCTTAGGGACGACCGGCTGATGGCTAATTGCGAGACACGGCGTCTGGTCGATGTTTCTGGCGACAGCTCGACATCCTCGCCAACAGCGGCGATATTCTCGGCGGAACGGGCGCTTCTGGGCCGGCCACTCTTGGCAGCGTCTCGTGTGGTCCCATACTCTTCAAGGTTGGTGGCCAAACGGCGCAGTGTTTGCGCAGTCGGTGCCGGACGACCGGGGAATCGGCGACGGAATTCGCGCTGCGCCAACACCACAGACGAATTTTTACGCAAAAAAATAGACACGATTATTCCGCGCTCTTGGGAAGTGTATCGCTCCATGGCTTGTTCACTTGTATTCAACATCTGTCTAGTGCACAAATGTCAAAACAGATTTGACATTGGCCGCCATTTGCAAAAATAAGAGCATCTTCCAATAGGATGATTTCTTTTGGCCCACCTAGTATCTGACTATATGGCCCTTGTTTCTGATCAAGTTTCTAATTACCTCTTTCAATAATCTGACAAGATGTGCTGTCGATGTGCTCGACTGGCAGAAGGTAAACATAATTGGCTGTTTCCACACACCCTTGATCATAAATACATTGGCATGATCAGCAAAGACTGCTTCTCTATATTCCCCACCAAAATCAACAAACCCTTGAACAAAGTCTAACTTTTTATTATATAGTAGGCCAGGCTCTAAACACATATTTTATCCACATCTTTCATATTTTTAGATACTTCTGAAAGATATTCGAAAATGATGTCATTTAATCCTGCTAAAAACGGGATTTTATTTAATGATGTGGTTAATAACTTTGTTGATGGAAAGCTGAACACACTAGACAAAAACCTATATGCCTTTCCACTTTGTTTAAGTAAGCATAAAGCAAAGGCCTTATCGTCTAATATCTATCTTCTTATGTATTTAATTCTCAAATTCTTCTCACCATTATCTGTACGTTTTTGGAGTTCTAATTTTATAGCGTTGTAATGCTCAATTTGTTTTGGCGTTTTGTCAAAAAAAAAATGGTAATGTGCTTCAATAATGCATTATCCTTTAGGCTCTTCGCTTTCTTAATAATATTATGGACAGTACTCTCATCTGACAATTTAACCTTTATCAACCTTGGTTTGGTGCGCTGTGGATCGTACTTTCCCAATCTTATTGGTGAGATAGCATCAGTCACTATGTTGGGGCAAAGATGTTTAAGAATCTGATCAACAGATCGCTTCTCATCCACAGCACGAATCTCCCTCGCTGTAGCGATCAACCCACACCAATATAATGATATACATCCTGCTCTGCCGCTATCCTATCCTCTCTGTATGACATCCTCAAAATTGTAAGTGCTCAATTGCGGTTATGTGATAGATACTACTATTTACCTAGCATGGTTAAGATAAAAAATAGCTTATTGATCTATACAAAGCATACAGAGCAAATATAAACTATAGGGTTCCATATAAATCAGTAAACTAATTTTCCTTTACTAAAACCAGATTACTGAATTGCTCGACAGATGTAGGTAATTTATTAAAAAGTATAAGAAAGCCCCCTCTCGCTCATACTTAATCGGTACCTGAGGAAGCAGTACCGGTCCCTATGTCTAGCAATGCACGTATGGATAACCCGGCTATGCTCAAAGAGATGTTGATTTTTCTAATCAAAAATTAAGGCCTGAAAGATGTAAATACACTGATGGAAAAAAAAATCAGTAGCACACCCTGTATATTTTAAATTATTTGAAATAATTTATTACTAAGTACAGATCCATTCACATTAATGAAACATTCCAGACTATTCAGAAGGCATAAAACTTTCAATAGAAATGTTTTATTAAGTTTAACCATTGATTGCAACAACATCGAGAAATATACATACAACATAGAATTTGTAGATATCTACAAAATACTGACTCTGAATACGTCAAATCTTTTGCGCTATAATGTCTATAATTCTATATAATGAAACTATTACACTCGTATACTGACGGTTAATGATTAAATTTTTATTCCATTTAACATGAATTGAATTATATACTGGTAAATATAATGTTGTTTTTCTTCGATGTCTTACCTTCCTACACAGAACACTTCGTCCCAACAGATATCCACTTGATGTCCGAATCATCAAAATATGTCCATATCCATTACAGATGTTGGATATATATCCATGGGATATTCGTTTTGGAGTTATTACAGTTGGTTATAAAATTAATAGAAATATTATAATCGCAATTTTAACGTAAAAATATTATACAATCCTAGGTCCTTAAGGCCAAGAGCATGCATAGTACACAGCACGAGGGTTACTTGTACACTAATCCCGGTGCTTTGCACCGACGATGTGATTACAGGAATCCTTACGGCCAAGACGGAGGAAGGAACCAGAAGCTGGATCATCTGCTCGGCCTACTTCCCCGGCGAGGACAAGGAGTGCCCACCTCCCATAATAAGTACTATAGCTGCATATGGAGAGGAAAAGGGCCTCCAAGTGATAATAGGGAGCGACGCAAACGCACACCATACAGCATGGGGGAGCACTAACACCAACGCACGAGGTGAGTCACTCATGCAATTTATCTTTTCAATAGGGTTGGAGGTAGCCAACGTAGGCACGGAACCAACGTTCGTCACAAGATCCAGAGCGGAAGTGCTAGATGTTACGCTATGCTCAGGTAGGATGATTGACGCCATAAAGGGATGGCATGTGTCGGAGGAACCATCGTGTTCGGACCATCGACACATAAGATTTAACCTGAATATTACTCTCACCGAGGTCAAGTACAGAAATCCAAGGGAGACAAACTGGCAAGGATATGTAATATCCCTCAGGGAGTCTCTCGAGGGAGGTACGGCACCTGTGGGGTAAATAGAAGGGCTAGAACTAGCGGCAGATCAAGTGCATGACGCCATTATGGCAGCATACACGGAAAACTGCCCAGAAAAAACAAGACGCTATAAGGGCGCCAAAACAGCATGGTGGAACAAGAACTTAGAGCATCTGAGGGCCGAGGTTCGAAGGCTGTTCAACAAAGCCAAGTCCGACCACAGCTGGACACTTATAAAAGTAAACTGACACAGTACAACAAGAAATCCGCAAGGCAAAAAGGGACTCATGGAGGAAGTTTTGCGAGGAGCTGAACGAAGCTCCCGCATGCTCGCGAATCCATAAAGTTCTAGCCAAGGATGGTTGTGCTGCGACCGAGGTAGGCTTCATCAAAAGAATGAATGGAACCTACACTAGCACTCATAAAGAGAGCATCGAGGAACTGTTAAAGGTTCACTTTCTGTCCGCAAAAATCCTGACTGGTGCTCGTGGGCCGGCCGTAGCAGATCGTACGCCAGAGAGGTCAAAAAGACAAGACTGGAGGCCGCAGAAATCACGAGACCCACGAGAGTCAAGTGGGCGCTAAGCAGATTCCTGCCTTTCAAATCTGCAGGCACGGATGGAATATTCCTGCCCTACTTCAGAATGGATAGAGGTACTGATGCCACATCTCGTGAAATCTTCAGAGCATGTATAGCCTGGGGATACGTCCCAACTGCATGGCAAAAGGTGAAGGTGGTATACCTACCTAAGGTAGGTAAAGTATCCGATCAAACGCCGAAGTCATACAGACCAATAAGCCTATCCTCCTTTTTACTAAAAACTCTTGAAAGGTTGGTGGATAGGTACATAAGAGATACCGCACTGAGAGAACAGCCACTCAGTGACAGACAATACGCATACCAACCGGGAAAATCTACAGAGGTCGCTTTAGATGACCTCAACAGGCTAATTACTAAGTCTATAGAAGACAAAGAGATAGCCATGACGACTTTCCTGGACATCGAGGGAGCATTTAACAATGCTACCACTAATTCATTCATCGGGGCGCTACGGAGAAGGGGCGTCGCGCCGAAACTTCTACAGTGGGTAAGAGCCAGCCTGGAAAGAAGGATAATCACATCCACAATTGGTGAGGCTACCATTGAGGCGGAGGCGGGAGGGGTACCCAGGTAGATGACCTAATCCGGAAGCTGACCGACAAGAGATTCCATTGCCTTGGATATGCTGACGACCTTACAATAGTCGTCAGAGGGCGGTTTCCAAAGGTTCTGGTGGAGCGTATGCAAACCGCTCTCAACACGGTTGACAAATGGTGTACGCAAGAGCGACTACCAGTCAATGCTCAAAAAACACAGCCTGTCACGTTTACAAGAAAAAGAACGCTAGAAGGCTTACAGCCACTAGTGATAGGAGGTGAGCGAATTCCATACGTCAAAGAGGCGAAATACCTGGGAGTATGGTTTGATCAAAGGCACACATGGAATTCACATATCCAAAAATTGACTAGCAAAGCCACCATCGCCCTGGGCAGGTGCAGGAGGCTCTGTGGAAAGAATTGGGGCCTTAGCTCCAAGATGACTCTGTGGTTGTACACAAGGGTAATCAGACCCATGTTAACGTATGGAGCAGTAGCATTGTGGCCAAAGCGCGGCAGGGGGGGGGCCAAGGCGTTGGGTGGCGTGCAGAGGTTAGCGTGCCTGTGCGCCACGGGGCGTTGAGATCGACCCTACCACCGCGATAGAAGTAATTCTGAACCTGCCACCAATACATATTTTTGTACAAGGAGCCGCAAGGTCCACAGTACATAGACTCTTACATAGTCAAGTACCGATAAGTAAATCGCACGGGGCTGACTATAAAAAACTGCTAGACGAACTCAAGGAGGCACCTCTTTTAGGAATGCCATGTGATGCCATGGTTCGAACCCTAACCTAGATAAGAAATATCAGGTTATAATACCAGATAAGAAAGGACTGGGAGGCAGGTGCCGGTAAGAGCGGGACTCAAACTGGTTTACTGACGGCTCTAAAACGGATTACGGCGTTGGAGCGGGAATATACACTAAGAACCTAAAAAGGCTCTTTCGGTAAGCTTCAGCAAAGACACGACTGTGTTCCAAGCTGAGGTTGCTGCAATTCACCACTGTGTCAGAGAGATAGAAAGATGTACCGCACCGGGTAAAAGCGTCGCTATCTTCTCTGACAGCCAGTCCACACTTAAAGCGATTACCTCCTCAAGCGTGGACTCTAAGCTGATTTGGGATTGTGTAAGCACCCTGGGTCCCTAGCCACTCGGGCGTGAGAGGAAATGAGCGGCGGACGAAGCTGGCCAGGCGAGGTTCGTTAAGGCCATTCGTTGGAGCCGACCCTTCTTTCGGCACTACCAAATCAATGAATGGATATACAATCAGTCCAGAGAGTGGTGGCAAAAATCACCGGGACAATGGCAGGCAAAAGAGTTCCTAAAGGAGCAGAGGCCTGAACTCACGAGAGATCTACTGAATAAAGACAGGAAGACTGTCAAAATGATTGTAGATCTACTGACTGGTCACTGTAGACTGAATAGGCATATGTTTAACATAGGCTGGCAGATGATGCAACCTGCAGATACTGCCAGAGGAGGAAGAAACACCAGTTCATGTGCTGTGCCAATGTGAAGGCCTGGCGAGGACAAGGTTTCTAATAATGGGGAGGAGAACCCCACAGCTAGTAGCTACATAAAGAAGCCGCTCTCAAAATGATAGGCCTAATCAAGAGGGCAAAATTAGAGAGCGTCCTCTAGGAAAAAGGGGATCACAATAGATCTGAAAAGATCGTGGTAAAACAGGTCGATAGGCCACCCCAATCCTAATCTAATCTAATCTAATCACCGTCACCATTGAATTGCGTACCATTTTCTTACCCTGTGCGAAATATCTGTGCCGCGGATTACAGGAATTACCTTCTGCAGGCGGGTCACCGGCGGCTTGATTGCCCACTGGCGGCATTAAGTCACCACGGCTTCTCAGGTAAGTCACAAATCGACGTCGTAACTCGTCTAATGTTCCTGCAGTTTCTAAGCCTAGTCCTTTCAAAATCGCTTCAAGATTAGGCTTTGGAAGTTTATACACCCATGATGTAGTTTGCGGTACTGCTTCCGGTGGCGGTACTGTTTCCTCAGCCTCAGTCATTTTGCTCTAGAAATTTACTTGATTTTGTCGTGCAAGAAATTTTCTCTAAACGGTAATTTCGGTCGGTACGCTGTGGTAACAAATAAAATAACTTCTCGGGGACCACAACGATGTAAACGGTTTTCTGTATAGTTAGGAATAAAACTCTTGACGGTAAAAAAATGATTTAAAACTGTCCCTGCTCAGGCGCCATATTGTAACGACGTTGTTCTCTGGGGTGGTGTTGGTGGTTTTCTGAATACCTTACCTCTCTGCTTAAACGGTTGCTTACACGAGCGGCGGTCCTACGTAGTGATGCAGTAAGGTTCCTGCGAGTGCCGGTAGTTGACAGATGTATTCGCGCTAAAATTGTTTACTGTCGCGTATCTCAACGTCGTACAATAAATGATTTAAATTCTAATTGATTCTAATATATTTATACGCGACAATGTGAAGTAAATCAGTGAAACAAACAAGTGGTTTTTGTGTATTATTCCTTCAACAACAATGACACAGAAAAAAAACGATGTTTATACGAAAACGGGTGAGTATTTACAAGTTTACATTTAACATCAACATAAACAATAATTCCTCAATATCATATACACAATCGGTGATTTATGATATAGCGATTGCCTGAATTACTAGTGAAAATTACTGAATATAAACAGCGGCAAATATACAAGGCCTTTCATGCGAAAATTAACGACGACAGTCAACAATAGATTTAACGGTCAAATATATATATGCATGTATATAAGGGGGGGGGGCAGGTACTATCAAAATTCAAAATACACAAATACAGGGTGTATCAAAAAGTAAATTACCTTGTGCTGCCGAGACGGGGGTGTGCGCCGGAATACCTGTGACAACGGTCGGGGCTGGTTACCTCGTGTCACCCCTCGGGACGACTACGACGCGTAACCGGTCGGAGAACGAAAAGTTAGGTTGTGCCACCCCTAAGGTCGGCTATAATCCCTAACCAAGCGAACAACGGAAGGCCACGTCGTGTCACTCAAGGGACGACTACGAACTATGACCCACCGTCGACAGAAGCTAGGCTGTGTCACCCAGAAGACGACTACAGTCTCTAGCCACGCGGAGAGACGGGAGGCTATCGTCGTGTCACCCAGCGGACGACTACGATCTAACAGTCTGCGGATAGCGAAAACTAGGCTGTGTCACCCAGAAGACGACTACAGTCTCTAGCCACGCGAGAAGACGGGAGGCTATCGTCGTGTCACCCAGCGGACGACTACGATCTAACAGTCTGCGGATAGCGAAAACTAGGCTGTGTCACTCAGAAGACGACTACAGTCTCTAGCCACGCGGAAGACGGGAGGCTATCGTCGTGTCACCAGCGGACGACTACGATCTAACAGCCTGCGGATAGCGGAAGCTAGGCTGTGTCACCCATAAGACGACTACAGTCTCTAGCCACGCGGAGAGAGACGGGGAGCTACCGCCGTGTCACCTATAAGACGACTACGATCTAGTAGCCTGGGAGGCCGGGATCACCCTCGAACGCGTCAAGCAGCCGCTCTTATATACTCTTCTGAGCTCCCCACGCGAACGGCGTTGGTAGGGAACCAAGCGTGCGTGTATTGAACGTGCGGCGCGGGTGGGGACGCGAGGAATCGAACTCGGCGAAATGAATATGCGCGTCGGCAAACAATGAATTAAGTAAAAGATTAAATTAAAAGCGGCAGTAATGCAACCGAAACATATAGAAAAATCAATCAACGGAAACTAAAATTTATTTAATATAAATTCTAAACTGAAATTGACTACTAAGTTGATTTTTCTATAAACGGTACGTTACAGGATTTATTACTGGTATGAATATTAAGTAAAATTAAATAGCTGTACTAATCATGTGTTGAAAGTACTTGTACTTATAATCAACTTAAGTAGAAACAATAAGGTCGAAAATGGCCGAACCGAATGAGATCAACCAATCCTGAATTTGCTTGTCCACGTGCGCTGTATTTATTTACCATATTTATACTCAATAGTACATGTGACGTCGAGAGTTGGAAAACAAGTTAAAAAGGGCCGTTGCGCTGTATGCATTGCAACAAAAATAATTGATTGCTTAAGTTATAAATATATTTACAAAAATTTTGCGCCATAACTTTTTAAATATCGAGTTTAAAAAAAAGTACATGACATAAAAATAGCGTTTCCACTAGTAGAATACGATACAGCGATTACTTTTCCCTAAGTCCACATTTTTGCGATTTTCAGTCCACTGTGCGCCGGTCTGCTGCATGACAATGAGATTTTATAGATTCGAATAGCTACTCAATTTATATATCTAAAAACCAAACGGTGCACATCTTATTTGAGTTAGTTAACTCTATATTATACTTTTGTTATAAAATTTAAAAAATATTGAAATATTTCAATTTAAATTTGTGAGTTTTGAATATCATGATGTACGATATCAGTTATATATTAATAAAACAAGCAAAAGAAATGCTGCGACATATATTTTATTGATATACAAACATAAATTCAATATAACAAAAATAAATAACAAAAAATATTTGCTACTAGGTATTCCATAGATGGGTATCCAAAATTCAACAGGTTCTAAAGTGTCAGTTCGAAATGATACTAGAACTTTCCGTTACTTTTTGTTCCGTATCCCTTGAATTAATATCAATTAAGTTAATAATACTTATAGATCTAATACATCGAGAAAAAATATAATAAAGTTTGTTGCCATCCAATTTCTACGAATCTATACAGTGATTGGCAAAAATTACGTAGTTAATCAACGTATACAAAAAAAAGAGTACAATATGTATTTATTGTAATCACACACGCTAGTTGCAAGAATGTTAAGCAGATGGCCCATAAACTCCACATATCGCCTAGTGAGAGTACGATACAAATACCGAGGAGATTAGGACAATGATCGAAATTCGTCGCATGTTATGCGATGTAACCACTGTCAAGTTATAGGAAGAACTTGATCATTTTCGCAGCCTCCGCAGTGACGCGATCTGCATCAAAGTATCAAATTAATATGTTATAAAAAAATGATGCTGTAGCAGCTGCATCGTACTCTGTTCGATGGGATTCCTGGGACATCAGATACCATCAGGAACTATAATCTACTGGTATTTCACACGCGGCATATTTGAAACGATTTCAATTTGTGAGTGGTAAGGCCCGTTTTAATCAATATCAACTATCGACGGCAATTATTAATGTTATAATATTACCCAAAGTGCAGTGTAGTATTATTATTCACGAACATTTGTGGTATTCTATGATTTAGGAACTTGCACGCATTGTGTATTTGTATTTTTCGTGTTATTTAAAACATTCTCAGTTTATTTTCAACGTGTAGGTAATATCTAAGAACCGTTCTTTCTTTATCAATTTTTGACCATATAATATCGAAAAAAAAAAACATTCAGCAAGCGTCTGATTGCGGGGGAATTTTCACTGATCGTCGACATTTTCAAGTTATAAATAGTGAAGAGCGTTATTCAGGCGCATAACGTGGCCGGGATACGAGGAGTATTTATAAAGAGTGTGTATCAACTTATACAATTCCGAGTCCCACGGTGAAAAACAGTTTTGTTTGCTCCTTATATATATTGCGTATGCCTACCTTTATAACTCGTAAAAATAGTGGAAGTCTCATAGCGAACAAGCGTGCAGAAATTGAATTGGCCGATTGCAGCAATAAGAATCAGATAAACACACTTCTTCAAACGAAAAACACGTGCAGCGGAAATACATAGACGTACCGATGAAATTACTGTTTTACATCGTATTGAATAGTAACCCGTACCCCTTCATGAGCAAAGAGCTTATGAACGCGGAGTAAACAAAACATTTTTTTTGACAAAAACCTGAACGGTGCTCTTCTTTGGTTATAAATGTGGAGAAACAATGATCATTCCCTCGTCAGAACGCTTGATGTATTGCCGCTGTTACATAGTTTTATAGGAGTGATCAAACTTTTTTTATGGTTTTATGATCACACCACGCCGCTTTTTGTCAAACCCTTGTTAAATCGTTTGTTTAATAAAACTATTCTTAAAACTAGCATGTGTTTTCTTAATCCGACAATAAAATATTGTTTTGACGAGCGGATCTATAATAAAAACAACCGATGTTATAAAATTGTCTAGATAAATGGTTTTTTCAATAATACTCAATTCTGCCGCATGGGGCTAATCACTCCAAAACCGTAAATACTTGTTATTTATGTATCGCTACTCAATAAAACCAACAAATACTCGAGCATGCGACATTAAAAAAATATTTAACCCTTAAATATATTTCATTCAAATTTAAAGTTGGAAGCCATCAGGAAATTTGCCTGAAAATATTTTCAAAATGTTTAACTAAAAATGCATTTGAATAAGTGAAAACAGAAAGTGGACATGTATACTGCCAGAAATAATAGATTTAACAAAAAAAAGAGATTTATGTTCAGATATAGGGTTCAATTTTCCTTCAATACGTTTTGGTCATTTCTTGATCCATAAACCCTTACGTTTATGCAAGTGGTCAATTTGCATATGAGCGGTTTTTATATACAATGATACTGGACATTTCTCTTCTCATTGATTCGCCATTAAACGGTTAATATAATAGATGTCATTGATGCACACATTCATAAATACCTACGGTGTCGGGAATCACCAGAAATTACGGTCACTATATAAAACATACATTAGAATCATAAACAAAAATAAATTTTAAAACAATCAGTAATTGCTTTATAATATTTATATCACAACTTTACAATATAGATATTACAACTTTCGTAGAATTTTCACACCAACTGTATTTACAATAGAAATTAGGACGTGAGAATCTCTAAATAGGTATTTAAAAAAAAAAGAAATGTCTACGCATTTGAAATGTCTATTAAAATTAACAGAATGTTTTATAAATAAACCGTAATTATTTAAATAATCGTATTTATTTATTTACTTGAATGTGAGGTACGGAAGAAATAAGAAATAAATATAATAATAAATAATATCCTCACAGCTGTTTCTGTACCAACAGACTTAAATCATTCCCAATTCACATTAATACATGTAAAAATGATAAATACAGAACATTGCAAAACTATGCACCTACAGATAGGTATGTAGCGAGTATATTTCGTACTACACAGGGTGGACCACATTAAAGCTACGATGTTATGTTATTTCATGTTTTAACATTCATTATATGCATACCTACATAAATACTATTGATGTTTTGTTATTTGCGTATAATTACTAGGTCCAAACTGAGTAGGTGTTTAATGAAAATAGATTTAGGTTATCTTATACACAGAAGACTACTACAGAAGGCATGCAGGTCGGTCTAGCTTTGCCTGTAACAGAAACATCACCACAGCAGTCAGAACACCATCGACACTATCGAATTACAAATAGATACGGAACATTATTACTTCTATTTCGAAACATTTATGGAAGATCACGAATATATACACTATGTACTATCATTAAAAGGTGTACTACTCCTACTCCAACTTCACTTTTCACGAAGTTCATATAAATATTTGCAATGACTGTTAATATAAAGTCAATTACAATAATGCAGTGGCATATAATTTTTATTAACTTAACAGAAACGTTAAAGTTAAATACAACGTGCATATATCAATGAAGAACAAACAAAGATCAATTTTGGGAGCCAAATTGTAAAAAATGCAAAATATCCAACGTTTGTCCGTTGGGAATACCTACGCTTTCTACATTGGCACGTTAGTAAAACAGTATGGATGATTTCCTTTTTAGATATATCTCAAACAAAAACATGCACTATCGATAATAAGGGCAACGTAAACAAAATTTCGTAATGGTGACTAAAAGCATGTAGGTACCTTTTATCTAAGACAAAAGTTAATATTGACTTAAATGTTCAAAAAAGTAGTAGGAACAGGACAATCTTTTACGATAGGTTAGTAGAAGTAAAGGGCATTGATATATAGTCAAGGAAACATTCTTGTAGGATCTCTCAATATGTTAATATTAAGTAATGTAGTTGTAAAATACTATAATAGAGCCGGAACCACTTTTTTATTCAAAATAAGAGTTTAAATAACTGTGGGGGTGCAGGTTACTAGTTTATGAAATGGTATTTTATTTTTTTATATTGTTCTAACTAAAAAACAAACAATTTTGACAATCTTACAATCAATGGGTTTTTTCTCGAATTCGAAATACGTTTTATATTTTATGATGCATTTAAAAGTAGGGCGCTATAATATTTCTTCAGGGTGTGCTCTCTAAAATGACGGTGTTGCTTGATGTGACAGAGTAACTTGGTTTGACTATATGCAAACTGTCCAATCAACGACTACAAAAATGTAAAAGAAAAAAAAACAGTTGTGACGTTTTTAACACAAAATTTGAAATTTGTCATTTTTGAATTCATTTTACCGTCACGCCTGAGAACTAAATGATATAAATTAATATTAATACTACAGTCCTTGGCCACATATTAGGACCACCCACGGTTTTAGTAGTAAAATAAAACAAATCAATAATTGTTATTATACGTTTATAAAAAACGCTTGGGAAGCAGAAATGTTTTTATTTCCATTTCGATGTATCCCATGACATCTTTTTCATTTTTTTTTTTTATAATATCTGCAATAAACCAATTTAAAATTGTGAAAAAATATTCACTAATTAACAAAACAAAACAAACTAACAATAAAACGACAAAAAATTATCTTGAAAGAAACTAACTTGTTTGGTAGTTATTTGAAATGTATGTACTAAATACATATAATAAATGTTGCATAAATTTAAATTTTAAAATTTTTAAATAAGTATTTACGTGTGTGTGTTAAATTTTTGTTTTCCATTAATATGTTTATATGATGTCATAAAAATTCTAAAAACATTAATACGGTAAAGAATAAAAGAAATTACCTTATCTTATTATCATTTATAAAAATTACACAGAAAGTGTTAAAAAGGACACAAACAAGAGTTTTATTAGCACTTTAAAGGCCAAAGGCTAGCGTGCATACTATCGATATAAGGCTGAATAGTATCTCTGCATTTAGGTGCGCATCTTCTGTCAAACTGTGCCCTTTCGGACATCGCTTGTACTTTTGTTTGATCGTTGAGCACAACGTTAGCAATTGAGAAAAAAAAAAACAATATGCTTCAATACGTAAATTATTTGTATGTCCCTAAATCGTTATCGATACAATTAGTGCCAAGTTTCGCCCATTGAAAACGTGTTTATCACAGGGGTTGGTTTTGGTTTTTTAACGGAGCGTATGCAATTTAACTCTGTTTCATGCAGACGTCTAACGTGTCCATGTTTTGATTCCCTTTTCACAACCAGTTGAGCAATGCCTCTACTTGATAATGCATGGTTTTCAATCGTCAAATTAACGACAGGAAGATCATCCCTAGTGGAAATTTTCTTCTGCCGCAAAATGACCGCCTGGTACTGGTACTGGGAATAATTTCTTTCAGCAAACAAAAAATATACTGTACCGTTTACCGGATTTTTTTTGCAATTTCACGTATCCAATAGAGTCAATATATATATAGGGTGTGCCACTTAAAATTCCCAGGTCAAATATATCGGAAACGGATAAGGATATTTTAATTTTGTAAAAAGTAATTGCAAAAGAATGTGATCGACTCCAGTTTGCCATCACAGTTGTGTTTTATTATGTGAAAATAAAGATGGAGCAACGATCAAAAGATTTTGTTTTCAATTCTTTTTTATTTGGAAGAGTGACAAAAATACTCCAAACGGTGGCACTGGTAATACTACAAACTTCTTCTAGATCCCTCACCACAAGCTGCACTAAACTGGTCTAGAAGAAGTTTGCAGTATTTGAAAGATTATTAAAATTAAAGTAAATTTTGCTATTAGTGTTAGTTTCGAAAATTTAACAGTTTCGTGGATATTTGTGTTTAAAGAAAGTAAGAGTAATCCCAATTTTTGTTTTTATTTTTTTTTTTTCATATTTCTCTAAGCAGATCAAAAATAACTAACAAAGATGTTCAAAATTGTTGCCTTCTTGATTATTGCTACATAACGTATATCACCTTATATGCTCTCTTCTGCAAACTTTTAACAATGAATTTCGATTAACTCTTTGGACACTTGCATAAATTTTATTATAAAAGTCGTCTGTTATGGGTCCTTGTAAACCGCAGCTTTCACGTAACCCCACAAAGAAAAATCTAAGGACGCCATTGGTACCAATCCAACGCAATGGGAACGAATTTAAATAATCAGTAACCATTAAAGCATTATGCGCAGGTGCCCCGTCTTGATGTAACCACATATTATTTCGCAGCTCGATTGGTACATCTTCCAAAAGTAGTGGTAACGCATTTTGCAAGAACTCTAAGTAGCGTACACTAGTTAACGTTTCTTGATAAAAGTGAGCGCCTATAATATATCCGTTTAAGATTCCACACCAAACGTTAACGCCAAAAACTGTTTGATTCTTTGTTTGCCTTATCCACTTAGGATTATTTTCTGATCAATGACGAACATTATCCTTAATTAAAATGCCATTGTTGTGAGAACGACATTCGTCGCTCCACATTATCTGATTTATGAAGTTGTTGTTTTTCCGCTAACAATACAGAAAATTCTGTCAGAAATTCGAGTCTACGTTGATTTTTCCCTAATATTAAATGGTGCACTAAATGAACCTTATACGGAAAGTATTTATTTTCGTTTAGGATCCTACGGCAAGAAGTTACAGATAGATTATTTTGTTCTTTTAATTGCCGTAATGATGTCAGTGAATTGCCATTAACTGTTTGTAGTACCTCTGCCGTAATTTGATCAGTTCTTACTCTCTTCTGTTTGAATCGTTTTGGTTTTTCGGAGCTACCATAATTACAGAGATTATCACATAGACTTCTAACTGTTTTGTGATCTGGTAGAGATTTGTTTGGAAAGCGTTGAGCATATAATTGCACTGCTTCAGATGCATTATCCTCCATAAATTAGGATCATATTCAATTTATCTTCATTTGTGTGTAAAACCGATTTCGAGGCAGAGCAAATAAATATTAGAATGAAACCAATTTTCGTGGTAACTAGCAATGCTAGCAATCGAGCAAATGTCACTAATGTCCAAATATCTCCCAAATTATCAAAGCAAGCATATAACACTAATATCAAAGCTTTTTATCTACATATCGACTGGAGATAGGTAGCCTATGACATTGCTAAAAATGTATAAAAAGCAATTATAAGATATAAATTATGTTGACTATGAATAGTTAATATGTTAACTAGTTTTTTGTTCTTACAAATATTTAGTGAATCATAGCGACAAACATTGAAATTACTCTTACTTTCTTTAAACACACGAACTGTTAAATTTTCGAAACAAACATAAATAGTAAAAATTGTTTTAATTTTAATACCCTTTCAAATAAAAAATAATTCAAGATTCCAGCGATCAAACAAAATTTTTCTAGTCGTAGCGGCATCTTTATTTATATGTAAGGAAAAACTGAAGTCAATCACACTCTTTAGCAACTGCTTCTTACAAAATTAAAATATCTTTATCAGTTTCCGAGATATTTGACCTGCGAGTTTTAAGTGGCGCAGCCTGTATATATTTTTCATTTGATGTTTTTCACTCTGTCAACATTGAAAATAATATTTCATGAACATCAGTAAGTAAAACGCCAAATCATCGTAATAGTTTCTCAAAATCTCACACAAACGATAGATTATGATGTGCCTTCTAGGAATATTCACGATATTGTCACAATAACCCTGATGAAAGTCTACCAACACCTTTTGTTGCAAGGCCGTCCCAAGAACCGTGAACGGGTAATCAAGTAATTAAGAGATACCTTAACTATTTTGTGAATACAAGTATACTAATCACTTTGATTCAACATTACCAAACTATATTCGCCGAAATATTGAAAATTAACAAATTTTTAGGTGGCCCTGATATTGTGGCCAGAGACACTACAGCACAATAATTAAGAATATTAAGTCAGTTTTTGCCGTAATTTGTTGATAGACCCGACCCTATTCTAGTAATTAGGAGTTATGAGAGAGGCGGAATATGAGTTTTAACTATTATTGACCTATTTTGCATGCACGTATGATAAACTGCTATATACACTTTAAGTATGTATTTAAAAGTTTAATTGCACATAAAATTACAAAAGCTACATTATACATTACGTCTCTACTATTATATCACAGCAACGACTATTACGATTTATTCAATGATTCTTTACTACTTTGTCATTGTTTTTCATGGCTTTCATGTCTCCTTTGATTATGGGATATACAGGGCATATGGTTAGAAATGAAACCCACGTAATCTCTGACGTTACCAGGCATAAACAATACATTGACTATTAAAAATAATACTAACGAAAATGCTAATAGAATATAGATATAAGCTGCCCTTATGCAATCTTATATAGCAAAATTTTAGTCACATCCATCACGTGGCTTTGTTAGTTCGAGTAGACTTTACTCTTAGAGCTAAAGTTGCCATCGCGAGCTGCGTACAGAAAAATCACGTTTGAACCATGATAACTAGAGTAACTGACGGGCTGCCGTGGGGTAATCATGGAGTAATCATAGTTGTTAACAATGCAGAGAGATAAGACAATTGTCAATCTAACGTAGTTGACTAATTTGGTTTGAAGACTTATTTGCTTCTGTTGTAAAAAGTAAAACCTCTATGTTTATTTAGTTGTCCTCGGCTATCTAGTATTTTAGGTAAGCATCCTCATGAAGAAGTAAAAAAAAGTCTAAAAATGTGTCAAGCTGATAGACATATTTGATTGATAAGGACAGCGTTCTAGTAAGTCTAAAGGTGAAAGTAAAAACAACTGATTGAGCAAAATTGTAACTCGCCCGACTTCAACGCTTTAGAGTTTTGTGCTCAAATAGTCGTTTTTACTTTCATGTATTTCCCTGACTATTGACTAACAAAATTTGCTATAACATTGCCGTCTCTCTCTATACAACGTATTTATTATCTATGGGTAAGCGACGAGATCGACACTTCAGAAGTGTGAACATATCCAGTAGTTACTTAAATGCCAGTACATTACGTTTTCCAACTATATAGGCTAAGAAAAGAGAATTTAGGAACTCCTAAGTATACTATGGACTAATAGAGAAGTACTTCTTCTGCAATGCGTTTACGATCACTTTTACCATCTAACCTCAAACGGTCGCAGAATGTGACATAACCAGTGCTGCCAACATATAAAAATTTAATCCGTTAGATGACACTTGAAATTCCGCCAGATTTGAAAAAAATCCGTCAAATATTTGAACCAGTTTGAACTCCATTTCTAAACTTTTGTATGTACTTTCCCCTCAAAAGATCGTTTGGAAAACACAATCACTTAATTTTTGATATACTTACAATGAATGTGACAGTAGTTCTAAATGAATCTTACTGATTTGGTGATTTATATATGTATACATTAACGGAAACAACATGTTTCCCTGATTTCAATTCTTGAATTTAGTTGAGTTGATGAAATTTTGGTATAATGTATATTATTACAAAAATCCACTAGAAATTAAGCTGGTTTTGCTAGTTTTCCGCTAAAAAATCCGCTAGCAGCTAAAGGTGCAATTCTACCGCCAAATGCAATGTTAATTAAGCTAGAAGTAGCAAGAAATCCGCTAAATTGACAGCACTGAACATAACCGACTAATTTGTGGCATAGCCTCAACTCTGCCACCACACTGCTTTTAACCACGGTAATACACACAGTAACATTTTCATACCCGTGGGGTGGCACCTATCGGGCGCGTTCCCAGGTGGCGGATAGGGAGGCCCAGCGCACCTGGCTTGATTCTTTAATCCTGAACAGATGCCCTGGGTTAGCGCGTTATAAGCCTAACCAGACACCATGACCCAGAGATCTGAGCGGTCTAAACCCCGCAATATGGTGGAGAGTGACTGGATGTGCCTGAGCGACTAAACCCGCAATATGGTCTAGGTGAAAGCCGATCCGCGGACCAGCCTCCCGGCCCAGCTGTAGTGTCGTGGCTTAGGGCTTGCACCGGGGTTTTACGATGCCAGCTTCTGTTCCACTGAGTGAACGGTTGCTGTTAAACCATGCTCCTTCTGCTGTTTGTGGACACGTCTCACAGGCGGACGGGGCGGGGGGTATTGGCTTCACCGTCCAGACCAAGAGGAGACAATCTCAAGAAAACCTAAATCCTAAGGTGGAGGGGGCCAAGCCGAAGGGATGCGTGGCTGAATAGATGATCAGTTATTATTGGTACCCACCTGGGGGCAACAGGCGGCACCCCCTTGTATACACGCCTTGTGCCTATAATGGGAGCTCTGTAGGCATCGACGAATTACTTCTTCCGTACTCGTGGGACTAATTATGGAATCTAGAGCAACAAAACCTTCAACACTGGAGTCTGAAGAGAATCCACAACGCATGGAGACTGAAGAGAATCCAGAAACTAAAACAACCCAATTGGCACAGCGGTCTGACAGTGAGACCGCTGAGAAGAAGGATCAGGCACCCGAGGAAAGAAGAGTTCTCTCGGGGGCGCAACGGAAGAAACTAAGGAAGATGAGGGAGCAAGGTATTGATACCAGCAATATAAGGCTCCCCCTTCCACAGAAAAAACCAAAGAGTACGCCTGAATCAACGGGGGCCGTTAAGCGAACCGTGTCGACCAGGGGTACTCGAGATAAAAAGGAGACCAAACGGACGAAACTTGCGCCCGGGGTCGCGGATTACAAGGCTGCCCTCAAGGAGGTCAAAGCAGCCATAATCCCGAAGGATTACCCAGCCAGTGTGGTAACTGGGGAATCTGTGGGAGCTATTAGAGAGGCCCTGATGGGCATCATAGCTAGGGCGAACAGGGCGCCGAGGTTTGAATCCTCCCGCCTCATGGACGACTACTATGGAGTAATCTTTGCGGAAGAGGACTCGTTTAACACAACGAGAGACTATCTCGCACAAGAAACAAATTGGAAGCTGATCAGAAGTGATGAGCTTCCAAAGCAACAGCGAGTGCTGGCATTCCTACCAGAGACTACGAAAGAAGATCTGACAGTAGGTTTGAAGCGGCTCGAGACAGAACCCGGGGCTCAGGGTCGACCGATGGGCAACCCTTGGCTCCAAGTCTTCCGACAAGGGACTACACGTGAGTCTTCGGATTGACAAAGATTCTGAGGAAACGTTGGTGCGGGCTGGTTGGAGACCGTACTACCGGGATCAGAGGGCCAGTTTTGTGACCCTGGAGAAAAATAAACCCAGGACGCGGGAAGAGGGAACCTCAGAGGAACCTCAGACGTCGACATCCGGGAATTAAAATGGCGCTGAAGATATTGCAAATCAATCTTCAGCACAAAAAGACAGCCACGGCGACACTCTGTCAAAGGGTGCTGGCTGAAGACGTTGACATCCTACTAATCCAGGCACCATGGATTTCTAAAGATAAAGTAGGAGGATTGCAGATTAGGGGAAGGGAGCTGATAGTGGGTGCACCTAACGCTAAAATCAGAACTTGTATCTGTTTCAGATCTGATCTGGACGTGATGCCAATCATGGAACTGTGTACCGGAAACATGACGGCAGCCAGACTTAAAGTGACAATAGATGGAGAGGTACTAGAGACGATCGTTGCGTCTCTGTACCACCCATCGACTCACCAGAAGGACTACCAGGATCTAATATGGAGACCCTAGTGGCGTTCACCAGCAAGAATAAGCTGGAACAAATTGTTGGAGCTGATACCAATGCTCATCATGTGACATGGGGCAGTAGGGACAATAATTCAAGAGGTAGTCTCTTTTTGAATATTTATGTGGTACTGAACTTGACTGTCTGAACCGTGGCGACAAACCGACGTTTAGCACATCGAGGGCGGAATCACTAATTGATATAACTCTCTGCACTCTAGGGGTGCGGAACAACATCAGGAATTGGCACGTATCGGATGATCCATCTTTGTCTGATCATGCGTACACTAGCGACACTTTCTAATTGTACGACCTACAGGGTAAAATAGAGCCCATATCTTTAACGTGGATAGTAGACGGATTTATGCAGTAATGGCCGCTTCGAAATATGTAAACACAGATGTGCGGTCTCTCTGTCGGTTATTTTAAAAAAGCTTAGACTGGATTTATTAATGTGCGAAGTTGAATGCATCCCTTATGTATTTGTTATCTTTGCGTAGGAATAAATTTATTTGATGTTTGAAGTATTTCGAATAGCTGTAGTGTTATTGAATGGTTTAAAAGGTATTTTCATTTTACAGTTGAACTATGAACTAGAACTAAACCAAAGGCATGTTAATTATACAATAAATAGCAATATCAATGGTTTATTACTTTTATTCATTTTATACGTATGCAAATAATAATGAAACTATCAAAATGGATCGCATGAAGACATTTAAAGTATTTAGCTATACTGAAATCAGTAAAGCACACCTCCGTTATGAATGAAACACTTTTTCAATATTACTGAACACATGAAAAAATGTTTCATTCAATCTAGTTAATGCATTAACTAGATTGCGACAGCCCTATGCAAGATATTAAACAATATATAATAAGGATTATTACTACTTGCACTTTTCGTGAAGTGGGTGTTGCGCCAATAATTTATTAAATGCAGAGAAATTTGTAGTAATTTCGTTATTGACAGAAATGCATGTTTGTTTCCCTGCAGCGTTACCCAAATATGCTTATATTTTTTAATCTATTAATGTCATGATGATTCATATCATTTTTTTTTAACATCGCTCCGGCTTCTTTCTTTAACATTAAATAATAAAGGAGATATGGCGAGGATGCATTCAAAACCATGATTTTATATCAGATTATCAGATATTAGAAGGAAAAAGCTCTACACTCGTCAGAAATATTTTTTATTAGTTATGTAATGTATGTTTCCATTAATATTATAATAGCAAGATAAAATAATATTTCGATTATAATTCCCTAGTTTCAAAGATTTTACCTCAAAAGTCTCACATATTTTTTCAAAAGAAATACAAAATTTGAATTAGTGCTAATTGAACAGTAGTGATAGCTATAAATACAAAATGCAGGTTTAAATAGTAATTAATGATTAGTTTATATAAATATTAATTATTCATTATGTTAATATCGAAAAAAGGAGCCGGGCGAATTAAAAAATAGTTATGAAAACAATCATTGTGATCAATTGGATTAAAAACACAACATATTTGGTAAAGCTGTAGGGATTTGTAAAGAAACAAACATCTGTTTGTATACAATATTATATTTTAGGTAAGTAAATGAAAAATTCGAATTGTGCTAACCGAGGTAGGTCGGCAGCATAAGTATCGCCTTGATGTATTTAATTCTCTCTATTTTATAAGATCAATGTTTTTTCTATGTTTATTTACTGCATTCTTCTTACATTTAAAGTAGATTTACTACAAAATAACACCGAGCCGCACATCTGTGTTTACATATTCGAAGACGGCAGTGAATGCATAAGTCGTCTACTACCCATGCTACACATTTAGGCTCTGTTTTATGCTGTTAGGTCGTACAATTTCAGAAAGTGTCGGCTAGGTACATAATCCTATGAAATTATCTAAAGCTCTACGCAACGGAGCTAAAAAACGTCACAGGGATCCCAGAAGGACTAACGGGGGTCCTACAGGAAGACCTCTCTGCAGCAGCCCGTAACTATCCTGTAAGGATCAGAATAGTGAGGAACTAGATTGGCCCTTGTATGGTTGCAAGGACCATTCTCTCCAGGCTATGAAAACAACTGTCCACTAAGGAGCGTCGCTCGCCAAGACAGGCCGCTTGGTGGAGTAAAGAGCTGAACACTCTCAGAGAGAATACACGCCATTATTTAACAGGCGAAAAAAAAACGGGAAACTGGAAGCATATAAGGCTAAACTAGGTACCTATAACAAGAAATTAAAGAATCGAAAAGAAGGCCTGGAGAGAACTTCTGTGAGGACATAGAAAGTGTCCCGAACATAGTCAGAATATCCAGGATTCTGAAAAAGGACTCTTCTAATACACTCAGTCCATTCAGCTGCCGACGGGAGTTCACAACACTGTGGAAGAGACTCTTGAGCACTCAGTGTGCACTTTCCCGAGTCGGACAGGTGGACTTCGGCAACACAAACCAATCAGACGCAGTGAGGAGGGCGTCTATGGAAGAATGGAGAAATCAAACGATATTTTCAAACCTCATCTTTCGTTGGCAGTTTGAGTCGTTTGAACCGTACAAATCACCGGGCCGGATGGCGTGTTTCCAAGATTGCTAAGGAGGAATTGGAGACATCATGGGGCCCTCTTGGAGATATTTAGAGCTAGCCATGCGTTGGCTACATTCCAAGGCTTGGAGAGATACTAGATGTGTGTTCATTCCGAAACCTGGGAAGGGACATACTTATCATCTGAATCATTTCAGACCATTAGTCTCACATCTTTTATGCTGAAGACTATGGAAAAAATTATACACCTAAACGTTACAGAGGAGTACTTGCGAGATATCCTCTGCATCCTCTGCAATGGGCATACCAAAGGGCAAATCAGGCGAGGCTGCCCTGCATAGTTTGGTGGAAGGACTCGAAAGGAGCCTAATCAAAAGGAAGTTGGCCCTTGCAGTATTTTAGATATCGGGGGCGCCTTGATAAACACATCACGCCCTCGATCAACCAGTCACTAATGGAACGGAACATTGACCACACGACTAGCAGATGGGTTGACTGCATGCTAAAAGGCAGAGTGGTCTATGCCAATATGCTAGATAAAATATCGCCATGAGACCACTAGAGGTGTCTCAAGGGGAGTACTGTCACCTCACTGCTGTGGAGCTGGTCGTGGATGATCTCGTCAGATCATTAAACGAAAAGGAATATGGACCAAGGGTACGCTGATAACATTGTCAGCGTAGCTAGGGGGAAGTTCCCAGGCTGGTGGCGGGCATCATGCGTAATGCACTGCGAATGGGGGAGGAATGGTGCCTTTCACAAGGACTCTCAGTTAATCCACAAAAAGCAAGTTGGTTGCCTTCACCAACATGAGAAAACTCAATGACTAGGCGCTTAGACTGTTTGAGCAGGAGTTACAATTAACCAAGGAAGTAAAGTATCTGGTGTTACCCTTGATGCGAAACGGAGCTGGAAAAATCTACTTAGTTAAAGCAACGACCAGGGCCACGCAATTATTCTGGCGCTGCAGGAGAGTTGCGGCAAACTGGGGATTAAGCCGAAGGCATGGCCTATATATCTGCCTGTATAAGACAGCGAATAACGGGGGCAGTAGTCTGGTGGAGGAGACAGAAATGTCTCCGCAGCAAAGCTGCTAACCGCTGTCCAGAGACAGGCATTGCTGGGTATCACGGTGCAACTAACAGTACAGGGACCGCCTCTCTGGAGACCATTTGGGCCTCCCTCCGCTGAACTCTATGTGAGAGCGGAGCAATGAATGCGATCCTTAGACTGAAAGCAACAACCTGTGGCATCCCATCTAGGGGGGAGGACACTCTATATTACCGGACGCTGCGGACGGCCATTGCCTACAAATGCCACGGACGCATGGCACCCGAAATATCTTCACTAAAAGGTGAAAATCTCCATACCGAACAGAGACCAGGCACGTAGTGAGATCACTGCTAACAAAACTGGTACACGGATGGATCCAAATCCAGCCAGGGGACAGGACCGTATTTGTGGCCCAGTCCTAATCAAAGGATATTCATAAGCCTGGGAAACATACAACGGTCTTCAGCAGAGGTATTCGCCTGCAGCGCTGTGCAGAAAAGATTGCAAAAGGGGGCTACATGAGGAGAAATTAATATAATGACTGACAGCCAGGCTGTCATTAAGGCAGTCTCAAACCCCTGTAACTAGGTAAAACTAGTTAGGGACTGCAAACAATCCCCAATGCACTAGCACGAGACAATACGGTGTCTCTGATTGGGTGCGGGGGAGGATATAAAGGACAACGTAATAGCCGATGAACTGAGCCAAGGAGGCTCTAAGAACACTTCATGGGCCAGAGCCCGTATGTGGGATTACTAAGGATACCGCAAGAAGGGAGATCTGACCTGGTTAGATAAAGAAAGTACAAAGAAATGGAGGTCAACTGAAGGTCAACTCCATACCAAAAACGCTGATAGGGGGGGGGATGGTAGTTCTCTGATAACTACTCCGGCGAGTAAGAAAGAAGTTAAAACCATTACTGGGTTGGTAACTGGACACTGTCCTCTGAAAAAGCATCTATACAACACAGCCGTGTAAGCGAACGTGTGTAGAAGATGCGAACTACAGGAGGAAACGAGTTTACATGTAATCTGCACATGTAGAGAAACTGAAGGTACTCAGGCAGAAATATTTCGGGAGAGATCTATGAGACCTCGAAGGTCTCAAGTTTCCACTGGGCAAGATCATGGGCTTATAGAGAACACCAAACTGCTCGAGTGAAATAAGAGAATCAATAGGAGGTAACATGCACCAACTCAAGTGCGGACACAAGGTCCACCCTAACTTGAATGAATGGAATGAATGAATGAACATTTTCATAAACGGCAAGATGCTCCTGCTACCATCTGGTATATGAAGACACGAAAACGAAGCGGTTACGATAAATATGTAATATTACATGTTTATTAAACGTTTAGTCGCGAAAAAATGCCTTTGCTGATACTGTTTTAACAATCTGTAATAATGTCTGTGACATTTTTTTATTGTTTCTTAGAAAGTAGCTCACCGAAGCGAAAGTTCTATGATAGTTACCATCACTTTGTTAATAACTATCGACTTCTCTCGACATTCTGCTTCGATTTCAATCACGATTTTAAGTACTACAAGTGAATTGCTTTCAAGAAAACAATTAATTTTCAATTGTCAATATATCCTGAAGTATTCAAGATGGGCATAGGGTACACTTAAAGAAAGTTGGATGCTTTCTACTTGAATGAATAAATACTAAAATGCAAACAAATATTGTTCATTCCATTTCTAAATAAAATGTTGTCATTAATCAAAAAATAAAATGCAGAGAAAGATGTCGTTTAATAGCCGTTATAAAAGCCTGAGAATGGCCAGTTTCGGCCGAAACTAGCCATCTTCATAAATTAAAATCTATAATGGAATGAACAATATTTGTTTGCACGTAATGAAAGTTGTTGCAAACATCAGAAAATGGCCCGGCTGATGGTCTAGTGATTTGCACGCTTGGCTATCATCGCGGGGTCCTCGGTTCGAACGGACTGCTCTCAGAGTGAGGTTTGCGTAATAATAACTCATAGCCGGGCCGATGCCCCCTGTAATTGGCAAGAGCTGTTAGGGGATGCCAAGGCATGGATTATTATTATTATTAAAGTGTAATATGACGTAGTGCAATTTGAAATTTTAAGGTTAGGTATGTGCTAATTAGTGAAAATGCGATTTCCTCGAAATAAAAGTCGACGTGTCTTTGGTTTTGTTTTTATTTTGCAATCGTTAGTGTTTTTGACTTATATAAAGATGGGGAAAAGGCAAGAAAACAAGGTCTTGATCCTCACGAAATTCTTTAATGTATCGCACTACCGGTTTCGCTCTAGCCGAGCATCCTCAGGTCAGAATTCAAAATCAGTTTAAAATTATTTTAAAGTACATTTTTTATATTCTGAGTGTCAACATCTTTTTTAAAAATTTAAAGTGTCGTTTGTTTTAATTTAGTGTTTTATTATCCATTTAATGTCTGTTGAAAAAGCAAGAAAACAAGTCTTGCTTTTTCCCTTTATTAAAGATGAATCGTTTTCAAGTGAACCCCCACTATATTATACTCTAGTCTTTCTACTATTAACCCAATTAATAAGCATAACATATTTTGGGACCTCTATTATTACTTACTATTATTTTATGAAATAAAATATCGCATGAATTATGATACTACGATTTAATACATAGTCTACAAAGAAAGCATCTACCCTCACTTTGATTATTACAGAAATTGCGAATAAAATTCAAGGTAAATCATTCCTTAAATTAATACATGAAAAATGTATTAGAGCGAAATGTAAATGTTATGTCATGACGAAGTAGTAAAGAATCGTTCAGATCCAATTCGGTTAACAAAAAGAAAAACATAAATTCATTTTACAAACCGACGACCATCGCGTTATTTCCTAGAAAAATAACCGCCCCGCAATATCTAAACTATCGTCTCAACATCGCTAATCACTTGGACACCGTGTTTGGTGAAGATGAACCTTATCAAATTCTCATCGCAACTCTTATAGCCTTTAAGGTCATCGTTCGATTTGCTACTGTGTACGGACCATCTGTCGCGATCAACCATGTCGAAATTCGTGCAACTTTGTGAAGTTTTCAGCGAATTTCCACGTCGTTGGTGCTGTGTTCGCCTGTGTCGATCGAACGTACCTCGTTATCCGAATCCTCCCGACACTTGACAACCGTGTGCTCGCCTAAAGAATCCGTAATTATCTTGACTGCTTGTCCGGGATGTTTGAAACTGTTCAAGACGTTGTTCTTGTTCAGATGATCAACGGAGCCTATAGGCGGGTAACTTTCCGGGTGCGACTGATTTCCGCTAAACAAGTTATTGTTGCAAATGCTCATGCAATTCAATGATGTTGGACTCGGAGAATCCATGGATATGTCCACAGGCGATGGCGTTAATAAATAATTGCTTTGTGTAGAAACCGGAGGCAACAAATACTTACTAGGATATCCATAGAATAGCAGCAATGCAAAATCGAGCGATAATGAATATTTTCAAAAAGAATGTATGCACGTATATGAATTCCATTTTACACTATCATCAATTACGAATATAATTTTGTTAAAAATTAAAACTTGTTTATTTTTGTGAACGCAAGAATCGTGCGCTTAGAATAGTGGTCATATTTGTAATTAGTGATAACGTAAAACTAGCTTAATAAAATAAAGATAAAAAGTACTCACTTATTCTCAATCCAACCAAAGAGTTCGTGTCTTTTAATATACTCAATCACTTTATCCGGTATTAAGTACTTTACAGATTCATGCCTTCTCAAAGCTCTTCTTACTTTGGTAGAACTAACATCGTTTTTAATCCATTCCGTAACGATTGCGATATTACTCTAAAAGTTATTAAAATCTTATTTCCAAAACAAGTTTTTTGTCTACTGACAGGTACATCTGGAGGGAAAAGTTATCGAACGATGGGAGCCTAGGAAGCATGAGTTGACTCTAACAAGAACCCATATTTTCTCTCCTTCTCGATCTAGCTCGTATCGTTCGGAAACTTGAATCCCGGCGCACACGGGTCGATTGCCACTTCGATTAGGTACGACTCGAACGCGTGTGCTACAAGTGTAAAAAGCGCCATATATACGAGTTATGTGATCCAAGCGTCGTGCCCTCCGTACAAGCACAGAATAGAGAGTACCCAGAGATTTCACTTCAACATTATTCCTTATGGTCACAATTTTATTTTTTGTTGTTTATACGACGCCACGAGTCTGCGTATAGCAATACAGCAGTGCGCAATCGCTTCGAAAAAATGCCAAGAGTTGATTGAAAAAGGATATAAACATCGCCAGAATTTAATTAAAAAAGGATAGAATATCTGTCCATTTAATTACCGGAGTAAAACTTCTGTTATTCTCTATTCTGCGGAACAAGGGATGATTTTATATCAATCAATCTGCGTTCTTAACTGCTGAAGTTGAAATTTATACACCAATTTACGTCTGGTTCTAGTTACACTTTTCTAATTATTACAATTGCAAATGCACAGGTGATGACGCGACGATTTGATGTTTTATGGCTACATTGTGTTATACAAAATTACATCTTTACTATTTTTTAAAGTATACATTATATTTTAATAATTGATTCTTACAGATTTGATAAAATTAAATTTTCTGTTTTCTTCTTCCTTCGAAATCTTTGTTTTGCTAATCCTCTCTTTTAATCTTGATCAACCTTTCTTCTAATACAATTATTTTCTTAATAATTTTTTCTTTGGCTGACTTCTTTTTTGTTAAAATTTTACTCAATAAACTTATTCAAATAGTCTTCATCTCCATTATAAATGTTTATAAACAGACTACAGAAGTCCTTGCTGTTGGAACAATTGAGTAAAAAACAGATTAAGTAGTGGGGAATCCAGCAATTAAATTAAAAATGTTATGGGAAGTTCTTTTTTTTCACCAATATTTCGCTATTTAATAATAACCTTTTCAGGGTCAACTAAGGTACAGAAACACAAAAAATATATAAATTAATTAATTTAAAAATTTAAACTACATATATGCAACTACTTGCAATTTGAACTATATGTGGAAGATTGCAAGTACGATCGACCAACAAAAAATATTCTTGTCATAAACAACGTATAAAAAGTAATCTTGGGTTTAATAAAAAAAAAACAACAGTAATAATTACATTTAAAAACAAATTACAAGCAAATTAAAAGAAGCTTTAAAATTTAGAGTAAATTGTCATAACGACGTCAAAATTTAAACACGAGACAAACAACACTAAAGCTATGTGAACCAATATCAAAGTTTTTTTTGTTTTTTGTTATGATAATAAAAAAATAAGAACGACATTATTTATACAAGGATAACAAACATTAATAAACTGAATTAAAATTATCGTCCGACTTAAAATTCATTACACTCCCAATCCTATTAATTTCAACCATCTCCAAGAACTCTCTGCGTTTCTCGTTCTCTGTAGTTCTTAATACTTTGACATTATCAAAATCAGGTGTATTTTTGTTATTAATGGCATGTGAAGTCAAGGCACACCGTTGTTTTCTGGTGTTTATGTCACTTTTATGTAAAGTAAGTCTCTTAGCCAACTAGATGTTTGGCCCACATATTGTAACGAACAATCGGCGCAGGAAATCGAATAAATGACATTATGTTTAAGCAATTTCTCGGTACTATATTTGATTTTAGGAAAATATCTAGAGATAGGGTTGCAATTATAATAACTGAATTTCAATTTCAAGTTGTCAATCAACAAAACTTTTGCTAACTTAGGGGTAACATAATGAATATACGATAATTTGAAATAACTATTGGTGACATTTAAGTTTCTTAACGCATGGACACCATCAGGTAACTTCATTAATTGAAGTTGATATGATTGGGAGAGCTAAAAAGTATCTTACTGATGAGGGATTTTGGGTATCTGTTGTTGCAAAATATATCAACCAGTTGTAATAAATTATTTTTTGTGAAGGTAGAGTGACTTATCCTTGACACTCTATTTTTTCATTGCAACTACCGTATTAGTTTCATGACTCATATCGGAGGACTAGAATTAAAATTAAGAACCTACTTGAATTAGTAGGTTTTCTAAAACAAGTAATATCAATAGAATTATTTTTAATATTTATGTGTGCCCTGGTTATTAACATCTCGAAAGCTATCTCTTTCTTTTTCCTCTTTGGTTGTACGTCAATAATGTCGTTCACATAATTTTACCATATTCTTTTTTTATATATAAATTAACCATTTTTAACACAATGATTGGTTTAATGTCAATAATATGCCGTAACAGTAAGTTCGGAAGAAAAGAAAGACTAAAAGGATGTGGATGCATCTGTATACAGAGCCGAACTATTCGTTATCAACTATTTTTACAGCTCGGGATGCTAGTCCATTTTACGCATCTAAGAAGCTACCGCTGTTTTCCTTTTTTTTTTAATTTGGAAAAATAACATGGTACCACATAATGTCCCTTACAAAAATCCCCAGATTTTTTTTCAAAAGCTATCTAGGACGCAGATTACAGATTTGTTATTCATTTTCCCCAGTCAGGTCAAACTTAGATTTTGCAGTTAGAGTTGCGATTTTTCTAGTAGAGATCGTTGATGATAGATGCCATTCATCCATGCATGAATTTTTCTTTCAGTGCACCTTATACTTAAAATACGATGCAATTTAATAGTTCTGGCGCATTTTGAAAGGAACCGGAACTTTTCCGTAATTGCATATTTTTAGTAAAAAAACCAAACAGCCATTTTTAATGTAAATGTATTTATTAGAAAAATTCTGTATATATATATTTTTTTTGGTAATCGTGAATAGTCTTCGTCAGAGGTTTCAAACATAAGGCTACAACAGTATTGACCAACATTTTAGCGAGGGAGGCTCTTTCCTTGATATACCTCTAGGTCTTCTAGTACGTATACCTAAAGTGGTACGCACAGAAGGGCGCGACAACTACGTTTCGGTCCGAACCAGTTTCTTCAGGAGCAAGCTGTGGATGAGGCTCCTGCTTCTCCGGCTGTTCTTGCTGCACTTCTTCCTCCTTCGTATCTTTAAATTCTTCTCTCACAATTAGAGGTACCTTTCTCGGCCTGCCACATCTTCGGAGTGTTGGTGCAACTACTTGTTGTACCACTGTAGTAACAGAACTTTTCATCATAACAGCTGATTCAGGTGTTATTTCAAATACTGGTATTTTTTCTAGTGGATCGTCAAAAGCAGCCCGAGTATTGGGATCTATCGGCGTGACCTTCACGTCATCCTTAATGACGTCCACAACCCTTTCAGTTTTTTCAGCATCTACATCAATGGGTGTAATTGTTAGATCGTCGATCGGGTTTTCATCATGAGCAACTCTTGATGGAATTTTTCTCCATGTTCGTTTGAAACTTAATCCAGGTTGTCAGGGAAAAATCAGTATGGCTATGCAGCATATGAATTGTTTTAAGGACATCAATACGTTTAATTCCTTTAAAGCGTCAGCATATCTTTCACTAGTTCCTCATAGTTGTCAGCTCGTTTGTTGTCCAAAAAGTTGTTGAAAAATCGGTAGTAGGCGGCACGAATCCCCACTTACGAGTATGTCTAATAGTTGTAACACTTCTCGTATCTTACCCATCGCTATACTTTACCGTTATATTTTAATTAAGTTTAATTTTGAGGTCTAACACTACACAAAATAGATACCATAATCATTCTTTGATCTGACCAGCAAAAGTTAATAGCCGATATGGGGTCTGTACAGCATATAATTCTGAAAAAAGCAATGCAAACCCGGATTTTTTTGTGTTATACCGTGTAATCTAAAGTTTCCTTCTTCTAATGGCGGTGGTTTAAAAAATTTTGGAGGACCAGAAGTGCTTTAAATAAACTTTTGAAATTTGAGAAGCTGCTTTCCGCATTTTATGTTGTAACTTTCAAAACTAAAATGTGACCAGTACAACATATAAAAATTACAAAGAATAGAAAATAAAATAGAAATAGAAAAAAATCAACCCACAAGAGTTTTTGACGTAAAAGCAGGTGTGAAAAACCGTCAAAATACAAAATCGGCTCTGCTGAAACATGTCGCTTTTTCACATTTCGGAACGTTTTTCGTAGAAACCGTAAGGATACCAATACATCATTATCAACATTTTCATATTGTAAAATAATAATAATAAAAAAAATGATTTGCAGCCTGTAATATTTTAAGATTCGGAGGAAGATCAACAAAGAGAAATGCGAACGCCAGCTTTCGAGTTTGATGAAAATTAGCAACTACACATATTAAAAAAGTATAGGCTGTAAATATAAAATAGAATAGTTTACAGAAAAATAACCAAAAAAAAATCAGTGAAATCTGTCGACCAAACTCACACAAGACAGTTCGCTTCGGCATCGAAACGCACTCGCTCCGAGTATCAATCACCGTGTGCGCTGGACCTTAACCCTAGTACCTAGACCTGTAATTACGGTGGTTTACTACTATACCGCCTAGTAAATTTTATATAAAACAGCAACAAGAGGTTCGTTGGTGGTACATTTCTACACTAGCTTGTGCCTGAGAAAGGTAAAATATATACCAGTGTAATTCATATAACACCAACAAACAAATACAAATTGTAGACAATATTAGTGAAGGCAAATAGAGGAAGAGGGAACTTTGGTAGAACGACTAAATATATTCATGTTTAATTCGTTTCTTGAGTGGGATTTGTATTGCCTACCGATTCCCAACCATTGACAAAACACGAATATATCCAATCATTGTAAAAAAAGTTTCTGGTTTCCTCATCTTATCCATCACTAAAAAATATAATCCAAATTTTGGAAAAGAGTCCAGATTTATAGACATAAATGGCGTTTTAAACAATTTGAAAAGGTAAAAGACACTAATAATTAAAATAGTATTATTACTTACCATATACTTCGTAAGGACATCTGACATATAAATAAACTTAAGTGGGTTACTATCTTCCCTCGTAATTACAACTAACCCATGATGACCAACAATAAACTCTATCTGTAATAATTACAATAATTAAATTAAATTGTAGCCAGTAGAGTTATATGAAAAGGTGAAAAGGTTTTGGATGACCATTGGCAAATCATAAGATAACGTATGGAGTATTTTATCCCCTAACCCTCTACTATTCTTAAAGAAATTACAAAAAATGATTCCCGTACAAACCGGCACACCAGATAAATTTATTAAATTTATATAATAATGAAAACATGCCGATTACTGCACATGCAGACCTTCCAGAGTTAAGTAGCCAAATATATGGGCAAAAAAAATGATTAGTTCACAAATGATTAAATATACGCTGGCTTTGTTAAAGACACAATAAGTGATAAAACAACAAAAATTCTCCAACAACGTAGCTGCAAAACCACAAAAAGACTATATATTAACATAAGATCTAAATAACATATGTAATTCTAGATATAAAAAGCAAAGAAAAATCTAATAGGTAGGTACTACATGCGACTATTTCTTTGAATAAGAATAATAAAACACGCTCCTAGTTTCCATTTCAATTAAATACATCACGATTTTCTTTTCTTTTTAAATCCTTAATTTCAAATGTAGCTTAATTAATCAAGATTCGTAGATGAAGATGAAGATTAAAAATACCTTTATTCATTTTTGAGATACCTGTATGTTTATGCGAAAAAACAATAAAATTTAATCTAATTTTTCTAGAGGGCAACATCTAATACATCACAGAAACCAGCAAATTATGCTCTTTCTGATTCAGCCAAAGTTAGCAACGATTTGTACATAAAATAAAAAATATTGAATAAAACCATCAAAACACAAAAACGCTGCATAAGTTTCGTAACAATGTTTAAATTCTACAAAAAAATGTGTCATTTAGGCATCTGTCAAAAGTAAGTAAAGATCTAGGCATCTTTTTTAAAAATTAAGCTAAAGAATAAAAAAATATTTTGTCGATTTTCAAGTTTTTAAATAAAAAAAAATACTGAAACACTCTTTTAACAACAGGGAGTGTTATTAGGAAAACACTGTAATAAATCTGTTTCCGAGAACGAGGAAAATGGGATTAATATTTTAGGGCACATCGAAACACATCTCCGTAGTTCAGTACCTGCTACTTGTGAAGATTTCGGTATTCCGAAAACATCATATTTACTGACAACAATAATTTACTGCAATGTCGACGTCATACCCTACTAGGTAAAAAATTCGGCCATTTAAAAGCGTTAATAAATAAAATGAATAATTTAAAAGAAAACTATTGAAGATCTAATTATTATATTAATTTAATTCTACACCCAACAATATGAAAATACACAGGGTGTTTTATTTGAAAAAAATGAGTTTTACTGCGTGTGACGAGGGAACTGTCCAATTAATACAAACCCAATTTTTTTAAAACAGAAGAGTTTCGTAAATCACGTAGAATACTGCCATGCAAAGCGATGACATGCACATATTATTTAACTTGTTTGCGCTACTAGAAGCTTAAAGCAACTGTGTTTCCGCAGTACCCTACGCATTTGCGGCGCTTTTAGATCTATGTTATTAATATTTCATTGCATTCAAATATTCTCCTTTAGGCTTTAAATGAAAAGTAATAATTCCTAAAATAATTTATAACATTTTTGCGCCTCCGTCCAGAAACACTCATTTTGCAGTAGTTCAAAGCGGCAGGAAAACTGCCGTCTTCCTACCTAGGCAGACAAAAATGTCACTAAAGGTTGGCCACACTAGATTCCACATGATAGACGTGTAATACATTGTCATTAAGCTACTGTTCAACCATGCTAAGATGAATTGGTCTTCATTGCACTTATTATTGATAAATAGATATGAAACTAGAAAGAAAATTACAGAAAAAGATTTATTCTCGGAAACGTCAAAATACATATGTAACGTATGCAGTGGCGGTTTCTGTATAGGAGCACATGAGCACGTGAACCCCCTAAACAAATCGTCGATTACAAACTAATAAAATCTATTACTCGATCTTAATATATTCGTGAAATATAAGGCAGCGAAACGAATAAACGACGTTCCTTTCTATACATATTGTAACGTTTTTCTAGTTTTTAAAACGTTGTCGGGGTTTTAGAGAAACACACAGGCGATATATTTAAATTCACTTATTCTATTAACACAATTACGGTATTTAAAATCTATTAAAAATGCTTATTAATTAAATCACTTAACCACTAATGTCTTTATTTATGTAAACGATTTATTTGTACCGATATTTATATTACACGTACTAATTCACTTCACGAACCGCACTATCGAACTCGTATCGACTCACTGCCTCCTGGCCAACTCGACGCGTTATTTATAGCTGGCGCGAACTTCCAGATTGTTCGAGACTCTTCTAGAACGTCCTTCCAGATTCCTTCCAGAATATTCTCGAATCTTCCACCCGGTACTGCCCTCTGTCATTCCTCGTAGGTAGTTCTTTCTTCCGCTATGCTAGTGCCATCTAGGGGCGCCTATCGGAACCGCCAGTTCAAAAAGTTGGCGCTCGTTACACTGCTCCCTCCTTAGATCTATTCCGTCCCGGAACAGGAACTATCACCTTCATGAAGATACGAACAGTTCTCTCCATTTCTACACGACGAGGTCCGGAAGAAATAGCACGCTACCGTCCGCCGCCTCCCTTCTGCTGATCGCGGGTTGTAGCTGCATACTAGGAACTCTATTCCAGTATATCGGAAAATTTCTTCGAGCATGTTCCTTACGACCCTCCAGTCCAAGCCATCCAATCCACAGCCTATTTTTGGCACCCTGATCTTATTGATCCCCAGCTCCAATAGCTGCTCTCTTAAACTTATCAGTCTGTCCCACATCGTCCGGTAGGTTGGCTTGCCAACGGAGGCTTCTTTGGTCACCAAATAGAATAAAGGCCATTTCTTTCTTTGCAAGTGCAGAGCCTTGCCCACCTCAGGGTTCTGGCTTCGGAGATCTTGGACACCACCAAATTTCTTCTTGAAGACGGTAGCTATCCCTTGCCCATTCTTAAATCTTGGGCAACACAATGTGCTAACGCGCACCCTTCAGGAGCCAAAAACAAATCCTCCTGAATCTCCGTTGTTATACCATGACGCACTTTGCGGCCATTTCCATACTTGTCCATAAACTTCTCATAGCTGAGTTCTTCTTCGGGGAGTCTACAAACTCGGACCATCTGCTCGTCCTCTTGATTGTCCCCAAGATAAGGAGCTAGGCGATCAAAATGCACCACTCTTGCTTTACCATTGGGTTTCTTTCTGATGCGATAGATGACGTCATTAATTCGCTTTACCACTTCGTAAGGCCCATCCCACGATCGTTGCAGCTTAAGTGAGAAGCCTCGACGTCGCTGAGGATTGAACAGCCAGACCAGGTCTCCAGACTGATATCCGCCTTCATTCGCTCTGATGTCGTAGTGTTCCTTCATGCGGTCACTTGCTTCATGGATATTCGCCCTCACCCGATCGTGAATATCATCCATTCGCCTCCGCAAGTTCGAAACATAGTCATCTCAACTACTTCTTTCATTTGGTTTAAGTCGAACTTAAGATCGCATGGTAAGCGCAGTTCTCGTCCAAAAAGCACACTAGATGGACTTTGGCCAGTGGTTTCGTGGACCGATGCTTTATACGCCAGCAAGAATAGATGTAGCTGCTGGTCCCAATCTCGCTGGTGGTCTGCGACAACTTTTGATAGTACTTGATAACTGTCCTGTTCATGCGCTCCACCATGCCATCTGATTGCGGGTGCAAGGCAGTTGTTCGGGTCTTGCGAATACCCAATATTTTGCCACCTCTTGAAACACAGCTGATTCAAAATTACGTCCCTGGTCGGAGTGAAGTTCAAGCGGCACACCAAATCGAGTGAAAAGTTCTCTAACTAAAGTCTCAGCAACTGTTACAGCTTCCTGATTTGGTAATGCATAAGCTTCCACCCATTTGCTGAAGTAGTCTACTGCAACCAAGATGTATTTATTTCCAAATTCCGTCGTGGGAAATGGTCCGGCAACATCAATCGCAATCCTTTCAAAAGGGCTGCCAACGTTGTATTGTCTCATAGGGGCCCTCTTCCTTTGGGAAGGTCCATTGGCAGCGGCGCAAGTTGTACATCTCCGGCACCAGTCTTTCACGTCATTCTTACAGTTAACCCAATAGAATCGCTCTCTGACCTTCTCTGTAGTCTTGCGGACTCCAAGATGCCCTCCCGATGTTCCATCATGAAGAAGTTTTAAAACTTCGGGAATTCTTGCTTTCGGAACCACAATCTGAAGTCTGCTATTGGTCCCAGCTTGTCTCTTCTAACACTCGTCTGAGAAGACCATTTTCCATTACCAAAGAGCCCCACTGAGCCCAATACGATTTTAGCTCTCGCGAATACGGTGCTACCGTTTCCAGTTAGGCCGCGCTTCTTGCATCTTCCACTCCATCACACGCTTCAAACTTCGTCAGACTCCTGGTCAGCTCGGATTTGGTCTTCAGTCCATCTATCATCTATAACAGTAGTCCTCAAACAGGTTGCTTCATTTTTCTCTTCGGCACGACAGCAGTGCGTACATTCCTTGGAACAGGGTCTCCTCGATAGTGCGTCAGCGTTTCGATGACTGGTTCCAGGCCGATGTTCCGAATTAAAGTCATACTCTTGCAGACGCTCTATCCATCTGGCAACTGCCCTCCGGATTCTTGAAGCGTAGCAGCCACATCCAATGCCGCATGGTCGGTTCTTAACAAGAAATTCCTGCCATAGAGATATTTATGGAAGTGTTCTATAGACTTAACTACGGCCAACAGCTCTCTCCTGGTCACACAATAGTTGCGTTCCGGTTTCGACAGCACTTTGCTGAAGTAACCGAGCACTTTTTCGTGCCCATCTTGAACTTGGGACAACACGCCTCCGATGCCCACGTTGCTGGCATCAGTATCCAAAATGAATTTTCCTTCAGCCTGTGGATAGCTCAAGATGGGCGCAGTGGTCAGCATCTGTTTCAATTCTTCAAAGGCATCCTGGCAGCTCTTCTCCCAGACGTAGTCTCTGCCCTCTTCAATTAGTCTCGTGAGAGGCTTGGCGATGTTAGCAAATCCAGGAACGAATCGTCGGTAATAAGTGCATAGCCCAAGAAAACTTCTTATTTCATGCTTGTCCTTCGGAACCGGCCAAGACTTGACCGCTTCTATCTTTCCTGGGTCAACCGACACTCCATCCTCTGATACTACGTGGCCAAATTCGCTCCTTTCAATCGCTGAAATACTTGCCCCAAGTTCTTCAAATGGTCTTCAAAAGATTTTCCTAAGACAATTATATCGTCGAGGTATACCAAGCAAGTTTCCCAGGATAGTCCTCTCAGTACGTTTTCCATCAATCTTTCAAACGTCGCGGGAGCATTACATAACCCAAATGGCATGACGTTAAATTGCCACAATCCTGTCCCGATCGTAAACGCCGTCTTCTCCTTATCCTTTGCCTCTACTTCGACTTGCCAATAACCACTCTTCAGGTCGAGGGTCGAAAATACCTTACACCCACCTAGGGCATCTAATGTCATCGATTCTGGGCAAAGGATAACTGTCCTTCTTGGTTACATTATTTAGTTGTCGATAATCCACGCAGAACCTAGTTGAACCATCCTTCTTCTTAACCAGTACCACTGGAGAAGCCCATGGACTGTTCGATGGTTCAATTACGCCATCCTGCTCCATATCCTGTATAATTTGTTCTGCTTCGGCTCGTTTCGCCAATGGCAATCTTCTGGGGGCTTGGCGGATCGGCTGGGCATCTCCAGTGTCTATTCGATGTCGTACAACATTAGTCCTGCCCCTCGTGTTCCGGTCTTCTGCTTGGAAAAGCTTGGTAGCGTCCAAGCAGCTGTTTCACGGTATGGCGTTGTTGTGTTGTCAAATCCTTGCAAGACGAGTCAATGAAGTTATTCAACCATCTAGGAAGCGGATCTGGAGTTGTTGTTACACCATCCTCTTTGTTGACAATCGACGACACACTAGCACAACTTCCCAAAGGTACGCCCTTCTTCAGCTTTACTGGATAACTATTGACGTTCATCAGTCGGACGGGCAGTTTTTCTCCAGCTCGTATCACTGCCTTAGCGACCAGTATTCCACGACCTTGACCGCTAATCGTTCCCGGTTCCAGCATTAAAACTTGTCCTTTGGGAATGTCTCCATTGGTGCTCGCTTCCACAATGGTTTCACTGCGGCTCGCCACAGTTACTTCTTCTGCCAACACTACGCAGGCCGACATATTCTTGCTATGGTTGAGAATAACTTCTTCTTTGCCAACCTTCAACACTCCTGTTTGCAAGTCCAGTTTAAAACCAAATTCTGTCATTATGTCCATTCCGAGGATTACGTCTTGTTCTATATCTGCAACTACTACACGATACTGGCATGCAGTATCACCAATACGGAAGTGGGCCATCGTCTCCCCCAACACGTTGACTGATTGCCCAGTTGCCGTACGTAGCGTCCACCTGGTTGGATGTATCCGGTTCTTCTTTCCCACTGCTTCCGGCCGAAGAATTGTCATTGTTGCACCAGTATCTAGCAGTAATCTCTCCGGTTCCCATTTACATGCCCATACACGACGAGGCTGCTAGGTCTACATCCCACTGAAGCAACAATCACTGGTGTTACTGGGGGCATCAGCTACATAGGTCGACGATCGCCCCTTCCCGTCGGCCCATTTTTAGTTTTCCGTCGGCTTTGGTTTTCGTGGATCGGGACACCGACTACGTACGTGCCCCATCCTTCCACAATTCCAGCATCGTCTTCCTGGTTGCCTAGTTTGCCCGGATTCCCTTTTCGTCATCAATTCCGTCATCTTTTTCGTAATCATTTCATTTAATTTCGCCATTATTCCTTTCTAATGGCTCTTCTTCCTCGTGACTCCCTAGAACACGGACGCGAGCAGGTCCTTTGACCGATTGCTTCACGGCTTCAAATCTAGTGCTTGAGCTAAAGCCTGGTTCAACGTTTGCGGCGAGCGAGCTTTACTGCCTGTTGAGTATCCTTATCGAGCAGGCCATCCAGGATTTTTCCACAGCGAGACTCTCGCACACATCTTCCGGTACCGTTGGGTACGCACTCTTAATTAGACGAACGACGTCAGCTTCATACTCCTGTAGAGTCTCGTTCGACCTCTGACAGCGATTTTTCAACTGCGAGCGATATACTTGCTGCAGATGTTTATTACCGAAACGCATCTCCAATTGATTAAGTAGCGTTTGGTAATTTGTCGCTCCGTCGAAGGAATAACCTGGAGACCTTCAAAGCATCGCCGCGCAGAGCTACTGATAACATGGCTGCTTTGGTAGCTTCCGTCCAGCCATATACCGTAGCTGTGGTATCCAGCAGTGTCAAATAGTCTTCCAAGGGAGTCTTCCCGTCGAATGTAGGCAGGTCACATTTATTTTGAACCGTACAGATGGGCACTGAATTTCTTGGTTTCATCTGAGTGTTTCCCGTATTGGTAGAATTTCCAGTTTCTTCCGTGTTTGGTATGGTTCTAGAATGAATTTGTTCTTCTAGCACCTTCATGCGATCGTCCAATTCTTCAATCATTCTAGATTTTTCGTCGATTCTGTTCATTAATTCCTGTTTGACATTAAGAGAGTTTTCTATAATTTTTTCTTCCAATTTTCTAGAATTTTCTATATTTTTCTCGTCCATGTTTTCAATTTTTTTCCAGAACTTTCTCTTCTAAATTGCGAGAATTTTCCATAACTTTCTCTTCCAGTTTTCTAGAATTTTCTATATTCTTCTCGTCCATGTTTTCAATTTTTTCTAGAACTTTCTCTTCTAGTTTTCTAGAATTTTCTATATTCTTCTCGTCCATATTTTCAATTTTTTCTTCTAGTTTTCTAGAATTTTTCTGAGAATTTTCTAGAACTTTCTCTTCTAAATTGCGAGAATTTTCCGTAAGTTCTTTAGAAGTTCGCCATTACCACCAGACACTTCCAAACAATATGTCTCAGGATCTTCACCAGCTGCTTCTATTGCTCTTCGTAATCTCGACTGAAGCTCGGCCTTCCTTCCACTCGTATCTTCATCCCTTTCTTCTAGTTCCGTTTGAGATCTACCACCTTTTAAGTCCACTAATTTACAGTATTTCGCTGCCATTGTTTCTAATTAAACACTATTAGTCCACTAATATATCGCCAAATACCCCACACCTGACTCCAATTGTAACGTTTTTCTAGTTTTTAAAACGTTGTCGGGGTTTTAGAGAAACACACAGGCGATATATTTAAATTCACTTATTCTATTAACACAATTACGGTATTTTAAAATCTATTAAAAATGCTTATTAATTAAATCACTTAACCACTAATGTCTTTATTTATGTAAACGATTTATTTGCACCGATATTTATATTCCACGTACTAATTCACTTCGCGAACCGCACTATCGAACTCGTATCGACTCACTGCCTCCTGGCCAACTCGACGCGTTATTTATAGCTGGCGCGAACTTCCAGATTGTTCGAGACCCTTCTAGAACGTCCTTCCAGATTCCTTCCAGAATATTCTCGAATCTTCCGCCCTCTGTCATTCCTCGTAGGTAGTTCTTTCTTCCGCTATGCTAGTGCCATCTAGGGGCGCCTATCGGAACCGCCAGTTCAAAAAGTTGGCGCTCGTTACAATATGTATGTACATCGTAAGCAAGCGACCGACGACGGAGCACGTGCGCCGAGTAGGCGGCACTACGTTGATTTTATCCAATGCCTAGCCGCATAAAGGACGTAGCGGTGGTGGGGAGGGATACGGCAGATTCCATATGAACGGTGCACAAATTGAGTGTGCTCCTGTGCTCACTTTCGTTGCGTTCTCGGGTCACGTTAACAACTCGATCTACATCAACGTTCAGATATCGTGTTTTACCGATAAACTATATTATATATCTTCTGTTTATGAATGACACCGTTCACAGGTCGTAACTATCATAAGAACTAATACTGTTTGTTAGTGACAGTTTTATAATGAAACCAAGAGTGCGTAATTATTTTAATTTATTAAATAACATATTGCTGTAGTTTATTATTTAAAAAAAAAACAATTATCTGAATAAATTTCTTAATTTAATGTTATTTTCATTTGAAAGTTGTTTTGATATTTTAGGATAACGGTGTATTTCTTTATACTTTAAGTTTTAACAGAATTTTCGTGACTATATATAACATTTATTATTTATTTCACTATTGCTATATTTTTCCGTATTGGACGGATTTGTTTCCAGGCTTTTTGTTTGTTTTTTGGCTCTCTGCTTCGCACGTGGGAGCGAGAGAGTCAGTGTGGTATAGATATCGGGGTGGCTCATGTGTTGTTTTCTTTTGCTTGGAATTTAAAAATTTTAATATATTAATCTATTAATTTGTTCCTGATATTTAATCACACTCGTGCAGTTTAGATGAGTAATTAATACAGGTCCGTATTAAATTTAATTTTATATTTTAGTTTTAGGTATAAGAAGATTTTCAAAGAATTGTAGATGATAAAAGTTGATATAATTAACACAATAATCATGGTTGTAACAATTTAAATACTTAGTGTTAATTTATAAATAAATTTAACTTTGTAAAAAAAGCAAATTAGACAATATATTTGTTAAAAAAAAACTATCTATTTTATTTAAAACACTGGTTTAAATTTTCGTTTGAGGTACTTCATCTTCAGCAATACGTTTATTAAACTCGCGCACATAAAATCACAAACTTAAACGCGTAAATCTTTAACTGTACCCAAAAAACCTACATTTCCCTCAAAGATACAAATAATAATTGATTTTTTTAGAAAAACAAAAATAAATTGGCAACAGCGCAGCCGCAGTTAAAAACTACGCCGATATCGTGAAATCCCTCTGCAAAAAGCCGACAAAGCAAAGCCGCCACTAATGCGCTTTGGTGCAGCCGACAAACAAAAAAGAATAAGGTGAAGTCAGGTAAGTGTGTAGTAAAAATTGCGTAGTGCGAAGAAAATGTAACACAGTTCACATAATAAGACATTTTGATAAATTTTACACATAGAAGTACGTAATATATGCTCAGTTGAAAGCCTTCAATAGATACACCTTTTATAATTATCAACGGTTTACTAGAAAAAAAAGAAATTTTAAACACTGTTAATACTACACACTTACCCAGCAAAATGGGACAAGTGTGTGATCGTCCCGCAGTTTATATATTAATAGCATTATCCTTTAGTTTGGCCAAGAGTGTAATACTAAACTGATGCTTGTTTAATAGGTATGATATATTCACAAGATGTTCAAGTTATTACACGTTAGGAGATGCGAACTTTTGTTTGTAAAACTAGTATGAAGTTTAGTACATTGGTATTATAACAAGAGGACGTCCGTATTTCAATTTTAAAAATAAATATAAACAAACTACACACTTGCCCCGGTTACACACTTACCTGACTTTACCTTATATATAGTATGTAAAAAAGTAATGAAATGAAATATACAGTACGTAAAAAAGATAATGAAATGCACACAAAACAAACAAAGTAGTATTGTAAGTAAACACTAAACAATATATAAATAAGAACTATGGATGCGAACAGTTTTACGTGTGCAATTATCTGAAACACAATTTTAATTCGTTTAGTTATGAACAAAAAATTCAAGTTAAAAGTATGGGCAGACCAAAACCAAAACTTAATTTGACGCAAACTACAAAGGGCAAATTTAGAGACTTTACAAGAAAATTTAAGGACATGTACGAAAAAAATGATTGGATTTTAGTTAAAAATTTCCATGTTATTGATTTTGTGAACACCCTACGTTTCCGACCACGAGCCGCCACTGAACGTATGTAACATGTGTGCCAACTTGTACTGTCAACTCCCTAGTGTCAATTTTTTTTTCTATTTTCAATTCAAAATTATGATTTGTCGATCCAAAAAACATTGTGTATCACACGACCAAAAACTCTTTTGCGAGTATTCCTACTTGTGGGCCTGGGCTACCGCCTCGGCCCACAAACCGTACTCATACTCGCATACTATAGTTTCTGACCTAGTGATACAAATAACTATTATTATTATTTTAGATACGATTAAATCACTATAATAACAAGAAAAGTACAACCTGTTTCAATATGAATTACATCTGAGTAGGTATTAAGTAACTACTACTTGCATATTGTAATAAGCCGCTTACTTTTATGATAAGTAATTATATTTCTAATGGCATTTTGTAGGTAGCAATATTATTATACTATTTAATCTATACCACCATTTCAAAAAAGTGGAATATCATTCATAGTAAATAATCTGAGTGGAGCAAGCTGGGTGCATGAAGACATTACAACAAACACATTAAATGTGTTGGATATCTTTTCGTAGATATATGGAAATATAGAACATGATGGAATAATGGAGAATTTGATAGAAACATTCATAATTATACCTTGTCTCAGAACTAGGAGTATTATAAATCAGTCGCGCCAAAAAGAAATCTTTTGATTGGCTTTCTCATAAACTTGTTTATGCATAAAAATAAAATATTCCGCAAATCGTCATCACTTCGATATTTAAACTGTTAACGCGACTTGTCAACCAAAAATGTTAATTATATCATTTATTGCTTATTTTGGCGGTTTATAAATAAAAATAAAAGTTATTGTTAAGGCTGCTTTACAGTTCCCAATTTTTCGTATTGCGTGCAATACAGATAGCGCATGTGCATTCAATGGATTTCGATCAGCTGTGTGCAATCTTATTGGTGTTGCATGGAATATAGAACGTGTTCTAATATTTCATTGCGCGCAATTTTATTGCACGCAATACGAAAAATTGCGAACTGTAAAGCGGCCTTTAAAGTTAACAGGCTATAATGAGTGAAAAAAAAGCTCAAACGCTTCTTCAACATTTTTCCAATCAAGAAAATAGATATTTTTGTAAATATAAATCGGGATTGTGATTACGTGTACGATTATAAATCACATCGTTGGAAATGCCTGAATTTGAATCACGTTTGAAAAATGAAATCACAATTCAAGCGATTATATATCGTAGTAATCGTACCTAAAGAGTGATTACTAGTGGTTTATTTACATTTCAAACAGCAATATGGCTGACTATGTGATAGTATTGGGTATATCTATTAAACAAATCAGCGCGTTGGAAAACTAAAACAAATCGTGGATTAATCGCCGTGACGTAGCGAATAATCTTAGAATCATAATCACAATCGTGATTTATATTTTTCAAAAATAAGTTACTGTTCGGGTGATTTATCTCGAAAAGAAAAAATAATTTGGACACGTTTAAAATGTTTCGGAGTCACCTGATAAGGGCATTACAGTAAATACATTCAAGTATTTTATTCTTTACAGGTTTTCTTTTATGAGGTTTTATAACTAGCTGGCAGCATCTCAAAAAATTGCGCTTTGATTATAAATTTAAACATTCCGCTATTTTCTATGCCTTGAATTATGGACATTGACAGGAGAACTTCGCAATTATCTGTAGGGTATTAAAATATTGACAACTAGAACTACCTATAGTGAAATTTAGTTCCTATTTTTTAAAACACAGTCGTGATAGTGAGGGATGATTTCTTTCAAATGATTATTTTTTTCACATCAAGGACAGATTATCATGTGTGTGAACATGTACTTATGTACCTATTAACAATTTATTTGTTAATACATAAATATTATCTAACTTTTTTAATTTTCGCCTTTTCTCCGTAGGTCGGTAAAGGTGCGCCCGATCGGAATTTGCCGAACTCCGAGCACACAAATGGAAAAACGCCGAATATTCGGCCAGATTCGGCATGAGAGTTTAGTGTGGTAGCATTGGGTAGTATGCATAAATAGATAGGTTAGTTGGTACAGAAATTAAGACTGTTAGGTCCACGTTACGTCGCTGTGTCATTGAATAATTGAAAGTCCTTTTTTCGGTTTCACTCAAAACCATAACCGCAATTAATAAATATTTATATTTCTGTCATTCCGGTTGCGGTTGATAGCATGTTGACAGAAACGCAATCCCCTTTATGCTTATGTTAAAAATAACAACGTATATGAGTTATGGACACGAGAAATTCGCAAATATCTGTAGGACATTAAAATATTGACACAACTAGAACTACCTATGATGAAATTTGATTCTTAATTTTATTAGTTTGCTGTATGTTATCAATTGGAAATATATACTGTAGCTCTCCAGATTGATGTTATTATTGGCGTATTTACGAGGTGAGGGGAAAAGGATTAGACACATTTTAAGCGATTTTTTAATGCGAGTCGTGATAGAGCAGGGCGATTTGTTTTAAATGATTATATTTTTTACAACATCAAGGGAGGTATTATGTTTGTGAAAATGTGGCTATTTAAACAACTTTCCAATTTTTTTATTTATAAGAAGAAGATTAACATACAAATTTAAGCCAAATCGTATTACGGCAATACACATAAACCCAAAGAAATTTTAGCACAAACAAAAGCAGCTATTGGTTATATTTAAATAATTTTTTTTCTAAAGTTTGTACCCATTTCCTAATCGAATATAATAAGTATAACTAGTACTATTTTATATTTTTTAAGAGGCATAATTGCAAATATTACAAACTATTTTTTTATGAACTTTGTGAAAACTACTAGTTTAGTTTTGCTAATTAAAATAGTTTTCTTAGGAATATAAATTTAAAAAACATATACCCAGTGAACATAATTACCCTACAACAATAAGAGTTGAGGATGTATGAATAGCTGTAGGTATATTTATATTACGTACGTTTTTATAATTTGCCAATATTCATGCATACCTATTATTATAAATCTCTTTTAGCAGCCATTTCCCCATGCTGATTTGGTTAGACCCTTTCAATTAATTTCCTTAATTTTTAGTACTTACATCTTCCGCAGACCATAACCCTGGAACACCAAATGATTCCAATAAATCAGCACCACACAACAATTTCACCTGCACATTTATATTCTTATTACTAGTTTGTAAATTATTCGGGAACCAAGATATATCTTGTTCATTAAAATTATCATTTAGCCTGTTATTCATTAGATCATTAATTTTATTCTGCAAAATTATCCAAATTAATACTCTAAACAACAACTACTGTGAGATTCAAAACGATTGTCGTGATAAAAAAACTGTTTTCTGGAAAAATTTATCTATACTTGTTACCGATTTAATGAATGAAGTTAGCTACATACAAATTTCATACAATAAATCAATTTTCTTGACATTTAGTGACATTGGTGTTCGTTTTGTAATTTTCCTTCGTTTATTTATCTTATAATTTTTTTCAAACCGTTTATATTTACATCAAATATCACCAACAATAGCATAGTAACACGACTTAGTTCAAACCCTCATTACAAACACATGGCATATACCTACATCCTGCTACTATCTATATGAGCGGAATTGACAATCTTTTTGAATCTCACCATATATTCTTTGTAACAAACCTGAATATATTTTAATACTATAGCAGTTCGTGTGTGCCCTTCCTGTGTACACTCCCAATTAGTTATTTTGATCCAATTGGAATCTTGTAGTGCCAATGTAAGCATTGCTAGCCGATGTGTAGATGAAGCCAAATCTTTTTTACCATAACCATCATGGACTGGAGATACAAGGCCCAAAATTACATCCACACCTAGTTTATTCAGGTGGTCACGTGCAATTTCTGAAATTAAACAGTAATAAAATGGCAATAACAAGACATTTGTATTACCAAACATTCGCAGATGCATATTTGTCGGCGGATTATAAGATCCGCAGGCTAAAAGTACGACTTTCTTAGTTGTCATGCTTCGTTTTTACACTGTTTCATCTACAACAAATGAAGCTGCATGTAACTGCAAAATCATATAATAATATACATAATAAGCATAATATTTGTTTTGCGGTCCTAATTTCCTGCTTGTCACAATTACTTAGCAAGTGTGTGGCTTACCAATCTCGTATTATACGCGATAAAATTTGATATGAAAACCTCTTTTCTTCCTGATTTATTTTTCTAATGTTAAAAAAACAAACATTTAAATATGTTATTGTGATGTTATCATACGTTGCGTTTTGCGTTTGCGCTTGAGCACCAAGCGCCACCAAGAACCACCAACAACCAGAATATCATCTTGACCTGGCGGGAAGGGTTCGTGCATTCTCAACGCGCAGCTTAATCCGCCATTAAATCGGGCGAGAACTTGTGGTTCCGGCTATGTTCGCTCTTTGCATTAAGCACACATCGCTGACTTCAAGTTTATATTCGTATGTTTAATTTAAATAGTGCAAGTCGATAAAATATGAAAATAATGGAAAAGAAAGTAAAATAATTGTAAAAATAAGCGATATTCTTTCATTTTATCGTAGATATGTATCATATTCTCGAAATTCACTTCAATTAGGTCCTGTCAGACACCGAATTCTATCAAAGCCCCATCCTGACTTCTCGCCCAAACAGTGACATCAAGTCACGAAATTTTGCGCACTGAGATCAAAAGAGCCGACAAAGAAATTGTATTCTGGTTGTTAGATATTCTGTGTCAGCACATATGTTGGCAGAAGAGAAAAATTGAGAAAAATGATAGGCATGTTCGTTGGTGTTGCACCGATTACACTCATGTGTATTCTATCTTTCTCAGAAACATAAAGATAAATCTTCTATCCTATTTTAACTAGGAGCCAGTGTAGAAAGTGTAGCACCACGAACAAACCTGATGTTTGTATGTCCTCTATCTTGTATGTATAGTCTGTGGTATAGTCTTTTCAAATTAGCAGACGACACATGCTTACGCAGTGTTCGTATATGGGAGGGAAATTCCCTTTTTAGAGGGAATTATTGGACAAAATATTATTATTGCATCAATGAAAATAAATTTAAATTTTTATTAGTTTTGTATTTTGTTTTTCATTTGCTTTAGTTAAAATGAATCTGTTATTGTATCGGCACATTTACTTTAATTTAGTAATTTATTAAAAAAGTTGATAAGTTTGTATTTGCCGCCAAAAAAAGGGAATGTGTCAAAACGGGAATTTTTCGTGTCGGCGCCGGGAATTATCGATCGAGGTATATCTACCACGGTACAAAAAACCATCAAAAAACATCCAACTGTTACTCTCTAATCTATGGTTATGGGTCTGCATCATGTTTGTATATAAATAACATGAAATTGACGTTTAGTTTGTTTATTAGGTTAGAATTGCGTTAGAATTTTATTATTGTAGTTTTTTCTTTAGTCACCGTCATTGTTACTTAAAAATTAGTTGCAGCTTATATTACCAGTTTGAAACAAATTGTGTAAGCCAGTTCTTTCAGGACTCTGCAGTTTTATTTCCATTTATTTGGTGTTTATATACTTTAGCTTTTGTCTAATACAATAAAAATATTGATTAAAAGTTCAGCAGGTTATATGCAAGTCTTTACGATGCCAGGCTGTGCAGTATTTGGTTGTAATAATTACACCAGAACAACAGTAGGAACTGCAGTAAAATATTATCGTTTCCCAGAAGACGAGATTCTAAGGAAGAAATGGGTTGATGCATGTAAGGCGTGGCAGATCCCTAGATATGAAAAATTGTAAATGTAAATGATTTTATATTTAAGAAAATTGCGTGTAACGTAAATAACTTAATTTACTTTCTTTAACTCTAGAATTTATTTTAGTAACTATTGCTGTGAATTTTTAGAAATACATAGTTTACTTTGGATATTTTGGAATATAATTTCAGCATGCATTTGCTCAAGTCATTTTGAAGCATCCTGTTTGAAGTGCCTCTTCGGCAACAGATGGCTGAATATGCACGAAAACATTATAGGGATTTGAGACAGGATGCTGTTCCCACGTTGTATCTTCCATATCTTGATGTGAATGCGAATGAAACAGAGTCAAGTACTTTAATCTCAAATAAACCTGTACCTAGTATTTCCAGTGAATGTGAGCCACCGACTCGTAAAAGGAAAATTCTCGCAACATCAGAACTTCTTCCAGTTGAGGATGTATCTAAAATGGACAAGGATCTCCAAAGTGAAGAAGAAGCAACGTAAATAACTCAATTTACTTTCTTTAACTTTATAATTTATTTTAGTAACAATTGTAGCCAGATACACAATGAATACCTGCAGAATCGTATGGAAGTGCTTGTAGTTCAAAATGCAGAACTCCAAGAGGAATTATTAAAAAAAAATAAGTTACTTGAACAAATCAATTCAAATTTACAAAAATTTAAATTAAGAGAATATTTAGTGAGGGAAAAAGAGGTGGGCACTGGTCATCAGAGGATATAGCAAATGCAATATCTTTAAGAAGTGTAAGTGCAAAAGCATTCAGATACCTACAATCAAACGGCTTTCCACTACCTGCTTTGAGTACTTTACAGAGATGGGCATCAACATTTTCTGTGGAACCAGGTATTTTAGAAGATGTGTTGATACTGATGCAGAAGAAAGCATACGACATGACAGATAGTGAGAGATTGTGTGTGTTATCGTTTGATGAAATGTATGTATCCAACAAAGTGAATATCGAGAAAAAGGAACAAAAAAAAGTTGGCCCGCATCATTGTTGCCAAACTGCAATGGTAAGGGGGTTGATTAGCCAATGGAAGCAGCCAATATTTTATGACTTTAATAAAGTTATGAGCAAAACTATTTTGGAAAATATTATCATGGAGTTGTACAAAGCACGCTATATTGTTGTCACTGTTGTATGCGACATGGGTCCACGTAACATGAATTTATGGATAGAATTAAATGTTGGATATGAAAAGGACTACTTCTTTTTCCATCCAGCAGAAAGTAATTTAAAAATATTTATATTAGCTGATGTTCCACACCTAAAAAGTTGCTACGAAATCACATTTTGGACCAAGGATCAAATATTGGTGGTGCTGTATAAAATAAAGCATCTTTTCAAAATATTATGAATATTTTTACGAACGAATTGTCCATTTCGTACAAAATAACAAATTATATTTAGACGTAAAGGAACAGAAGACAAGAGTAAACGGCTGTCCAACTACTATCACGAACCATTGCAAAAGCATTTGAGTATTGTGGAAGTGCGGGTATAATAGAAAATATTAAATGGAAGGAGATTTCAGATTTTATTAGCCTAATTGATTATTGGTTTGACATCCATAATTCACAAATGAAATTTCAAGGAAACAATCCACAAAAACATGGGTTCGGAGTAAATCTAGCAGATCAGAGAAGAATTCTGAATCAAATGTCAAACACTATGATGGGGGCACGTGTTGGAAAACATAAAACGCCATTACTGTTCCAAAAAGGAATAATTGTGTCCAATAACTCGTTGGTCCAACTACATGAATATCTAGAAAGCAAATATAAAATCGAATACATTTTAACCACACGACTGAATCAAGATGCGCTTGAAATTTTTTTTTCATATATTCGTGCGATGGGAGCACAAAACGGTCACCCCCAACCGCTAGAATTTAAATATCGTCTAAGGTGGTTTATTCGCGGTAAATATTCGAAGTCAGTTTTTAGTGAGTATACCAATGTTCAAGAAACTGGTGAAGATTGTTTGCTTCTTCCTTTAAATAGAATGGCGGATGATGCAGCAGACGACATCGTAAATGATCCATGTCTAACAACACAAATCTTTCAACGCCTACCTTCTTATGAAGAAATTAATGAAGTGGATGATATGGAAACTGTGTCTACTACATCATTTGTGGATCCAGAGTACCCAGAAATATCTATTGAAGAATCTTTATCAAAAAATCTGGTATTATTGGAAAAATTCGAAATAAAGGAGAAAATAACCGACGATGCATTGACATATATTTCCGCTGCTTATAAGTTTCAAAATAAATATAATTTGGGTAGTGCTACCCATACCTTAAAAGGTAGCGTAAGAATGAATTTGTGGCTAGATCTAATTTCCCAGGGAATTTATTACAACCTACGAAGATTTATTACGTGCTACAAGAATTTTAGAAGAAGAGTTTGTCAAGCTTCATGGCTCCACATTATCATCGGAAAAATATTTATTTAATTTATTAACTGAAAAACAATGCACAGAGTAAGAAACATGAATATTAATATTCCAGAAGAAGTAGTGTTTTTCCTTAGTAGAGTTAGGACATATATTAGAGTAAAGGACATCAACAGCAAAATAAATTTTCACAACTGCAAAAAGAAATTTCAACGAAAAATGTCAAAATTTACTAATGTAAAAAAATAAATATTATCCAGTACAATTGCTTTTTTTTTCATAACAATTCACCAATTGTTAAGGAATATGTATTATTTAGTGATACGAGGATAAAATGTTTATTATCACTACTGATATTTACACCATAAATTTTGAAACAAAATTTTGTCATGTAATGTTGATTCACTTGCTGTAAACTTCTCCTAAACCCCCCACAATAAACTGGACGTACGTTTCGATAGCAAAGCAAAGGATGATGATAGCTTTGCTATCGAAACGTAAGTCCAGTTTAGTGCAGTTTGTGGTGACGGGTTTAGGAAAAGTTTACAGCATCACCAGTACCACAGTTTGGAGTATTTTTGTTATGATTCACTTCTATGTATATTACTAAAAACAATTATTTACAAACATAGATCTCCTTTTCTATATATGCATTATACTATATACTAACCTATATATGTACTATAGCTACTAGTATGTATACAAAGAAATATATTAGAAAAAATGGACGCCCTAATATTCCCACTGATGCAGAACACTAAAGCTTATCTATTATTAATGCTAGAAAAGGCAAGTATTACTGCTTCATACACCTACCTCATCAATATAGATAACAGGTATATAAAGTTATCATCAATTACGCAATTTTGCACAGACCTTGTCATTGGCAAACAAACTTACTTATGAAGTTCAATAATTTTATACTTGGCGCCATTTATGCTCCTATCTGACGTAACTTTCATATGCGCGTAAGCATACCGTATTATTTGTACCGTGGTATATAAAACGAACACTGTACTGACGTAGTACATCTGCACCATACGCTGACTATACTCACTCCAATTTATACCAACTCTTTTTGCAGCATATAATAACCTGCACTAAAATGTTTACAAATGTATAGCATCACGAGTCGCACCCCGCTTGACCGTCAATACTTTAAAATGCATCTTAATCTTAACCAAGGACATCCCAGGGACGGACATTTGGCAAATTTTGTTAGCGCGGAACGGCCATCTTTTTTGTGTACTTGCTTAGCTAATAGGAAGTCAAGTTCTTCCAGCTCGGCTCTTGTCAAAACAATTCTTGACAGAACAATCATTTGACGGTTTTGTTTGAGAATACACGCAGCAAATGAGGAACATTAGTAGTAGCATAGTAGTATCTGAACTATCTGACAATAGCAAATTTTGAATTTGCGAGCGGAATCGCCATCTTTTTTGAGTACTTTTTAGCATTTAGCCAATAGAAGTAAAGTAGGGGATTGAATTTCTCCGTCCTCTAATTATAACCTGTCAAATTAATATCCACAAGAAGGTCAATTGTCGACTGAAATATTATATTAATGATAAGCATTAAACAAAATATTGACAACTAAGTATCAGTTATCGTAAAAACATATGTCAAATAATAATGAAATCACAGAATGAGATCACAGAATAATCTGGGCCAAATGGTCAAATCCAATAAGGATGGAAATCTTTGTTTGGTTGACGTCCTTTAGTCATAAAGTTAGCGATGCCAGGCGATACTAATATGCAATCGTAAAAATGAAATACTACTAAACTTTCAAACCAATTTATTGATGAATGTGCAAAGTATTTTTCTTTAAATTGCAGATACTAGGAATTAGAAGCAATCTGATACTTAAAAACGTATGTTAATTATAGCTTAATTAGTATTTTGATAAAAATTAAAGGTAAGTGTATTTTATATTTGAAGGTTGAGGAAATTGGTTACGAATGTGGTGATGTAAGAAGTATGGCAGATAGCCAAGTCACCGTACGATAAAAACATTTTGTAAATATTATCGGAAAACGATAAGTAAAATTCTATATTTTGTAAAAACTCAGACGAAACCAAGTAACAAAAATGGAAAACTTCTTTAGCTTGTGGAAAGTACGTGAATTGGCTGATAAAGTGTAAGTACTTGTAATTTCTTTAATAATGAAACAGATGTATTTCTTCTTTTTTGTTTCTACATATTTTTGGAATGTATATTGTAAACCCATTTGCACATTTACTTGTATTGACGCATATTTAGCTATTTATTTTTAAGGAATGATTTATTTATAGTTGTTTTACAGCATTAAGTAGCAAAATATTTCATAAGTGTAATTATATGTTAATTTCAGAACCAATGTTGTGATGAACTATACAGATGTTGAGGCGAAAGTAAGAGAAGCGACAAACGATGAAGCCTGGGGACCAACTGGTCAAATTATGCAAGATTTAGCACATGCCACATTCACATATGAACATTTTCCTGAAGTAATGTCAATGTTATGGAAGAGAATGCTTCAAGATAACAAACAACATTGGAGGAGAACTTATAAGGTACTGTTCCCTATTATTTTTTTTTCTTACAACTTAGTGTCCACTGTATTTCTTATGTTTTAGTCTTTGTTAGTATTAAATTATCTAATTAAAAATGGTTCAGAGAGAGTAGTTACATCAGCAAGGGAACACATTTATGATTTAAGATCATTAGAAAATTATACCTTTATAGATGATTTTGGTAAAGATCAGGGTGTTAATGTTAGACATAAAGTAAAGGAACTTATAGATTTTATACAAGATGATGAGAAACTAAGAGAAGAAAGGAAAAAAGCTAAGAAGAATAAAGATAAATATATTGGAATGAGCTCGGATATGATTGGTTCAAGTTTCAGTAAGTAAAAATTTAACATTTATGTGGGTGTAAGTGAATATTTTTATTCATATTTGATTGACACTAAACTAGGATTATAAATTAATCTAAATTGTTCAAGTAAATGTACTATTGACTAATACTAACAATACTCAATTGAAAAATTTGATAATATTATCATTGGTATTTGTATATAAATGCATTGATAAGGAAAAAAGTCCTCGTATCTATTTGGAAATACCTGAGAAATGTTTACAGATACTGGCAACAAATTCTTATTAATTTTTAAGTCTGTTTTTTTTGTTCTTACTAAATAATAACAATTAATTTCATTTTACGTTTGCTTTTTTATTTTGTAAAGATATAAATAAAATGCTATCATCACATCATGATCACATATTATTCCACAATTTGGAGTAATCACGTTATATTATCATTTTTTTTAATGGAAACCGTAGTAGGCTATGTTATAATCGAATACAGTATGTCCATTCTATTTAATGCCATGTGTATTATACAAAATAATCTATTAATTTGGTGGTCTTTCTTTAATATTTTTTCTGAAAAAGCAAACAAAATTTTCGCTTATCTCGCATGTAATAATACATTTTTTGACTTCATGAATGTAACAGAAAAGGATACTATTACATTTTTTAATTACTTATAGTTTGTCCTATTATTTCACAATTAACGTGTAATACGATTTATTTTACATTATATTACGTAGTCATTTGTTAATTTACTCTATAGATTGAAAATGACGAATGTTATCGTCGAAACGTCTCTAGACTGAAATAAAGATACTTTCGACCGAAATTTTGCTCATTTTTTTTTTGTTTTATATTAAACAAATTATCAATCTTCTAAAGCTGCAAACAAACTGAACCACTTTACGTAGTGCAACTCTTGTTATTCAAAATATGCACCCCACAAGCAAATTTTCACGCTAATATTCGCCATTTTCAGGTACTGAAAGATGGGACGATCGTTCCTACGCTCGAGAGTTCCCAGATAGAGACGGGGACAACAATACCGTCAAACAATACAAAGACCGATCCTACGAAGATGATTACGAGGGTGAACTAGAAGAGAGCGACAACGATTCGAACAACAGCAACAAGAAGTACAGAGACAATGACGCAACGACGATAGGCAGTCCAAAGCGCACCGATAAAAAAGTCAATCTCTCAATAAACACTTCTCTAAACAAATCACCCGTCAGAACGGCTAAACCGTAAGAAAGTAGACTTAGGAGCTGCAGCATCGTTTGGCGTGAACGAAAAGGCCGAAAAACACCAACTTCGGATTTATTAAACGATGATTTCGATCCGCGAGCTTCTGAAGTACCATCGGAGCCTAAGCAGCAGCAAATTTCCGAATTCGGGGATTTCGAAACTGCATTCAGTTCCTCCTTGAACGCGCAAAAGAAAGAGGAGGATGATTTCGCAGATTTTAGTTCGGCTTTTAATTCGACCAATAGTAGTTTTAGCCCCCTACCGCAGAGTAATGCAAATTTGCTCTCCAATGCGCCTCTTATCAACATACCAGCGATGGGATCTCAACCGCTGGGCCAGCTTCCTCAAAATCCCGTGAATAATACGCAGCAAACGGTGAATATGTTTCCTATGGGTCCCGCCTCACCTGTCACTGGTAACAACGTTCAAGCTAGTGGCAATGATCTCTTAGGTGACCTCCAGGGATTCAGTTCATTGAGCATTGGCTCTAACAATGCAAATGTCAATAATGTGGCTACGAATAGCAATAATATTTTCGATATGTTTGATTCAGGTGAGCAATTACTTCGTTACTAATTTTCTTTCTTTTTATCCAAAAACATTGGTCGCATTCAACAGAAATAACTATTGAGTAATCTTACGTGTACATAATCGTTTAAAATATGTGCCGCAGAGATAATCTATTGTATACAAGTGTCCCATATCGTTATGTTCAAATTTTGGGAGTGTAAGGTAAACTTCATTTCAAGTAATAAAAACGCAAAACTTGTATATCCATTTTTTTTGTTTCAAAGTTACAGATCTATGAATGTTATTGTCAGATCAAAAAAAATGTAATCTATAATTATCTATAATCTAATCCTAAAGTAATACAAACTGATTTTGTTTAAAAAAAGTTATAGGATTCAACAACAGGCCTGTGATTGTTATAGTCGCATAATAAAATGTTATCCCAAAATAAATAAACACGTGTCGTAGTCCATACAATAATTTCTTTGAAATCTTCAAAAAATAGTACTGGAAATTGATTTATTATAAAGAAAGTTCTTAGTTATTTAGTAAGTGCGGAACCATGAATATCATACAATAAAGCTTATTAGTGAGGACACGTTTTCGTTATTCAAAATGCCTTACCGATTTTCTTTCTCAAGAGTATGCGGACATGCATTTTGTGTATGGCTACTGTAACGGCAGTGCACGTCAAGCAGTTATTGAATACCGACATCGGTTTTCCGATAGGCGCTTTCCTCATTACAGAACAGCTAGGAGTGTCACGAATGACAGTTTGGCGAATTTTAAAACGTGACGGCTTATATCCATATCACTGTCGCAAGGGACACGGTTTGCTTGAAGCAGACCACTATGCTCGTCTAGTTTATTCTACCTGGATATTAATACAGTCAGGGCTTCAGTTTATTTTCTGCAAAACAGTCCTCTGGACTGAATCTACGTTCACGAGAAGTGTTATTACAAATCTGAGAAACCTGCACAGGTGGTCGTCAGAAAATCCTAAAGCTACACGCCCATCTATCTACATTTCAACATGAATTTTCTATTAATGTTTGGGCGGCCCTAATCGATGACTTGTTGATCCTGTCATTCTTCCTGGGGGGTTAAATGCGGACAATTACCTTCAATTTCTTATTGACGAACTGCCAGGTCTTTTAGAGGATGTACCACTGAATGTTCGACGAGACATGTGGTTTCACATGGATGGAGCACCACCACATTTCGGAATTGCTGTCCCAAATTGGATTAACGTCAAATATCCAAGATGGATTGGTCGAGGTGGTCCTGTTGCATGGCCACGCAAAATACTCTTGACTTTTATTTATGGTGGTACATGAAAAATTTTGTCTACGCGCAAGTTTCAAACACACGAGAAAAGTTGTTGGATCGTATTCATCTGACTGCCGAGCAAATTCGACAAAACAAGCATGAAATTCGAATAAGTACTTCTTCTGTTGACTGACGGGCGCAAGTCTGTATTCAACAAGGAGGTGGACATTTCTGAAAATATTAATTGTACTTTTTTAAATAAAATCAGATTGTATTGACTTTAGGATTACTTTTTTTTTTCATGATCTGAAAATCACATTTATAGATCTGTAACTTTGAAACAAATAAAAATGGATACACAAGTTTTACGTTGTTGTTACTTGAAATGAAGTTTACTTTACACTCCCAAAATTTGAACATAACGATACGAGACACTTGTATATACATCTATGAGATTCGATCATTTAAAAGCACCGGGCACCTTCTAGGAGGCGCTAAAGAATCGTTATTTGACGACAAAAATACAATCGGAGTTTCGGAGAAGTTTTAATTAAAAAAATAATAATAAAATGGAATTTGAAAATGACACAATTCGGCAACATTGTGTAATTCACGCTAAGGTACGGGTAAAACGATACGTTAATGAATAAAATTGTAGCCATTAGAAACCCAAAAATTTAATAAAATGTCGAATTACAAAATCGACACGAGCGTTGTCAATTTACAGTAAATGTTCGAAATTTTATCCATTAATTCTTAAACAGTTTCCATCTTCTACAAACACTTAATTGAACGTTTTGCAACACTTCGGGAGTTGCTATTTCGGCGGCAACAATAACTCACTGTCTTAACTCCTCCACATTCTCGGGACGCGTACGGTACACGATGTTTTCTAATTGGCCACATAAAAGAAGTCTAGTGGAGTAAGATCTGGCGATCGTGGGGGCCAAATTAATAGGACCACCACGACCAATCCATCTTTGGGGAAAATTGTCATCCAGTCACGTTCTCACTTGCATAGCGTAATAAACAGGCGCTCCATATAACTGCAGCCATTTAAATCTTATTAGTCGTGCAAGTGGTAGATTATCTAGTAGATTTTGCAGTTCGTCTTGTAGAAAATTATCGTCATTGAAACGATGTGGTAATAGTACAGGACATAGTAAATGTCCAGAGATTATGCCAGCCTAATCATTAACAGAAAAGCGATCCTGAAATTCTCATCGACATACTACTTTTGGGTTTTCTACGCTCCAGTAATAGTTATTATGCACATTGAAAATTTCGTCGCGAGTAAACATGATACTGCTCCATTCTTAGAACACGTTGAACGGTGCTGTAACATAAATTCGAGTTACGTCCAATTTTTAGAATGCTCACACTGGGGTCATCCGTAACAGCCTCAAGAATGAATGGCCTCTTCTGACTGTGGAATACGTGCTAAATGTGGTCTTCCAGGAACATCAATAGCATCAATTCGTCCTGTCTGTCGCATGCGATCATCCAACGTTCTTCTTTTAATAGGAAAAAATTGGTTTTTATCCTACGCAAGAAAGCTTCAAGACTTTTCTTAAACCAGATATAAATTGTATTATTTGAGCCACGTACATATCCTTACATAATCAAATTATATAAATCAAACCCCAATATTAGAATGGGATATATAATTATAAAGAAACATATAAATTTTAAAGTTATTAGAAGCAAGCAGAGAGAAATATTATATGGAGGAAAATAATTAATTTCAATCAATTTAGTAAATAAAATTCTTCTTTCCAATTCATATTTCCTACAAAGAAATAATCTATGATTAATATCACCCATTTCTTGACATAACTGACATAGGGGGGAGTCAAAAACACCAATTCTATGTAAGTGAGCTTCCACAGCACAATGACCTATTTGTTCTGTGCATCTATTAAAGGTAACTATAAATTTTCTTGATATCTACGAAAAATTTTGATGCCAAATGTTTAGATTTTCAAATTTTGTATTCGGAAATAATTTTGCCTCTTAATTCTAGCAGTCATTTTGCCATCTTGCCAATCTTGAATAATTTCCTTGTGCATGAAATAATTAAAATCACCATGGTATAATTTAAAAATAGAAACAAACTGATTTCCACCTATTCTTGCTTATTCGCAATTTTATTACCATGTAATCCAATATGGCCATGAACCCAAATAAAATGAATACAAATATTTTCCAATTCCAACTGGTAAAGTTTGTCAAGAATATCCCAGAGTGTGATGAAAGCTTCTTATGTTGAAGAGCCAATAAGGCACTTTTTGAATCGGAAATTATCAACGCATTTCCAAGTCTATATTCCTCAGATTTTACAAACGTTAACTAACATTTTTGTAGGGGTGCTGACGTTGAGAGTAGCCTAAGTGGACGCAGCAGCCCTATAGTTACCGCGACATTCACCCGACATAAGATGCATGTCACAATATTCACGGGTTGAGCACAGTTTTGAACACTTTGAAAGCAATGACACTATAAATTAATTTCACAGCTGACAAAAGTGACATATCTAGTTATTGTTTGCCAATGTTGCCAGAATTATCCTTTTGTTACCTGCAACATTTAAGTAGTTATTTATCATCTTTCAGGAGTTGGTCCGGTGCTTTTGAATCATTGTATACGACGATAAACAATATTTCTGATAGATTGACCTGCATTTTTGCTGTTGACTGTAGTTCTCCGATTACTTTGATACTTCAAGTATCGATGCAAGTAGCAGGAACGCGATGCATTTTCAACATGATCCCAACTGTTAATGATATAGCGGTAGGATAGGATACTGATAGATGCTTCTACTGAATGCAACCATTGTGATCTAATAGAATGCTACCAAAATTACCTAAGTGATAAATTACCGGTAGCAATATAACGTAAGAAAGGGTTGTAAATCCATGATTATTACAAAGAAAACACGAGGAATGAAATTTTAAGAAATATTAAAAATGACATGGTCTAGAGGTATTCATTGCACCTGTTCTAGATGTAATTGTGTGTGCCAATAGTATGTTGTTTTTGGAGTGAAAGGATTTCTTTTCCCATCGTCGCTTAAGCATGCGGTTTTAGATTTTACTGCCTGCTAATAATTCTTCCATACTTTCTTCTTTGCTTTGAACATTTTGTATGTTATTTGTCACCTATTCTATTTTAATATTTAAAACATACTAGAAACAAATATGAAATATAACATGGAAATATTGTGCGTATTATACAGAATCTTACCTAAGTACCTTATAAAATATTAAGAGAAAAGAAATACTATAATAGTAATGGAGTTGGCATAATATATGTATAAATGTAATAAGAAATTGTAGTTTAAAAAATATTGAAATTAAACCTTGAGATAGCGCTCTTAGATTGGATTTGAGACATTTGACAATCCTTTAAAATTTGACATTTAGATGGATTTAACATTTTTTTCAATTTTTTCAAAAGTCCTATGAAAAATTGCAATATTTTAATATTACCGCTATACTCAGGGTTCAGACATGCTGAACCAATGCCAACGAAAGTAAATTAGCATTTTTATAGTAAAAAGATCTCAATATTTATACTTAACTTGTTAATTCAAAGCGTTCTAATACTATTTCCACTGTAGGACGGCTAACTACATTGTAGACAGAAATTTAGCATTAAATCTTCTTTTTTCAAAATCCTTGCAGTAAAACTTCTTGGTGTGGGAAACGCCAGAGCAATATATAGTGTGTCCATGGATGGAGTTGGCAATAGGTATGATGGACGAAAAATTTGTGAATTGGGATTTAATATTTAGCAAATAAGTCCTGCTTGGTCTGAAACTGTTTTATCGTTTGTAAATTTCGTTTCAAATAAAGTGCCATTTGCATTCATAGTACGTTAATATGTTACTAAGAAAAAATGGTTAAGGCAAAAAGTTATGGAGTGAAACAAAAATTTGATTAACTGTATAACTTTTTGCTGTAACATATTGACATACTGTGAACGCAAACAGTACTTTACCTGAATCGAAATTCACAAACGGATTATATCAGAGTAGGTCGATGACTCTGAAAATATACGTACCGTCATACCTCTTCATTTTGAACATTTCCTAGTAACATTTTTTCATATTGTGAACGGAAAAGGCACTTTACCTGAAACGAAAACATTTTTGACTCAGCTGCAAAGGCCTACTAGATTTTAAAAACTCGGAATGCAAACAAATAAGTGTCACACCAAACAGGATTGATTTCTCAAATATTAAATTACAATTCAAATTTGTTTGTCTACTATACCTGTCTCAGAATTCGCCCCCAAGCAGAAAGCACAGGCATCTGGTGCTAAAATAATGAAGCATCACCAAACTTACTTCAAAATCATTTTTTCACGATAGAGCATCATAGGCGTCGACAGAGGTGCCACTTCTAGTTTTGTCCCTTTGCTGTTTTAATTAACTTTTAGTATTTCTACTATTGTCAGATTTATATGTGAGTATACAAAATGGAGGAAATACCTTATAAACCAACAAATTATCCCCCAATTTTAATTATGATTGGGTATTGGAAGCTATTTTTGTGCTAAAATATATCTCTGCTTCAATATTCCGGTTTTAAACAACATGCCTTTCTAATTCATTGACAACCTGCTGCATCCCAGTGAATTCTTTGTGTTGCATAAATCGAGCTTTTGGATTTTTTTAAATATGCTTGTATTACATTTGTCATGAATAAAATCCTAACTGATATTTTCTAATTTTTTATGCCAAAATGATTGCAAAATATTAGATAAACATTTTAAAGTTTCTCATAATGTATAGGCGGCCACGCTTTGTATTGTAGTGGTTGCAAGGGCATATATCTTCAGTGAAAAGTCGGTATTTTAGAGGCGATGACAAATAGGAATAAAATATATTTCAGTCAGAATATGCGTGATAATAATCTTTATTAATTTGTTTTTTGTATACAATTACTATTTTCTTTCCGCTAATTATTACTTTTAGCAATTAATAATGCGAACCGGGTACTCATTTGAGCATTCCGGTTTCAGAATACCGCGCGGATAAACCAGTGCCAATAGTGAACGCAGCTAATAACAGCCGTCAAGGACAAACAACTCATCGCGAAGGATGTGAAACCGTAGACGTCGCTGTTACGAATCTCAAAACAACTTTGCTTAAATATAAGAAGATTACAAGTATTAATGAAGTCGACGTTATCATAAACACAATCGACAAATGCCTAACAAATTTAAATAATTATTTTATTGAAAACCACTTGCTTTTATATGGGGAACCCCCTGAAGACTTGAGACGGTTAATACGCGAAGATTATCAATTTATATTAAAAGAATTAATAGGAAAATTGGACGGAAATTTCCTTTGGATGAAAATGGAAGGCTATACGAACCAATAAGAAATATTTTTTTAGTGCCCAATCGACATTTTTGTAGTGAAAGTTGGAATGTATTAACTGAAGGGTTAACTTCCGAAAATAAATTTAAGACAATGGTATTAATAAACATTTTAGAAGAATTGGTCTCATCCGACAGTTTTCTTGAATCGTTAATGTTCTATATTCTTGGCGAACACGAAATAGATTATATCAGGGAAGATGTGAACTCTAAATATTCTGACCTTTTACAAATCTTGGTAACTCTTCCCAATCGGGTGTCTAATATTTTGCAAAGAGAAACTCCAGAGAGTTTTTCGATCCAGAACATTAGCAGAATTTTATTGCTTCATGTTGTTAAAATTATATTTGTCATCAAATTTGCTGGAATGAAGAATCTCAAAGTTAATTACCAGTTATTATCGATTTTAGTTAGTAAAATTTTATTACATCACAATGATAACTATAAATCAATGTCGATTATTAACTTTATAAAACTGTTATCGAAATTGTGCAGCACTGAGCAAGAATATAAAGAAATAATTCATGAGATTTTGCATAACTTACAAAGACCATCAATTGAAATACTCACAATTATATCACTGCAAAATTTGGATACTAAAAATCACGATATCCATTTTTTATTAAACAAAAAATTGCTTGAAGAAAATAAACATTGGAATTACATTTTATGTTCCAAAATACCCTTTTTTTCGCACTTCGAATACCAACAAATAAATATGTTATACAATCTAGTTACGTGCCTTTTCAATAATAGCCAAACTTTATTACTGAAGTTGCTGATCGATTTAGCGTCCGCGTGGTCTAATAGATCTTCCGTTATCCATACGAGCATCGAACAACATTTATATGTATCTAAGCTTTTGATTCTATCGTTGAAAGCAGCTGTATTATTAGGTTTGACTAAAGAAGACACGGAATTGTTAAAAGAGAAAATACATTCTGGTATAATTGTGCATCTTGAATCAACTGTTGAGGCAATTAGAATTATCGGAATGGTAGCAAGCGAGATTATATTGCAGAAATTAAATGAACACGCATCTGAAGAAATTAAATTAAGATTTGAATATGACGATTTTAAAAGTGAGTGGAAGGAAGTTATTATCGATAAGTTGAAGTCTATAACATTCCCTGCTGTAAATGAAAAGGGTTGTAACGATGACATTCCGAGCTTGCTAAAGGCACTTAGTAAAACAGAAGTTAAAACTAAAGATTATATTGCTCCCGAAAGGGTATTTCGGAAAAAGTTTCTTAGTAATACTATCGAACTATCTAACGAGGTTAAATATGAATCTATTAAACCAAAGAACAATCTGATCAATATAGTTGACGCTACAGATTTTGAATTAGATTCTGATGATGACTTAGAGCCTTATGATATCTCGAACGATAAGGCAACCTCAAAGAAACCACCACCTGCATATCTAAGAGATTTACGTGATGGTTTGCTAGAAAATGAAGACCCTGATGTTTTTCATACAAAGTTTAGAAAACTGTGAAAGGTTGATAATGCAGCAATTATCCAATGACGATGCTAGTATCGGATTGGAAATCTTAGAAATACTATTAACATTAGAACCACACTTTTATATGGAAAATTACGACAAATTGGTATTTGATAGCTGCGTGGCAATTACTTGCGCATATCCTGCTTATTACGCTGAATATTTATGTACACAGTTCCATGCCGAAAAAGGAAAATATTCAATTTCCCAACGTATTTTAATGCTCGATATCTTATGCGCCTCAGCCAGGTCATTATCAACAATAAAACCAGTTAAACAAGAGACTGCAGAAAGTAAAATCAAAGATCTCGAGATATCACCTTCAGAGATTGTACGGAGAAGATTAGAAGCAAAAACAAAGCGATATTTTAAACATAAACCCAACGTTCACGAACAAATCAACCGATTTGCAAATGTAGCTGGATCATTTTTTTATCCGTTGCTGTTTGGTCTAAATAGACATATTACAGCGCACACTCATGTTGTGGAAAATGACACTGATCACATCCTCCTAATACAAGTACTACATACTCTTGCGACTGTAGTCTTTTGTTCGGAAAATTGTCCGATTGTCCCTAAAATGGGCAAAGATGTCTTTAATCTATGCTGGATATTAAAATTTCATAAAGAAGCCAAAGTCAGGATCGAAGTTATAAACTTATTGTGTGCTGTAGTGTTGGCCGCACCTAAAACTATCTTGATGTCGGACTTTCTAGACGAACTGTTGGAGATACGTTTGTGGCTAGTCGACGTATTGTCGCCGAATGTGCAGAAGGGCGACCCGAATTCGGATTGCAGGATTTTAGCTCTTAATTTAATGTGCTTATTGGATAGTATTTTGAAGGAAGAAGTAAATGTTGAAGCTTAAGTTTTACGTTAGTTACTTGTAGTTACTATGTCGAATCGTGTTTTATTATTTTAAATAAATATGTTAGAATTTTAACTGTTTCTTTTTATACTTAAATAATAAAATAATAACAAGATTTTTACTTTTTGATAGTAAGCGAATCATTTACATGCTCTTATATAGAAACATATCTTTTAAAAAACTAACCTGTCATTTTTTAATCCTGTTTGAAGGACGGAAATTATTTTGACAAAATTAAACTTTTATTGTAATAATTAAAGTCCAGAAAAGAATAATTAAATTTTCTAGATGTGAAATATACGTAGCGACACGTATTTTTTGTGGTCGGAGACGTGATTTAGATTAGGGTTAGGGTCTCCCCGCGACGTTTTCGGATCTATTGTGGTTCGCTTTGTTCTAGAAGGCGTTCTCTGGCTTCGCCTTCTTAATTAGATCTATCATCTTTGCGAGCGCCTCCTTTATGTAGCTATTTACAGTGAGGTTTCCTGAGCCCAGTACTAGTTATTAGAACCTTCTCTCCCAACGACCATCGCAGTGGCACAGCACATAAATTGGGATTTCTCCCTCTTCTTAGAATCTGAAAATAGCAACATCTGCCAGGCCTATGTTATACCAAATATAATATAAATATATGTACGTTGAAATGTATTTCGTTAGGCGTAATACAGATGACGCTAGTAATCTTGTTTTGTAAAAGTGTGCGAGCCGAGTACAATCACAATAACAAAAGAATCTCCTGCTAGATGATGTAATCACGTGATAAATTAGTTAATTGTGCTGAAGTGATAGCGCTGCATGCATTTAAGAAATTATATTATCGACTTGGCGTTGATTTGCAAATATGTCATAAACTCATAAGGCCCCATCCACCTGTGCATAAACATCCGTTGAGCCAAACCAACAAGTTCTCAAGTTGCAAGAGGCATTTCAAAGTGTTTTTTTATCATGAATGAAATATTTAACCCTGAAAATATTTTAAATATGTGGACAAAGCTTAATGCATTGTTTGATGATTATTTGAGCAGGCGTAGAGTAGAATCGTTTTGGTGTTGTATGAACGCGCAAAAGAAGGAGATAACCGAAGAGTTGGTACGAGGCGGATGAAAGTCGCTTAACTGCGAACGCATCGAATAGGTGTACTATTAATCCATGAATTATTTGACAAAAATGCAATAAATATTTATTTTATAAAATGCTGATTATTATTAGGAAATGTTAAAGAAGTCAAACTAAGTAACAAGTAGGTAAACTAAACAAAAATCAAAACACAAATGTGGGGTTCATTGGCGTTGCTGGGTATCACTGGTGCAATTAACAGCACAGGGATCGCCTCTTTGGAGACGATTGTGGGTCTCCCCCGCTGGAGCTTTATGTGAGAGCGGAGGCAATGAATGCGATCCTTAGACTGAAAGCCAACAACCTGTGGCATCCCAACTTCAAGGTGGGAGGGCACACTTATACTACGGGCACGATGCTGGACGGGCCATTGCTGCAAATGCCCAAGGACAGCATGGCACTCGAAATTATCTTCACTGAAAAGGTGAAAATCGCCATACCCAACAGAGACCAGGCACGCAGTGAGATCGCTGCTAATGATAACTGGTTCGCGGGCGGATCCAAATCCAGCCAGGGCACAGGAGCCGGTTTTGCGGGTCCAGTCCTAATCAAAGGATATCTATAAGCCTGGGGAAACATACAACGGTCTTCCAGGCAGAGGTATCCGCCCTTGCAGCCTGTGCAGAAATGATTGCAAAAGGGGGTACATGAGGAGGAAAATCAATATAATGACTGACAGTCAGGCTGTTATTAAGGCAGTCTCGAACCCAGTAACTAGGTCAAAACTAGTTAGAGACTGCAAACTATCCCTCAATACACTGGCACGAGGCAACACGGTGTCTCTGATTTGGGTGCCGGGACATGAGGATATAAAGGAGGGCTCTAAGAGACACTTCATGGGTCTAGAGCCCGTATGTGGGATCACTAAGGATTCCGCAAGAAGGGAGATCTGGACCTGGTTAGACAAAGAAACTACAAAGAACTGAAGGTCAACTCCATTCCAAAACGCTGATAGGGGATGGGGATGGTAGTTTCTCTGATAACCTACTCAGGCGCAGTAAGAAAGAAGTTAAAACTATTACTGGCGTGGTAACTGGACACTGTCCCCTGAAAAAGCATCTATACAACACAGGCCGGGTAAGCGAAGCGTGGTGTAGAAGATGCGAACTACAGGAGGAAACAAGGTTACATGTAATCTGCATATGTGAGGAACTGAAGGTACTTAAGCAGAAGTACTTCGGGAGAGATCTATTGGAGCCCCCGAAGATCCTCAAGTTTCCACTGGGCAAGATACTGGGCCTTATAGAGAACACCAAGCTGCTCGAGTGGAAATAAGAGAATCAATAGAGATGGTACAATGAGCATCTACCTCAAGTGCCCACCCTAACTTGAATGAATGAATGAAATGTGGGTTCTTTTTGTAATGAAAATTCTTTTGATTTATTATGTGAAATTTTTCTTTTTTCCTAGCACACGTTACATTTTCACGCCTAGCTGTCGAGTCATTTGCAATGAAAAAATATTTTTACTTTTAATGGACACTTAAAATTATCTTTACTTTCTTTGATATATAAATTTGGATGTTTCTTTCTGATTCTTGTCAATATATCTGCAGTTAACAGCGAAAGTGCATTATCTTGAAGAATCCATCTAAAGCATCCTTCATTTAACTTTAAGGATGAAACACAGCAAGAGTCGTTTAAAAATATTTATTGATTCCTGAGAAAAAGTGATATATAAATGGGCCTTATTCCCTCATTCGACTTAATCTTTCATCCTACCGGATAAACTTTTGGAAATATGACATACCAAACTATTTAAATTACTTTTCTGAATAAAATGTTGGGTCATTAGGTCAGTACTCTCTAAGATGTTAAAGCAGAATAAGGTACTACTAGAGTGCAAAATATTTAACTAATAACAAATATAAAACAAACAATATTTATAAACCATGTTTCATGTGCCTATTTCAAAATTTAGCATTTATAAACATTTTGGTTTATTTATAGAGTTTTGGAAATAATTTCACGATTTTGTGTAAAGTTAATAAATCTGAAGATGCTTTTTTCAGCAGGCTTTGATGCAAATGTGAAACAAACGGAAGAAGGTCTGTAAGTATACAGATTATTATACAGAACATTAGTATAGTAAGCCTTGGTGATGTTCTTAATATGGGCATCTCAGTAGGGAATACCCATCCATGGATATATCGAGTACCAGCTGCTCGACTCTTAGTGGGAGGAGCTAAGTTAAATTCCTAGGGCGTCCATTTAATTATGGTTGTCAGGAAGATATTGGAACATTTATTGAATTATACGAGTCGGTTATTCTTGTCTAGAACAGGTCATTAAAAATTCTGTAACAACACGCGTATTATGTGCTAGGCCACCGTCCTGCTAAAACTAAATTTTATTAAAACTAAACGGCTTGCAACGGCTTTTGGATTTCCAATGACACTTGCACATACATTTACTTTCTGTAAATATGAAATCGTGTTGGTATATATACCAATGCTGGTAGTTAGATGACTCCCCTCTGTTAATTGCATGAATCGTAATATATACTTACTATACATGGTATTCCACGAAGTGGTTCATTAAAAGTTTTTAATGTTCTATTATTTACTTATATTTGAGATTTTGGCACCATTATTTATTCAATTAGAACTATAAATGTGAAATACTTTAACCAAAATATCACTTCCGGTAGACCGGAAAACCAACTTTGTTATTTTAAATAGAATGATCTAATTTTCTAATTCTGATCTTTTATTCATTTTTGGATTCTACGACCATAAATACGTCAGTCTTCATTAGTTATTCCTATAGCTACATGTTGCCGTGTTTTGGTTAGTTAAGTTTTTCTTTTTCTTTTTAGTCATACTCATTTGCTTCATTGAGAAATTAATATGTGTTATAGGTGTGTCACGTAAATAAATGCGAAATAAAAAAAAATGTAGTCTATGGGCGTAGGTTAGTTTTCGAGTTCTGATAATGGTAAACTTTGTTATTGCAAATGAAAATGTGATTTTTTATTTCAAATTTGGATTCTACACTGAATTTTATGTCAAGGTTATCTCACATACCATGCACCTAATGTTGCTGTATGCTTTACATGATATTGGCTAAATAAAGTGTTATGCAGTGGTTCGTGAACTTTTAAGTTGCTTGGAGTTAGTACAGTGTATATTATTTCATTTTCATTTGTAAATAATGTCTACCAATAGGGGACATCTATTCCCAACAAAGAAATTAAGCAATATTAAACTGACTGTAGGAAGAGAGAAGGCAAAACAAAACATCTTCAGTTGAAAAGGGTATAGAAAAATACTTTCCAATTATATTGAAATGTTAAACTTTATTTACTGCACTTAATAATTATTTTTCTTGTAAACTCCTATGAAAAAGATTTTTTCTGAGATGGAAAATAGAGGTGTAAATGCAGCGTATGCTGAGACATTTTCATATTGCTACTAAACTTAAGGAATATTTAAATTGAACCTTCTCTTCTTTCTTTATTTTTTCTATAGGTACTGTAGTAAACCCAGGTTCGGTCCAAGTTCTACAACCGTCTTCCAATGAAAAAGCACCGGAAAGCATAAACAATCAACAACAGTCGAAACAGCAGCACAACATAGGCTCTACTTGGTCGAATTCCGGTACATTAAAGATAGACTTGGACAATTTGTTAATGAGCAAGCAGAACAAGCAAGACCAAGCTCCCAGTATGAATCAACTAGCCAGTAGTGCGCCAACCTTACCAAATCAACCACGGACAATGATGGTTAACAGTGCTTCTCAGCCGGTATTCGGTAGTCCTATGAATTTTAATCATCCGGGTTTTCCGCCGGCGGTCAATACTACCAATCTTATGCAAACGAATAGCCACTACTTTCCAGCATTTAAATGATTAAAAGTAAACATTTAAAAAACTAAAGAGAGGTTCGTACTGAATTTTTATGTTTATAATCATTTTTTTAATTGTACTGTTTTCGTCTTTTAGTTTATTCGTCCCAAAGAGGTTTTTTTTTTCTGTTAAATTTATGTTAAAAATATAATAATTAATGAGTACCTCTGCACTACTCTATAATAAATAATATCGGCAGTTAATATGCAATAAATAGTGATTATATCGCAATTGTGTGATTGTACTAAACGAGGAAATTGTATTAATATAATTTAATACATCAGTATTATTCTTCAAACGTAAGAAACACCTATACAAAAAAATTCACGCGGATCGGTTTTAGTGATTATTTATAAATTTTGTGAATATTGAAACCTACAACCATAAAAGTTTTATTTTTTATATCTGTAGTTGTTTTGTTTTGTTATTTTTAGTGATTTGCTCCCTTTTTACTTTCACGGTATATAAGCATTATGCATATGATATACTTATTATACATACCTACGGATTTTATGCATTATTTTACTTTTAATACATTTATGAAAAAATGCACATAATACAAGATAAATTGTACGATTATTGTAATGAAAAAAATGCTCATCTCATTGGGTGCTGGGAATTTAATATTTTTAGGAACTATCGACATAATAGTAATAATAATTACTTATGTAGAAGCGATGAATGATAAATGCATAGTCATATTTAAGACGAAGAGGATATGGTTCGATAAAGTCGTCATATCGAAATATATCCTTATGTCATTTAATACTACACCAACTGTACATATTATACAAATTGGGAAATAAGACAACGGGGTTGTCGTAAATTGATAAGAAACTCTTTTTTAAGCGATCATCTAAAGACACAAAACTATTTTTTTGTTGTTTCCATGTCTTGCAATCAATTTCCTTAATCTTATATGTTCTATTATTATATTATTACTTGTATTGACAATGTCGCATACCTTATCGTTACAATACATATATTACGGTTAAGAAATTACAATAAAAAATAATGCAAATATTTCAAATAAAAATGTGCCTTATTCTAGTTAAAACAATTTAAAAAATAGTCACTGTCAGTCAGTGGAGTAATTATTTACTCATTTTAGACGTCAAGAAAGTTATTGTACATAAACATTCCTAATATTTCTTTATAATCCTTTATGTTATTGGCATCTCGATGATCATGTGTAATTTATGTAAAAAATCAAGAAAAAATAAATTAACTCAATTACACTTATTGTTTTTTTTTTATTTTTCCATAAAAAAAACTTTTTATGGTAATTACGAGTACCGTAGAGTGGGGAAAATTCGATCGCATGGGGTAAAATCGATCAATCCTGATTTTATGGCAATTATTTAGTCTGGCATCTATGGAAAGAATAAGAAAGTTGTGCAACACAGTCATTTAATAAACTTTGTTTATATAACATAGATAACTAACTGGCTTTTTAAGTATTGCATTAAGGTTTCCTGTGTTAAAAAAATAATTTTCGATGGAATGACAACGAGTAATATTTCATACAGACGGAAACAAACTACTACTGGGGAATCCCACCAATACTAAGTGAATTTCCGAAAAGGGATAAGGTGAAAAGAATCAATTGTCATTCATTCGTCACCGTTTCTTTTTTTGACTTTATGAAAGTGTTGGAATAAAAAGAGAGTAAGGGGAAAATTAACACCTCATAGGGTAATACCGATCAGTTTGAAAAGTAAAAGAACATGCTCATAGAACAACGTAGAAATATGACATACTCGTGTTTCTACATTGGTTTTATTGAAAATTATGGTGAGAAACTATAAAAAAAAAGTATGGTCTGGCGGGAGACAGCAATATAACACCAAATACCTCCAGAGCGCTATCAGGGCAGTAAAATAGAGCACTTCGTCCATTATGAAAGCATCAGAAAATAATGGGGTGCCATATTCATTACTTCAGAATACTTTAAAGAACCGGTAGTTTCTAAAGAAGAGAAAAGATGACTTTTGTATTTCTCCAAATTGACGAAATTTAGGAAATTTCCAAAAACCAAATTATCCAGCTGGTCATAGAAGGGGAAGGTACGTTTTTGAACGGAGAGAGAAGCGCGTTGAATGACATTTTGTTTTAGTTTTAGTTTATTGAATTATTATAGTTTATGTCATTATTTATCTGTTTGTCGTTTCTATAATACATATTTTCTGTTATTTCCGTAAGTTTCCTTGTTTTAAATCAAATTTTTGTTATTGGATTTACCTCATGTAGCTTTCAAATCGGTTTTTATAAGAAAATAGATGGGTGATTGGAATTGCCCCCTATTATGGGGCAAAACCGATCACGCTTGATGTATTAAAAAAAATAGTGTTTTTAATACATTGGGTTAATATACATGATGGTATGTGTAGCTAAAAGATGTATGATTATATATAATTCTTTTCAATTTTTTCGATCAATAATAATAATTGCAGCTCAGAAATAGTACATAAATCAGATCGGAATTGCCCCACTTACGGGACCATGGAGTGGGGTTAAATTAATCACTAATTCGCCTTTATACAACGTTTCTGAACTACAACGAATTTGTATAAATTTAATGAAACCATGAATACGTCTTTATTACACAAATGCTATACATTCGCCATTTTTATGAATTCTGATATCTGTCAAGTACCGCAATGATAAGTACTTGCCGATAGCTTAAGAAGTAGTGATAGGAACAACGAACAAAAATATCGATATTGAAAATATAAATGTGTTTTCTATTGATATATCGTGTCATCATAATTTTGATAAAATAAGATATCTATTATGTTTTATATTCTTATAATAAACGTTGCAAATGACAGTATTTTGATCATAAGTAATGATGATAATAAAATAGTATATTAAAGAACTACAGTAAAACCTCGATTATCCGTGACCATCATCATGTGAACCGAGCAAGAGCGCTAATTCACCTATACTTATTTGTATCGCTAGGCCAGAAAACTACAGTTTTGCGAGTATGAGTACGGTTTGTGAGACGAGGCGGGTCGCGAGGCCCACAGTACATCTCTGGCCGTGTGACACCAAGGTTTTTGGGCCGACAATCTTAATTTTGAAATGAAAATAGAAAAGAAATTTTGACACTAGGGAGTTGACAGTTCAAGTTGGCACACGTGTTACATATCTCAGTATTTTGACGTTTCCGAGAATAAATCTTTTTCTGTAATTTTCCTTCTAGTTTAATATCTATTTATCAATTAGTTTGTTCGCGTCGCATGAACTATTTGCACCATTATGCACTTTTGCACACAAAAGTTCTAAAAAGTGCATAAAAGTGCAAATAGTTCATGCGACGCGAACAAACTTAATAATAAGTGCAACGAAGACACCAGTTCATCTTAGCATGGTTGAACAATAGCTTAATGACAATTTATTACACATCTGTCATGTGAATCTAGTGTGGCCAACCTTTAGTGACATTTTTGCCTGCCTAGGCTTTTATCACCGAACGCACGGAAAATTAAATCAGAGCAGGGGCAGCCCCTCTTAAAGAGCCACCGGGCTATGGTCCCACCATTACAAATCACAAATTAATCATTAAGGAGTTTTTATTTTCTGTAAAAATGTCGATAAATATACGTACACACATTTAAGTACAGAACGAACGTTGCGATTCCCATGATTTGATGCGACCAAACGCGCTTTGTAGTTCATTATGCAGACAAACGGCGAACTGGGGCCACGTTGGCCCCTGACTTTTAGACGTTTGTCGGTATTCGCGCGGAGCTAGCGGAAGAGGGGGTAGTCGCAGTATACCAAAAAAATACATTGGAGTGGGGCCAGCCGTTTCGTGGCCCACTGCCCGCTGGTTGATCAAGTCATCTCGTCAGTGGTCGGCACTGTGCCGGAAGGGTTTCCCACTATCACGGTAAGTAAGCGTGTGAATCAGACGCAGATTATTGAAAGTAGAAATATACATATGTACAGGACCATCGCATACAGCAATCGGTTTAACACTTCCCCGCAATAAAAATTGGGTTCAAGAATATTTAATATTTATTAATCATAGTAATAAAGTGTAGTATTACTCTAGGATGACATCGCAAATTAATAACTATAGTATTTCAAATCAGAATGAACTACCATTCATATTTTTCTTAGGGTAAAAATTATGAAAATGAAATAATAAATATGACAAGAGAGTTATTCCTGAAAAAGACATAATAATAGCGTTTTAAGTAAAAAAAAAACACAAGCCATTTGCTGGGAAGTTGACCCCACCACTCAATATTGTCACGGGCCGCCACTGAATCAGAGCGTAGCACGGGTAATAGAGACACGGATAACCGGGACTTTACTGTAGTTTCATAAGGGCAGTTTTGAAAAACGAGGCAGTTGCGCCAAGCTAGAAAGTGCATACGAAACAAGTTCTGTAGGGTATTTTTTTTTCTAATTGCACATTAATCGCCCTTCTTTAACTTAAAATATTCTGGTAAAACTTCGTCTATAAAGCTATTAATGCACTTTATACCTCATTGCGTCGAGTATGTTCATAGCTTTATTGTAACATGAAAATCGAAAAAGATAATTTTAGTGCCTAGTATAAAAATATGGCAAATAACTTGAAATTCCGATCTTGAATTCTAATTTATTGACTTTTTTCTTTCTAAGTGTTGCGTAGGCTTCACAGCCGGAATTTACTGTAAAAAGTTTTTCCGGGTTGTTGACCCGGTCTTGTGAAATTACTTCCGTACGTTACGTTCACACCTTCACAACACCTTCAGCGGCGAGGACGAAGTTTCCTTCGCGATGGCTCGTTGTTTAGTGTTTTTGTTTCTATTCACAACTCATCATACTTATAAATAACTTTGCCAGTATCGTATCAATAATGTTCGTCTTACATATAAGTTGTAAACAGTAATATTCTATTCTATAAAGTAAATGAAAATTTCATTAAACAAGATTTAAATTTTCCAAAATTAATTTTATTAATTTGACAACGCATTTTGAAATTTCCTACGATTTTGTATTAATTTTTTATATTATACTAAGCTTTTCTACACATGCTATTATTGCTATTGAATGTAGTAAAACCTAGCGCCATCTAACGCAACGATTAACTATAACGTGCATCAATTGCGTAGTGGCCCAATATACTAATTTTCTATTTTTCATATTGAGCACTTTGTGGTTTGACACTTCACATTTGACATTTTTACATTATGCTATAGGCTTTCGCATGACACAAATTGTGTCACAAACATGGAAACATTGAACTTCCCTACATGGATAAGAAATACTATTTTAAATAATAAATAAAAGTAAATCAATGCGAAACAGGAAAAAAAAGGTAGGAAAAACACTGTTGTAATACTCATCCATTGAGTACTCAGTCACTCAGAGTCACTTCACTTGTCCTCGTATTACTATAAACGTCGTTGTAAGGGTAGTTTTATTGTATTATTTTTATTTAGAGGCCCCGACACTACATCTTTTATATATAAGGGCATGATTTCACCGATCCGAAAGTATGTATTCGTTTCAAGTTACAGAGTACTGCGGTTTCGATGATGCCGTAACCAGTGCGTGCTCCTGTTTGGAGTTGACTTGGTTTCAACTTTTTAAACACGAGCCCAAGCCCAAAGTATAAACAGAATCCGCGAACTTGAATTTAACATCTGTAGTGTCATTAAAAACTTACACACAAGTTTTTAAAGCTGGTTTTACATTTGTCAATTTATTGATCAATTTCTAGATCTTAAAATTGATCAATTTGTAGTTCTTGAACTAGAACTTGTTGCCGTTTATTACTTGTCCAATAAATATTAGGATCTTCATAGAGATCAATATCTATTCTTAAAAATAGAACTTGCTGCTGTATTATTTGTCAATTAATATAACTTGAAATCGGGAATATTAGAATCGGTAGTTTCTTTTGTAACGTTCGGTGGTAGCGCTCTGTCACAACAGGATATTATTATTTCTTGGAGTGATGTTGCATACTTAAACAAAGGCGGGTAAGGTTTGAGGTTAAGTATTCTAATTATATGTATATTATTCATCTGTATTGGTATAACTCAATTTCGCGTGCTCACAATTTTCTACAAGGCTTTTATACAAAAAAAAAATTCATGTACAATTTAGATACCTTTTCCGAAGATCAATAATCACTGCCAATAAAATTATTAAATATACAAATAGTAAATATCGACTGAAATATTGACAAGTGTAACCAGCTTGAGTCAATTTATTTCACGAGTACCAATTATTACGGAAATCCTACAGAATTGAAGATAATTTGATACAAAAATAGAACATGTTCTAAGTATTTAGTTTCTAGAATGATCAAGTTCTTGAAATCAATCAATTTCTTGACAGATGTAAAACAGTTGGATGTCATCTTAAACTTGAACAGAACTTTAACTAGAAATTGAACTTAAAATCGAACTAGAAGTTGACAAGTGTAAAACCATTATTGACATCAAGTCCTCCAAGTCCTAGCTATTGATCTAGAAATTGACAAGTGTAAAACCAGCTTAAGGGAATTTATTTAAAAAAACATAAAGTACAATAGAAATCTGCTCTTACTTTCTTCTCACAAATCATACAACTGCCAACTACCACTGTTTCCCGCCCATTCTCCCACGGCGGCAAATTTAAATTTAAATTTTCATATACTACACATCCACCTCAACAAAGGTTTGACTAATTTGGACTTTCGGTGCCGCCTTGGAATTTTCTTTGTGAAAGCATTTTTTGTGATTTTGTTAGCAATTTATTAGCTCATTATATTTATCTATATTCTCTACCACAAAATATACAAAAGTTTCATTCTAATGTTTAATTTATTTATTGGCTTTGTTCTTTTTGTTCCTTTGCGTTGCAACAATATAATATTTATCTATGGTTGCAACGCAAAAATAATCTGGTTTATAAATCAAAATTTTGCGTGGTGACGCAAAAACTATCAGCTTAAAAAGTACACAGTTTACGTGGCTGCGACTATATTCATGACAAACTTACGCGTTTGCCTTCACTGATGATTTAAGATTTTCAATGCAAAAAGCTATTTATGTCCTGAAGCAAGTGCTCGAATCAAAAAGAACTATCTTGCGTATTGCTTCCTACTGCAACACATTACAATACAAAATCTCTACGGCGCATATCCGCGCGTTTTGCGTTCCAACGCAAAGGGACAAAATTAACAAAGTTATTTATTGTTTTTTTTTTACAGCAAATTATATTAACGACACGTTGGTAACTTCCATACAGATTTAACTTAATTAATAAAAATTGCACTTCCTGCATTTGATGCAAGATTTTAATTTTGCTCATCAGGTTAGCCAAATGTATGAACTTATATGATTACGTACACATGCATTTTAAGTGTAAATTATCTTGACAAAATTACACAAAACCAGTTTTTATTTATAATTTAATCGCAGTTCGTGTAGACAAATGATAATTTTATTTATAACTCACAGATAAAATGTTTTTAATTATCACAGTTTTATCACGAACAGATAATCGTCACAGCTTTAATTTCATGTTGGTGGCATTAAAATAGTACAATACAAAAAAATACATTAAAACTGCAGATGTCTTTCATTTAATTATTTCAATGTTTGAGATAGATGAGTGTTAATTATCAATTTTTTGTTTAACATCTGAAGGACCATATGCATTTATGCAACATATATTTTTTTCCATATTTAATACAAAACCATTTTTGGATTATTTATGATCACTGCTATAACTCATTAATGACACTAAAACCATATTTATTTATATTCAGTAATACATAAAATTACTGTAAATTATTGAGAAGTTTCTTGCGAATTCTTATAAACATTTTCTAGAGCATTTGTAATCAGTCGTACATCACCTTCAATTGTTTTGGCCCAGTTCTCAACATCCCCAAGTTCTTTCAAAGCACTACTAAACAATTCAACAATATTGAGCCATTGTTGTGTTTGCTTCGCAAAATTTGCTGAACTTGCATGCAACTGCTTTGCCTCTGCATCTAATCGTTTCTGATTCAGATAAGCTTGTGCGACTCTGAAATTAGGTTCAAAGATATTATACAATCTTATCTTGGTTAATTTCTATTATTCATTACCCTACGTTCAAATGATCGACCAAAGCTTGTGTTAGTTGACTAGCAGCAGCACATGCTTCTTTTCTTTTGGTTTCTACAAACATTTATACACAACACTCGTTTTAGTTTTATATATATCAAGAAATAATCACTACCTTGTACTTCTTTAATAGCAGATTGTTTTGCCATGTGGTCCTTTACCATAGAACTCAACATTTTCCTTTGTAATTTGTATTCTCGACAAACCTACTTAATTATCTTTGGATATGTCAGTTTCAACTCTCTAATGCAGGTCTAACCTATGGCAGAGATAATATATCCACTAGGCTTCAAAAGTTGTTCCTTCTGACGTCACGGAAGGTGTAGTTGAAGGTAGAGTTCACGAGGGGCGGCACTAGTACAAATTAATTACGCCCCACCTTACCGATTGTGAGGGAGGTAGTTGACATTATGTTGTTTATTGGTTGTTTATGTGCTAGTTGACATTATGTTATTTATGTGTAAATTTTGTGTTTTAATATGAAGTTCCATTTTCATATAAATTATTGTCACTATTGCCAGCCTAAATAGCCAAATTTAAATTTCCCGCCACTATTTTTAGTGACTTCATCGTAAACGCTTTAAAATAACTATTAATGTAGTACAAAATGGTAGGTATTTTTATGTTTCAAGGGAGTGTGGGAGTGGTGTGTGTATTGTGTATACAGTCTATTTCCCATATAGCCAAATTTAAATTGCCCGCAATTATTCTTAGTAACTTCAACGTTGAAACATAAAATTACCTATTAAAAATAGTGGCGGGAGTTTTAAATTTGGCTATTAGCGTTTAGATGTATACTCGCATTTTCTCCGTGCTTTTATGGTAAACAATATATGGCCTGTAGGCACTTCAAAGACGAGTTTCTACAAAAGAAAGACGGAAAACATGCCTGCTTTAGTGAAAACAATTGAGGGAACAGTACTGGTGAGAAAGGATGCATGTCTTTTTCTCAGGCTACATTATGAAGAGAATATTATTTTGGGACAATTGTGTTGAATGCCAGAACATTATCACAAGAGTCAGTGGCTAGTTACCATCTATTCACCAAATCGTTGGAATTTTCTTGTAACGATGATTTTTGAAGAATAAAGTAAATATATATGCATATTTGATTTGAATATTTCACCAAATAATAATAATAATAACTCAGCACTACAGGCCTTGAAGGCCCTTGGCTAGAGTGCCGGAACACACCGAGCCACTGAGAAGTGTTGTCCGAATGGTGACCCAACCAACAACCGGTACCGCATATTGCTGCTTGACTTTCAAGACTGGCAATGATGCACCCTTCCTTCTCAGCCGTACTGCCGGCATTTCACCAAATATCTGCTAAAAAAAATTAGTCAAATTAACAATTATACTAGGTTGTAATAGATATACTAGAATTACAATAATGTTAAAGATTGCACTGATTTATAATATTATAAAATAGTGAATAATAAACGACCAAATGATTGAAATACATTAGTTTTATGTGGCAGTGTTGAGGATACTGCAAAGTTTAACACTGTATGCCAGTAATATTCCAGATGTCTGTATATGTGTGTATAACATAAATAAAACAAAGAAATTTAATTCTGAGTAAAATTTATCTGTTGTCCGTAGCCTGTATTGTTTCCATTGTTTTCTGATTCTTTGGCAGTTGTAAAAACGAATATCTTGGCTTGAATTATTATTTCACTGTTTTTTTCGCATACTACGTTAGTAAATTAATAATAAATTTTTGGCTTACCATAGTCTTTTTTTTAAAGAATATTTGCTTTCGATATGTAATAATCTAATAATTCTTCCCTAATACCCAAATTTAAATTTCCCACCACTATTTTTGGTGACTTCAACGTAAACGCATTAAAATAGCTACTAATGCAATACAAAAAGGTAGGTAATTTTATGTTTCAACGTTGAAGTTACTAAGATTAGTTGCGGGAAATTTAAATTTGGCTATGTGGGTTGCTGGGACTGGGAGGCGCGCCACTTGAAAACTGCTGCTTTTCGGAGACGAGAAAAAACTCGTTAAAAATTATTAATACTGAATTGATAATAGAATATGATGTGGGATACAAAAAAAAGTGCGTATTTAAAACAATATTAACAAACAAAACTAAGTTTTTTTGTCTCCGCTAAAGTAACAGTTTTCAAGTTACGCGCTTCCCAATCCGAGCTTACCCGACTTACCCAAACAGATACATCGTAAATATCGTGTACTAAAATTGTACATTTTCATTTTCGTAATCTTTTTGCTTTCCTAGTTTTTAGTTATTTATTTTACTTAATTGATACAAAGTTATAGAAACCAGAAATAATGCAAATAAACACCAATTATTGTGCTGACATCTACTGCAAATACTAGGGGCAATTACTTGAAGACAAACAAGACAAATAATTTATTAGTGACTATTACGAATGTTAGATATGCGCCTATTTTTCTTTATTTCTAACTAGAGGCGTTGCGTTTCCCAAAGACTACTTCGGTAGATACATATTGCGCACCCTAATTTCTCTGCCGCGAACTACGTGCTCTAAAATTAGCGTACATTTTTAACTTGAGTTACCATTTGTTTTTAGTCCATGTTTTTAGTCATGATTGGCACTGAACTTTGCGAATATTTGTTTAAATTTTAGTAACTTTTCCTTCCACATCAGGACTGCCACACGTCAGATCCGTCAAAAACGCTCCTCATATAACCTCGAAATGGCACTTTCTGTAGACAGTTTTTAGCACTTTCTTTTTATTTGCTCAAAAAAAAAAAAATAGGTATTTGAGATTCAGAAAAACTCGATCTTTCCGTTAATGGAAACTATTTAATATTTCATTCGGAACTATAGCAAAAAATTGCAAATGTAAACTGCAAGTAGTTGGTGGTCTATGGATTATTCCATATTTTTTTACATAGATAATCTCTACCTAATCCGAAATCCTAATCAAAAATGTTCGTAAAATCTAAAATGAACGTTTAATAACATTTATGTAGTTTAATAATAAAGATGTTCAGTTCAATCATCAAATCTGCACTTGTATAATAAAATGGAACAATTTCTGCAACTAAACTGGTAAGTAAAGATTAATACCAAATTACGGTTATTGGAAGTATCTATCATTTTCATTTTGTTTAGGGGTATTAAAGAACCTCATGAGTTAGATTTAGGTATTGACTTCATACCAGAAGAAGAAATTGCTTTGTCATATATATTCAGTGGACTTGACTCAGAAAATAAAGAACGCAAAGTTAAGGATGAACTAGATACTGCTAAAATTAGAAGACCGTTACTACCTGGGCAGAATTTTAACTTCAAATCTAATATTAAATCTTTTCAAAACACAATTCAACAAGCGAAGTGTTTAATGGCACTGACATTGTTACAATCTTGCAAGAAACCAACTGGTTTTTATGAACAGGGTTGTATGGAGTTATACAATGTATAATTAAGTTTAACATCACATTGTCTACATATTCAATGTATAATTTTGTTATTAGAACTCACATCAAGAGATCTTGCGAGAAAATGCTAAATTTTTGGAATTCGCTAAAGAAGATTTTATGAAAAACAAAAGGAAGTTATTTAAATTTAAGCAATTATTGAGAAGTTATTCAGAATGTTTATGGAAACATAAGTTTGAAATATTAAAGCATTATAAACAATTTTATAAAGGATTTGATATGTTGCCATATTCATATAAAGATGATGAGGAACCTGTAGAGATGGTTCATGTTCAAAATCTGTTAGAATTGGTATGTCCTGATATAACTATTATTGTTTTTTTAATAATTCTTAATATAATTTAGGGAACTTTAGCACGATTTTCAGGACCAACATTATTAAAACCATATTATCTCAAGATGGGACAGCTGCCCAAAGCGAAGGTTTTATATCCATCAAATCAAGTAGGTAAATAATAGTAATTATTTTTGAAACTATTAAATTCGTAAATTTATTTTCATTTATTTTAGTTAGCAAAGATGTTAATATAAATAAATTGATTGAGACTACCAAAGTGGATGTAGTGATATCTTCAAGCGGTTTAACTAGATTGCTGAATTTTACAAATACAAATATAGCATGGGATATACCAGTTGTTATTAAAGAAATACAGTTTCAAAACAGTAAGTTTATTCAATCTGAATATAATGGTTAATAAACTAAATATGCTTTTGGTACACGTCTAATGAAAACTGTTCCTGGGTGTTCTGCAATCTCATAAAAAAAAATAATAATTTAAATCTAAAACGGTTTCAATGCTTCCTTTGAATTTAATCACCAAAAATCCTTCTACATACTGGTGGTCAAAGAAAAAAAAATGCCTTTGAAAACGTTTTTACTATTTTCTCACACTGTAGTACTGTAAAGAAATAATTTCATTAAAAGAAGTTACTCCTTTCCCCACCGCGGTATTCAGCAAAAGTAATGTTCAATGCACGCTCTCCCCCAATTGTGAGAAAAACGTAGACCTGCTTTCAATAATTATTTACTCAAAACCTATCTTCGGCGTACTACGCTACTTTACTCTCTTGTTTCTTTCCTCAAGAAAGTTATACCTATAACAATGCATATTAACTAACAAACTTTGACTTCGTGTAGACGCAGGATATAAGATTATACGTTTTTTCAATTAAGATAAGAATTTAACAAGGAAAGTCGCCACGTACTCTCCGTCTATTTTATGTTTTAACTAACGTCATTGATGTATCACACGAGTAAAGACAATCTTCTGATTGAACTATTTTTCTCAAGTATTGCTATTGAAAAAAGAAGCAGAGTTTCCGCTTATCTCACAGAAAAAGATACAAGGATTAATTTATGAATGTGACAGAGAGATAGCCCTATTACCGCTTTGTTTAAGTACAATACTGAAAATAGTGCACCCTTTCCGGTTTCTATTATGGCACCTGTCATTTACATGGATGTATTATACTACTGTATATTATAGATCCATGGTCATTTATCAAACCTAACCTATAGCGTCGTTAGTTTCTGTATTTGGTTTATTATCAGTTATTTCTCGCCTGTTTTTCGCTTTGTTTCTATATTGTGCAAGAAGCTTCAACTAATGCTGTGACCTGTAGTGTAATACGGTTTGAACGCAAAATTTTGAACGTAAACTCAAAATCGAATTGAAACTAATACTGAAAAACCGCGCATAAGATATCCTGTTTATACGGTTTTTAATTTGACTTAGAAGTATCGATTTGATTCATACGGACAAAATTGATGACGTTGGTTAAAACATAAAATAGACAGATAGTACAGGTCTTTCACGATTATCTACACATCCTGTATATTGCTTCGTATCTCGGTGAAGGTACACTATTCATTAGTTCTAGGTTTCCTATGTTTATATTGTGCCCGGTAGCGTTCTACGAACTATATGTATAAAACACTGAAACGCGCTTTTTGGTGCAAGCAGTGACTGAAAGACCGTCCGGCTTCCGTCATCTTGAATGTGGCAAATAACGTTCAACCTGGCGACAAATTGACGTATAGGCACTGAATAGACTACTTTCATATGATCAAGGAGTAAATGTCATTTTTTGACAAATTAAGGTTTTGAATTAGAATCGTCGTACATGCCTTGCATGTCTTGAGGAAACGATATCATATAGGTAAATCCCATGACCTGTTTGATAACTTTATAAAGCAGTCATAAAGCAGATCGCGGTAAATATATTATTCTGGTGTTTCTCTAATAGGTAATGTAAATATTATCCACCACCCAACAGTGTCGTGTATATTCATGGATCAAAAATAATTATAAAAAAGACAAGATATAGCTTATTTTGCAAATACTATTCGCAAAATAAAAATATCAAGAACTATTACTATGTTACTAATGTTAATTAAAAATGATTGTGGAATAATTCTGAATTACATATCGTTAGGTACAGAGTAGTAGTTATGGTTGCATAAGCAATCGAAGATTTGTAGAGCTTAGATTCGCATTTAGTTTGAGAAAGATGTTACATAACCACTACATTCTCACCCAAGTTGTAAACTGTAATAAATAGATCTCTGTTATTATGTGTGAAACTTTGATAAATACGTTCACGACATTACACAGATTGGTTAATTCTTACTTGCGATCCTGGATGCTATTCCGAGCGGCATCTTTTTCGGCATAGTTTATATGTTTTTCGTTCTTAATTGTTTCATTGTTTATCACAGCTCTTTCTGTACACGTTTCTCCTTCTTGTGTTTCCATCGTGTTTTATTGTTTTCATTACAAAATATGCTGCTATCCGCTATTTTTACGGTATCTTCGGATTATGGGTGCTCTAAGGAAATCGAATCATTAGTTGTATAGATTTTCTCAGAGTTTCAGTTAAATACTACTTATTTATCACGATTTATTTCCACTGGCCGTAACTTTCGCTTCGGCCTTTCCAATACAAACTGACACACCTTCGTTCGCGGACGTATTTATATTTGGCGCGCCTCGTTCTGGATCAGTCTACATCTTCCTTGAACTTTCGAAGTAGTTCGCGCCATGTAATGAAAAATGATCGATGTATCTATTACTAATACTACACCACAGACCTTGTTATGTCTTCGCACGAAATATATGTAGATTACTGCAATTTTAATAAGAAGAGAACCAAAAAATATAGTTGCATAACACATGTACAAAGATATCACAAGGACTGTAGCGTAGTAATAGACACATGAATATCCGATCACCCGCGCTACATGAGATTGATCATCTCATTAGATATTCATGTGTCTTGTATAACACCCTTGCAAAACTAAACAGTCTTACCTGTGTTAATACAATTTTGAGCTACAAAGCGCTTGATGCTGGATAACATTTGTTTGAAATATTATTTATTTACTAGGAAAACTGTAGTATGCCAACATAAGATAATTAATCTCACATGTCTTCTTGCAGGTGATGGTACAATAAAGACAAAGAATGTAATATTTATCGATAAACCATTACCAAATAAATCACCAAATGTATTTGAGCTCAACAAGAACTGTGCTAAGATATTATTAAAAACAAATTTTTGCGATACAGATGCGTTTAGGTAATTATAATTTACAATAAATATTATGGAATAGTATCCGAGGTAGCAAAGTGACGTAAAATGACGTTTAATAGACGTTGTTATTACGCGATATTGACGTCTATTAAACGTCACTTCACGCCACTTTGTTACCTGGGATCTTATTGTGGGGTGTTTCACACATTTATTTCATCGTTTCCACATTAGTTTTGCCAACACTGAATCTATTATTGGCGCCTATCACGTAGCCTGCAGTGCTGAAGGACAGCCGAAAAACTCCACCATCAGTAAACAAAATGAAGGCAATATCTGTTGTGATGAAGCAAGTGCAGAGGGTATAAAAACTATTGATAATCGAGAGGGACCTAGCAAAAAAATAAAAATGGACGACACAGCTCCAAAAACCAACATAAACGAATTAAAAAATAAAATTCACCACAACGTGTCATACAGATTATGGAAATTACAATTGAAGAATGAACAGTGTGAATTAATGAAAACCAAATACAATACGAACAGTTTTCATGTGCTAGTTAGATGTAAATTGGATGGATGTGAGGTAAGTATCTTTACATAGGTGATCTAAAAAGAGTGACCCGATTTGTTTCGCAAATAAAGACTAGTCAACGTAAAGAAATACACTCTCGTTGTGTTACAAAGAGTAGATTTCGGCATGGTGGGTACAATTTTTTTTTTTTGCATCTATTGACTTCTCATATAAGTATTTACATTTTACGATTTCTTCTGACGCTGTACTTTAATATTCGACGATCATCGATTGTTAACATAAATTTATCAGCAACATTTTAAAATCGTAAGAACCAGAATATATGAAGTACAATTTTTTGGGCGTTTCCAGTCTTTTCTGGTTTATATATACAATATGTCAGATCTTATATACAAAATTATTTTGGAGTGTTTAGCCATTGATTGACAAGAAACTTAAAGATATAAAGGAAATAGACCAATCAAGTCATATATATGAATTTGTTTCGTAAATGTCCTAATAATTTTATTAATGTATATGGTTTGTTTGGTCTATTTCCTTCCTACAATTGCCTTTTTTTCCGAAGGAAGTGTTAGGTCGAGACATGTGATATAGATTTAATTTTTGTCAATTCGTAAATATAATAAAAACTTATATGTAAGTTTGTATTATAATTAAAGAATTTCTAAAATCATTATATTCCCTAAATTTTTCTTTGTTAACGCAGTTCTCTTACACATCAGTACAGAATTATATATTGAAAATTATCTTTTTTACATCAATGGAGTGAAATTAACGCTACGACTGCAATTCTATGTTAATATGCTTTTCGCAAAATTGTTTTGCTTTAACGTACATATACGTCCGGGTCATGGTAATAACAAAAACCCTCGGTGTAGTATATAAAGTTGAAATCAAATTTTTATTTCCTTGAAATATTTTGGAAACTATTAGGGCTGTTCGAATATGCAGTTCGCGAACGGTTCGTGATCCTGTGAACTAATCAGAGAACAGTCCCGGGATTACGAAAGTACAAAACGATTCGAGTACGCCATCTTTATTCGAAGGGTGTGATTATGAACCAAAAAATTAGGAAAAATGGATTAAAATGGATATGCTTACGGTTCGTATACACTAGAATCGTATCTACTCGATACGACATTTCGTAATCCCACTGCAGATTGGAGTTCTCGCGAACTGAAATGCGTTGTCTGATTGGTTCACATGATCGTGCTCAACTCAAGCAAAGCTTGCATATCCTGATAAAGTAAACAAAATATGCTTTACAACATGTAAACGCAGCACCAGTGCTGTTATTTTTAAAATCCAGAGTGGCTTTGAATTATTATTATATAAGTTTAAAATATCTAAGCTTTTTTATTATAGGCTTAACTAAAAAAAAATCTGATTATAAAAATGTATATTGGTAATCATACTTATTTGTTAGTTTAATAACAACGGACGAAAAGTTTGCTTTGTATGTACTATTTTTCTTTAGATGTAATCTCAAACGGTTTTTTATCCTTAAAAAAATATTCATTTCCGACCGCACGAGAAGAGCTACACAGGCCTCACTGCCTGCATTATAATTTTATTAGCTAGAATATGTCTAGGGGTAGAAAAGAGATGGGACTTAATCGAATATAAATATTTGAAAAATATTAGTTTGCAACCAAATATACACGATGCGAAAATTCTCCATAAGAACAAACTATCAATTTATCAATGTCATCACCAATGATTAGGTAACGATACAATATTTTTTAAAGGGAACTACCGTTAGGATGCGCTGGCCCTCGCAGCAGGATTATCAAGTTTCTAAACCACCAGCTTCACACTTACTTCCAAGGGTGTATAATTGGAAAAATTCGCTTTCATGAAAAACTTACTTTTATAAAATCTGTATGCCATTTTTAAATGGGAAAATACGATATTAAAATGGGAATTTCTTATGCTTTAGATATTCAATGACAATTTGCAAAAGGCGCTACACACAAAGACAATGCAAAATTTCAAATAAGGTCACTCTTATGGGATTTACTTATATTATTACTAAAAATATCTACAAAATTAACGTAGTCTGCAGAAAACGGTCAGCTACTTCCCCTTAATGTAATACCAAAAATGGAATACCATTTAGAGTACGGAGCGGGCATTCCAACGCTAGATGAACTGATCAAACAATGGGTGTATACTTTTTTCAGACCCTGTTCGCAAGTACGACGAAGTAAGATACATTTCACAACTACATTCTAAAAAATATATGCGAAAATGTTTCTATTTTTAGTAAGAATGCATTATAGTACAGGGGAAATTATAGCTGTCGAAAATTGTGCAATACAAAAAATTGCTTTAGAAGCTCAAACTTATTATCAATGCAATCCACATCTAGGAATAGGCGTCTTATATAAAATTGTTGCTAGATTATTGCATTTAACACCAGGCAATTACCTTTTGCATCACGTCCCGAAAGATGGCCCTTTCGTTGCTTTACTACGGGAAATGAATGAAAGGTTTGTAGGCTGCTTTAATTATAATTCATATAAAATAATGGGAGATACATATTTGCATCTACAAGCCTTATATATGTATAAGTACACAGGTTTTTCCACGGAAATGGCTAGTTAGAAGTTTTCGGGCTTAATGAAAACTTTTTATCCTATACCTATCTTCAACTGTTTCTAAGATATTTCGATTTCTGTAAACAAATTGACATTTACACTGTTACTGTTGTATTATTGATTTATTTTCATTTGCTTAAACTGCCAGATGTCTACCATTTTAAAACTACCAAGTAATAACATTGTTTCGCTAGTACAGAATTTTGAAAACTGCAAAACTATTTTTTTTTTTTCAAACATTCTGTATATTTTTATATTGTCGGGTATAGAATTAAATTCTTATACCGATTTCCTGTAACATTCTCTATACCCATAGTTAATAGTTATCTTTTAAATTACTCATTTTGTTTATTGACGCTTTGAAATGGCCGAAAATATCTGGTAAGCTATGATTTTGACATTACAATAAATTATTATTTTCCACATGTTTAATGGTCAGAAAAATACATATTATTTGGCAATTTATAAACTAGATAATGGAAAATAAAAGAATTCCAAGAAAAGCTTGTCCAGAATTCACTGAGACACCAGTTACCGCCTATAGATATAAAAAAAAATAGAAACTAAAACATTTTGTAATAATAAATCGTTATTAAGAAAACACTGTAATAAACCTGTTTCCAAGAATTGCTAAATATACTCAGTGACATTAGAAATGTTACGCCCAGAAGGAATAATTTGTTCAACTTGATTTTTTGGCATCAAAATGACTATATTTAAAGCAAGCTATGGTAAGAAGGTGAACTTTCATCTTTGATAACTTTCTTACGAAAAAAATGATCTCTTAAGTTTTTTGTTTTTTGTGAAGAAACCCGTTTATGAGAGCTGACTAGCACAGACATGTTTAGTTATTGCGCGTCTACGAGTGTTAAGGGTAACAAAATGCTTAGAGTTCGAAGACGTTAAAAATTATCACCGTGTTAGTGACTTTGACAGGGGTAGAATTGTTGCCTATCGAGCCGCCGTGTTAATTGTACTGCAATCCCAGTAATGGGTGTGTGGACAGAAGAGGGTAGAGGAACGCGAAGAAGAGCAACTGGTTAACCGAGGCATACCACAGAGCGTCAAGATAGGCGCTTCAGACGCCTTGCTCTATGAGACTGTTTGCTAGTATTAAGTGTTTGGACTTTTTTCATACCTTCCACGATTAGTGCTTCGTTTGACTGCGGACCCCTGTCGTCAACGTTTAAACTGGTGCTGAGAACGGCATCATTGAAAAAGGCAGAATGGCATAATGTCGTCTTTATCGATGAATTGCGATTCTGTCTAGGTAGGTACGATGGCCGTAGAAGGGTACGACAGTAGCGGCGTGAAATGGGTTCGCTGTTGAGAGGCATGTACATAGGACTGTTTGAGTAGCAGTTTGGGGGGCTATTGCCTGTTGTAACCGATCACCACTTCTCTTTATTCGAGGCAGTACGACAACTGCGTGTTATGTTGATGACATCCTACACACCACTTTGCTACTTTATCTAGGTGGTCGTCAAAACGTTCTTTTTCAGCAAGACAACTCACGTCCCCATATTGCTCGTCGAATTATGGACTTTCTCCAAGAAGCAGGCGTTAATGTTTTATCGCGGCCACTCCGTTCACCGGATTTAAACCCTATTAAACATGTGTGGGATATAATGGGGAGGAGACTCTCCACTTTGCACCATCCTCCACAGACTCGGCCACAGTTAATCCACGAGTTCAAGTTTATTGGAACAAGGTGCCATAAGCAGATATCGACCATCACATTTTGTCGATGCCTTGGATGTGTACAAGAGTATACTGTTATGGGGTCGCCAAACATATTATTATTATTTTTTTCGAAGAAATTTTATTAACATGTAATATGTTAATAAAATGTGTAATGTGAAATTATCACATTGCCAAAAAATCAAGTTGAACAAATTATTCCTATTATCAAATTATTCACTTCTAATGTCATTGAGTATCTCGTATGTGGGATTACTAAGAACTCTGCAAGAAGGGAGATTTGGACCTGGCTAGATAAAGAAAATACAAAGAAATGGATGTCGACTGAAGCTCAACTCCTTACTAAAGTGCTAATAGGGGATGGGCATGCTAGATTCTCTGATAACCTACTCAGACGCAGCAACAAAGAAGTTAAAACTATTACTGGCGTGGTAACTGGACACTGCCCCCTGAAAAAGCATCTATACAACACAGGTCCAGTAAGCGAACCGTGGTGCAAATGGTGCGAACTACAGGAAGAAACGAGTTTACATGTAATCTGTACATGTGAGGAGTTGAAAGTACTCAGGCCGAAATATTTCGGGAAGGATCTATTGGAGCCCTCGAAGGTTCTCAAGTTTCCACTGCACAAGATACTGGGCTTTATAGAGAGGAACACCAAGCTGCTCGAGTGGAAGTAATAGATTTAAGAAGGACGGTACAATGAGCACCTAGCTCAAGTGCCTGGATTATAGGTGCCCACCCTAAATTGAAGAAGAAGAAGTCACTGAGGATATACATTTCCATAGTTCATTACCTGTTACTTCTGTGGATTTCGATACTACGAAAGCATCTGTACATAGAATTTTCAAGAGTATAAAAATATTATACATATTATTTCAATATGTATAATATACAGAGTGTTCAGCAATGAATGGGACAGCGCATAAAAATAACTTCTGCGTAATGTGCGCCTCTACCGCAAATTTATTATATATAATTTTCAGAATTTTAAAATTTTCCCTATTCCTCGCTGAACAACCTGTATACAGCCCTGGAATAGAAATTTTTACAGTGTAGACTAAAATCTGTGCATTTCATCAAGCGTAGATGCCGCGTACCCATATCGTTGTGAACGAACGAAAGTAGGGCGTAGCTATTAGTTTAACCAAGGAACCAAGTAGTACGATGTGAGCCAGAGAGGAGTAAGCATGTCGTCTGCAATTTCTTCCGATTTATCTCGTCTTAGTATTACTATTATTGTTAGATATTTTATTATTAATTATAATTTTCGTGATTGTCGTTATATTTTCGTAAATTTTCATCTGTTAATCATTAAATTCTAGTTTCGCTATAACGTAAAATATAAGAATAAATATTTATTTAATTGGAAGTGAATAGGACAACTACAGCGAGGCTCACAGAGGAGATGCGAAGCTTGCACCGGAAGCGCGCGCGGGGTGATCCGACAATTGGGCACGCTTAATACATTGAATTAGGCACGGTAAAAATTTCTATTCCAGGGGTGTATAATGTGAAAAGTTCTACTGTACATAAGGAATGATGAATAAAGTATATGTGTCACTGTTTTTCTTGCTTCAACAATGCGTACCTATTCAAATTAAATTTTGCGCTATCATCGACGTTTAAAATTAGAAGTATCGCGCATCTTGAAGCGAGTTCTCCCCACTATATTTTTATGGTTTAAACCGATATCGATGAGTAAAGCTTAGTTCAGCACTAAACGTCTGAACTTCAAGAACCCCGTGAAAACAAACTAAGCATGACACGACATTAAGATTTTTGATTCAGAATCGTTCGAAGAATGTGTTGCTACGTGTAGCTTTTACGACAATTAATGCACAAGTTTTATGAGGCAATTAAAAAAGTAATACCTCTATGTTTTAAGGTCGCTTTACAGTTTGCAATTTTTCTTGCGTGCAATAAAAATAGCGCATGTTCTATTTCGTATATCGCAAGTAATATGTAATTCAAGTAAAATAGTACTCAGATGATCTAAATCCATTGAATGCGCATGCGTGCAATTTTAATTGCTCGCGATTTATAGCGGCCTTTATATTTAGACCTAGATTAATTTTAAAGTAAAATTGCTGTTATTCGTTAAAACAAAAGAAATATGCGTTTGTATTGAGACTTCGTGTCCTTCTGTAGAATTTAATTATTGTTTCTCTTTTTTGATTTTAAGTTTTCTTATTTAAATTTTGCTTTTAAAGTAAATATTTATTTTCTTATTTACCCCATTTTTATTTATTTTATTAACTTGTGTATCATATTGACCACTGTAATTGACAAAAGCAGCGTAGAATTCAAAGCCATGAATTATTATTTCATTGACATTTCTGATTTCAGCGAAGATGTAACTTATAACCTCTATGAAGAGTATGATATTAGCAAATTGAAAATCGACTCAAATAAGATAAAACGGTGGCACTCCATAGATGTTAATTATATTCTACCCAGACATAGGGCTTTACAACAAATGCCCGGAATGTTTAAACCAAGCTTAGTAAGACAATGTAAGTATTGAAATCATTGTGTTGTGTAAGCTTTTGACGAGTCTGATTTTTAGATAACAATAAGGGAAAGCTTGGAAAGAACAGTAAAAAGAACAAGAAAAAGAAAAATAAAAAGAAGATTGTTTCAGTAAAGATTACTGATTAATTTTTTATAAATTTGTACTTTCTATAGAAATTGTGAATAAAAGACGATACAGTTTTTTTTTTTTTTATAAATAAGTTTATTTTTAATAATTTTTAAATTCACACGGTTAATAACCCATTCCTATTATATCTGTTAATTTCAATATATACATCAAAGATAATAATGTTAAAGAAACGACATGTAATTTTGTTGTCTTTAAAAATTTAATTTTAAAACAAACAGCAAGAGAAATTGTATGTATAATTACTTTAAAGTAGGAAAAATACAGTCTGCATTGATTTAATAATAAGATCAATAAAATTTGTATAAACCCTTAGAACCTATGACAACTTCTTAGCCTTTTGATATAGCGTGTCGACGACTTTGCTCATGCTCTGTATCGTTTCTAGGGCCATCTCATATGTCTTATCTACGGGAGTTTCTTCAAATACGATTAGAACACCTGAAGACAAAAAATATACATATAATAATTAATTATAACAAGCAGTAGGGTAATGCCAGAACTTGTTAGGCAGCGTAGACAGCTTCAGCTGGTATATACGTCACCGGTAGGAATATGACAAGGATCAAAGTATTTCGTATGTTATCGTATGAAATATGAAAATGTTACCAATTTAGGCGTATAAAGCCCTCCCGCTGACGCATACACCAGTCGCCGCTGAATACAGGAATACACATAGCCACATGATTTCAATAAAACGTGGAAATGAAAACCAGCCGCTTGTGGTTGGTGACTGAGACAGAGAGATCAAGATGCAGATGTGATATTCTAAATTTTGAAGATTCTGTTGGCTTCTTTATTTCCAAATATTTGTAGCATCGCCTTACGAGGATCGCATGAATATTATTGTAACTAAAATAAATTGATATTGCTTATAAGTTAAAGATCTCAATTTTTTTTTTTATGTATAAAAATTCGATATGTTTGCTGAAGAAACCGTTTTTTTTTTGTCCAATATTTATCTGTTATTTCTTCATATATTTCTTAATGTAATAACTTTTAATTACGTCCGTTGATGCATTTTAAATACAATTCCAATAACGCTCATTTTTGCCCTACTGTGCTGTAATACGCTTCGAATTATGTTGGCTTCTCTAAATGAACTGAAGGGGCGCCTATAAGCTTACATATTGTAATGGCCGTTTGCACCGCATTATTTAAGAACACCTTACCACAAAGCCGGAGTTGAGTCTAGAACTCTGTTTGCACTGTTAGTTAAGGTTCAATGAAATATCGTTAAGTGTAGCTTTACTTAAGTTTTCAACAATTCTAGGCTTAACGAAGTTTTAAGGATCTGATGGTTATTTGCCTGCGCTACATATGTTCACCGGCGCCGAATTGAAACTTATCGCTGAAGCTAAAATTTGACCTATGTTCTTATTTGCGTTACTATAGGTATGGACGAACAGCTGCGACGAAGCCTAAACGCCTCGCATATTAAACACAAACATCAAAGAAAATTGTTTGCGATGGCATGATTTTTTTTTACCAGTATTTAAGAACTTCTTATTAAATCAGCAAAATGATATCTTTTTGAAAGAAATTATAATCACGTGGAAGATGTATTTATAGATAGCAATGCCACACTCCTTTCGTTTTACATATACATATTTAATATGTGAATTTGGTTAATATTTAAATAATTTTGTCACTATCAACCAAATTAAAATTTTGCTTTAGCCAAGCTAATTAAGAAAAAATAACGAAATGAAAAAAGATACATATTGTAAGATGCAGATTTAATTTAAATTAAATAATTTATTATTAATTTTATGTCTTGGGGTTAGTGGTATGATATGACTGCTGTTGTCATTCCATTAAACGTGCCCGGGCAGTTGATATACTACCCGGAAATGCAGTAGCTTTAATAGCGTTTTTGTAGTTTGTCAATGGGTTTTCAGTATAATGTACCAATTTACCAATGTATTGTCGTGTTGACCGGTGGATATTTTAGGACGGTGTCCTCGTGACTAGTTAATTACGGACTCATATTCTTCTGATTATCTTTTTAAGTTCAAAATGACAGGGTGATTTATTCCTAATTCGCGAACAACTACCCTAACATTCCAACTGCACTGCAGCATAGTGATTGTTCGCATTCTGATTTCTGACGTTAACATTTTTAATTGGTTTATGCATGCAAACACTGAGCTATCTTCAAAAGCATAAAGTCTTAGTCTAAAAATCAAATACAATAACTGTGCTTCCAAAATTACTTCAATCGAAAAATAGCCTGTGGTATTTCAGAGATTTCGTTTTGTTAATTTAATAAGAAACTGGTACATACATAATACAGTGGTAGAAAAAAATAATTCTACAGCAAATATTTACTTTTTTTGTTTTTGTTCAGTGTGCCAGGGATTTCGACTTCTTCGCAGCTGGTCACCTATACCAACCGTCTATAAAACAAGCGCGGAATTTTAGCTTCAGGTAGATAAGTTTCAATTCGTCACGGGTATACATACTATAATTGTCAAAATGTAATTATAGTATAGGAAAGCAGATAGTAGGAAAGAGTGTGTCGCTTTAAAATAGAAACAAACATACAGCCGTGTCTTCCACCACATGCCTAACGTCCAATATCGTCTCAACATTGGCATCGGCGCGTATTGCAAGGTCATTTTATGCATAGTATAAGATCCCTATACTAAAATTAAAATTTGTCGAGTACGGTATATCTTATATGATATTTGTTAATGCAAATTGCATTCACAATTATCACAGGAGGATACGTGACTGTGTAATTACAGGAAAGAAATAAAATCGTTTGAAGGGTGTCATTTTACAAATGGGTATATTCCATCGGATTTTTTCCTTTCCCGCAGTTATACTGTAACATATCCTCTCGTGACTTCTTCATTATGATTACCGTTAAATAGGGACTCATTTCATAACTGAAAGCATGATTAAATAATTCCATTTTTCAAGTAAGAAAGGAAACGAAAAATTTATTCTTCCCACCAATTTTTGTCCACCTTTAAGTTAAGAGAGGCTTTAGTCGATAAATACCAAGGAAGAGGTTTTTTGACGGGACTTACTTTTTGAGTGCCAGTTGTAAACTTGACAGTGGCGGGGTTGTATTGTCTTGAATAAGATATGAATAAATATTACTTAGATATTAACAGGACGTACATAACTTCAGGCCTTATTATTATAAAACAGCAAAATTTAAGAAATTACGAAAAATTAGAGAAACCCGATAAGTATTATAAAGCATCCGCCTGCAGAATAAGGAGTATGCTTCTAATGAATTACTCGTTAACTCAATATTTTCGCATTTGTCTATTTCTGGTTGCATAAGTTCATAATATTCACTAAAAGCTTAGTCTAATTGTCAACTGCTGATGCAACTCACTCGTACTCTTCCCTTAGAATTAAGAATAACTGTTTGGAACAGATTATACAATGTTTAACAAATATAGTGTAGTAAATAAATAGTTTGAACATTAAAAAATACATTTTTTTTTTGTGCGAATTGAATTATTAATATAGAATAATAAGAAAATAGATTTATCGAGACAATGCGAATTCGGTGGTCACATACATATTCAGGAAAGCCAAAACGGGCCAGTGAGAATAATAACGGTATGAAGGCCGAGCCCTAAAAGACATGTAAGTAGATCGAAAGAAAGATGGCAGACGCAAGTGTAAAATAGCATCAGCTCTACGAAATAACAAATACTGTACAGAAAAAAAGTGGAGAGGTATGGTATACATTTTTAACTCTCGGTTTCACCGAAAATACAATCAATTTTGAAATTCCAAGTAGAACGCCCTTTATAGTTTTGCACATTTGCATTTTATATAATTTTCTATATTCGAAAACATTTCCCAGCAACCAAATTTCAATTTCCCACAATTATTTTTAGTAACTTCAACATAAAGGTATTAAAATAACTATTAAGGTGATTGTAAAATTGTGACTAATTTAAATTTGGTTGCCGGAGTCTTTAGTTTTTGTGGCCTTGGTTGTTTAAATGTAATATGGTAAAGACAGTAACAGGGAAGAAAATGGAGGGAAGTAAATACGAATAAATACAATAATGGGACATGAAAATACATACATTGTATTAAGGAAAAGCAAATTCGATGAACATACAGGTATTCGAGAAAGACAAAACAGCTGCAGTTAAAATAATAATGAAATGAAGGCGGGGCGCTAAAAGTCATACAAGTAGATCGAATGAAAGATTGCAGACACAAGTGGAAAATATTCAACCCTAAGAGAAAGCCATTACCTGCTTTCTCTTTGAAAATTTCGATAAGTAAGGAAATGAAAACTGAAAACGCACAAATAACGTTTCCGGACTTAAAAGACTAACTAACCTAGCTGAATTTAATATGCAAACATAAATAGGGTGTTTCATTTAAAACTTCAAATTTGATTCGAGATTATATACAGAAAATAATACATCTGCGATTTAATGAAAATATATTTATAGACAGAAGTTTGAAGTCAAAGATTTGAGCTAAGGCATACAATGCTTGGTGTGTTCTTGTATTTTAAGGGTAAAATACAAGAACACACCAAGCATTGCAAAGAAGGAAAACATGAAAATAAGGATTTTACAAAGAAATGTTTTAGTGTATGTAATTAAAAATTGTATATACTCACCTTCACCTTGATCTAAAATTCCATGAAATTTTGCATCTAATATCATCTGGGACAATTTCTTCTCTACTTGAGGCATGGGAAGTTTTATGGTTTTTGCTATATAATCCACTTCTACTCTAGAATACGGCTCGATGATGCGACACAAATTCTGTTCCAACATATTATCATAAAGGGTTCCGAGATGAGCTCTCACAATAACATCGTCTTCCAATTCTGGCTTGTACTGCTTGACGGCCATTTGGAAATCAGCTAAAGACCGCTTATGTGACGCTTGAGCAACACTCTTCATGGCCTCTATGTCACGTCCTGCATACTTAATGGCAAGTTTACCACTTACAATCTGTTGAACGTCTTCTGGATTATTTAACATAATTTTTGATAGCAACATATATTTAAGTGCAGTTAGAGCTTTCGGTGATTCTACACTGTTAAAGCCTTCAAATGCCTCATAAAAATAGGAGTATGCTGTTTTGAAATCCTTTTCATCTGCTGCATGTAAGATACCTGATTGAAGGTCTAGGGATGCTTGCATTTTTGGTGGGCAATATATGGCATTTGCTGTCGTACGGGCTGATGTGAGTGCGGCACGAGCCTTTTGTAAATTACTTAAAGCGTGATAAGTCTTACTTTCTAACAATTGTACTTCGACTAGTAAATTCTTGTCATCTAACTTTTTTAATTCTTTTAACAAAGTAGAGCCAAGCGAGAGAGCCTCTGTAAACATACCAGTGTCGAAATACAGGGCAATCAGCCTGGCCTCTAGTGATTGCCGGAGGAAAGTTCGTTTTTCGTCCTTTGCCCATTCTATGCACTCTTTACACAATTGCACTTCTATTCCTATGCCAGCCTCAAGATCCAGAAAGAAATCGACAAGCGATCTAACTAATTTAGCGGCTTTCGCCTTACTTATTAAACTAAGAAACGGTCTTGTTGCTTTGATAAGGTCAGCAAGCTCCTTAGCCTTACCTTCCTTCTTGTATTTCTCGCCAAGATTTAGTATATCTTGCTCCTTGGCTTTGATATTTTCGTCGGTCTCTTCATCTTCTTCACCACGTTTTATTTTCTGTAGTAATAATATATCTTTTTCCCGATTGGAATCGGGAACAGATTGGGTTCGTTCAAATAACATTGCGCCAGCCATGATGCGAATCTAGAAAAGCACTGTCATCAATCGGACATGTTTACTCACACCACACAAAAAACCAGCGGTTCCAAACGAGTCTAAAATTAATTTTGACTAATCATGCTTTTGCGCACTCATGAATGTTTTATAAAACAAAGAACAATTACTGGTGTATAGAGTAAAAATAAAGAAATTTATAATGAAAATGTATTTTCTAGATAAGCGATTAACTCACTAAATAATTTTCAATTTTTGTTTTTGTTATTTAGGCAAATGTGTCGATGTATTCATTCTTATATTAAATAATTATTTGAATTTACCTTAATTTCTTATTCTATTACGGGACAAGTAATTTTTTATGACATTTGAACTGTTATGTTCAAAAATTAACCGGAAACCGTTACGGCGTCCATTTTAGTCGTTTGAAATATTGACCAATCAGTGATCGTTACAAACAAACGAAGTTCCGCCATTTGCAGGAGGACACCATTGTTAGTTATTCGCCGAGAAGACGCCGTAAGACGCGTACGCATTTCTTGTCTCAAAATTTAGGCGAACGTTAGTTAGTAGATAGTTTTCATTAATTTTATTTTTTTACATACGATGAGTGATAGAGAGGTAAGTGTCGTGGTCTATTTTTGTGTGCTGTGACGGTAAAAATAGTTGAGTGTTAGAGGAGTCATAAGTTTTAATGCACGCCGGCAGTTGTATACACCACGCTTCTCTACTGTTCGATAAAATTCGCGTCCAATATTCCATAGAGCTTATCGGCGTTCTGCTGCGTCCACGCAGGGTGCATCAAAATTTGATGATTTAATCGACGCAGATCAAGTAATTAGTAAGGGGATGCCGCGGCCGGGATCGATTTAATATAGCCAGTTGTATTCGGTTTTAGGGTAGCAGATCTCCTGGCGGACATAAGCAAATGAACGATCGTGATCACTCACCGCACGGACGACGTGAGGAATCGCCAAGAAATCACAAACAAAAAAGTTATTCTAGGTAAGTGGTAATTCTTTTCCATTTTGCATGTGGCTTAGGTGCTGCTATATTTGACTCCATATTCTTGGCGCCAAAGTAATTGATCTTTGCAAGGCAGTCGCTTTGTATGATTTATTACAACCCAAAATTTGACGAAAAAAAAAGTACTTAATTTCATTTGGTGTTTAATGCCAGTGACTTGCGTTGGTGTATAAAATATGATCAAGTTATATTAATAATAGTTAGCCAATTGTCTGATAAAAAGTTTTATATGTTTAGCATATTTCATTTTGCTTAAAAATGCTATTAAATTAATGATTTTGTTGTAAAACAGGAGTCCTAGTCGATCTAGAAAGATGTCATACAGAGAAGGAGATAGAGATAGAGAGAGGCGCAGGGACGGAGATCGAGATGGTCGTAGATATAGGTGAGAATTTAAAAAAAAATCATTTGCTTAATATCATTTTCTTTTTGGACTTATGCGATTGTCTGGGTTCCTTTTATTTTTATATAGTTCAGTTTAATTTCTTATGATATTGCACCAAAAAATGTTTGTAACACACACTGGAAGATTGAGATTTAAACAATTTTTGAAATATAAAAATGCATTTCCAAAGCTGTTTTTAATCATTTGATTCACATATGCATAACGCAGAAATAAATAACATACTGTTAGTCATTGAAAACATCAATGGTTTCTTTAAATATTAAAACCGTCTTTGCTTTTTAAAGGAAGTATTGCTCTTATGGAGAACAAATTAAATTTCTATAATAATAGTTTGTATGAAGAGATTAACATGAAGAAGAGAAAGGCAAACGTAATATTTCTTTGTTTCATTTTGTATTCTGTATTGGGGACGTTGTATTGTTGTTGCCGATTCTTAAGCTAGTTTTCCACCAGACAAGCTGTTTGAATTTGTGTTTTTTAGAACTTCGAAAACAAATACAAAACTGAGACAGGTCATCACTTCAGTTCAATTTCTTTAGTAACAATTTAGTATGCTCAGAGAAAATAACTTTCCTATTCTTTATGCCAGTTAGTTCATACTGGGTTCGTTAAAGAAAAGATGTTATGTTAGATTACTTTTACCTAGAAGTGGATGTGTTTAATACAAAATTCGCATACCCTAATGTGCTTAAAAAAACATGTTAGAGAACTGTTGCAACTAGACAGACTTGAATTTGTAAACATACCGAAACCTTTTTATGTTTCATTCACGACACTAAAAACAAAACTAAAACAAGCAACAGCATCTTAAGAAAAAAATAATAATAAAGAAATTTATTCTGTCATTGCCATAAAATCTGTAATAGTTCTATCATAAAGGGTTGTTTTGGAAACATATGTTTATTAAGACTTTTACCTTATTTTGGGATGTATCATACGCATGTAGAAACTTTAAACATTGTTTTAAATCACTTTGTACATACGCAATGGATTTTGATCAATAATCTTCATGAAACATACATTAATTCGTAACTAAACAGACATGGTAAGCCCAGACATCTTAAACTGCGACTTTAGTATTATTGTATCTCATGCATTCCTGATCTTTTGCTCATCGTGCTGTTTATATTTTGATATATTACTATTTATGGTGGTCGGTATTGTGATAATCTCAAGATGGCACGTCCTTGTTGAGCGCCTCCTCCAATGAGTGCACTTAAATATTGTGGAAACACTCAAAGTATAAACCTCATTGTGTATTGAGGAAAATGGTATTTCTCTTTAACACATTGGTTTCTGTAATGACCTTGTAAGTGTATGGATAATATTGATTTTTACTTTGAAATGGCAGCATTTTCGGGTGTAATAATGATCCATGTGCGAAAAGTCTAGTTTTGAGAAAAGGGAAAAAGCGTACGGTTTAGAAACTTGTTTGATGCATAAACGAGCCACGGAACTTTTAAGTAAAGTGTATTTCATAACTGTATTCCATTGTTATTACACCAACCTGTACAGTGTATATTCAGGAGCCATTTTTTAATCCAAAACTCATTTTAACAAAAAGTGGCGTATGGCTCATTATTGCACCAAGCCCCTCAATAATTGTATTCATTGAACGCTGTTGGTTGCATTACATAGGTTTCCAATGCTAATAATGTTGGATACATTTTTAAAATTATTGGTGGATCATGTGCATTAATGAATTGTTTTTCGCAGAATTTATATAAATATAGTGTTTTTAATGTTAGCGTATTAGCATAGATTGGAATTAAGCACAGATGAGTTCAAGTTGGAGAATTGTTTATATTGGTTCGTGCATTTCCTTCGTTCATTGATATAGTCTCCAAATAAAGAATGTTGTAATGAAATACAGACGAATTTTGGATTTGTTTTTTTTTTTTGAATGTTAGATTGTGTTTTAAAGCTGTTTCTATCACCACGTTTTTGAGTGCTAATTATAAAATCCATCTCAGAAAACGACGACGTCAAATGCATATGTTGATAATACTTTCTACAATCTATAGGTAGAGTTTAAAAATGTGTCCATTTGTAATTAGTTCCAAGTGACCTTAATATTGTTACTGACCCCAATAGTTACGCCTCATCCACATCTGCCGAAACATGCTTTAGTCCAAACCGAGCACATTTTTTCGAAATATTTGAAATTTTGTCAGACCTAAAATAATTGTATATTGGTCTGCTCTTGTAATTCTAACATTCATGGTAAAAAAAAAACAGAAATATTTCAAGAACTTGAAGTTCTCAGTTTGACTCGACGCATGTTTATGCAGATATGGACGAGTCTTAAAAACAAACATTGAATTAAAAAAGAAAATGTTTAAAAATAGTATTACATTTTTATTCAAAATTACAGTGTAATTAATAATTATCGAATATTAACGGTTAGGTGTGAACTGAAAGTTCCAATTTTGAGAACTTTGTGAAAATATACGAAGCATTAATGCTTTCTCAATAAAAGTATTTTTCCATGTTAACAGTTGTTAAGTGCACTGACGAAATAAATTAGGCAATAGATAAAAAAATCAATCTTCACGTGTTTCTACACAAATTTCACTGTGGGCAATAAACGTTTCCTTTTACACAGAAGATTGTATATTGTATTTGATTCGTCGCACACACTAAAACTAGCTGTATGATACGATGTGAGAAAAATGTGAAGAAATATAAGTAATACAAGCATAAATCGAAATCGACTAATAAGAGCAACACTTCCTTTAAAAGGTGAGCCGGGTCGCAGCACCTTTTAATTTTTATTACCTGTTCTGTATATATTTTTAATAGTCTTCATAATATTGTACTTCTTTTGCGTAAATTGCGCAAGTTTATGTAAGTGGACAGCTATTGAATATAAGAAATATAATGTTTTTAACTTTCTATTGTGTATCGTGCAATTGTTTGCACATGTAATTTTATGAATCGGTTTTAAAAGTTGTAAATGTGATCCGTTAGGGCCTATAAAAGCAATAATTATCAAACTACTAGGTATTTTATTTTGCATACAGTTGTAGAAGTTTGTATACAATAACAGATGTTCATTAGAGTTGCAGTGTTTGTTCGCAACAGTGCAACTATTACGTCATAGAACAGTTTGAAATTGACTTGAGAAAATGATCCGGATAGATAGTAATGTAACATGTTTTTGACGAGTTTTTTGGGCCAATTGTACACTTTGATAGGGCCAGGGTACAATATAAGATAAAATATATGATTGGTGTATATGAAAGAAAACAACTCGGTGCCAAAACAAAAGAGGAACGGTATCAACAGCAAGTGACGCTTCTAGTCTTATTTGTTCGCTGGTTATACCTGAGATAAATATCAACTCAGTAAAGGGATAACTGAAGTGAGTGAAGTTGTAAAAAAAAAAAGGTACTGTATTGTATTCATAAACTTCCAAAAATAATTCGAAATAAGCTATGGAAATATTAGGGGATATAGAGATCATTTTTGAATTATTAATAATCCACGACTCAACTTTCGTAAGATGTATTAATTGGTAATTAATGTCGTTTTGATATAAGGCATTAGTAGAATCAGATAATACTTAAAGCACATTTTAGTCTTCAGATAATGTCCATGTGATAGACACCTCATGTTAGGCCAATCGTGTCTATTCCTTATATCGTAAATATTTTAGCCATCATCGTTAGATTTTTTAAGTCTCCTAGTAAGTGATTTAGTAAGTCTTTTTTAACATATTTGTTGTTAAAAAAATCTAGCAATGATCGCTAAAATGTTTACTATATGATACGGAATAGATCCGAATGTCTCAAACTTTTAATGCCACGCCCAATTTTAGGTACATAATTTTTATGTCTGCCAAATTCTGATCTAAATAAATGATTAAAAAATGAAGAGAAAATTTGTTGATTTTATTCAATAACTGGCATTGAGTCAAATTATTTATTCTTTAATGCAAAGCTAATACTGTGAATATATACAATCTGGTGCAATCAATGTCATCAATGTAATTGTACACAGCTTCTGTTATTTCGAGAGATATCTGTGTACAGACTTCTGCAACTGGTTCCTGAATAAAATATGTAAGTAGTTAAATTTATGCATCTTAAAGTAATTAAGTACTTTAATATCAAATTTCTGATATATAACCCAGTTTCCGTACTTTCCATAATACTCCGTTCAATTTATTTATAGTATATGAGACTCGTTTTGCAGAAAACAGAGAATATACATTCAATTATTTACTGAATGATGAGATGAGTCATTCTATAAATGCAATCTCTGGTAAGAATTCATTAAATTTAAAGTTCAATTCTTACAACTCCTTAGCAAAAGGCGTGTGCAATACATGATCACTATATCGACTACATGCTCTAATAATACTGATAGTCAATAATATAATCGGTAGTTTTATAAAGAGGGCTTGAAATTCGGCTTGAGTAAAAAATTTTTATGCAATATTGGCCGTTACAGGTTCCGTAGTCGATCGCGCTCAGACAGACGTTACAAGTCCTCTCGGTATTCGCGCAGTCGCTCTCGCTCGGGAGGGTACGGCCGGCGATCTCACTCACACAGCCCTATGTCTAGTCGCAGGCGTCACATGGGCACCCGCGACAACCCGAAACCCTCCCGCTGCTTAGGCGTGTTCGGCCTCAGCGTCTACACCACAGAGGACGAGCTGTATCACATATTCTCCAAGTACGGGCCGGTGGAGAGGGTGCAAGTAGTTATTGACGCCAAGGTAAGTTAATTGTACTACATCTAAAGGCAGTTACGCTATGTATCTTTGTCTCTCTACTTACCCTGTGATATTTGAGAGATTTTATCCGTCAGTGAAAAATTTCTTGATGCACACAGGAAGATTGTATTAAAAATAGGAGTCCCGTGCTGATATATGCTTACTATTCTGTATACTCGGCTCCGTTAACTCCTGTACAGTTCTATTATTTATATTTGTGTTTTAACTTATGTGAATGCTATGAAAGTGTACCTAACCAATCTTCACACATTTTTTTTTCTGATGTTAATGTAATAACAAGTTAGGAGTTGGTACAGTTTATATCAAAAATCAACGTGAAGAATACAAACTTCTATCACTATATCACACTAATAGGGCGGTAAACTTATTTGCTATAGATTGTACCGCTCGATTTTTTTCTAACTGAATTAATAATTAAAATACATGTATTTGTAATAACATATCTGCAAGGCTGTAATTGTACTTTTCTATATTTTTCAGACTGGTAGATCACGAGGTTTCTCATTTGTTTATTTTGAAAGCACCGAGGACGCCAAAGTTGCCAAAGATCAGTGTACAGGCATGAAAATTAACGGCAAAAGTATTAGAGTTGATTATTCTATAACTGAAAGAGCTCACACACCTACTCCTGGCATTTATATGGGAAAACCTACGTAGTAAGTATAGATTCACTGCCATTATTTTACTGTTAACTCTTCTTTTTGTTATACTACTACAGTTCTAAGTAGTGCTGCGAATCGAAACAGGTTTTGAATTTTTTTCATCGCAACATACAGCGATATTTAATATTCCTACACCTAATTTTGGGAGGTATAACTGCAAAGCCGTAAGCTATTAAGTGGACATTATCAGGTTTTCAGATATATAATCGTGAATAACGTCTGTATAAAAGAAAAATATTAACAACATGCGTGTCAAGATAGAATAGGCATTTATTGCGTATTAACAATATATTTTTGTATTTAAAATACATACCTACTTTAGAAATGCAGACGTTAATAATTATCATCTCTGAAAATGGCAAAATTTTCGTTGAATAATTTACGACTTTACAGTTATACCTTTCAAAATTGCATGACAGGTATATGAATATTAAATATTGCTACATACCACAATGAAAAAAATTGTAACTGTTTGAAAATAGATTTTAAAAACCGGTTTTAAAAAGTGATTTTTACTGAAAACCGATTAAACGGTTTAAGGAACAATCCGTTGACCGGTTTTTTATATCTGGCGATTTCCGCAGCACTAGTTCTAAGACACTAGACCGAGTGTTGTAGAAGGTTTAAGTAACTGGTATTGTTTAATAATTAGGTGTTGGATATGTGAAGAATAATGAAAAAGTACTTCTTAACTTTTAAATTGATATTTATTTATTGATTTAAGTCTCTTTTCACGACCGGGTTCGGCTACGTAAGAATAATAAACAAAAAATTAAAATCTAAAATTTTTATTTAGTTTTTTACTAATTTGACTTTATATACAGTTAATTTTTACACCTGAAGAAGGCTACTCTTTAACTCTTCTTACATAGCCGAAACCGGTCGTGAAAATAGCTGAAATGTAGTAAATAAATTTCAATTTAAAATTTAAGAAGTACTTTTTCATTTTACGCATAGTTTAAAACCATTTTAAAATCATTTATTCAACCTCGGCCGTATTTATACTAATATTTGCAAATTGCAAGTTCCCTAAACTATAAGATCTGCGTAAAATTACGCAGCCGATAATGTTATTTTGCTTTTAATTAAAAAAAAAAACCAGTAAAATTAGCCGTTTAGCATATTCGATTACCTAAATTTTTCTAAAAAGAGGAAAAGATATACATATGTCGGTTTTTACTCATTGTAACTTGATGTTTGTGCTTAAATTAGTGAAAATTTCGATATGAATTATTTCTTTTAGTAGTGCATTGCACGAAGTTGCATTTAATTTAAATCTGAGCAAAGCGACTTAAAAAAGAAATAAGTGTAGAATTTTCAAGATCACGCATTGCAATCGCTTCCAGTATAATTATCGTATTTATACTTCCGATTGCTGTGCAATATAAAAGCAACAAGTAGTGGTCAAATAGGGAGATGCACCTTGAAGACCAGGGTTAATTCCAAAGGCGCCACTGTACAATTTGAATTATTTCTATAATTTCTTTATTCTGTTGTAAATTTGAATGTAATCGCATTTTTATTTATTTATTTTAGCACAATTGATAAATGGGACCGTCGTAGAGACAGAGATAGAGAGTGAGTATCGCTTCTTTTTTTATGAATATTCATTAATAAATTTTTATTTACTACGAGGGATCAGTTTGCAAATTCATATTTTACACATAAAATCAAAAGTAGGTTGTAACGTAATTTAAATCTGAACTTAACTGAACCTCAGTATTTTAATTTTAAATAACCACGATTGTTTTGTAGTGATTATTATGGAAGTTACAGAGGTTCAAAATATAGTCACCGTAGATCGCCATCACCTTATTACCGAAGAAGACGTTACGACAGATCTAGATCTAGATCATATTCACCACGTAAGTGTTAATGTTTTTTTTTTTTTTAAGCTAAGCATTAGTATACATTATTTCTTTAATTTACGCTACGACAAGTTAATAGTACATATTGGTATATATCATGTGTTGTCTCGTTTTTACTTAAGGACAACGATGTTATTACCTACAGATACGTATATAGCTCATTCGAAAAGAATAATTAAAAAAAAAGCTATAAATGTCCGCAAACAAAAAACGACTCGTCTAATCAAAAATTTGATTTTTGCAGTTGAATTTTTTAGAAAGTTAATTTTTAGTGTGATTATTTTTGTTAATTCGTGTTTATTCTAATTCTACAGGTCGGTATTAAACTTCCCGGATGGTCTCTACATATATTATAATGGATAATAATAATTTAGATGTAATTTAACAAACGAGCAAAGAGTTTACCTAGCCTTAAAAAAGCAAAACGATTACAAAAAGTTTTATTTCGAATGTAGTGTAAACTCTTCTTACGATATTTGTTTTTCCTTTTATACTATTTGTACGACATGTAACATATGCCCCCGCGGTTATATTGTTTTTGCAAATTGAACATTGAAACCAATATAAAGAGCTATATGTTACATTTATCTTTTGATTGACCAAAAAGAAAAAAAAACGTTTTGCAAACATTTTGATGACATCTAATAATGCATTAGTTTTCGTTTTTTTTTTTATCTTGACGCTAATTTGTTTTTGACGTTCCAAACATTTTTACTTAATTTGTTTTCATTTACGATTAAGGTCAGTTGTTTCTCTTTTTTTTTTAATTAATGTATAAGTTCAGTTTAGGCGATGTAGCATAATAAATAAATACAATTATTGCATAATATGTGACTCGTTATAGGTAAGCCATTAATAAATATTTCGTTCAACACTAATATTGTTTTCCTTTGTTTTAAAAAGGGTTAAGAACACGTGGTATTGGATGAAATTGAAGTATATTTAAGAAATTGAATTTTCAAGTTTCCTCTTTATATGAAGCGCATTCGTTAAGAAATGTCTCAGTCAGCTCTGAAAAACAAAATGACAAGAGAATTGAAAATTTTCTTTTGGGAGAATATTTTGCAACTCTCTTGAAGAATGAATGTAGCCTTTTTCTATCGAAGACACACACATCAGACCCCGCTTAAATTTGAAAAACTAGAAAAACCCAACGCTCTGTCCGCCACACTGCACCGAGAGTCTGATGAATTGACTTGTTCACATATTTCATTTTATTCTCAAACCAATTTCCTGAACAGGTCACAAGATTAGAACAGAATTTTTCATGGACGATTGCTGAAAATGTGTCACCCCAATGAAAAACTACTCAACCGATATCAAAAATCAAAATGTTTTAGGTTAACAGTGTCGAAACGAAAGCGAAAAGGTAAAATATTAACATGTTTATATTTTTTTCAAGATCTTTTTTAGTCATCTATATGCTTCTTTAATTCTTAATCTTTAATTTGTGTTGCTTCATTAATTTATGATTACTATTACTCTTTTCAAATTAGTTATCTCTGTAAGAATGTGGTTGTGGTGTTTTTTTAGTAAATGACCATTATGATGTGTAATTAATATTAAATGTTTGAAACAATGAAAATTTGTTTTTTTTATTTACAACCCACCTAAAAAAAAGGAAAGGAAAGTCAGGTACGTATTTAATTAATTGCAATGTACTTGTTGAGAGAAAAAAACGATTTAATATCTTACGTCAGAATGTACTGCAAAATGTGCTATTGAAACAGATAGAGATAGATAACTATTTATTTTATATACATGCACAGCAGAAGCCACATCTACTACGGACATCAGCATGCCCTTCATACATATGACGATGTACATAACTGTTCGTATCAAGGTGCGTCCACACGCTCGGAGTTCGCCGAACTCCGAGCACTAGTTTGGCGAACTTCTAGTCGTGTGGACGGGCAGTTCGGAGTTCGGCGAACTAGTCGGCAAACTGTTTGCCTATTCTCGATCTGCATTGGAAAATGGCGCACGTCAACGCGTACGAATGTTCGGCTAGACGGAGTTCGTGCACCCGTCCACACATTCGGGAAGGTATTTAGAGTGAGAGAGAAAGCTGTTGACAGCTGTCTAGTGAGCTCGTCTCTTACTAGTCATACATTATACCTACAGTTAATAACTGGTACATAACAGATACAAATTTATTTACTGAAACTACTATGTCGTATGCTGAAAATGACAGCTTTGCCAAAGATAATAAACAATTCAACATGTTTTTTTTTTGACATTGATATGAGTGCAATTTTAGTATTCATTATTACATTAAATTGATGCGTTTCAAGTAAATTAAAGATCTTAATTTTTATAAAAATTAATCTTTAAAACTAATGTGTAGATAAACTAATTAAATAATTGCAATGTTATACTAAATATTAAAAGGCTTACCACTCTTTTCATAATTCATCAAATTTCTTAAATTTTACTAAAGAGGGTCGAAATGTATATTGTTATGTGATGATCTGGTTTAAATGCCTATGATTTTTTGTCTATAAAGAGGCAAATAAATTAAAAAAATAGATTTATTAATATATAATCATTTAAAAGAAACCACCCTCCTTCCTCACGGCCCTCAATTTGAAGCGATAAAGAATCCATACATCCCCGGTGGACCGTGTTTGTGCAAACATATTCGCCTCATTATAAATATTACTCATACAGGTGTATGATGCTGAATTAGATAAAAAATGGCGAAGAAATTTGAGCAAAAAATATTTCTTTGATTGACCTATAATTTTTACGACGAATGTTTCAATGATAACAATCACGTGGTCATAACAATTATAGAGGTCAATAAAATTGTATACGCAATTACCCATACATTCATCATCGTAAACTTGGAAAATAACGGAAATTAAATAATAGCATAAGTAATTGTAGTTGTCAATATTTTCATAACCTAAAGATGAATTGCTGGTGTCCGTGATTCATATTTAGTTGCTGTCATGCTCATCAAAAATGTCAGAACTTCAAATACTTATGATTTGCCGGGTTTCCCGCGAAACCAAAAAAAGAGTTTCCGTTATGCAGTGACAGAAATGGTTCATAACCAGTCATAATTTCTGTACCAACACCAACGTAATTCATGCAATCACTCAATGCTACCACACTAAACTCTCATACCGAACGTTCGGCGTTTTCCCGTATCTGCTCGGAGTTCGGCAAACCCCGAATCGTGTGGACGGTCGCGTCCACACGGTTCGCTAGTTGCCGAACATTCGGAGTTCGGCGAACTCCGAGCGTGTGGATGCACCTTCAGTGATGGCTCGTGTGGTATACAGGGTGTATCAAATAAAAAAGTAAATTTTGCTTGGGTGTTCACTACACGGCATATAAAGCACAAACCCACCGAAACCGGATTTCATCATTAAAGAATAAAAAAAAGTAAAATTTAGAGCCAAAAATTCTTTAGTCCGGGTCTGATGCAAGGAAACGTCATGTTAAGCACCCGCTAAACGACTAAACTATTATGAATACATTGCACTCATTTAGTATTATTCTTAATGGTGTGCCGTAAGTTCATTCTGAATAAATAAAGGCCCTTGTAAAAATAACAAAACTGAGGCATTTTAAATTTCTTCTTTTTATAAAATAAACATTCCTTATTTGTTAAGAGCATTCTACGTAAGTCTACAAAGTGTTATTTTTAATATCCTGAAAAGACGTTCTAGTTTCACCGGATATGCGACCTTAGTAGTTACAAAAAACGTAAATATTTTTCTTTTGCTTTGTCGAATCGAGAGTTAGTTGTTAATAAGCGGTACCAACATGAATCTGAGTTATTTCTTTTGGATTTATTTAATCATATAACGCAAAATGAATTGAATCGAATTACACGAAATAAATGTAGATACAGAAAATTTGCAAACACTCCTTTTTCCTATGATGTCGCGCGAAAATGAATCTATACATCCCCGCGCTTTTGCCGATGCATCAAAAGTTTGTTCGCGTCGCATGAACTATTTGCACCTTTATGCACTTTTGCACACAAAAGCTCTAAAAAGTGCATAATAGTGCAAATAGTTCATGCGACGCGAACAAACATCAAGTTTCGATTTTCTTTATATGAAATCATGATGGTCCCGTTTTTTCGAGACGGGAAGAATTTAAATAAAATGTTCGAAGTGGCTTGCACACCAAGCGGCGATACACACAAAACTAACAGGAGTAATGGCTGAATGATAGTGGTATGTGGGGGTACACTCGGGACAGCATTTAGGTTGAGCACAGGTGCGGCTCTAGCGCACGGCATTTACAAAATATTTTTTTCTCGTTAATGCTTACAGATAGACCCCCAGTGTATTAAGACTTTTTGATCGTATATGATTATAGTTGCTACATATTATATTTACCCCTTTATCTGATACACCTTGTATATTTAGTATATACAATTGTTCACTATTGGTATCTCGGTTATTAGAAGGCAAGGCAACGGTTAAATGAGAAATGTTTTGCAGAATTCAATAATCTCAAGAAATATCATTTATCCTAACTTAAAAAAAACAAAATTTGTTGATTCCAATTTTTCTCAATAATCCTTAATGTGACTGCTTCTGAAGGGTTACATTATTCACACTTTTTTAAGATATCTTTTTGGTGTAAAGAGAAACCTCCGATTGTCATTTGTTTTTAAATTATTAGCGTAATCTTTTGTTTTTCATATGGCGGCTATATCGAATTTTTGGTTAACTAGATATTTAAAAAGAGATTTTCAACGAAGTATAAGATGGCTGAAAAATGTTATTTGTACCGGAGGTATTGACAAACAAAAATAAATTAATTAGTAGGCTATGAAATTGAATACACTGACACGTCACAGTGTGAAACAGTCAAATTATTAGACAAAATGACGCTGATCAAAGATGGGAAATGAAATAGACAAGGTATACTAATACTATAAAATAACAAAAAGACAAACGCCGCAAAAGCAAAAAGGAAAAAACAGGTACTAAAAGTTCACTTAAAGAAACTGTTCAAAATGTGGCATTCTGTTCCACACTTTTGATGCCGGACAACCATCGTTTTGAAACCAGATGCCTTGCGCATGTGTCAGGAATTTGCTGAATTATTAATCGTAATTTCCTCAAAGCTGGCAGTTCGTTAGTAGCTCCAAATATCTTACCAGTTAAATCACAATCATAAATGAAAGGGTCTACTATAAGCGATTATCTACAGAAAAAGAAAACTAAATTTCATACCAATTAAAGCGCACTAGAGATTAAACCCAAATCGATACGGAAGATATCTGGCCCATTTGCATAAAATTAAGATTCTCGAGTCACCATCATATATAGTTTTCTCATTTCAGAATTTATTCCCCTTCCGACTAGTATTGTTTGCTTACTGGGTTTCAATAGGAAGAATATATATGATAGACTAATGAGTTTCATAAAGAAAGAAAATATTTCTATATAGTTAACTTATCTGTATGGAACCCTTCCTTACAATTCCTTTGTGAGATACGATACCCGTTTACAGTTTTCTTGTTTGTTTTAAAGTTAGTCAGTTCGATAGGCCCCGAACTGTGAAATGAGTGTCCCTGTGACTTCCTTATTTTTTCATACAGAATAATTTCTTGGTGGCAAATGGGTTATGATCCCGCAGGCCATGCACATAAAAAAAAAACTCAATCCAATTTGAAATCTTTTGATTTGCGAAGTGTGGATTCTCAGTAGACCAATAATTGATAGTTATGACTATTGAATACCCCACATAGTAAATTGTTTCATGTGTCCACGTTATTTTTCTAGGAAAATTAGCATCATTTTCATATTTTTGTATGTACCCCACTTGCTAAACTCTAATCTTCGATGATAGTCATTATCTATTAAACCCTGTTTGTAAAAATTGAAATCGAATTTTGGTTTTTTTCAAAATATCTTAAAATTTGAAAAAGTTAGGGTCAATTTGAAGCGATATTTCTTGGGATTTTTGAATTCCACAAAACATTTTCCATTTAACCGTTGCTTTATGTTTTTTCAGATAGCAAAGTGACGTTTAATGGAGGTAGATATTACGTCTATTAAACGTCACTCTGCTATCTAGATTCTAATAACCGAAATATTAATGGTGAGCGTCGAAATGTGGACGCAGTGTATAATTTAAATACAAGTACACGTTACATTATGAATACATAAAAGTATTAAAATATAGAATTTCTTCTGCTCCTACATTCCGTATAGCATGTAAAATTTTGTTTCATTACTAATTTGCATATATGTATGTGGAATAAATCTTTAAACAACTTGCAGTATTTAAAAAATATGTAATAACTTTAATGCGTTTTAATGTAAATACCATATTATTGTTTTGCAATAAAATTTTCAGTTGCCAAAATGTTCTGAAATTTCAAACATTTAAATATGTTTTAGTTTCCATTTATTCCGTATATTAGAAAAGAACTCAATTGTAATAATTTTTATGTCATACATAATTCAGAAAAGAATTACCTAAATATGTTACTACTAAGATCATATACCAATCGGTTGTTTTACTACAAATTACGAGAAAAAGTTACATAAACGCGGTCTGAAGGATCATTTAATTATGCCCACCACTACTACAATCATTAGAATTTTAACGTAGATACGCTATCTTTTACTTATACGTAACTTATAAATTATGTCAAACTTGAAAAATAAATGAAACTATAATTCTTACATTTTTATTAACAAAAAAAAATTACATCTTAAATAAAATATATAGTTATAAGAAAATAAAGTAAGGCAATTCTTGGTTGTTATGATTAAAACAATCGTGAAAAACAATGTCGTCTTGTATTTAATACTAAATCAATTAACGGCAGTAGATGGAGTATTTATCAAAGTAATTTAAATTATGAGCTTCTACTAAAAAGAATAATATATTCTTTTTAAAGCAAGGCAGATGCCATCATCATGTCCCAAGAAGTGCTAGGCAGCTCTCAATAGATCCAGAAGACCACTTTTTTTTTTTAATAAGTTTGGCAGGACATCCTTTTATATAGTTAATTAATAACTGGTTGATCTGTGCAAACATACTATGAATTACATATAATTTTTTGAATATAATAGATAAAAATCTACATTTCAAGATTAAGCTTCTGCAAATAATTTTGATTGATCATTGAAGTTATTGTATACAATTTCTTCTTTAAAACCAGTAACAGTACGATCATTTTTATCATGTTTTTCAATAAATCTTGTAATAAGGCTAGCAACTATTTCAGGTTCGTTTAAGTGCACATGGTGTGAACCAGGAATATTATGGAATTGACAATCGATACTGGATTGGGCTAAAATCTTATATACTTCTGCAAACATTGTTTCATTACCAAAGAAAGGACTGTTTTGCGCTTTGCTGATAAATATTGGGAATGTAATATTACTTGCACACTTTATAATTTCAGTTGGATCTTCACACATCAATGGACCCACTTTCAATCTTGCATCCCTATTAAAGTAATACTTTCCAGGATATTTTTTAGATGGAGCTATGTTACGACATATAATATGTTTGGCAGATTCAATTGCTATTGATTTCCGTGTTGCTGTATGTACCTTCTGTATCATTTCTTCAATGGTATAACTTGGAGGTTCCTCGTTACTGCTTTGAAGGATATCATATTTTATGAATTCATTTATACTTTGCACGACTCTCTGCATTTTCCTGGGATTTACTAAAGGATGTAAACCATCGATACAAATGAGAAAATCTACATCTTCTGGAAATAAAAATCCATAGGTATATGATAAAATTGCACCTAATGAATGACCCATTAATGTTACTTTATTCCATCCAAAATATTTCATGATTCCTTTAAGTAATATTGGGACATCAGAATTATGGTAAGCAATTCCAGGAGGCAGTTTATATGAGTATCCATGTCCTGGACAATCTAAAGCTAAAATCGGCATATGTTTTGGTAAGAGTGGTATCAATCTATCGAAAGAACCACAATTATCCTGTAATACATTTTAGAAAAATTGTGATGTGACAATGGTACATTACAACATCAGGAATTACCTGCCATCCATGAAGTGCTAGGATAGGCCTTTTATTAGTAGGACCCCACCATTTACCAGCAAGATGTCCAAGGCACACGGGAATTCTAACCTCTTGCACATTCCTTTGGGTAGATAGATATCTAATATTTGAACGTGAAACTAGTAATTTGCTCATACCTTTGGTTAAAGTCATTTTGAAACTCATTATTTCGTCAATTGAAGTGTGATATGGGTCTGCTATAATCCGGTACAATAAAATTATAAATACTTTTACTGTACAAAATAGCGATGGGCAAGATAGAAGCTGGGGGAGCTGGGGCAAGCTGGGGAAAGCGAATTACGACTAGAATACTACTGTGACTAGATACACTCGTGTTTATTCGTCTCAGGAATGGATATTCGTGTTTGCAGATTTCCCAGCAGCCGACAAAACACGAGTAAGTCTAATTATTCTAAAAAAAAACACTTCCCCTACTTTGCGTAAGGCTAGTGTCACTCGTCACATGGTACTGTTCAAAGTTTAGGAGAGCCACGGGGCCACCACAGAACACAACCTTTGATTCAAGTGGTTTTGGTGTCATCGTTTTTTTTTTTTTTTTTGTTAAATTGGAATGCAGTAATGCGGGAAGTTTAAACAGAGTAGTTATGATATAGGTATGTATTATATATTAACATGACTACAATAATTGGATTTTAATATCGTTTCTATAATATATTTTTTTTGAGAAATCATTTAAAAATATAGTAGGAAATTACGGAAAATTTGTATTTCGTTAACTGGACATGCAATAGATATTTTGGTGGGAACACGAATGCAAATATACACAATGTATAGCATTCAACGTTTAAAAAAAATATGAAATTTACATTCCTATTATTATCGTCATTAAAAATTTATTTTCAAAATTTCTCAGTTATTTCATTTCTAGTTACGAATCTGTAGAGTATCCCACTTATTACCTACTAATGGGCTCGTGATTTTGTAATATACAACAAATATTTTTCGGGGCAAGAGACGTACGAAAATAAACAGTGGACCAACCGAACTATGTACTTGATATGGAAGCACTTGAGTATTACAGCTGTGGGTAATTCAGAAATCGATTTCTATTGGCAGTAGCGTATATAATACGCGTAAATAATCGCGGCAAATATGAATTCTACCCCCTGGCATATAAATAAGTAGATGGTCTGAGAATCGGATGTTAGGTTTCTAGTATTATGTCTCATTTCCAAAAGCAATCTGAGATTTCCTCAAAGCAGCGAACGAAAAAAAAAATGAAAATCTTTTAGAAATACATAAATGCAGGAAATTTGAATTCTGCTAATTCTCTCCTTTTTTTATATTTTTTATCATTTTTTTTGTTACAAATATATAGTTTGACAGTTCTAACCATTATAAGATATGTACAATAATGTAATGTCCAACAATTATATTTTCTATATTGATTCGACAAACAACGAAACAGAAAAAGTTCAAGATCAGCAAAAGCTTATGTCTAATGCTAGCGTACTTGTATTTGTACACTTTGAAAAAACAAAAATTGAGGAAAATACCTTAAAAGTGCAACCAGATAATAATAATGTTGCATATTTTTTTTGTAAAGACCCCTCCCAGTAAACCCAATTCAAATTTCGCGCAGTAATTTGCAGGAACTTCAACATTAAAGCATGAAGTTACCTACGATTTTGTATTACATTAATGGTTATTTGAATACCTTTAAGTTGAAGTTACTCAATATAATTGCGGAAGATTTGAATTTTGTTTACTGGGCTGCGATTGAAACTTGTACTGTAATGTTTTAAGTTACATTTTAAGCAAAATGATAAAAAAAAAATCTTGTTCGATACGCTATCGACTATGAGCTTATGTTTTTCAAACATCATGGTATTTCTGAGAGTGAATTTAAAAAAAAAGGAAAATTTATAGATTTTATAGATACACTTTTTTAATCTTTTCTGATATTTTTATTTCAGTTTTTAGCAAGATAATATTCTTCGCTGTTAACTGCGGATATATTGACAAGAATTAGCAAAAAAACATAAATTTATATATCAAGAAACAAAGATTATTTTGAATGTCCACTAGTCCACTAAAAGCAAAAATATTTTATCACTGCAAATAAATCAACAGTGGTAAATAAGATATAATATGTGCTATAAAAAAATTAACAGACATTTGATGAAATAAATAAAAGCAAATATTCCGTGTGTATAGCTTCGCTTTAACACAAAAATATGTTTTAATTTCATTATAAAACGAATATTAATCCATTGAGCCAATATGTGTGTTTTGGTTTTTGTTTTATTTACTAAACTGTTACTTGTTTTGACTCCTTTAATATTCATAATAATTTTGCGAAATGACAATTCATTTATGAATGCTCTACCTTTTCGCTGCGCGCGCAGTTAAACCACTTTCATTCTTCTCGCATGGACTCTTCGGTTATCTTATATTTTTACGCGTTTGTGCAACGGAAAATTCCACTTTCGTTTGATCACGTCAGATCACGTTTAATATTTGTTTGGCCGTGCACTTTTCTAAAATCAGCCTAGCTGGGACATCTATAGTACGCCAGCGGGAACTATTCTTTGTCCGTATATATATTTATATGATTTATATTGTATTTGGTATTGGAAAGAGAGGCATTTAAGAAGGCGTGAATCAATAGATGGCGCCGCTGGTTAAATTTACAAACATCACTAGGATTTTAGGCTTTTAATTTTACTTAATAAAGCGTATAAACCGAGATGTAAGTCCTGAAAAATATACCTTTTGTAAATTTTAAACAATTTAAAACCTAAGGAGTAATGTAAGGCAGTGGCGTCTCGTGACAATATTGAGTGGTGGAGCCAAGTTCGGGCCAGCCGCCCTAAATAATATAATATTAATATAAATACTAACGTATTTTCTTCAGAATTGCATATATTTAGTCTTTAAACTGCACGTACACGGGCCACCTAACTAACGCAAAAGTAATCGAGATCATCCACGACCAAGCTCCACAGCAGTGGTGACAGTACTCCCCCTTGAGGACACCCTCTGGTGGTCCTCATGGCGATGTTTTTATCTAGCATATTGGCATAGACCACTCTGCCTCTTAGCATGCAGTCAACCCATCTGCTAGTCGTCTGGTCAATGTTCCGTTCCATTAGTGATCGGTTAATCGAGGGCGTTGAACTGTTATCAAAGGCGCCCTCGATGTCTAAAAATACTGCAAGGGCCACTTCCTTTTGATGTAGGCTCCTTTCGAGTCCTTCCACCAAACTATGCAGGGCAGCCTCTCCAGATTTGCCCCTTTGGTATGCCCATTGCAGAGGATGCAGAGGATATCTCGCAAGTGCTCCTTCTGTAATGTTTAGGTGATAATTTTTTCCATAGTCTTCAGCATAAAAGATGTGAGACTAATTGGTCTGAATGATTTCGGATGATAGTATGTGTCCTTCCCAGGTTTCGGAATGAACACAACCCTAGTATCTCTCCAAGCCTTGGGAATATAACCCAACGCATGGCTAGCTCTAAATATCTCCAAGAGGGGCCCCATGATGTCTCCAAATGCCTCCTGTAGCAATTTTGGGAACACCCCATCTGGTTCCGGTGATTTATACGGTTCAAACGACTCAACTGCCCAACGAACAAGATGGGGTTTGAAAATATCGTTTGATTTCCTCCAATCTTCCATAGACGCCCTCCTCACTGCGTCTGATTGGTCTGTTTTTCCGAAGTCCACCCTATCCGAGCCGGGAAAGTGCACGGTGAGAAGGTACTCAAGAGTCTCCTCCGCAGTGGTTGTGAACCTCCCGTCCGGCAGCTGAATGGACCTCAGCGTGTTAGAAGAGTCCTTCTTCAGAATCCTGTGAATTCTGACCATGTCAGGGACACCTTCTATGTCCTCACAGAAATTCCTCCAGGCCTTCTTCTTCGATTCTTTTGTTATAGGTACCTAGTTTAGCCTTATAAGCTTCCCAGTTTCCCGTTTTTTCGCTCTGTTAAATAACTGGCGTGTTTCTCTTCTGAGAGTGTTCAACTCTTTACTCCACCAAGCAGCCTGTCTTGGCGAGCGACGCTCCCTTAGTGGACAGTTATTTTCATAGCACGAGAGAATGGTCCCTTGCAACCAACCCAGAGATCTCCCCTGTAGGACTCCCAGTTAGTCCTTCTAGTATCCCTGTACGTTTTTAGCTCCGTTGCATAATTAGAAATTTCATAGGATATGTACGCATGATCAGACAGAGATGGATCGTCCGATACGTGCCAATTCCTGATGTTTTCCCGCACCCTTGGAGTGCAGAGAGTTATATCAATCAGTGACTCCCCCCTCGATGTCCTAAACGTCGGTTTGTCGCCACGGTTCAGACAGTCAAGTTCAGTACTACACAAATAGTCAAATAGAGACTTACCTTTTGAATTATTGTCCCTGCTACCCCATGTCACATGATGAGCATTGGTATCAGCTCCAACAATTAGCTCCAGCTTATTCTTGCTGGTAAACACCACTAGGGTCTCCATATTAGATCCTGGTAGTCCTTCTGGTGAGTCGATGGGTAGGTACAGAGACGCAATGATCGTCTCTAGTACCTCTCCATCTATTGCGACTTCAAGTCTGGCTGCCGTCATGTCTCCGGTACACAGCTCCATGATTGGCATCACGTCCAGATCAGATCTGAAACAGATACAAGTTCTGATTTTAGTGTTGGGTGCACCCACTATCAGCTCCCTTCCCCTAATCTGTAATCCTCCCACTTTACCTTTGGTAATCCAGGGTTCCTGGATTAGTAGGATGTCAACGTCTTCAGCCAGCACCCTTTGACAGAGTGCCCCCGTGGCTGTCTTCTTGTGCTGAAGATTGATTTGCAAAATCTTTCCGCCATTTTAAAATCTCAGCGCCATTTTAATTCCCAGATGTCGACGTCTGAGGTTCCCCTGAGGTTCCCTCTTCCTGCGTACTGGGTTTATTTTTCTCAAGGGTCACAAAACTGGCCCTCTGATCACGGTAATACGGTCTCCAACCAGCCCTCACCAACGTTTCCTCAGAATCCTTGTCAATCCGAAGACACACGTGCAGTCCTTTGTCGGAAGACTTGGAGCCGAGGGTTGCCCAACCGTCGACCCTGAGCCCCGGATTCTGTCTTTCGAGCCGCTTCAAACCCACTGTCAGATCCTCTTTCGTAGTCTCTGGTAGGAATGCCAGCACTCGCTGTTGCTTTGGAAGCTCATCACTTCTGATCAGCTTCCAATTTGTTTCTTGTGCGAGATAGTCTCTCGTTGTATTGAACGAGTCCTCCTCCGCACATATTACCCCATAGTAGTCGTCCATGAGGCGGGAGGATTCAAACCTCGGCGCCCTGTCCGCCCTATCTATGATACCCATCAGGGCCTCTCTGATGGCTCCCACGGATTCCCCAGTCACCACGCTGGCCGGGTAATCTTTTGGGATAATGGCTGCTTTAATCCCCTTGAGGGCAGCCTTGTAATTCGCGACCCCGGGCGCAAGTTTCGTCCGTTTGGTCGCCTTTTCCTCAGGAGTACCCCTGGTCGACACGGTTCGCTTAACGGCCCCTGTCGATTCAGGCGTACTCTTTGGTTTTCCTGTGGAAGGGGGAGCCTTATATTGCTGGTGTCAATACCCTGCTCCCTCATCTTCCTCAGTTTCTTCCGTTGCGCCCCCGAGAGAACTCTTCTCTCCTGGGGTGTCTGGTCCTTCTTTTCAGCAGTCTCACTGTCAGACCGCTGTGCAAGTTCTGTTGATCTAGTTTCTGGAGTCTCTTCAGTCTCCATGCGTTGTGGATTCTCTTCAGACTCCAGTGTTAAAGGTTTATTTTCTCTGTTTGGTTCCATAATAAGTCCCACGAGTACGGAAGAAGTATTTCGTTGATGCCTACAGAGCTCCCATTATAGGCACAAGGCGTGTATACAAGGGGGTGCCGCCTGTTGCCCCCAGGTGGGTACCAATAATAACTGATCATCTATTAGCCACGCATCCCTTCGCTTGGCCCCTCCACCTTAGGATTTAGTTTTTCTTGAGGTTGTCTCCTCTTGGTCCGGACGGTGAAGCCAAGACCCCCCACCCCGTCCGCCTGTGAGACATGTCCACAAACAGCAGAAGGAGCATGGTTTAACAGCAACCGTTCACTCAGTGGAACAGAAGCTGGCATCGTAAAACCCCAGTGCAAGCCCTAAGCCACGACACTACAGCTGGGCCGGGAGGCTGGTCCGCGGACCGGCTTTCACATAGGCCATGTTGCGGGTTTAGTCGCTCAGGCACATCCAGTTACTCTCCACCATATTGCGGGGTTTAGACCGCTCAGGTCTCTGGGTCATGGTGTCTGGTAGGCTTATAACCGCTCAACCCAGGGCATCTGTTCAGAATTAAAGAATCAAGTCAGGTGCACTGGGCCTCCCTATCCGCCACCTGGGAACGCGCTCGATAGGTGCCACCCCACGGGTCGGCAATAGATGTAACACAGTTTCTTTTGTTAGCCGGAATGGTTAAAAAAATTAAGATCAGATAAATTATTAAAATGATTTGCCCTTTCATATACATGCCGAGGAATTCCATTTTCTATGAGATCTATTACGATTAAATTAACTACAACGTTATTAAAGTTTAAGAGGTCCATTATTGATGAAAAAGAAGATATTCAAACAAAAAACTGTAACATGAAATCAAATTGAAATAAACCAAGAACAACCCACTCTGTCAAATCAATTCAAAAATTGAAATGGACGTAGTATTTTAGGTTAAGTAGCATTTAAGCCTCCGATTTTGGTGGGTTAAATTTAAGACCTGACTTTGCATTTAAGAAATGCTTAAATACCCCGAAAGGCGGAATAAGTAAAACTTAAGTGGCTAAGTATAACTTAAATCTTAAGATATGTCGGTGAGATCGGCCATTAGTTTTTCATAAATAAAGAGTCGGGAAAGGGCATTTTTTTTTAATTTATTTAACCATAAATATTATAAAAAGCCCCTTACCTTATTGAAGTTGCAGAAACGGTATAGGATTGCTGGAAAGTTTGCAGCATTGTGTTTCAAAATTTTTCTCACTAAACCGCTTTCGTCACGATGCTAAAACTAAAACATTGAAAGAGATCGTTCAACATCTACGAATGTTACACACGCATAATTAAAATAATCTTTATAGGTAGATAACGGATCAGAACCACCAATGTGTAGTCCGATTTGTGCCAGCACAATAACTGTTTATCGCCTACTGTACAAACTATTTTGGCACCACCATAATGTAAATCCTGGAATTCACAGATATACTTTTCTACATTATGAAACAATGATCGTTTTCTGGGATTTTTTACGCTCGATATTGTATTACATTTACAAGACGTTAACGCAGAATGTGTACTACTCGCACCAAGACTCGACTAACACTGATACTAGATACTAGACACACGCATCAAAGGGAGTGATTTTACTGCCTCGAAGATATACTATGGCTACAAATCAACGCCACGTCGATAATGTAGCTTTCTAATTGCATACAGCGCTATCGTTTTCACCGCAATGAATTAATTTACCACGTGATTACAACAACCAATAGGAAATTGATCGAAATTTTTCTTATTAAGAGGTTCTATCTCCAGAGTTCAAAACGGTTTGAGTACGCCATCTGTATCCGAAGGGTGTGATTATGAACCTGAAATTTAATATTACATTTTCCTTTGGACATGCCTACGGCTCGTATACATTAGAATCATATGAGATTTTGTAATCCCACTGCATATTCGTATTAGGAACGATTCTTTCGCCTTATTCTGGCGTGCATTATCTTATTCTGTCGTGTATTGTCTTATTTTGTCGTGCATGGTCTTACTCTGTGGTGTATTGCCTTATTTTGTCGTGCAATATAAATGTTTGTCCTGTGATAAGATATTTTAACGGGCATTTTCTTTTTTGTCATATAAAAGATTTTTATATCGTTAATTTTCTTAGCGTTTCAAACACCTTTTCTGTCGCTGGTTCAGCTTTTTCTCTCTGGACAATAAATCTAGCCCTTTTCTGGTCGTTAATCCTGAATTGTTTTTTATTTGAAAGAGTATTAAAATTAAAGGAAATTTTAATATTTGTGTTAGTTTGGAAAATTTAACAGGTTCATGGATATTTGTGTTTAAAGAAAGTAAGAATATAATGTCAAGTTTTGTTCCCATTCTTTCATATTTCTTTAAACTGATAAAAAATAACACAGATGATCTATATTGTCACCTTCTTGATTGCCATTTAATATTCCTTCCGCAAATATTTCAATGTATTTCTATTGAGTCATTGAACACTTGCACAAATTTTGTTATAATTGTTGCGCATATCTGTTATAACCATATAGGCATTATGCGTACATACAGCACACTTAGTCCGACAGATATCCAGTGGATGTATCAATCACCAAAACATGTTCATATCCATTACAGATGTTGGATATATATCCATGGGATATTCGTTTTGGAGTTATTACAATTGTTTATAAAATTAATAGAAAAATATTTATCGCAATTTTAACATAAAAATTAATATTCAAATAGGAGAAATTTGTCTGTTTTGAAGTTATTGATAAGTACGTGAATTTTGTAGCAGATATCTTGTGGAGATCTATTCGATGACCATTTGAACAGGGTCGAAAATCGCCGAGCCGAGCCGAATGTATGTTGTGTTTATACTTTATACTCATCATTCATCGTACCTGTCGTGACGTCGTCAGTTGGTAAAAAAGTTAACGATAATTGTTCAATGTGCTATATTTATCTATTGTTAGTTTCTTGCATTGGTTTACGCATAGGTTTTGTTTATATTACAGTATAGGTAAGTATCACTCGTATAATATTGTCTTGCTTTATAACCAGAGAGTAGACAAAAAAAATAAGTTTTGCATGCCTAGTAAATCGATCAAGCGGAGAGACATGTTTAGCCATCAAGTGCTCGAGTGTAGGCTCATCCAGTGCGGTACGCAGTCTGATGAATTTAACCCAATAAATACTAATTATTTATTAATTATCATTTAATTCTGTTATTTATTATAGTTTCTGGTAGACAAGGTACAGATATAAATATATTATTAAGGAATAGGAGAGTGGGGGGATTAAAATTCCCTTTACACGGGTTTATTTAAGTTTTGTTCAGCTATTTATTAATTTATCACTTTTTTTTTTATTATTTAGCGTCATTATCACCATTTCACATTCTCGGAAGACGCTTACCAATGAACATTGTGCTGAAAGTATTTTATGCTAAACATGTAATACATCTAATATAATGGATATGCCATGTATTATTATTACATCTGATGGAAGTTACTGTCACTTACATCTTCAAATATGCGTCTATTAGATATCTAAATGCTATATAATACGTCTAATGGGTATGCTGTCTGTGATACTGGTCTCCTTGAATTCGTGACAAACATGCTCATCAGTGGACATAGTATTGGGATATTATTTCTTATTTCCAACACTGTGACCACTGCTCAGCTTATCTACGTTACTGGCTTTGAACTTCAAAGGAACCAGTAACGTAGATAACGTAGATACCACTCGCCAGTTCAAAGTATGAACTCGTGAGTGGTATGCTGAGCAGTGGGCACAGTGCTGGAAATAACAATAGCATTTCCAATACTGTAACTACTGATGAGCATGTTTGTCACGAATGCAAAGGGACCAGTATCGTAGATAGCGTATCCATTAGATGTACTATTTGAATATCTAATAGGCCGACATTTGGAGATATAAGAGACATCCATAGAATGTTTGTAACGTCTAATGGAGGTTATGGATATTCACAAATAATATCTAACGGATGTACGGTAGACATTTTGTGCTTTCTGGGATATCGATTAGATGTGTTACATAGCATATCCATTAGATGTACTACTTGGATATCTAATAGGCGGACATTTGGAGATGTAAGAGACAGCCATAGAATATCTATGACGTCTAATGACGGTTGTGGATATCGATAAAGTATATCTAATGGATGTATGGCTGACATTTTGTGCGGGTAATATATATGTAATTCAAGTCCAAAAATAATGTCACGCTCCAAAGCAATATTTACAATTATTTTATTTTACTTCATATACCTATTTTTTAATGCAGACTGCATTAAAGGGATACGATTCTATTGAAGAAAGATCTTCACCTCAACAGACAAGGACGCGACATCTATTTCTGGATAATTTTGAAAAATGTCGACGTGTTCTTGCTTGACAGTATTTGGTAATAATAACATATTTTCTAGTTGTTGAAGACGCGGGATACCCAATGGAGAAAATTTTGACTTCTTCCTGTAAAACGCATTTACATTTTCAGGAACTGGACCGGTCGGTGCATTAAATGCGACTACTCAATTTTTCAATTTTCAATTTTGACAATGAAGTGGGATTATATTATATCTTTCTGCTTCTTTATTAGCTTCCTGTATTATTTTGACAAAACTTTCTTCATTGCGTATGTTCTGACTATTTTCTGAAATAATTTCAACAGCTTTAATTATGCCTGATACAGTTTATTGCCGGCTTTGAAATGACTTATTGATATTTCCACATGCCAATTATTGACTGTCCAAGTAATAGACCTAACAGAGTTGAGCCAGTTTCGAAATGGGCCACTAAACCAGGAGTACCTGTAAGCTGTTTTTCGGTGCTGAAATGTGGAGTCTCTAGTATAATATGATACTTGTCTAAAATTTTTCGAATTTAGTCACCTCTGTATAACCTTCTTGTGCAACACCCGTACTTCGTTTTATCATAGTGAATAAATTTCTTTAATGTTATAAAGTAAAAAATATCGATTGTATTCAATTAATTGTTGACAACTTATAACACCAACTTTTAGAATAAATTACCCAATGCAAAGTAAAATTATAGATATTTTAATCTGCTTGAAAAAAAAAATACAGTTCATTAAAAAAATGGTAAGTTAAGTGAAAAGACAATGCAGTGGTGGACAGGCTATATTCTCGTTTAACCTGCGTGACTACAATTCAGGTCTTAAACGACTCAAAACTCACAAAACAAATCGGAACTAACATTTATATTTCTCTTTTTTTTTAATATTTCATTATTTAGCCTTTGATGATGTCGGAAACTTTTCAATGTGGTTTAATAGGTTTACCTCTGGAGTATTTTTCTTTTTTTCGGGTTTCGATACGTCTACTGATCTGAACAATAAAACTAGAAAAAAAATGTAAAAATCTGTTAAATTATTTGAGGGGGGAGAGGGCGGGCGGTACATGTCCCTCCTGCCTCCTGTCAGAGACGCCCATGCTATAGCATATTAGAACAGCACATTATCGTTTTTTGTTTTAATTTGAAATATGTGTTCATGGTAATAATAAAATGATCTTTTTCTAATATATTAATTTTTTTCTTTATAACAAATCCACTGGGAACGTTATCTCATATTTCATGGTAGCGGCCTACCGGTGAAATACGTATGTCACGTAGTAAAAATAAAAATACAATATTAGACACCGAATAAATTTATTTCAAATAAATAATTAATTAGAGCATACATTTACAGAGCCACCTAAAATACATTTTTTTTAGTTTGTATTTCTGATACATTACAAGTTAATAATTTCATATTATGTATATATTCATTATGTATTTCTTCTTTTTCTCCGTGTTCTCTAATGAAATAATCTAACGACGGCATTAAAAAGTGAAAAATTATCTTACAAAAGGCACTCTGATAAAACAACAATCACCTTAATAATGCATTTACCTATTAGAAGTAAATTAGTCAATACAATAATGTAAGTACTGTACATATACATTATACATATACATGAATAATGAACGAATAACGTTATTAAATGTGTTGTAATGATAATAATTGTTATTATATTGCCTCATGTCGTATTTGCAGACATATTTATTTTAAGGTATGCAGTTAAATAATAAAAAATCTTATGTAAGAAGAAAATTAGATTAGATTACACATAAACAATACATTAAAGATTCGCGGGAATTTCTTGCCTTTGGATACATGATCGAGATCGTATGTTAACTTCTGAAACATTGCATTCCCTAAAAGGTAGGAAGTGCACATTAAATATTATTTTTAAAAATAATTTAATATGTTTATGTTTTAAATCAAGATATACCTATTTAATTAAAACGTAACATATACATTACACCAGAAATTAACAATCTTATATTATTACATCGTATAATTTAACTTTTAACTACTTTTTTAAAATACAATTTACAATTTCGTACTACCTTTTTAAAAAATATTTTATATTATTCTGGGGTTACAAGTCATTTCAAAGTTACATATCTATTTTTTTCTTTTGGAAATACCTATATGCCTAAGATGTATGTAGATACATATTTTTTTTTCAATATACTCTACTTATACATAATAATAATTGACTGTTTATGTATTACTTTTTATTGCGGTTGTGGTTGATTTTAGATTTTAATGTTTGATAAACTGATTTGTTTCAAATTAATTTGGTTGGTACTTGGTACAATTAGCGTTGAAATTGTGGCATAAAATTTAAAATTGTATTATATATAACTTTGTTATGACTTGTCTCCCTATTTGATTTTCATACAGTTTGAGAGACAATGAAATAAGTATTTCGATATTTGTATAGTTACTGAGATATGTATGTATATACTTATACTTTATATAGATATCTAATATAGAAAACACCTTAACACTATATTACAATGGGGAAAATACTTTATTATTTATTGTCAGCATAAACAGCCTCTTAGTATATATAAAGTTAATAATATTATATGTAATGAATTATATTAAATGGTATCTTAACAAGAAGTTGTATTTTTAATTATTAATTACGCGCTAATATATGTTACAAAATATCGAAAAATTATTGTCGAATTTGTGCACAAATTTCATACTCTTTATTCTTATATCTTATACACAATCTTAATGCTACGATTCCGTTTTTATTGTCAAACAGTTGCTTTATTATTGACCGTTTGTCACAGTTAAATTATTTTATAATATCAAACTTGATAATTGAGAGGTTAATGCAATTTTTAATTATTTACATGAAAGTTAAACACATATAAGTTTCAAATGCAAACAAGTATTGTTCATTCCTTTCTTAATTATTATAATTATTAAAATTTATAAAAGACTACTTTCGGCCATCTTCAAGTCTGTACGGTAATTACAATCAACATAAAATTAAGCTGTGAAAAAAGTTTTAGTGAACTTCAAAACACTTTTTTTTGCAGCTTAAAATTTTATTGATTGTAATTACTAACTCGTAGAGAACCTGAAGATGACCAGTGTCGGCCGAAACATATATCCTTTTCTAGATTTTAATATTTAAGAATGGAATGAATAATATTTGTTTGCATTTGAATATTTATCCATTCAATAGAAAACATTCAACACATAAATTTATTGAATTTTCGCAGGAATTTATTGTTTAAATTCTTATATGTGTTTAACTTTGTAGGATAATGGTAAAAATACAGGAATTAAAATAGGTAATTTTAATTAATTTTCCCTGTTTGAGAGGTTTAATATTTTTGAAAAAAAAAACTTTTTGGATATTCTCGAACGAACTACATTGATATTTAAGGGTAAAGGTAATATCCATGGATATTCATAATTAATTATAATATAGTATATATCAAAACGTTCTTCAATTTATTGCAGAACATTTATCGGTATGGACGATGGGAAGTAAAATATATTGTGGTTATTGTCTCTTCTCACAGAAAGTCATCAGTCATTATTTATATAAGTATATACGTACTTGTAGTACCATATAAAAATTGATATTATTGTCGCCCTTTATTTATTGTAAGCTTACTTGTAGTAAGTAGGTGCGGTAAAGGCGTTATAGAATACGATTTCTTGTTAACTGGGTTGACAGCCAAACCGTCACGATAGAGACTGCTATAAACAAGGAGATGTATGGGGTGAGCATGCGGCCTCCGCTCGCCTCGACCACGTTGATTTTCCAGCCTAAATTTCGGTGTATGTAGCACTGAAAATAAAGTTATTTTAAAGCTATTTGAAAATGTTAAATCAGTACGTTTAACACAGCAGGAGGAGTGAAAAAGATGGTATGTGGCCAAATGATTGGTTGTTAATTTCACATACCTGTAAGAAAGATAATGGGAATTACATAATACTTTTGTATGATTATAATATTCTTATCCCATAAATGTTGTAAGTACTTGGCATGTTACAAGTAAATGGCCCCTAATTACAGCAATGAGAATATTAAAAAAGATTTTGAATTAAATAGTTGAAAAAAGTGTAGTAGTAGAAAGTCCTTTTTAAATAAGAGTGTTATTGTTTTTGTGCAAAACGGAAAATAATCACAGGAAGATTATCAAGTTTTATTGCCATCTTAATTCGTGGATTATATTCCTTTTGTGGGCAAATTTTTCATAAAAAATTTGGAAAAAGTAGAAAAGTGTAATCGAGTTTTTATCTGTTGATATCTTTATTTATATATCTATTTTAATTAATAAAAAATGAATAATAGTGGAACTAAACATTTAACGGCGGTAAAGGTAATACCATGGATATTAGTTTATTAATATCACGTTTCCTTTTTCAATATCTAAATACTCCACATACAAAAACGGGAAAGTCCAGCTAAATTATTAATAGGTACAAAATTAAGATCCAAATTTGGTTATTATTATCTTCAACAAAAAATATTGTTGGATAAAATCAAAATGGGCAAAAATATTTTTACCGCGGGAAAAGAAACGAAATATATCATTAAAACGATAAAGTTCGGGTAAGAGATTTTAGAAATAAGGAAAAATCTTGGTGTGAGGGAATTATTGATACACCGAGAAAAAAAGATGTGTTGATTTAACCAATAATTGGTTCACTCAACAAATTTTTGTATTTAAATATGCTCAAACCACCGGAATGTTTAAATCAATTACGCAGAATTAGTTGCACTAATGTTTTGAATCAATCTACAATTGTGGTTCATCCAATCATCTTAATGTTGAATTAAAATAAATGTTTGTTCAAATCGGCCGCACATGCATTCAGTTAACTAATTTTGTAGTTCCATTGACGGTTAAAGCAAATAATTGTTTGATGATACACCGAGAAAAAAAGATGTGTTGATTTAACCAATAATTGGTTCACTCAACAAATTTTTGTATTTAAATATGCTCAAACCACCGGAATGTTTAAATCAATTACGCAGAATTAGTTGCACTAATGTTTTGAATCAATCTACAATTGTGGTTCATCCAATCATCTTAATGTTGAATTAAAATAAATGTTTGTTCAAATGGCCGCACATGCATTCAGTTAACTAATTTTGTAGTTCCATTGACGGTTAAAGCAAATAATTGTTTGAATCAACACATATAATTCAACTAAAATATGCGTTTTCTTTCAATGAGGTTACTGTTTTGCAATAAAATTTAAGTGTGCTGATTTAAACGAAAACTGGTTGAGAGCATGCAAAAAGTTCAAAATAATAATTTTTGTTGTACCGACATTTTCATTTTTCTCAGTGTAGAGTCTCAGATGAGCGTACTTATATTGTGAATGTAGATGGTGGAATGAAGTGGAAACGTCATGTTAATCAGTTAAAAATTAACAGATCAAGTCAAAGTTTTTAATACAGTTTAGATCATGATCATTTCACGATCAACATTAATTAATTCTACTAGCAATAATACGGAACTAGTGTTGAGACGGAGAAGTCAGATAAAACCATCGGAAAGGTTAGTATTTATATATTTATACACTGTGTATCAGCCAAATGGAATAAATTCGATAATAAATAAATGGGTGTGTGTTCGAAGAAACGCTCGGACACGTCGATTGGTATTTTTAGTTAAGCATTTTCCTATACCTATCTTCAACTGTTTAGGAAATATTAAGTGTTTTCAGTTTTTTTTGCACAAAATAACATTAAAGAAAGAAAATTATTTGATTACAGAAATTCGCTACAACACACTCAAAGACTAATAAGTAATCTGTTAAAAAAAACATTAATGTTAATGTAGGAGATGTTGAAAATGTTCGCCGCGTGCGTCTTGACAACATCCTAATCTTAAATAGAAATTTCTTCTAGCGTTACTCAACATCTTAGGCGTGACTGATCTCCTTGCAAGCGTTATTCGTCTTCCTAAGTCAGATAAGTCGAGGAGTTTAGTTTTGTATACAATGCTTTTGACATATCCCCACAAGAAGATCGTGCTGGCCATTCAATCGATCCTCGCCTCCCTATCCATTGATTTGGAAATATTCGGTTGAGGTACAGCCGGACATTGATTTGGTAATGGGGCGGTGCTCCATCTTGCTGAAACCGCATCATATTCGCTGGAACTTGTGGATTTGCTAGATCAGGATATAAGTTTGTCACAGTTGGCACGACATTATTTTAGAGTAGTGCTAAATAATTATCGCCAATCAAATTCCAAATGATCTGATCTCCAACAATTCTTGCCACTTTAACCTTTACAGCAGTGGTTCTCAGTTACCGGTACTAAGTAAACTATAATTAAAATATTAAACAAATCTTTAAAGCCTTCTATGTAGCATAGAAGTATAGTGTTAACCTTTGAAACTGAATTACGCATCATGTTTAAATAAAAACAAAGAGATATTGTTTACAAACATTTTTATTACATTAAAAACAAACACACACAAAATTTAAAGAACAAAAAGCGCTTACTTTCAAAGAGATTAGTGAGAAGGGCGAGCTTGTTTCCCTTTGCACAGTTTATCAAAATTGGGTTTTAACTTGGTTAAATACAATCTTAAATCATCTTCAACATTTAATTTGTTTCTAGATTTATTTTTAAGATAGGTTAAACTTGAGAAACCCTTTTCACATAAATAAGTGGTGGAAAACCCAACAAGAAATTTAACAGCAGTGCTTGACAGTTCTTTGTATTCCTTCCCAATACCGATCCAGAAATCTAACAATGTAGTACAGCAGTCAAATATTTGTTTTTCAACGTGGGATCACATGATACTTCAATGAGGTGTTCCTTTTGAAAGATAGTCAGGTTAGTGTCCATAGCATCAGCATTAAAGGGGTCACGTATCCAGTTATACTGTTTCTCCAAAGGTGGAAAGTACTCTCTTATGCGGATCTTCAATGCATTCAAATGCTGGCCCATTTGAGTCTTGAGTTCAGTGAAATCAGATATGTTTTTCTCATTATCTTGCAAAAATGTAAGTAATCTTTCAAACGGCTCGCAGTTGTTATTTTCTATTTGTTTTTCCCAGAGAATGATCTTTTTTACCATTGCATCAGTTTTCTTTTCTATATTAAAAATATTAGAAACACTGCCTTGCATGGATAAATTCCAGATGTTGAGTTTTCCAAAAATATCACTTAAATAAGCCAACTTCAAAAGCCAATCAAAATCAGTAAGTACAGAAGACAGATGGGATTTGTGTTCGGTAAAAAAATTATGTAATTCTTTGTGCAGTTCAAATACACGGGACAAAACATTTCCCCGAGAAAGCCATCGTACCTCAGTATGTAGCAATAAGTTCTCATGGAGGCTCCCCATATCCTGGCATAGAATTTTAAAGTAACGAGATTTTAGGGGCCTAGTTTTTATGAAGTTCACAATTTTCACACTCTGATCAAGGACATCTTTAAGTTCATCAGGGAGGTGCTTAGCCACCAAAGCCTCTCGGTGAAGGACATAATGAGTGAACTTACACTCAGTTGAAACCGTTTTAATATGGCCTACCAGCCCTGTGATGTGACCGCTCATAGCCTTAGCACCATCCATACACACTGACACACAGTTTTTCCACTCGAGCTGGTTTTCGGAAAAAAAAGAATCTAACAAATTGAAAATATCTTCACCTTTTGTCGATGTTTTAAGTGTCTTACAAAATAAAATATCTTCAAATATTTCATCTTGAAAAATGCCACGTACAAAAACGATCAGTTGGCTAGGCCAGCGACATCCGTGGTTTCATCGAGTTGTATACCAAAGCAAGGACTAGCTCGAATTGCTCCAACAAGTTGTTCTTTTGTGTCATACGCCATATCACTAATTCTCCTTGAAACTGTATCATTTGATAATGGAATTGCTGTAATTCTTTTTGCCTCGTTCTCTCCAAACATACAAGAAACAATTTCTGCTGCGGCAGCTAGGATTAGGTTTTCGCCAATAGTATGGTTTTTACCAGACTTCGCAATTAAATGACTCACTTTGTAAGAAGCTTTTAGAGCACTTTCATTTTGTTCTGCACCAGAAAAGTGTTTTATCGTGTTTTTCCTACTTTTCAAATCTTCCAAAAGACGTTCAAAGTACCGTAACTCCTTTTTGACTAAGTTCTCATGTTTGCTTTCAAAATGGCGTTTTAAAAGAGAAGGTTTCATAGAATTGTTTGATAAAATTTCTGAACAAACAACGCATTGTGGATTAGGCTCGTCTGAGCTTCCAGTCCAAGTAAAACCTAATTTTAAGTACAACTCGTCATATATTCTCTTTTTACTTTTATATTCATTTGCCAGTTTTTCGGGTTTTTTTATTTTTTCCTTGAGCTGCTCATTAGTAACAAGACGTTCAGGTCTACTTTCATTTTGTGAAGTTGATGGCCCAGAATTTTGATGCAGATCTTCATGAGGCCTTTTCTTTAGGAGCCATTTATCCATTGTTAATGTTTATTGTAAAATTCACTTACGTGGTACTTGACTCAGTTTTCAAACAGATGTCCGTAAACGTGTTTCAACAGGATTGAGTGTCCGCAGAATAACACAACACACCACAAAAATAACACAATACTGAGAGCGAGCTTGTAATAACAGGCAATGCTACTGTAGTGCAGTGACACGAGTGATTGGCCGGCCACACAGCCCCACTCTGATGACTAAGCCCTTAGTGGCGCGCGCACGTCAACGTGTCTATACGTGACCCGGGTTGTTTTATTTTATTGTTGGCCGGCCGCGTACCCCCTAAAAATTTTCGCGGGGTACGCGTACCACAGTTTGAGAACCACTGCTTTACAGGATATTGCGTACGTTCTTCTCTCATCCAGTATGGATTTTCCCTTGACCAATAGTGGCAATTTTGAGGATTAGCATGACCGTGTAATGTAAAGGTGGACTCATCAGAAAACAAAACATGTTCTAATTGGGTCACATTGTTATCTAACATTGCCATCATTTGTTCCCAAAATACGTTTTCCTATCAAAATCGTCTTCCATGAGCTCCTGAGTTGGTATCATTTTGTAGGGATGCATTTTATTTTCTTTTAATGTTTGAATAATCGATGAATGGCTAACATTGAAGATTGTGGCTGTTTGTAGACTAGAAGTATGTTATCCAATTATCCAATAATAGTAATATCCAATTTGTTATCATCACTTATTGCATTGGTAGCTGCTTTTTTTATCTGCCTTGCAAGTCCAAGTTCGCGAAACTGTTTTTCTATTTTACTAATAGTCCATTTGGGATATAAGCGGCAAATTTGGAAATTTTTTCATGAAATAAAAGAGCAACTTCCATTTGTGTCCGTGTGTTATCTCCATAACCAATCATCTGTAGAATTGTTATTTTGTGCATTTCTGTTAAATGAACAATTTTTCTGATATGCAGTTAACGAAATTTAAACGTCATGCAGGCAGACGACAATTTGCTAAGGCCAAACGTTTTAAACAAAAGTATTTACAATTTTTGTTTATTTCATATCGGTAAAAAGGAATGTTTTTTTTTTACAATATCAAGAAATAAACAGATTACTTATTAGTTTTTGAGCGTGTTGTAGCGAATTTCTGTAATCAAATAATTTTCTTTTTTTAATGTTATTTTTTGCAAAAAAACTGAAAACATTTAATATTTCCTAAACAGTTGAAGATAGGTATAGAAAATTGTAGATGAAATATGTCTAGAATTTTCTGAAGAATCAAAAAAAATTGAATAATATATAGAATGTAGCATTTAAAATAAAAAAGTTGATACTGGCCACTGTTACATGACACACCATGTATAAAAGGTTTCTGTTGAAAAAAATGCACAATTAAAAATATCAATCGACGTGTCCGGGCGTTTCTTCAAACACGCACCCATTTATTTATTATCGAATTTATTCCATTTGGCTGATACACAGTGTATATGTAAATATTGGTATTAAATTTTGAAATGCACTGTTGGTTGTTGTGCCGTAATTTTTAGTTATAATTTTTTGTTTAGCAGGTACGTAGCATGCATATAGAAGTTATCCTTTTAAATATATAATATAAGCAAAGTATAATCAACAAATCTTTGAAGTAAAATAGTCAATTAATACATCAGTAGAACTCTAATTATTATCCGAACTTCAGTTATCCGGATCGCCAATTATTCGTATCGCTTTGAGAAAAACTTAACTTGATTTTATTAAACCAACGAGTTTAGTAGTTTTGTTCGACAATTACTAGTTGTTACTGTATGATCAGTTATACGCGCTTTGGTCTGTTTACAGCGAGTGTAGTGTAGGAGCTACTGCATACGTACCAGTGTTGGCAAGATAGAAGAAGTGAATAAATTTCTACAGCGACTAGATACACTCGTGTTTATTCGCGTCATGAGTGGGGAGCAGTGTTAACTAGTGATTTACTGAGAGCCGACAACACACGAGTATGTCTAATCGCTGTAGAAATTTATTCACTTCCCCTAACTTGCCCAACACTGATACGTACGGATGAGTCATCAATTAAATCAGTACTGTTTTGTCAGTGCTAGTTGCCGGGCAGTTAGTCTACGTCCTTTACTCAATATCATATCCGTTGAGTCTTCCGTTTTTGTTTTCTGCATGTTTTTAAAAGAAAACGTGTTGTTTTATCGTTGGCAGACAAATTAAAAATCCTTGAACAAATGGATAAACGAAAGACCGGCAAGCAGTTGGTTGAGGGGTTTGGCGTTGGAACATCAACATTTTGAGACAAAAAAAACAAAAGTCTACAATTTTAAACTTTGTGTCTGTCCTTGAGAATGAAGGTGATAATTCGTCTAGAAAAGCGATGAAAACAGCAGAAAACAAAGTTCTTGAACAGGCCGTATTCAAGTGGTTTTTGCAGCAGTGAGCACTCTTTCAGGGCCGATTATATGTGAAAAAGCAAAACTATTAGCTGAGAAAATTGACACCCTGTCTTCATTCAAAGCGAGTAATGGGTGACTACGGAGCTGCAAGGCAAGGCACGGTATTCGGGAGTTAGATTTAAGTGCCGAGAAACTTTCACCAGATCTTCAAGCAGCAGAAAAATTCATTGAAAGATTCAAAAATAATGCAGACGAGGCTGGCCTTCTTTGGAAGGCGTTGCCTAAATTCACTCTTGCTTCTAAAAGGAAAAATAGCGTGCCTAGCCATAAGGTTAGCAAAGACCGTGTTACTGCGCTAACTTATGCCAACTATACAGGAAATCACAAAATTCCTCTCTTGTTGATAGGCAAATCAAAAAGCCCCCGGGCTTTGAAAAATATAAAAGCACTGCATGATGCAGCCAATGGACCAATCGGTCATTGAAACTATGAAGCGACACTATAAAAGACTACTGTTGAGTGAAACACGCACATTAAAAAGAGCTTGGAAGATGAAACTGTACATCTTATAACATTTGACATTATTGATAGATGACATTAGTACATTCGACCCAGTCTGAGCCCATTTATGAGATAATTAAACTATTATTGAACACTTTTTGAAAAACGACGCTAACTTGACAGTTCTCAAAAAATATTTCTTTTAGACATTTAGTTAATTAAAATTGGACTGGCTGGGAAAAAAATGGTATTCAAACCACGTGAGGAAAGTGCTATTGCAGGCCTTGGGCAAATTACAAACCCCGCCTTTGGCTCGGTTTATAATATTTGCCTGCGGCCTGCAATGGAGCACTTTCCTCCTTTGGTTTGAAATATACTATTTACAACTGGAAGTATTGGGTAGAATCGAGTAAAGGTTCCGGAACAAACGAGTACTTTTATGTGTACCAAAACGCTGCAGGTAGTGGTGGTTAGAATCGATATCTTTTTATACTCGGAAACTTATACGACATTTTTATATACCGCTGACGTATTTACTTAGACAGTGTTAAGACTTTTTGCTTTACATGCAACACGTTTTTTTTATTCTTATTTTAATACGTTTCTATAACATATTTTTATCATATTTAATTTATCCACATATTATTAATTCTGTGGGACACATATTATAAAGGAACTGACGTTTCTTAATCGCGCTAAGTTTAAAAAATCTAAAAATCTAAAAACCTAAAAATCTGAAAATCTAAAAATCCAAAAATCTAAAAATCTAAAAATCTAGAAATCTAAAAATCTAGAAATGTAAAAATCTAACAATCCAAAAATCCAAAAATCTAAAAATCTAAAAATCTAAAAATCTAAAAATCTAAAAATCTAAAAATCTAAAATCTAAAATCTAAAAATCCAAAAATCTAAAAATCCTGAAATCTTGAAATCTAAAAATCTAAAAATCTAAAAGTCTAACAATCCAAAAATCTAAAAATCTAAGTCTAAAAATCTAACTTAAATTTTTAAATTAAAACTTAAATTTTTAATATTTAAATAACATTTCAAAATTTCAGAATTTCAATTTTTTTCAATTTTTCTGATTTTTCTATTTTTGAGGCCAATGTATTTTCAGCAACACCAATGTTTATCCTAACTCTTGACGCGATTAAGAGAGCGTTCCTAACAATTAATAATATGACTCACAAAATTATAATTTTATATGTAGAATATATTAAATATGGTAAAAATATGTTATATAAATGTATTAAAATAAAATAAAAAACATCTTGCATGTGAAGCAAAAAACCTTAAACCTAAACAAATGCACCAGCGCAGCGGTATACAAAAATATACTATAAGTTTCCCAGTATAAAAAGATTCTATCCATTAGCACCTGAATCGAAACTTTAACTCGATTAGTATTAGGCTCCGAAGCATCATAACTGGTTTCGATTCGATGCAGCGCTCTGGAACACATAAAAGTACTCGTTTGTTCCGGAACCTTTACTCGATTCTACCCAACACTTATTGGAAGGGGTGATAAGGGGAGGGAGATGTTTTTTCCTGTTTTTTTAACAATGGGAGATAGGACGTAAAAATGTTTGAAATCATGTTTTCTTTTAACATTGGAAGGGATAAGAGGGGGAGGAGGATGATTTGTTTAAATGATATTTTTTTTAAACATCGGGGTAGGTAATGCAATAAAATGTGTTACATGATATTTTTGTTTTAAGTAGGAAGAGATGAGAAGGGGAAAAGGATGAATCTGGTTTTGGTAGGAATGTCTTTAATGCATGTAGTAATTATTAATAGTAATACGTAATAGGTAAGTGACGTAAATATAATATTGAGTGCATATATCTTTATTTTGCGAAACGTAGAATCTTATAAGCAGCATGACATCTTGTTGTTGTATCTCGAAAACTGCTATGCCTAGAGCTTCGGGACAAATAATTTCGTAACCAATGTGGCCACCAGAAGTATTCGAAAATTATTTTAATGTTCGAAATTTCACCGCCAGGGAGTATACCTGCTATGTTCAATCATAAAATCAGTATTATCTTAGAAAATTGCAGGTTGAGCTATAGCATTGAATGCAACGATTGAGAGCTGAGTTAATGTCACATTATTTTGTTTAGTGCCTTTTTTTTCGTATCAAATAAGGAAGGGGGAAGCTAATCAATTGTTCAATATGTAAATTTCAATATCTCCTAACCGTTCAAACAATCCGACTATGTATGGACTCCTTCGATGAAGCATTTTATGGGTTTTTTTTTTAGAAAAAGATCGTTCTAACACTTAGTTTGAAATAGGTAAACTAGAGGGGGTTTCTGTAGTGATTGCACATTTTGGTGAATTTCAACAACAAATTAAATATAACCGTGCTGTATAATTACCAGCGTCGCAAGCTAAATTAAATTATTCAAATTTCAGTGAAAACCGCATCACAATATCTCTATCCGTTTTCGATTTATCTCCAAAAGAAGAAATTTGTAACAAATATTAACCGCAGATTTCGCAGACAGACTTAAAAGTAGGCGACGGATGGTTTCCGCATTGCTTGTATCTGTCATTTTGACGTGTCAAGGTTGATTGCAGTTAATTAAAAAGTTTCTTCAAGATTATTTAACCGGTGTTGATTTATTACTATATTTTCCTTTCTTTGGGTCTTCCGGTTTTTTAAATTAATTATACAAATGTTCTTAACGTTTCGGAATTACATTTATTCCTTTTTCATATTTTTATCCTACAAATCAAGACATTAAAGCTTAAAATTTAACCATTTACGTATTTGAATCTAAAGTAGTAATTATAAGGACAAGTATATGTTTACAAACTTACATCAGAAAAAAATTAATATCAAACAAAATATAAATAAAATAAAAGAAATGTTAATTAATAATAATTATCCAATTCAATTTATAGATAAATATGTAAAAAAAAGATTGACACAAAATGAAAATAAAACTAAAACCAACCCACAAAATAAGGACCAAAATGAAAAGGAGAACAAAAATATATTTCCATACCATACACAGAACAATTATCAGAGAATTTACAAAAATTCCTGAAACAATACAAAATCAATATTGCTCATAAACCAAATTACGCAAATAAAACACAAAAACTAAAGAACCAATAGATTTTAATAAACAAACACATACAATTTACAAAATTAACTGTCAAAACTGTGAAGGGGTGTACATTGGACAATCACAACAATACATAGAAAAGAGAATTTACTCTCACAAATACAGCATAAATACACAAAATGTAAACTCTACTGCTCTGGCAAAACATGCATTAAATAACAACCATAAGTTTAATTTTAATAAAACGGAAATTTTAGATATAGAAAATAATTATTATAAAAGGCTGTTCAAAGAAATGTGGCATATTAAAAGTAATAAAAATTCAATTAATGATAAAAACGATATAAATAACTCACACATAGTTACATCTATAATAATTTGGTTGTAGTAAATTCCATTGGAAAAACGAATTGAGTCGTCATGCACCTTATCGTATAACAAACTGTAGAGGCGAATTTCGCGTAAATTTTTAAATAAAAAAACGGCCTGTTTTCTTTACGAATATCTGTTTGTTGAAAACAAATCTAAACGGCCTCGCGTTTTAGTATATGTTTGTTTGTCGATTTGTAAATGTGATAATGTGTCTTTACAATTTTAAAATTTTGAATTTTAAATGTAATTAAAAAATTCCATTGACAACACCGCAAAGGTGGAAAAATGAAAATAACTAAATGTAAGTTTGTAAACATATACTTGTCCTTATACGAAACATGCACTATTGGTCACAAAGCAATCCTCACTGGTTACGTGAAGTTCAATTTCAAAATCGTTGGAGTGTTAATAGTTTGGTGTGGGATTTTGGGTGGGAAAATTATTGGTCCTTACTGTTTTGAACAGCGTTTAAATGGTGTGACTTATTTACATTTTTTGGAGAATGAATTGCCTTTATTGTTGGAAAATATTCCCCTGGAGACAAGAATTGGTATGTGGATTCAACAGGATGGTTGCCCGGCATTTATGCACGAAGTGTCCAATATTTTTGCTTGGTCGCCGAGGTTTCCCGATCTCAGAGTAATTGATTTTTTTTATGGGGTAGACTTAAAGATGTAGTGTATAAAGACCGCCCAACAACACCTGATAATATAAAACAAAGAATTCGAGAAGCCATCGCAAATATTTCTTTTGCCGAGGTAGAAGCGAGTGTATTATCCACGCGAAATAGACTCGATTGTGTGTGGCCAGTGATGGTAGACATTTTGAACACTTATAATTAAAATTTTAGTTGTAGATCTATTTGCTTTTTGTTCTTATTATTCTCGTTAATAATTCATTTCAATCAGTTTTGACTATATTTAGCCGGTGTAAGCAATAAACAATTGTGATAGAATTTCATAGTTTCCATGGAAACCATCCGTCGCGTCGCCTACTTGCGAGACCATTTACGAAATCAGCAGTTATTTTTGCTACAAATTTCATTATTTTGAAGATAAATTGAGAACGGATAGAGGCATCGAGATGCGGTTTTACTAAAATTTCAACAATTTAGTTGAGCTTACAGTATTGGTAATTGAATATTATGGTTATATTTTTTTTTTTAACGCCAAAATGTGTAACCACTATAGGAAACCCCTTATGGTATACCTATTTCAAACTTAGAGTTAGAACGAATTTTTTTTCTAAAAACAACCCATAAAATGCTCCATCCAACGACCCCAAAAATATTCAGATTGGTTGAACGGTTCAGGAGATATTGACATTTACATATTGAGCACTTGATGGGATTCCCTCTTCCTTATTATGACAGATTCGAAAAAAAGACATTAAATAAAATAATAGGACAACAACTCAGCTTGCGAGCGATCCATTCAAAACTATAGCGCAACCTGTAATTTTCTGAGATAATACTGATTTTATGATTGAATATAGCAGGTATGCCCCCTAGCGGTGAAATTTCAAACATTAAAATAATTTTCGAATACTTCTGGTGGCTACATTGGTTATGTATTTTTTTTTATTGCGAAGCTCTAAGCATAACAGTTTCCGACATACAGCCGGTCGCCACCCTTACTGAATCACCCGGTACATTAGAAGTTATCGGGATTTATCGGGACATCTCGACCCGTCCCGCTAAATAAAATCTCGGGTCGGGACGGGAATTCCCGATACTATCCGACCCGATTTAAGAGATATAATTATAAAAGTTATTACTTTTATAATTATACCTCTATATATATAATAATGACGTATTTTCTCACATCATGCAGATTAAAAATAGTTATATTTAACTATTTTAAATCTGCATGATGTGAGAAAATACGTCATTATTAGATGAAAAGTATCTCTTAGGTTGAAAGTGAAGTGAACACTTTCATTTCTTGAGTGCAAAGTCACGTTTCTGTCAATAATCAAAAACATTCTATGTATAATGTATACAATAGTTGCCAGTAGTTGTTTTGTCTTTGTCTATTGTTTAATGACGTAATTCAGTTTAACAGGATTACGAATAAAATAGTATAATCGTCGGTGAAAATTGCATTCCAGTGTCGGGATCTGACTGACCCCCAATTTTCCATCTCAGATATACTATACTATTCTTCATGGATTTTCTGTATAGACTTACCTGATAATACAAAGTATCCGGAGCGTCTAAAGGTACGGTCCAATTCAAATGAGCAATCTCCCCTTCATCACACAGTAGTTTCAGTGTTTTGAAGTATTCATCAAATGTATCTGACTCATCCGCCAAATCTATTGTTACGTGACTGTATTCGCAATACCTTCCAGCAGCAGTCGGATACGGATATCCGTTGTGGTCGAAGGCTACACCAGCATAAATTCTCTCCTTTACCTGCTCTGACGGTGATTTCTGTCCGTAACCACCTTCTGCAGAGTCAGTTATATACAGCGGATGGTATCTGGGAATGTTGGTTCTGTCGTTACCGCCTTCCACCACAAAGACGTAGTTTTGACCCCTTACGACAGTTATCTCAGGTATCAGAAGACCGTTTATATACCAAGAAATACCCCAGGACGGTTGACCCGTAATGGCCGAGTAGCCTTTCTTGCCTCCCGTTGGACCGATTTTGGCGTGAAAGATGTGAACATCTGAAAAGAAATGTTGCTGTTATCTAATCTTTCTTATCAATGATAATTTTAATGATTTTATCTATTTTAGGGGAAATGGTTTGCTTTCAGCCACTAAACTCTGCGTTAATTGAGGATTTTAAAACATTGCGAATGGACACCACTGATGAAGTGTTCATTTAGCGGTATGTTTCAAAATAGAAAATGAAATACAATTATGGAAATGTAGGTATCTGATTTCTGGCTGCCGATTTCCGAAGAAGTGATTACTCATCTCGAATAAGTTGCGACAGAGGGCATTGCTAAATTCGTTTTTCCGATAGCAAGAAAAACTATTTTATAATTTTTGGGATGGAATGAAGTGCAGGGAGCGCTGCTCGTTACATGTCGGAGGGAATGATGTCATTTGTCATAGAAAATCTGTAATTTAGTCTTAAGTCGCAAGTGAATACATATTGTGTGGAATTTGAATGGTAATAAAGAAATTATTACTGCGATTAGTAAATAAAATACAATAAAGAAACTAAGAACATAACATTAAGTTGAATTAAAAACGTGATACAATTATTCCAAGAATAACGTTTAATTATTCTCGATCACTCCCAACAACCGTCAAGATCAACGTTAAATTAATGACTGCAGTGGCGCCCTCATTGTTCTGACAGCACTGTCAACTAGCGCTGTCAGAATGCCAGTTGTGCACGCGGACCCGTTAAATATGATAAGTGTCGCTTCTTGTCTTTTCTCTTCGCCGGATCATTTATAATCAATTAATATTATCAACTTCATAAAAGAATCCTCGACTGATCATTATTAATCGAATGAAGTGTTGAATGAATGTTCCGTCATTTGATTATGCCCACTAGTTCATAGGTTATAAAATCCTCGAAAACTGTCACATGCCTGTCAAGAACTGAAGAAACCCCTTCCTATTGGCTAGAACAAACTCAGAATACCTGGAGATGATTCCTACAGTGATCTCGACGCTCGAGAATAATTAAACATTTCTCTTTGGAGTGATTCTATGGCGTTTTTAAATTATTGTTATTTTGTTTGGTTCTTGCTGTGTTGTTATTAGTAATAACAGTAATGATGGCTTCATTACTACGCAGCAAATGACAAATAGCGACATTTTGGGTCAACATTGTACTTTCCTCTCTGACACACGCTCTTTATGATAGGTGTAAATGAAAAAAGACAGCTAAAGCATCTGGTTCTAAAATAATGCACCATCGCTGTAGGTCATTTTTTACAGAAAAAAAACATCAAGAGATGCCGGCAGTAAGTGAGGCTCATCTTATCGTTTCGCTGCGTAAACTAACAGTAAACATTTATTCAACTATTTTATGTTGCTGTGGTGCATATGAAGAAAAGCGATTTTTACCTTCTATTCTCATAGCTTGAAACGCCTTGGTCGTGTTTTCATCGAGCAAATCGTACAGACTGACAGGGCAACCGTCCTCGTACGTCCTGCTGAAGTCTATCTTCTCGTCGTCCATCGTTTTATCATCGGAACCGTGCGCGTTGGCCTCTCTCTTGGAATTTAATGGACCTATTGCCGCAATAATACTAACATCTCCTCTTCGGGGTATTGCCCGATCATTTACAGCTTCGTTAGTTTGGAGCGGACGCACAAACGTCACGGACGTCACACCTTCGAAACGTTCTCCAGAAACATCGGTGACGTCATTTCTACCACCGATAACTTCGTCGGGACAGACACCGTGTTTACCATCGCATTGGCTCGTTGTGGACATGTAATAGTCGACAGCGTTGAAGGAGTCGGTCAAGGAGTCGTAGAAAACCACAGTTACATCGCCTCCAATCTATTATATGAACAAAAGTACATTTCAAATCCTCTGCTTTTTTTTTGACAATTATTTAAAAATGTGCATACTACAGCATACAAGGAAATCTCCCGAACTGTAAGCCGGAAATTCTAATGAAACGCACGACCGCTCTCTATTGCTTCGGAACTTCAACTTTAGGGGGCGCATTTTGAAATACGGTCCAAATTTCGTTTATTCAAAATAACTTTTAAACAATGGGAGATAGAAAACAATAAATTGTGCATGTTAGGCTGTTTAGGTAGCTCTTTTGACTGGTATAACTATTTATATTGTCATGAGCTGTTTCACCCGCAAATAAATTAGTATTAATTTTAAGTAAATTTATTTAGTATAAATTGTTAATTTCGTTTTTAGCTGATTTTCTCACAAATTGCACATACTGTAGCCGTATTTTAATTTGTGATGTATCCAGTCTTGAGATTCTTTTCGCCGAGCGCGGTTCGCGGAAGCATCGTCTCCACGCGCTATAAAGACGGTTTACGCAGACTCTGATTTTCATTTGTAACCGCGTAGCGAGCATAATCCGTTATAATAGCCGTCATGTACCGCGGACTAAGAGAAATTCGACATCGCTGCTCTCCGCCTGCTACACTAGAGCGTTGGCCTACGGCTGCACCTCACCTAATTCCGCTTCCCGTTTCGTTGCACTAGAGCGTCGACCTACGACTGGTACCTGTGATTTCTGTTTATTACGTTGGAGCGTCGGCCTACGACTGTACCTCACGTAATTTCCGCTTTTCCTTTCGTTACACAAGAGCGTAGGCCTACGGCTGATCTCGTGCGATTTCCGTTTTTCGTCTATTACGTTAGAGTGTCCACCACGACTGATCTCACGTAATTTCTATGCTTTTCTCAACAAACAAGTGCATGCGACAATTTTCACGTATAATTGCAATTTTGCGAACTGAAAAATCACACGCAGCGGTACTGTACAGAATATCCATTATATTATGACCCTACCTAGAGGCTGTATAATTTAAGATAGAAAAACACTTTAAATACAAAAGTTATAGCATTTCTACTCTATTATCTTTTACAAGTTTCAAAATTGATATTATCTCATAAATTAATAGACAAATGAATATAACTTGCATTTTTTTTAAAATACAACACCCTGTACACACATCATTGGATAGTGTGAAAGACCTGATTTCACTGATTTCGAATATATATACGTTAATGATATTTGAATAAACCGTTTTTGAATTATTCGAGTTTATATCATTTAAACTGTATCAGTGAAAACTCTAGATTGGCATGAAAGTTGACATCTTGTATAAATCAAAAATATTTTTTATTCTTTCATTAAATATGCGGTATTCCGCGGAAGAAAAACGTGAAATAATTAGATTTTTTTATGCTACTAATAATAGAATATCAATAGTTAAGCAACGATTTGGTCAAATTAGATATTGATTTTAAATAGAGACCATCCCGACTTTATTTGATACTGGGTGAGTTTTTTATCTTGAGACAACGGAATTTCTCTAAAACACTGCATTAAATCAAAAAAAGATCTTAATAAGATTTGTTATAATGTAGGGGGCTCACTGAATGGTGCCGAATTCCATCCCCCACCTCACTTCCCCAGAGTGGGAGGGGAGACAGCTTTGAAATCTTAAATGGGAACCCTCATTTTGTATTGCAGATTCGGATTCTACGCCATCAAGTATGTAGTTTTTGTTTGAAACTTTTTTCGATTCGTTTTTTATTGTTTAATAATATATCAAAAACATTTAAAGAGTGTAAGGACTCTTGAACGCTAGACAAACCTATCGATTCTTAATGGGGGATAGGGAATTAGTGTGTGATGTCAAGGTGAGTACACTTATTTTCAATATTTAAATCAAACATTAACTACTATCCAGTATATTTAGGATTCTTAAATTTCAATTTAAAAATCAAAACAATTTTTAAATCTGCCGCTATATCATACGATGAATCTCACTAACAATACCCACCAACTTATACATATTAAAAGGTATTTCATTATACTCAAAACAGCATAGACAAGGTATGTTAATACAGCAAATTTCTTCTAATGTTGAAAAATCTTGACGTTCCTTCTAGATACTTTTAGCCCGATGGTAGATACATCAATTCACAAAGAAGATCCCCTTTGATTTCGTATATATTACAAAAATATAATTAATTGGTTTGACTTGACAAAAAATGAAACCATGTTTTTATGAAAATTCTTGTCAACAACCACTCCATGGTTCCCAACTCATTTATTTATACGAGCTACACTGAGTCTCCACCCCTTTGAAGTAGTATCGATACCAAGGAAACTACATTCAAATCATATAGTTACCATATGATAAACTTATACACCTAATTACAAAAAATACCAAAAATTCTAGCTAAGGGAAAAACATATTATTACACACGCAATATATTGCGTGTGTAATAATATGTTTAGTTTTTAGCTGATCTTCACCGTATTTTTTACATAAAGATTGGACCTTGAAGATCAATCCAAGGTTACATCACACACTAAATCCCTATCCCCCATTAAAAATCGATAGATTTGTCTAGCGTTCAATACGTTCCACTTGCAGATATTTTTATTTTATCTGAGACAAGGTGACCTGCTAAATGGGGAAAATACCGTTTGGTACAATATATATTATTAAGAAGTCGATGTTCACCTAGATTCAGTTCATATCGCTTTGCAGAGTCGGTAGCTGACATGGTTCACAATAGTTCACATCAATCCAGCAACCATTGTTCATCTGTTAATACTTTCATACAATTATAGTGAAAATCAAATAACGCAAAATGATCCCTATGACTTAAAATTGTACGATGGGATAAGAACTCTGGTGGGTGTTCGCGAAACTTTCGCAGTAGAAACTATAGAAGGATTAGAATTTGAAGAGTTGGATCGTCTCCACGTTGTTGAAATAGCAATTGAAGACGAGTCTTTATCGTCCTACAATTTAGAAAGTGCTGAAGAAGTGTACGAAGAAGCATGTGCTTCGGCAGACGATACTATTACTCTAGATTACAGAAGCATTATCTTTTATACTTTCACATTTTTACATTACACATTTTATATATATTTACATTGTAATCCTTATACTTGGATACTTTTCAACCATCTTATATAATTTTAAAATTGGTTTTTGATTCTTTTTTCAAAACTTTTTACTTTATATTGTTCAGAATCATAATATGCATTTCAATATTGTATGTTGTGGTTCTTTCTCAAATAAATTAATAAAAATGCAACGACTTCGGTGGAAGCGTTTTATTGTGGACTTTCAAATTTCTGACGCGCTTAAAATTAGGATGTAAGAGCTATGACTATATCGTTCTGTGTAATACAAAGACTGTTCCTTTTTATTCGACTAATTCATTTCTAACATCCGATCCTACAGTGGTTTGTCAACAATGATGTCTGGGTGTACACAAGTGTATAGAGTTTTAGAAGTACACTAAATGATATCTAGTTGTCTGTAATGTGAATAACTGTGAAATGTAAGGATTAAAATTATATAATTATAAGTACACACATCAAGTAAAATCACATTGTTTTAAAAAGTGAACATAAAAATGAAATGCATTAGTTAGTTATTGTCATAAATAGCGATACGGTTTAAAATGAGTATATAACAAATAAATTGATTTAGTATGATCTAGGAAACTCTGCACAACGACAATATTTTTTCTTATCCATGTACTTTCTTAATTCTTGCCGTGTTGTATATAATAGATTCATTCGGAAATCCAAAGAGACTGCGATCATCGTTAGCATCATAATTTATTCCGCAAGAGCGAATGGCACAATAGGATGATGCCCAATTGGCGTCTTCTTTCACGGTTATTTCACTTAAACCTAACAATATAATATATAAAGTATGTAAATGTTATAGCTATTAACCTTACCTTCTACACAATGCACCTTATCAAGGTTCATTAATTGTTTTTAAAACTGCAGGTGTAATTTAAAACTAATAAAATACGTAAAATAAATAAATAAAACAAGTAAATCATTTAGAATATTTAGATTAAACGAATGAGTAAACTAATTTATGTAGGTATCAATGTAAACGATAAAAAACGGCCATATTGGAAAGCTGTTGTTTGAAGTAAAGTTAAGCTTAGAAATTGAGATCTCGATTATTATATCTCGACCCTAGAGGGCGCAAGCATGTGTCGCATGCATGGTCACTCCGACAGAAACACCCGTTCCGTTAACATAGAGTTAAGAAGACGTGTACAATTGTAAAATAAAAGGTAAATACCGAAAAGGTGTATTTATTTAAACCCACGCATCGGCTCCCCCAATAATCGGCGACGAGAACTGTGAAATCAAACACCGTAGAAAATAAAAATGCTGCAAACATTCACGATTGAAACGTTCGACAAAAATAAAATAAAATGGACGCGGTGGATTGAAAGGTTGGAAGGTGCATATACAATATTTAAAATTACAGATGCAGAAGAAAGGAAGCACTTCTTACTGCATTACATTGGACAGGATGCATTTGATATTTTGTCGGACAAAGTAGCACCTAAAAAAGCAAAGGAAAAAAAGTATGAGGAGATTGTGGAAATCTTGGGAAACTTTTTTGAACCAAGACCATTAGAAACAGTGGAAAATTACAAATTTCATTTAAGAAAACAAGCTGAGGGAGAAAACGTTGAAGAATTTATGGTTGCACTACGGAAACTAGCCATAAACTGTAGCTTTGGAGCATATTTGGACACAACATTAAGAAATCAATTTATTTTCGGACTCAGGAATAAAATAATATTAAACCGGTTGCTGGAAAAGGAAAACATCACAGTGAATAATGCACTACAAATAGCAAAGGCCATGGAATTATCAGAAAAGGGTGGAACGGAGATACAAGGAAAGGAAGCGAACCAGACTCATCATGTCCAGGAACGAAGGAAGAAGAAGGATGCCGGAAGGACACCGAAGGAAGGTAAAGTGAAGAATGACATTAAATGCTATCGCTGTGGTGATGAGTCACATTTAGCCAATAAATGTATACATAAAAATTCGACTTGCAATTATTGTCACAAAAAGGGCCACATACAAAAAGTTTGTTTAAAATCAAAATGAAAAACAGTGGCTACAAATTTGGTAGACAACAATAATGAAAATACAGCAGATGTAGAACTTTTAGCTAACATTAACAGTAAATTGCTTCCAAAAATATTTTTAACTATTAAGTGCAATAATGTACAACTACAATTTGAAGTTGATAGTGGTTCACCTGTTAGTATAATTAGTCGAAATATGTATGAAAAACATTTTTCTGTAAAATTAAATAAAAGTAATGTAAATTTAGTCAGTTATTGCAATACCAAAATTAAAATATTAGGTTATATTTGTGTCAACCTAGAATGTAAGGGTATAGTAGCTGACGCATGTAAATTATATGTAGTAGATGCAGAGAGGCAAGCTCTTATGGGCAGAGAATGGATACAAAAACTTAAATTAAATTAGAATGAAATTTTTCACAATCTAAATACTCTTCAATTACAACTAGCTAAGGATGACCAAATTGACATACAACTTTTAAAAGACAAATACGCGAGGGTTTTCGACGTAAATTCGGTGGGGAAAATTAAAGGCATACAAGCTGAGTTGAAATTAAAAGACGCTTACAAACCGGTATTTAGAAAAGCACGTCAAGTACCTTTTGCTGTAAAACCCAGAATAGAACAAGAATTAAATACGTTAGAAAAAAGTGGTATCTTAGTTAAAGTCAAACAAAGTAAATGGGCGACCCCTATAGTGGCAATTCCAAAAACTGGAAATAAAATTAGATTATGCGGGGATTCTAAAGTAACTGTTAATCCAAACTTAGTGATAGATTCGCACCCGATTCCGACGGTAGAGGAGCTCTTGCGGATATGGCGGGTGGAGAAAAATTCTCGAAAATCGACCTATCACAAGCGTATTTACTGCTGGAATTGACACCAGAAAGTAGAGAAATATTAACATTAAATACACACAAAGGGTTATACCAACCTACACGTTTGATGTATGGGGTAGCTTCTGCGCCAGCGATATGGCAACGGCAAATTGAAATTATTTTGAAGGATATTCCCGTGTATACGATTTACAAACATAATATGCGTGTAAATTTTGATAAATGTAACTTCTTCTCGAATGAAATAGAGTATTGCGGGTATTTAATTGATAAAGACGGGATACATAAAATTAAAGAAAAGGTGGATGCAATCAAGAATATGCCACGTCCTCAAAATAAGGACCAAGTGCGAAGTTTTGCAGGATTTGTAAATTATTATGTCGCTCCGTGCCTATTGTGACACTCTATATATAAATAACTATATCAACCGAGAGGGGAGCCTAAACGGTGCAAGTGCGCAATTGACTTCTTTTCTACCTTTCACCGTTTAAAAGTTAGTTCGAATAAACGAAATTTGGACCGAATTTCAAAGTTAAATTGCACCCCGTAAAGTTAGAGTTCCGGCCCAACAAAGAGAGTCCATGGGGTCTACAAACTGAGAAAGTGTCATTAGAATCTACGATTTACAGTTCGGCAGGTTCCTTTGTTAGCTACTCACCATTTTCGTGAAATGTGGATCTCCTGAAAGTCCGAAGGCTGCGTACTCATCCTCGGCGATACGGGCGGCCAATGTTATCTTTATTTTGTCGCCCATGAGCTCCCAGCGTACTTGTAACCTTTTATTCAAGAACTGGCGACAATTAGAGGCCGGTTTGGAAGGGCTCAGCGTCGAGATTGTCTTCATGAAAAACAAAGCAATTATAAAAAAGAGGCGCCCGAGAATGGACCTAGGGTGTGAGGTGTTTCTGTGCTACTTACTGGGTTATACCACCATGGAGGCTAGACGGACAAAAGAACGTAATTAGTTCATTGTCACGCGCATTGCAATGGCATTTAGATTTTGACAATTTTTCGTATAATTTTCTTTAAATGAAATATGAAATTTAAAGAGAATTGTGTCAGAAATTATAGTTGTGTCATAGAGTAGTAATATATAAAGATATCACAAGAACTATAGTCTAGTAATCATTAATTAGGCAAATATAGAACTAGTTAGTGGAAGTCTTATGCCACCTTGAAGAAATATTTACCCCGCTATGGAGAAATGCATCTCGGGAAAAACTAACATCTATATAGGCTATTTGCATGACTGGCAAGTAATTTGGTTGCCACCGCACCCAATTTATAAAATTTTAATTAATTTTTAATTTAAGAGTATTCGACAATACTTCCGCAGTATCAATCTCCAAAGCACCGAGGAAGAAAGAGATCGGCAAAACAAACTTCAAGTGAATAGCCTGCCTGCTTAAAGGGAGATCAGTTTACACAACTATCATGGGAGAGACACTGGCGGTTCAGGTCGAAAGAGGTTGTCCGCAGTGTGGAGTTTTGTCCCTCTGCTGTGGATGTTTTACTAGTAAAACTGTACAATGAAGGACATACAACTTTGGGGTATGCAGATGATCTTGTCGTCCTGACCAAGGGTGAATTTCAACAGCGTAGTGCGGGACAAAATGTAGAACGTTCTACAAATTGTACAAGCATGGACTGAGGAGGAGGGTCTAAATATCAGTTCCTCCAAAAGCGAAAAGGAGGAACTTAGATGGTTTTGGACCTCTAAAACCCCGAAGTGAAGAAATGAAGCTTTTGGAGTCATGCTAGACTCCAAACTTACTTGGATCCCGAGGGTTAAAACCAAGGCGGAGACAACACTGATGTTGGCTAGAAGAGATCATGGAAACAACATGGGGGTTAGGACCTGATATGAGGTACTGGACATACATCACGGTGACCAGACCCATGCACTTATGCATCTCTGGTATGATGACAAAGGTGCAGCAGCAAAATGCTACAACTTAATTTAGTAAGATACAGAGGCTTGCGTGTTTAGGAATAGCAGGAGCAACGAGAACTACTTCTACAACAGCAATAGAATGTCTCTTAGATTCCCCTCCTCTCATTTGGTGACAATAGACGAGGCAAGGGTAGGACATCTCAGATCGCAAGAACTACCAAGTGGCAGATATACAGGTTTGGGACACAATAATATTGTCTATCAGACCGTAGAAGATAATCTTTTGGAATGAGATCAGACACTTGATTTCGACATATCTTTTTAAGGGAATTTCGAGGAGGAAATCACAGATCGGATAAGCTGGAGTCAATCCAACTGTACGGACAGGTTCGGAGGATTGATCTGGTGTATAGACGGACCAGAAACCGAAAACGGGTCTGAGCTGGAATTTACAGCGGGGTCAGACAAACAATGATCATCCTTCCACTAGAAACTAACTAAAAAATCATACTGCTATCGGGTGACACGATTACAGAGGCAAAAAACGGGATAATTGCGTAGTATCTTAGATATGAGCAATTAGCTTTTGTTAAACATTAACAAATGTTTTGGCGTGGACTTGAAGTTGCCTGGCAAATACATTTGACGTTCGAGATCTACTTTTCAGTAAAAAAAAATATTTTACACAAACTTACCGATATCTTCGTCTGGTTCAGCGCTGGGGGCACATCCAGATCTTTAGGTATCATCACATGCCCAAATTCTGCGTATATCGGATGCACCAAACACAAGCCAATCGATGTCATAGACGGTAAGGGATCCTGGTAGCTGTATTTCAATGTCTTCGCCCTGGTAGGCTCGCAGCGGTTCTAACGATCGTACCTCGTTGGGTACTTTATGCCGAGTCTATGCGGTTCGCTACCGTTACCAACCCAAAAGTAAGCGGCTGGTCCAGCACCATCATAGTGTAGATTGGGGATGTAGAAAGTTTTTGCGTCCAGTATGCTAATATTGTCTGAGCGCAGCCCATGCGCTAATCTTTTGAACTCTGGGAGAATTCTGATCTTGGGCACATCGATACCTTGAGGAATGAATACTTCGCCGAAGTTTATCTGGAAGAATTTTTCTGGTGAAATTTAGGTTGCTCCTTTTGTGCGTTAAATTCATCAGACATGTTATAGCTTTAATGCCATTTTTATTATAAGTTATAGCATAGAAAAATTCGTAACAGATAAAATTAAAAACTTATCGTTTGGATTTTATTTTTACTTATGGAAATTATGAAACTCATATGTACTTCCAAAATGTGGAGAATTCTATGAAATTGTAAGTTCCAATAAAGTCTAATATATTTTAATTTCCTCTTTTTTTGAAGAAGCGAGAGAGGGGTCATCGAAAAGAGGAAAGGAGAATAGGCAAAAGAAGGGAGGTGATAGAGAGGAAAGTAATGAACGGAGGAGAGGGTAATGGAAGAGATTGAAGGAAGAGAAGAGAAAAGCGAAAGGATGGGAAGAGGACAGAGTGATAAAAGGGAGTGAGGGGAAGGGGAAGAGAGATAGAGGATGGAAAACGAGAAAAAGGGAGAAGAGGGACAAAAAAGGTGAAGAATTTTCCGACGTGTTTTCTTGATTGATTTGCGTGAACACGTACCCCTCTATTAATTGCTATTAACCCTTGCTTATTTCGCTTATCTCTACCTGTGAAGTAAGATATTGAAGGCTCTGGTGGTGTCGCTAGTATCGGCGGCTGTCAGTTGTTCGTCCGTAAATTCGTGCTAAATTATCGTTTATTGCCGGGTACTTTTGTCGCATAATAAGGATTTCAAATCTACCCTAATCAAGCAGTATCAGTGCATGAGTGAATAATCAGTGTGGTAATATAAAATAAATTAGTGCAACAAACAGTTAATTTTTGTGTTTTATTCTTTTAATAACAGTGAGGCAGAAAAAAAGATGCATATTCGAAAATATAGATCAATGTGACATCCAGTAAAGATATACCGATTTCGCCCGTCCATACTTTTAGATAGGCACCGAATGCTATAATATTACCACTTGTATGCATTTACAGTGATAGAAGGTAGGCCCTATTTGTGACAGCGGCGAGCTCTTATGCATAAGTTTGTCTCTATTGAAAGGTGTACGCGTTCCCAACCAGTATGTACCCTTAACCACTTTCAAAATTCTAAAATTTACATATTGTGAGTGTACTTTGCTGTCATATGCCAGACATTGCCCATTTATCTTTTGCATTAATTCTGATAATCATGAAGAAAATATTGGATGTTCAAACTCATTCATGCGCATTGTTTGTCGAGCGTTGTTTCGAATGGATTATCAGGTAGAAAATTTAGTAAATTTGTGTCTTACTGTTGAGTCGAAACATTTCGCTCCTCAGAACCTTGTTTCCTGACAATTGATCCAAATTCAATAAGTTTTCTCTTCGCTGACAGCACCTTGTTTTTACTAATTTGTAATTTGGCAGCTATCAGCCCTTATTTGGCCACCATCGGTCAAGCTGGCTTGTAACATTGCCTTTTGGTGGGCACTCAAATTCGATATGTTTTAGTTTTAAATTAGTTGCTGTCACTCTTAACATTACATATATTTCCATTTTATCAACGAAATTTACATTAGGGAAATTTCCTATGTTCCAAGATTTTTTGCTAACAATACAATCAACTTTTACAACAATTATGTGTTGTATAGGTACGCAAAAATAAATTTGTGAATGTAATTCTCACAAATCTACTTTAAATCCAATGCCATCGTAATTTGCGACGCCATGGACTATTCCAAAATGCGCACAAAGATGTCGCAACTTTTCGGCACAATGATATACATTCCCAGAATTAGACCTTTGTAGTTTCCGCCAAAGGATTCTTATTTTTAATTCTCTTGTTCATCTCGAAATTTTGTCCAATTAATTGTTCCTATTTTTTTGTCTCTTATATTTTACTTATCATGAACTTTAGTTGTATAGTGTACCTGCCTGCGTTGTATTAGTATTTATGTAAACAATGAATTACTTTTGTAGGTAATTCTAGTTTAATTAATTAAATAATAACTACATTAAAACCGGCTTGCAAATCTTTATTCCCTACTTTGAATGCATAAGTTCAATGCAAAACCTAGTGAACTTTGAAAGAGAATTGTATTTGATGAGCCTGATAAATGGATTGTTTGTTTGTCTGTGCTTGTCTCAACATTTGTTGCTGTAAATTGCAAAATCTCATCAAAAAATGATATATGTCTGTTACTGATACCTAACCTTCCATTTACCGTCCCTTTTTTATTGACAGCAAACAACGATATGAAATACAAAATACAACGCGGACGGTTGTCAGCAGCTGCTAAAAAGTGTGTGGTATGAACCGCACGCGACAACGTCGCACAGTCAAGAATTGGTCATCGATAATATCGCATGCAAATTTGACGTGTCGCACGAAATAGCCGGTCGCACAAATTCAAGAATAACTCCTTACCATAGATCACACTTTCATGTTGTGTGCTGTCAAAAGGAGCAAATGTTATTTTTTGACATTTTAAGGTTTTGAATCAGAATCGTTGTATACATGCCATGTTGCACATCCTGAAAAAAAAAAGAACGTCCTAATCGAAATTTTACCTGCACTAAAAGATAGCAGTTGTGGTATGTTCATACATCATTTTATGTGAGTTCACTTAATTGTCTTTATATGTAATTTTGGGACATACCTCGTTTGACACTTCCATTTTTGCATTATTCTGTCATACTACTGAATGATAAAACCAACCATTTAAATAAATATTTATACAAAATAAAAGCATCTAAAATATTTAAACTTAAACGGTGTTGTGTACCGTTGAACTACTTATAATAGAATTAGAAGTGTATATTGAAATGAAAAACGAGTTGTTTTTTGCGGAATTCCGCACCGTAAAACAGCGAAAAACAGACAATCAATCATATTCAGTGGGGTCCCCTTCCTTCGTAATTTTTGAAAGGAGTGTGATAGAGCAATGAAACAAAAACGAGGTGAAATTAGAGACGATTTGTGACTTTTTGCCTATAGGGATACGCACATGGGTTCTGCTCTAAAATAGAGGGAGTAGCTATCCTTAAAATTTTAAATGGGAAATAATTTCCTATAGAAGCTCATTTGGAAGATATTTCTATTACTTTTATGGCAATGCAAACAGTTTTACGATTTTCAAAATTTTTACCAACTTATCCAAGATTAATTATTGGGGTACCTACTGCTGTGGCAACCCACATTACCGCGAATGTATTTTGTGTTGCATATTTGATTTGCTTAAAACTGCTGAATCATTGTATCGAGAAATTTTCATAATAATGTTTATTTTTGTATAAATTTTAGTTAAAGAGTTAATTGTATAATTTATTTAATTAAGTGTTCAGTTTTTTTAAATTTAATTCTATTCAATTAGTTGTCTAGCGTTCGCTAGTTTGATTCAACGCCTATTCTGTTAGTTTTTGTCGGTGAATTGTACGACTGCGTTGTACGCAGCGGTAGAGTTATTCACAGGCAGTTCCTTGGTAGACGTTGGCGTGAGTACTTGTATTTTTAAATCTTGGCTGTCATTTTGTTAATTCATTTGATTTAGAGATTTGTCTTTTATTCTTGCCCATCAAGGAATTCGCTTAATAATATTTGTTATTATATTGATGTGTACACATTATAGATATAAGATCATTTATTATTTTCGTGCAAGAAGATAGATTTTTAATTCTCTCATTATATTTTAAAGAATTAATTTTTCCGTTTTCTAGTTTGCTGGTTCATTCTTATTTTATCAATCACCTCGGATGGGTGAGTAGAAGCATTGTGTGTTTTCTTCTTTTTTTTGTAATTTTCTAGAAATTGTCCACGCTTAATTTAATTTGTTTTAATTCGAAACACGTGGTTTCAAATTAAATTGAAAAAATAATTTAGAATCACGTGCAGTTTTTAAATTTAGACCAGAACCCTCTGCAAATTTGTAAGTAACTTTTTTTCTTTTTTTTTTAATAATAAATTTTTGATTGTTAATTAACGTCGTTGAGTTAAAATTCTGTTCTTTTATTTTTAAATTAAACCTTTTCCATTTTTGGGGTATTTAAAAAAGTCAGTTTTCATTCACTCACAATTCACTTTTCGGGGTTTGATTCAAGTTTTAATTCGCGAGGGTAACTCTGAGTTTAATTGTTCTTTTGCGCTTTTTTTTTAAAATTTTATCCGTTGAGCTAGCTAATTTAATTTTTCATTTTTAATTTTCATTTTGCATTTTCATTGTTACATTCAGTACACAGCACTACGTTACTTTTTTCGATATAGTGTACAGAAACCTGTAATTACAGTAATCTGTAACATAAAGTTTGTTCGCGTCGCATGAACTATTTGCACTATTATGCACTTTTGCACACAAAAGTTCTTAAAGTGCATAATAGTGCAAATAGTTCATGCGACGCGAACAAACTTATAGACACCCACACACATGACACATACACCGACAGATAAGACACTTTTGCTAATTTTGTAAAAAAACTCATATGTAAAAATATGTCATATATACAGCAATCGCTTCCAAAAGGTGCATCCACACGCTCGGAGTTTCGCCGAACTCCGACACTAGTTGGCGATCTCCTAGTCGTGTGGACGGGCAGATCGGAGTTCGGCGAACTAGTCGGCAAACTGTTTGCCTATTCCCGATCTGCATTGGAAAATGGCGCACGTCAACGTGTACGAATGTTCGGCTAGACGGAGTTCGTGCACCCGTCCACACATTCGGGAAGGTATTTAGAGTGAGAGGGAAAGCTGTTGACAGCTGTCTAGTGAGCTCGTCTCTTACTAGTCATACTATTATACCTAACATTTTTAATAACTGTTACATATGACAGCGGGTAACAGATACAAATTTATTTACTGAAACTACGATGTCGTATGCTGAAAATGACAGCTTCGTCAAAGATAATAAACAATTTAACGTGTTTTTTTTTTTGACATTGATATGAGTGCAATTTTAGTTTTCATTATTACATTAAATTGATGCATTTCAAGTAAATTAAAGATCTTAAGTTTCATAAAAATTGATGTGTAGATAATGTAATTAAATAATTGCAATGTTATCCTAAATATTAAAAAGCTTACCACTCTTTTCATAATTCATCAAATTTCTTAAATTTTACTAAAGAGGGTCGAAATGTATTTGTTAGTGATGATCTGGTTTTAATGCGTATATGATTTTTTGTCTCTAAAGAGGCAAATAAATTTGAAAATAGATGATATTTATATAATATATTATCATTAAAAGAAACCACCCTCCTTCCTCACGGCCTCAATTTGAAGCGATAAGAATCCATACATCCCAGTGGACCGTGTTGTGCAAACATACTCGCCTCATTGTAAATATTACTCATACAGGGTATGGTGCTCGTAGATAATTGGATAAAAGATGCGAAGAAATTTGAGCAAAAATATTCTTTGATTGACCTATAATTTTTACGACGAATGTTTCAATGATAACAATCACGTTGGTCATTACAATTATAGAAGTCAATAAACACTTTTTTTGTTCGAGTTTGTTCGCCATTGTATAGTGCAATTACCCATACATTCATCATCGTAAACTTGGAAATAAACAGAAATTAAATAATGGCATAAGTATTTAGTTGTCATATTTCATAACCTAAAGATGAATTACTGGTGTCTGTGATTCATATTTGTTCTTGTCATGCTCAACAAAAATGACAGAACTTCAAATATTATGATTTGCCGGGTTTCCGCGAAACCAAAAAATAGTTTCAGTTTTGCAGTGACAGCAATGGTTCATAACAGTCATAATTTCTGTACCAACCCAACCAATTCATGCAATTACTCAATGCTACCACACTTAGCTCTCATATCGAACGTTCGGCGTTTTCCGTATCTGCTCGGAGTTCGGCAACCCCGAATCGTGTGACGGTTTCGCGTCACACGTTTCGGTAGTTGCGACATTCGGAGTTAGAGAACTCCGAGCGTGTGGATCACATAAACCAATATTGATACGAGGGCTATCGAAAAAGTAACGTATGTACTCCAATTATTAATCTTGGATAAGTTTGGTAAAAATTTCGAAAATCGGTAAAACTGTTTGTATTGCTATAAAAGTAATAGAAATATCTTCCAATGAGCTTCTAAATGAAATTACTTCCCATTTAAAAGTTTAAATATAGCTACGCACTCTATTTTACATCAGAAGCCATGTGCGTATCTCTATAGGCAAAAAATTACAAATTATTTCTAATTTCACTTAGTTTTTGTTTCATGCTCTACTTTATACCATTCAAAGTTTATCAAGGGGGCAGGAGCAATTACGACCTCACTGTATATCACTTTTAATTCTAGTTATTCAAACCTGCTTTATACTCTTTCAATAAAGAAATTTTGTTTGCGACTAATATCGATTGTTTTCAAGTCAGAGTGTATTTTTTTCCCCAAGGAAGAAATATACTCGTTAAACCACAATTTGTTTTAAATATTTTTTGTCATTATATAAAAGAAAGTTTATTTGAATTAGTGGATATTTAATAATGATAAAGAAATCTTTTCTAGAAAATCGTTTTCGATTTTTCTGAAGGATGAACTAGTTTTTTTAAGCGAACAATTAAATATTCTGTCGTTTGAATGTTAGCGTTTATTTACGATCTAGACCCACAATGTTACGCCGCTGTACTCCGTCCGTAATTCAAATTGGAGTTTCGGCAGAGAGGAGGGGTGAATCGAAATATAGCCGGGTGAAATCGCGCACCATCAAATCGCTTTCTCGGCAGGAATTAGGGTCGAAATTTGAACGACGGAACCGCGCAGGGGGCAGGGCCCGGAGCGCTCCGGACTCCAGATTCCGGGTATCGACCTGCGCAGCGGCAATACGCCAAAATGGCCGCCAAATACGCGTATGCACGTAGGCGGCTACAGTACGTTTTGCGCTACTACAGACACTCTACTACGGTAGCGTAGGGTTGAGAGACTCTTCCCACGCATCATTTTGTCTGAAGCTAAACGATTCTCCGTCTTATCCGAATTTATTGCTTCATTCCCGTAAGCTGTACACGTATTTGTATCTGAAGGTATTACAGTGTCTGGCACGAAGTATGTATAGGTATGTGTAACTGTCATATCCCGAACGCGTAACTTTGAGACTTAAAGTCTATCTGGGTCAACTTTGCGAAACTAAATTAATAATATTTCACATCCATACGTGTAAAAAACAATGAATGTATAAAATTTATACTAATGAAAATTAAATTTCATGAGAGTAGGGGTAATATGGCCCAAAAAATTGAAACTGAATATCGAGAAAAACTTCAAAGCACTAATACATAGAATGAAATACATATTAGTTGTTTATGCTGTGGCTTGCCGGTTATTGCGAATAACAGTTATGTAAAATGAGCACTGAACGTGCTACGCCGAAATGTGGTAGGTACCTGCTGAAAAATTACAATGTATTACCATTTTGCAGTATAATATATCCGGTTTTACTGAAACTAAAATTTGAAATTTTAAATAGCACGGTCAATACGCTTTTGCAGCTTTAGATTTTACGTAATTATCAGAGTTACACTGAGAAAAAAAGATTCTTTTCCGCAAAGAAATACATATCTTTGAAAAAAAATGATGTTATATAAAGAAACTTTATTTGGGTTAGATATAGTAACTTAAGATTAATTAAGATATATTATATATACAGTCGCGAGCAAATGTTATAGGCATCTTTAACAAAACTAATGGGTTTCATGTTTCTTGCATTTTTTTTGTGACAGTTATTTCAACGTTTATATAATCGTCTTATGGTTACACATAGTCTTTATAGATACCTTTGTAAATGTATTATTTTTTTTTATATATTTTCAAGTCCTTCGAGATTCACTTTCCCCCTCCCATCTTAAAAGTATTATAGCTGTACTAAAAACACTCTAATATGCAAGCAAATTAATAAGATCCCTTAAAATACTACATATTTATAATGTATTACCTACAAGTTTTTATTTTCTCATTTCTTACTGTGGTATTCGCCCAAAGTTTAGGGTGCCTATAACATTTGCTCGCGACTGTATACTGCTTTCTTTGAAGCGGTCAAACTATTTCTTTAAAATAATATTTTATTCAAATAAATTAGCTTGACAGCAAAAGAGTATTTGTTTGGATATATGATATTAAGTGCGATTTTCTTAAAGAAGCTATTTATTCCGTAAAGTTACAGACAAAGTAGTAGTAGATTTACGTGAAAATTCTATAACTTAAATCATCACGTCATAATGATGATCCTAAATATATAATATGTATCAAAGTTTTCTGGTCTATATAGTTGCAAATACGTTAAACATATTCTACGAGTATAGAAATTATCGTGAAGATGGCGGTTCTCTTATTTCACTACCCTAACTTTCCATACTCGATATAAGTTTTCTACGGGGCAGACATAGCTATCAAATATTTGTCTGTTACTTGCCAGATAAATATATAGGGTGGCCCTTGATTTCTGCGAATCAGCCGCTGATGTAGAGGGGCAAAGGGCAAGTGGCGTGTAGTGGTTTTGACTGTTTGATCAATCTGTTAACGCCTGTAATTTCATATTTATGGAAATCTATGAGGATGAAACTATACCGTGGACAACAGCTGAAGTCTATATAATATGCTTAATAAAATAGTTTAATTTGGCTAAATAAACAAATTATTAAACTAAAGATATGCTCTATTAATTTCAAATAACTTCGTTTCTTACAATCAAATAAATATTTATTTGAAAATAAAATGTAGATTCATTTGGCCAAATATGCTTTACTATTCCAAACAAAGAAATTTTATTTTGCGATTGACATCGATTATTTTCATGTCAAAGTTATGTGTTTTTAGAAGAAATAAATTTCCTACCTAAATTACTATTTGTTTCAAATATTTTTTTTGGGATCTAATATCTAAATATTGTAGTGTCAATCATTTATTCCCTCACTGAAAAAATCTTTTACGTACAGAAATACATATCTTTTGAAAAAAAAAGAAAAAAAATATATTTGAATTAAATATATTAAACTTCAGATTGATGTTACTGCTATCTTTAAAGCGACCAGAACAGTTCTTTAAAACAGTTTTTATTATCCAAATAAGTTAGCCACACTGCAAAGATGTGCTTGTTTGGATAAATGGTATCAAACATAATTTGCTTAAAGAAAACTATATCGACAGAGTCGTTACATTTACAGACCAAGTTGTACTAGTTTAAATGACTTATGGCGTTGGAGTAACCATAAAGTAATCAGAAATTAGTTCTTGTCTCTGTTATTTCTTGCCTTGTGTCGTTTAGAGTAGCATGAGATGATGCAATTTTTGGCATTTCTAATCGTAGTGGGTGATGATTCTTAAAAACAAAGGGCAATTAAATAGTCATTAGGTATTTACTATAAAAAATTAAAAAAAAAGATCAATGTGTATAAATAAATAATACACATTATCGCATACAATACTAACAAGAAAACTAATTCAAACACGAGATTTTTCATATTATTGCCATTTTATCTAACGCATATTTGTAGTATGTTTCTACAAATTGCATTTTAGGTATATTCAACAATTTCTTTTTAGGCACACGCCAAACGCCTTTCTATATATAATTTTCATGTGGTCCACAGTTATTGAAGGCTGACGGTGAATAAATTCCTTGATGTCCTCACAAAAAAAAAAAATAGATGTTAATGAAGTCTGCTGACCTTCAAATCAAATTGCCTCCCCTTTTCCAAGATATCTGTCAGGATCATGCTCATCTAAATAATTAATTACGCTATGCGTGGAGTCGGTCCCCCATCATGTTGGAACCACATTTGTCCTTTTCCTTCAAGTCATTAAACAACTCTATAAATTCATTCTCAAGAAAATGTACAGAATGTGCTTCTGTGAGATAACCATAAAAAAAGATGCAGACCTAAAAGAAAGCTGCCAATAAGATCTCATTGTATATTAATCGATTACCGGTGCTAGTAGCTTCCTTCACATTCTACTAGTACTTACCATATTCATCAATTCTTCTTCGGAAAACTTTGTTTACACAAATACCTTAATTGTTCATTGAACACGATTAAACGTTAAAAAATTTACTATTATTATGAAATCGTCAACTACAAAAATTATGAAAACGACCAGAATAAAGAAAAAATAACGATAACTTAAAAAGGCGAAGAGATAGGCGTAGGATACGCTTAACAAAAATGAAAAGCATTTATTAATCGCAATTCAATGATGTTAACCTATACAGAGTGTTTTATTAAAAAATTAAATTAAGGCACAATAAAACACATCCTTAATTAAAAGTATTTTCACGTAGCAATCATTTTTAGTTATCAAAATTTATAGCAGATATTCCAAATATATATCCTCTTTTTGTTAAGCATATTTCTACGCTCTCTTGCAAATTTTGGGCTAGTTTCTTTTCCTTCTTTCTTAAACACAAGTTTCTTTAAGTAGCCCCCAAAAGAAAGAAATCAGGAAAAAAGTATTACATAAAACAAATAATTGCTTTGCTAGCTTTGACTTTTAATTATTATTAATTAAAATAATGGTTGTTTGGTAGGTTATGGTAATAAACAATTATCATAGCCTACCAAACATTGGTAATATAGTTTCTGTTAATCATAGACATTAAATTTCTTTCTATTTTCGAAAAAAGAGTATTATCTCTTTTGTATTTTTTGTTCTGATACTGAAGTTTAGCATGAATTGAATGAGCTTTGCTTAAGGGTTAATTTAACGAAAGCAAATAGGTATAGGCTGCTATTTAAAAAAATCAAGTTACTTTGGGTTAAAGTTAACAAATGTTCAGGACTATAGTGTACACTGTATATAATTATATCACTTTTAATTTCACTGTTGTATCAAGCTAAGTATGTGTGTATAATATTCAAACTATGAGTATCTAAACCAAATGCATATACAAACTACGCCCCTTTAACTGAAAGTTTTCAACAGGGCCTTTTTTTTTTACAAAAGGGTAAGTATACCGCAGACGCTATGGTAAATGCGAACACCCGAATATCCCCGAAGCGCGCTGTTCTTATGCTGGCTGAAGCGACGGTTGACTATATGTATCTACCGAAGTAGTCTAATTTGGGAAACGCAACGCCTTCTAGTTCGAAATAAAGAAAAATAAGCGCATATCTAATATTCGTAATAGTCACTAATAAATTATTTGTTTCGTTGTTTTTTCAAGCAATATTTGAATACCTATTTCTTGTAGCAATTGCCCCTAGTATTTTCAGTAAATGTCAGCACAGTAATTGGTGTTTATTTGTATTCTTTCTGTAACTTTGTATCAATTAAGTAATACGAGTAATAAATAACTAAAAACTAGGAAAGCAAAAGGATTACGAAAATAGAAGTTAAAATTAATTTTAAGTAATAAAAATAATTCCATCTAAATTGTGATTAGAACTTATAAAATAAGTAGAAATAAAAGAATTAAAGTGCAATTAGTACACAATATAATTAATTACATTAATAGGTAGGTAAATGAATACATCCGGCAAATAACGGTAACCCATACTACTGTCTCCCTTTGCAGTTCCTACTTGACTAGTGCTTATTCACATACTCGAGCGATAGATATTACGTCCCCACTCCCGATTTTTGTGAAGTCGATAATTCACGACATACCTAGTGTTTGGGGTAGGCTCGGTTTCAGCTGTATATAGTAATAGGAAGAAAGGAAGCCCAAGACGAACATGGGATGAGGTGATTGGAGGAATATTGAAGAGGCACGTGTTAAGGTGTTCTCCTCCTAGTATCATCACATTTTTGTTTATAGTCATTCCATACTTCTTCAGCACTTCATTCCACACTTCCAGGTTCTTTTGCAATTCGTCGAAAATGTCAATATTGAAGGGTCCTGGGTATAAAACACAATACGAGTATGTTGAATGCAACACCATCAGCCATTTTGCAAAGTTGGCTCCGATTTTAAAGATATTCACGTGTAAAGATTGTGCCTAAAACTACAAAAAAGGAACTCCTCCTTGTATATTTTAACCATTTATTCAACAGATATCTATTCAGTTCGACAAAGTTTGTTCATTTCATGAAATATTGTTCACTTCTTTTTAACTTACTGAGTGTTCAAGGCAGCAGAAAGTGCAGAGAAGTACAGTTTGATTCACGATCATTAGATATTCTTAAATTTGCAATGATATCTCGAATAATGAACTCTTTGAATGAGGTTAGGCATTAGTGTAACTGTGATCTGTTTAGAAAAAATAACTTTATCTATGTCGCACTTCAGGTTACATCGAAAGTCATGGCTAACTTCGATATTATAAATAAAGACCTATATTTTTAGTGCATTTTTAGGTTCTATTAGTCATTTTAAAGTCAATTTTATAAAACATCTACTTACTTAGCGGTTACCGTTTCAGAGTTGTTTTGGTTTTTTGTGAAAAAGAAAAAGAATACAAAAGAAATATGATGCATTAAATGCGTATAACACCTATACAGTGAAAGGTGGAGAGTTTTTAATTTGTGTTGACTGTGGAGGGTGTAGGTCCTCTACTATTTAACCAAGGAATAAAATGTAAGCAAAACTATACAGGCTGTACCACAATCTATAATTAATTTGTGGTAACTTATTGTTAGTACTGAAACTTTTTTTTCAAATGGAACGCCGTGTATATTTTTACACCATGTGATGTAGAATTGTATTCTCTATCAGAAAGCTATAAGTATTCTTATATCTGTCTCCATCGCTTCTTTTAAGATTCATGATTTTCAAAAAATAGTTTTGAATTAGTATAAGAATAGGCGGTGAAAAACAATTTTAATTTTAAAAGCATATAAAAAAAACAAAAATATAGTTGAAAAAATTAAATTTATTGAATACAAGATAATTAAAAAGGAGATGCTGTATGTATTATGGAGTATGTATGTGTACCTCTGTTCGCTTGCGAACACTTTAGAATCCTAGTACCTGTAAACTCCTATTTCATTTGACAAGAAGTACCTTAGTGCTAAGAAGTTACGCCAAATCAACTCTAGATTGTGGAACAGCCTGTATTTACTTTTAATCCTAAGTTGAATAATAGAGGGGCCGTGTCCTGCACAGTTCATATAAAATCTCTCTATCTTTTACTGTATAGCCGTTATACGCTTTCAACGGATGATATTTTTTGTTTTTTTTCACAAAAATCAAAATAATTCTAAAACGATAACCGATAGGTAAGAAAAGGTTTATAAGATTGACTTTAGGCCTGTTTCAGACGAGGCGGTTTAGTTGATTCAACTAAGTTGCTTGGTTTACTCTCACCTAGTTAATTGTCACTGAAGACCTATCGAAGCCGCCGAAGTTGACTCTGTGTGAAAGCGTTCATATTGTAACGAGCGCCAATTTTTAAACTGGCGGTTTCGGGTCGAAGATTCTTGATTATTCTTCCAAATCTAGAAGCACGCCCTAGATGTTTCTGGTGTAATCTCGTAGTCTCGCGCCAAATATAAATAACGCGTGGGGATTGGCCGGGGAATCAGTCAGTCGATACGAGTTGAATAGTGCGGATAAGTAGTGGAGATAAATACGAGCGAATTAGTACGTGTGATGGAAGATTTGAGAGCGTGCTCTGCGATTTGATGCAGACTGCTCTAAGGTCTCTCGAAAATTGGTGTAGAGAACGTTGCCTCTCTGTAAACCCAGATAAATCAGAGATGGTACTCTTTACTAACAAAAGAAAGGTGGGAAAACTCCGCCCACCACAACTGTTTGGCACTGCTCTCGGTTTCTCGGACGAAGTCAAGTATCTGGGTATCACTTTTGACAGAAAACTGAGCTGGAGCAAACATGTCAAAACAAAAGCTGAGAAAGCGTGTAAGGCCTTTTGGCAGTGTCGCCGCGTTTGGGTAGGACTTGGGACTCTCCCCGAAAATTACCTTGTGGCTGTACACTGGCATAATTAGGCCATGCTAACTTATGGTGCCCTCGTCTGGTGGCCAAGGGTGAGACGAGTGGTAGCCAGGAATGACCTGATGCATGTGCAGCGCATAGCATGTCTTAGCATTACAGGGGCAATGCGCACTACGCCGACGGCGGCAATGGAAGCCCTCCTGTGTGTCCCTCCCTGGATCTGTTCGTGGAGGAGACTGCTTTTAGAGCGGCTATAAGGTTACGGTCCCGGGTCTTCTGATCGGGGAGTGGGGGGTCGCGGCCACGTGCGCATTTCCATGAGGGCGTCGCTAAAGCGCTCTTCTTGGTGCCGCGAAGGACTGTGTGCCTCCTGTGTTGCTTTCGGCAGACACTACCGCGTTCATGTCGACCCCTGCGTCGAATCACTGCCTTCGATTGCTTCTATACAGACGGATCAAAGACAAAAACAGGGACAGGTGCGGGAGTTTTCTCTCCAGACCTCAAGCTCAACTTAGAGTTGGCACTAGGTAGGGTCGCTACGGTTTTCCAAGCGGAAGTTTTGGCGATCCTGCATGGTGCCGAAGAAATTTTAGCAAGGGGCATTAAGGGACGACGCATTGTCCTTTACAGTGATAGTCAAGCTGCCCTTAAAGCCCTTAGTAGTTATAAGATCGCTTCGGGCCTAGTACTTCAGTGTCATAGTGCCTTGGAAGCGATCGCCATTGATAATGACTTGGTACTCAGATGGGTTAAAGGTCATAAAGGTAATCTGGGAAACGAGGCTGCCGATAGGTTGGCTAGACGGGGTTCGTGTTCTCCTTACGTGGGACCGGAGCCTGTTCTTCCCATTTCTTCGGCTACACTCAATACTCTAAATAACCAGTGGACCACTACTCTACACGAAGAGAAATGGGCATCCATAACCACCTGCTGTCAGGCGCGCAAAGCCATACCCAGGCTGTCGCCTAGGACAGCGAGATACTGTCTGCAGCTTTCTCGCAGTAAACTACGTCAAGTTGTAGGGCTATTGACTGGCCACTGCAAACTTAATAAACACATGCACCGCATGGGACTGACTAGCAGCCCACTCTGCTGTGCATGTTTACCTAGAGGACGAGACACCGGAGCACATTTATTGTGACTGTCCGGCGCTTGCCCAACTTAGAGGTTCCATCCTGGGGAGTTCTGTGTCCAGTATGGCCAGCTTTGGTGGCGCCTCGCATGCTGCGCTGCTCGGAGTTCATCCTTCGTTTGGGTTGGCTCGAGTAGGCTGCGGGTGAGTGACGCCGCCTAGGGAAGTTAGCACAATGGGCCGGTTAGAGTGGCCTAAGTGCGCTTGGCTAGCCACCCTTCCCAACCAAACTCGAATCCTATCGTGGTCGATATAAATATCGGTGGAAATAAACCGTTTACATAAATTAAGACATTAGTAATTAAGTGATTTAATTAATAAGCATTTTTAATAGTACGTAGTAAGTGATTTAATTTTAGTGTTTATTTTGATCTTATTAATAGATTAGAAAGTACCGTAAGTGTGTTAATAAGTTAATTTAAATATATCGCCTGTGTTTTTTTCTAAACTCCGACAACGTTTTTAGAATAGAAAAACGTTACAATATCAATATGCTTCTTGCAACTTAGTTGAATCAATTAAACCACCTCGTGTGAAACAGGCCTTAAAATTCTTAGTAGAACCAAAAAATGCACAAAAAGATATATGTTTCTAGTTACAATATCAAAGTTGGCCACGACTTTCGATGTAACCGAAATCGCGCTTATATAATAGATAAAACTATTTTTTCTAAATAGATCATAGCTAACTGTGCTTAACCCCGAAGTTTCAAAATCGAGATATCATTGCAAATTCGAGAACTTTTAATGGAGGGGTTCAGTGAATCACCCTATATAGAAGAAGTATATTTTTTCCAAATATTGCATATTTGCCACATAAATTTTTTTCTCCACACATCTTCTATTTCTGATTTTCCTTGCAAATAACAAATATCCGCTAAAGGACCCCATACACTTCGGTGTTTTGCATCGTGTTTGACCGATCGGTCCAACCCGTCGATCAAAACGGACGGATGCCTTTTGCCCGTCGTGTTTAACTGTTCGATCGAAACCAATGGATAACTGCCCATATATGGGCTCAACGTGTTTACTCGTGGTGCTTTTAATAACAGCATCGGTTATCGGTTTTGAACGTCGGTTAAATACGACGGGCAAACTCGATGGAAAAGACCGAAATGTATGAGGACTTTAACAGAGTATAGGTATACAATTCTTTTCCCACTTTACCAATGTTTGAGTCTCGCTGTTCCTTGGTAATAGAAAAGCTCGCCATGCTGATCTGATTCGGTTGGTGCTTGTTCAGCGACTTTTTCCACATGTGCATGTAAAAAAATAATTTTTAATGACATTTTAACATTGATATGACGAAAAGCAATGAACTGAACATGTCTTGAATGTCAAGGCGTCAGTTATCGTATCGATGAATCTGGCGAACATTCTCAATGACCACCTTAACAAAATCCCTTTCCACGAGTTCTGAGTCACTGAGAGCATTTTTAAATGGTGTATCTTTCCTCAAACATCGAATATCAAGCCCATTAAGTATTTCGATGAAGAAACTTTGTCGAACTCAATAGGCATTTGTTGAATAAATAGTTGAAATAGAAAAAAAAACATTTTTTGAGTCTTTTTGGGTACAATCTGTACACGTGAATGTCTTGAAAACAAGATCCAACTTTACAAAACGGCCGATGGCATCGGATTCAGCGTACCTACTCGAATTGTGATTTCCACCCAGGACCCATCAATGTTGAAAAAAATACGCCATCGATTCGAGCACAGTGTTATCAATCAAGAAAATTCGTCTAAGGCATTGTTACCAATGAACCATTCTAACATTGGTTTTCGTTAGTTACGCAAATTGCTTCACACATTGCCGATAAAAGCGCCATCTGTAACGTTCACACAAAAACGATGGTAAGCGTGAATTTTGAGGTCTGAAAGTACGTCTATGGTGGTATAGAACGGCGCTTCGTTAAAGGCGAGTTTGTAACCCGACCAACTGCGGAGTAATGACGGGACCGAAACACTTACGACAAATTAGAATTCCCGTCGAAAAACAAAGGCGATACCGGAAGCTGCACCGACAATGCCGAGTGTCATTCTTCGCCCGTAGCGGAGGGTAGCGCGTTCGTTTTATTCTCCCACATGAACGGTAGGGAGAGGGAATGAACTCACGGCCGGTTGACTGGTTGACTGCTGCGGGCGAGGGTGGAACGCCGCAACAGCGCGATGACGTTCCGGACGGGTACCTCGGCTCAAAGGCGTTATTAAGTTATTCCAGATACGTCACTTCGGCGGAGGTTTATAGCGGCTCTGCAGATTTTCCGGGGCGGTATGTTAACTGTGCACTGAAAAACAGTTGGCCCGTGAAGAGCGGGAAAATTTGAATTTAAATGCGAAACGTAACTCGCACCTAATGGAGACTTGTAAAATAGCTAAGCGAATGATTGAATAACGACAACTAACAATAAATGTCGAGAGTTTTCGTTGAATGTTAAGGCGTGTGATGTAACGTTAAATGTTAAATTGAAAAGGAAAATTCAAAATCATTTCCCCATTACCAATTTACATCTTAAATTTATTTCCACAAATAAATTAATGCAATACATGTGTGCGTGATGGTGATGACGCACAACTTTTTTTCCTTTCTTCCGTTTGATTGCCACACTACTTCTCGCAAAAATTATAAAAATCAACAACACGCCACTCTAACAACTAACGCGTCTTTAACTGGGAGTAATATGAAACGGTAGGTGATAAGTAGAGTGGTCCCACTTGGCAGGCAATGTTGCACATATCCCAGTAATATTACATTATTTAATCGGCAGGAATTTAAAAAAAAAAACATGTTACTGAAATTTTGCAGCAACATTTAATAATGATAGAAATATTGCAGGCTATTACAGTAACATTTCAAAGTAATCAGGAAAAAATATTTTAAAACAATGTTGCAACAACAAAAACTTTGTTGTCAAAAATGTTGAGGTAATATTTAGTTGTAACATTGCCATATTTACAAGGTGAATTATTACAAGGAATCTTACAACAACATTTGCGCTTGTAACATTAACATACTTACATTTTATAAGCTGCAAAATAGGTAGGTACATACTGCTGTGGTCGAACACCTTGCTTTCGCGAGAGTTTTTTTTTTTTTAAGTTGCATAGATTTTGTCGTATTTACTCCGATAAGCCTTTGTCAATGTTTCGGGAGAATTTTCACAGATGAATTAATTGTTTAATTTATTTATTTAAGTGTTCAGTTGTTTTAAATTAAATTCATTCATTTTAATGTCTTGTGTTCGCTTGTTTAGTTTATGTTATTATGTTTTGAGATTTTGTCTGTTGGCGGACTGATCTGTGCGTTTTCTTTGTACGCAGCGGTCGAGATTGTAAGAGTTAGTTTCTTGGCAGACGCAAGCGTGAGTAGACGAAAATTTTTAAATTAATTGCTGCCATTTTGTTAATACTTTTGATATCTTTATTTGATTCGCATAATTTGAATATATTTCGTCCATCAAGGAACTCGCTTAATAATAATTGCTATTATATTGTTGTGTACACATTTTAGATATAAGATCATTTATTATTTCGTGCAGGAAGATAGATTTTAGTTTTAATTCCTTCATTATAATTTTAAAGAGTTCATATTTGGTTTTCTAGTTTGCTGATTAGTTTTGAATTATTAATCACCTCGGGTTTGAGTGAATAGAAGCATTGTGCTTGCTTTTAGTTTTCATCATTGTAAATTTTTAGTGTTCCACGAATTTGTTTTATTTTAATTTGATACCACGTGGATTGATTTGAAAGATATTGGATCTTCCTGGACAACATTATCTTTTGCTTTGATTTAGGAAATAGCCTTGTCCTATTGTAATTTAGAATCAATAGCAGTTTTTGATTTAGGCCAGAACCCTCTGTTCACGGTTTTTTTTTCTGCAAACTGTAATTAACTTGTTTTTTTTTCTTTTTTTATAATAAATTCTGATTGTTGATTAACGTTGTTAATTTAAAATTCTCTTCCTTTATTTTTGTTTAAAGTAAACCTTTTCAATTTTTGGGGTATTTAAGAAAGTCAGTTTTTATTCGCTCACATTTTACTTGTCGTGGTTAAATTCAAGTTTTAATTCGCGAGGGTAATGATTAATGAGATTAATTGTTCTTTTGCGCCATTTTAGGTTTTTATCCTTTGAGCTAGCTAATTTAATTTTTCCTTTTTTTCATTTTTTTTATAATTCTTTTTGCATTTTCATTATTACTATCAGTACAGAGCAATACGTATTGCTGTAGTATGATTATCAAGGTATTTAATTTATATTTGAATGCCTTTATAATATGATTTCTGATTGACCGCTGTGAATAGTTTTCTGGTGGCCCCACGTTGGGCGGCATATAAATTATGTTGTGGTATGATTATCAACATCTTTTTGCATCTACGCTTCTTGTAGAAAAAGGTTCAAGACGCGCGTCCCGAAGCTAACTCACTTCTTCAAAAGTTTTTTTATATGACAACATCTAAACTTCAGGATTCACTACTTTCATGGAAACGTCGCTCTTTCACAACAGTGACCCTCAATATGTTTCATTCACAGAAAGGAGAAAGAACATAAAATTTTATCAAATAATCTCAAATTTAATTGAATAAATTCTTCAGTGAAACCAGTATAATGACATTAATAATTTCATTTAATTAAGTTGGAATATAAAAAAATAATAAAGAAAACACCCTGTGGCTTCTCATGTCATAAAATCTAAAACTAAAATTTAGTAGAGAATAATGCGTCAAACTTGTCCATTAAGAAAAAAAATAATCACAACTAACCTTTATATTAAGATCTACTTCTATTAGAAAAATAATTAAATCAAAAAGAAAGAAAAATTGCGCAGTCTAAACATTTAAAGTGAATAAAAAAATATATATATGAAAATATTTTTCTCTATTAAACTACTCTTATAGAAATTAATACACACCTGTATTAACTAATTTTATAAACTACACGAGTGAGTTAAAACATCGAGACAATGGCTTTTGTATCACCACAAAATTAATAGAGCGACTTATTTTTTTTTTACAAACAACAGAAATACCGCAACTGTGCCGCCTCGATGTCTTCACCACGCTGCCTCTCTCATTCGCACATTCGAAGCAGAAAACTAGAAAGCAAATAAAAACACGCCCGGATATAAAAGCACGACATGCGGAACACATAGATATTTATTCAGTTTTACAAAATAATTCAGAAATCGGGCTTGCAAAATGTAAAACAAAATTGAGTTATAAATATCATTAAAACAATTCATTTTGACGAATAGGCAGTTTCTTACCTAACGGGCGCTCCACCAAAGCCCCATCTCGGATTATTAAAATTTGAATAATGGTAATTATCGAATGTCGATGTCAACACTAAACGTACAAATAAAAGAATGTTTTAACACAAAACAAGCTTAACGTTTTATTTCTTTACAAAAATGCTATGTTTTACCACTTTTGAGACTCTTAAATCACAGGTACGTATGCTGAAATCCTAAATACTATATAAAACTATTCAATTAATACAAAAATACGTGTTCAAACTTTCCTGGCACTTTAAATGAATGAGGTTAAGAAACGTCAAAATAAAAAGAATAAATTTAAAATGCAGAGCCATCTACTCGTATATAGCAGAAACTAAATTTATTAGAAAACTATAAACCCAGATTATAGTTTTATATTTGTTAAGAATGACTATTTTATCACAGACCAACTCAGTGATTTTTAAAGACAACCCTTAAATATTCAAAAATCCTAAAATAACTAACACTAATGGCGGTTCATATAAATCTAAGCTCAAATTAACGTATAGTGAACATAAATTATAAAAATCTTATTTCTGGTTAATATTGAATTGAAACTAATTAATTATTTTCTTTTTTAGGTGGGATTGAATTTAACTAACTTTGCCAAATGGGGTCGGACGTGTCTGTTTACATGGACGGCACTTAGAATGTATCACCACGCGCTATGTAGAACATTTAGCCACACTATATATATTTAAAGCAGTAAAATCACTCTCTTTGATTTCTGTATCTAGTATCTGTGTTAGTCGAATCTTGACGCAAGTAGTACAATTCTGCGTTAACGTCTTACGCATTGTGAATGTAATACAATGTCAGGCGTAGAAAATCCCAGAAAACGACCATTGTTTTATAATGTAGAAAAATATATCGGTGAATTCCCGGATTTACGTTACGATGGTACCAAGATAGTTTGTACAGTGTGCGATAAACAGTTATTGTACTGGCACAAATCGGACTACACATTGGTGGTAGTGCATCTGATCAGTTAGCTACCTATAAAAATTATTTTAATTATGCGTGTGTTACATCCTTAGATGTTGAACGGTCTTTTTGATAATATAAGCATGTTTTATAATCGCAACGAACGCGGTTCAGTGTGAAAAATCTTAATGCTACAAACTTTTCAGCAATCCTATATTATTTATGCTACTTAAATATAAGGTAAGCGGTTTATATATATTATTTATAGTTAAATAAAATATCGTATAACCTTTCTAAAGCCTTCGATTGTGTCAATCATGAACACCTTATTGACAAATAGGTATGGTGTGGTGTAGGAATGGTTCGTTTCGTATCTTACAGACAAGGTTCAATTTGTTAAAATATCCTTCTAGAGTAGCAGCTGCTGTGATGCACGTATTTAACACGGCACAAAATGTTAATTATTTAATATATAATAATTATCATGTTAGGAACTGTAATAAAATAAATACTACTACTAATTACCCACAAGCAGGAAAGGTGGATTACTACTACAATCGACTCCAACGCTCTTAGGGCTCCATTTACACTACCGGCACTTGAAGTTAGGATAACTAATAAATTACTGCTAAGTAGAAACGACAGGAATTCGAAAGAAAATAAAAATGTATTCGTAGAAAGAAACAAAAATATAAACAAATAACAAGAAGAAATTAAAAATAAAACGAAACATTTTCATTAAAATATTACATTTTCTTCTCGTCGAAGAATCCTCATTTGGCTTTCAATACGACCCGGACCACTCGTGGCATGCCTCTGCTAATTTTGTCAGGGTTTCCTCGAAAATATTGTTCCATTCAGCTTAGAGAAGTCGCCACACGTGCTTTTTTGAAGTTGGGCAGACTTTCCTTACTCGCCTGTCGAGCTCATCCCACAGTAATTCGTAATGGGGTTCAAATCCGGACTCTGCGGAGGCCAGAGCATGATTTCCAAAACATTATCCTCTACTTGAAATGGGAGATCTTTGCAGATCCGTGCCCTGTGTTTGGGATCGTTACCATGCGCAAACACGAACTCCTCCCCAATGAACCGCAGCCCTAACATTGTAGCATTTTCTTCCAATATGCGTCTATAACTTTCTTTGCGCATAATGCCGTCAATTTTCACGAGATATCCGGTCCCCGCGGTCCACCACCGCGTTTTACTGACGGCACGACACAATCGCGCGACATTCGCTCGACCTTCGTGTGTCTTACGAAAAACTCTGCGCTTCTGCCCAAATACTTCGAATTTGGACTCGTCAGTCCAAATAACGTTTCTGAAATTTTCTGTGGTCCAATTTCTATGCGTTTCGGCTCACCGTAATCGTTTTTGGCGGTTCCCACGACGGAGCAACGATCTCCTTACCACAACGCGACCGAATAAACCGGCTTTCCTTAAGCGGCGTTTAGTTGTTGTTAAAGGTATCGGCCGTTCGCGTCCCTTATTCATTTCCGCTGCGATTTCGGGTGCCGTCAATCGCCGATTTCTCTTGTTCAACACTTTAAGGCGTTGATCTTCTGCGAAGGTTGACCTGGGAGATTCCGGTCTTTGAATGTTCTAGTGGCTCGGTAGCGACGAATAATGTAATGGACTGTACATTTTGTCACTCCTATTTTCTCTGCTATCACACGCACAGAATGTTCTTCCTCGTGTAATGTGACAATAGCCGATCTCTTTTCTACTCTTATCAGCTTTCCTTTTGGCATTTTTTAAATACTATTTCCACAAACACCACAATTGAACAACCGTATCGAAACTAGTATACTAATAGAATAATTTAGAACAAGTACGATATCAATTATTCCCTGCTATAGTGGGAGACCTTTAGGAGACAACTACGTGAAATTTTACAACCCTGTCAACTCACCCCTCTGTATATACTTGTCGGCGTTCCTTCAGATATCGTTTGTAATGGCTTTATTACCTGCTATTAGGTTAAATTAAAATTTCTTTTTAATAGGCTTATTCTAATGATGATTTTCCTCTTAAATACTTTGTTATTATGCTTACTTTATTGTAGAAATTTTTAGAATTAAATATTGAAAAAAAAAGTATTTTTAAAAATTATACTAGTTGTCCTAACTCAATGGCTGGTAATGTACATCAAAACTAAGAAATAAATAGACATATGCTCTCTCAATAGTTTTTATGAACAAAACGCTTGCAGGCTATATTTATATATATGTCATTTAAACTATTGTAAATTCATCATGTAAAGTGGTCGGGCACAGGGCTGATCAAACTAAATGCCCACACTTTAGGAGGATCATCCACGAAAAGGCCGCTAGTACCAAGGGCCGACTCTAAATATGAAGGTACTTTTCATTAATGTAGGGCGGTCCTATGCGGCCCAGGACATGGCCTACGCCACAACAAAACACATGGAGGCGGATATTCTGATCGTTTGTGAGCCAAATCGAATACGTGTTAAAGATGAGGTATGGCTAAAGGCTCCAGAATAAATGTTGCCGCATTGCTGCTGAACAGAACCCTCCAAATTTCAGAGCATGGAGTATACGAGGACCATCTAGCGATTAAAATCAAGGAAGTTACGCTCGTATGCTGCTATATTTCCCCTAACATCAGTATGAACGAATATCAAAGGGAAATCGACAGTATAATGCAAAAGATCCATGGCCATGAATTTATAATCCGGGGGGATATAAACGCCAAGTCTCCACAGTGGGGTTCCCCGGTCCATGACGAGAAGGGGCGCTTCTGGTCCGAGTGGATCGCGTTGATGGATCTTGTGGTGCACAACGATGGGTGTAAACCCAAAGGTGGGTTAGGGGAGCGTCTGCGTCACATTTAGGTGTAACCCTCTCGACTAACCATACAGCCAAACATATTCAAAACTGGCAGGTCCTTGAGCATGAGTCTCTTACTAAGAAGCGAGACGTAGTGGACTGGAATACGTACAAAACCGTTCTGCAGTTAATTATGAAGGGAAAAGATAACCTTACTCATATCTCATGTACTAGAATAGTTAAGGAGGCTTTGGAAGTGAGCAAAACACCCGCTCATTGAGAAAAAACCCGTACAGCCTATTGGTGGAATGAGGATATTACAGGCCAAAGGAAACGATGCAACTCTACCAGGAGGAAAATAACCCGAGTATCTCGGAACGGAAACCTAAATGGCGGTATCCTAGCTGAGCTGAGAGAGCAATATAAAGCCCAGAAAAAGGAACTAACCAAACTTATATGCCAAGCCAAGAGAAAAGCATGGGTGGAATTACGCGACAAGCTTGATGGTAACATCTGGGGCGATGCCTACAGGATTGTAACAAAAAGATTCAATAAGCTAACACCGTACGAACTCGATAGAGAACGGAAAGAAGCCATTGTAAGGCAACTCTTTCCACATGCAAAGGAAACATGGAGGGAGAGCGACGTGGTCACTGACGTCAAGAAATTCACTTTGGAAGAACTGAGAAGCGCGGCCGATACCATAAAAACTGGAAGAGCGCCTGGCATAGATTAAATACCGCCTGAAGCTATTAAAATCATGGCAAGTGAGCGGGCGGACCTAGTTTTAGCTGCCATGAACGGAATCCTGGAAGAGCAAAAGTTCCCCGAGAAGTGGAAAACGGCTAAAGTAATCCTGATCCCAAAAAGCGGTAAGATGCCAGGCCAACCGAGCTCCTTTAGGCCGATATGTATGCTAAACACTATCAGCAAACTGCTAGAAACCCTAATATGCAACAGACTTATGTATGACCTAAATGAAGGGGAGGGTTTACATCACCACCAATTTGGTTTTCGGAGAGGGAAATCGACCATCCAGGCTTTGGGAGCGGTTACGGACTTTATTGGGAGCTGCGATGCCAGGTGGTGCGCCATGGTGGCCATAGATGTCAGGAACGCTTTCAACACGGCGAGTCATAAACGCATAATTGAGCAATTACGAGCAAAGAAGGTCTCCCATTACCTAGTGAATGTTATCTCCAGCTACCTGAAAGATAGGAAAATAGAGATCGAGAGGGGAGTGGATCTGGATATGGGCGTAGGAGTGCCGCCAGGGTTCGGTTTTGGGCCCAACTCTCTGGAACGTTCTCTATGACGGGGTTCTCAGGCTGGACCTGACTGTGGATGCCGCGACCTTCGCGTTCGCCGATGACCTGGTCCTGATCGTAGGAGGAAGCGATGAAGAGACTCTGAAAAGAAATTACAACTACTGCCTGGCGGAAATTAACAACTGGATGGAGGAAAATAAACTGACCTTAGCGCCCGGTAAGACGGAGGCCGTTATAGTTAAGGGTCCTAGACGTCGCGACCACGTGACCTTTACACTGGAGGGTGTGACTATAACACCCAGTACCAGCGTTAGGTACATAGGAGTCATTATTGATGGTAGGGGGAAATTTGGGCGTCATGTGCGAGAGGTTACAACAAAGGCGGAAAACCGAATGGCAGCTATCGGTAGGATTTTACCAAACATTGGAGGCCCGAGGAGTGGTAAGAGAGAGTTACTCTGCAGTGCGCTCCGCAACATTATCTTATATGCGGCCCCTATCTGGTTGGAAGCCCTCACCTTCCAGAAATATGTAGATATGTTGGTAAAAACGCAGAGATATATGCTCCTTAGGGTGGCCTCCGGGTATAGGACCACGTCGGCCGAGGCGTTACAAGTAATCTCTGGGTAGTGCCGATCGACCTCATGATACATGAGAGAGCAAGCCCACTCAGTCGAAAGGAAGCAAGAGATTTGACGTTTGAGAGGTGGCAGCAGCGATGGAATGATAGCAAGGGAAAAGCCGCGTGGACCAGAAGATTGATTAGGAATATCAAAACTTGGGTGGAGTGCAAGCACCGTGAAACTGGGTACTATCTGTTTCAGGTTCTCACCGCCCATGGTTGCTTTAGACATTATGCCAGGCGTTTTGGTAAAGAGGTATCCGACGATTGCATGTACTGTCAGCAGATGGACACGGTCGAACACACAGTTTTCGTGTGCGGCGCTGGGGAGATCTGAGAAGTGCGGTTGTGCGAAAGCTGGGGGAGCTAACTCCGGACAATATGGTCCCCAGTATGCTGTCATCTGTGGAGCGGTGGAAAAAAATTCAAGGACTGATATCCACTGTTATGGCCACCAAAGAGTCAGAAGAAACGGCCAGACAAGCCAAACTAGTGGAGACCTAATTTTCGACCGACAAGGATTACGGGCACCCAACGCTGTCTGACGTAGAGGCCTTTTTTCTAGCGGTTCCAGCAGCGTTACTCTAACATCTCTGGGAGCATGGGGGGTTTTTAGTGGGTCTAGAGTGCGCTCCCACACTACCAAACCATTGACCCAGGTTTGGTGTGCATAAAACACTTTCCCCCGACAAAAAAAAAATTCAGTATATTTGATATAATATATATTGAGAGTACTTCTATTTTTACATAATTCGACATAAACGAACTTATACCGTTTTAACAGATCAAAAACTCTGTTTCCTAGAGAATGCGATTTACAACGTTTTAAACGTTGACCACAGACTTATGGAAAGTAGAGCATAAAAAAATCACTAAAAACTATCCATCACATAAATTATGTTGTTTTGAAAATTGATTTTGTTTCTATATTTAGACGTATTACTGTACATCAGAACCGATCGTCGCAAGCTTCAGAGTAGTTGTGAACAGAGAGAGCAGAACGGACAGCAACGTTTTTGCATTTATCTAATAGTCCATAAATATTCTCATGACTCGGTCTGATTTACTAGGGTGCAGTTTAAATGGGATCGTTTTAGCGTGACGAGCGAAACAGGGGAAATAGGGTGACTGGATTAATCGAAAAGGTTTAAGTTTCCTGCAAAAATTGCATTTTGCGCGCCAAGTCCGGGGTTCCGTCATACATGCTTCCCGGTTATATGTATTCATGTTGTAACAGTGGTAGTAACGATTCCGCTAACAATAGGGACATTGTATAAAATGAATTATCGAAAACTGATTATTCAGTAATCTTGAATAAGCAACTAATTTTTTTATATAGATCTTTGAATTCAAAGGTGTATCTGTCACATGTTACAAATTAGGATAAGTAGGTATCGGTCGCGAGTAACACAAATTTGTTACGAGCTACAAAAATATATAATTTAATAATAACTACCGAATGGGGGAAAAACATCATCAAGTTGTAGGATTATGATTTTTCTATAAGATAAAGTTAACGACATTTGTACAAGGTGTTTTGTAACCTCGGTACTTGTTGAGTCGAATTATCACTTGGAATAAATGAATAACATGAATAAGATCTATTTATTCTTTAAGATGCCTTTTAATAGCTCAACTTAAATATACCGGGCGTTCGTCACTAATGTGAAAATTCAGACAACCTTAATTGGGGATATTTCATTTTTAAAACAGAACATCCTGTGTTTGTTCAAATCATTAAAACCCTATTAATAAACGCTTTGGTTTTCATTATGCATGCTCTATGTGATCTGTCTATTTCTTCTATTTTTTGAGTTATTATGCTTTCCGTTAATTTCTCATTTATTTTAATTATATTATTATAATAGTAGTGGATGACGATTATAAAAACGAAGGTCAATAAATAAATATTTACCATTAAAATTCGAATAAATAAACAAATGAATCGATAGGTATGTACAAAGAAATAATGGAATGCGCTTACTATTTCTTTATTAAACTATTTTTTGCCATTTTATCTAACGCACACTTGTATTTTTAAAAATTGTATTTAAGTACATTTAGCAACATTCTTTTCACGGACACTGTCAGATTCATTCACTCCTAGACGACCATAAGACACAAGACACTGTCTAAGCAATATGTCATAAAACTGGCAATGCAGTCATTGAACTAGCTTGGGTAGTTATCAGTCCCGCTAGATGGCTTGTATAAACGACAACCATCGCGTATGATTGTGATTCCAAGAATGACTTATCATGGCGTCATGAAACATCAAAGATAAAATGTCTCAATTCTTAAGATATGATTGGCGATGAAAGTGGGTTTATACACACGGAGGAGCGCTGATAAATAAATAAAATAAGATCTATTGTCAGAAATGCTAATGTAACTTTCTGTATATTAAATATGTATTACACAATAGCTACAATTATAATTTATTGTATTGTCAATGTTACAGTCTACCAGGTAACATTTCTCGGCCGTTTAAAATAATTAATAAACAAAATTAGTAATTTAAAAAGAAAACTATTGTAGGTGGTTATGGAATGTTACAACAAATCGGTATAGAATTTAATTCTCCACCCAACAATATAAAAATATGCACGATATTCTAATTCAGCGCTCGGCAATCTTGCCCGTAGGAGCTAACTGTTTACATTCCCCCGCCCAACTAATTCAAGCGTTTTTGTAAGTTTATCGAGGAGAATACAACATACGATACAGAGCACCTTGATGTCACTGAAACGTAGAGCGCCGAGTTAAATATAATGGATATTCCGAGCACAAACGGTCATATGTTTTACAAAGAATGACAAATGCAATTTTTATTTTCCAGAAACATATCTGGGCAATGAGTGGTTATTTGTGGAAAGATAATGCAATATTGTAAGGAAAATCAATATAAGCGACGTTTTGATCAATTTCATGAGAAATTTTTTTTTATTATTTTGAGCATTTCTATTTTAATTTGAAGTATTTTATTTTTATTAATTATTTATTATATATTTTTGATTTGTCCATATAACTTCTGCGATACTTCTAGTCAGTTTTATTTTATCTTGACGAAAATGTATTTTTTGTTAATTTATCTTTTTAATAAAATTCCAAAAAATCAAATGAAATTTGCTGTTTCTACAATATGTCTATATATTTACATTTTAGATATATGAAATGAAATACATGTTATTTTTATATTATAAATGCTGCGTTATACAGGTTGTCCAAGGTGGATGACATCGAAGAACACCAAATATCATCATTAATTACAATTTTTAATAAGTTATTGATAATGAACTACGTTCTTAAAATATTTTGACCATTGGAAATTTGTCGCTTTTGCTAAACCATCTAACCAAACTGTTTCAGTTTAAAGAAAAAACTCTGTATTTTTTTCATTTTATTCCTCTCATACTAATAGTAATTAAATGTGCACATTTTAACATTAAAAAAGTGTTGGACTAGCTTACCATGACTCCAAAATTAATTGGAATACCTATGCAGAACCTTTTATAAGTAACATTTACGGTTAATGCGTCAATAAACACTGGTGAGGAGGTAAATTTATAATTAATTATGGTATTCTCTCATCCACGTATTCTTATGAACTTATAGTGACCTTACAAATGTTAGTCCCGCCATTAATCAAGATTATTACAAACAATAATTCAAATAATTATAATTATGAAAGAAGTCTCATGTTATTTTACGAATGACATTTATATCGGCTTGTTTATTTAAAATGACATAAATTTGCAAAAAATACTTTAAATGCTGTCAACTTTTGGTGTAGAATGCGCTATCAATAAGTAGATATGAGGTGAAAAATGGAACCGATATGTTCCTTCTTGCTCGTCGCATTTGAATCGTTCGCTTACTTATTTCCTCCAGTGAACCTACATATTTATTTGCGTACGATGTCATCTTAGAATAATACTACACTTTATTACTATAATCAATAAAATTAAATATTCTTAAACGCAATTTTTATTACGTTGAAGTATCTAATATGCGGCAGCCATCTACATATGTTTTTAATTTCAATAGCCGATGTTTACTGGCCGCCTGACACACACACCTGTTTTCGATTTCTCTGCAGGGATAGTAGGAGAGTCGCTTCCCCTACAGTGCCGAGCACTGTTCTAATTGGAAAAAAAAGTTTTGTAGCTTTCAAAATTCTTTGATGCCACAAATTTTTGGACATCTGTATGTCATACGATCAGATGTTTTGGTGCAATAATGTTAATACTTAGTAGTTTTAGAATGAGAGACGTTTGACACATGAGCCAGTGAAAATTAATCAATTACCTACAGCAACGTAAATGCCAACATTTTTACAAAAATTGTAACATCTTAGAAACAGGTGAAGGTAGGTGTAGGAAACCGTAATTATAATCCTGATAGAATAATATGCTGAATTCAAAAAAGTAATAATATATAGAGTGTTCCGTTTAAAATAATAGTTCATGGCATAGGTCAATATTTTATGGAAAAAGTAGCTACTCAATTATTACAAACGCCAAGTTTTTAAAACTGAAACATTTCGTTAATCCGGAAAACTTCTAATTAGTTAGTTCGGTGGGAAATTCTGTATAAATAAGTAAAAAATGTAAGCATTTATATATAAATACGTTTTCAAAATATTTAAACAAATTCTTAGTAAGCATAAAAATGCTTTATTTCACGTTACTATAGATTCTGACACAGCTATATTTCTAGGCGGTGTGCGATAAAGAATCCGAAAGGTTTTGTGAAACATGTGGCCGAAAAGGTATAAAAGTCGATCTACCAGCAAAAAAATATTTACAATTCTATTCATTGCTCGCTCAAGTATTACACACTATGTATTATATAGACACATATTTCGGAATCTTTGCCTTGCCGATTTCCGAATACTAGATAAGTTAATGAATGATCGTTCGTTCATTTAATATAACCCAGTGCAAAAATCGTTCGTTAAGTACATCGCTAGTATCAATAACGCACATATCAGTTTTTGAGATTTTGCAATTTACAGCAACAAATAACGGTCAACGCATAAAAAATGTTGGGACAAGCACAGACATACAGACAATCCATTTATCAGGCTCATCAAATTGTATACATACAATTATTGAACTTCACTGGGTTTTGCATTAAACTCATGCAAGTAGAGAATAAAGATTTACAAACAGGTTTTAATGTTTTTATTATCCCAATTAAGTTAAATAGTACAAAATAATAAAACATGAAACATATTTCAATATGCTTAAAGCTCAAAGAAAAACAATTAAAAAGGATATTATAGTTTTACGCAAAACACACGAAATATGCAAATGCCAGTCAAAGTCAAAATGAAAAAAAACAATAAAAAATGAATGAACTAATTAGATATAAGGGTACTATTCGATAAATTATGATGTGTTGGTTATAAACAAAAGATAACAGTGACTATCATGAAGATGTATCATAAACAAATGGTGAGTGTTAAATGAAAATGAAAAAAATAAAAGATTTGAAACATAAACGGGTGAGTATCAATTTTAACAGATCCTTTCGACGATATCGATATTATCACATTTCGTTGTTTCTAAAGTCAAAAAAATCAAAGGAAATGATCTGTATTCACCATTAACAATACTATTTTCCGGTGTCTGCGAGTAGTATTAGTGGTATGCTTGTATTTTGCGATGTTGTCATGTAAGACCACACGATAAAAGGCAAATATTTAGTTACTGTTATGCTGGGGTTAGCAACACAAAACTGTGTGACAAAAATGCCTTCCATTTGTTTTGCACCTTGGTATATCGTATAGCGCAGCGTAATTACTATAGTTTTTCTAATATCGAAGACTTACCGTAAAACGTCGACACCAAACCGAAAGCCACTTGATGTCTCTAATTCGTTGACCAAGCGGTAGTCTCAGGATTAGATCGGCGTCGCTGAATTCCCCGAGGGCCGGCGGCTCCCTGAAACAAAATTCCGGATTACGAACGTTTAAGGTTTATCGACGCTGCGGCGTCGCTGATCGGAAAATAAAGGAATAAAATAAAAGAAAAGGAACGAGTTGGGAACGTTCGGAAACGATCGAGTTGCAAACATTGCAAACGATTACTGGGAGTTGTGAAAACTCGGATAAAGATTAGTTAGGAGAATAATAGCGTAAGCTTGACAGGTTTAGAAAAAGGAAAAGTGGTAGAGTTATGTTGGTCTTAACGTAAATAATGGTGGATTTATGTATTACGTTAACATGCATTTTGGAATTTGATAAATTATAAAAAATATAAAAAATAAGTATGTATATTGCACACGTATCAGTTGCGGAAAAATATTACAGAAAGCGTAAAATAAATTACAGACCCATATTTAAGATTTTGTTTTTATTTATAATAATAATAATAATAATAATAAACATTTCATTTCTAAAGACAGTATACAAGTGACGGAAAATATGAAGAATAGCCCGAGTGCTTTGAAGATCGTAATTTTGGGCTGTATTGGTGTAGAACGACTTCAGAATGACGTTGGAGTGCTTATTTTTCGTTAGAAACCACGTCTTCCACACTTTTTTCTTAAAAAAAGATGAAATTTTTAGGTTATGTCACCACAGAAAACACGCCGAAATCTTGAAAAAAAAGGACATTTATCAACTAATAACCTAGTATTAAATTGTTTCAACTAACTTATTTTCTTGAAATAACACCTTTCATGTATTATTTTTGTCACCAACGTACCAACATAAAAAAAAAACTCCTAGTCAAAGCTGCAGTTCACCGCGAATACAAACGTATATTTTTTTGGCAAAAATAATGCATGAAATGTCTTATTTCAAGAAAATAAGTTGATTGAAACAATATAGTACTCGTTACAACGATTATTGTATATGCGTATATTATAATCGTTCGATGTGTTTTCTGTGGTGACATAACCCGAAAATCACATCTTTTTTTAAGAAAAAAGTGTGGAAGACGTGGGCTCCGACGTAAAATAAACACTCTCACGTGATTCTGAAAGCATTCTACACCCATACAGCCCAACATTACGATCTAGTAAGAGCTATAGTCCAGCCTAAATGCGCTCGCCACATACATTTACGCGTAGTTCGTTAACTTTTTTTTGGTAGGAGTTGTACTCCCATCCCCATTATAACATTTTTGCTATACAGGGTGTATCAGATATAGAGGTAAATATAATAATATGTAGCAGCTGTAATCATATACAATCAAAAAGTCTTAATGCACAGGGGTCTATCTGTAAGCATTACCGAGAAAAAAAATATTTTGTAAAGGCCGTGGGCTAGAGCCGCACCTGTGCTCAACCTAAATGCTGTCCCGAGTATATCCCACATACACTATCATTCAGCCATTACCGCTGTTAGTTTGTGTGGATCGCCGCTTGGAGTGCGAGCACTTCAAACATTTTATTTAATTCTTCCCGTCTCGAGAAAACGGTCCTTTTAGGACCATCATGATTTCAATAAAGAAAAACGAAGGTTGATGCATCGGCAAAAAGCGCGGAATGTATAGATTCATTTTTCGCTCGATCATAATAAAAATGTTTTTGCAAATTTCTGTATCTACATTTATTTCTGTGTAATTCGATTCAATTTCATTTTGCGTTATTTGATTTAATAAATCCAAAGAAATAACTCAGATTCATGTGGTACCGTTTATTAAGAATAACTCTCGATTCGCAAAGCAAAGAAAAATATTACGTTTTTGTAACTACTGAAGTCGCATAGCCGGTGAAACTCGAACGTCTTATCAGTATATTAAAAATAATACTTGTAGACTTACGTAGAATGCTCTTAACAAAAAAGAAATGTTTATTTTATAAAAGAAGAAATTTAAAATGCCTCAGTTTTGCTATTTTTACAAGGGCCTTATTATTCAGAATGACGTTAAATGAACTTACGCCATTCCTTAAGAATAATACAAATGAGTGCAATGTATTTATACATAATACCACGTTTAGCGGTGCTTAACATGACGTTTCCTTGCATCAGGCCCGGACTAAAGTATTTTTGGCTCTAAATTTTACTTTTTTTTGTTCTTTAATGATGAAATCCGGTTTCGGTGGATTTGTGCTTTATATGTCGTGTAGTTAACACCCAAGCAAAATTTACTTTTTTATTTGATACACCTGTATCATCATTATTATTATTATTAATAATATATTATATATATTCAGCTCCGTAGGTCTCTCAGTCATGGGGCTTTGTTGCATATTCGCTTTCATGCTAGTTTTATTATTTAGTCTATTTATGATTATTATTACTCTTATTATTAATTATCATTGTTTTAATTATTAATTTTATAAATAAAACTGTAAACCTGACGTTTTTTCTTCTGTTTGAGATTTGATGGTGTTAAGTGGTTTCACTAATTTAAAAAAATAATTCGACCAGTTTTACTGCTCGGATTTTCGTGAAACTTATTCGAAAATAACTACAAAGCCCTTTATTATGATAATAAAAAAAATATTTTTTTGGACTCAAATTATGTAGTGACCCTCTTAAGTATGCCTTCTTATAGAACGGCGTTTTATGATCGCGGCCCGGCCTGTATAACGTAAGAGTCAGAACCGTTTTGTCGTTTAATATTTATAAACGAAAATTAAAATCGTTTGTGTAGCAACATTGTTTCTACTGCGTTGATGAATACCTGAGGTGTGAATTTCGACGGTTTGCTTGTCTATTTTGAGTTATATTTTTTTGTTTTTAATTTGTGAACATTGTATTTTCTAAAGTGACAATGTGAATGTTGTGTTACAACTTATCGCAATAAAATATATTATTATGAAATACGTTGGTCTCTCTAGGACTAGGCAACTTTTGATTTTTTTGTGTAAGTTACTATTCTATATTCAAACGTAATTTTATTTAATACTGAGGTACTAACAATTCCGTGATTGTATAAGAGCTATGTATATCTTTTTGTAAAACCAATAAAATAGAAATGAAATTAATACGACGTTATTTACTTTACCTTGAAAAATTATTCAAATCCTTAAAAAGAGTGCAACTTGCGAAATGGATATCCTGCGTTCTGAGAAGCTCCTCCATGATGTCTTAATACTCTCTGTGGTTCCGACAATGCGGGAAAATGTTCCCTTTCTCTGACTCAACTGGTAACGAATAAATTACATTCTCTCTTTTTCGTTTGTTTCGTTTGTTGGATTGGAATATACCGTACGCGCTACTCTAAAATCTAAATACGAACACCCGAATATTTCCGAAGCGCGCCGTTTTTATGCTGACTGAAGCGTCGGACCGAACCAGTCTGCTGCCGGTAAATGCTACGTATTCACAGAAGGATAAACTTAGCTACAAAATACATACTATCTACCCATTTGGTTAAAAATAAGCGCATATCCATTATCCGCCATAAACGCTAATAATAATAATTATTTATTAAATTAATATCTAGCTTTTCCAATAGTAACTAAAAGTTATGCTATGAGACAAAATAAGCATGGTTACACCCGTATTATAAATCATTTCAAACACTAAATTACACCAATTACGTCTGGATAATAAATGCAGAGAAATTTAAGCAATATAAAAACACTACAGGCAAATTATTAAGTTGCCAAAAAAAAACAATAATATAACCTATATATAACTACCTCTAAGAATAAATCCAGAGCTGTATATGATCTTTATTAATCGCAATTTGAACCGTAACTATAAAGAGAATTTCTATCCCTATTACTTCCAATGGCATCCCTACTACACGCAAAAAGATATTTGTAACGCATTCAATGACTATTTCGCTAAAAAGCCAGACTTGTGTTAGAAAACCAGCTCCCTCAGATTGCCTACCTTCATTCCTGTAGCGCATCTATAATTCTTGAACCCGCAACGGAAAATAAACTTATTAACATAGTTACCAAAATGAAGAATGTAACATCGTAGGTTTTGATTGGGATACCCATACTGCAATTTAAACAGGGTATACAGAACTTAGGTTTCACCGATAACTCATATAATCACATGAGTCTTTCATAACAGGTAGTTTCGCAGAATACATTGAAATCAATCAAGTATTACATTGCACAAAAAGGAGATACGCAAAATTAACTAATTACAGCGATTGCATTACAATTCTTTAGTATATCAAAATCATGCAAAAGGCTATGAGTACCAGATTTTATTTCATTTTTTGATCAGAAAGGTTATTAAACCCACAACAGCACGGATTTCCCTAAGTTGTCTACGGAAACTGTCTTGGTAGAATTTTTACATGCCGTTTACAGCGCTATCGATAAAGGTGTTTGTAGTGCGTACTTTCCTTGACCTGTCAAAAGGCATTTGGTAGTATAGACAGGGGTCGGCAACCTTTTTCGGACGGCGGGCATTTTCAAATATTTTTTTATGCGGGGCCGCACATTCAAATGTAAACTTAAATAGCGCTTTTATCTCATATACGAGTATAAATATTATAAAAAATAAATATAGAAAAAAAATATTTTTATTGACATGCTATACTACAATAATGTCAGAGAACGAACATTTACAATTCTTAAAAGGAGAAAAAAATACACATTCCAATTACATATGTATAAATATGTAAATATAAAATATAAAATTTAAGGAAAATAGTTCATCTTTCATTTTATTCATTATTAAAATTCAATGCGCTTTTTGTTTTGATATTGTTTGATAATTCATTTTAGGTTCGTTTGTGTTTGGGCTACTGAGATCCTCAACAAGTTTGTAATTTTCTCCGTCAACCTCGTTCTATATTTTGATTTTATAAATTCATTCTTGAAATGTTGTTTCGCATAATATAGTGCTTTGCAACAATAGAAATCTTAATTTTGCAAATTTCTTTAATTGGGAATTTATTTTCTGGTAGATTTAAGTAAAATGCAATTAAATTATTCTCTCCAAATTATTCTTATATACATTGTTAGATTGCAAATCAATTAACTCTAGTTGTAAGTGTTGTGCTTTTCAATATCAAATTAAAGATTTAAATATAATATGTCACACGGCCCGTGAACGTATTTGCACACTAAGAGTTTGGCCCAATGTCAAGGTTGCCCATACTTGCTATAGACCATAATAATTATCGGAGGAGAAACTAGAAAATATGGACTGAGAGGCATGTAAACAATGGCTGCTTTCATACATTAAGAAATAATACTAATATCGTTTCTGGGATACCACAGGGATCAATATTGNAGTTATTTGAAATAACCTTTTCAGATGGTTCCAAATGGGACAATATTGAAGAAACATGATTATTGCTAATAACTGGTAAACACTCCTAAAATATTGTAAATTTAGGTCAATATTATATGCGAGACAAACATTTACATCATGGACTAGTGATGGTAGATCAGAATTCGTCGACCATACATTTCCTGCATTATTACAATTATCATCTGTTTTCATGTCACTAACCATAATAACCTCCTTTTTATCAAATGAAAGTTTGCAATTTCACTGTTGCTCAGGTAAAGGATTTAAATTAGCACTTGTTTTTAACATTAACTTTGTTATTGTTATAATAGATCAAAGTTTCAACTATTATTAATAATTAGTATAAAAAAAATTGAATGATAGAAATTCAAAAATTACACCCACTATTTAATCTGTGACATAAACACTAATAATAATGTTTTGCAATAACTAATTTCGTTGTTTCACAAAACACAAACAGCACTAATTTTCTAATTTGTCGGATATGCTGCTATAATCGTATTGCAGGAATCTTAAACTTATAAAGTAATTTAGGTTAAGTTCATGTTTAGTCAGTTATCCGGTGGTCATGTTAAATGTTGGCAACATGTAATTCAGTGGCGACTCGTCTGGAAACGTAAATATGAATTTTAACAGGGCGAGGGACGGCTAAAGAAAATTTTGCAAATCTGATATTTTCACAGTTTTTGTACAACAGTGTAACTAGCCTTTTCCTTATTATACAGTCCCCTTTGTTGCTTGTTAGATTTAAGATTTTCGTTTTTGTTTTTATATTTGCAGCAAAAAAAACCTAGTATCTTTGGTAATAGCGTCCCACATAGCCCGCAATTGCTCTAAGTAACTTCAACGTTGAAACATAAAATTACCCACTATTTTGTACTACATTAATAGTTACTTTAATACCTTTACGTTGAATTCACTAAAAATAGTGGCGGGAAATTTAAATTTGGCTATTAGGGGTAAGAAAGAAAAATTGCCCTATTTAATATTATTGCCGCTTGAACTAAATAATTCATAAAGAAAATCGGTTTACTCCGAGTTAAACTAGTAATTTTATAAAATTCTTGGTGTATTGATCGATTAAAATCATAATAATAAACTAACAAAATAGCAAATGTTATCAACATTAAAAATTTGAAGTATATACAATAGATTTATACATTAAAATATAATTCTTAACAATCTTCTAGTTGCTTCTAGTTATCCTATCCAGTACATTTAGGCTTTGTGGTAAGATGGGCAGATTACCACATGGGCGCGTAATTTGAATTTCACTTATTGCTAACACCAACGGTTATTTATTTTACTAACTACCATTTTATGGAGCTGTATTAATATATTATATAAAAAATTACAAAATTGTAAAAAAAAAATAGAATCTGCAAAGTTCTTATCGGCCATTTTCCTCAAAAAAGATTGAATGTCTTTTTTCTCTCTAAGCTTACATGTAGACTCTAGCGGTCGTTGTCCATACTTTACACTGGTTTGGCTCCTCGATTGAAAGTGCATCTTGGAACTGATTTGACCGACGTTTCGAATGGGACATCTTCAGGACTGCTATTGCTACTACAAACAGCAGCAGCAGTAGCAATCATGAAGATGTCCCATACGATTGAGGACAAAATATTTGTCGTTCATATTAAATCCTGCTCCCAGAGTTTTCTTTGCCATTTTCAACGCAAAATAGTTTTTTTTTTATGAATAAAAGTTTATTGAGAATTAAAAGATACAAACCGAACATTCACAATAATAAAATATCACATATCTCAATATCAAAAAAAAGTAAAAAGTGCTATATGTATATAAATATAAAAATATTGTTCGTGTTCAATGTATTAATATAAAAAGTCAATCTTTTCTAAGGGCGTAATACACATCATCGGCACTTACATTTAAAATTATTTTCTGATGAAAATCATTAGGTTTTTGATCAGTCAATAACAGTCGACACGCTCCCAATTTTGAAACGGCCGAGAGGGCTATAGTACAAGACACCTTTTGAAAACCATCTATAGCAGCAACAGACTCCAGCATTGTATATATATTTGAGAAAGTCGTTTCTTCTACACCAGTCCTCTCAACCTAAAAATTTATTTATTCAAATATATATTAGATAAAATGCGCAGGAGAATACCTCGGCAACTACAGCTTGTAAGATAAGCTGTTGTAATCTCGAACAATACTTGATTGCTTTCACTTTCGGTTGTGTTATCATAGCGTTTAACGCCTCGTTTACGTGGCTCATAGATACCAAAGTATTTAAACCGTCTAATTCTGCTATTTCGGCCGCTCTTCTACAAATGTCAAGTGCTCGTCTTGCATCTCCTGATACTGATGCTACTTTTCTATAATTTATATATATAGAAAAAAACAAGGATTATTCTCCATGCTAAAATCCAACTAACAACTACTTACCTCGCTACAAGTTGCACTGCGTCAGGATTGAATACCTTAGTTCCCATTAATCTCATTGTAACTATTTCTTGTAATTGCTTGTGAGTATAAGCTTGGAATGTTAGGCGCGTAAGCCCCAGTCTACTAGTAACACGGCCCATCAATAGTCTAAAATCAAATATACCGATATAAGAATACAAACATGAAGATACCGTTATGTACCTTTCTGGCAGATCCATTGTATTCGCTATTGTAACCACTATTAGCTGAACACATGCTCTGGTTGGCCAATCCAATAAATTATATACAACATCTTGTCGTTTAGTGCACAGGATATCAAGCTAAAATGTGTAAAACTTAAGAACCCAAGATTATCTAACATATCAAAATTATCCACCTCATCTACTAATAAAATTATTGGCTTGGACTTCTTTGAAGATGTGAATTTTGTATCTAAAGTGGATTGAGCTTGCTCCCACGACAATGTTTTTCCTGTCAACTGCTTTAAAATCTACAAGCACATTTAAAATAAAATATTCTCTGATTCTTCCTATGATTTTGTTACAGTTAGTCTTTAACATGACATTGATAGAATATGTGAAAACTGCTTACCTCGACATATGATTGCCTTGGTTCACTTAACTTCATACCATTCACACTAATAAACTGAAAACTGGGTAAGACACCTTTTTCTGATTTTTGTTCGAGTTTTCGTATAACATCTGTAACTGTTGCAGTCTTACCAGTTCCGGGAACCCCAGATATATACATACAACTGCAATTAATAGATTAAACCAAAGCTTAACTTCATATTTTTATGTACAACTCACCCACCACAGCCATCGCATAATTTTCCTTCCAAAAAACTAAAAATATTATTATATTCATTTTCTCTACATGGTAATACTTTTGGTAATAAAAAAACATGCAGTTTTCCCTTGCCTTATTTAAAGGAGTACCATCGGACTTGATAGGAGTTGCACGCATTTTTACAGACGGTGTTATAACCCCCTCCCGAATCAATTTCGCTTTTAAACTAGGAGTGTACTTCATAGCACTTTTCGGTGTTTGAGTTCTATCACGGTTTTGATTTCCTTTAGTAGGTGTTCTCATATCTGCTGCATCTTCCATATTATTAATAAACTTATTATCAGGTTCTACACAATTTCCATTTTTCCTTTTTTTCTTTGGCGATTCCTCATTATCCAAAATACAAGACTGTATCCGTGAATTAACATTCCTTTTAGCTGTACCCGTTTCAAGATTCTGAGCCTCTAAATTTTCTGTAGGTGTTGAGTGATTTATTTTACTGTAATCACTACCTTCTCGTACACGATTTGCAGTTTTTCTACCATTCTTACTATCACTCAAACTTGCATCTTTAGAGAGACCTTTCAAGCGATTTTTTTGTGGTGTTTTATATTCATTAGTATTTTTCTTAGGGGTTTGCTTTGCTTTCTTCATAGGTGATGAACTCTCACTATAATTCAGAGCAAAAGCATCATCATCAATATTTGCCTTTCTATTTTTCCTTGGAGTTTTTACAGGGGAAATAAGATCGATATAGGAAACACGTTGTACCTTTCGACTTGATCTGCGCAAAGATAAATTGTCTTCATTAAATTTTTTATCCTGACCATTCACTCTTTTACTTTGTCCTGTCTTTGGCGATAATGACTTTAAATTTAATTTCTCTAAAGGTATGTATGGATTACGTTTATCTAATATATGTAGTTTATCCAGTAATGAGAGTCCTAAGTCAGAAATGCTCTTATCAGGAGAGCCATTTGGTATATCGTCAATGCAGATGACCAAGTCATCCTCGTCGACATTCAGTTCACCATCTTTTAGTTTGTTGTTTCCAACATGCAGGCTTCTTCTTGCCGATTTTCTTAGCTTAATGAGCAGAGGATTCTCTTCTTCTACATCAATTATAGAGTAATTTTGTGCAGGTGATTCTATACTTGCGTTAAAAGAGTCATTTAAATTGCGTCTCGCACCAGGTGTCTTATTTAAACTATGAGCCATTTCGAACTATTATTTGTTGATCGCATAACAAGCACTTTTTTTAAAAAAATAGAAGTTAAATAAAACACAATAATTATATATAATAAATATACGGTGTATCGTGATACCGATCGACTATACAAAATAATTCTAAATACCACTTGTAGCACTTATAATTAATTAGTCAAAATATGTTTAAAATGATCATGGACATAACAACATAACCTAACGCGAACACGAACTAATCATTTTGGCGCCAAACAGTATTGCCAATCTATAAAAATTAAAATCAGTAGATGGTTTCCGAATCCATTTCAAATCCGATTTTTCATATTTCGTTGCATTTTGAATAACGTTCTTACCTATTTTACAAAAGTCATTTTAAGCAAAGTAAGTTTTATATTATACGTTTTATCCACCCAAAAACTAAACTATTAAGTTATTATAGAACTAAATGTCCTTCTTTTTTTTGTATTTGCCTATCATAATCATAGAGGAACCACGAGGAACCACAGACTATAAGGAACCTATTATTACTTGATAATGGTTGCACCTGTGTGTTCAGACAACCGATTTTTCTCTTTAGAAAATTTGAATTACTGATTTATAAAAAAAAAATCATTCATAAAAGTGTGATATCTGAGTTACTCGCTAGAGGTAGCACCTTACCTTAATAAAAACAGCTGATGTGAATTCAAGTGCTGTCACCTATGCACCACTTACATATACTTCTATTAGAGAAAATCGTGGAAAGGAAATTGATTCATAGATGGCAAAACATAGCAGATTACAGGATTTTTCTTATTTTAGTATTTCATCAATTCTATGTTCCTTATATTCATAAAAATGATCATTTATATTTATTTCTTATTTTTTATTAGTCTCTCTTATTATGTAAAATAATTAATTAATTTAATTTTAATACCAATATCACAATATATGTCAATTTGTTTGTTTACACCATTACGACCACCATCTTATAAATACATTATATATTTCCAGATATTTCTTATGATATCGATATGATTCAAGCACGCATTTAAAACAGATGTGGTTGAAATGGATATAGATTCTGAAAGCACAGCAACTTCTATCGATGACGAAAATACCGAAAATTTTTGCGATAACCCCACGAGGGATGCTTTGGCAGAAGGATTGATGGGATTGATTAAACCGACCGTGGATCAACTTGACGAACGTGTACGGGCCACAAGGTAACAGAATTGACTATGTAAAAATTGTAACTTTCAGACTTTATTTCAGAATATCCCAACTGGATTTAAAACGATGTATTGAGTCTTTGAGTGAAGAACTGAAAAAAATATCAGAGTCTCAGCAATCTACCATTGATTTAGACGTGTATGTTAAAAAGCTGCAGAATGCTAAACATCGAGTAACAGTTTTAACCAATATACTTCAGCATGCCCAAGATAGGTTAAATAAAGTGCATCAATCTATTGAACGTGATACTATTAAGAGAAAAGTAATATTGGATTCTTTGGTAACGGAACAGTCAGTTTCGGATGCCACATTATAATGTCACTAAAAACCCCTAAATATAATTTAAAGCTTTTTCCAAATGTATATGAGCCTAGCGAAGACACATTTTTATTGTTAGATTCATTAGAAGCAGATATAGATAATATTATTCAAAGAAAACCTAATTTTATTATTGAGATCGGTTCAGGGAGTGGTGTTGTAATAACTGCTTTAGCTAAGTTTTAAAGAATGTAATATGTTTTGCAACTGATATAAATCCTGAAGCTTGTTTAACAACAAAATAACATCAAGTATAAATGATACATGTGTTGAAATTTGTAACATGAACTTATTGACATGCTTTAAAGAATGCCTTTTCGACGTAATTGTTTTTAATCCTCCATATGTGGTTACTAATCCTAATGAAATATCTGGCAATGGAATTGCAAGAGCGTGGGCAGGTGGTATAAACGGTCGAGAAATTATAGATCAATTCCTGAACTTGTTGCCTAGGATATTTCATTCAAGAGGTGTTTGTTACATGATTATAATAAAAGAGAATAATCCGGAAGAACTAATGAAGATGATTAAAAGTATGGACTTCCATGTTACTATATTGAAAGAACGTAGGATACCTGGTGAACATTTATATGTCTTAAAAATTTATAGGTGATATTAATAAAAATATATTATTATTTCAAGATGTATTTTATTTAATTTTCCCAAAAAAAGGATAATAGACATTGTCTGAAAGTAATTGCCGGCCTTGGACAAGCTAAATTTTGAGCTTCCTCGCTGTATTGGATATTTATTTATCTTAATCCATATTTAAAAACAAAATGTAGTTCAAATGTCGAACAAAACCGCTTAACGTAAAATGGGCAAGTGCAAACAATAATTAAATTGTGCATTTACAGAGGGATTTTCCAAATGAATTACAGAAGCTTTAAAAGATGTTGAGTAACCACTAATTACAGAAGTTAAATAACTGCCATATTAAAATTAAATTACTTTGTACGTACCTATTTACATATTATGTAATTGTCCGTGCTCAGTTACTATGTAATTGTAATTACATTGTACAATAATGAAGGTAATACATTTTGTTGGAGTTATTTATTTCTATTTATAACATTTAGCTAATAATATTATCGCAGAAAATATTATTGATTATTATTGCCTCTCTTGCAGGTATAGATATACTAAGATTGAACGGGAATATTTTTTAAATGCCTTTTTTTTTTAGATACAAAAAAATATGTTTTGAACAAATATTAAATCTGTTTTTTTTTTTCTTTAATGATTAGATTATTTTTTAGCGGACGTGGGACTACGTTATTGTAATTAAGATTGGTAATTCCAATTACAAAGAAGCGGTAATTGAAATTATAGTCGCAATTACAATTTGTAACTATGGAAGTAATTAATTACTTTATTGCTGAATACTGGTATAACATATAACATCCGGCCCACAATGCCACAATAGCCTACATACCCTATTTATATAAATACACATATCCTTTTTTTCACTCTTTATCTTTTTCTTCAATTAATTATCCAAAATTATTCTATTCGAAAATTATTTATATATGCATAGACGCTTGGTTGCCTTGGTTGTCAAAAAATAGTAAAATGTGCTGCCATCTATTCTCATTTTACTAACTACAATATGAAGCGACCTATAATATTGTAGTAGCAAATATTATACCAGTATACATATGGTCAAAGAAATGTTCCACTGGCGCACTATAGATGTCACCACCAGCATTTTCTATTGTTGTGCATTTGTAGTGGTAATATATTTCCATAAGAGAATACTTGTGGTGCCATCTAAAGTACGCCAGTGGAACATTTCTTTGACCATATGTATACTGGAATAATATTTGGTAGTAGTTACTAAAAGGAATTTCAAACGACTCAAGCTCAGTTACAGCATAAATAATAATTAATAATTATATTCTAAAATATTGTCTATTGAATTCTATTTTCCGCCGAGAACTACAAATTTGTTTCAATATGGACATAGACTAACATTTGCGGTTAATTATAACAACATTAAATAAAGTAACTACCGTTTCTTTTAATACATATTTGTTTTATGATAAAAAAAATTAGATGACGAAAAAGGAATTAATTTTTATAACTGCACTGTTATTCCCAGGTATCCCTAAATTGGTCATACACAGCGTTCACGTCGTGATTTCCTTATAACGTTATAAATTATAATCAGTGCATAGATCGCACAACAATATGGGGAATCCCCTAATTAATAATCTCTTTTTTTTCTGTTTTCATGATAACGGCGTTAATTGGAGTAATTTTATAGCATGGGATTGTAAATAGCTAGTATAATAATATTAGTATAATTAGTATAATTTGGTTTTACGTTACTATGTATTTAATATTTTCAACATTCAGGAAGAGGAAACTTATATTTTCTTTATTAATAAATATGCATACGTATACAGTAAAAACTAAATTACAACTTAATTCAAATACAAGGAGTTGAAATAAGAAAGATAAAGCTGAAAATTGTAGGGATTTTACCTGTATATATTCGCCATTTGATGAAAGTAAATTCTTACACCAGCGTAGTAATTTCTTATCGTATTTCTTATTTAGAAGTAAAATTAGAATATTAGGTACCTACTCACACATATACGTAAAGGTATATTTTACGGTGTATATTTTGCTTTTTTATCTTGATGAACTTTTCTGTAATCTAAATTAATTCCGAAATTTCCGGTAGCTTTAAACTATGTCCTCCTTTATAATCTGCGCATTGTGTATTGGCACAAATACTTGATTTATACTTACAATCAATACGTGGATTATAGGGTAGTATACAATCCAGGGGAATCCCTAATTAATGACCTTTTTATCGCGTCATTTTGCGTTAATGTTGACAGCACTTATTTTGCAACACATATGCATACATGTTTAAAGGTATATTTTTTTATTGGCTGCTGGTTACGTGTTTTTAAACTGGGGGAATTGGTGAATCTTGAAAATGTTTTATAAAAATAGGGATTTCACCTATACTCTTATTGTGATGAGAGTAAATTACCCAAACTTCTGCTTTAACCATTTAATTTATTGTTCGTACTTGCAATTTCGTTTTAATTTTATTAATTACATTAATAAAACTAAATCATATAATTGAACATGTCATTCGTGGCGATTTAAGCATATATTATTATTTTTTTGTTTGAATAATCTTAGAGTAATAAACAGAAGTGTAACAAATTTATGTTTCTACTTTTGTAACACGTATTTCCCTTTTATCTATCGGGCTGCAGGGATATTTTAATCAAAAACAAAATAAATACATATGTATATATATACAACACACGAATCTAAATGCGTCTTATAGGTATATTACAATTAAAATATGCTTCATAAACATTTTTGGTTAGCCAGTTCAGTAGGTAATCGTGAGGAAATGCTAGTATTTGTTTTGGAACGATATAAATAAATCATGTATTAAAACAGAAACATGCTTGTTGATATCAGTAAATTAAGATTTAAATCATTTTAAATTCATTCATCTCTAGTATAAGGTTTGTTCGTTAACTAACACACTTTTTGTTTTCGTTTATATACATGCGAAAAGTATGTACATGCTTTTTGAAAACTTATTATATATCAAAACAAGGAGTCTTGCTTCAAGTTTTTAGTTTTTCGTTATCCCAAAATTAAAGGACATATATATAACAAAAATCTCACAGCTTAAAAAAAAACACGAAATAACTCAAAATCATAGATACTTTTGATTTTAACAATATCACAATTTGAAACAAAGAAGAAGATTTAAAAACAGGTAATATACTCGAAATAATTCAAATTCTTAAACATAAAAACGCATTTAATGACGAAACAGACATGCAGTATTTCACAAAATAAATAATTTAATTTTCTAATTCAGCGCAATAATATTTTTTTTTTTAGAAATCTTCTTATATATACTTACAAAATTTAATAACGTTTTTATAATTAACTAAATAAGCAAATAAACATATATTAAAACGCAATCTTTATATAAAACAAAAAGATATACCCATTAAAAATTTATATTAAAACAAAGCAATAATGATTTTGCATTTTTGCATTTACAACAAAAAAAGTTATTAATAAATAATTTTAATGTCACCTTTTACAATTTATACTTTTATCAACAATTTGAACTTCGAAAAAACTTTACAATAAAGCGAAACGTTATATTTAAAGTCTACACTCGGCTGTTTTGATTTAAAAAGATTTATTTAACGTAGCAAATATATAACAAGATTTCAACACAAAAATTCTCGTCTCTCCAAGTCGCGTCCCTTCTTCACACCCTTGGTTGCCAACCTCCTCTTGTTGCCAACATATTGTTATATGTATATACTTCTACATCTTTCCTGGTCAAGAAAAGATAATTTTAAAATTTTTTTTTGTCCTGACATAAAAAAAAATAAATGAAGATATTGATGGATTTGTTTCTACTTTAAGTAAAGTTAAATAACAGAGAAAAACAAGTATTTGTGTATTATGTTTTAAAATAATTAAGGAAACTCTTAATGCCTATACTTATTTTAAAATGGATCGTGTCCTGAACATACATTTTCGACATTTCCATTTAATCTTTTACTCTAACGTAAAAGACGTCCAGACAACTAAAAAGAACGAAGAAATCTGTTATTTTTTAATGTTTAAAGATTTTGTAAAATTATTCACTAATTTGCATATAGAGCAAATTGTTTTCTCACATTCCTTTTTCGTTTTCCATTTAATAAATTTTCTACCATAAATTAAGATTTACGAATTACATAATTTTAATCGCGAGAAATGAAATATGGTGTTGTGTTTTGTTATTTTGATGACATTTCCCTTGATATTGAATACGTTCGATTGGCCTTTGACTTCTTTGACCTCTAACGTAGGGGTAGGGTTAGTAAATTTTCAGTTTATGTATATCATATAAGTAATAAAAGTGTCAGTAGTAATTTAGCAGCGACATCTATGATAGAAGATAGAAGACGCCGTATTAATCTGGGAATGATAAGGAGAATTCCAACGTTTGTTGTACTACTAAACGCTTAGGGAAGAAAACTTCTGATTGGTTTGGATGTGTTAAAAATAGCAGTTTTGTGGCGGAAATTCAAAAGAATCGTGCTCATATGATATACATTGAATAAATACTTGATTTAAGCGTAATATAACAAATGAAATATCCATGAAGAGTACTAGTGTAGATAACGATTGAAAAAAGCAGTGAAAAAGGTCAGGTATTAATCTTACAGCTACCAAAAGACAAGGTTGTTAACATACAAAAAGGCATCGTTATGTGGTGACAGTTCGTCCGTCACTTCAGTTTTCTAGAAAAATCATCAAAAGTATACTATCCTATTGCAGAGGTTATATGGTTATAAGTAAAAGCGTTCTAGAAACAGCTTATTTAGTGATTCTTTTTCTTTTGGTGTTTCGCTTTCTCGCTTTCTTCCTTTTTTTTGTTATTATTGTAGATTTGTTTCTGAGTTTTTGGATCGAGATATTCTTCACAAATACTTCTTTTTTCATTTAATCCCGGCGGAATTTTTGTCCCGAAAGATTTATACCATTGTTTGCTCGGTCTGTTATTAAAAAATTAATGGAATCTTTGTCTTAAACTTTTTTTCCGACGAAGCTGTATCTAAGATAATTTGAAATGATTTTTTTAATATTTTTCCCATTCATAACATTCATCAGCAAAAGAATGATTTTAAATATTTTTAAATATTATAAAAAATATTAAAACCTGTACAAATATTAATGGTGTGATGGAGTTGATTTGCCGGAAAAAAAAAAAAATTTAAAAAGTAAATGTGTTTTATATAATAATAAAAATAAAATAAGGAATCGATTGATTCTAATTTCAAACTTAGTCGCAGTCATCTAATCAGAACCGCTTCTTCTGCGATTGTGAATATTTGCATCAGGTTCCATTCCACAATTAATGTTGTATTTTCTATTGACTGTGTGCGTGAATAACGCGAGTAATTCTAGACTGTTTATTAGCAAATTAGTTCTTATTGACTATTTGCGTTAGAATACAAAACGCAAGCACATGCGCCGTAGAGATTTTGTGTTGCGATGACAAGCAATTCATAAGTTTGTTGTTCTACTTGATTCGAGCAATATTGCGTCATACGCAAGTAGCTAATTCGCGACTCTTTTCCCCGATGAGGGCGCTGCTATCGCTTCGAATCAGCTGATGAGGAAACCAGTGCAAACCAAAACAAATCTATATCGGTGGTGTTGATATTCGTGATATTTTAAAATGAACTTAACATTGAGGGAAATTTTTCGCTATTTGGAGGCAAATCCTTCATCTAGATGTATTCGTCGGGTGATAACTGTTTTTTGTTCGTTAGGAAGGGGCCTAATGATTTTAATATGGTACTATTTACATATATCGTCTATCAGAAATCCCTTATCTACCATTACTGCTTTTCCCATCTCTATTTTATTTACCAAACCACTTTGTTCAAAAATCTTCGTATCTGATGCCCTTCCACCATAAGCACAACTGACAAAAGTAATCAGTCCCGCAGGACTTACACCAATTAAAAATTTTATTGTGTGATTTGATTTATATTGCGAGTACAATTTAAGTCTACAACATAAACATCGTGGCTTCTCAACAACTATTTCCGTACAGTCTAAAACTACTTGGACGTCAGAAAATTGATGAAAGCATGTAGGTAAATACTTTTTTACATTGTCTGCACTTAACCATTGCAAAGCTGGCTTCAGTGCATTTGATAAGGCAGATAGAACATTGAATATTATGTTTTTAATAGTGTTAGCATTAACACAGTCAAATAAAAGTGACAGCACTACATACGAGACGTTATGTTTTAATTTTATCATTGTTAATATTATACGTTCTTTCACTGACAATACACTTTTTTTCAAATTGTCTTCTAACATTTTAGTTAACCCTTCCAATAATTTTAGGGTGTATAATCCTGTTAAACTGCACAGTTTTTTATCAGAATCAATTAGATCGCAAAGAGAAAAATGAAAATTAGAAGTTGTCACTTGCACGGATTTATTTGTAAATAATTTTGGTTGTGATGTACAGACAGTGTTCTCTGTTGCAATTTTTAACATTGTTTCAGCTACTTCTCTTTCCTCTATCGTGTAGCTGGTAGTTGAAAAATTATTAGCACTATCAGTAATGTCAGTCGAAGTTTCATTTTCCACAATATTAATAATAGATTTCCTTTCACGATATGGTCTTGATTTTAATTTTTATGGAATGCTTCAGTTCAGGCAAGTTACGACTTGGCACAGCAGTTTTCTTCAAAATGTGCTTAGATTTGTTTAATACTGAAAAGAAAGATATTGGTATTGAATTATTACAAGTTATTATTTGTTTACCAGATGGGTAGAAATCTTCAGGTAAAAAATGTAGAGAACAAACTTTCATAAAAGGAGAAACTTTTTTTCCCATTAACAGTTTTCTGTTCCCATGCCATTTTTCTATCAATTTTTTGTTGAAATCCATTCTTCATGATCCAGTAAACATAACTAGAACCTTTCCTTGGAAATAAATGAAAACTTAATTCTGGACATTTCCAAGCAGTACTGTTACACCCATACACACAACAAAATGTTTTGTCATTCCCTTTTTTAGACATTGTAAAAACTAAGGACCTTTTAAGAAATTTATATAATAAATATACAAATTTTTATTCACCTCGGAAATCGGATAGTATGTACCTAATGTTATATGAAGAGTGAGGTTAAGTTTTTACTGTTTTGCGAACCTTCATTAAGATTTCGGTAGAGGTCGTATCAGAGCGCAAGAGTCGCGAATTGCGTTCAAAATTTTAAAACATCAGAGGGGGTTGATTTTTGTTGAAGATACATACAGATACATATTATTTATCCGTTTTTTTTTGTGTGATGACGCAAAACTTTACTTCATTCATTACGTTCATCATAAATTTTTGCGTTTCGCGTTGTAACGCAAAGGCGCAAAGAAAAACACCATAGCATTTAGCATCATAACTTAAACAGAGCAATTTTTTTTTTTTGTTTTTTGAATTGGTGATATTTTGGTCCTATGTCAGAAATCCACTTATTTTAGTATTTATTTGAATTGATATCCTTAACTTTGCAATATAGAAAACTAAAGGTCGACACCCGTGTCTGGTTCTTTCCATTGTAAACTTTCAAAATTTATTCAGATAATCACTGCTTAAACTAATATTCATTTTGTATTCGTTTAATGTAAATAGTTTGTTAAAAAATTGTTGACACGCATGATAATCGTTGGTTAACATGTTTTTTTGAAAAGATTTTAGTACTATAAATTACCGACCTATAGCTCTCGTTTCTAATATATCAAAGATAATAGAAAAAACGGTATTCAAAAGAATGTTTTAATTTTGTTATAGACATGAATGTTTTAAATAATTATAAGAATGGATACTGGAAAGGAAGGTGGATCGAACGAGCAATATTTCAGTTACTATACAGGATATAATTAATGGAATAAATAACAAAGATAATACTGTTTCTGTTTTCATGGATTTGAGCAAAGCTTTTGATTGTGTCAATCATAAGCTATTGCTTCAAGATTGAGGCTTTGGGGTTCCGTGGGATATCGTTAGACTGGATTACATCGTATTTGCACGGAAGACAACAGTCCGTACTTTCGTATGATGTTGATGGAAACCAAGTGAAGTCTAATTGGGCAGGAGTTTCGCAGGGTGTACGCCAAGGCTCTGTATCGGAACCCTTACTACTTCTACTACAGATTAATGATCTGCCGGATGTCGTTGACAGTTTGGTGGTTTTATTTGCGCACGATTCATCCGAGCAAAAAAATCTGAAGAACTATTGGTGAAATTAGAAAATAGCATAGTAACATTAAATAACTGGATTACAAATAACAACTTGAAACTTAGATAAAACAAAAATTATGATATATAATACTGAAGTACCGAAACTGTCAATAGACATTAATGGAAGTAGAATAAATAGTAACAAAACTAGAAAATACGTTCTTTCCAATCTAACTAAATAATTTCCTTATGATTATTAATAATAATAACAAAAATATAATAAAATTGTTCAACTATCAGTTGCTATTATATATTTGCGTCTATGAAACGACTTTAGTTATCTAATAATGTCTCTATAAGAACTGCGGTTTGAATGGTCGTATGCAAACATCCAGCGACCCGGGCCCCCTTTAATGGTTTTCTCTTGCCATACTTTTGACGGAGGCTCATTAAGCCAGGCATTTCATTTTCAACCAATTCTATTTCTTTCCTACCCCAATCAGCAAGCTTTATATCGGCAATTTTATACTCTGGTTTTGTTGCCATTGTGATTATTGTAATATATCAAGTTGGGAACAAAGTAAGAAAATGTAATTCCTAACCAATAATTATAGCGGGCAAATAATAATGTACCTATTACAACCTCAAAAACTTAGAGCACGTCTCTCAGCATTCACCAAAGATTAAGAGAAAACCCTCATGGAAAAAGTAGTCCCAAACTTTGTTACAGATAGCCATCAAATTATTATTATTATTATCCTTCTTGGCAACTACCTCTACTTAATTAAACCTATAACTTAATCCTAATTATTCTAACCAATAGTAATTAAACATTTACATTTTAAATATTTATTTATACAATCCAACTTGGCTAATAGGTAGATAGCTATAATTTAACACTAATTCAGAGCACTAAAGAGTATGAAATCTTGATTAATTTAACTTTGTCCCCTGTCTGTATGTCAAAAATTGGAGACACGACAGCTGCTGTTATTAGGGTTTCTTTCATATACGTATTTTATTGTAATAAATGTGCACGTAAATATATTAAATTTAAAAATAACTACAAAACAAGCAATCATATTCTAAAAATTCATTGCAATGCTGTGGTTTATTAATCGTTTCATGATTAATGTGAGACGAAAATATAATACTTAAAAATGTAATGATTAGTAGGAATACATATATAAGTTGCAAAACTTTTAATACATAGGAAATAATAACGTTTAATTTTCTACTAAATAAACTAACGAAATAAATTAAAAATACACATTCAAAAAAAACAAAAATAGAGATAGATCAAACATTAAACAAAACAAAGTTCATTTGCCTTTAATTATTGAATGAGTAAAAAAAATCTAACGTGAATATTTTCGTAGAATTACAACGTTTCTTCTGATTTGCGATAATACAAGCCTACTGCATTTATTGTACAGGAAGTTTGTGCAGATACTTGGCCTAAATTAAAATCTATTGTAACTTTTTTATTGCTCGTTTTAGCGCATAAAGGCTTTTATATCATAAAATGTATTGCCTTTCAAAATATTGGAAAATATACAAGGTGTTTAATTAAATACTAAATCTACGATTATCTCAAAAAATGCTTCATTCAATTCTGCTTGTTTTTTTTTTCCTAATTGCTTTTCAATCAGTATATAGCAAAATCATTGAATTTGTAGTGTGAATACTATATTAGCAAAGTTAGAAATAGCACCACGAAATCTTTGAACAGAGTGTGTATTCAAATCAATAATTCAAGCACTTCAAAAACTGTTGATTTTCTATTTCTCAATGTATGGACTTTTTTTTGGGTAGCTGTATTTATCCCCTAATCTATGTATATGCTATGCAAATATTTCGTTCTATTTAATCACTATACTTTTCTAATTATAAAACTTTATAGTCGAATGTTTTTTTTTCTTATCGTCTAATCGGTCTGCTTTCTGCTTATGTACTTCCTGATCCTGAATATAAATATAACAATGATTCATATTTGTTCCTAGACGAATAAGCAGAGATGATTTTTGAAATTGTAAAATGCATTTTCAAATAGAAATTGTGTGGTATATGAATTTTACTCGGAATGAAAAATAGAATTGAAGTAAAAAGTTTCGTGTTTTTCACCTTAAATATTATTGCCTGTCCAAACGAATATTGCAGTTTCTTCGTATATTTCGCCATAGTAATTTTAAATTATTTTTGGAGTTTAATTAATAAACAGTGTTTATCGGAAATAGATTCAAAGTAAGTAAATAATCACGGATTGATAAATTTAATACACATCATTCATTCATTCAAAATCGTATGCGTATAGCTAAAATTTTTACACAACATTATAAAGTAATTCCGGCTTTAACGCTGCAGTTTGCGGAGCTTTCTGGTAATTCACCAACTTTTACGCTGCACAATTTACGAAACCTTTAAATCCCATACCTTCCCGATATCGACCAGTAGTAACGATTTTTTACGCAAATTATTATTATATGTGTTAGAAAACAGCGATAGCAAAGTTGTCTTGATAAAATTGTTAGCATAAATGATTACTAAGTCTACCCAATGTAGCCAATGCACGCTCCGAAGTCGGGGAATAACACAGAACAACTTGCCACCTATATAAATATTGCCAAAGGAGCTGTGAAACTTATTAAGCATTCGTTGTCGTTCGGTTAAAAGACTTTACAAGAAACAAAATGAAGAGCAATAGCAGTTCTGATAATCGTAGCAACCAGAAAAATCCGAATAATTATGCCTACTGGACAAGCAGAGGTTACCAAGATCGGCCTAGCAACTGGCAATGTAAGCTTTTTTTTTATATATATAATAATATTAATAATAATAGAACAATAGAAAAAACAGCTTCGTATTGTCTATTCACTTTTAAGAATTTATTATAATAGAAATGTCTTTCGTAATAGTAAATAAACTAAGCTTTAAGTGTTTTTTAGTGTCTAGAATTATTACTATATAATCATTAAAAAAACAATATGTTTATAGATTTTATTTCACTTAGGTATGTTAGTATCTCTTCTGGAGTTTATTTACGTAACTCAAATATATATTTGATTTACTTAAGATTTAATGACTTAATTTTATTGAGATTTCTTAAAAAGTGAGTCAAGGGAATCCCCTAAACATTTTAACTGTGAGGATCGTATAATTGGGATCGAAAACTGTCTAGCGATGCCCTCTATGAAATTCAGTATAAACTTCACCAATATGAATACCTAGACAGGAAGGAGAAAGTAAATTGAACTAAATTCAATATGATATGCATGTTTCAAATAGTATAAGAATAAATGGCCTGCATTCACTTTTAATTTTATATACCGTCCAAAGAAGAACATCAAATGTTGCTGATATCAATTAGAAATTCTCCTTTCAAAACTCTTCAATAACTGAATTTAAGTGTTGTTCTTTTTAGTGTCTAATTAATACTATACTAATCATTAGAAACACAATATGTTTTAGATTTTATTTTATTTAGATATGTTGGTACCTTTTTTGGTGTTTCTTTACGTGATTCAAATATATATTTGATTTACTTAAAGGTTTAAAAACTTAATTTTATTGGTATGTCTTAAAAGTGGGTGAAGGGAACTTTCTAAAAATTTTAACTATTAGGATCGTATAATAAATAAAACTGTTAGAGGATGCCCTCTATGAAATTCAGGTTAAATTTCATAATTATTCAATATAAATAAACAAGAAATAAAAAATAAATCGATCCAAATTCAATATGATATGCGCATTTCAAATATATATGAATAAATGGCCTGCATTCACTTTTTATTTTCCATCTAAAGAATAACATCAAATAATGCTGCCGAGATCAATTAGAAATTGTCAAATTGTTTCAAATCTTTTCATTAATTAAATTTAAATTTCCTACAATTGTTATTAGAATTTTATTGAATACGAAGTATACACGAATAAAACTGTTATAACGTCATACGAAATAAAATATTACATTATAATATTCCAACGTTGATGTTTCTAAGAACGATCATGAGGTATTTAGGCTTAGTTTATAATAAATCTTTTCCATTTTTGTTTACAGCACAATCGTCTGGAAGCTCTAGCAATAATAAATATGGAAGTAATAGCTATGGCAGCAGTAACAAATATGGAAATAATGGCAGCAATAACAATTATGGAAGTCAAGGAAGCAGTGATAAATATGGAAATAGTGGGAAGAAGTAGCGGCAATTTTTAATTACTATTTTTTTATATTTATTTATTGTTATTATTATGTAGGTGTATTAAATGTATGAGTTAAGTATATCTGTTGAATGATTTTATTTTATTTAATATATCTCCATTGCATTAGTTAATAATCCTCTCTGAATCCGTTTCATGCAAAACAACAACTGACTGATATACATATATCAGTTATTATTAAATGCACCAAATATTTACCAGTTTTTCTAGAATCCATACAGCCTCAAATTCTACAGATATGACAAAGAATTGTGAATTGTTACAAAAATGGTTATAGCCACGGCGAAACTTTTTATAGAATGTATCTTATGTATAATTTGATTTAATTACTTGATCGCTAGTAGCTAGTAGATAGTAGTAGAATTTAAGTTTCCCGCCATTATTTTTAGTAAACTTCAATAGGAAATTACCAATGATTTTGCATTAGATTACTAGTTACGTTGATGTCTTTCTGTTGAAGTTACTAAGAATATTATGGGAAATTTAAATTTTGGTACTAGGATGTGTATGACTTATATACTAAATTCCACCATATCGTCATAAATATCTTCCATGGAAGTTTCTCTTAAATAAAATTTATTAGTAAAAATAAAAAGAAAATAGAATTATAAATTGAACGAAATAAGCCTATTAAACACGAAGGATGCAGGACAAAAATCAAAAAGCGTACCAAACATGTCGCCCAATCAAGCAACAATATAACAAATAACAAAGGTGAAATGTATTGTAGACCGTACGGGACGCAAATCAACGAACCCTTTATATCGAATGCCAGCGAAACAAAAAAGCGCTAAGTTAAGTAATATTGAAATCTCAAAAACGATTGTGGTAAAATAAAGTGTTTAAATTTCCACAAGTTACAAGGGTAAGTTCTCTGGCATTTCTCGAAGGTATAGTAGTATCTACAACTAAAAAAACTACATGGTATATGAAAAATTGCTATGAATATGTGAGATTACACCTAATACCGTTATACGATACTAGAAGCGCAAAGTATTTAGACACTATGGCCGTTCGTCCACCGAGAAAACCAAAATGATCGACTCAACCGATCGCTTACGACTAATAGGCAACCAATCTCACATGACCGTTACATTTAAAACTGTTTTGCTCGTCCACCGTCGTGTAATAGGTCGTAGCTGCCGCGGTGGACGAGCAAATACAGTTTTACATGTAACGGTCGCTTGTGAGATTGGTTGCTTGGTTGTAAGAGATCGGTTGCATTTTGGTTTTCTCGGTGAACGGATGACCTAAGAGTATCGGAAACCGTCTTTTCAGGAACCGCGTATATTCGCCCAATGCACCCACCCGGTTATGGAGTCGACTATTACAGGAAATCAAGTATTAATCAAAATTAGGTATTACCCGAAAAGTTAGTACTGTAGAGTACCTGAAACCTGAGTACCAATTTCGAGCAACAGCCTTATTTAGATGCCTTAATAGCTTTCTTAATAAATGTGCCTTCTTTATATAAATATGAAGGTGCTATTTATTTTATAACTCTGATGCAGAACCTGATTGTTAAATATGGAAATTGAGATAGAACGACTGAATCTTATCATCTTAAAGTTCCTTACAAAAACATTATTATCAACATTTACTTTAAAACTGGTTGAAAATTAAATAATGGAGAATGGCTTTATTCCATTACGTAATCATTGCATGAATGAGTTCCCGCAACAGTTTCCTATCCTGGCAGTTATTTACGCACAGCTTTTAAGTCATATTCATGTTCGTGCTGACAAATTTTGTGCATCTGAGGCAATAACTCGAAAACTTGGCGGTAGTGCACCTAAAAAACGAACTGCTAATTGCGTAGAGGATATTCGACGTCGAATGGATACTTCACCTAAAAAATCAATTCCAAAGCTTTCTCAAGATGTTCAGTTCTCAGCGGGATTAGTGGGAACATGCCATACCGTGTTAAAAAAAAAACTGAAAGCTATTTTGTCATCAATCATTTAGTTATTATTTTTTACACGTTTTGGTCACATACATACAAACTGTCAAAGTGATTAATGATAGGAAGGAAAGTATTTGAACACGCGGTATAGCCACTATATCATAAGTTCGCTATTTGAAGTTAGCTTGTTAAAAAAAATATACTTAAAGAAAATTACATTCATAAAAAGCTTCAGAAAATCAAAAAAAAAAAAATCTTTCGAAAAAATTTCCCGACCAGGAAAATTTCTCATCTTAAAAAAAATTCTTAACAGATTCTGCCGTATGGCATGCTGCTCCGTCTTGCACAAAGATAGCTTTTGGCATAGATAGTTGCAAATTACGGAAATACGGTACGCAAAATTGTCTCAACATTTTTATATACTGTTCTTGTCGCATCGTGTCCTGCTCGAAATAGGGAGATCCTGGTCCATGACGGCTCATACACTCCAAACAATCACGGATGGTGGATGTTTTACAGTCTGTTGAATTTGTTTTTTGTTGGTTGTTCTAGGAGCCGTCTGATATGGCGTCTCCGGAAACTTTGCAGGCGCTTAGCTTTTTATATTTAGTCTCCTACTTCTTTTAGCCATTAAATCATACCAGCCACTCTAACATCATAGTGCCCTGCACTAATTTGCAGTTATGTGGGTGTCCCAGCAGTACAACATCACCACAGCTTTGTTGATATTATTATTATATTTCTTACCGTATAGGTAAGAATCATTCATATAATATTGTCTTTCTTTATGACACTTAAAACGTTACTGGTAATATATAACATAATTTATTGAATATCTAATCTTTGGTTAAAATGTTAGATGTTAAAGATAAATCAGTATATAAAATGTGTTTGCTTGTGAACTCTTGTTTATTTTGTGTAAATTTTAAATGCATTTCTGAACCCTTTCATGTTGACTATTAAAATCTAAGATGACATTTATAATCTTGATTATCCACATTATTAGACTACTTATGAATGGTCCGATGAGTAGGTATGTGTAATGTGTAGGTACTTTCAGAGAAATTTGAAAAATAATAGTATTAATGAGTCTGTATATCTGAACATAATTTATTACTTTTATATTACCTTAAGATTACCACGTTAATAGGTATATCTAGCTGTCAATTTTTTCTTTTTCTTTATAGGAAGTCGAGAGGAGGAACAAGAATTAGTTAGATTAACAAAAATACTTTGTAATAATTTGTTGTTTGTAAATTTGTTAAAATATACATCTCCACTATGTTTATTGTACTATTATACTCGCTTTCTTTTTTAAAAATCGGAGCTCTTTGAGCACGTGCTTACCAGTGAACACTATACTGAAAGATATTTTACCCTAAACATATAATACATCTAATATAATGGATATGCTATGAATTACATCGGATGGAAGTGTTATCCATAATACAAATCCCTTTGAAATCGCGAATGGTATGCTGAACAGAGGGCACATAGCGCTGGAAATAACAGATAGGGGAGGGTGGAGCAAGATGGGGCCACGAGGCATGATGGGGGCATCGTCTTATCTACAAAAAGGCAGTAAGCATCTGTCAAATAATAGGAAGCGCGTCAGCTTGCTGGACCTCTCCAACCTAAAAAATCATTAGGCTAAAAACGCTTCTTTTTCCCTAGAAGACGAGACGCAGCTAGTTACATATTTGAAAAAATGGAATTGGATCTCTCAGCATTAATAATTCAAGATTTGGGAAACCTTGCTTATCGATGGTCTGAAAAATTGGGGAAAGTTCATTGTTGAAAAAATGCAAAAATTGCAGGAAAAGATTGGTTGATAGGATTTATGAGATGGGATCTCGATTATGCTTTCTCGAAGACATAATGCCTATCTCTCATGTTAGGAATGAAGTACAGGTTCAATCAAAGCGTAACAAGGGAAAGACAACAATCCTTACAAGCACTACGTATAAAAATCTGCTACAAGAAAATAGAAGTCTGAAGAATCTGTAAGGTAACTAGAAGTGCTGAGGGAGTGTTAAAGGAAGAAAAAAAATGACAAAGAAGAAAACAGAAGAGACTAAGAAGCCGAATTTTTCAAGAAAAGCAAAGAGTACATTTTTAGCACACAAGGAAATAATCAAGTTCTTCTGTTGAGGAAGATGACTATGTCTATGTTTATATTGCCTCAGAAAGTGTGGTACGAAAGGGGAAGTATGGATACGATGCCATGTGCGAATAATGGGGATGAGTTCGTCTTCAATTGTCTCAATTGTGAAGATTAAGTTTAATATTCTTATCGTTATTGTATTTTTTTTTTTATTTTAAGTAGTTCCGCCTTAAAGAGTTTTAGATTTGTTCTTGCATTTTTTTAAGAATACAATCTATTTTTTTAACATATTACCCAGATTTATGTTACAACCCATTCTTAACTCACCTGGAACCCCATCTTGCCCCACCATGGGGTGTATTTACATATTTCTCTTCCAAATTTTCCCAACACCAGGAGTACTCATCGAAAAATTGTAAATACATCCATCAGCAGGTAAATGTTTAAAGATTATAACAAGCCTACTTAGAACCTTGCATATCAATTTGCAATCCTGATGCAGTGTTCTAAAGCTTAGTGTTCCCATCTTGCCCCACCTTCCCCTAGTATTTCCAATACTGTCGCTATTGGTGAGCACGTTTGTCACGAATTCAAGGGGACCAGTATCGTAGATAGCATATCTATTAGACGCGTTATATAGCATATCCAGCAGATGTACTTTTTGGATATCTAATAGGCAGACATTTGGAGATCTCTGAGACACCCATAGAATATCTATGACGCCTAATGTCCCTATGTGCCCTATGGATATCCATTAAGGAGTATCTAATGGATGTCTGCTAGACATTTTGTGCTGTGTGGGCCGTAGAACTTTGTAGTAGTCGATTGTAAGTAAAATATAAAAACAGTATATTTACGAAAAATTATATAAATCAATATAGTCACGCAGTATACATAGCATACAATCTGTAAAATACATATATTTACAACTAAAATTAAAATACTTACATATTTAATAAAATAATAACTAATGAGAGTTAACAAACATAGACATTGGTACTTCCGATTAAGTTCATTCGAAGAAAAATCACGCTTTACTAAATCACACTATAACGAAATCAAATTACAAATTTAGAGAGGGTAATTGTGGTGCAAGGGATGCGAATAATGTCCGGAATGTGTCGATCTCGGTACCGTCCTCTGGGAGAATTGCGAATACGTGTCGTCCTGTCCGGGATGCATCAGTAGTACCGGGTGTAAATTAAGAGATTTCCTGGAGCCTGCTATACTGCCGGTATCGTTCACGAAACCGCTATTCATCTCACCTGAAAGAAAGAAATATCTTTTTTTTTAAAGTTTATTCGATTAGTTTAAACGTGGAATGCTGGTTAACTTTAAAACAAAACTAGCCGCGTGCATAATGTGGGATCCGGTTGAAGGCGAATGTGTCTTGTGGCAGTATGAAAGCTAAGATCGACAATATGACGGCGTCTAGACACCCGATCGCCGCCAATAAGTACGCCCATCTTATGCCGCATTTTCCTAAGACGTAACGATCAGATTCTTCGCAGATCTTCTGAACTTCTTCTTCGGCCCAGCCTGCTGGGAAAGTAACACAGCCACCGATCATGCAAACAGCTGTAACAAAATGTTTCTTATAAGTGCTTTAATAGTGTGGATATTAGAATATGAGAATAGTCGTGGGGTTTCGTAACTCTACCAAATACAACTGTACAAATTAAACTATTAACTCGTCAAATGCGAGTCGCTGATACCGTCAAACGGGGTTAAGTGAATCATAGGGTGTTAAGTTAATCGCTCGGTGAATACCAGCAATTTTTGCGTCTTTAGCGATTAGTGTGACAAAGGTACCGATAATACTACAGGCTAACAAAAATCCCGTGACAGTGGCGAGTCATTGTGTGCATATAATTGTGCTGGAGTGGGGAGCGTATTACGATGACCGTTTACAGTACTATACAGGGTGAGATTTTTATTTGAGACAACGGAATATCTCTAAAACACTGCATCAAATCAAACAAAGATCTTATAAGATTTGTTATAATGTAGGGGGCTCACTGAATGGTGCCCGAACTTTCCCCCCCTCCTCAGAGTGGGGGGGGAACCCACCATTTGGTATGCAGAAATACGGATTCTACGCCATCAAGTATGTAGTTTTGTTTGAAACTTTTTTTTGATTCGTAACGGATTGCGCTGTAATCGCAAAAACATGATTGTGAACGTCTAGAAAAAAAACAAAAAGAGAAGCAAGCAAACATGACTTTGTGTTGTTTTTTTTATTTTCCTACCACTTCTCCATAGATGTAAATCATTTCAATCCCTCTTGTAATGTTATAGCCCATTGCGTGTTAAATATTCAACACAACTAATTTGTATTGGATAATATTAGTAACTAATGGGGATCGGACAATGTGTAAGTATTCACAGGTTGTCAAGTACTAATAAAGTACGGTTTTGTATTGTGAATAAGCATTCCAATTGGATAATAAATGTATCGCAGTAAAAGGGGCAAGTTTCGAACACACATAGCTTTTTGGAAGTTAGTTTATGTTAAAATAACATTTGAATGCACGGAGCACTAAGGATGATCTTCGGTCTATCAGCTGCTAGATATTGATTCTCTACTCTTTTAGGAATAATATGCACTATTAAAATACTGTCCTATATTACTCTACTGCTACTACTACTCTTCCCCCGTTTTTTTGTATTAATTTTACAAAGTTTTGAATCAGTTTAGTTCAGCTGGCAGTAATTTATTACCTCGTTCATTGCTAACCCACACAAAAAAAAAAATTAATGTAGATTAAGTTAGAAGACATTTTAAAATGAAAAATACATCAAGTTCTTATCGGAATACTTATCTACTTAAATATAGATACTAACGTATTTCCTTCGAACTTGCATATATTTACGCTCTTATTTATAAAACGGAAAAAACGTCATTCACAAACGTTTAATAACGCTAGAAAACTGTTATAAGGCCATTCTAAGTAGGCATTAAGTTACAAGAGCCTGCACCATTGCCTGCGCCCTACTTTAAATCAATTTTAACATTCCGAGTGCTCCCGAACGAACGAATTTTGAACCATATGCCTTGCTGTAATTCGTTTATGTAACAAGAGTTTCAGGGTTATACATTATGTAAGTAACGCGAATTTGGCTGCTCTATTTATTTTTACAATTCCGAAACACACTTGGCAATAAACTTAATTTTTTTTTTAATTATAATGATGTATTTTACGTTCATGTTATAGAAAGTACTGGAATTGTAATTTGAAATCAGGCATATGCAACTGATTTATACCAATTTCTAACGTGATCTGATAGAAATCTGATATATTATTAGTGGCGTAACATGTCACATTTTCTCGTATTTATTGCTGCCTTACAATTAAGGACCCGCTTAAAAGAAAGTACCTATATTTAACAAAATATTATTCATTGCGAGCATTACGAATAATAATCGTAAATTGCAGAGAAAGTTACTTATATCTGTATAAGAAGTCGTCAAAGTGATATATTGATGTAGCTACATTGTGAATATGTGTCACGAATGTCACTTTTCCTTTGTCAGCAAATCTTTCAGAAGTAATAATTATATGCTAATATGAGTTTAGTTGCTTGGTTGCATTTACTTAGAGCTACCAATTCCCAAAACATATTTGAAGAGAGGTGCTCTTTTAGCAACCAATTTTCCTCGGAACTTCAAATGCGTTTATCTAATACAGCATTATGTGAATATAACTATAAAAAAAAATTTCGAGGAAAACTTTAATATGTATTAACGCCTAAAGCCTGCCAAAGTAGTTAATGTACTTTCTTTTACCTATATTACTATACCAGAATGGAAATATATTGCTGCATAAGCAGAGAAAAACTATATAGTACGAAGTACTAGAAATATGAATATTTGATTGGCTCTGTGTGAAAACAAACGGGGTCTATTCGTCACAAAATCTTGTATTGAAACCTAGCGACCAGCTTTCGTAAATCAATTTTCATCATCCAGGTCCGTAGAAGATGTTTCGAATTAAGCAATGAATGTACACCTGAGTAATAACAATCGAAGATCAAATAATTTGATCTTTGAGTGAATTAGTATACCCGTTGTATTGATTATTTTGTTATTTATACTATTCATAATTATTAAGTTTTTCACGTTTATTGTCTATCTCTACTTAACGTTCATAATATAATACAAATACAAAAAGTTTTGTTACGCCCGAAACCTATAAACTACATAATCCCTGGAAAACCTTTTATATATCAGTTATTGAAGTTTTGGATTGGTGGAATAATAGTAATAGTATTTTTATATATCAGAATAATTTAATCTAGTCCCAGTTTATATCGAATAAGCATTATTATACAGATACAGAAATAGCAAAAGCGCCATCTCTCAAGAAAATTCTGTAATACAATAACAATTAACATGTTAATTTAAAATTTACACATTACAATACAATCTTCTGTATGTACATGTTATATTCTACGATATTTTCTACAATATGGGGAACAAAACTATATGTAGTACGTAATACAGTTTACGTATTAATAAAAATATTTGTAATCAGTATTATCAGATTTATATTTAGACAATTTCCTGTGTATTGTAAACAATAAGTATCATATACTTAAACTCTTAAACACTTTCAAGAACAGTGACAATATTATGTAAAAGTAAACATTAAGCACAGTATTAATGCGAATAGCTGTGAAAGCAAAAATATTCACCGTATATTTTTGAATGTAGTGTCATAGTACTATATTATGAGTGCATGTGAATGTACAAATTATACCTTAGGAACAATTTTAATTTTTTGCTGTAACAGTTGCATTAATTTTCTATTAAAAGTTCAAACCTGTGATGCGTGGTGTGCTTGCTCTGCAAAATTATTTTTTGCTACACGTTGATCACGAATAAAATACAAATAAGAAATTACCAGTATGATAAACTGAAGTAGAATTAATGTTAACTTTACGACGAATGTATACGCAATTGAGATCATGCAAAAAGTCTTCTGAAATGTATGACTTAGATTACATTACTACTTTATTTTTTTTAGGCTACAGGTATTTGACACATGTAGTGTATTGCATAAAGATTCGGGGTTTCCAAGAATTTAGATTTTTTATTCTTAAAGCAGATGCCAAAGTTTCTAGATTTTTTAAGACAAGATAATTACGAAAAAATGAAATTGAAATTAGTTTTTTTTTAAGAGAAACGGAATAAATTTTAATATAACTTGCACCTCCACCACATTTATACTTCATTTTTGCTTTTAGCCATTTTATAGTTGTGGATCTTTTGCATCGTATTATTTCAGTGGCGGCTCGTGACAATAATATTGAGTGGTGGGGTCAATCCCAGGTCAACTGCCCTCGCCCCTTCCCCCACCTCATTTTATTAATTTTACAAAGTTTTGAATCAGTTTAGCTCAGCTTGCAGTAATTTATTACCTTGCTTATTACTAACTAAAATAATACCGACACAAAAGAATAATGTAGACAAGTTTAGAAGCAATTTTAAAATGAAAAGTACATTAAACTCTTATCGGGAATACTTATATCTACCTAAATATAAATACTAACGTATTTCCTTCGAAGTTGCATATATTAGTTTTTAACTGCACGTACACGGGCCACTTATTTGCATTCCCCCATCTAACTAACACACAACTATTCAGATGTTTTTGTGATTTTATATCGACGAAAACATAACACGACACAGAGCACATGAGTTATCAAAATTTAGATTGTCAAGTAAAATGCAATGGATATTCTAGTAGTAAGTGAAGAATGGGAAACACAATTTTTATTTTCTTTGTTTATGTACCTAAGCAAATGGTCTGTTCTTTTTTTTACTGAAAACACTGTTATGATGTATTTTTCAGCAATAACTCCCTTATTATATTTATTATTCCATTTTCACAATTTTTATCCTAAGAAAAATATGAATGGTAGTTCATTTTGATTTGAAATACTATAGTTATTAATTTGCAATGTCATCCTAGAATAATACTATACTTTATTACTATAAATTAATAAATATTAAATATTCTTAAATTAAATTTTTATTGCGGTAAAGTATCTAAACCAAAGTCTGTATGCGATCGGCCCTCTACATATATTTTTACTTTCAGTAGTCGATCTTTGACGGCCGTCTGACTCACACAATACTTTTGAGATCAGAGACTTTAGGCACTCGCCTTATTTTGGCTGACTACCTGACTTAATTTTTCTCTTACTGCAGTTAATCTTTGGACCGTTTTTTGTTTATAATCAGTTGTCTGGTTTTGTGCAGACATTTGAGCTAGTGGTGGGCATAATCGAATGACGAAAACGGCATCATTCGATTATGACGTTTGAATTATTCGATTATGAATGATTTATACATATGAATGATCGTTCGATTATAACGGTATATATTGGCAATATAATATGCAGTTGATGATGGAGATCTGAAGTATAAATAACCCAAAAGGGTCTTTATATTAGGAATTGGGAGCACTAATATCAATCGAATAAAAATCATACGATTATCGAAAATCCTTCGATTATGCTCACCACTAATTTCGTTAATATTTTACTGTTTCTATTTATTGTGATATAATCAACATTATCATGTAAGCCAAACACTATAACTGGTTTCAAATATCTTTATAGGTATTATGTAAGCAAACCGATAAAATAATAGAAGGGCGGCTTCTCTTAAGGGGCCATGGGGCTATGGCTTCACCATTGTAAATTACAAATTAATCATTAATAAACTTTTATTTTCTATAAAAATACCGATAAATACACGTACACACACATTTAATTATAGAACCAACGTTGCGATTCCCATGATTTTACGTAACGAAACGCGCTTTGTAGTTAGAATCTTGTATTGTCTAGATTGGCACCGATTTCAGATGTTTGTAGGTCTCCGCACAAAGCCAGCAAAAATTACATTGAAGTGGGGCCAGTCGTATCTTGGCCCGCTGGTTGATCGAGTCACGCATCATCAGTATACGTCAGTGCTCGGCACTGTGCAGGAAGGGTCTTCCGCTATCACTCAAAAGTATTAAAATGAAACTTATCTGATGGTTTTGGCTACAAGCCGACGATATAAGAAGTCATAGACAGTATACGTACTTTCATTTAACGTTTTACAGATCTTGATCTAGTCTATTTTTGAACGCATTTCTAGATGGTGTTGACCTCTAAGGCCTTGATTGGAGTTTTTAGCTTTAGCAAACAAATTCAGTTATAGTCCTGGAGATAAATACCCAGTGAGTACCTTATATGTTTCAATCAAATCCCCTCTTTCTCGTCGTATTCGCTGTGGTCTGTTGATTTAATATTGTTTCCTTTTTGTGGTTCTTTAGAGAATGAATTTAGAAGCGTAGCAATTTAAGGTTTGTTTTATTATATATATGTCAAAAACATTTTGTCACGTCTTTTGTAAATAGCCCAATCTCATACTATTGTTTCGCTATCGTAATTGTTGTCTGAAAGTTTATTGTTATAAGTTGTTCAGTTTTATTAGTTAACGTAGGTATGTGATCTACAGCTTTCTTTTTATATCAACGGTCTTACAAAATTGTGTGATTTAGCCATGGATTTTTTTTAATGATTAACTTATTGAGGTTCGAGGGATATGCAGTTTTCAATTGATGTTAGAAGAAATCCTTCAAATATGCCCTTTATTTCATTTTGATCACTAAATATTTTTTGCAGATAATTATTTATGTATAATTGCTACACTTTATTGTTTTTTCTGAACATTTCCAGTTTCAATAAAACATAATATCCTTTCCCAATGTTAATATTTAAAGGATTATAAAATTATAGTTGCAAATAGCAATTCACCTAAAGCAAATTCCAAAATTTCATCAGAATAAGTATATTTAGATAAGAATCGTCACCTTATTTCGTTACAGTCGACCTTTCTTAATGTCAACCAACTCTTTATTACAATAGACGTATGGGATAGTACTTATTAGAATTCCTTCGGCGAAACAAAACAATACTACATAAGGATGAATCTTAAAACTTTCACGAATTGATGCCATGGATATCTTTACTTCAGTGTTATGGGAAGTAAATTTACCTTAAAGCTTCCTCTTAGTGTATTGCTATTTGTCCTAGCGTAGATAACAATATTATAGATATTTAACTATTCGTTTTAGATCAGTTGAATTATACATCCGCCATTAATTATAGATAAATTATATGGCATAAAAGTCAAACCGTTTATTGACGAACGTGCTTAAATTTTTTATTTACACTTCTGTATATGACAGTTACGTAATGCATTTCCCCAATGAATTTTAATTCATTTTTATGTATGAATCCAGGTTCAACGTATATTTTTTTTTAATGAAACAAATTAATATATAAAAGTATAGGTATATATTATATTAAATTAAATTCTTGAGTATAGTAGCCTATAATCTTTAATTTAATATAGTTTAAATACACGATTCCTGACGTTTCAATGAAATCCATCTTTTTCAAAGGTCTGTAATTCATTTTACAAATTGTCGTATAATTTACATGTCTTCTGTATTTCTTTGTAAATGCTTGTAGTGATTTGGTTTTTAAACAGTTCTATATTCTTCAATCTTGTTCGTTTATCCATTATTTTCACTCAATGGCTGCAACAATAATCTTGTTTTCTTGGGTATAGTGGTCCATAATAGTTAATTTAATTTAGATTATGGGCCACTATACTCAAGAATTTCATTTAATATTATAAACCTTCTGACCAAGAAAACAAGATTATGGTATAGGTTTTATTTATACATATATTTGCTATACTTCCAGAATGAATTTATTATTAAAAGTCTTTAAAATATAATCTTTATAACGTTTACGGTTTTATAATTTAAGAATTTTGTATACATACTATATGTAATTTTATTCTCATTAAGTTGCACGGTCTCAACAAGTTAAAAAAGAAAGTCAAGAATATTGTTGTTTTACTAGTACTTTATACATATTTCAAATAAGTGTCATTGTGTTTGCAAGAGAAATTCTTTAACGGTAAATTCTGATCTAATTATTTTTCTACATAAATATATGTAAATACAACACCTACTTTTCAAATGTGTCATATGCAGTGTTTATCTTACAATCGGATATAAAAAAAATGTAGTCAAACTAGTACATATCCTAATAGTAATAAACAGAATAAAATATCTTGCATTATTATGGACAATGTACGTTAAGGCCATAGATAAATTTTAGTGATATACCGTTGGTATACCACAGCCTTCTTCGAACTTAAATAAACAATAATATTATAGAGGTAGTAAGTCTCTAACATAGTTTTTAACGTTAAACTACAAATTAAAGATTCATCAGACGAAATAAATACTATTACTGACAGGTTAAAATGAAAGCAGTTCAAATAAAACAATGATTGAAATTTAGTAACATCATCAGTATTAAAAAAATTATTACAAGGGTGGCATCTTATTACTCCACAGTAGGTGAAATTTTGTTACTAAATAAATATATTTTATATTATTCATAGTTCTTGTTTGCATTAGCGGTAATGAGTATAATTGTAACGTTAACTTTTAAAAGTAAATGGTTTATAAAAAAACGATTGGAGTATCTCTACCGTAAACGGGAACTACGAACTATTACATTAAACAAATTCGCGGTAAGATTAACGATGCTGTAAATACTTATAGTAACCTGGAAATGAAAGGTAACCAAAATTTCGTCCTTGCATTAATTAGAAATTGTTGAATGATGAAATATGTAATTATAATGATAACTTTCCGGATTTTTTTTTTATTTTTTCGCACATAATTTATGAAAATGTAATCATACAATCATTAATTTTTGTTAATCTGTTTAATTTTTTTCCGTGAATATGCGGAAGAAGAGAACAGCAACTTGCGGTAGCATCGTAAAATGAATTAAACAATATTTTGTGTTCATTATTTCAAATTTATCATGCTTTTCTAAATACTAAAACTGAAAAAGGATATCTAATATTTAATTTAAAATTATTTGTTTGTATTCGATCTTATTAAAAAAAACTTCTTAATAATTTTTAACAATTTGATTTCTATAAAAAACATTTTTTTCTTCTTTTCTTTTTTTTACAAAAAAATCTTTCCCAACAACCAATCATTTTTGAAACAGCCGTCGAAATGTTTACTTTCCGAAATTTGTCATTTTGACAATTTTGCCAAATGATTTGTTCATGTTATGTAATTTGTATTATTAAAAAGTATCCGAAAAAGAATCAATAAATTTCAAGCATAACCAACTTGCATTTATTTAGTCTGTACTATCAAAATATGTCATAATATACAGGGTCCCATTTAATTTTTCACAACTTTGGTGTGTAACTTTTCTTTGAGTCACCCTGTATACTTCAAAATAATTTTGAAATGTGCTCTTTCTGAACCTGTATAACCCTTAACAAACAAAAAATTGAAAATGTGTTACCACCCTTTTCGTATATAAACCGACGCCAATGTGCAGTGGCCCAGCCTGTATACTTGAAATATAAATAGTAATTACGAAGTAATTCTATTATATTTTATTTATAGCTAAAAATAATGTTCAAAAGGTATTTAATTAAGTTTATCGTACACGTGGCAAATTTACATTTAAACCCAAGTACTAATAAACATTCAATAATCATTTAACAGACAAAATTGTAATAGTTGCATTGTTGCATTAACTTAGCAACGACAATAGCAGCCCTGCAGATGTCCCAGTAAACCAAATTCAAATTGGCCGCAATTATTTTTGGTGGCTTCAACATTAAAGCATGAAATTACCTACGATTTTGTATTACATTAATAGTTATTTGAATACCTTTAAGTTGAAGTTACTGAATATAATTGCGGGAAATTTGAATTTAGTTTACTGGGGACCCACACGAATGAGGACGAGTACAGTTCAATAAATATTTGATACTTCATTTTCTAATTGCTTTGCACGTTAAACGTTTATTCTACCTTTTATAATACAACACAAAATGTTGCTTAAGTATTTCAATAACGTTAATATTTACTGTACTATCAAAGTAGTTATGCTAAATCAAGTTACCACTGTGCTACATATTGCACCATTTTACCACAACTTTATGAGGGTATCTGATCTGCAAGAGTAAGACATATCCCTTAATACACAAATTTAAATTTCCCGCAATTATTTGCACTAACTCAAAAGTTGAAACATGAAATGACCTACGATTTTATATTACAAAATAATAGTAATTTATTATCAATTATAGAATACAATTTTGTTGAATTTACTTACAATTATTGAGGGAAATTTAAATTTCTCTGTAGAAATTGTAACTTAAACACTTAACCTTTTCTCTTACCAGATATCAACTGCAACCAGGCGCAGATATGAAAGACGGTGGTAGTTTGACAAAAACAAAAGAACAACATCGTAAAAATAGTCAAAAGAGCAGTTAAAACCGCTAAACCAACACATATAGTAGCTGCCATATAGGGTACATTCGAAATGCTCAGAATTTCCTCCAATTTTCCTTTGCATTGTTCCTCGGCGTAACACGTCGACCACAATCCAAACTTTCCCGGATTCTCCCCGGATATATTCCCTATCCATTCCGGGGTAACGAAGGACACGACGCCGATAATAGCGTAACATATAGTGAATATAGCCCACAGTACGCCAATGGCTTTTGAATTTCGCACGTAACTCGTCGCGTATATTTGTGAGGAATCCACGTATTCGATTTTTGAGCCCATTTTGACTTTGTTCTTATGGATAGCGCGAAGTGTCTCGTGAAAATTTTAAATCTGATTGTATATGATGATGAAAAAAAAGGTATATGTAGAAAGTCGTGTTACATTACGATAACGCGAAAGACAACCGTGAAGCAACTGCACCGACCGCGTTTAGTTGGCTTACTTTGCCTCTGACACACCTGAGCACTGATATTCTTGCTTAACTACTTCCCACCACATTGTAATAAATACTCTCAGGTAAGAAATGCATGTTTTGAAAAGTTCAATTAAGAAAACGTCATGGCCTTAGATTTGAAAAATCGCATACCTATGCATTTATTTATATTTGCAAGGGGTTAAATATATTTACTTCGTAAAATGTATTCTTTATGGATATAATATAACAAAATATAAAATTAAATTACACAGATTCAAATAAAATTGTCTTATATTTTAAAAATTCAGCAATTTCTTCGAAAATTTTTGGCAAAACCAAAGGGTTTTTCTCTTATAGTATATAGTAGCTAGTTGGAGTTTCTGGAGTATCTAAATAATAGTTTTGTCAACAATACTATTGTCAGTCTGCTGTGTAACAAATAATAAACTTCTAAAATTTAAAGCAAAACATTGCAAAAAGACAAGGAAAAATAAATAATTAATCAGTTGTTCATCTTAACCAATAAAAACAAATAAACTCACAGTTTCAATCAATTTCATCAATTTAATGGAAATTTCACACATATTATAAGGATTTCGTTCCTCGATACTGATGTAATCTTTGCTTTATTTTCATTTTAAAATTGGCGCTGCATTTTCAAAATCGTAGAACGGCCAATAAATCATGAGATATGAGACGAAAAACCGGAGCATCCCCACCACTCGACCACGTTTTCAGACATTCCTTTAAAAAGAAAGGTAGTGAATTGCTCCTCCGGTTCTGCATTTCTTCTTGCTATGTCCATGTCAGCGATATCGTACATCATATGGCTGTTGAAAATAGTTAACGATACAACAATGCACCGGTGCAACTTAGAAAAACGAATACTTTGCTTATTATAATCTTAAATTTCGTAAACGAAATGGCATCCAGAAGAGTAAGAATAAGGGAATTGCTAACATACCTCAACGGAGAAAGCCTACGAAAACAAGCGAGGAAGTACCAGAAAATCAGGAAGAATACGACGGCGATAAGTCGAAAGAAATAGAAGACAATGTTAGCCTAAATGTGACAGCTGATGCAGATGATAATCTAACCGATGTCACTGATCAAACAAATAAGGACATTCTTACTAATATTAATTCAGAAGATCAAGTTTCTCAAGTAAGTAATAAAATTACTGCAGCTATTGATAATAATAGATCAGTTTCCGCTGAGATAAATGGATCATCATCTGTACAGCATATTTTACCTACAAATGAGATTAAATGCACTAAAAAGGAAGTTGAGGAATGTTGTGCAAGTAGTGATAATGAAATAAACACAAAAGAAATATTGGAAGAAAGTAAGAAGCAACCTGAAAAACAGCCATTACCAGAAGGAAGTTTTTAAAGCCTTCCATATGTGTGAATGCATTGAATCGTAATGTAAGAGGAAGAACTGAAGAACTAAGATCAATAATGAAAATTTGCTAGAAAATGGTGATGTTAATTTGAATGAAATTGAAATATCAACAAATAATACGCACACTGGTTTAATAATTCAGAAAAATGAACCACCATCAGGGGGGCCATCAGCTTCAGATTTTGGTGTGTATTAAGTTTCAATCAATACTTTTCTAGTAAAATGAGGATTTTGGCATGTTGCCCAAACACATGTTACCAAACTGACACAAACAGTTTTCACTTTTAATTCAGAAAGAGTGTTTTGATATATTTTAAGTAGGAATATAAATACTTGCATGAGAATGCACCACTTTGTTTTAAGAATTCAACTTCAAAGTTTTTAAAATGTACTCTTTTATGTATTTAAGGAAAACTAGCTTCTAAAGATTCAGGAAAATCAGGTTCTGATACAGAATATCATCAACCTCCAGCAAGTCCTACTAAAATTTTAAACAGGAGAATAAAAGCTATTCCAAAGTTGCATCAAAGAAGAACCAGCTTCAGTATTGGTAGTGCTAGTGAATCAGAGGATGATACCCGAAGGAGTGGCAATAGAATTAGAAATGATTCTGTAGGTGCATAAAGTTTTTACTATTTCTTTCTATTGTTTTTTTTTTTTTTAATTATTAAGGTTTAGACCTCCTTATTTTACAAAAGAACAACATTTTGATATATTAAATTTTTTTTTTATTTTGACTAATTTAAAAATTTCAACTTTCCATATCTTAATTTATTAGTGACTATGATCCAACCACATTTTGAAAAGAAGCAATTGCATGTTATTTCTAAACATATTCGCGATTAAAAAGAATTACGAAGAAAATAAAATTTCGTCGTTTTTGGTTAGTGACTTTGACAAAATATGCTTGCAATCACTTTGAATTAAAGTTAGACAAATAGTAATTCAAATTTAAATGGTTTTAAGGTATGTTCTGCTAATTCTGGAGCGAATGAAAGTCACTTCACCACTGAAGCACGATCTCCAACAAGAAAAGAATATACTGTTGTGCAACGCAAAAGTCGGCGAAATGAACAAACTCGAAAACTTGCGGAAGCTAGGAGAGAGTTCAATATGAAGTTTAATAACGGCAAACCGGATAAACAAAAGCTTACTATGATTGATCTCATATTTTACAATCCAGCAACAAGTCCTATGAGGTAAGATTTTTATTAGGATTTTAAAACGTGCTTAATGTAGGAATATTCATTCATTGACGTCACAAATTTTTTTGAACTAAATTCAAATATTTTTCCGTCCTGGTAAATAAATTGTAATTTCGAATGTGAAACATTGCAATTTCGTGCTCACTAAGAAAAGTTATTGCAAAAAAAAATAGGGGAAAAAATGTTTCATCTTGCAATGTTTGCTTTGTGGAATAATAATACAAATCAATAAATTAATGTTTAGGGGTTGGGTCATTGAAGTCTTTAAAACGTGTTTTTTTTTTCACATTGTTACAAGTGAAGGAGTTGTACGTCACGAAACACATGCGTGTGATGATATACTTTATTGATAGTTCAAACCTACAAATTCAATATTTTAACAAAGTTCAGGGCATTGAGATGTTCTTTAGTTACACATAAGTAAAATTACAACTTAAAAAGGCGTGTATTTTTTGTTGTTTTGTGCAAACACACACACGATTCACAATAGTCACTTTTCTAGTATTGCTATTATTAGCTACAATTGGATACAAATGATCTTAACACTCAGTGAGTTTGATGTGGAATCCGAAAATCTCGGATCCGGTAAGACAGCGCCAACTACATGTCGAACCCTTTCACTTGTGTCTCTCTACAATTCCTTCACCCAACAGTGTGTAGTAATTGCAAAATTTTCATTATCATTTTACCCAGAATGAATTAGCCGCGCACATTGTAAAAATTCGCATTTAGTGAATACCTTTCTCACATGAAAATGTGTGGCTATTTTTATAAATGCACACTCTGATTATTCTAGAATGCATAACTCAATAAAATGCAAAATAGACGATTATTCCAACACGGTAACGTTCTAATATTCACAGAAAAAAGGGATTTCAAAGCCAGTATTTAAAGCTTCTGCATGAAAAATTAAATTCGTAAAAAAAAACTTATATATTCAGACGCCAGAAGTAAACATTAAATAGAGACATACCGACAGAAAGGTTTCGTTCCTAATCCCTTGAAGTATACTACATTGGCAGCTATTTTACAATTTAGAGCGACATATTTTGGAATAATATTGCATAAGAACGACTGAGAATTAATGATAAACGATTGCAGTGCCCTCACCGTCTTTTTTTTTTCGCGATCACTCTTTAAGGTCCCCTCTTAAATACAATGGTTATCATTGTATAGCATATGCCTCTAAAAATATTCAATTGACAGGAAATGCATGCTTTCTGAGAGCCGGTGCTTTTGATTTGTTCCATTCACTGCATATTTTCTCTTTCTCTCTCTCTTTTCTATTTTATAACCTATACAAATGAACCAACCTTGAAGCTAATTTTGTTAAATTTTGTTCTTATTTACAACTCTCTTATTAATCCGTATTTGTAAATAATTCTAGCTTTTCTGTTTATTTTATAACTAAATTTACTTGAGGTATATCGTATTATGTTGGAAAAAAATAGAAATACGTCAGTAATCGTGGTTGCCTATCTGTAGCTTGCCTTCATATTTTTGCGAGATATCATTTCAGTGCCCAAGAATTGATGCACCATATCTCTCAATTTATAGTTCATATTTCGAACGTATGAGTCATATTTGGGGAGCAGATTTCAATGGTGACACAGTTAATTATTTTTAAAAGGCATTTACACCTGACACATTGACTTTGTATACTCTTTTATGATTAAATGTTTTCGAAAGTTTTTCTGTGTTATTTCTCTTTCAACTTTCAACTTACGCACTGCTATCAATAATGACATTGTTTACAATGGTATATACATAAGGAATGGCCTACAATATTTTGGCAATATAAAATCACTTTGAACATTTAAGGTATCTTTCATAACCTTACTTTGTAATTACCCAATTGGGTAATGTCACTATTAGAGTGATCAGAGTTACAATATATTTCAAACTGACATTCATGACATCTTTCTTGAATGGGATGTGACCTTAACGCTCCCCAATTTACAGTAGAAAATACTAATTTACGCTTTTTCCATGACTACGAGTGTATTTCGCTTGGTTTTAATATGTAGGTGGAAGTAATTACACATTTCTTTCAGCCATAACAACGCAAACGGACCAGCACTTGTTCAAGCAACGCATCTGACCACACCCAGAACCGAAGAGGAAAAGGCAGATGATCCTCAGCCTGTCAGTGACAGCGATAACGAACTCCAGCTCCTCAAATAAAAGTCGGTCCCAATGTGAAATAGTAGTAGACGAAAAAAGTTTGATCATAGAAAATGCCGAAACAAAAAAGGGCCGAGAAGCTCTCCAACAATCGGAAATCGTCAACGGTGACGACGACACATCCTATGGTATACAAACGGGTAAAACGTACGAAGGAATGGTCCAAAGACGAAACGTTACGATTTTATAAAGCTTTAAACACGATAGGCACGGACTTTACGTTGATGTGCGAACTGTTTCCCAATAGAACCAGACGCGAATTGAAAATGAAGTTCAAGAAGGAAGAGAGATTGAACCACGCTCTCATAAATAAGGCTGTCATGCAGGCGTCGGAATTTGATATGACTGAATTGAGGAAAGATTTGGAGGTAGAAACGAGGAGGATTGAGGAAAGTAAGAAACGTGCTGAGGAAACTAAAATCATAAAGGACGCTACTGGAGAATACAGAAAGAAAGTGAAAAAAGGGAGGAAAGTAAAAGGTATAGTGAATATCATGAATGTTTGTAGTTACGTCATAGTTACTTATGACGTATGCAGCGTCTGAAACAAATTCAGGTATAAGTGAACCCAAATAAGAAGTACGCAATGACGACGTCATCGTATGTCGACGTGATAGAGGAATAAAGTCTTTAGTGGTGTGGGGTGATTTTTTTTTAGGATAGAAATTACATTAAATACTTCTGTCAAAGTGACAGAAACACCCCTAAAGCTAATATAATAGACTCTTTTAACGATTCCAGCGTTCAAAACGGATATGACGACATACATACTTCTCGTTTTGGGTTCACTATACATCAATCATGTTTGCTATGAACTGTACGAAAATAATAATTGTCAAATTTAATGAGGTTATACGCAGTTTTAATAGATTTTCTTTTATAACTGAAAGGATTGGTTCAGTTTTTAAACAACATTGCGTTTTAAAAACAATCATGAGTAATTGCAACCAATAGAATTCTAAATAGTGAACTGCTCTATTGACAATGCTTTCGTAATAATGTATTAATTCATTTGTACTTATGGAAAGGACGTGATCAGGCTAAGCTTATTATTAAATGTTTTCTCAATGAAATAATGTATTACCGCAATAATATAGTTCTGATATCAAAAACCTGTTATATATATCAAAATGTAGAGAGTATTTGAATATTCTCTACATTTTGATGTACATGTTACTTGAGTAACATAAAAGTGTTTAGTTTAATGCAGATCATTGGTAATGTAATGATCAATTAAACGAAAGCTAACCTTTTTACTTTATGTATCAAACATAATTTCTATATAATAGTACCTGTACACAAAATATAATATGCAGTAAATTAAATTAAAATATGTCAATATTGAAAGAAAAAAATAGTGCAATTAAAAATATATTTAATTTGTGCTTTCATTCTCATCTTCTGATCCACAATTAACCGTCAGAACAAAGTCTTCTATGTTTGCTTCACGTTCGTACCACTCCTTAATTATTCTCTTTGTGTGGTTTATGCAATTTTGCCAGATGTCTAGTGTACAGTCTTCTTGCCGCATTTCCAATACGTGTCTATCGCCATAACCGTCTCCACCAATATGCTTATTATAATATCCTTTCGCATGCGCTCATATCAACTCGATAGCGTTGAAATTGCAGTGATATGGAGGAATTCTCAAAACTTCAAGCCCAAGTGCTCGAAGTAATTCAGCAATAACATAAACCTTCTCTTTCTTATTTCTGTTGGTTATATCTAGAAGTTCACTCTTATTCATCGTATTTTCATAGAAAATGTTGTTATTTACCCATGCATATTCCCTTTAGTCTAATTTTGATTTGGCGACTTCTCAATTAGAACACTATAAATGGAGCATTGTCCGTTAAAATTATTGATGGTTCTTCTAAATTAGGGATTAGTTGTGTTTCAATCCACTTTGTAAATAAATCACTATTCCTATTCCCATGGCAATCACCCGTATTTGATTTTGACATAAATATCAAGCTTGCATTTTATATAAAGCCACTTCTTGTACTTGCATGTGAGACAATAAATCGTTTACCGTCATACCCATTGTTAACTTTACATTTCTTGATAAAAAGGAAACAACAGAAAAAAAAAAACAACTTCTGGAGATCATATTCCCAAAATTCTGGCCTTTATTCTTTCCAGCTATATTTGCAGTACTTCTTACTGCTTTACAGGAAAACTGTGTCTGCAATAGTCTATTATATTACTCTTATGTTGATTGATACCTAGTTGATCAAGTATCGTCATATACTTCCTCGCAACACTTTTTCATCCGATGTGAGGAAAATATGTTTGATGTTGATGATTCTCACCATAAAGGTTACCTGTTTAACAAATTAAAAAAACCACAATAAGTAAACTTAACTAAATATGGCAGTACCCCGAAATAGTTGGAAAGAGAACTGATTTTATACAATAAACATGGATGTGTTGAAATTAAACATAAAACAACAGCACAAAGTTATTTTTAATTATAAAACGAAAATGACAGATGATTCAGAGTACATGCAGGTAGTAGACATGTTTCACATGTTATATCCAAACGTATCAAATTAAATTTAAATTTTTTAAAAATAGTTTTTATATTAATTGATGTTAAATACATATTTTAAATTAATTTAATAAATAATAGTTCTTCTTGTAACAAACCCATTACTTAAAAATTTAGTTCATAGATGTCGCACAAATAGTATTTGGTGGGAAACCATCAGTCTCCCCATCCTTGCCGATCAGTTAATGACGTAACTACAAACATTCACGATTTGCATTTTATGGAATTTAACAGAAATATCCTCTAATTGATTAATTTTACTGTTTAGGTATTGCTGGTGATTTTATAGAGCCACCACCGACTACAGAAACAGCCAAACCTGCACCTGTAAAGAAGCGAAAGAAAAGTAGATATGATGTTATAAAGGGCGGTATTAGTAGCATTTTGTCTGAGAGCGATGAAGAGAACGACTCGCTTGAATCCACCGCGACTACCAATAAAGAGAACGAGAGTAATGATGAGGAAGATGAAGAAAATGTATCCAATATATTAAAACCGACGAGATATGGAAGAGTTCCAAGGGCTCGCGCTCCGGATTCCTTGGATGCTCACGCTAAGCAAGTGGTAAAAAAGAAAAGAGTGGAGGAGGAGGAAGGTTCTGACAAAAACGAAGAAGATCTCGAACCAGGATCGATTGTAGTAGTGAAAACAAAGACCACTACAGACGATCTCGTGTACAAAGTTTATTTCGTCACCGATAATCAGACGAAACAACAGATCGACTTGTCGCCGAAAGTGTTAAAAGATTTGACCGGTTTAAGTGGAGGTAAAGTAAGAAGCGAAGGGTCCGGCATACAGACGCACAACATTTTGACGATATCCACTCAGAAATTTTCGGATGACACGCAGTTAAATGTGAAAGAGCCTGGAAGCAATAACACCGCCGAAGAACAATTGAAATGCAATCAACCCTCGAACTTGGATATTAAAGAATTGGCATTACCTGATTCCGCATTAAATTCCGGAAATATTGAAATAATAGGTGACAGGATAATTTTGCCATACGATGAATCTTTAACTCAGACTGTCGGGAATCAGAATATAACTGTCTCGCATGAAGATAATAAAATGATCGTAGTAACTGAAAATTGAAACTTTATACATACGTTGATTATTCGTATTGCGCGTCAGCAAGCTTTTATAATCGGGAATATGAAGCTGATATTGTTAATTTCTCCTACTTTGCTTGGGAGTTCGTAATGATAAACCTTATATACCTACTTATGCATTCTTTATTTAAACTCTATTTACAAATTGTATTAAGTAAAAATATGTACGATATTTGTTATTTATAATTTGTATTAATTGATTTTTAATACTACTTCATCATTTATTATATTCGATGTTAAAGCGTCTTGAATAAACGCAGCTTAATTATATATTGTTTAAATTGCATTTTATTTTGGTACCTCTAGCTATTATATCGGACCTTGAGAAAGAGAAATGGTATAGCGTGGTGTCTCAGAAACAAATACCGTTTCTCAGGTCCTTAAGCTTCTGAAATCGAATTAGGTATTAAGGATTAAATCATTTTATTGACGCAATTAAATAGAGTTTGTGTATGAAGGTACAAGCTAACAAAAATCTCATGGCAGTGGTGAGTCATTGTGCGCACATTGTATTGGAGTGGGCGGAGGGTATATGATGGTCGGTTTACAGCATAGTACAAAAGTATCTGACAATCTTTTTATTTCTCAGTTTTGCTACTATCATCAAGTTTCCTTCGTTCAGGTTTAGGACTGACAGAAAACTTGTAGCGTGTTTACAAGTTGAAAATTGTTTCCTTTATCATTAAATTAATGTAGCGTTGGCTTTGGAAGAAATCTCACTTCAGCTCACCTCACTTGCCGTTAAATGCACGTTCTATTTGTTTTGTCTCAGTTCGGTGACGTCACAGTAAGTGAGATTTTGCACCCCCCACTTTTTCATTTGAGTCTATTGAAAAGCATGTGCATATAAATTGAGTTTGTCTCAGAAATGGTGGGGACATTCAAATTTGAAAAGCGGTAAAATCATTTGATGTTTTGATAAGGTTAGGTTAAGTGGTAGAGGGAAAAAGCAACGAATATATGTCACAGAACAACGCACAACAGGTAAATGGTCCAAGTTCAACAACATGAAATCAGTACCACACTAACAAATTGAATAAAGCTGATGGAAGCACCAATCACTTCAGCGCAATGAATTAATTACCACGTGATTATTTATTATTATTAAATTACTAAAACTCTCCGTTACCTTACAGGTAACTGAGGTAACTCCAGGAAGTGCAGCAGATACCTTCCAAGTCTAGATATCATCCCGTAATGTCAGTATCTCTTATAAGATTTTTGTTAAGTTGACAAGATAATTGCTGTTTTGATGTTTACAAACTTTTTTAAAACCTTAATTTTAGGTGACTTTCTATTTTGCTTTTGATACTTCGAGCGAAAGAAATAAAATCTAAAGGTTTCGATGTATTTGTCAACCGAAGTCCGGCTAGTGAAAGCAGTTTTGTCGTTTTCCAATTACAAATTGTTTTCGTTTTATTAGGCAGATTTAATAGTATGCTAACCTCTAATTTAATAAAACCTCCGTAATATAACTTGATTATTTATTACATAGATATAAATATGTATATCCATAACTTTATTATCTAAAATGTACAAAAGAACGGTAATTAATAATAGAAAAGATATACAGAATCACAATTGAAATATAAAATAATTTCACTACAAAAACATAGCAATGTGAAACGAAAGAAAACGTATGTATATATTTTACAAATCAATAAAAGCGCTGTACAAGTTGTTATATACATACTGACTAGTGAATTATTCTCTTCTTTTTCGTGTTGACTTAACCTTGTTCATGCTTAAATTACTCAAACAGATGGCAGACAGATAATTTAAATGGAGATTCAGATACTGAAATGATTTGTTAGGAAACTGAGGATAAATGTATGGATGCATAGGTGTTGGGAACATCAGTCTTTTTACACTTTACATTGGTTAAACATTCATACTATTTTTTTTTCACTTTTACTAGTAATACTTACATATATTATTAATTTTACTTAATTTTCAGTGTCAATGATGGAATTAACAGCTATCACAATTTATTTATACACTATTAAAAAGGTTCATTCTAAAATAATTGTAAAGCTTATGCTACAACATTTATCTTTATAAATATTCCGTTCAATCTGGAAATTCATAATTATTATGTACTTTGTTCTGTTATTTAAGAATAGATTCAAATATTTTCATATTCCTTACAATTACTTTAGTCAAATCGACTATTACGTTGTTTTTCTTGAAATGGTAACAGCTCTTTGGTATTGAAACAGTATAAATATGAAACAGTCTGTACCAATAGAAACATGCGTATTCAATCATGTAAATTTGTTTTATATAATTCTTCGGGTCGTTTGTAATATAATAAAAATCTTATTTACAGCAATGTAACTATCATAGTTATTTCTTTTTTTATATATTATCGAATGCGTTTAAATTATAGCAAGTATGACGTGTTTTGGCAGTTATGAATGTGTTTAAGTCTATTGTGGATCAATATCGGAACTTCTTTCTCTCTATCTCTTTTTTAAGACTGTAACAAATGTGTTTTTTTTTTGTGTAGCCATAGTATAATTAAACTATTAAACGCCGTTTTGTAGTTTACAACGTTCGCTCATCAATTTACTGCTGCTTGTCGTAGGAAGTTTCAGACAATATAAACGTAGAATTTAAATAAATTGGTAATCTATCTTGTTTGGACTCAACTTAAGTAGATGGGGAAAAATGGGAAACTCTCATACATCATTGTATTATATTTTACAAAAGAATTAACATAAAGTATTATTTACGTTATTTATCTCTCAAATACTAGTAAAACATTACATCTATGCCAATTTTATCTACTTCATCTAATCGATTTTGCTATAAAATCTCATATGTAATAAAATTTAGTCAATCAGATACGGGATATTTCGTTACCCCAATTCCTAATAATGTATTAACTACGTATTTGATTTCTTAATAGATAAAAGTGTTTCACAAATGCATATCTTTGTAAAGAAATGCAAATGGATTGCATTTTTTTTTATTCAGTAATACACAACACGCTTTTATAAAGTATAAACAATGAGTTCAACTTGTCAGTACTAACAGGATGCTAATTAAAATGAAACGACACCATCAACAAAGCGTTAACTAATAAACAGCAGCTGTAACTTGATCAGCGAACGTTACCCTCTTCTAGCTGGGCTGCGGCGGTACCAGGGGTGCATTCTGATGTAAAGCACTAACAGGTCGGCTTCTCGGTGCTTGAGCACGTTTCGTTTCGATAGATTCGCTCTGCAGCACCTCCATGTATTCTCGTATAAGGGTGGCTATTTGGAAAGCTTGGGCGGTAGTGAGAATCACCTTACTCTGCTTACAAGCGCTCCCAGTTATGATCATTAGACAATTCAATGCCGGAGAGTAACTCAAAATACTGCTATAGTCGTAGGTGCAGAGCGTGTTCCTCGAACGGTGTTCCAATAAGTGCAGACCGGTTTGATCGACTGCCAACCATAACACTCGCGGCCAATTAGACGTGAAAGATTGCTAGAATCAAATTGTCAAGTGAAAACTTCATTCGGATTGATTAACCTTAAATAATAAACTCGTACCATTACGTCGAATATAATAGCTTTGTGCAGCGGCCAACTTTGTATCAAGTTCAAGAAAGCTTGTTTAGCTTCCGAAGCAGTCATTCCCTTCAAGGATTGATGATGCATTGCAGCGCCCTCTTGTGATAAAGAAGGCACTAATCTAGCTGGAAGACAGTGGCATGCTATAGCTCGATAATCGTTGGACGCATCGTCACAATCACCTAGCTCTAATTGAGATTGCAGTGCTGTTAACATCATCTATGAAAAAAAAGAACATGTGAAAACAACTTATAATTATAATGAATCCGAGAAATACAAACCGCTTCTTTGTCGGTGACTGGAAATCTGTCAGCCCTTAAATCATGAAGGACTTGGTGATATAACAATTCCTTTTCCACATTGTCATCCAAATTTATAAAATTGTCTAAGAATAAATGCTTTTTAAACAGGAAGAAATGATGTTGAGGCCTTGTTCTTTTCGCTGTTCCTGTGTTACTTGTCGCGTTAGCGGCGGATGCGGCTCTGTATCTTTCCCATTTAGCCATAACATCGGCGACTTTCTCTTCAGCCGCAAGACTTCTTTCAGAGTTTCCGAGTACTTCGTAAATAGCATAACCTACGCGATAAATTAACAATGTTCATTGCAAGTACCGAAATTTATCAGTAAAATACCTTTAGCGTCAGATTTTAATCCAATCTTATCTCTAACAATCTCCAAAACATCTCTTGCAGTTGCGGATGGATGGAATTCCACGGAATGGTACTGTCCGTCCATAAAATGGAATCGGGCATATACGGGTCTGCGGTTAATGGTGCACAGAATTTCTTCTCTGGAGGGCGGCCACTGCCTCCGTCTGGTCCCTTGGGTTTTTTGTAGGCATTTTTCCGCGAATCTCGCGAACTTTCCCTCCTCAGTCACATAATCCGAACTGCATCGTTTCAGATGTCCGATCAGGTATCTGCGAATCGCCTTGTGTGGGGGTAAGACCACGGAACAGGCCAGAGATAACAGCGCCCAGTGGCGCAAGTTCACCCTGGAGTTTGGATCCGGATGATCGGTCGTCTGTTTGATGAGTTGCAAGTACAATTCGCAGAGTAAAGATTCTTTACGCATACAGCGCTCGAGTATGGTTTGAAGCAGGGTGATGTGTTCATCTTCGGCTCTTCGGATAACCTCGCCTGGTGGAAAGGGAAGGGTTTTGTCACGGATCTCAACTAACGAACAACCTTTACAAACAATTATATAAAAGGAGTAACGGAAATAAGCTACGGATTAACGCGTAAATCTTGCATAGAACTAGAGAATTATATTATTTTATGGGATATGCATTAAAAATAAATACATATGAAAGCAATAAAATTGTGTGATTGCAGTGATTGTGTGATTATATACGTTACACCTGTATACCGTTTATTTTCATGCATATGATACACGGTGATTTTAAATGATTGACAATGATTTGAATTTCCCGCTCTCGATTTTAGGGCATTGTGTTCAAAATGGCTACAGTTGTCAGTGTTGTGGGCGGCTCGTTAACAAACCGCCCACAACGCTAACATCGTTAACACTAACGACATTACCGTTGACATATATACCAAGTTTACATGCACGTTAAGATCGAGCTGAAGTTCGTACTAAGGTGACCTTGAATAAGTCTTATTCTAGTAACCGTTTACATGTATGAGACAAACGACTAAACATGGCAATAATACCAACAGCTTTCACTCATATTTAATATTACTTAATTTAAACCTAACCTTAGAAATAGTACTTAATACTCTAAATACTTTAGACTTTCAGACTTCTAAGAAAAAGAGGCGTTATTTTTCTATTTTCATTTTTTTAACTTGACCTTACGACAGAAGCGTGTGCAGCGTAGTATTTAGTCCACTTTATTTCGTAACTTATGGTACAGGTAACTTTCAGTATACATGCATTCTTAAATCGATCTCAACAGAACTAGCTCACGTTTTCAAGGATCTGATTACAGTTCGATCTTAGATATTAGTTCGAATAAAGAAGTGTTTACATGATCGAACTTACGAGAGGGCTTAGTTCAAACTAGTGCATATAAGTGTAGTAATACTTTTCTTACATATTTTTCATTAGTTATTATAACAGTATCAATCACCCCTTTGGCACGCCACTGGTAAGAAACACCACGTACCTAACGCGCGGCAAGAAATTCAAACTATCGTCAATCATTTACAATCACATTGTGTGTACTATAGTTCGTTCAGATTTTTTTTTTTTGATATGCATATAGCATATGAGAAACACATACAGCGTTGCCAGTTTAAAATTTGAAAGTTTCTAGAGGGCGCTCTCAAAAATCACTATATTGCACTCGATTTTACAATGAAGCCAGGTCTGCATGAGACACATATAGGAAATACAATTAATTAGAATATCTACAATGATTTCGCGTTTCGAAGGTTAGAATGAAATGATGTATTCAATGTTTGTGTACCTCTTGATCGGCAAATTTTGCTGCCAGCATCGAAATGTTTTGATATTGTAATGCTTTTATTGGTGGCCACTATCGCTATTTCTTACTATCGATAGAAATGAGTCTTAACTTGAAACAATCCATCCATTTTTTTTTTTTTTAATTTTAAATGGAAGATGTTTTTTTTTATTAGTATCGTGAATACGGGTCTTTTAATTAATTTTTAACCAATAGAGAAGCTAGTTTTTGTATTCGCAAAAAAAAAAAAAACATCAGGGCATTATATGCTGACAGCTCTCTGAACCGAATTAACGTAGACCATGCAATGTCTGTTCCATGTGTTGGAACAAACCTTATATTAGTTATCGCAAGACCGGAAGTTAGAGTATGTACTTCTCTTAAAGCAGATGATTTTTGTACAAATTTGGATTTTTTTCCCATTGCCCTACTATGTGCCATCTGGCGATAGGTAAACTAAAGAGCAAAAAAGGCTAAATAGTTTCAGTTTATTAGAACAGGAAATTATTATACAAATTATTCTACTGTGCCAATGATGGCAGCGATTTATTTTCAGTTAACTATTCCTGGTGCAAGTATTATTTGTAATACGGATCGAGATTTTGAAACATTTTCTTTAATAAATAGAAATAACAACAACGAAGTTGTTCCCAATAATAATGTAAGTGATTTAGATATTCAAATATGTATTTGGGTAGAATTCTCTAGAACCCTACTACGTCATCTCTAAAAATTTATGGAATTTTCAGATATAATGATTAGTACAATAATCACAACAATAATTATTCTTCAATAACGTAGTGTTTAAAAATGGATAATTATATGCCGAAGCGCATAATACAATACAATAGTGTGGTTATTTATGTTGAAGCAATTTTACAGTTTAACCTTTCTATGCTTATAATCCAATAAATATTTATTGTGGACATCTTTAAAAGCCTGTCCAACATTCAATGGATGCTGTTCATTGTGTTGCTTATAGTCGATCAATCTTTGCTAATATTAAATATACCCATCAACGGATCGACCGTATGCACACTGCATATGAATACATTACTCATACTGTAAAAATAATCTGAACAATCTATAATATTCTACTACACCAATTATAAACAAAATGGATATTACTTACCATTTTGTCCCAATCCTGCATACTTCAAAATAATCTGGAAGACCTGTAACATGACTTGTTCCTCCGGTTCAGGTAAACGGCTTATACTTTGCGGTAACGGTTGCCTGCTGAACGCCCAAAATGCGTAGTGGAAGCCCTTGTATGTTTCCCCAGTATCACCCCCCATGTTCCTGACGTAATTTATCTAATTTGTGTTTACTCAATCTTCTCAGCGTATTTCGCAAGAAGCTTCCAGCAGCGTCTGTCGGTTTCCTCAAAATTTCACTGTCCACTAGAGCTCTCCTGCTGTTCACTAGATTATGATATAGCCGAACCCGGTCTTCATTTGTCATACCTTAATTTTGTTAAATAAATCAATGACAGGACGATATTAAAGAAAATAAAATATACCTTTTATTTTTTTAGTCGATACTTCACTCTCTGTTATCCATCCAGCTAAATTAGGACAATAACTAGCGATAAGGGATCCGATTTCATTCTTTTGTGTTGTTTCGAAGACGAAGCACTTATGAGTATTATCATTTGGGTGCCTCAATAGAGTTATAGTGATGAAACTGTCACTCGGATCAAGCATAATGCTTTCAACTTCTTGGTAACGGTATTCGTTCAAAACAAACTTATCGTCTGGTTTTATTAACATTAAACCTTCATTGTTAACGCCCAGAATTAATGAATTTCCGTACGACCAATAGCCTCTGTATGTGACAGGAAACATGGTAGTACCGTATAACGGGTATTGCATTACGCAAGACAAATACAGCGCTTTTGCTGTTAGTTCCGATCTACCTGCGCCGTATTGTTTGTGCGCTTGGGCAATTATTGGTACCTACATATTTATACAATAAATCATTCAGGTATAGACAGGTGATATTTCACTTACCCAAACATCGTCTCCGCGTGCTCTGCTTATTCTGTAGGGTAAATATGTATCTATGTCTGTATAATATTCCAATTTACTGCTATTATTCGGATCGCCAAGGGCAACTTGCGCCTGTAAGCCGGCTAATTGAAGGGCAACCTTTTCAGTAACAGGAAAGTCGTCGCTCTAAAAATAGTGTTTATCGTATCGTATGTTATGTTATCACCATATTTCAAGCAAATATGTACCTTTACGACACTGTGAACAGCTTGAGCGTATAATAAATTAACTTCGATGGGATCTTGGCTTAGTTCGCGATTTGTTTTGAATAATCTACGTTTGAATACGAATCTGTTCTCGCCGCCACTGATGGTCGTTGTACTGCGCCTACCTAATGTACTTAAACCAGTCGCAGGCGCTAATTTGTTCTGATTACTAAAGGAGAAGAGTTTTGGTAATTACTGTACTAAGTTTGATAGCATTTGATTAATTAACAAATTAATCAGTTTATCCTCAAACCTTGCTTAAATCTTGAGAAACCGCCGATTGAGGGTTAAAAAAAATAAATAAAAAATATATAGGGTGGTCAGAAAATAGGGAAAGCCTTCTGGTAGGTCATTTTCATTATTAATTCTGAGTCGAAAATCCTTATTCAGCGAAGTTGTATCAGCTTTGTTCTTTTTTTTTTGTTCCTTCGCGTTGCAACAAATTTATGACGCAACGCAATGTTTTATGACGCAAAATTTTGCACCATGACGCAAAAATGATGAGTTTAAAAAACACACAAATAGTTTATGATTGTGACTATATTCATGACAAACTCACGCGTTTTCAGCAAAAAATCCACCTCCACTGGTGATTAGGATTTTCAACGCAAACAGCTACTTATCATGAAGCAATATTGCTCGAATCAAAAATAACAACCATATTGCGTATGGCTTTCTACTGCAACACAAAATACAATACAAAATCTCTACGGCGCATTTCCGCGTGTTTTGCGTTTCAACGCAAAGGGACAAAAAAAACAAAGCTAATTGTCCACAGAATTTTATTCGTATGTCGGTTCTCATTGTAATTTTATGTGCTCTGACGTCAACAAAAAATACTGAAACGCTGGCCTTTTTTTGATTTGCGTTTTCTGTTGCGTTGACAGATGGCGCCACCCCTTCAAAGCGGATATCACGAATTGCTCAAAGAGGGCGCTATTGTTTGTCGTGTCAATTTGCAATGGAAATTTTTGGATGCGAATACATTTCCAAATACAGGGTGAGGCAGAATAACGAGCGATTTTGAAAAAGCTGTAAAAAACAAGAAAATCAATATTTAGGAATAAATTTATTATTTTTTTCTTAAAGAACATAAAAAAGCATTATTTTATTTTTTAAAAATAACTCCGGAAAGATGACGTCCGTTCAGGCGTACATATTCTGCCAATCGTGTTTTGAAACTATTCATAACATTTTGCAGCATTGCTAGGGGAATGTTTTCCACTTCCTGTCGGATCCGTTCTTTCAAGACTTGAATTGTTTGTGGTGGGTTATCTTGAAACACTTTACTTTTTAAGTACCCCCACAAGAAAAAATCGCACGGTGTGAGGTCCGGTGAACAGGAAGGCCAGGTGATGTCCCCATATCGAGAAATCACATGATTTGGAAATAATCTGTTAACAACATTCATGCTTACTCTCGCTGTATGGGAGGTTGCTCCGTCTTGTTGAAAAAATGTTACCTCGTTAACTTCGTAGCGTGCAAGCTGTGGTTCAAAAAAGTTTTCCAACATGTCGGCGTATATTTGTGAGTTTACTGTCACAGCATTGCCACGAGCATCTTAAAAAAAGTGAGGCCCTATGATCCCCGATGAAGACATAGCGCACCACACGGTAACTTTTGTGGAGTGAAGGGGTTGTTGATGCATTTGTCTAGGATTTACGTCACTCCAGTATGTAAAGTTCTGTTTATTGACGTAACCGGACAAATGGAAATGGGCTTCGTCACTCATCCATAAGTTGTTTAAAACATCTTCATCTTGATTAATTAAATCTGAAAATTCTTCACAGAATCGTTGTCAACTCACATAATTCGTGCCTTTAAGAGCCTGCACAATTTGGATTTTGTATGGATGAAGGTGGAGATCCATGTGTAATTTTTGTCTGACGGTTCGGTTTGAAATCCTAAGTGTAGTGCTATGCCGGCGAGCTGAACGACGCGGGCATCGCTCGATCGCAGTTCTTACATGCTCAATATTTTCGGGCGTACGCACCGATTTTGGCTAACCAGGCTTCTTTTTTGTCGTTGACGAAGTTTCCTCAAAGTTCCTAACCCATTTTTTAATGGCACAGGCAGACGGCACTGGTTGATTGCGATTAATGTTAAAATGATTTCGAAAGGCACGACGCACGCGCGCTGCTGAGGGGTCCAACGATCCATTGTTACTAAATGCTAATATCAAGGAAACATGGCCGATAGCGTCCCTACCACCTCCGAATGACACAGCGCGAATCGCGGGCTTTTTAAAATCGCTCGTTATTGCTGCCCCACCCTGTATAAACACGCGCGCGAACGAGGACGAATCAGATCCCGAGAGTTACATGTATGAGTTAGAGAATAGAGAATTAGTTTATAATAGTTTTTAGTAGTGTTATTTTATTAGACTGTACTGTAGCAATACTTTTTACTAAATATGTCACCTGTGTGCCCAGTAAACAAAATTCCAATTTCCTGCAATCATATTTAGTAACTTCAACCTAAGGGTATTCAAATAACTATTAATATAATACCAAATCGTAACTTCAAGCTTTAATGTTGAACTTACTAAAAATAATTGCGGGAAATTTGAATTTTGTTTAGTGGGTGTGTAATAATTTGAACCCTTAAAACGTTACAATACTATCATTGATCACGCGACTTTCAGGAGGATACAAAGGCTAGATACATGTACTGTTCTCTATTCAACAACAATGCTTACATTTCCCAAGCTGCGATGATATCATAAAGAAAATGATGCGCCCTAACGTGTTCTTCGCCATCAGGTCTACTTTGATAGATTGCCCATCCATCCAAAGTCCTCAAACCGAGCCGTTCCGCTAATTTCCTGGCCGCATCTCCAGCTGTATCGGTCGGATGTACATCTATCGCCTTGGTGCGACCATCCAAGAAAAAGAATCTACATACTATAGTGCCAAGTCTCTTCATAGCCTTGATAATTATAAAAAAAATAATTAAAACCTGAACTACAGAAACTGCCAATGTGATCTTACCGCGACCTCTACAGATGACGGCGGGTACTCTCGAACGGAAACTTTCGTGTTCTTGCAATTATCCAAACACCATTGAACGTACTGCGCAATTCGTCCCCCTTGGGCTAAATTCTTTCGTAAGAAAGATAAGAAATATTTGTGCAATAGTTTTGACGGTTGAAAAGAAACAACGCATAAACATAACAACAGCCATATGCGTTCCGTACTTTCGGCTTGCGGGTTATTCGTTGCTTGCCGTATACACTGGACCAGAACTTCATCTCGTAACTCTTCCCGTTCTAAAGCATATCCTATAATGGTTTGAATGACGGCGAGTTCTTTCTCTACGTTCAATTCGCCGCGTGTATACTTGCACAAATCCTTAAATGGTAAAGAGGTAGTAGATTAATTAACATTTAACATCGATTTGAAGCGGGTTCTTACTCTGAATATGGTGCATGCGATGTTTACGTTATCAGGATCATACATGTGGATATGCGAGGTAGGTATGGTATTCCCCTTATAATATATCACCATTTCGTATTTTGGAACCAATTCCGAGCTTTGCCGCTTTCTCGTGAGGGTCGCCATTATGGTTCCCTCGGGGCTACGTTCGTGAGAATTGAAATAGGTTTCGGCGAACTCCACCATGTCGTGATAAGTCTCCTCGACGTTCGTGTCTTTTTCTTGAGTTTCTGTTAGCTCTTGCAATTTCTTCTCCACCCTGAATTTTCTTCTCTGTTCACGTTCTGCGTTACCCAAATCCTGTTCTTGCGAGAATCTCCACGATTGAGGCTAGGTGAAATAAAGTGATTATAATTACAGCGCCATCTGTTGGTAAACAGTAAAACTTACCCCTGTGCTGTTACTCCTCGATAGTGGTGGACTTTGTGTAGGTGATTCAGGAGGTAATCTTGGCGGAGCCGGCAATGGTGGGGGCGAAACACATGTCGGTTCATCTCTAGGCAATACAGCTTCGTAAATCGGTTCGTTGCTGTCCTTTTCAGTTTCGGGCGTTGTGATAGGCTCCGTGATCGTTGATGGCTTCCTGTGATGGGGAGGTGGAGGAGGTTCTGTAGGTTCAGGTAGCGATGGAAGTCCCATTTTCGGTGGAGTAGGCGTTTGTTGCTGTTGCTCTTGTGCCAAGCCTTCTAATTCTTGTTGAATCACTGTTTCCAATTCTACGTCCAAGTCTTCTACTAGTTCGTTCATTTTTTCACCTATTTCATCGATTATGTGATTGCGATTTTGCGGGTGAACGTCCGAGAGGAAAGCGAATAAGTTGTCCAAGTCAACAGCTTCGGAGGCCGGCTCCGTTAATCTTGGTTTCATTTGTTCGGCCATGTGCGATAATGCGGCGATTTCCTTTTGTGCAGCTCTAAAAGGAAATTATTATGTTATGGAATGTTAGACTATTTCATACTGAATGGGGATAACATAATTTCGCAAACAACAAGAGAAAAATAGATTTACTACAGAAATATTTAATTATTCTGTGTTATGCTCAATAGCACTCAAAATCAATGTTAGAATAATGACTACAGTGGCGTACTCTCTGTAAGTTTGCAGTTCCGCCAGCACACCAACCAATAATTGACCTTCCTTCTTTTTATCTCTGCGCTGGTTTAATTTTATAAACGTATCTAATACCCAACGAAAGAAATTCAACAAAACAGGCGCGCGCCTATTTTTGGGTTTTCTGCTGCGCCGGCATTTCTAGGTGCGAATACATTCGTAAATATAAGAGCTTCAGGTTACTCTAGAATAGAGATGGTACGACCTGCTCCTTATGTGGAGCAGGTGTACCAGAGCTATTTTTTATTACACTAGGACTAGTAGAAGCAAATGTGGCGAAGTGGGAAGACTGATATATTTGAATATTCCTAATTTAGTCGGGTGTTCTACTAGAAGGTGCTCCTTGCGTGTTGTTTTCTTTCGTCGGTCCCTTTACCCGACAACATTCCATTTTTCGAATATATAATACGCTTCAGGTTCAGATTTTCTTTTGTTTCCTCTTTTGTATTTTTTTTGAACATTTTTTTGTTCATTTTCTTTGCATTTATTTTATTTTTATTTGCTTTTTCGTTTTTTTCACTTTTTTAAACCTTTCTTATCTTTTATTTTCTTAACATTTTTCCATTTTTTACCTTTTTGCATTTTGTCTTTGTTACTTTCTTTATCCTTTTTTCATTTTAAAAATCCATTCTTTATTTGTTTTTTTACAGATGCATATTTTTCATTTTTAAAAACTTCTTCGCATTTTTAAAAAGAAATCTGATATTTTTTTTCTTCTTTCTTAATTTTCTCCAAACTTTTCTAGCATTTTGTATTAATTCTACATTTTTTCATTTGTTTATTTTTTACAATTTTTCTATTACTTTTTTAAAAAAAAAAGCGAGGCGTGCAGTGCAAAAATCACAGTTTTTAACTTTTTTATACAGTTTTATATTTTTTTGAACTTTTTCGCATTTAAAAAAAATCTGATATTTTTACTTCTTTAAAATTTTCTCAAACCTTAACATTTTTAAAGATTATTTTTAACATTTTTCCATTTGTTTATTGTTTACATTTTTTCCATCACTTTTTCAAATATTTCACTTTTTTTTTAAAGCGAGGTATACAGTATATAAACCACAATTTCTTACTTTTTACCCTTTTTTCTCGTTTTTTAATCATTTTTTTTTCCTCTTATACAGTTATACATTTTTTCCAGTTTTTTTAAACTTTTTCCGCCTTTCTTTCTTCTGAATTTTTTCTTCTTTTTCTTTCTTTCATTTTCACTCTTTTTTATTATTTTTTTTTATTACTATCAAAAATATTTCACTTTTTTACAAAAAAAAAAAACGGGGTAACGATACACAAACTATACTTAAACCTGTCAAGTTCTCAAAATCAAACCAGAGTCAAAACAAATAAACTCTGTAACAGGTCACAGAAAACTGAATCTGAAGAGGTATTTTCTACTCTGAGAACTGGTTAAAGTTTAGGACCAATGCGGGTGCGGATGTACTGGTGCAATAGCTCCGACTCCGGCACTCTGGCTCCATCTAGTTCAATCGAGTTCGTGGCTGCATTCAGTTCTGCACACCTGCACCCAGCAGTTCGATCCCTACTCCAGAACCAAGCACGCCAAATATAAACACGAATATATAAATATAAGCACGAAAGAGGACGAGCTAGTTTACATCTGAGAGCTGTAGCGCGAAAGCCCAAGTGGGGTTACGTGAACAAGCGGTGAAAATAAATAGTAGTATCTAAGTGAATTACTTTAAAAAGTGTTTTTAGTAGTGCTTAGTTATTTATTAACTAGTGGTTTTATGAACTTTAATTCATTTTTATGTGACCGTAAGTGTAGAAATGAATGCTTTTTATTCATTTTATCGCCTGTGTTAATAATTTGAACCCGAGAACGTTACAATATGTTTTAACCATAAATTTATATTATTTGATAAAAAAATGCACTCACATAGTTTTGTAGTTCAGAAATAAAAAAAAACGATTTAGTAAAAATTTCAATCAAATATGGGAAAAAGTGTAAATTTCATGTTAATAAATTATCTAAACATACCTCATGTAATATAAAAAAAATATCTACATTTTGCATCAAACAGTTTAAAGAAACACAACATCAAGTACCTTTCACTTTGCTCCAATTGCAACTTCCTCTCCTGTTCCTGTTCCTGCAACGCCAGTTCAGCTTCTCTCGCCTTTCTCTCCTCTTCCATAATTTCTCGTTTGCGCATCTCCTCCTCCACCCTTCTCATTTCACGCAGAGCCGCCGCAACTTCCCTTGCGAAAACGCCCCTCAAATGACTCTGAATTACGATCGCCGCTCTCCTCTTCCTAAGGAACTCGATTCTCAACTTCCATCCCTTGTAGGCGTGCTGGATACGTAGCACGGCGTTTCGCGTGTGCAAATATTCTTCGCGCGCCTTATACTTCTTGTACGTCTTCTGTATCAGTATAGCTTTACTCGTTAGCATTTGATTGCGAGTCTCCTCTAACGGTTCGTGAACATGAGATCGCATAAACACCTTTCGCTTTCCGATTTGCCACTCCGATTTAGTTATATTCCTGCTGTTAATGATAGACTCGCAGCTCGCCCGCGGATCTGTCGGCAATTTCGTTTTCGAGAGGCAATGGTACCTTGTCACGAAATCCTCGAAGTTCATGTGAATCGGGAATCCCTCTTTACGTATCCTGATGATGTCTAGCATTCCTAAGTATTTGAGTTGGTCTAATACCAGGTTATCGTCGTAATTGTCTGGGTGTTTGTGGGCGTTCGGTTTTATACATCTCACGTACCAAGGAGTGGTGGACTGCAGTACGTCTATTAACGATTGCAACTGATGTCGGAAGGTGTCGGAGACCGTAGGTTTTCCTTTGCTAGTACCTCGTTGTACTGTTGATGTGCCGTTTGCTAGATAGAATAGGAATGATTAAAATTACGAGTCTGTGGTTCCACATTTATACCTACTCATAACTCTAGCATTAATGGCGGTTTGGAGATCTTGATATGCGCTGAGGTTTTGAACAAATTCGTTGGTGCTACGCGATATGATGTCGAAAAATACGTCTTGTTGTACGTCTCTATTTTTGTCGACAAAACCTTTTACGGAATACATTACAGTGCCAGCGTAATGTCGCACGCCGAACTCATTTTCCCATTTGCGTTTGTCTTCGCCTGAAATAGATAATTCAGTTATTATTCATTCATACAATTATAATTATATATTTAGTGGGTAGGAGTCAGTTTGTTAGAATTCAGTATCAGTCGGAATTAAATATCACTCAAATCAAATCTTCTAACTTGCAAGTTGAACATGGAGTTCCTCAGGGTAGTGTATTAGGACCTTTTTTATTTTTAATTTATATGAATGATATTTCAGACTTTCTATCGAATTATGACGTCATTATGTATGCGGATGATACTAGTGCAGTAGTTTCATGTGATAATATATTAAATAGTGAAAATAAAGTAAATTCATTGTTGTGTTACATGAACAATTGGTTTGCTCGGAACGGGTTGCTTTTGAATGCTGACAAAACAAAATATCTTATTTTTCACAATGCTCGTAACAAAACGCAGTTTAGTACTCATGTGTTTTCAAATAATGTTGAAATAAATCGTGACTCTGAAATTAAGTTTCTAGGATTATATATTGACGATGAACTTACATGGCGTACACACTGCTTTAAACTCATTAGTAATTTGAATTCCACGTGTTATCTGCTGCGTAACCTGAGAAATTTTATTGACGTGAACAGTTTACTGTGTTATTATTATGCTAATGTTCATAGTAGACTGGTTTATGGTATAACAATCTGGGGTACATCACGCGTTTGTAATGAAGTTTTTTTGGCACAAAAGAGAATTATTAGGTGTATGGCTGGTATAAGCAATATGCAATCATGCAGGCCGTATTTTAAGCAATGGAAAATTCTTCCATTGCGTTCAATATATACAGTCGCGAGCAAATGTTATAGGCACCCTAAATTTTGGGCGAATATCACAGTAAAAAATAAAAAAATAAAAACTTGTAGGTAATACATTATGAATATGTAGTATTTTAAGGGATCTTATTAATTTGTTACATATTAGAGTGTTTTTAGTACAGCTATAACACTTTTTTGATGGGAGGGGGAAAGTGACATCTCGAAGACTTGAAAACATATAAAAAAAATAATAGATTTACAAAAGATATCTATAAAGACTATTGTAACCATAAAGACGATTATATAAACGCTGAAATATCTGTCACAAAAAAAAATGCAAGAAACATGAAACCCATTAATTTTGTCAAAGGTGCCCTATAACATTTGCTCGCGACTGTATATACGAGCTATTAGTATACATATACAAGAATAAAAATCACTTTATTTGTAATAATGAGATTCATCAATATAATACCAGATCTAAGTTTAACTCCCATATACCTTCACATTCATTAGTATTGAGCGGTACTTCACCCTGTATATTTGGGTTACGTCTTTTTAATGCGTTACCATATAACCTTAAATCAATTCCAAAGGAAACACGTTTTAAGTCTGAAATTAAGTCTTTTCTCATACGAAATTGCATTTATTCAACTGAAGAGTATTTTGACGGTATTGCACGAATGGCAGCGACTAGTGACGGCTAAAGAATGTAATTTTGTTTTGTTGTAATTTTATTGTTCTTTGTTTTGTTTGTGTATATGTGTATTGTATGTATGACGTTTCATATACACCTTTTTGTGTGTCGAATGAATAAAGCTTATTATTATTATTCAAGAATTAACTTTCAAAGTAGTTTAGTAAACTGAAGTCGAAAAACAAGATAATTATCCTGAAAAGAAGTTGTGAAAATCCACACATTTTCTGGTTTAAGTCCCAAACCAACCTCAACGCCAAACGCCATTTTGACGATAATCAGGTATTTGTTTAGATTTCACTAAACAGCCCTGCTCTTGATGCACTTGGTTCAAAAACTATTGCCGAACTTAAAAGTTTTCTTCAAGCTTTTCGGTAACATAAATGATACCGACGCAGCTATTTTCCTTAATTGATTTAATTTTTTCTAATGAGACGTGTGATTTAAAATGAATAATAGAATGGTTATACACGAAGCGTGTAACAAAAACACTTTGAGGGTGTAAAAAAATATTGTTACTGTGTGACCTACGCTATCTCAAAGAATAATAAAGTGATCAGAAGATCTGCTGAGGTGCTTGACTTAAGAACTTCAGAGTTGAGAATACCTATTTTATTAGAGACCGTGAAAAAATGACTTCAGCTTGATATGTGGCTGTTATATTCAGTTTATATTCCCATTTAGAGATATGTATTTTGGAGTTGGTACCATTTAGGGACGTTGTTTTTGTGCTCCTGCGCATGTGTGCTACACATGAGCGAAATGTAGTGTAGAGAAATGTACACGTGAAAGTTAGAGAAATAAAACTACTTATTTTACTATGGGTTCGTGTTTTCGTTCAATTATAATTTACAATCCGCATGCTTAGTGACATATCTACATACACAACAGTGGGCGTTCCTACTTATTTATATCAAATTAAAGAATTATACAAACTTCAGAGCACTAATTGTACAACTTTTCTGAATCAATTTAACGCATTTAATTGATAAATACACAAATTTCGGCTTCTTATACATTAAATACGGCGTGGATCACAACTCAGTTGTGAAAAATGCGATTCCTACTGTATTGCTAAACAAACGTAAATACAAATTTATTATGAACACGGAATTTAAAACATTTTAGGTGCTACATAGGTGTAGTGCTCAATGAACCTACAAAAGATGTTCATAGTGCAAAGATTGCAAGCTTCTTACAGTATGAAATCATAAAGGAATTAATGTATGTTTGCTAATTACTGTAATAATTTTAAGAGAAAGTCGATTCTTATACGAATCTACATATACTCTGTAATGGGACACCTAGAATGTATTTTATTTTAAATTTGATTTATTATTTACTTCCTTAATAAAAGATATTCGATTTCTTTCTATTCATGTAAACATACAAAACATGTAGAATTTGTAACGTATTTTTTTAGTCTCATTAAACTGTGCCGTGACGTAAGCTGGTCCAAGAAAATAATGGACAAATAAAGATAGTTCGCGCGATCACAAGACATCGTAGGTACGCAAGCGAACAAAAGAAAAATATAATTAGAAGTTATCCATACTATTATACAGGGTTATTATTGCATAGCACTTTTCAAAATAAAGGGGTGAAAGATATACATGAGTAATGCCTATATACAAAAAATTACGGTTCTATGTGCATGTTGTAATTTTCCAAATTTTAGGGCCCAAAATGTAGTTAAAGACGGCCCACATCTGTGTTTACCGTATGTATGCACATAAATCTGATAAGAAATGAATTTCAACCATCTGTAAATAAACATCGAAAAAATTAAATGCTAGGCATAGTGAATTCATTCAAAGCAGATGTTATTTACACAAGATTTAAACTGAGATAAGACAGAAGAACCAAAATGCAAACAAAGCAGTCAGATGTTTTCTTTTACGATGTGCTTTTGCCATGAACACGTGTATCACGTAAAATACTAGTACATTTTAAAGGTTAAATTTGTTTTAAAATAAACTTATTATGTTTGCAATAAAACTAATGTATGATTTTTAACTTTATGTAGCGTGTTTCAAATCTATACGCTGCCATTGCAAACGCATGCATCCACTGCGAATAGCAAGTGCACACTAAATGTAATCCCAACGTTCAAAGTGTAGCGACGACTGATGGTTCACCGGTATGCTAAATGAGTCAGGGCCGGACTCGAATAAAGAAAAATCATTTTCTCGGTACTCCGTATACTTAGAACCGTAATTTTTTGTATATAGACATTGCTCATGTATATCTTTAACCCCTTTATTTTGAAAAGTGCTATACAATAAAAACCCTGTATAATCAATATTCACTTATTATATAAAGACATTAAAATTTTTTAAAACGTCGTTAAACTAAGAAAATTGCCTTTCATTAAGCCATAAAGCCACTAACACTTTATCGTATAATAGAATATATTGGCTAACTAATAAACTCAAGAAAAAGAAAAAAAGGTCGTCATCCCGCGTCCAAAGCAAGTGGACGTGCCGTTCGGCTGGAGAGCGGTTGGAGAAGAACCCATATTATTGAAAGTGCATAGCGTAGCGAGCTAATGTTAGCCCCGTGATTGCTGAGTGCCTTGGCTACCGTTTGCTGCCGGAGAAGATCGGATAGAAAATAATGAAAATGAAAAAACTAATATTTAAAATTACCCTTCAGTTTGTAAGTTAAAATATCTTAATTAATTGGGTTATTCAACCTTACCTTTAACGTATCTTTCGTGATTTTCGAATTCCGCGTGTAAATTTGAAATATACGAAGCGTCACAACCTCTAGGCAGATGGCACTGCTCAGTCAATAACCGTAGGATACAACGCGGCGGTTTCTCCAACAGTTCTAAACATAATGTGTTGTCAGTAAAAGCGATGTGATTATACTGAATTTCTTCCTCCTTATACTGTAATGCAAACAACAAATAAGAACACAAAATCTCTGAGAAAAAGCAATTAATTGCACTTACAATGGATTGCTCCAACGCAAAGACATAATGATTAAAAAACTTGTGCAACTTTTCGTTAGTGTAATTAATGCAAAGTTGTTCAAAGGAATTAACGGCGAAGTTTTCAAAACCGAATATATCTAGCACGCCCAAGAAACGAGTAGAATCTTGTCCGGGATTAGTGCAGGTATTGATGTGGTTCACCAACCAAGCAAATGTCCTGGAATACAAGGCCTTTGCCATGGCGTGTCGATTTTCTCCAGCCTAAAAAAGCAACATATGCAGTCGGTTATTCACTAATACGTTGTCATGCTATAAATACCTCTTGCAACTTCAAAGGTATTTCAGTTATATTCCCCCTAACATTAATTTGTCGTATCAAAACTACTTGCCGCAGACTTTCCAATTCTAAACCTAACAATTCGGAGACGATAGTCAAGATATCTTCATCTTCAGGCGTCAATTGGCATTTTTCCCCATCAACGTCCTGAAAAGCCGAGTAGTCAATACTAAATATACCATTTTAAAGAATCAATCTTACTTGAAATTTTAAATTCCCGAGCCAAAGTATAGCCGATAGTGTTTGAAAAATACCGTGACACATATGGGGAGGTACTTGTAAGACGTTGAAAGCTAATCTTAAGTTATCTAGACGTTTCGCGTCGCAGTCCATCTTTATGCAACCGGATTGATTGAGATAATTGTAGAATTCCGCTTCCTTTAAGTGCAATTGATTTGCCAGTTCTTTGTTGTGCTACAATTAGTTAATAATAATTAGCAAAATTTGCTTAGAGATGTGTGAGTAAGAGTTATTGTTACCTTTGCGCCTTCTACTAATTGGTAAAATACGTGATAGTTTCTTTCTCCCGGTCCTTGAAACGTTATCCTCGACTGTTCTAACAAGTAATCTTGTATGATGCAACCGGCGATCATCCATCGTGAATCAAAACAAACTTGCATAAACTTTCCGAATCTGCTTGAATTATCGTTCCTTATAGTCTTAGCATTTCCTGAAAATAGAATTATTTTTTCAATATTATTAGCTAGTTATTAGCTCTTTATTTTCGTATTCTTAACATGAAATTTCTTCGATCTAGTCATTACGCCATCCCTGACCCCTGCGCGTCAGAAATTAATTACTCAAGGGAATTGCTTGAATTTCTAAGTTAGAAGCTACTGTAACAAATAAGATTTTATTCCCACAAGAGACCGATGTCTCCGATCTATCTATTTCACTATTGATATTCGCAGGATATTAAGGGCAGATTGTACACCCACCTGGAGTTAGGATTTGAGCGTACGTTTTCGACAATGTTAGTGTAATCCGTTGCTTCTTCACCAAGGGGACTCTTTTGGCTTGTTAAAAGGAAATATACTATCTGTTACCTATTATATCACCGCGTGGATATCTGGTTATTATCCTATTGACCGGTAGATATTTTACACTTAATAGTTTAAGGTTAAAAACAGAATACAAATATAAAAACTATGCGTCAAAAATTACCTCTTTCATCCTCTGTTCCGTTATTGCAAAAGAGTGCATTGTTTCTAGTGATGGGTTGCTACGAAGTAAACTGCTATTTTGTAGCAGTTAACAACCGTTAGCAAGTATTCAATATCAAAAGAAACTCCTACTTTTTGTATGTATGTATGTAAGTATCTCCACTCGTGGCTGAAGCTTTAAGCAGCTGATCCTGAACCATCAGTTATTAGAAGCAATGAAAGAAATGCATATCCCGGATAATTAATGTCACTGGCAAGAATGACACTAGAACAATCAGAAATGGGACTAAGACAAGAGCTCTGTGGCTGAGTGGCTCTGGAGAAAGCTATAGCGCAGGCGAATATCAACAGAGGAGGGCTAATATGTCATAAGAGACATCAGTGTATTGCATACGCTGATGATGTTGCTATTATCACAAGAGGCGTGAAAGAAATGCGGAGGATAATTAAGCGCATGGAAAATTCAGCGAAGAACATGGGATTGGCTATAAGCGAAGAAAAAACAAAATTGTGCAAAAGCAGTAATCTAAAAGTAATGACAGAAAAAGGAGAAGACCACAAGTTGAAGTTTCCGATATCTAGGCACAATATTTAGTAGATAGCCAACCATATATGAGGAAATTAAAGCTAGACTCACAGCAGGAGATAGATGCATAGGGCAGCTAAATTTCAATACTAAAAGATGAAGGAAGTTATATAAAACAGTTACTAGACCAACAGTAATTTTCGGCTGCTAGGTGTGGACCATGGGGAAAGAAGAGGCGCAAGGAATGGAGATATAGGGAAGAAATGCCCTGAGGAAAATCTTTGGAGTTTAAAGATTGCAAGCTTTTAGGAGGAAACGAGAGTATGTAGGTTCGAATCCTGCGTGAGGTAAGTTTTTCTTGGGGAAAAATCCTCTTAATTATTACAGTTATTAGCAAAAAAAAAGATTAATTCGTTAAAAGAATTCTATATCCAATCCTCAAAATTTATTATTATATTTACAACCGATTTCGGACTAAGCCATTATCAGGTGTAAAACGTCAATACAATTTTGAAGCTACGTCGCTCATATTATAGTTTAAGTTAACACTATTTAATAAACAATAATAAAAATAAAACATTATACAAACAGTAATAATTTGTTACAAATTTAAAATATTTTAATTTTAATTTAAACGTGTGTTGTATATTATTTTATTTAGAAAATTGAATGATTGATGGCCTAGTCCGAAACCGGTCGTAAATATAATGATAAATTTTGAAGATTGGATATAGAACTTCATTTTCTTTGCTTCCAATACTTCAAATTAAAATCCACCCATCCAGAACTTACAATAATTTGGAGAAAGGTTTAAGGATGGCACATGAAAAAGAAGACCAAATAAAGAGTTACATGAACTTTTCAAGGAAGAAAGGATTGTGGAAGTAGTGAAAGCACAGCGCTTAGGTGGATGGGGCACATAATAAGGATAAGCGACCATAGAATCTCAAAGATGGTCATGATGTGAAGTTTAGACGGAGAAAGAGTTGGTAGCACGAGACAAACAAAGATGAAATAAAGGGGTGGAAGAAAATACACGAAGAATCCATATTAGGAACTGGATGAGAGGCAAGAGACTGTGGAGCAAGCCAAAAAACAACTAGGCCGGCAGAGCTTTTACATACACACATACACTTTACTTTTGTCGATTTATATTCTTTCAGTTTCTGTATTAATTCTTGTACTATGCTTGTATGCTAATAAACCGTTATTACTAGTAATTAAATATTTATCATTTTATGAGTATTCATGTATTGTATAACTTTTCTTTTCTTTTTTGACAGTATTTATTATTAAATACTTTATTTGTTCATTTTTTCGGTTCGGGTTCTTAGGTCGTAAATTGTAATTGGTAATAATAAGCTTTTTTAAAGTTTTATTTACACAGCGTATACACGCATTACTGCTTGCATTAGAGCATTTTTAAGTTCCACTCATAAATATAAAACTTTCATTAAACACTAAAATGTTTTATTCTTTTTTTGCACTCTGCACATTTATTTTTATTTCTTCTTCCATGTTAATATAAAAATGTTTTCATTTTTTTGTGTAAAGTCCATTTGTACTGGCACATTAAGCTTGGTTTAATTTTAAGTAGCTCATTTAGGGTGGCATTTCATATTTAATGTACACACAGCGAACGTCAGTGTCGCTTAAAATTAAACCAAGCTGTGTGTCGGTGCTTTGTCAAGATATAAATAAAGAATAATGTATGAATGTATACAGCAAACAAGCGAACACGACATTTATGCAAGCGAGCGATTCGTAAATATTAAAATAGGAACTTTTCTCCCGTTTAATTTGCAGATCGCTCGTCTACATATTTTAAATACCAGTACCATTTAGACACACACACACACAAAAACTTTTATATTAAGTAGAAGAAAAAAAAAGAGAAATAAATGTTAAATCAGATGCAAAGCAATATACAATGCGAGATGACAGGTATATAGTTGAATTGTAAAGCCTTTCATATTACTAATTAATCAAATTTTAAAAATTAACAGCCAAATTTAAATTTCCCGCCACAATTTTTAGTGAATTCAACGCAAAGGCATTAAAATAACTATCAATGTAGTACAAAATGGTGGGTAATTTTATGTGTCAACGTTGAAGTTACTAAGAATAATTGTGGGAAATTTAAATTTGGCTTTTAGGGAGTGCCTTCTTTCCAAATACAAATGAAAAATTTTAACAAATCGTATGATTAGTACGGTTTTGCATTACCTTATTTTTATTTGTATCCACCTTAGTTCTTTGTAATTATAGCTATGTTCAAAAGATATGTACATTGCCGTTGATCACTTAATTCTTGTAAGGTTATGTTAATATTTTATGTTTATATGATCTATTCATGTTTACTTTTCTTATTGATACATGATTTTATTTTGTTTAGGCAACCATTCTTACTTCTTACGTTAATGTATACACAGTTTAGTTCATTTGTTGTCCTGTAAATAGTGTTGGACAAATATAGTTTATTATTAATACGACGTAAAAAAACCCAAAAACAAATATAATACATTGCACAATGAAAAAATAGTATTGAAACGCAGAATATGAATGCTTCCACACACATTATCGCAAACACTTTACTACATCAGACGCACTTTTCAAAAGCAAATCTATCACCATCAACAGTAGCACAGAATTCCAAGAGCAATTCGAAGTTCAATGTTACTGTAGATGATAATACCTTTGCTACTGAAACGTGCCAGATGGCTCCAGTGTAATAAAGTTTGTATTTAGAGTGTGTAGTATTATCAGCATCACAGTTTTGAATACTTTTATCAATAAATGCTTCCAACAATCAGTTTTTCTCCTAAGTTTATACCTTCGAAAGAAACAAAATAAGATTTATAGTTGCGGTCAATGGTAAAAAAAAATCAAATGTTTAACTTCTTTATTTTCGCACTTAGCGCGTACTAAATAAAAGAAAATGTGGAAATGTGTATAAATAAGTCTCTTTTATGGTTATAATTTCGCCCAAAGTGATTTCGTTCCATTGATTTAATAAGAACTTTTTTAACAAGTAAAAGTAAAAAAACATATCCTGAGGTATTTATTTGCAACGTGAATCACATTCTCGCATCTGTTCGTCTATACTAACGATACCAAAACTATTCGTTGAAATTGAGTATCAGATCGGCAACTTTTATCTTGTCGAGGCTGTACATATTACAAGATTTGATGCAGCCAATAATAACTTTCCATTTAAGTTTATAATTAAAAAGCAACGGAAACAGCGAAAAAAAAAGGATGATATAAGTTAGACGTACATTGAAGGCTGCTTTCATGAAACAAATTAAAAATCTCAACTTTTGCGGGCACGTTCCAAAATAACAACGTGCAGAGAAAAATAAATTTTCATCTTTTTAATTGAAAAGCTGCGATTAATGCTATACAGACACGTTTTTACAGCGCTTACTCGACATAAAATGAACAATAGCAGTTCGTTAGCATCAAATTTGTCTGCTTGCTGACATTTTCGTATCGCTTTTTTTTTCCCCTTTCCAACTTCCTAAATTGCGCGATATTTAAGGTCAAAGTTTACCTGCATTAAATATATGTTAAAAAATAACTACGGCGATTTCATAAATTGCATTTTATTTATTAATTTATTTTCCTGTTTGGAATGAAAATAATTAGTGGACTAACCAAACGCTTCTAGAATCGTATTTGCTTCCAAAATTTGTTGTTCCACCCAGGTTGATACACCACTCGTTACCGAGCATAAATACTGCAATATGAATCTTGTATTTTCAGTCTTTCCAGCACCACTTTCGCCACTGATGACCAAACTTTGATTTTTGCTACCACCTCCAGGATTATCAGTCTGCAGAGATGCGTAGGCTGCTTCCCCAAGAGCGAATACGTGCGGTTCGATAGATCCTAATTTCTTTCCTTGGTACTTCTTAACATAGGTCTGTAATGTAAAGGAAAATCTGTGTTAATCATCATAAATTAAGAACTTTTATTTGTTATTATTCTAATATTAATGTAAACACTAAAATAGTTTTCGAATAGTCGTTAACTTAAATACTTCTGTAAATTTGTGTATGTGATTTAATTGAAATTAAAAAGGATAGCTACTTAATCAAAAACTACAAATGAAGGGCAGAGAAATGTCAATTTTGTTCCTTTGATTCCTTTGCGTAATAAAACATTGTGTAACATCATAAAAAAACAAAGCTAGTTAATATTGAATAGATTAAATTAAAACTACCGCTATTTCTATGAAATTATAAAAAAAATGCACCGGTGTATTGTGGGTGATCTATATCACCGCATACATGCGTCAGAAAAGATCTGTGTGTGTTTAATTACCAAAAATAAAATCAGAACAAATGCTTGCGAGCAATATCTCTTATTTTTCCATTTACAATGAAATATAACCCAGTTTAAACACTACCTAATCATAACTCTTCTAATCAGAGATAAAAAAAAGGGTGAATATTATGGAAGAATACATTGAATTTTTCATTCGACGTTGTTCGATGCCGATCAATTTCAGCCAACATGTCAGTACAACAATGGTCCCTGAACAATAGGGAATTCAATAAAGACCGCCAAATGACGGCAAAACGGGAGGGTTCGAAACTTCATTAGGGGTGTGCCTGCTTAGGCCGGTTCATTCATAGAAATTCTGATCTATATTTACGCGATAGGGTGTTAATTACCGGGTGTTTTAGGGGTGACATAGTCCGGTTGATGAGGTGATGAAAAGAAGCTAAGCTAAGAAGTTGATTTGGATTGGAAACTAAAAAGGGATTTCTTTTTGTGTATATCAATTTTTTTAGCCTTGTCTTGCATGTACACGATGTTAATAATTAAATGCGAATGGAGGGGGTGTTTTAGGTAGGCAACTAATCTAACAAAGTCATACAGTTAAAGCCTTTTTTGATCGAATACCTTTAACTCATATTTATAAATATTTAAAACCGTGCATTTTATTGTCGAAGCTAAGACGTTACAAGCATTAGTGTTGTACCTAATAATTTTTTCCGTGTTTGTAACCGCCAGCTGTCAAAACTTGACCTATTGTGAAATGAAAGTGGCATTAGTAAGTATCTGTAGTTGCATTTGCAGTTTATTGTGTGGAAATACAACGAATAAATACGAATAAGATTCACATGGATGCATTCAAATAACAATAATTATTCACAAAAAGCAAATGTCGTCCACGTCAAAGATGTAACAGAAAAAAACATGTTCTGCAATGTTAGGTTTTAGAAGAATTGTTCATTGCGGATTACAACTATATGACTTTGTTAGATTGGTCGCCTATCTAAAATGCGCATATAATTATAAACATAGTATACATAAGCAGACATTTATTTCAAGTAACATCGATGTTACATGTTAACAAGACAAAACCAAGACTTAATTATAAATTACTATAAAAATTGATGTAATCGGTAATCGAAGAGGAACTAAAAAAAAAAATTCCTTTTTTTTTTGTTTTTATTTTACTATTGAGCGATTTATTATAAAGTTTATTACAATCCATGTTTTTTAAAAAATTGGAATCTTGTATTTTGGTGGCTATAAATGGTTAAAAGTATGCGTATTATAATTACGTGACAACTTTTATGGCTCTTTTTTGAAGAGTAAATATTTTCATACCCTAATAAATTAGCCCATATATCATTTGAGGATAGCGTAATAAAAACGTTTCAAACTGCGGTAAAGCATTTTCGTAGATTATAAAGAGCATAGTAGGTTTGTTAAACAGTATGCCAATATAGCTAAATCAACTCGCCAGGTCATCAATATGAAGTGAATTAAGTTAAAGAGAGCAATAAGTCGATTATTCAAAGCAAAATCATACAATACCTGCTTCAATTAAACAAAATAAACTTAGTTTTGTTGCAAGTGATTATCAATTTCAAATTTCATTTGCTTCAGGAAAAAAGTTCAGCAAGGGTCTCGGAGACAACTAATGTACTGATGTCAGCATACAATGCCATAACATTACTGGTGTTTAACGCAGAATAATGATTTATATAAATTAAATAAAAAGGGATGGTCCCAATACACACCCATGGGGCCCTTCAACTGAAATATGTCATTACAAATTACTTCTTGGTGCCGCTCAGTCGATTATGTCTTAACCATTTCAAGGTCGACACACAAATGCCGTCTCTTTCTAATTTATCTAGTGACTTTGAATTATCTCTTTATTTTATTATTATTATCTTATTTTTTCAGCTTTGTTATACCTGTTTATGATTTCGTATTCAATAAAATATTGGTGTTTGTCGTATGAACAAATACTCGGAATAATTTTTTTAAGGAAAAAGAAAATTGTTTCTTTTCTTCAGTCACATAGAAAAGCTTTTACTGATGAATTGGTTGCCTATGTGGCCGATAAATTCAAAGTTTTTATTTTAAAGTTATACATAGAAAAGTGTACAGAGTGATAATAAAGTAATAAGGCATAAAATTCGTGATTTTTTTATTTGTAATTATCACAGCGAGGATGATTTCAGGCGGTGACATTACTCTATTGATAAAGGTATATATAAACGGGCGCTTGACTATTTGTACTGCTAGCTGGTAGAAGGGGGCGAACATCACAGGCGATACGCCAATAGAAGCGCAGCGGGCTTAGCATGTTCTATCGCGCGATAGACGATGAAATACAATTATATGCAAAGACAGTGGCGTCTTTAGGCCTTTGTTAGTGCTGTTGTATATTAAAATTAAAAAAGTTGTTATTAAATTATATATCGTACAATACGCAGTTTATTTAATTTCTATCTGCAGTAACGCGATACTTTTAGTAATTTTAGATTATCTATAATAGCAAATTACTGCAAAAGCTGTATTTCATTTACACTACACAATAGTGCAATTTAAAATAAGGTAAATAATATTAAAGGCATGCGTGTGTAATTACAGACGTTATTTTAATAGGGATTTAATAGGGAAGAGTTTACTTGTGAATTTGTTTCTATTGACGTCCAGATATAATATGATATAAAAATAAAAATTTAAAGCCTTTAGCAAGAAAAGCCGAAGGAGATGGCAAAAAAAATTATAACTGGAAATGTACTTTGAAACAGAAAGAATAAGTAAGTTACGAAATAGAAAAGGTAAAAAATGCCTAGAAATATGTATAAATAATCGCTTTATTATTTATATATATTTCTTATTTATTATTATTCGCAAATCGCAAGGAACTCTTTTATAGCCAAATATATGAAAGCAATATATACGTACAACGATTCTCAACAAAAGACTACGATTACACGAGCACTGAATAGTACTGACCACTACAAAGTTCACTGTCATTTACTATTGATTTAAAAATAATAGAAAATTCTTTCAAGCTGAACTATGTATATTAACGTAATTTTAATATTATATGTGATATGTATGTAGTTGAAAGTTTGGTGAAGGAACTTCAAGTTTCTGTTACTGAAGACTTTTGGCATAATTGTTTTTCTAACAGCAACCGCATTATCCTATATGCATGTATACATGTATATGAAATAATTCTCAACAAAAAACAAAATGCAGCAACGGTCAGACGTATGTACACGTTGTACCCACACAGGGCAAGTCTAGTCGGCACGATGAGGGGCACATTACGGGCGTCCGCCTCTGCCGTGGATGATGTAATGCCAGTTCGCCCGAAATTGTCCTCCCTGTGGTAATTATATTGCAAATCGGTGACTTAGGGTTTTAAAAGTATTTATTGTTTGACATCATCAGAGCAATTATATCTGTTATCATTGCGACGATATGACGTCATCGATGATTTTTTTTTTTAAAGGACATCCTGTAGATTATATTTATAATTTTTTATGTTTAATAAGAAAATTTTTGAGAAAAAAAATTGTCGAAGTTAAAATAAAGTTACGACTAAGTAAATAACGAGTAACGAAAGATAATTATTAGTACTTAAAATTAATTAACTAAACTTCAGGTGTATCAAGTATTCAAACTGCTCCTCATGAACTAACTGGCAATAACCTAAGCGAGTATAGAAACTTTGAACTGATCAGTCAATTTCAGGAGATCTAGCAGGCCATTCAATAGGCCCTCGAGTAATCCACTTTCCAGGAAACATATTATTTAAAAATGTTCTTACAGTAATTGCATAATGCGGTGGTGTCCCATCCTGTTGAAGTCAAATATCTTGATGAGGCATGTCCTTATCATTGTCATTGGGAAACAACACGCCCAAAGCAGGAATTACTAATACTTTTTTGGCCAAATATGCCTGCCCAAACATAGATTTTTTTTTAGATATTGTAAATGAGTGTGCTGGCTCTAATGAGGGTTGTGTCTCGACCAATAGCGACAATTCTGTCGATTTACAGTTCCATTTGCAGGTTTACCCTTTGACTTTGATATAATTGCAAATAAAGAAATTACGAAACTTATGCGTTACTTTATAATCACTCTGTACATGTAAAGGAAAATAGGATCCTATATAGTAGTGTCCTATTGAAAGCAGAATTGAATATGATTTGTTAAATTGCTGTGATATTATTGGTAATAAAAGAAATTTCTTCACATATAAACACTTTAATATCAAAAATAAATTTGTTACATTCACTTTTAATCTTGATAATAATATTTAGATAACCATATGCTACTCTAAAAAAAAAGGAAAAGAAAACGAATGATAAATATTATAAATCATAAACAATTACTAATAAAATCGAAAGGAGCAAAGTCATTTTAGCAACATAAAACCTAGAAAGTTATATTAGCCTCATGTACGGTGTGGAAGATCTTCTCGATGGCACTAACATAAGCTGCTGTGCGAAAATCGGTACCTAAATTAAATTCCTTCGCCGTGTTCATTAATTTCCTAGTGGCCTTCTCCATAGTAAAAGCCAAGCCGCTTTGAACGATGTCTTTTTCGGTGGGGCCGGCGATCCGTTCTTTGAAAGATTCCGAAGGCACGATCGGTATTTTCTTAGACCCGTCTTGGCCGAAGTGTCTCTCTAAGGACTCCTGAACCGACCTCAATAGCAAGTAATTTGAATCCCGGTTATATTTGAACGTGAGACGGCCGAACGCCAAGTGATTTATGTTCTTCAGCCATTCGAAATATGATGTTGTAACGCCACCTGCGTTCGCAAATATATCAGGCAATATAATGATGTTCTTAGACAATAGTATCCTATCTCCAGATGGTGTAATGGGACCGTTGGCGCCCTCAGCGACCACTTTGGCCTTAATTTCAGCGGCCACTTCTTTCGTAATTAGCTTCTCACTGGCGGCCGCTATAAGTATATCGCACGGTTCGCAAACTAAGCTCTTCCCAGTGTAAGGTTGTGCCCCGGGAAAACCGACAATTGTCCCTTTTGTTAGCTTGTAATGCTCCAATTCGGAAAAGTTAATACCCACAGGCGATACTAGGCTGCCGTCTATTTCAGCGACTCCTACACATTTCGCACCTGCGCGGGTCAAATATCTCATCACGTGAATACCCACGTTTCCGAATCCTTGCAGTATAAAAGTTTTATCTTTCCAACCGACGGCCAATCCTACCATCTTCATAAAATCTTCGCTGTAGACGAATTGCGTCAGACAATTGTAAATGCCTCTACCGGTGGCGGAAATACGTCCGTAGATACCTCGTTGATTAACAGGCTTGCCAGTCACGCATCCGTGAGCGGTGATATCCCTGAAACCAAAGGTTTTATGGTACGTATCGTCGATCCACGCCATTTCTCTTTCATCCGTCGCCATATCGGGACAGGGTACGTCTAATTCCGGCCCTAGGAATCCTCGCTTGGCCAATGTTATCGTGTATCTCCTGGTGATCTTCTCCAATTCATTCGTGGAATACTTTTTGGGATCGATACACAAGCCACCGTTCGAACCACCGAATGGTAATCCGACGGTAGCGCATTTATAAGTCATTATAGCTGCCAAGGCAAGAATTTGATCTCTCTCCAAATTCGGAGAATATCTCACCCCGCCTTTACAAGGTTGCATGTGACACTTGTGCATGCAACGGTAACCACGGATTATCTCGAACGAACCATCGTCTCTCTTGAGCGGGAAACTGATTTCTAACATAGCGTCGCATTGTTCCAGGTAAGACATTATATTATTCACCCGTTGCTTACGCGTCATCAGGTCCATGGGAGCTTGGCCTTTCACGTGCTTCAAAGATTCGATGAGTTTCTCTTCGACCGTGACTCTCGCTTTGTGGAAATTATATTGGACCATATTGTAGAAGGACGGATTCGAGATGTTCGGCACGTCTTTTAAGAAATCCGGCATCTTACCCAACTCGGCATAGTTGCGCGCCTGTAACAGGGCGTTGATTTTTCGTATCACGTGCCCTCGAGAGGTTTTCGCGAGTTGCCGCGCACAAATGATGCTGAAGTTCATGCTAATTCGCGGTAATTATTGCAAGCAGGTATAATCACGTTTTATCAAAATTTTTCATAACCTCGGATTGTCAAAAGCGGATCACTTGAAAGCAGGGAGAGGGCTTAGCAGTACGGGTTTAGGAAAACTGTTTGTTTCGACGTTATATTTTGAAAAAAGAAGCACTTTCAATGTAAATTTGACAAGAAGGACGTCGTGCTTAAACTATCATTTCTATTTTTTTTTACAAATGGTGGTAGTATTGTTGTATCAAATTATGCAATTGCTTTTTTGCGAGATGTGGATAAATTTTAATACCCTAATTGTTGTTTGACAGATGTCAATTTCCATCAACAATGAGATTTAAAATCTTTACTACTTAATATAATTTAGTGATATTAGCTGTTAGTGTTTAAGTTATTGAAATAAGTAGAGTTATTTTCACCTTTTTCTCACGTAGGCAAATAAATTTGTCTTATTAAAATCAGGTCTAAAATTTGCACAGTGAACAAAGCAGCGGCTTTGATTTGACAGCTGTCATAATTATTGTAATTTTCCTTTCCTTATATCCCATTATTTGATGTTTTCAATCATTTTGAGTTATTGCGAAGGGAATATATTTCCCAAATTGTGTTTAACGAGTGAATATTCTGAGAAAATTCCACAACAAAAAACAACATGCAACTATTGTTCATAGTTAATACATGCAAGATGAGGAGATAAGGCAATGTAAGTCTATGCAGTTAATCACATAAATGTATGCTCAATGTGTAATATCTATGAGTGATAAGCACGTACTATCTTATTGAAATAGTGGATATTTTAAATTACCTCAAATAATGTTAATTATCCTCATGTTTGTTAAGCATATCCGTCTTGTTTCTTTACGAAAATTGCCTGGAAATTTTGCCCTAATTACCATGTAGATATTGCTTCCCATATTTATCAGTTTACTCTTTTCAACCTAATTCTCTTAATTAAAAGAGTATTTCTTCAAAGCTGCACAATTCTGTTTCTCAAAATCAGTAGGTATTCTCGTTGTTAATTATTGGAAGACATTATGAACGTGGTATGAACCACCATGGTATAAAAGAATATAAATATGAACATTTAGCAATAGTCAAAATTTTACATAAAACAAAATTATTTACTTATAATAAGTAAATAATTATCTATGACAACAACCTGTTTTATTTTATCCATAACAACTGTATAGTGCAGATTACTTCTTAGAAGAGGTGTTATTCTTATGGACTGTATGCATATTTTTTTTGTTTTATACCTGTTTGTATTTGTCTATGCTTTTGTCTATGATGTTATCAGATTGTTTTGTGGCTCTATGTGATGATAATGTCATATCTTAGTCATGTCCATATCATTCGCCAATTTCAATTATTTTTCTATGTCATTTGAGTTTATGGAGGCTTATCCCAGTATGATTTTGAAACGACTTGGTAATTAGATTTGAAATATTATAACCGAATTATAATCATCACCAATCATCATTTGTGCACAAATCACTTACGTTTGTGTTAAGTTTGTTTTGACAATTGTCATCGTTAAATACACGTTCTTTATGAATTCTCAATGCACTTTGCGAGAAAACAATAGTCCACATAATCTAGACACAGGCAGGATTCTGCACTTGCCATTCGTCGAATTGTTGAAAGCAAAATAAAATGGAATTTATCTTTCATGATACGAGAACAGAAGTTAGGTAAGAACAGGTATTTGTAAAGAAGACGTAGGTTACATCCACACTAGATTGTGTTGGTTCTAGAATTGAAGCCATCGGTTTATTGCTTGGACTTTTAATAAGCTGAAATGGATGATAATTTTGGGCAATAATATATCAGACGGAACTCGTTTTTAGTAACAAATAGATGTGTTAACAAGCCGAGTCGTCGATCTTGATGCGAAAACAATCGGTAAGAAATTCATAAGAAGTTGTATCTGCTAAGTCACTGTAGGGTGTGGTACTCATAGCTTAGTGACATCATCGGATTATATTTTTGTAAAATTAGGAGATGCAATACTAGTGACTAGTAAGCGGAACCGATGTTGGCTAAAGGAGTTCATGAAAAAACATTAAGGAGTTAAGACCTAATATGATGTATTGGATGACATACATCGTTTTATCAAAAAAGTAAATTTAATACAGTTTGACTCTGAGTTATAGCAATTTCTGCATCTTTTACTGCAGTGCTCCGCAACGCTTTCTCAACCGCGGCACACCCAAACCGCTCACAGTATTTTTGCGGCACACCATATATGATAAAGAAAAGAAAAGCATGTCAATAAATTTTCAATTCGACCTTGCATTTTTTTATTAAGTTCATTGAGGTGCTCAAATATGTCAGCCATGTTGCAAGTTTGGCTATCCACTGATGATCTTCGAATAGGTGGTACAGTTCAAGCATGTTCTGATTAAACATGGATTGACTAACCTAATCGCGAAGCTCAAATGATCTTGCTAGAACTTTGCCTTTGGATAACCAACGCACTTCAGTATAAAAAAATAAGGAATGATAATTTGATCCTACTTCTTGGCAGAGTGCTTCAAAAATTCACAAATTTAGGGCTCTTGTTTTAATAATATTTATAATATTGACACACTTGTTCATAGTTTGCAATAGTTCTGTTGGTAATATCTTGACCATCAGTGCTTCACGATGTATTCAACAATGGATAATTTGTACTGTTGGATTTTATCTTGTTGCACATGAGACAAATCCCTTTTTATTGCCCATCATTGCTGCAGCGCCGTCCGTGCACACACTAACACATTTATTCCACTGAATATCATGAGTTTCAAAGGAATCATTTGTTGCTCGCAAAATTTCTTCGCCGGTAGTTCGCTCTGGAAGATCTTTGCAAAATAAATAATCCTCATCAACGAAACGTACAATACTTATTATTTGTGCTCGTTTTCTAATATCTGTTGTTTCGCCGATTTGAAGTGCAAATTTATCAGCTGTTTTAATTTTTTTGATGAGTGTTGCAAAAATATCGCTCGACATATCAGTAATTCGCCTCTTAACTGTATCAGCTGATAGTGGAACTTTACTCACTTCATTCACTTCTTTAAGCTTAACATTAATCGAATGATTTACATCCATGCAAGCTTTATAAGCCTTTCCCCAAGAGAATGCGGTTTCTTTTTTTTCTGACGAGCAATTAATTTTGCAACATAGCAACTAGCTTCTAACGCTTTTTCAGAAACTGTGCCCGAAGACCTCATAGATTGCTTCTGCTTTAAGTTCTGATTAAAAATTCGCTGAAAATATTGTTTATCCTTATTGGCGCAGCTGGATGTTTTATTTTAGGTGGCGAATTAGTTTGCTTGGGACCATTGCTTCGTTAGAAAGTTGTTCTCTGCAAATTACACACTTTGGTTTCGGATTCGTCTCTTTGCCACACCATGAGAAGCCGTACTGAATGTAATCTTCGTGGTATTGCCTTTTCACACACTTCGTATTTTTTCGCTCGTGCTGGGTTCATTTGTGAGTGACGTTGGGCGTTCTCTTTTGTCCATCACTACGTTAGTATACGATAAATATAAACAAAGTTATCGATGTAGATATGAGAATACCTGAACTAAATAAAACGAAACAAAAAGCGATATTATATAACGTTCTCTTTTGATATCCAAACTTCGACTGTCTTATTTTGCCACACCTATTACATATTAACTTAATTTGAAAAAAACATGATGCATGAATAGGTTTTTCTTTTGGAATATAAGGTAGCCGTACCCTATATGGCCTATAAAATCATGTTCCGTGTTAGTTACTATTTAACCCCCAACCGTCGATGATGAGTTATTTGTATTTACAAAAAATATAAAAAACAAATGAGCTTAGGTACACTGTTGAAAATTTTAACACTTTTTTGACTAATTTAATAGTCAGGAGAGGTCCACACTGTTTTCGTGTTATTTTGTCGAGAACTATAGAAGTTTAAATTTGACGAACAAAGATAGTCAGGTATTGTCTATTGCTAAGGGGTTATTTTTTGTCCAACTAACACGTGGAATTATGATATACTTCTAGTCACATTTTATTTGATCTAGACTAGACAAATTTACTAGCTGTTTAACTAAATGAATGCGATCTATTGAATGATTTAACACCGTTTTCTAAACACAACGTCTCTTTAATATGCAACTCATATTTCTTAGTGCTATAATATTCTCTCTTTAAGACGTTTTCTCAATTATAAATATGCAAAACCACTCATTCACAAGTTTTGGTTTCAACTAAACGTACTAATTTTAAAATGATTTTTTTGAGAACCATTATAAAATTAAGTGAATGTTTATGCTATTTGATTCAAATCTGAACTAATTACGTAAATAGTTGTTCCCAATACATCTTTAAGATGTTGAAATTTTTTATGCCCACTGGAATTAACGTTTAATAACACAAGGTTACACTTTGCAGGTCAGTCACATTTGGTGGTTTATTTGGATATGTTAATACGCAGAAACAAACTCGAAACAATACACGTGCAATGCAGGTGGTGCGTATAATGCAATACCGTATTAGATTAGGTGGGGTTTCTATATTTCTATCCGAGGGAAAAATTCTGATTGGTTGATGCTTCTGAATGTCTAGAGAAAATAGTAAATCCTCATATCTGAACAAAGAATTCACACCAAATTCTAGTAATTTCTGTTCTACTAAACACATGTAGTCAATTCGTCTGGGCAAAGTTTGGAAAAATCACACACTAAAATATTTGACTAGCGCAAAATTAACGCCAACACCGTAATATTTTCAACAGTGTAGGCCATATAGGGCACGGTTACCTTATATAGGGAAAACAAAAATTTGCACAAGTTATAGATATCGCACCGCGGCAGATCGGTTGCGGAGCACTGTTTTACTGGATAGTATTACATATCTATCAATATTATCAAGTCAATTCATGGTGTACGATTACTCTGCTTATGTAGGCATATGTATAATATATTGTTTCAATGTTTTTGTGTTGTTTCCTGTGTCGGTGAGGTAAAGAAATAAATTGTTTCTTCACGCAGGCATAAAGAATTATGATACCGTGAAAGGGGCACTAAAAGGACAACCCGCTGCGAAGAAAGTAATTGACCTTTAAACTTTTCGTGTTCAACTCAACGTAAATCCTATATTATCTCGACAAATAATATTCTTTGTGTGAGAATTTTTGTCATGGGAATTAACCATATTGTAACGCTGTCTGCATAAATGCATCTAATCCACTTTACATTTTCTTCTTCCAACTCTCCACGTAATTTAATGCAGCACAATCTGCATAAATTACGACGTAAAACTTACTTAACGAATGCTAGAACCGCTTTGGAGGCATTTAACAAATAGGTAAGTATGTAAACAATGCTAAATTAGATAAACCGAAAAACACATGCCGCGGTTTTTTTCGGTATTTTTCCATCGTGCGTAAAGACCGCATTTTGCGGATCTCTGCGGAAATCCGCTTAAGTTAATTTACCACTGCTGCAATCAAAAGGAACTGGTTTATCGGTGGGCGCTCGATGTATAGTTACATTTGATTATCATTACTTCTCCTCACGAAAACGAAGCGCCGCGTCGACGGCACGCGATCCAAATGCCATAATCGTGCCGTTCGCATTTATAACGTAATATAATCCAATCAACCACGTACTGAAAATAATTTGCATAAGCGTCGTATACTACAGCATCAAAGTGTAATCATGGAAGCGCGATATATTTTATAGATCTAAATATAGGGAAGATTTGACAAATTTCTTTTTAATGTGATGTTTGATAAGGAATCTTAAACTGCAGCTATAACAATAACATGTGGCAGCAAAGACACAATAGAACATGTTGCAAATCGCTTCCGGTGCAGTTATATGACAATAATTATTGTTGTTTGCAAACTGCATGTTAATTCACATTTGGGAAAATTTAAAAATCATTTATTAAAAGATATATATATATATATTTAAAATTATATATTTATATAACCATCAATCAATCAAATCGATTCGGAAATTTAACCGAAAGAAAATAAAAGCAAAATGGCAACCACAAGGATTGCTTACTATTTCCACATTCTTCAAAAGACGCGTTTTAGAAAAATGCCCGGCTTCTAGTAGCACATTTATAATTGCTAAAGAGTGGTTATTAAAAGTATATCCATTCCAGAAAAACGGTCCTTCTATTACACTGCGTGACACGATTTTCGTACCTGAAAAACTGATTACTATTATGGTTTTCAATTAGTTACAGTATGTAAGCAGTGGATGTTTTTTGTTTCTATCACGTCTTGTTTTTGAAGTATACACTGATGGCATTAGATGGCTATGCCGATTCTGGCACAAATCTAGGATTTACCAATGGGGGTAGAGTTCACATTTTATCCCCTCATAGATACAATATCCATATTTACATGTCACTTCGTGTTCGTAACGACAAATTGAAATTATCTACCTGATATACATACCGGGTGTTCAGCTTAAGATGCAACGGTCCATAGCCGATTTATTATTGCTTTTTTGGAAAAATGTTTCAAATAAATGTTGGCTCGAATCATATTCTACACATTTTAAAATTAGTTTCAGTAATGGCGAACTACCGGAAGTAGATACTTTATAATTTTAAATGGAACACCCTGTATATTACTGTATTTTTGGATTAGTTGTTAAATTTTAATATCAATACGTTAGGCATACATTGGGGCTAAGTTGTACCGTTGCCGAATTACATGACGTTTTTTCGAAAAAAAAAAATGACATTTGCAATGTCTGCGGTGTTTGCAAATATCTCCGGAAATACGAAAGTTAGAAAGATGCGTCTTTTATTTTAAAATTGTTGCGTTTACATTACAGAATTATTAAATAGAGCTCTGTAATTTTCGAACTCTAAAATCATGGATAACTTGATTTTGATTGAATGGTATAGCAATTTTTACATAAATGGATGTAAAATTTGATTTACTTTCGATTTTATACGAGTGTCATTGTGTCTATCTCCAAAGGTTTTGGAGATATTCGCGATTTTTCAGTTTTTCATGATAGATACGTATTGCGAAGCGCCAGCCACCTTCCCCTCACATTTCGCCAGGCTTGGGACTAATTAACAAAACAAAAAAAGTTTTGACGTTAGTTTTAATTTTTTTTCGTTAATTTAATCGAATTATTGATAATTAATAAAGCAATGTGTATATATTTTTAAGTTTTTTACCAATAATTATTAGTTACCGTACCCAAAAAACAGTACGTGATAGAAAAAAAGTACATAGGTGTTCTTATTAAGCGATTTGTATAGATAAATAAACAGGAAAAATTGAAGTGGGTACTTAATTTTTTTTTTAATTTGTAACGTAGTGTTATTGATGCAAAACGGTTTTCTGGTTTCTTTTATTATATATCTTCAATATAGATGGTCCATCTATATGTGTTTTATCTTATCTTATTGCTTATTCGTTAATATTTCGACACAATCAACAACATATATACCAATAACTATTGAACTGTATCTTACTAACGAAGTCAGCTAAAGGCGACTACAAAGGCAACCAGGAATACTGGCGTATTTCTATTTCTTTTTGCAATTAGTGCCGTAACCATACCATTTATTCCACTAGTGCCGTAATAGGGTCTATTACAGCACTAGTTGCGTAATAGAAATGGAACATTTAAGCAGATTTATTTTAAGTTGGTCACATTGCACAAAAATGCAGATGTCAATATGACATTTTGTAAGCAAGTTTGAGGTTTATTTATTAAAATTCATTGTAAGATTTGATATTTTTAATTAATCTTTGAAATAGTACAACTATTATAAACATTATATTTTAACGTTTGAATTATCTTTCGAAGTGATAGTGATACCGTGTGCAGTAGAAACATTCTGTTGAAAATTATCGTTCTCTACGATAGTGATATTGCTTTCTGTTGGAGTACTCAAACTGTAAACCATTCCCAGAAGTTCCAGGTAGATTCACATTATTTTCCTGTGCAAACATTTTCCAACATAATTTATTTTTCATAGAAGAGGCAAGGTAACCTTCAGCAACAACCGTGCTTTTCCAGCCACCTAATCGTTTTATAGTTAAAATATCACCTCCAGTATTTGCTATATGTGTCGGCACTGGATCTTCCTAAAACAATGTCCTGTATAAAGATGAGGATCTGGTAAATGAAGAAAACTGGCAATTTGTTTAGGAATATTCCCATGGTGTTAATACGATAGGGCTATTAATTAAGCAGCATGACGATAAGTTAGAAAAAAACGTTTGTGAGTAACTGTTTTAGGGCGCAGATTATTATATTTTTTTATAAGTTCGATGCAGTTTACATCAGTCACGGCGAACATTCTGGGTACATTGTTTTTTTTTAAGGTATGTTGACTATAATGGAATCGGAATTGTATTGAAGCTCTTCCACACATATATTAATTAATTCTTCTCGCCTACAGGCTCCATTATATCCTATTATGAAAATAACCTAGAATATAAAGAATTTACAAAAAAGTAACGAAATAAATCAACACTAACCTTTATAGCTAAGTATATTTTATCATCGGCTTGTTTCAAAAATCTATGAATATCTTCTTCTTCTAAAATTTAGATTTTTTTGTTTGATAACCTTTAGATAGCCGTTTTAATAATGCTTGAAGTTTCATATATTTTGAAATATCCACATTTCTATGTACATTTAAACACGATCTTAACATCGAATAAATCGACCCATAATGATGACGATTTATAATCTTTACGTTGCATTTCAAAATAAGCAAGTAAGACGTTCTCAGAAATTGAAGAATCTCCTTTTCTTTGCACCATTTTTCAAAATTTTTGTATCGCTTTTGATACATAGTGTAACGATCTTTCTCGGAAGTAAATTATTATATAGTTTTTTCAGCAATTTGCCGTATTTCAGGCGGAGTGCATGAAAAAGTTGTAGACTCATATTAAATAATTATAATATAGTTACTTTAGTAATATAATATATAACAAATTTCAAAAATGTGTCAATTTTAAATTAACTGTCAATTTAAATCTTGTACCAAACCAAGGTGACAACTGGTGACAACCGCCACAAAATTTCCTAGATTTATCAAATTTTTCTCGTTTTGCTTTTTACAAAAAGAGAAATTTTAAACTAATATTTGCAAAAAATAGCATAAAAGACACGTTTCATTTGACATTAAATGCACTCATTCAGTTAAGAAACTCGTGGCTAACGCACACCGTTTCTTAAACTCTGAATTCGTTACTTTGAAACGTCAAAATGAACTTGTTTTTAATTACTATATAGTCTAATTTAGTAAAACACCTGTTGCAGTTTTTAGGCATTCATTTGGTCTGACAATAAGTAAAGTTTTGCTAGCTGTTACCCCCACCATCTTCAACTACATCTTCAAAACCAGACATACAATAATGGGGCGCTTTCACACATTTGAAACACGGATGGAAATTATTCGCAGAGTAAAGCAGGACGCGCACTGAATCGATTCGGCTCGGAAAAGAGCAATCGGCAGTTTTTGCTATACGTGAAGTTAAATGAAGGGCCGCGCACTGGTTCGGATCGGAAAATGCTGAACCAGTGCGCGACACGTCATTTAATTTCACGTGTAGCAAAAACTGCCGATGCTCTTCTGTTCAGAGTGACCGAGCGAGTGATTCAGTGTACGGTTCCTGCTAATGCTAATGACATCATAGTTTCGATAATAAAATGCACGACTTCAAACATTTACAAATATGATGTATGTTGAAAGTTGAAGTGAAATCTTGGTTACACTAGATTCCGGTAAGTAGCGACATCTGCCAGAGACTTGAGAACATGAGATGAGAACTACCTTCCTGGTTTATGTCAAAATCAGAGATAAGATACAATCAAAACTAAATAGTACAAAACTATGTAACCAAATAACTTTATGTAACTTTAATTTCAGCACTTGTCAATATGACATTTATTCAAATTTAAAGTCACATTTTGCTGTCGCAATCGTGCCAACCCGTGGGTAAATATTTTTTCCCAAGAAAGTCCGGTAAATGTCGCCAGTGGTGTACACGTGCAACTCATGATTCCACAGGCCGTATAAAGCAAACTGTCTACATCAAGCAGATCGTGATCGTGATTTTGACGATCTGGGGCCTGTTGCATAAAAGTACAATTACAATTTACAGGTGATATTTTTTTACAATCTGTCAAAGTTTGACTTATATAATATATTTTTGCAACGCCTGTAAGTTAAATTTTGACAGATTGTAAAAAAAATATCACCTGTAAATTGTAATTGTACTTTTATGCAACAGGCCCCTGATCTTGACCATAACGGTCGTTGAGAGTAATCAAGAATAATTAAACACTATCCTTAGATCAATTCTGACACATTTTTAATACGACATTGTTGTTTTCTTTGTTTCTTTCTGTATTGTAATTTAATAATAACAGTAATAATTACTAATCGAATTCCACTCTTGTACTACTTACGTACTCTAAACCGCTTTTAATGAGGCAAATGACAAATAGCGGCCATGTTCTGTATGACTGGTGTAAGTCAAAGAAGACAGCTGAGGCATGCGGTGCGAAAATAATGCACCACCGCTACAAGTTATTTTTTGAAAACAATATATCAAAGTTGCCGACAGCAAGTGCATGATGCTTCTTGTCTTATCTGTTTGCTGATTCTACCACACTTAGTAAAGAAAACAGATTTCTGGCGCCTCTTATGTCGTAGTACAGTCAAGGAACATTTACCAAGAACATAGAGCTAACAATTTTTTACTGCGCGGAATCGCTATCAAAAGGAAGAAAAGTTCGGCTTTTGTCAGAACAGTCTTGACAGTTTTCGAGATTTTTATAACCTATAAACCGCACATTCAAGCGAAGTGAACCCAAATTGAAAAGTACATATGCCGCCATCGTAATGTCGACGTAGAATAGGGGAACTAAAGTCATGAGTAGTGGGGGTGATTTTTTTACAATAGAAATTACATTAAATACTTCTGTCAAAGTGACACGAACACTCCTAAAGCTAGTATAATAGAATCTTCCGATGATTCCAGCACTCAAAACGGATATGTCGACATATGTACTTCTCATTTTGGGTTGACTTTAATTGCGATGAACGAGCATGTCAACCTGACAACAAATTTTGAATGTGCGCGTTCAATTGCCAGCTTTTCTGTTGAGTTTATTTAACCGATAACAGTTAATAACCATTATGCAATTCAAGTATTTTCGTTTACTAAACGCATTCATTGATCGCTCGTGTCGAATTGAATAGAAATCCTAAAGTTTTTTGTTACTTTGATATTATGTTACCAACAGGCGTTTATATTAATAAATTTTAGATAAATTTGATCAATTAGAAAGTATACCAAATTGATGCCACTGATGTTTCTATATCTGGATGTATCTGATAATATGTATATTCGATCTTGAGTTTGTGTTTATTAATTAATAAAAGTACATATGCCAAATACTCGTAGTTTTGTGAATACCCTGCACAATTATCTAGACTTCCAGAGAAATCCAATCAAATAAGCACAACATACCTACATCGAGCTTATTGCAACACTCTGTGTATAAGTAGTTACCAGCCCGAAAGGGTCGCTTAAGCAGTGCAAGTGATTAAATTTTTTTTTTCATTTTACATCGTTTACAAGTTATTTTAGGTAAACGAAATTCGGGTCAAATCAGATTGCACCCCATAAAGCTGTAGTTCCGTTAGAACAAAGAGTGTAGGTACTTCAGTAATCCTCCTAGGAGTCTACAAACTCATAGTTAACTTAATTAGAATTTATAATTTACATTTCACAAGCTTCCTTTGTTAGTACCCTAAACTCTTTTTCGCAATCAAATATTAGCGTCAAGTTTAATGTAGATGTGGTCGTGAGTGAATTGCATTTTGACGATATTTAAAAATTCCTTTTGCAATCTTTTTACGAAAACTATTTGCCAATTTTCTAATTTCTTATAAACTATATCGGCAGATAAAAAACATGCTGACATGCATTTTTAACCTAATGCCGATCACACGAAACTACCAACAAATCACGCCAGGCTTTATTTGGGAACCCAAAAAAAAAGGGAAAAATATATGCCTTAATACAGATTCTAATCATGATCGACAGGTCTGTTTGAAAAGGGCAAATTGTAACTGGCAAGAACCTATCTATGCTTTTAAATCTATAAATTATTATTAGAAGTATACGTTCCCAATGTGCACATATAGTGCAACCTAAAATAACATATATTACAATTCCTTTTTTTAGAATCAAATTCTACAAAACACTATCTTTATTTAGTTTTCTTAAAAGCTGGAGCTCAGAGAAATTTTCTTTCATCATTTAACGAAACAATAATCACAATTTTTTTCGTGTCTGTCATTAAATCATAAAATACCCCATAAGAAAGCAGTTATATTTATTTCTGGATGTTTATTTAATCTAGCGTAAAATATGGATAAATTTCCATGTATTTGAATAAATATAATTTTTGTAAATGTGCATTGTTTATTTGATTTCGTGTGTGATTGTTAGTACTTCCTATAGTGGCGCAACGAAATCTATGGAACACGATATACATATGTATAAATAGGATAACAAAAAAAACAAGCCACTAAAGTATTTATACGCGTTCTCGTCCATGTAAAGCTGTCATGTTTTTATGCTTTCACAACACCCTCGCACTATGTAAATTGAAATTCGATATCATTGCTCTAATCAATGCGCTAGTTTTGACTGTAGTCAGTCGTTCTTTCTCATCAGCTGTAATGGTGCTGTTTAAAAAAATTTTCATCAAAAACAAACGCAAACTTTTCTTTCGCATTACATACTAAGAAATATAATGAAATTAAACCCATATAAACGCACCACTGCTAATTATCTTTCATCTTTGCCGGCCCAAGCAAGTTCACGAATTTTGTATTATACCCATTTCTTTTTATTGCGGTCGTTTCTAAGGTGTGATAAGGTGAAATTCTGTCTGGTTTTGGTTATCGATTGGCGTCTACCGCTGCTGCGGTAAATGCCTACTGTATTACATTGCGTATTTCACAGCTAAGTTTCGTAGGTACTTCACTTTTTCAGAGAGTGCTTGTAGTCAGGGGCGGCTCCTCTTACAGAGCTACGGGGCCATGACGTAACCATTGCAAATCACAAATTAATCATTAAAAAGCTTTTATTTTCTGTAAAAATATCAGTAAAAACACGTACACATATATTTAAGTACCAGAAACGAACGTTGCGATACCCATGATTGCTGCAACGAAACGCACTTTGTAGTTATTTATGCAGAGAAGCGGCGAACTAGGGCCACCTCTAGAGCTAGCGGAAGAGGGGTGGTCTAAGTACACGCAAAAATTACATTAAAGTGAGGCCAGCTGTATTTTGGCTCGTTACCCGCTGGTTGATCGCGTCACACATCATTAGTATACGTCAGTGGTCGGTACTGTGTGCAAATGGTCTCCCACTATCACGGTAGGCAAGTGTGTGAGTCAGACGGCCGTCGAAGATCGACTATTGACAGTAGAAACATATATAAAGGAAACGACCTGTAGTGAAGTCCCCCATCTAGACTCTTCCGATGAGGAGGCTTAATCCGCGCACGAAGTCAACTCCCTTTTGCGAGCGATACCACAGGTCGGCCTCTGCCTTCGGCTTCCTTTGGCGAGATAGCAGTCATCATTAAGATCTGAAGGCCTGCAAAACCCAGATAGCATTTCTACCGAGCATAAACTCCTCCGCTCGGGGCAGTCGGGGTCTTGTTAAGATTGACGAATGCCACACTGAGACTACATCATTTCCAGTCCATCTGGAAGTACCCCACTGTTATTATGATCCCTAAACCGGAATAAGATAAGTTATTCCCCCAGAATCACTGTCCGATAAGTCTTCTCTCCTTTCTCTCGAAGGTGGTCGAGATGGTCATATTATCCCGTCTTTGCGACGGAATGTCGGTTTTGGATCTCCTCCCTGAAGAACAGTTCAGCTTCCGAGCTGGACTATCGACGAACTTCCGGCTATTTCGTCTCACGGAAGCCATCAGGGATGGCTTTGAGAGGAGGGAGACCACTGCGGCGGTGTTTCTCGACATAGAAACGGCTTTCGACTCGGTGTGGCACGACGCGATTTTAATTAAAATGTCCCGCATTGGTATTGACCCCAGCCTAATCAGGCTCATCCGTTCCTATCTAGAGGGTAGGTCTTTTTCCGTTAGAGTGGGGGAGTGTTTTTCCTCTCGTCGCGTCGCCCTTCTTTTACGGGTGTTCCTCCGGGCTTCTTGCTGTGCCCGGAGCTGTTTCTTATTGATATGTATGATACCCCCAAGTATCCTGTTGTCAGCTTGGGGATTTTCGCAGATGACACCGTGGTATACTCTACTTGCCGCAATAAAAACATCCTCATGCGACTAACACAGGCTGCTATCAACGATATTATCAATTGGACGGAGCGCTAGAGGCGCCTGATTAATCCCGGAAAAACTGTGACCGTACGCTTCACTAGGAGGACAGTTCCCGATTCTCGGTTTAACATCGTAAATCATCCCCTGGACCAACGAGGTTAAATATCCCTGGCTCACCCTGGATCGGTGTTTAACATTCCGCCAGCATGTTTCTAGTCTCAAGACTAAATTCTAGGCGGCAAGGAACAACTTAATGCCCCTGATGTCAAGGCGCAGTCAATTGGACCTCAGGTCCAAAGTCCTTTTGTATATTGTATGTCTAAAACCTATACTTACTTACGAGGCGCTCTCTTTCATTATGACCAGCATCCATTTTAATACCCTGGAGGTCCTCCAGAACTGTGTTCTAAGGCAGATAGTCCCCCCCCCCTCCTCTGTCTTCGGGATTACATGCACGATTTGGCGCCGCGTGAGTGGCTGAGGGTGAGCGCCTCCTCGAACAGGCTGGTGGCCCGTCTGGTTGAGCCCCAGAATAGACCTCCACCTAAGATCTCTACAAAGGGAGTTCGGGACTGTATCTGATATCTCCGCGTCTGGTCAACCAAAGAGAAGAAGGGTTGAAGCCGAGTAATGGCAACCAAATTTATTAATTAAGATACGGTCGTTATTGGCCAGAGATGATAAGTTTCGCTAACACTTCTGGCGGGATTTTGCCGCCCTATCATTGGTTAAGGTGCCCTAGGACACGGTCCGGCACCAGGACGACGAGGAAGCTTGATGATATATAAGAGAGGCCCGTCGATAAGGATTTGGTTAGTTTAGACATTTCCCCGCAATAAAAATTGTGTTTAAGAATATTTCATATTTATTAATTATAGTAATAAAGTGTAGTATTATTCTAGCATGACATCTTAATAACTATAGTATTTCAAAATGAACTACCATTCATATCTTTCTTAGGGTAAAAATTATGAAAATGAAATAATAAATATAATAAGGGAGTTATTCCAGAAAAATACATCATAAGTTGGCCAGAGATTGACCCCATCATTCAATATTGTCACGAGCCGCTACTGTTTATTGTGGTAAATAGTTACCGATTACAAACACCCGTCGTTGCAACCTTATCTACTTTCTTACCAACAATAATTAAATTTTGCGTGGTTTTAGCCGCAAATATAATTTTTTTTCGTGGTTTTTACAAAACGATTTTATGCATCCTGTTTGTTATAAAATTATTCTTACGATTAAGAAAGAGTTTTTAAAACAGGGTACTATGTGTTTTATAGATATTAAGAATTTAAAATCCGTCAGTTTATAGATTACGACCGATATTGGCCAGAAAGGACTTACTTAGAAAAATATTTTATATTTTAGAAACGATAAAAACTCTCTATTGGAAGAACGACTTGTTTTATGAATTTGGACGAAGCTGCGTACCTGACAAATACAGACATCAAGTTGAAAATGTTTCTTGATGGACATTCTGATATTTGTGTAGTGCAATCAAGAGATTGCATGTACTATATTGATCAAATATTGACAAAGAGCTGGTGGATCACATAAAGCAGTATGCATTACGTTTGAGTCCCAAAAGAAAGTTGGTTGCTGTTAAAAGATAGACCGTTTTGTTGCATTTTTCCTAAAATACTAATTACGTGAATAATTTACCATTCCCAACTCAGTTTTTTATACGAACTTCATTGCTAGTTTAATTAGAAATAAATATTAGTTTGCACATTTAAATATTCTCTAGAACTTACCCCTGCTATAATGCAGTGATTAATCAACTACTGTCAACTAGTTTTTCTTAAAATACCTCCATATAAGATATTTGTTTAAAAATAGGTTTAAGTACCAGTTTAATACAGAAAACTGTGGGGAACCGAAATTTATTTTTTTAATTTATTATAAAAATTATTTATGAAATAATTTTTGTATGTTTTATACTGCTTGCAACAAAATAAAAGTGTTGTTTGTACTGTTATTTTCAAGAAAAGGGTTTGTTTGAATTTTTATTGAATCAATGTTGCGTAGGCAACCCAATTTGCGATCCTGCAAGTCAATTGTCCAACTCAGTAAAATTTGTTGGAGCACCTAAGTTCAGAAGGGGGCGTGTAAGATTTCCTTCAAGAATCAGGAAAGATCCCCACAATCAACAAGAATTGAAATATATTTAAAAATCTCATTTCTAACCAACGCTTTTACCTCGAAAATTAAATCGAAACTAATTTTTTGCGTTATTCTACTGAATAATGTATTTTGCCCAATACGTACAGTGAATTTGGCCCATCCCGTGTGTAGGGTATGATATGCCATGAAAATAAATACGTCTATATCGACAGGCGATAACCGAACAATCGGAAATCATTTATCCTTGGTTAACGTGAAATTTCACGGACACATAATAAGGTTTCGACACGAAAATATCACGTTATACCTACCTATCAATTGTTTACCTATGTGTCGGTGTCTCTTACCCGTATAATCAATATCCAATTTGAAATGCCGCACATCGCTCATGTTACGCTTAATAAAGGAGCGAGCTAGGATTCAAATCAGAAACGCGGCCGAGATTGTAACAGTATATAAGGCAATATGATAATAAAAATCTTCCCCGATGTTCGAGCGTCGCTTTGCATTTTAGATTAAGCCTCGCTTCCCTTTTTTATTATTTGGGCGTTTTAATAAAATAGCGACCTGAAAGTTTTTGAACGGCCCTATACGAAGGATTTAATCTTTAAGTACACTTAAGTGAACAAAAAATCCACCCTCGGTGTCCTCGATTCATCTGCAGTGTCTGCTTTATAAGGGTCGAGTGGCTAACACTTATTTACACCACCTATATAGTTTTATTAACGGCTGGGTAAAATGAAATGAATTGCTCCGCCCTTTCTCATGAAGCCCAGATAATGTTGACGCATCGTCTATTAGTAGGTATTGTTATTATATTTTCCCCTATTTTATCTCATACTGATAAATATTGGTTGTTATGACTATACCACAGATCTGCAGTGGAAGTCATCGCCAAAATGCTAAAAAAAATGTGAAATTCATATAGCAAATTTAATTAAAATTTATTTCGGGTTAAAAATCAAAAACTATGAAATTTTGAAACATCAAGCAGTTACGGGGCTGAAACATTGATAGAGCAATGCTTCGATTAAATATGCCATCACCAAAATAAATTATGTCACAGTGTCTAACATATATACGATTTTTATTATTATTCATTAAAGGTAAATTTTGACTTTAACATCAGTTTGTGTTTAAAAAAAAATGAGGTTAAATGACATGCATTCGAGCAATCATACTATTTTCTTTAACTATTAAATTTGACGTTTCGAGAAATTTTAAAATGTCCCACTTTTTCTTGACTCTTTTGGAAAACGTCATAGGAAAAAGTTTTTTAACAATCTGTAAATTTTCAGTACTCTCGTGCAAACTTGTTTTTCCTTCAATTTGTTTTATATTGATTAAATTTTATGTTTTATAAGTTTAATTATAAGTCACTACTATAGTTTCTTTTTGTTACTATTTTTTTTTAGATACTCTTTCTTTATTTAAACAGAAATAGACACACGAAACCAAATTAAATTTGATGCAAACTTGATTTAATTTCTACAGTTAACTAAAAAAGTTAGTCAGTTATTACGGTTGTTTATAAGTTATTGGATACATAAATGGGATTATGAAGAAATATTAATAATAAGTGCTTTTGATAGAATTTTACTGTTCTTGTAAAAGAATGTTGTACGTTTATTTTTGTTTTCATATTATTTACGTCAACATGATAGTTTGTTGTTACACATTAAAGTTCAACTGCTATTTTCTTCTAATAGTAGGTTTCTTCTTTATTGCTACACTGAGTTCATACTGCACTGCACGGAATGGAACTAGTGCAAGCAGGACAAGTGTTTTGTGAACAAGTATAAAGAACGCGTTCAGTGTAATAATCAATAAGGCGATGATGCATGATTTATTCCATTGCTGTTTCACTTTCCACATGATGTTGCTTTTCTATGATAGCTAATTTATTCATTATAAAAGCATACTCAGGCAACCAAATTTAAATTTCCCACTATTATTTTTAGTAACTTCAACGTTGAAAGATCAAATTACTTACAATTTTGTATTACATTCATAGTTATTTTAGCACCTTTATGTTCAAGTTACTAAAAATAATTGTGGAAAATTTCAATTTGGTTGCTTGAGATCTGTATATTCTGTAAATAATTGAGAATGTTTTAATTATACATACAATTTTATGCAATAAATATAACGGTAATGGGTTATTTACAAACAATAAATTAACCTAACTATCTAATTACTTAGCTAGATCCCGGCTTGTTATATTTTACAAGTTATTTTGATATTAATAAGTAAATTTAATATTTATAATTAGTTGTGACTAGTTATTATATTATGTCTGAAGAGCAAATTGATATGTACCGAAACAACAGGATATTGACAAGTGGCAGATACCTTCAGTGCTTGACACTCTGATAGATGTATGTATCAAAAAAAATTGAAGAAAAACAAATTTTCTATAGTCTGTTTGCACTTTAGAAAGCAATGCGGCTCATATGGAGAGTTCTTGCATTGTTGTCAAATAGCATTGAAAGATGCTTTAATAGGAAATATTAAATTCTGCAGTTGGCAGGTGAAGAAATGTAACATAACCAATTTACTTTTATTTACATATTTATGCAATATACTGTTTTCTAAGGATGAACAAACTATATTTCGCATATACAATGACAATGAGCACTTTGTGTAACTGTTTTGCCGAAAATCATCATTCCAGATTTCTATTGATAGATGGGGTAGAGTGTTTATAATTTAAAAAAAAACGGGCGGTACAATGACTGTTGTAATACTCGTACAAACTTGTACTCGTATTACAATAAATATCATTGAAACACTAGTGTTTTAATATATTATTTTAATTTCTGCGAATCTCCATCAACTATGATGGCATGTTTTTTTAAAAAAGAGAATATGAATGTAATTAATTAATTGTGGAATTGGTTTAAAAAAAAAATGATTATAAAAAATAATATAGTATAGTATATAGTATAGTATTTTTTTCAGAAATAAAAAAAATGCAAAACACGAGATCAACAGCCTTAATATTGGTCTGCCGATTGTGCCGTCTTGGCTGCATCATATGATTGGGCGAGACTCCGCAACACGTTTTCGGATCGATAGAGCCCTACATTCAGATGCGTTCTGCCCTTGGCTACGTCTCATCCTTTATCACTTAACCCACATACATTTCTATAGTAGATGAAATGGCCTGCTGATGGTACGGTTGCGCACATCCCTTTATCCACGTATTAGCAGGAAATAGGTGTACAACAAAAGGACGCGGGACTGAGAAAAGTTTGCCTTTTCATATGCGTTCCAGTTTTTCGACGGAAGGAATTTCATGCGCACATGGAAGGATAAGACTTTTTTTTTTCTCCATTGATGGAACTGTTTTCAGGTGAATTTTCAAGCCCTTCGACTTGCGGGGTAGTTCTAGTGTTACTAACCGAACTAAAGGGTGATGAAAATTGATTTCGGTTATATACAGATATTAAAAAGGTACTAAAACGGAATTAAAGTGGTTACAATAAAATGAAATTTTTAATTTCTGAGGTATAACAAAAATATGTTACTATCAGTACTTACACCGAGCAAAAATTATTTAAAAAAGATCAATGAGCTAAATAAGTTTGCAGTCTTAATTAATAATAAAAATATGCTTTTATGCTAATTCATTGAAAATAAGTGCTTTTATTATGCCATGAATATATTTGTCTGTATATAATAAATTTTGGATTTCTTTAAATAACAATATGATGAAATTTGCCTTGCTTATTCGTAAAATCTGAGTTTGTCCTCTGTACGAAATATGCTTTGAGTTACCCTAGTAGCAAAATTTAAATTTCTCACAATTATTTTTAGTAACTTCAACAGAAACATATCAAAGTAACTAGTAATCTAATGCAAAAGCATTGGTAATTTCGTGTTTCAATGTTGAGCTTACTAAAAATAATTGCGGGAAATTTTGCTAATTTCATACATTATTCAACAAAATAGAACTTTACACAAACTTTGCTAATTTTACTAGAATTTGACAAAATGTTATGTAGCATTTATAACACGGTATTTGTAACAATTTAGAGGGTATTAACCAAGTGACTGTTAACAAGGAACTTTATACAGGGTGTATCAAATAAAAAAGTAAATTTTGCTTGGGTGTTAACTATACGGCATATAAAGCACAAACCCGCCGAAACCGCATTTCATCATTAAAAAATAAAAAAAAATAAAATTTAGAGCCAAAAATTCTTTAGTCCGGGTCTGATGCAAGGAAACGTCATGTTAAGCACCCGCTAAACGTGGTATTATGTATAAATACATCATTTAGTATTATTCTTAATGGTATGCCGTAAATTCATTTAACGTCATTCTCAATAAATAAAGGCCAATCGGCAGTGGGCCCTTGTAAAAATAGCAAAACTGAGGCATTTTAAATTTCTTCTTTTTATAAAATAAACATTCTTATTTGTTAAGAAGCATTCTACGTCAGTCTACAAAGTATTATTTTTAATATCCTGATAAAACGTTCGAGTTTCACCGGATATGCGACTTCAGTAGTTACAAACAACGTAAATATTTTTCTTTTGCTTTGTCGAATCGAGAGTTGGTTGTTAATAAACGGTACCACATGATCTGAGTTATTTCTTTTGGATATATTTAATCAAATAATACAAAATGAATTGAATCGAATTACACAGAAATAAATGTAGATACAGAAAATTTGCAACACGCCTTTTTACTGTGATGTTGCGCGAAAATGAATCTATACATTCCCGCGCTTTTGCCGATGCATCAAGCTTCGATTTTCTTTATATGAAATCATGATGGTCCTGAAAAGGATCGTTTTTTCGAGACGGGAAGAATTTAAATAAAATGCTCGAAGTGGCTTGCACTCCAAGCGTCGATCCACACAAAACTAACAGCGGTAATGGTTGAATGATAGTGGTATGTGGGGGTATACTCGGGACAGCATTTAGGTTGGGCACAGGTGCGGCTCTAACCCACGGCATTTACAAAATATTTTTTTCTCGTTAATGCTTACAGATAGACCCCCTGTGCATTAAGACTTTTTATTGTATATGATTAACAGCTGCTACATATTATTATATTTACCTCTATATTCTGACTACACCCTGATAGTATTTCTGCGTATTGCTATGGTCTGGCACCCCGGGTTTCAAAAATTTAAATGTGTATTTTTATTTATTCCATATCAGTCTTGTCAAAACAATGTTAGAGTTTCCACTGTTCTTATTTTTGTTTGTTTTGCTAAGAATTTTGATTTAATTGTTTGTATCATTTTATTTGGTCAGTTGTGTATAGTTAATTTCATTTATTTGTACATTTTGCGTACTCCTGCATATAGTGTATATGCTAGTTTTTCCTTTGCGTTTCGCTGTGCGTTCATCGCACGAAAATGTAAATTTCATATATATGCGAATGTTACCCTTGAGGCCCAGGAGTTACTAGACAGACGAGCGCGTGTATAGTCTTGTTTAGTTGTCTTGGATACCGTTTCTGGTATTCCTTTTAATTTTAAGATGTAGTTCGTTGCTTTGAAAGTTTAAAATCGTCCATCTAGTAATTCATTTGTTAAATGGTGTTAGATATTTGTGCACAATATACATGTAAGGCTTTTTATAATATTCGTTTTAGAAGTAATCGCGTTTAGAGTTTAAATTTTCCGTTTTTTTAGTTGTTTTCAAATTAATGTTATTTTAATCACCTCGGGGTAGGTGAAGTGAAGCTGTGAGCTTGTTTTAAATTTCATTTTTGATTTTGCTTGTTTCTCCACGTTGATTTGAATTAAATTTTAGTTTGCTTTGAATTTTTGAAATCACGTGGATTTTTTGTGGTATATGATATTCCTTCTAGAACGAATTCACCATTTTGTTTGCTAAAGGATTTGCATTGTCCTTTTTAAATTGTAGAGTCTTATGCAGGTTTGTTTTTTGCCAGAATCTTATATTCATGGTTTTCATTTTTCCTGTAATATGTATCAAATGTTTTTTTTTCTTTTTTCTTTTTAAAAAAATAAATTAAATGATTTAAATATCATCTTAAATAGTTCTTTTATTTTTGAATCAGTCATTTCAATTTTTGGGGATTTTAAAGAAAGTAATTTTGCACGCCCACTATTAATTTTTAAAAAAATTACTCTGAGATTTAAGAATCTCTGGCGCCCTTTTAAATTCATTTTTGCTGAGCTAGCTAAATTAATTTTGTAATTTTTAATTTCTTTAAACTTATATGCTTGGACAATCAGTTCACAGCAGTATGTAATTCAAAAACGTTGGCTTCTATAAGGTGTCGGGTGTAAGCTTACTAACTTTGTGTTTTGTACAGCACTGCTTGTATATTATTTTATGTTGGAACCCTAAATTGAAAAATTCATATATATTTAGTTTGATTTGTTGGCCGATAACTCCTTGGTTGTTTTATTGGATATTTCTGTAAACTTGGAAAATGAGAAATGGCTTACAAGAAATCGCTCTGTTAGTTAATTCACTAGGTTTAATACGTTTAACAATGTTAAATTTGCAATGAATAGTTTGATACGGATGTTAGCGAGCGAAAAAATAAATCCCATTTAAAACATATTTCGTTACTCCACGCAGACTGACTTTCAAACTTTTGCGCCTACTTCTATCAATAATGTCATCGTTTACGAATTGAAAATGTGCACAAGGACGGATTTACAAACGAGAGTAGATAATAGTAAAGAACTGGTTTCGTATGTGCAGTTTTATCTTAAAATAAATAAAGACTTATGAAAAGAAGGGAGAATTTATTCCTGTTGAAAAAAAAACTATTAAACCAAGCATTGAAAACTGACACCTAATACTCAAATGAAACATTTTTTAAGGCATGGAAATTTGATCTTTATACCTCACACATAAGCTATGATATCAATAAATGATTTTACATCATGTATTTCGTAATAACTTATTGAATGCTCCTTATAAGTTTAGTAACAAACCTTCCTTTTTTCTAAATCTTGATTCACATAACATCTGGCTATGCATGACATATACAGTGATCTAATCTAGGTCACAATTTCTATCAGCAAATGTCGAACTTTATATGCAATTCACTTTCATAATCGTTTCTTTCTTGAATGATGCAGACAGGTTCAAGATAAAAAAAAATATATATGAGAGAATATAAGTTAGTTATGCACGCACTAAACGAACGAAACTGCTGTCCAAAGTGGTAAAGTAATTATTTGGGAAGGTATTGATCTCCTTTGGTAGGAGAATTGAGTCATAAAACACCCGATTACGTAATCTTCGTCGAAAGTGATACAGTCTCCCTCAAATTCACCTTTAATTAGTTTGCTCTAAAAGCATTCTGCCATGGAACGTTTATTTAATGGGATGTCAATAAAACGAGACACGAGCGAATTAAGGCAAGCCGACAATGTGATAATAGTTAAAGCGTTAGGAACGTGATTACTTTTAAAATTGCCGCTTTAATGATTTTTACTGATGGTAATTAATTAGATGTAGATTGATTATACATACACAGTAAAAATTATTTATATATAATACCACACCACACATTAAACCTCTGTTATACACCGACTTCTAGTTGCATTTTTGAAATCAAAATTTGCTCTCGACCAAAATCTACATGAACAAAGTTACAAAACTGCAGTTTTGTAACTTTCCCGTTGGTTGTAAATGTCGATTTTTCCGAAAGAAATACAAAAAAACAATGTTTTTGCGGAAATTTCGATTTACAAACTGATTTTCTCCTACCCATAAGCAAAAGGCTAAACGCAAAGCATCAACAGCATTCCTTAATTCATTTTTAATTTGTTTTCTTTAGAAATTCTTGGTAAATTTCAAATTTTTTACCAAATTTTGTAAAGCATGTTCACACACATGTAAACATCAGGAACTTCTATTGACATTTTGAATTCTAAAGTTATAAGAGGTTCTAAAGTTAGTATTTAAGTAAGTAAAGATTCATAAATTCGTAATGACATTGACAAATAACACGTAGCTTTATTTAAGTTGGAAACTTTTCCACTTAAATTTTTGTGTTTTTGTAATTTTTTCAGCTGCTGAAAAAATATTGGCGGTTTTGAGACAAACATTTTTTTTTATAAAGAATGACATTTTTGCGTTAAGTTTCAAATAATTCTCTTTTCCCTCTTGTCCAGTCCATCTAGGGACACACTGTATATTCATATAATAATAAGTAAGTTACTGAGTTTTTTTTACTAAGTTTCTTTTTAAATTGTATTAAAAATTAGCAAAACATTTTTTACTAGTGTATCCTTTAATGTAATAATAATAATAATTTATTGTTGTTGACTCACAGGGAGTATTAATACTGTCAAAAGTAACAATAAAAACAACTACATGCCTATACGTGCATTTGAAAACATTATTAAAGTATTCACTTAAATCCTAATACGGTTTTTATAATAAATGAGATTTTAGGGTGAATTTGAAAGTGGCCAGAACGTTAATATTTCTTATTTTGCATGAGATCTTATTATACACTTTAACACACATATAATACACACTTTCATAAAAAGTGGTTCTATGACAGGGAATACTCAAGTCGTTTGAAAATCTTTTTCCATATTGGGCTATTATACTTCCCTATTGGTTCTAAATTTTTGTTAGGTTTAGTGTAAGCGGGGTATAAGTCTACTATTATAATCCATATTGTTTAAAGCAATCTTCACACAATGTAGTTCTGGTTAACTTAAATGTACCTCCAATCAAATCACTACCAGTAGACCAAAGTATAATCCATAACTCAATATGGGCTGCACGTGGGAATAATTAAATATTTTTACATTGTCGATGCTTATTTGGTAACGTATATAGGCTGTAAGCATGTTATCTTGCTATTCATTTCTGTCAACTGTCGATCTGAAGAGACCGATTTAATTTGTTATCAAGTCAAACACTAAGTATGTTGGTTTCTTTCAATTCCGTAATTTTCGTCCATCAACGTTAATACAGACTTTAGAAACCTGTTTTTTCATACTATCAAATTATTTTCTGAACTCTACCTGACCATTATCATTAATTTTTATTTTCAGCTCATATCATTCGCTTTAACGACCAGTGATACGTCATTAGCAAATTGTATAAGAGTACTACCTTTTACGGCATTTGCAAGATCATTAACAAAAATCAAAAACAGAAGAGGCCCCAATATCGACCCTTGTGGCACTCCCATTGTTACAACTTTTAATTTTGAGTAATTTTTAGAACTCTGTTAGAACTTCTGTCTGCAGACCTGCTATTTGTGCTCTCCGTTTCAAATATGACTACTACTAATTGTAAGTTAAACACCATACTTCTCCAAATTTTCCAACAAAATCGTGTCCGACTAAAGTTAAAATAAAGACTTGCTGTGGGGCACCCTTCATTTATTAAGCCTTTCGTAATGCTGATCTTTTTCTTTTTTTTTAGAGAAATAATCCAAGAAGCGATTGCATATAATCCACTCCAGATTTTTGAAAAGACAGGAAGCAACTGTTACAGGTCCTATACTTGTTTATATGTATTTGTATAACAGTCAAAACAGAGAAATCGTAAAGTATTCAATATTTATCCAAACTCCATATCTAATATTGAGCGTGTTACAAACACAAACACGTTATTACTAGGTTAAATATCTGGCAATAAATGTCAGCACCGAATTAAAGTCAACATAATGGAACACATGGGATTTCATATTCTTTTGACATGCTAATGAATAATGAGGCAACAACGCATATTATTATATAGAATGCTTTCGAAAAGTATATATAGGTACATACATAGATATGTTATCGATTTATAAATGAAACTCAAATTATGACAATTGGTGGTGGTACAGCGTACAGCAAAAAAAATTAATCTCTGAATGAAATTCTGATGTTATTCACTACGTCATATATACAGAGTTTCATTGAGGAAATGCCATTTCATTAAATCGTTTGTAATCCAAACAAACGCTCTTCTAAACTAAGAACGTGTGAAAATGATTACCATACAATAAACAGACACATCAAAGAGTCAAATGAATACAATGAAGATCTATAGTAATTAAATCACACAAAACGTATTAGAGATTTAAGGGTAGATTGAACAATTATTAATAATAGATGTCCATATAAATATGTATTACTCATGCACAATGTATGCGTATACATATCTATAAATATTTATTGAAATGTATAGCATTATTAAAGAACAAAATCCTGCAACAGGAACAAGATATATTGGATTTTTTCAACTGGGTATATCGGACATTCCAGTGCATGTATGTTATGTATCAAGCATCAAGGAAGCTATAAAAACGTAAAATTAGAAACCCATCCGATTCATAGCATCGTAAAATGCATGGAACTAAAATCGTAATGCTATTTCCATTTGTTTACAAAACGTTTTCGTTTATTCGGGTACATAAAAGCGTTGTGCAAAGTAATGCTATTATAGACGATTCTTTCGTCCCATTAATATTTTACTTCCGTTGTTCAGAGATAATTAACCTATTTGCCGTTCCTTTTAAAAGGGAAAATGGAAAACAAGCTTGGGTTACTTAGATACTTGACGAATAAAACTGTCAAAATATGACAGTTATTACATTAATTTACTATTCACTCACATCTATTCTAATTTATGTCAACATAACTACTTATACATACCTTTGAATTTCAATTTCAGAAAAGGAAAATATAATTTCTGAATAGCAACCTTAAATCTTTAACCTAGGTTGAATTACTCAATTTTATGTAATTTTCTTCTCATTTCTAATACAGCATGTGAGCATCATAACACTATTCATTCGATTAGATTACTTTGATAGATATCTTATGAATAGTTTCTCTAAGTCGTTAGTAGATAGAATGTATTTATTGAAATTAAGAAGAGAAAACATACAAAAACAATGTTAAAATTGATAAGAATGATAATTTAGTAGTGTCTTCGAATCATAGATGGCGTTGTTGAATCACTACCAGTAAAGTCAATAGATATACCAGATCCTAAAGTCACTAGATATACAGGGTGTATCAAATAAAAAAGTAAATTTTGCTTGGGTGTTAACTACACGACATATAAAGCACAAACCCACCGAAACTGGATTTCATCATAAAAGAATAAAAAAAAGTAAAATTTAGAGCCAAAAATTCTTTAGTCCGGGCTTGATGCAAGGAAACGTCATGTTAAGCACCCGCTAAACGTGGTATTATGTATAAATACATTGCACTCATTTAGTATTATTCTTAATGGTATGCCGTAAGTTCATTTAACGTCATTCTGAATAAATAAAGGCTCTTGTAAAAATAGCAAAACTGAGGCATTTTAAATTTGTTCTTTTTATAAAATAAACATTCCTGTTTTGTTAAGAGCATTATACGTAAGTCTACAAAGTATTATTTTTAATATCCTGATAAGACGTTCGAGTTTCACCGGATATGCGACTTCAGTAGTTACAAAAAACGTAAATATTATTCTTTTGCTTTGTCGAATCGAGAGTTAGTTATTAATAAACGGTACCACATGAATCTGAGTTATTTCTTTTGGATTTATTTAATCATATAACGCAAAATGAATTGAATCGAATTACACAGAAATAAATGTAGATACAGAAAATTTGCAAACACGCCTTTTTACCATGATATCGCGCGAAAATGAATCTATAAATTCTCGCGCGTTTGCCAATGCATCAAGCTTCGATTTTCTTTATATGAAATCATGATGGTCATGAAAAGGATCGTTTTTTCGAGACGGGAAAAATTTAAATAAAATGTTCGAAGTGGCTTGCACTCCAAGCGGCGATCTACACAAAAACTAACAGCGGTAATGGCTGAATGATAGTGGTATGTGGGGTATACTCGGACAGCATTTTAGGTTAGGCACAGGTGCGGCTCTAGCCCACGGCATTTATAAAATATTTTTTTCTCGTTAATGCTTACAGATAGATTCCCTGTGCATTAAGACTTTTTGATTGTATGATTACAGCTGCTAAATATTATTATATTTACCTCTATTCCTGATACACCCTGTATAAAGTATCGCAATTCATTGCGCCAATGTGTTAAGGCCGTTTTACACTTAGCTATTTATTGCGCAATTTATTGGCCAATTTAAAATTTTACGTGTATAACACGTATTTAATCCGTGTTCACACGTAAAATTTTAAATTGGCCAATAAATTGCGCAATAAATAGCTAGGTGTAAAACGGCCTTTAGAGAAAAAGAACCTTCTTTAGACACAATATGGGGGAATTGGGATCCAATTGATTCAGCTGATAGGCGGTTGGTTACAAAAGTCACTATATTTAGCCCATTCTAGTTGTCAGTGCTGTAAACTGTTGGAGTTAGAAATAATGTTTGGTTAAAGTTACTGCTGTATATACTTTAATGTATCATAGTAACACTGTTGTTTAACTAATTGTATTGACAGTTTACAACACATAGCTTGGTCCTTGTGCCTCGCATTTTCAATCTTTTATTATACTCTTCACATATTTCCATCTGGTTATGGGGCCAGGAGAAAAAAAAGTAGAGTTGAAGCAGTAGAAAAAACGCGCAGTCAAATTTTCATTACATCATGGCAGCATCGTGATTACCGTCAATAGAAAAATTGACAGGGCGTATAAACTACAATCATTAAATTTAAATTTGGCGCCTAAGCTGCACACAATATGGCGGCCAATTGCGGTACTTTATATATCTAGTGACTTTAACTACTTGTAGAACGGATTATTTATATGATAAAATAAATCCCAAATTTACCACTTCTAATAAGTCTGTATTTTAAGCTTTTATGTTTTTGAGCGCTTGGTAATATACATAATTCAATTGAATTGTTACTTGCATCTGCAAAACATTTGTTCGCACCATAATGTTTCAGTGACAGCATATGGTTATTGAAAATGAAAACAGATAGAAAAAAACAAAAGAGAATCTGTAACTTTAGGGGATTTAATAAACCATTCTAAAAAATATTATCTGCAATTCATAAAAAAAATCGTCCAAAATGCAACAGTAAAACAGCTAATAACATAAAAGTGATCTAATACAGTTTCCCAAATAGTTAATTTAAACAAAATTTGGTTTCAGTCTTCATGCACTAAAATGCAAAATAATAGAAACTTATTTATTTCTGGACAATATTAACTATAAAGATTATCAAATTGAATACCTACAAAATACACTTTAAAACAACAATTTTGAGATACATTCCATTATCTTACACCTACAAGTGATTGATATATTTTTTTCCGTAAAAAATAAAACGCGAGTCATATTTTAAAAATGAATATCAACACGATGATACGTATTTCGAAAAAATGCTCATTTTTGTCATTATCAAGTGGCAATTTTATAACGAGTACCTGTCATTTGTCGCCAAACAAGAACGAGTTATTTAACTGCGAATTTGGGAACAAAATACACGTTCGGCGCTTCTATAGAATCGCACAATTTCAGCCAGGAAATTTCCCTAACATAAAACGTGATATATTGTACACACGCAGTTATTTGACCCCTCCACCACGTCTGTGTAAATGGGTATTTTCAGAGGATCGCCTATGAATACGCACGTTTCTCGTACAATCTCCATTCAATTCCCTTATTGGATAACGGCGAGGGCACTTATTGCCGAGTGAAAAAAGACCGGTTTACAAATACAAATAGAGTACTAAAGTGAACCAATTCCATTGATATACACGTATTTCGGTTTTACCATTCACACCTTTCTGTTAAGTTTTAACAAAAGACACAAATCACAGACATCTGATATTTTCATAATGAATATATAAATATTTTTTATTTACAATTGAATATAACCTACTGTAGGGAAGAAATAAAAAAAAACACCTGAAAAGAAAAATGCCACCATGGTGGGGGCTCATACCTCATTGTAGGATTCACCAGAAATCACTATACCAACAAATGCAATGAGTGATAAATATTAGATATAAAATTCAGACTTCAGTTTTTGTCTACTTTTGTCTCAAGCTTTATCCTTGATCGGCTACTAAAAAACAAGAATTTAGATGTGCGCCCTCTAGAGAACACACGCCAAACTTTTACCATGATTACGCAGAGCGACCACGGCGTAATGCTGCGTCATTTATCTAGCTTGGACAATTCTTATTTTTATAAACAACTTGAATAACAAAGCTGGCCTATCATCCTGCTGTATGGTTTATAGAAATCAGCCAGAAAAAATAATTTTAGCTTGGCTATCATTACATAGATGGTGAAGCAAACAGTGTGGTTTTATCACATTAGAATTTGTACGCTAACGTCACTAACATCAGACTGTGAAACACGCGCACAAGCACAGAAATATTCACGATTCCTACACTCAACGATACAAACATGTCTGTGTTTATATCATAGAAATAGAGTGGGGAGAACTCGCTCCAAAATGCGCGAAACCAAGGCATAGTATAAGTAAGTAGCAGTGTTGCCAACTTGGTGAATTTTCCACTAGATCTGGTGTATTGAAAGCACGTCTGGTGTACACAAATCATATTCTAGTGACTAGTGAAACGTTTAGTGGATTTTTTTTATTTTTAGTAATAAACCTAGTGAATTCATTGAACACGAAGACTAAGTTACATCAAAGTATAGGAAAACCAAGTAGCGTCACTCTCGCCAAGATAAATTTCAGTCGTCATTTTATTTTGTACCGTATAATGTATCTTATGTAAGTCTACCATTTCCATTCTATGATATGGAATCTAGATAAGTCTTTTGTAATTTATCTTTATTGCTTTATTCTCGAATGTGCATTTTCGTTTATATGGGAATAATTTTAATCCTAACATACATTTACATTTTTAAAATTTCGGGCAGAATGTGCAAAACAAAATGGTAGGAGGTCACCAAAAATTTTCCCTAAAAACCTACTTGTAAAAACGTGAGTGACGCTACTTGGTTTTCCTATACTTTGATTGCATATATACATATATATGTAAATAAATAAATAAAAGTACAAAATAAAATAATAAAATAAATAGGGATATACATTATGATTTTATAAAACACGGTTATAGTTGTATATTGTTGTAAATTATTAATATTTGACGACTACCTAATAAGTGTTGTATAAAATTTGTAAAAATTATAATAAAAAATAAAATAAAAGGGGATTTATAGTAAAAAACTATTAATTACATAAATATACAAAATAATTTTTTTTGTTTTTCTTAAAATACTTTATAAAATAATTCCTTTCTCAATTCTAGTGATTTTCTAGTGGAATTATAATCCCAATCTAGTGAAATATGTCTTCTGTAAATTGGCAACACTGCTGGTAATGCCGCTATATGATTATTTCGCCCTCATTTATTTGGAAGGAAATATTCTGCTTTCAAATAATTCATTCCCCCATCCTTCATAAAAAAATACTCTAGTATTCTCTAATAAACTTGCATATTACGTAATACAGATAATTTGAATTTCCCGCCAAAAAGAAACCCAAACAAACAAAAAAAAACAATTAAAAAGAAACGTCAAAATTTAAAGCCGCGGTAAAAAACCAAAAACCAAATAGGTTTAATACACCGTTGAAAATATTACGGTGTTGGCGTTAATTTTGCGCTAGTCAAATATTTTAGTGTTGATTTTTCCAAACTTTGCCAGACGAGTTGACTACGCGTATTTAATAGAACAGAAATGACTAGAATTTCGTGTGAATTCTTTGTTTAGATATGAGGATTGACTATTTTTCTAGACATTCAGAAACGTCAACCAATCAGAATTTTTCCCTCGGATAGAAATATAGAAACCCCACCTATTCTAATACAGTATTGCATTATACGCACCACCTGCATTGCACGTGTATCTGTTTTCGTGTTTGATTCTCCGTGTTAACATATCCAAACAAACCACCAAATGTGACTGACTTGCAAAGTGTAACCTCGTGATATTAAACGTTAATTCCAGTGGGCATAAAAAATTTCAACATCTTAAAAATGTATTGGGAACATCTATTTACGCAATTAGTTTAGACTTGAATCAAATAGCATAAACATTCACTTAATTTTATAATAGTTCTCAAAAAATCATTTTAAAATTGGTACGTTTAGTTGAAACCAAAACTTGTGAATGAGTGGTTTTCCTTATTTATAATTGAGGAAACGTCTTAAAGAGAGAATATTATAGCACTAAGAAATAGGAGTTGCATATTAAAAAGACGTTGTGTTTAGAAAATGGTGTTAAAACACCCAATAGATCGCATTCATTTAGTTAAACAGCTAGTAAATTTGTCTAGTCTAGATCAAATAAAATGTGACTAGAAGTATTTTATAATCCCACGTGTCAGTTGGACAAAATAACCCCTTAGCAATAGACAATACTTGACTATCTTTGCTCGTCAAATTTAAACTTCTATAGTTCTCGACAAAATAACACGAAAAGAGTGTGGACCTCTCCTGACTATTAAATTAGTCAAAAAAGTGTTAAAATTTTCAACAGTGTAAGATATTTTATCATTGAGTACATGGTGTAAAGAGTACAGATTTTTTTTAGTAGATTCATAACCCATTTCAGTAGATCATAGTTGAAGTCGGTAGATCTATTGAAAAATCAGTAGATCTGGCAACACTGACGGCGCGACGGTAAATGTCACAGCGAGATGTAGCCAATCCACAAGTGTAAATATGAACTATAAGGTTATCAATCTAGGAGCTTTTTGATACCAACTTCGGACAGTTTCAGTTGATCAAGATGTATTCTTATTTAATTCTAACTTTAAAGTTGTTTAATACAAACGAAAATTCAATTTAGAGTTAATATTTACCGAAAAATAATAGACAACGAGATCAAAGGTTTTGCTGAAAAGTCTCCCTATTCTACCGCGCTTTGATAATACTGTTTTGTTATTGTACACAACATGTGTACAATAACTCTCTTGACATTCATACAGTTAACATAACTGTATGAATGTCAAGAGATAATAACAATTTACGTGACTTTTTTACATTTTATTCTAGTTTTAAAGCTCACAACGTTGATTAATCCTTTTACCAAATTGAAGCTCGTAACAAACAATAACGTGGATGAAAATCAAAACTGACGCACACATACATATTACATTACACTGTATTTGGAAAAACAATTGCATTTCGACCGAAACGACAGAATGACGCCCGCGCGACAAGGAACAATACGAGGAAACCGCAGACGCGGCCGGACTACAAAAGACATATAGTCGGGTGCCAGCAAACTGATAAGTGTGTCAATTAACTTACCTGAGAGTAGATGTCAATGGCCTTGTAAGGGTTGACCGCCACCAGGATCGAACCAGTGTACGTCTATGTCTATAGTTAAGGAAAACGCTTCGAATGAGTTTAAAAATTGTTCTTAACACAATAATAACGGTTAAGTGTCGTGGGGCTGAAAAGAGCATCATCATCCTTGCATCCCTGCTGCAGTTAGTTAATTCACTGTTAATATTTGTGCTGCACGATCATCGGACGCGTCAAGTACCGTATTATAATAAGATGGACAATTTCCTGCGCGTGCAGTAGGTACCTCTTCTCTCACGACGATACACGATAACGATAACAAAAACTTTTAATGACTTTACGAGAGGGTACGCAAGTCAAGAGCAATGTATACTTTTGCGATTAGTAGAAATCTGTAGAGATATATCTCTATGTAGCGACTAATTAGTTAATTATGAACAAAAACCCCAACAAATTTTACAAAATTAAAGCATAAAATTAAGTATGCATCTAATTAATTTCTTTTATATTATAAAATTGCTAGAGGAGCCCCAGAAAAATAACCCACATGACAATCTGGACTGTATATGCCCAAAACACAGTCCTTAAAGAGTGTATGTATTCACAGCATTTATAATGCTACATATACCATAATAGTACCCCATAGTAATGTTGCAGACGTAGTCAACGTGGTACCTGCTTCCATCTCAACCGGTTGTCAAGTGTAATCCCCCAAAAAATGTTTTATTTAATGCTGCGATATGGTTAGCACTTTGCACAGTAATAATTTCCTCGTTTCGTTTATTGTAAAGATCAATAGTTTTGTTTTTTCAGCTTTAATTTTAAGTTATTCATGTTACACCATGCCGCGACTTGATCACATAATAAATATGCATCTCTTTTTTATTTCCGAGTGGAAATGACAATTATAGTTGTACCATGTGCATAGTGGTATAAACCACCGTATATATTTAAATAATTATTCAAGTAGTTAACATAGACAATAAATAAGAAAGGTCCTAGGATAGAGCCTTGAAGTATTTCCTGTAGTAACGATGAGTCAGCTGAGTATATGTATGTTTTGGTGTTAGGTATCTTTGCCGGCATACGGACACAGTGCGTTCTATTTGTCAAGTATAACCTAATTAGTTCTAAGCAAACGCCACGAATGCAACGGGGCCGAAGTATATTCCCCTTATTTTATTGTTATTGTGACTAGTGATGAGAGTATATTTTCTGCATTTGGTGCACTAGGAGACCGACCCAGTAAAAGATCATACTATGGGTCACTTAGTAAGTAATTGTTAGAAATAAAAAAGTCGTGCATACAATCTTTTGTAAATCACCTTTTCGAATACTTTGGAAAACGACGTCAAAAGCGAAACAGGCCTATAATGCTTCATATTATTTACATTACCTTTTTCATATACTAGCAATATCTTTGCGTATTTTACGTTATTCGAAAAGATACCCTCTCTGATGATAACATAGAATTTGCAATATTTTCTAATGCTTGAGCTATAGGTGCTTGATTTTTGCATTAAACTCATTGGTACTACATCCAAACCGAAAGAATTATCTAATATCGTGGGCATAAAGTATGCTATATGAGCATTATTTGTTACATATGTTACTGCTTTATTTCCCTGAACTCTAAGTGGACATGTAAGCGTAAAGTGATCCAGCTTGTGTGCGTTCAAAATCTCATTATTTTCCTCGTTAATTGAAATAAAATCTGAATTATTTTTATGAGGATACAATGCACCATTTATTATATTCCACATTTCTTTAGGTTTATTCTTAGAATGCAGAATTCTAGTTCTATTGTTATATTTTCTTTTTGTAGTCATCAAGTAGTTGTTTTTTTTCTTCTTGCTTATTCAGTTGGTACATTGCAAATATCTTCGTTTTTTTTTTTTTTGGCGTTCTGTATAACTAATGAAGCTCTTTTATTGAACTATTTGAATATTCAACAATAGAACAAAATTTATTTCATAACTTCAATTTTTATTTTCATATGACTCATGCTTCAATATTTATAATATACATAAGTAAATCAAACATTCTAACCATTAAACTATAATTAATGAGCATTTCCACTTACCTCTAATATAGTTATCGAAATGTTCTGTGTTATTTACAGGCTTGAAAATATTTCAAATTTACCACCAGAATGATCTATTGATTTATCTGGTAACATTTGCAGTGTAAATGTAGCTTTTTCATTTGCTCCTCTTAGTTTAGAAACAGACCACAGTGTCGTCAATTAAATGCGAAAAAGTTGGTCATTTTAATACGCTACTGCATGGGTCAAAATACCTAGTCTGCTAATCTAAATGACCATTCGTTGAAGTCTGTAAGCCAATGATATACCTGGCAAAAACTTTTCTCAATACGTTATACCAAATATTATACCAGTTTACATATGGTCAAAGAAATGTTCCACTGGCGCACTATAGATGACACCACCAGCATTTTCTTTTGTTGTGCATTTGTAGTGGTATATATTTCCATAAGAGAATACTTGTGGTGCCGTCTATAGTACGCCAGTGGAACATTTCTTTGACCATATGTATACTGGTATAATATCTGGTTATACATATATGGTTGAAATCAGAAAAAAAAACTGTTTGCGGTGTCAAACTCCAATATGGTGCCCAGTGCCCATAAGAAATAAGAAAGTTGATGATGATTAGAAGAAACTTCATTATAAAAATGTCCAGTATATCATTAGATAGAAGATCGAAAAAGGCCTTAAGAATATGTTTTTTGTAATATCTTGAATATACAATAATTCTGGATATACCATTCACTTTATAAAGATTCTATCTTAAATTTTTGTCGTTGCATTCATGAATTACCATTGTAACATCAATTGCATGTCATGCTGTCTCATTCAAATATATCTTTGTCTACAAAGCACAAGAATGTAAATCTCACCGCAGATATCCAACACAAAGGATGTATTACTGACGTACACAACAATTAGTGTTGAATGTATACCCCAGGAGCCATTCAAACTCCAAACAGCTAGATACGTTGTTATATGCATGAAGCGCACGCTTCTGTTCGTAGTGATGTGACTCGTGCAGTTATACTTGTAAATAGAGTTACCACTAACAAGGGCAATTACCAAAACGTACAAAAATGCTTAAAAAAATCATTTAATTCCCGTCCGAAATGAATGTGGTGGTACATATCATTTTGCAACTTTATAGGTACTTATTCACTGGAAACCTTTTCATAAAAACTATCTTATCCCCAAGCTATTTTTACGCAGAAGAAAAGCTGCATCCTCGTGAAATTTAAACGTCAACATCCATACATATAAACTGAGATTCGTACGGTGACTTTTCATTGTTTCCAGTATCTGTTCCATAGTTTTTATTCGTAGTAAAGTAAGTCCTTTGCGTTATTATGTAGTTGGGTCTCGGCGGCTCTGTCTGTAAAGCAACCGTCTGATTCCGCGAATAATATTTGGGGTCTGCGTTGGGGCCACAGCATTCCTTCATGGTCTTCTTCCGTTTCTTCTTGGGTTTAAAGCAATTCGAACAGAAACATCTCGATAGGAAGACGCATATATCGCTAATGTGCATAAATATAACGGAAACGATAAAAGTATTACATTGTTTGACAATTTAAATTTGACATTTAGTTCGATCGATTATTGCAGGTTATGCCAACAAAGTACAAAAATAATACACGTGTATAAAAATAGTACAAATCTTTCTGGAAGTACAGTTGACGAAAATAAAAAATAGGACAACTTTATTACTCTAATGTAATTGTAACTTATGTCAATTTGATTTAGGACAGGATAACAGGTAAATACACTGCGTGCAAATTCACGAGGAAATATTAGTTTACGAAAAGTTTCCGAAAGATTGACAAAAAGAATAGAGTAGTTCATTTATTTTTCCAAAAAAGAACATCTGTAAAACATCTTTAAATTAAATTAAAGTTTCAACAATACAACCAAATAATAGAAACATTTAAAAATTAATATTTAATAATGGCGCCGTTTTTGCGTATAAGTTCGTTAAATCTTCTAGGCAATGAATTGTATAAATTGATACAGTACTCTTCAGAGATACTTTCCCATGCATCATTTAGCACATTTAATAATTCTTCTGAATTTCTGGTCTAACATTGCGCTTTTTCAATGACTTTTACTAAAAACCCCCAAACATTTTCTATTATATTTAAGTCTGGACTTCGACTTGGCCAGTCTAGAACATTTATATTATTTTCTGTAAACCAGTTGGTGACATTATTGGCTTTGTGGATTGGACAATTGTCTTGCTGATATATGTAATCCTGTTGCGGAAAGAAATGGGCGACGGAAGGTAGCATCACATTTTCAAGTATCTGTATGTAAGAATTGGCGTTAAATCTACCTGGTCCGTGTATAGATATCCACGCCCACATATTTACCGAAATCGTCCACTTTTATCATTATTACTAATGTATTTCTTCAAAGCGTGTGTTTGTGGGACGATACACTCTAACTCGGGCACAATTCATTGATTGAAATATTTTCTCATCAGTAAAAATGACATTTCTCCAAAATCTATATCACAAACAAAAATTCCAAAGCAAACCTAGACGTGCTTCCTTATGTTCTTGTTTGAGAATTAGCTTGCGAGCAGCATAACGACAACGCAACTCCGATTTTCTTACACGACTCTGAGCTGTGCGTAAAGACCCAGGGTAATTACTAGCTGCAACTGCATCAACTACGCTATCGAAAGGATTTTCCCTCAAGTGCATTACCAAAGCATCATCTTGCAAGGGTGTAGAATTTTTAGGTCTTCCCGAACCGGGCTGTCTATTAAGAGTTTGTTCGTTTCTCCATTTCTTGAGAATTTTATGCACCGTATTACGATTAATTATATACAATTCTGCAATTCTTCTTATAGACCAACCATTTTCTGCTTTGCTAATTATCCTTGCTTTCGATAAAAGACTTAGCTGCGGCATTTCAACTTTATGACAAATATATGAATTTATATGTCAAACTGACAGACATACCATAAAAATGAAAGTCGCATTTAAGACGCTTAATTTTAGTCAAAATGCGTT